>CM076709.1:41660000-44060000 GCA_038501285.1 Penstemon eatonii | reverse complement strand
GACTTAATTGCAATTCTTGATTTTTCAAAAATTTGAGGTCAAAATTGCAATTTTAAAAAAAAGAGGGACCAAAAGTACAAATTTGGATTTCTGAAATCAGGGGCCGAATTGAAATTTTCAATTTTCTTAAAATAATGGAGTGAATTGCAATTCTTGATTTTTCAAAAATTTAGGGTCAAAATTGCAATATCCAAAAATTGAGGGTCCGAAATTGCAAATTTGGATTTCTGAAATCAGGGGCCGAATTGAAATTTTTTATTTTCTTAAAATACTGGACTGAAATGTAATTCTGGCTTCTTCAAAAATTTGAGGTCAAAATTGCAGTTTTAAAAAATAGAGGGACCAAAAGTGCAAATTTGGATTTCTTAAATCAGGGGCCGAATTCAAATTTTTAATTTTCTTAAAATACTGGACTGACTTGCAATTCTTGATTTTTCAAAAAATTAGGGTCAAAATTGCAATATCCAAAAATTGAGGGACAAAAAGTGCAAATTTTGTTCCTGAAAATCAGTGTCCGGATTGGAAATTTGAATTTATTAAATTCTGGGTTTTTTAAAAATTTGGGGTTAAAATTGCAATTTTCAAAAATAAGTATTAGAGAGAAAGGTTTTCACATTCCAATAATAAATTTTTTTTGGATCCAATAATGGATCCGGTGGATTCTTTAGTGGATCCATTCGTGGATCCAGAGGATCCATTGATGGATCCATCACAATCCATTACTTGTATGTGTTGATCCAATATGAATCCAGATTTTATGAGATCTGATCCAGATCCGATCCGAGTGAAGATTTAATGGATCTTTATGGATCGGATCATTTGGATTTGGATCGGATCTGGATCAGATCCATGGATCTGATCCATATTGCCACCCCTACTTGCGATATTTGTTGGATTGGCCTTTCGCCTATTGTCCAAAATTCCGCACCGCTGCCCCTGCGGGAGTACGGGCCGTGTCTCAGTCCCAATGTGGCTGATCGTTAGAAAAGGCCAGCTAAGCATCATTGGCTTAAATTGAACAAACTATTAGGCCATCTCCAATGGAGATGGCCGGTCTCGGGGCGGGGCGGGGCTGAGGAGCAAAAACCGTTGGAGATGGTGCGGGGCTGCGGGGCGGGGTGGCTTGCGGGCTGAAATGGGCTGGGGCGCGGGCTTGGGGTGGAACGCTGCAGGGAACGGGTGCCGCGTGAAGGAGAAGGAAGAAAGAGGGTCGATTGATATGCACTCTCCCTTATTTAACTGCTGTGCAATTAATATACATACATATATTCATATGAGATGAGAAGAGAAAAAGCGGTCCCATATAATTTCCTTCTTTTATTTATCAAGATGGCATTGCCAGCTGTTTGTCACATGATGGTTTTGAAATTTTATGAATCCTCAAGGAAAAAAGAAAGATTAGTGGAAATTATATGTAATAGTGTAAAATTAATTAATTATAATTTATATTTATATTTATATTTTAATGTTTAAATATTATAATTATAATATTTTAAATTAATTATTTGGAGATTCATCGAATGAAGAATCCGACTGGTTTCCGGGAAATCAGTAAAATGTAATATTTTCATGTGTTTTCTTTCTTGTATTTCCCGTATTTTCGATTTCTTGTATTTTCTTTGTTGTTTGTTGTATTTTCTTTCTTGTTATAAAAATATTTGTTTGCGTATTATGTATTAATTTTAAGTTACTTTAATTATTTATTCTATTTAATTTTAATATTTTAATATAATTAATAATTAAATTACGAGTACTGATATAATTACTATTATTAATATTATTAATAATAAAATTTAAAACTATAATATTAATAGGTGAGAGTGGGCAAAGGAAAAAAATGGAATTAATTCCTCCATGGAGCCCAACCATTGGAGACGACCAGACAGGGCCCCGGGCTGGCCCAAGGCTAGCCCGGGGCCCCAGAGCCCGGGACTAGCCCTCAACCATTGGAGATGGCCTTAAAAAGCTTCAAAAATCTATTTTGAAGTTACCTTAGCTGACCCACTTAAAAAAAATGTGGACAAATCATCTTTAATCTTTTTTTTTAGCGAACAAATCATCTTCAATTAATTGAGAAAGGGAAGATACTTATTAACAAACTTAAGAGTTGATAAAAGTGTAAATTGTAACGCCCCCAAAATTTCGAACCCGTTTGATTGGATTTTTAATCCAAATTTATGTGCTACTTTTTATTTTCAAAGTTAAACATTAATTTGAACTAAAATATACAATCTAATTATCTCCTATGTCCTTATTAACTTTGAAATGTTTTAAAAGCACAAAAATACTTTAACATAATAGTATACCTCTTTTGAAAAATATTTGGACTTTATTGTGCAAAATAAATAATTTCTGGGGCAAAAATGCACTTTACCAAAACTTTAGGGGGCAAAGTGTAAATTCGCCCCAAGTTGAAGATTCCCTGCAGGAGTAATAATTCTCCTATTATCACACTCCAAGAGCTGCAAAAGCATGCCCTTGGGTTGAGGAACTCCTCTACCCAAGAAAATACATGCATTGGTGCGTTTATTGAAGACAATTATGTCTTCCCACTTTTCTAAGTAAAGTTTGTATGTATACATGTATGTATACATTTTTAAATCTGATTTCATTCTCTATCTAAACACTCCATCTCAATCTTAAATTCTTTTTACTCCTCACATAGTGAAAACTTGAGTGTTAAAGAGAGAGAAAAAGAGATAACACATTTAGAAAGAAAATTTTCGGATTTATACAACCCAGCCTCGGTTTTCCGATCTTTCCGCCTTCGTCCACCGTTGGATCATGCCCAAATTTTGTGTGAAGATTATACACACACGGGGCTACATATTGACCGTTGGATCATCGATTGGATCTCCCAAAGTGAATTTCCAGTCGTTACAAGTTGGTGAAAAGTAAAGATTTCAGGGCTTTTGATATGAACCACCACCGGAGCCGACACCACCACCTTCAGAGGTCTGAAAATGAAGAGAGTTTTATCCCCGTCGTTGCTTTGGGTAAAAATCCGTCTATGCATGTGTTCTTTAATTCTTGTGATTTTATTTTCCTATCTTCAAAGTATATATTAAGAAGTTTAGTTTATTCTTGTAGCTTTTGTGATAAGTTGTTGAGTTTATGTTTAATATTAGATATTTAATGTGACTTGCTTTGGTTTTGTTTAAATATTGCTTTTATATTTGGATCTTGATTTATTTGTGTAAGAAAGTTAATGTTTTTTTTAATATTCAAACTTTGGGGTATTTTTGAAAGATTTTAAAAGTTGAAGGGTTGAGGGTTGCGATTTCTGTTGGGAGTAAAAAGGAGCTGAAAAATATAACTTTTGTTTGATATTTGGTTAGGGTTACTTGAAAAGCATTTGTTTTAAAGTTTGCTTCGATATTTTGCAAAAATGGGAGTTTTTGAAACATTTGGGGTTATTTTTGTAAATCTGAAAATAAGGGGGCAAATACGCTGATTTGTCACTGTTTTTACATGATTCTTTTATAAACTATTGATTAATTGATTTGACGTAGTGGTTCATTCATTTTAGGTTTAAGATTGAAAATTTGTAAATTTTTCCAATGAAAAATTTATGATTAAAGAACTTTTTGTTTCTCATTGTTAGTTTGGTGGAAAGTTACTAAAACTTATCTTTAATCCCAGTTTATAGTGAAAAATGTGCTTGATTATTTTTAAATATTGCTTAGATGCTTGGATCTTGAATTATTTTTCAAGAAAGTTGATTTTATTAAGTTTTTGAAAACTATTAGGGTATTTTTGAAATGTTTTAAACTTATGGAAATTTTAAAGCTTTGATTTTTGAAGTAACAAGATACTTAATACTTTTATTTGATTTTCGATATGAGTTTAGTTAATCTTTTGATTTAAAGTTTGTTGCAATTTTTTTTGCAAAGATGGATAATTTTAAAAGTTTAGGGGCTGTTTTGTAAATCTGGAAAATGAAGGGAAAATTTTGCTATTTTGGCATTGTTTTTTGAAATTAGAATTTTGAGTTTTGAAAATAATAACTTTTAAGTGGAGTTGATGTAGTAAATTTTTAAGCACTTTTGTGTGATGTGTTAGTTTAGGAAATCTTTGTGTAGGATTTTCATTAGTTATGTTTCTAAGTTGTATACATACTTGCTCAGGTTTCGGATACGCTTCAATTGTGGAGTTTTAGTCGCTATACTAAGCGACAAAGGTGAGCGTTGTGTGTTTAATTTGTATGTCGGTTCGATGTGCTAGTAGATCGAGTCCAAACATGCACTTAGGCTCTTAATAATCAAAGCATGAATTTTATTCTAACTTTTCTTGCATGTCGTCACGAATAGGTTGACTTATTAGGTCAATATTACTCGCATGAAATCACTTAGCATTTCAACATGATTATCCAAATACATGCTACATCCGAATCTACTAGATGCAAATATATTTTTCGAAATTATCATGATACCCAAAATTTGCATTTGATAAGTTATTAAATGTTGATAATATGTTAATATGTTTGATATGTTTTGTTCCGTTTGTTTCCGACTATATGTTTCCGTTTGTTTTCGATTTTGTGTGGGTCCCCTTTTGATTGGTATATGGACCCGATGCCAACCTGGCCGGCAAGGCCGGCAGGATTGTCACGGTTACCCGTAGGCCTGGCCTTACAACCCAAGTGGGGAGGAACACTTGGGGCGTAAGGACGAACTCCGGCAAAGACATGTGATGCATTTCAGATAGTAAGGTCGCTCCTTACTTGGTGAGTTTGGATGGACATCAGAATGAGGATGGAGGGTAAGTGAAGGACGGCATCAACAATTATGAGTTATGTGAATTCCGTGTTTCTTCCGTCTTGAATATATGTTTATTTGCTTGATAACATGATTATGTTATATAATATGTTGGATTCACACATCACCATGCAAATTCGCACATAGCCTCTTATGCGTTCTATGTTTCACTCTTTTCAGTTTCAGGCGTTCTGGAAATAATAGTCGAGTTGCGGTTAGGTCATCACGGTTGCGGTCCCACCCTAGTATTCGGGAGAGTAGTAATATTTTGTGGTTGATTTATGCTCTTTTTGATTTTGTTTAAAACCTTGCTTAGACTATTTGATTCGTTAAAGATGATTTATATTTTCGCAAAAGAGATAAGATTTTCATAAATTACTTAGTTATCTCTCTCGGTTGATTTTGTTCAAATATTTTGATATGTTGTGATTAAATATTTTCGCTTGAAAATTCTACTATGAAAATTGATTTTATTTGTTCATAAAAAACTTAGTAATCTAAATTGTTCTCATTTCGCTTTAAACCGCTTCAGCTTAAAACCTTTAATTCATCGGAAAAAAAAAAGTTTCGATATATTTAACTCTTTTTTCAAAATAACAATAATTTTTCGACCGTTATCCGACGGGCCCGCGGCGCCGGGCCGTCACATAAATAATACTTAAAAAGTCCAGAGTGAACATAATCTGACCCAGCCCCACAGTCATTTGATCAAAAACATCTTAGATCGTATCCGCTTATATGACACCAGCTCCATTTAGTTTACCTTGACCATATTTGATTTGAACTTGACCTGGTCCATTGGAATTGCCACATTTATACTTGCACAAAATTTTATTAAGGAAATAAATCATCTTATAATTAAGGGTAACGGTAATACCAGAGCAACAATTATTACTATCATAGCAATTCATAAATCTCTCCTTAATTTTCATAGCAAATTAGCAATTAAGGTGATTGTGCCAAGTGGTAGTGATTTGCGACCCCTATAGGAAAAGTTCCATCTTTCTCTTCCTTTTTTTCTTTTCAGCATGGAGGCTAATCCATTGTCTAAATCTTTAAGGAGTAACTTCATTGGGAGGAAAAAATACTATGTATTCGACATGAACTGGGAATTGTTTTTGCTCTGAAGTTCACATCCTCCAAAATCATAGCTAAATCATACATATGAGTATAAGGTGTTTGACACTTATATATATCCATCTTGCTACAAAATTTACACTTAAACTCTTCATATATTTAGTGTTTTACGCTTATATCGTTCATGTCAAAGAATTTATATTTAATTCTCTACTATATAAAATGTTTTACACTTATATTCCTCTTGCCAAATGATTTACACTTTAAGGGTATTTCGGGTTTTAATGTGTTATAATACCCTTACTTAAAGACACGTAACTTGACATGATTGCATTTTCGTTGAAAAATTGATCAATGTAGCACATTTTATATAGGAGGTTATTTTCGGGTTTTTCATGTGTTATAAAACCCTTACTTAAATTCACGTGACTTGCACGTGATTGCATTTTCACCGGAACCGAGCAAGTCGCCTCCTTCCTTTTTGGGTTAAAGTTGATCGGTGTAACATATTTTATATAAGAGGGGCTTAAATGTAAATTCTTTAGCAATATAGGAGGGACTTAATTGTAAATTTTTTGACGAAATGAATATAAATATAAAATATTTTATACTTGGGGGACCATAAATGCGATTTGACTACTCAATACAAGAGAGGCAAATGCATATTTAGTCATCCAACTTTAACCTCTATTATACAATGGTCACCATAGTTTCATAAATAACTTATTTAGGGGGTGTTTGCAATTGCTTCTCTATCTGGAAAAACAGATATTTTTGCTTAAAGTAATTAAAAAGTGCTTTTAGAAAAAAGCATGGGGTGTTTGCAAAATAAGGTAAAAAACAGTTTAAAGCAATTATGTATTTTGTTTTATATGAATTTTATTACATGGTCCTATTTTACCCTTAACTTGACATGTTCATACATTAATTTTGTTTAATTTTTTAAAACCTCTTTTTGTAAGACACACGTGTTTTAACAACTAAGATCAAAACAAACAAGGTTATAATTATATATATAAACCATTGGGTAAACTTTATCAAATCAAATGGATCAAACAAGATTACTATAAATCATTAACCAAGTTTATATTTAATTATAATGAATCAAACAAAACCACCTAACTATTAACCAAGTTTTGGTCAAACAAAAATGAAGAAATCGTGGCTATTTAAATCATTAATTAAGTTTATATCAAATCAGAATGAATACTTTGGTAAATAGAAAAAAAAATCAAACTAATAATAAGATATTAGTGAAATCAAAACAAACAAACAAGTTGAGCATAAAAGACTAACTAATTACAACTATAAAAAAAGATTATAATTAGTTTTAAAAAATTAGCTATTTATAATATTTTTAATTAATTCATGTGTAATTCTTCACTACGATAAATGGGGAAAAAAAACGGAGAGAATATTTCGTAATATGTAATGAATCATTTATCATTCTGATGTCGTCCTATTTATGAGATGTTTAACTTTCCTAATAATTTTTTTTTAGATGAATTTTCCTTACAAAAAATTGTCCAAGTATTAAGTGTGGCAATTCCAATGAACCAGGTCAACTTCAAATCAAATATGGTCATTGTAAACTCAATGGTAGCTGTTTATTTTTTTTAATAAACGTTCACTCTGGAAAAAGATACTCCATATCCAAATTTAATCGATTATATGCATTAACTAGGGAAATTCTTATCTAGATTTTGCATAGAGAAAAAGATTGATATTGTAGTTAGAAATGACAATACATCATTTATCACATCAAGCATTGTGGAATCATATAAATTACTCCCTCCGGTTTTTCTTTTTTTTATTTGTCGCTTTGAAGAATTGCACACGAATTAAGGAATGTCATAAATAATCACTTTTTTTAAACAAAAAATTCAAAATACCTTTTTAATCAAATAAGCTTAGCATTAATTAGAATTATGACAAATATTAGTAAGAAAAGTAAAATTGATAAAATAACATTAATTTTACATTAAATCCTCTAACGACAAATAAAAGTAAACAATTTTTTTTTGCCAAAGCGACGAATAAAAAAAAACGGAGAGAGTAATTTCAACCTTATAGTTGAAAATACATCAAATCATTAATTGAGATAATATCATACACTCAAAGTCATTGATAATAATTACATCCATACTCCTGAGGTTTGAGAAAATCACAGATACACCCCTTGTAATTATTTTTCTTAATAAAATGATTATTATACTCTTATGCCTTATTGAATTTTGATTAACTTTGACCTTATGTTTGTCTATACAAATTTCTTGAACATGTTCTAGTCATCCCCTACAATATTATCTAGTGATAATGCTCTACATGATTAATAATTGTCGACTCAGTCAAATTAAAGTATCATTCAATATTAACTCAACCCAAAAATAATCAAATTCATTCAAATACTGAAAAGTACATTGTTTCAAAATTTGGTAGACAAATTTGTGGAAGCTAGAGAGAGGAATATACGGCAAGTAATTATCGAACTCAAGTAAAATATGCACAGAATTTTAATTCCAAAAATTAGTTTTGTTTTGATATTATTAATACCAGAACCACTCGAATTGAATATAGTTGGCATTTTGGTCATTATTTTCTATAGTGGCAACCAAACTAGCACAATAACATTTATTCTATTTAATTAACCATTTGCCATACTCCAATAACAGGGTTCACACTTCACAGTGGTTATTGTAAAATTTAGGACGAAGGAAAAGAATAACAAGACAAGAATGCTTTATTTTTTCCTCAAGAGTTTAAATTTTGCTCAAATGATGTTCTTAATAAGTCTTCACAAAAAGATTGACTGGCTGAATAAATGCTACTTTTTCAATGACAAAATTGCATGATTAAATTTCCACATTTCACCATAAAAAAATAAGTACCTAAAATCCCCACCTACGTTCGAATTTTCTGAAGAAAAAAAAATAGAATTTTAAATTGTCAGTTGAGCATACATTACTCTCCGCAAAAGATAACTATTTTAATCACCCCACTTGGAAGATAAAGAGAAAAGAAGACGATCAGCAATGTGTACCTGATATTCCAAGGAATTTCACAGACGAACAGCTTCCGGCAAAGGACATAGTCAGGTGAACCTTTAAAATAAATTTAAAAAATCAAAGAACACAAGTATCCCATCTAGGGAGAAACTTAACGGAGAGATGTAAAAGAAATGGAGAGTTTTATTAATTAACTAGATAGGCAGCAAGCACAAAACACCAAAGGCATCTCAAAAACTTTAAAAATATAAATTGTCTCAATGTGTACTTTCAGGAGAATGATGTATCCGACTTATATTTACTGACCCAGACACGAATGACTCTGGCATCACTGCCTCGACCTCAGTAGACACATCAGAATTAAGCAGCGGGACACATTTAGAATCAATCAATGTCACCTCAGAATCGGGCAACATCATTTCCTGATTTATATTGGCGGCATATTCCGCAGACAAGTCTCTCACATCAGGAAGTAAAGTTGTAGCATCAGGTTCTTCTATCCTTTCCGCAGGCAAAGGTTTCTCCTGCAGCCCCTGGTCAAGTACCAGATTCACTCCCATGTTGACATGGTCTATGGCTTCTGATTTTGCAGTAGTATCAATCTTGGTTTCTACACAAACTTCCATCTTCTGCAAACTTTTTTGAGGATCTACCACGATATCAAGGTTTGGAAGAGCATCCTCAACAACTTGCATGCTGCCCACTGGACACAGATTCTCAGTTTTATAGTCTTCTACATCGTCCTGATCAGACCTAGGAATTAATTCACTCATTTCGCTGAGTTGCTCTTCATCTTCAGCCCTAAAGTTGCCTTTCTGCCTCTTATAGAGGGACATTGCTTTCTGCAGTCACAAGTGATGACAAGAAAAATATTAAGAAGCACTCATACATCTTTTTGGATTAAGTTCACACTGCTCTAAAAGAATTAATGGCAATATTACACATGCAAAATAAATTACATTTGCTTCAGGTAGTGGAAGTGGTAAAGGTGGGAAGAGAATGAAATTAAGAACAAAAGGAAAACAGATCACAGCAGCAGCATAAATGTGCACACACAATAATGTCCTACGACGACTCCAGTAGCCAGCAGCTTATGCTACATTGTTCATATTTAATGGAAATGGAGTAGGTTCAAAGAGAAATGATTGGCAAATTTTTGTTCTTTCTTTGACAAAACAAATTGCCAATTTAACCAGAAACTTGCAGCAGTTGAAATCCTGAATATCTTGAAGATAACAATATCTGTTTACATGAAGCATGCGATGCAACAAACACAAAAAAGGTATTGATAGGCCCTGACCAAAATGCACTAATTCTCCAGTACAATGTTGAGATACAAAAGACTCAGCAGTTGTAATTGATATAGGTAGCCCTGACCTAAATGGTCATTCTCCAGTGCAAAATTGAGATACAAATGAATCTGTATTTGTACGTAGCATATAGCTATGACATGCCAAATGGATAAAATCTACACATGTTTTGTAACACAATGCAAAAACATATACCTGGAAAACAGAATCATCAGCAGATGCAACTAGTGAATACGTCAAAATTTTATGAGACGTCACTTTAGCTTCCAAAGTTTCCTGTCGTGCAAAGAGGAAAAAGGAGATTTAAGAATAAAATTGACATATCAGAGTTGATTAATAAGATGAAGTACTTATTGGCTGGCCAGCTTTACCTCCATACATAAAATTGCAGAATCATCTACATTAGATGACATGATCTGATCCAAATCCGTCGAGCCTGTGCACTGATCAAATAACTCAGGCTCAGCAAGATCTGCAGAAATGTCAAGTTTAGAAAGATAAACATGTGAAAGACACACATCATCCTCTCTTGACATTTTCAAATCACTAGTCTCCAGACTAATAAGGGGAGCCTCGACATCATTCTTCTCAAAGCTCTTTGTTGATTGACTAATATAAGTGATCTCTGCCTGCTGATCAGCACGAGGTTGCTCGCTCTGAGGAGGTTGAATAGACTGACCGTCCAAACCTACATCTGCACTTGGAGTAGATCTATTCTCTTTCTCAGAAAATGACATCTCTAAGCTCGCAGTCCTATTTGGCCCTTTCCACAAATCTCCACTTGTCTCCCAGCCACGATCACCAGGCAGATTCCTCGATTGATCCCAATCTGGCCTCCCACACATGTGAAATTCGTCTCCAAAGACGGCATTACTTGCATCCCAAGAATTGAATGACGGACGTGAATCATCCACCTGACTGTGCCACCCCATTGGGCGCCCAGGGCCAGAAAACCTGTCAGCATCGGACATATGGTAAGGAGAAGGATGGTTTAACTCCATTGATGGTCGGATACCGAACATTGGTGGAGCGGGAAATGGCTGCATTACTGAATGAAAACCGACAGGAGGTGGAGCATGTGGGAAAGGCAAGAAACCATTTCCCATAGGAGAAGGCCAGCTAGGAACACCTCTCCAAGCATTTCCTTGGAACCTTCCCATGTTAGCATCACCATGTCTCCTATTACGGCTGCTTGCTTGACCTCTACTGTCAGCTTCAGCCAGGCCTAAAAATGAAGGGCTTTCAACCCCTGTCCTGAAGGGAGGAGGAGGTAATGACCGAGAACTGCTACTGAAATGGTTGTTTCTTGTAAAAGGTGAAGAAATGGATAAAGTGTCTGCATCTGCTGCTTGTGAAAAATCATCTCCAGGTAGGGCATCTATGGCTAACTCCCGGTTTCCCTTACCTTCCTTACTAGAATAATCCTTGACATCTCGAGAACCACCACTCTTCTGAGTTGACTCGTCGAAATCAATACTACTCCTTAAATCAGACCTAGTAAATTGTCTCCTTTCAGTGCTTGATGGAGATTTATCCACTAGCTCCAAGGGTGAAGATCTAATATCAGATTTCAGACGCCTTTCAGCAGACAACTCTCCTAAATGGCCATCTTCTTTTTGACCAAGTTTCTCCAGTGAACGAGATGAAGAAATCTTATCACATCCTCCCATAGGACCACCATAATCTCTGATAGAGCTTATGTTATGCCGAACCCTCTCTTCGTAATTATAATCTCTATACTTAGAATCATCTTGCTTCGGAGCCCTGAAAAACAGTAAGCTAATGTGTAAATGCATGTGATCGGAGCAACAGGTCATACATTGTGTCAGATGAATCATTTAAGCAATTTATATGCTAAAACTAGACTATCCAATTAAATAAACAAAAGAATAATATAGCCGGCAACTGTAAATTTAAATGTAGAGCTCGTAAAAAAAAAAAAAAAAAAAAAAAATAAAATCAAAGGGTGGAAGAAGAAGGAAGAAACAAATAAAATTCAGGCACTAGATGTTTTAATCATGAAGTTGTGTTTACATATACCCAGTTAACTTTTTATAAAACAAAGGTCATATTACGTTTTTAAAACTGAGTACAAACAAATAAGTAATAGAAAGTAAGGCTTTTTAAGATCAAATGGATGATTTTGTAAAACAGTAAAAAAAAATTACATGCTGCAGTATCATCATTATTTATTTATCTTACGCCTTACACTAGCAGTGCATATATCCTATTAAAAAAGAGCAGTTTAAGACGACAAATTTGTTACTCATCCTTTTCCAATAAAAACTAGACATGACGTAGCCAGCTTATGGCGAAAGTTCTTTTTTCATTCTATATAGAAATACTTTGCATCAACAACCAACAAAAAATGTATCACTGCATGATACAAGTACCTATAATGATCCCTTGAAGAACGAGAACTTAAGGTGGGTGAACTCCGCCTTCTACTCTGGCTAGATGTGTGTTCTAAGTCAGCATTTCTAGAAATAGACCTTCCTCTGTCAGTAACGGAATCAATTCTTGCAATGGTTGAACTTTTCCTTTCAGCATCAGATCTTTGATTTTTGGTACATCGAGATCTAAAATCACTGTAGTCCTCTTTTTCATTGGTTCTCCTCCTAACTTGATCATCACGGGACCTGGTGGTTCTATCATCATGGGTTGGACTATCATCATATGCACTTAATTTTCTTGAATGATGGTCAGAAGCATATGCGTCGTCTCTTGATCGCTTAGGATCAGACTTGTCAGCAGAGAGGTCTCTCGAGATATGTTCATCCTTGCATTTAGTATCACTCAGTCTCTTTTCTCTCGGTAAATCAGAGTCTGGCTTCCTATCCTTATGCCGAACGTCTTGTGCAATATCTTCTCGATACTTTTCGCCTTTGTGTCGATTATATCTCTCACCGTCCTCTCTATAACTATTATCTCTGAACCTGCCAGTTCTGTCACTATCGTCATAGTACCTTTCATCCACACCTCTAATATCCTTGTCACCATCTTCACAATATTGATCATCCTTGAGTCTGATATCCCTATCACCATCCTCGTGATACTTATCATCTCTGCGACGACCATTTCTTTCAGTGCCTCCCCGATATTTATCATCCTTCCGCCTGCTATCTTTCTCTCCATCTTCCCGATGTATTTTATCCATGTGACCATCATCTCCATTGACATCTTCACGATGTCTTTCATCTCTACGTCTGGCAACTTTCTCACCATCATCTCGATATTTATCATCCCAGTGCTTATTATCCTTGTCAGCTTCTTCCCGATACTTCTCATTCCTTTGACTAGTATCTCTCCAGCCTTCTTCCTGATTTTTATCTGCATGACGTGCATCCTTGTGCCCATCGTCTTTATATATCAAATCCTTAACACAGTCACCTCTTGAAGACAATCGCCTCTCCCCACCTTCTTTAGAATCACTGCAATGTTTCTCTCTTTCAGTAGAACCTTCTTTTCTCCTGTGCATCATTTTCTCACTTTGCCTCTCCAACTCAGAATTCGGCAACTCATGATGCACAGTCCGCTCTGTACAGAGAATTTAATATTGACAAATTAAAATACAGACAATTTCTCATTCCTAGAACAATTGCATCAAAGATCAAACATAGAAAACAAGAGCAACCATACTCCTAGATAAGCAATATTTTGTATATATTGTTTAAGTTACTCATGTTTGGCTTAATTATCACAAAACAAATACTAACACAATTGTATAAGATTTGTCAAATTTCAGCATCACTACTAGACATCATCAGGAGTGAAATCCTAGGGCAAATAGGATTTCTTCTCAGAGAACATTAATACAAAAACTATAAATCAAGAAACATAAGCATCAATTTAAGAAACCATTAAAATCAGAATTATGCCTTCATGGAAGACCCACACTCAAGCAAATTCTGAATCTCTATAAGAATTAGCATTGTGCCTTCAGTATTACACAGATATCAGGTGAAAATTTAACTGCCCCTGCGGCACAACTTTAACCAAGCAAAGTCATGACAACTTAAAATTAGAGAACACAGAATGACTGAAGACATTTCTATAAACATCTTCCATCTTCTGACCACCTCCGCTGAAAAAAAAAAGGAAACTTGCCAATAAAAAAAGGCCAAGCAGCTATAGTGCTTTTAAGTTTCAAAGTCTTTTTGGCAGTGCATAAACCACCAGCATCAATGGCCTCAGCATACTTAAAGACACTCTTTCCACAAACTAAAGCCAGCACAATTAGACACAGAATTACAAAGTCGAATGAAAAATGACTACATTTCCAGGAGAAATTAAACATATGTAGTTGATCCTAACATAGCTGTGTAATAAAATATAAAGGCTAAAAAAGATGTTATTGGTATTACTGAAATCCCAAGTTGTGCATGTAAAAGCAAGTTCTTGATAACACAAGCTACCTTACCAGTAATTTCTCGAGCATGTTTACCCTGTCTCTCCTCACTAAGATCCCGTAATTGTGTCGCTTGCTTCTTCCCAACAGCCATATCCTCTAATTTTGCCTCATCGCCACCATTCTTACTCTCCTGACCCCCATTCTTCTCCTTCTCTGACCACCGATCCTTATCCTTTGGGTCCTTCGCTTCTTTCCGCCCAGAAGAGTCCCTCTCAGACTTCCTCTTTGACTCCCCTTTACTCTTACCCTCAACTTGGTCCACCACCATAGATGTCAAACGCTCCTCCTTTTTCTCAACTGCACTTCCACTCACATACCGTTTACTCTTATTCTTTGAATCAATTCGCAAGCTTTCACTTTTATTACTACTATCCTTTGGTTTGGAGTCACTCCTCAAACTTTCCGCTTTGCTCATTTCCTTCACCACTTTTCTATTGCTATCCTCTCTCTTCTCCCCATCCCCATTCCACCTATCACCACCAACATCAGCTTTCTCTTTCCTCCGTTTAGATGAAACATACTTATCAGGCACTTCACCGTTCCCATGAACGATCTGATCTTCTCTTTCTCGCACCTGAGATGAACTTTTACGTTTTTCACCAAAGGTTGAATCCCATTTAACCCTAACCAATGTCTCGTCTTTGCTACTTTTCTCCTTCATCTTCACATCCTCTTCAGAGTCTGAATAATCCTTCGAACTATGTTTACTCTGTTTATGTGATTTGTGCCTCGAACTCCTAGGCATAACTGTAACTTCACAACAAAAGAGATGCCTACTTTTTCACGAAACCCCAAGCCTTAATTCCACACTCCCACCACGTCAAATCTTTAATTACAAAAACAAAACAAAATCAATTGAAACCTATGAATTGACGTGAGTTCTAATTCACGACAAAAACTGCCGAAGTAAATGCTTAACCCTTAACAAACCCGAAACCCTAACTCAACCGTTTCCTATACAGAACTCCGAAAAATAAATCGAATCCTATCGGGCCACGAAAACCTTATCGGAATCTTAAATTCCCGGCACAAAAACCGACCGTTGACAGCCCGAAGACTTTTAACCCTCAGATCGCTCGATTGCGGCGGAACAATAAAAGGGGGAATTCCTTTATAAATGCGTCTCTCTATTTAATACTAGAATGCATAAGCATGTGTGAGAATAGAAAATAAAATTCTAACTAAAAATCCAAACAGAACATGAGAAAAAGTGAAGAAATAAATTGAATTTTTTGACACAGGGAGAGAGAGAGAGAGAGGAAAATCGGAGTTAGGGCTTGATGATGTGCTGTTTGTTTTTTCTTTTCTTTTTTATGATATTTTGTTACAGAGAAAAAAAAATATGATTATATAGTCCGGAAAAATGCATATTTAGTCGCTTAATTTTAACTTTAGTCATACATGATTATCTAGTTTCATGAATGGCATATCATCAAACGGCACTTGACGGAGAGATAACGAAAGTCTCACTTCATCAACGTCAATCACCAAAGCTCTCCCTTCATCAACAATAAAATCACCTAAAAATCTCATTTCTCAGTTTTGCATACTTCAAAACATTAAGATCACTTCAATTGAAATTATTGCTTTCATTGTAAAAGTGCAATGCCATTTTATAGTGTGAACTAGGTTAATAAAAACTCCACTGCTACATTGCCCTTAATTTTTGGACTAAACCACACTAATTGTAACTCGAGTTTAAACATTTTACACTTTCGTCTCTATTGTCAAAAAATCTACACTGATATTCTTATTATAAATACTTACATGGACCTTATCAGCCAGAATGACTCCCTGTCATTTACATGACTTTTAAGAAAGTAATTCCGGTACTTCAATTCTTGAATTACAATTACCCAAACTCAAACCTCGCAATAAAAGATTGAATGTAGTTAAGCTAATGAAGTCTTTTACTAATTTGAGTTTGGGTAATTGTAATTCAGGAGATGAAATACTAAATTATCTCTCTTGAAAGTCATGTGAATGACACATGAGGTCATTTTGGTCAAAAAATTGCCACGAGAGATGAAAATAAAATTTTTGTTATCTCTCCGTCAACTGCCGCTTATTTGATGAAGGATTGTCCCACTATTAATCAATTGAGTGACTAAGGTGGTGTTTGCAAATGCTTCTAGGAAGTAGTTTTCAGCTTTTTTTTCCTCGAAAATCGGTTTTTCAGTGTTTGCAAACTCTGTCTTTGCTTTTGCTTCTCAACAAAAAAGCAGTTAGAAGTTGCTTTTGAAAAAGCATGTCATGACCTGCTTTTGGGGTTGATGGCATTCTTGTAATAAAATAGAAGCAGTTTTGTAACATTATATCCTGAATATTTTCTCTTAGTTCCAACAATACCCTTATACTCTTTTCACAATTTTATTTATTTATATTCTTGCGCGTAATGACTATAAAAAAAATGTGATATTCATTTTTTATAACAAAATAATTATTTTTGTTTGTGTGTCGTCTTCAAATCAGAATATGTTGTTCACATGTTTTTTTTTTTTTTTAATTTCTAGTTTATAACAAAATAATAATTTTTGTTAGTGTGTCGTCTTCAATTCAAAATAATTAGTTGACATTTACAGCATATGTGCATTGTTGTAGCCATTATTAGGTTTAGTTAGTAAAAATTTCAAAATAACTTTTGAATCAAATAATCTTAACATTGATTAACATTAACAACAAGTATTAATATAATATAAATTTTGCATTGAAATCCTAAAACGATAAATAAAAATAAATAATTTTTGCCACATCGTCAAATAAAAAAACGGATGGAGTATTGGTTTATAAGCCTTGTCATTCGAACTTTCTAGAACGACACATTGACCTACATTATAAATTATAAACATGGCCGATTATTAGTAAACTTTTCTCATGAAAAATCTAGCCTTTGTATACATTTTCATTTGCCCTGATTCTAATTGGTCCCATTGATAGTCAGGGCGTAGTAAATAATCGGCCCAATAACTTAATTGGGTGTTCGGTCATTAATCCAAGCAATAATTAGAATATGGCTAATTATTTAATTTCAGTTCGGTTTGACCGATTAACGTGAAATGACGGTTTTGCCCTTACACTTGAAACACAACCCACTACTACAAAATGGGAATACCCTGTGCAACTTACCAAAAAACAAATTCAAAATACATAATTCCAATTGAAATACACTCATGTGTTCACATCTTTGCGATCACATATAGGCATGATTCATAAATACCCTGTCCAAGTTACTAAATACATAATTCAAATTGAAAGCACAATCTACTTCTACTACTACAAAATAGAAATCCATATTTTGTCAACTGAAGTACATAGGCCCAAAATACATATCAATGCAAGTTTGCAATCACAAAACATATGCGTACAACTTCAACTCCACTTTTTCCATTAACCATAAATTAATCTTAAGACATTTTACCATCGAGAATCATTTGAGCTTGAATTTCCCTATTGCGTGTCGTAGAACGCATATATAATGAAGTATGCTTCTGATTATCCATAATCTTGTAACACATAAAATTCTAACCCTGGAATATCTACGAGTGTAGAAATAACATTAATCGCCTTTTCGTCATTCGGTATCTTCTTCCTTGTTGAATTTGGGGTTAAGATTCCCAAATGTTGTTTTGGCCTCCTGAATGAATGAAGTTAAAAATGGAGCATAAGGCGCATTTTTTCTCAGAATCAGATGATCGTTTATTCTTTTCCCTCTTAATCTTAATTTTTTTTCTTTTCGATGCCTCCACTCGTAATTCCTAATTTTCAGATCAACTTTCAACCCGCAACCACCCCCGTCTGATGCATCTGTCGTCAAATCAACACACGGGCTACTCACTACATAGTCATCGTCCCCTAGATCACATAATGGTTTTTTTATCTTCTCCACATCCTCAGCTACGTGTTTCTCATCTCAAGCTCACTCAAAAGAATTGATAGATCACCTCAAGAAAGAGTTCACTCCTCCTAGAATCCATTTGCAAGGTCCGTAATCAAATATACCATTATTGATTTTAAAGGTATCCTTTTTTATAGAGCCAGACAATATTTCATATATCAACAGGCATAAGGCATCCATTTCAGAAGCATTTTAATTCTGGAATGCAAGTATTAAGGGGGTTTAATCAATCTCATAAAAATAGCAAATTTAACATGTACTTGAAAAGAAATACATGGAAATTGCAAATTGTATTAGAAACTAGAACCAAAAAAACATACAACACTCTTCACAAAGACTCACACAAAACCGAAATACAAAATTGCTCCCATGATACTTGGAACTCACAGAGCATCACGTAAAGAAGAAATTGAAAATATACCACATAAACCCAAGACTGGAGAACCAAAATTTTTCATTATATAAGAACTTATGAATCTCCCTGACTTCATTCGAATACTCAACTGTACAACGTAGACAAATCGGCTGAACTTGTTTACAGCAAATCCGTGCGTGATAGTCTCTAAGATGAGTAAACAAAGTATTAAACAAGATTATTGCTTATTATGAAATTGGAAGAGTTGAAAATGATGGGGCAATGTTGGGGAATTTACCTATACGCGATGAGGGGGAAGTCAGAAATGAAAATAGGAATGGGGGAAATTATTTTTATCCGACTTTTTGACCAGTGGCATTTTGGGAGTAAATATGTTCAAATTTGAGGGGCAAGTTCAAAGTTTTTTATTGATGTTGGGCCGGATTATTTAATTTCTGGGTTGGAGGTGAAATTATAATCGGCCAAATTAAGGGACTAGCCCACACATAAGCTAGATAACTACGGGCTGCCCTTCTCTTAACTAAATATAGAGTCCGATTCAATGGCCTGATTATCCTAATTTGGGCCTAAACAGGGCAAACGAACACACCCTTATGATTTACCCCGGCTGGAATTATCTCCAAATTTGTTGTTCGACATAAACTCGGAGATTGATATTGCACGTCCTCCAAAATTATTCATCAACTTAATGAATGAAAATGAAAAAAATATAAGGATAACCATAGTTTTCCAATGGAGAAAGATAAACCAATAAAATATATTGTCTCAAATCTCATTTCTGATTAAAATTTGAAACCCAAACTCCTTGCACTTTATGTCACACCCATTCATGGTTCCTCTTTTTCCATCTCCAAGGCCCCCTTCTATACAATTCCTTAAGGATTGCTGGAGATTGAATGGTCCATGATTTTACTTTCTCAATGAAGAGGCTATTTTTTTCCAATCGCGAACCAAACTAGACATGTAAATCATATCCGTACCTCTATTTCACTACATTATTGTTATTCGTTCTGTGCTGGGAGACCGACCATAGGAGGGGACACATTTTGTCTTCCAGAGTAACCAAAATATAGAATGGAAAGTGGACAAGACATTCAAATTTAAACACATTTTTTTAATTCAGGGAATACAAAATTCAATGCATTTTGTCGTCATAAGTATTATTTCATGAGGAACACACTCGAAATTTACATGAATTCCAAAAGAAATCCCATTATGCTGTCAGTAAGATAAAAGTAATACATGATTTCCCCAAAGTTCAGGAATTATATGGAAGTATCAAAACATTTAACTTGTTTGCATGTTTTCCTCTATTCTCGTACAGGGTCAAAAACAGCCACCCAACTGTCAAAAGGGGAAAAATGGTTAACTAACTATTCATGAACAAAAAGAACATTATCAGATACAAACTCTTGAATGTAAGGCTATGTTTGATTCTTGGATTTCAAATATCTTTTGCATCCAGTGACACAACATTAAGCTTCATTTATTGTTCTTTTGCATTTTACTTATCATTTTACTCACTGAAATCCATAAACCAAACATAGCCTAAATATGTAAGGAATCTTGGTTCAATGTTGTCATACAGTCGGACTCCTGGTATATAGTTAACATAAACTTGTAATGAATATGACAAATGCAATAAGATGATTAATCTCTAGACAATAAAAAAAATTGCTAGTAATCTAAGCAAATAATTCAGCACATGTGCAAGCAATGCTAACATAAGTCTCCATACATATTGAATTCTTCAAATGCGCCAGTTATAAGTATAATCACGAAGATTAAAAAGGCCAAACAAACAAATCACAAAAAAATATTCTTTTAGGCAATGTTTGGTTCTTTAAATAAAGATAAAGTATAGTTTGATTGTCTTAATAAAATTTGTGACGAGTTATCTTATCACTGTTTGGTGTGCCCAATTTTCATTAAAGATTAAAAACATAAGGACTTAAATATCCAAAATACCCCTATTCTTCTCATAAAAAACCTTACATCTCAATTCCCATCCACACATTTTTTAACATAGAAAGGCAAGAAGGTATATTTATTGCTCAATTTCATTTAGGATTAGGTATTCGGAGGTCCTGCTTGAATAGTGATTTCATGCCGGATGCTATTTATCTGAGGTACTATCTTAAATATTATTGTAGAAACCAAAAATCTAGTAAATTTAGATTATAACACCATTTGCGTTCATTCAGGTAACTTACGTGCCATAGAATATAAACTGACCAATGCATTTAAGATCTCACTGCAGAAACTTATAGCATACTATGAGACTTCCAAAGAATACCAGACATAATATTTCCTCATATCTTGTATCTATCTATATTCAGTGGTTTACTCACCAAGATAGCATCAATCTCCTCTTGAGACACAGGAGTTCTTTTAGGCTGATCAGAAGCCTTTCCTCCCAAAGATGTGCTGGATTGAGCCTTCGAGAAGATATTTTGAGCAATATCCTCATTTGCAGATATTACTCCACTCTTGAGTGTAGTACCTGAAAAAGAAGGATTTTGGCTATTAAGATAGTGTATGAGCAATGTTGCTATATGGAACATATTCTCAAGCAATGGTTAAGACCTAGAGGGAAAAGTTAGAAAGACAATTATGCCAACACCCCATGAAATATATTATAGAGAGATTACAAGGTGAAGGCTGCAAGAAATCAGGTAATTGTAAAATTTTCAACACATCTTCTACCAATGTGATTTCCATTTCCTGTACCACCTACATAGGCATCCTTCTTCACAAATGTTATCGGTAACCTAAAACATTTTGATCTTGTTCAACGGTCATTATTAATAACAGGCTCAAGTGTTAACCCAAAGCCATTAGTTATTCCTTCAAACAAGTTTAGCAATAATCATCAACACCTATTTCTAGCCAAGAATGAATTATTATGCGAGACACAGAATCAAAATAGTAAAAATGCCTTGAAAGAACAAGGATAAGAATGTAAGTGCAGCCAATTTGATCCATTCTATATCCATTAGAATTGAGTAATGAGTAGATAGAACCTTTAAAAATTTAGTAAATCTATACGCATTACCAGTTAAAACAAGAAAGCCTTTTGAACACATTGCAATGATTATTATACAAATATAAAAAAAACAAATAGGGAGGGGGGGGGGGGGAACTAAATAACCACCTAAAATATTCAAAAAATTTCAACTCCGGTAGATTACTAAACAATCATTCAAGTAAACAGTCACAATACCTAGGCATTCTGATCCGAAAATAAAAGATGAAAACAAATGTATAGAATTATTGACAAGAGAATATAGATTACCAGAAACTTTGGGATGCCTTTGAGGGAACTTGATGAGTGGGATTCTCTTCATCGCCTGCCCTGCGCCCATTTCTGCCGATGTATGTTTGCGTGTGAAGAAAGAATTTTCTTTTTCTTTTGGACAGCTGAAAAACAAACAAACAAACAAACTATATATATGCGGGTCAAATCAAATGAGATGACAAAAGACTAATATAGGGCCTCAACTGCTTTTACAACAATAATTGGGCTCTTTACTGTGGGCCTGCTTGCTTCAAGATTTGTAGGAAATGGGCTTTCTACTTTTTAGATGTAAAAATGGCCCTTAACTTATATGCTTTATATTTGCATACCCAAATTATTTAATTTGCCAAGTGTTTGATTCAAAATAAGATTAGTTCCCTAACCTTCTCACTTTAAATCCTTCTATATTTTAGACTTATTGAGTCATTTATCACATTTGGTCTGTCTTAACTTTTTGGTAAAATCTCCTCTAACTCTTCAATGTGCTAAACTCATGCAATAGGCCAAAGGTTAAATTTGATAAAGTTACTAGTACTTACTACTAAATAGTTAGTATATATGCTTGTGAACTTCTTCTTTTTCTTTCCATATTCTTAAATAAATCCAAATGGAGCACAGAGTCAGAGATCAGATCACCTCCTTTTTCACAGGAAATATACAATTAAAAATCCTTCGGGTTTTATTGACAATTTTTTTTTCTTTTTTGAGAAAAACTGGAACATTTACTAGAAAGTAAATAGTAATTTCGCATGGGAGATGTAATGAATTTGATGAAAATCCCAAACGACGACAAAGAAAGTAAAAACATAATAGTAATATTTAAGAGGCCTCTTAATACCTTAATACCGACAGGTGATTGGTCTAGTGGAAGGGATTAGTCACTACAAAGTAGCGGACTCATGTTCGAATTCCTATTGGGAGCAATGTTATTAAAACCGGACCGGACCGGCCGGTCCGACCGGTTTTGGACCGCGAACCGGAGATTGGTCCGGTCCGATTTACCCCCTAAAACCACTTATTTTAAAACCCAGTTTGAACTGGGTTAAACCGGTCCGAAACCGTCGAACCGGTTCAACCCGGTTTTGAATTTCCTTTTTTTTTTTAAATTTTTTTAATGTTAAAAATAAACTAAAATTTTTTGTAAAAGTTGGGATTTGAACACTTAACCTTTAAAGTAAAACATGACTTCCTTACCACTTGAGCTACATCACTTTTGTTGAACTTTAAGTACAAATTAAAATTTATAAATTATAGAAACTTGTAGCCAAATTTATTTATAAATTAGATAATTAACTCAAATAAATATTTTACACATTATGAATGAAAATTAATACTCAAATAATAAATTTTAATAATTTATTCTATAAAATATTTATTTTCAATATTATTTTTAGGATAAAGAGTCAAATCGATATAATATGCAAGTTTGACTTTGAATATTAGACTTTTATACATAACCATATTTTAAAATTTATGAATTTCTTAGTTTGTTGTATTTTTAACTTACACTTTTAATTTTTTATAAAAAAATATAATCATTTATATGAGCATACAAATTAGTACCATATTACCGTTATGATATATAAATTAGATAAATATTATATGATTTAATTTTAGTATAATATAACAAATTTTATATTTTTAATCAAATGTAGGATAATGTCTAAATTTTACGCACATTACATATACTTTAAAATTAAATATATTTATTATATATTTAATCAAATGGAGCACGGGGTCAGAGATCAGATCACCTCCTTTTTCACAGGAAATATACAATTAAAAATCCTTCGGGTTTTATTGACAATTTTTTTTTTCTTTTTTGAGAAAAACTGGAACATTTACTATAAAGTAAATAGTAATTTCGCATCGGAGATGTAATGAATTTGAAGAAAATCCCAAACGACGAAAAACAAAGTAAAAACAGAATAGTACTAATATTTAGTCCTCTTAATATCTGTAGATGAAAACAGAGATAATAAATTAATTGTTAAATTCTAGGCTCGGAACTGACATTCATTCACTCATTCATCCATGGTTCAACCAACACACCATTAATTAATTTAAAGCCAAGATTACATACATACATAATTAATTACAAACCAACACACGAACGATCTCCTACCCATTTAGATTTAGCTCTAGATGATCTAGATAAAATGAAAATTGGTACAAATTAACCCAGCATAATATTAAAAAGAAAAATGGGTACAATTAAATTATTAAATGACTCATCTGTCCATAGTTTCAGGCACTTCAGGGACCTCAGTTATGCTATCCAAACAAGGTTTCCAAACAGAATTAACTGTTTTTTCTCTGCTTCTATGTATCTCTTCCAAAACATCCTCAAACCTCTTCCCTTGTGTTCTTTTCAGCTTCAACAGTAGCCACTCCAATTCATTCTTTGTTAAAACAATCTTTATTCTCATCATCTTATCATTTACATTTACTCCAGCTCCTATTGCTGATGATTTAATAATTACCTCTTCAATTTGATCTTCTTCTTGAGGATTTCTCTCTGTTTCTTCTGCGCATGTCTCTATGCAATTTCCCATACTGCAATTGATTGATTGATTATTTTCTTCAATTATATATTCTTCAACTGTTTATAATAATTATATATATAATTAATGACTGAATTAATATATAATTGAGTAGAAATTAAAGAGTTGCTAGGAGTGGTTAAGAAGAATGTGAGTGTGAGTGTGTATGGTATGGAGGCTCATTGGCATTTCATTTATATATAGATTTCAAGTTGTTAATGCATACTTAATTTGTCTTTTGTTTTACATCATCACACATGCATATATATATATATATATATATATATTGACTATTCCTTCAAAAATATTCAACTAATTAATTTATTGCGTATATCTCACTTCATAATACTAAACAGAAAATCATGAAACATTTAACGTTTGAAATGGGACGACATTGTAATTATATCATCCTATATATACTTTTTTAAATTAATTAAAAATAACTTTATTAATTGTTGAGCCTCTGTTAGTTAAATTAAAATCATAATTAACTCTTAACTGAACCAGCTTTTCTGTTACTGCATTTTTGTTTTTAGAAGTATATATATAATATATATATATATATGTGCATTTGCTAACAATTGTCTTCATCAATTAACCATGTGATGTTGACATGCAGTATCTAAAATTTACAAAACTGAAAACTCACTGTATACTAACAATTAATCTAACTGGTGTATAGTAATTAATAAAATAACAAGGTTAGGTAGGTAGGCAATTTCACCATGGTTTGATCGTATAATTAATTAATTAATTAATCTTATGCACTGTCTTGAAAGGTAGACCATACAAAACAAATAAATCAAAACATAATTTAATTAATAATTATATATGTTATGTCCCAGTAAACACTCTACGTGGACTATTTTCCATGGATTGTTGACTGGTTCATGTTGACGTATATGGATTTTTTAGATTATTTAATGACTACTAATTTGCTAATATATATATATAGCGTGTTCTCCATTTGCACTACTTTCATGGGAATTATGTATAATTTCAAAATAAGTGTAATAGTATTTCATGATCTGCATGGATAGAATTGTTCTTTACCCTAATTCATGAAGAAAAGATATATACATTGTTAATTAATTAATTAAATCAATAAATAAATAAAGCATTTGTTCTGCACGCTTTTTATTCCTTGAATTAAGGTGAAAAATCAATTCGTACATTGAATGCTAATGCGTGATGCTAAATTTATTTTGGTATCCCCTTTTGAACATTTGATATATCATTCGAGAAACGTAGCAATCACACCTTTCTTGATTGATGATGATTATATATTTATGTACCACCTTTTTGCTACTTTAAGGAACTGAAAATTTCAAAAACTTTTCATTATGGTATATCCTTTTTTAATATTTTTAGGTTGAATCTCTTTACGTAGTGGCACATGGCCAAAGTCACGGTGTGTGAACTTTCACAGTTTCACATGTTATATAGTCAATGATTTGTACTATAATGCCAACATTTCAATGTCTTTCGCTTGATTTTCTTCATAATAGCAACAAATCACTTTCACCAAATTTAATAAGGGAAATCGGGACAGGTCCCTGATTTCCTTTAAGAAAACAACATATAATCTAGCTGAGTTTTACTATTTCAATTTAGTACTTTTATTTTATTATGTGTTGTAGATTTGATTTCCACGATTTTGGTCTGAACGCTCATACTATTTAATTATCTCAAGTAAATTATTTTTAATCAATTCGTTTTAATTGATAAACATTGTTTACATTTATTCTTTATTTAGAACTAATCGAGCAATATTATTAAACTTGAACCGAAACTCAAATACTCCAGTTTATTTGAAATTTCATCCCTAGTATAAAGTCGTTAACTATATTTCGAATTATTACTTAAAAGGATCGCGCGCGTAAGCATGACTCTATGTGACGTAGTGAACAAAAATCATTAATTAACGGAAGGAGACAAATATGCATCAAATTGTTTAGACAATATGGTTATGGGGAATCTGTTTTTGTCGGAGCATGACAAAGTAGTTGATTTCTGAGTTAATATTATGAAACATTTATATTCTTTTTTTCTTTAAATCACTGGTATCAGTCTTGAGTAAAAGAGAATCTATTTAGGTGGAAGAGCGGTGGGTTCAAAATATCAAACCAGTTCCTACAATATTTGATTAGAATAACTTTCAAAACTTTGTACGCTAAAAAATTGACATATATATAAATCTATTCGAGTTCAACTCATGTTCTACTCCGGTTAACAGCTGGGTTAGTTTAACAATCAAATCAAACTTAAACACAACCACAATCACAATTTCAAGTTCGATATTTTTTTAACCAAGCGTAGTCCTCGAAACTACTCAACTTGTTGAGCGCCCCCCCCCCCCCCGAACAAAATTCAAGTAGTCAACCATATACATTATGTTTGAAGCTCAATTTGGTTACTGACCATATCAATCCAAGCTAACCTTTCTCCCTCAGTCCCTCTTACCAAACTCATTTCGACACGCATAATCAATCTGGCACTAACTTGGTAATATCACTCTCAAATTCTAATAGACAAAATGGAAGTGTGAAGTTTTTGGATCCAAAATGAAATTTTGAATGTCAAGTTTGCTAGGCAATGTATTTCGATTCCAAAGGGAAGATTAATATGTTAGCAAATGTGATTCTCATCATGAAGTATTACAATGTTCATAAGAATATCCATATAATGCTACGAAGCTGCTCAATAAAATGAAATTTCATAAGAAGACGTAATGGTTCTAGTAATGAATCTTTAATGCAACGTTCTATTGCATCAAGCTGAAGTTCCTTAAAGAATAATTATGCTTTCCTCTACTTGTACTTTGACAAAGTAAAAAAGGAGAAGAAGCTTTGTACCTACAACAGCTGAAAGCTTTTGTGTCACGGTGTATAGAATATGAGGAAACGGATTCAACCAGAGGAAGAAAGTGAAGCATGCAAACTCTACTCCTATGCAGCTTGGAAGCTATCAGACAAAAGCTTGTAATATTGTTTTTGCTGCACCCACAAAGATACGACCAAGAATTGCAATAGGGGTCAGTTGCATGTAAATTGGATGACAACATAGTAAACTAGACATACCTTGTCTGAAACTGAAGGAGATATTTTCTTCAATGCTCTCTCGAAATGTGTATCTTGGATGGTCCATGATGTGCCATCAAAACTTTTGTATGATGATGTTAGTTTATCTTCAAGAGCAGTCATAGCAGCTTCATTTATCTACCATTAATACATAGAAAGATGATTCTTATAAGGAAATCCAAGTCTAGAAGGACGACCATCAATCAGAGGAAACATCGTTAAAACATGATGTTTACTTATTTTATTTACGAATGTAAATATAAAATAATATTTTTTTTAAATAAGGGGATAGGGTATTTAAAAATAAACATAAGATAGAATATGTGCCGTTTTTCTTCTTCTTTTCTTAAGAGAACTATAATCAGAACAGAAGTTCTTTTACGTTAATTCTTTTAAGAATTTGTTTATACAATAAATATATAAATGTAGGCAATAGTAAGAGCTATATGTGTGTTCTTTATCTATAATTCTTTATTTTACCCCAAACAAAAAAAAAAAAATTTCAATCTATTGAAATTACTGTTTTAAATGCAAAGAGAGAGGGAAAAAAAACATAAACAAAAAGAACAAGTTCAACAGGTCTGTATTGACGAACCCAACAGTCATACTCATATTTGTGTTTTCTAAAGTATGACCTCTAATTCCTCTTATGTATTCTCTTAGACCCCTGTCCGCAGAAGGGTAGACTAGTCCGATTTTTTAAAGTCAAAGTGCAAGTCAGCATTGCCGATCAAATTTAATTTTTCACTGGTCAAAGAAAAGTCAGCATTGAACAGTAATTTCTAATTTCATTGCATTTGTCTTCATTATAGCAGCTAATGACATAAGTAAACTAGGGGTGTCGATGTAATTTCGGACATTCATGGTATTTTTATGTAATATTATCTCAACTTAAGAGGGGGCCCTCGCTATAACTATCCTTAAAATACACAGACATACCAGAGCAGAGAGATCAGCTCCGCTGAGATTTTCACAAGAAGTATCTTTCCCAATGGCCATTAGGTCTACACTGGCATCTATTGGCTTCTTTCGAGCAAGGGCTTTCAAGATCATTCCTCTTTCATCTGGAGTAGGGAGAGGAACATAAAGAAGCTTCCCAAATCTTCCAGGTCGAAGGACAGCACGGTCCATTACTTCAGGTCTGTCAAAATAAGAGAGCAATGATGAGTTTTCATCTGCAGAATGTTTTCAACTGCCCCTAAACCTGGAAACTATTATGCTTACCTATTTGTGGCCCCAATTACATAAACATCACGTCTTTGGTCTGCACCATCCAGCTCTATCAGTAGCTGCAATGAACAATATGAACCAATTTCAGTAGATGAAACATGTTAATGGAGTACCAAACTGATGAAGGGGCAGGGGAACTACTGGAAACTTGTATTCTATGTACCTGATTCAAGAGCCGTTCAACAACCCACCCCCCTTCTTTACCACGCTTTGTTGTTAATGCATCCACCTTGTGAAAAAGGTAGTCAGGAGATAAGAAAACGTTTAGATTCGTCCAACCAAACTATGCCAAGAGAAAAAAAGAAAAAGATCCAAAAAAAAAAAATCAAGGGTGTAGCTTAACAAAATTGAAAAGCATGTCGTGTGTACCAACCTTTGAAAGATTATGCTAGAGATATTTATTAAAGGTCATTCTGGCTTAATTAACAATTCAGGGGTATTTTGTTAATTTCGCCAACTAAAGGGTCCTTAGTAACATGCTAAAAATGTGTAATTTTCTTTCTTTGTTCAATTTTATAGTTTCCAGAATTTCCTTTCTTGTTAAAGATTTGTTCATAAATTAATTCATTACATCATTATTCAAGAAACACTGTCTTAAATTTTGATGCCTCGTGCTTAGCCAGTTATTTCCCAGTAGAATTAGTTACTGCGTAGGCAATATATACATAGTAAGCTCTCAATTCAAATTATCAGTACATGAAATCAATTCTTGAATCTTATGCTGCTTCTTATCTCCATTAACTTTATTCTAAGAGAATGTTGAAGGCCATAAGTTTTCTATAGTATCTCTGTGAAGAATGATACACAAAACTACTATAAATCTAGAACAGAACAAAAGAAGCAACTAGCAGCCAATTCATGATACAATAAAATTCAGACCCAGCTAGTGCAAAAACACGAATGTGACCCTTAAAAGCATTATAATATGACGCCTCCTCATATACTAAAAAAGCAACTATCAAGCTCTTCAGTCAAATTTCTCATGCCACAGTACAACTCATCCTTGAAGTGCAAATGTTATACAAGAAGATAGAAATAAATGGGTACAATTGTAAAAGATTAAATATTAAGATAAGTGATTTGATGATGTAAACTGCTGATGCAGATAAGGTAGCAGGAAAGAATAGTAACCCAATCAAGCTAAAGCAAGAAGTACCTCATCAAAGAAAAGTATGCATGGGGAACATGTCCTCGCACGACTGAATATTGTTCGCACTGCCAGCTCACTTTCACCCACATATTTATTTAGAAGTTCAGGGCCCTAATGTGAAACAAAAGGATTAGAGTAAGAAACCAGTGATTCTATGGTGTCCAACTAGATTGTGGCAAAATAATTAGAAGGAACCTTTATATGTATGAAATTTGCTCCTGCTTCATTAGCAACAGCTTTGGCGATCAATGTCTTTCCACAACCTGGTGGACCATAAAGCAAAAACCCTGTCTCTAAATCCACCCCAAAATCCTGCAAATTAAAAGATATAAGCAAGGTCTTATACTCCTCAGAATCAGTCAATGAACAGACAATCACCTCATAATCTTCAGGATGCTTTATGCGTCTAACTATGTAACGGTCAAACTCCTGTCTGAGCAAATGAAGACCTCCAACATCATCCCACTTAATATTTGGTACGGCAGAAAATCCTTCTCTTCTAGAAGAAGGCTGGACCAGTTTAGCAGCTTCCTGCAATCAATTAAATGGAAAACCGTAAGCGTCACATAACATGAACAGAAGGAAAAGGACATAAAAGAGAGGGAAACGGTAAAAGCAAGAATCATGTATAAATCAGTAAAATAGAATTGACCAGGAAAATAGGTCTGGATTATTAAAAAAAATGAAAAGAAATTCTTAATTAGTGAAAAAAAGTAATGACTGTAATCAACATCATCTTTAGGTCTACATTAAAAGTAGTAAGATGTATACAGTTTTCTGTTTTTCAGGTTTTCTCACTGGCTGTTTAACATGGAATTTATGTGTGAGGTCGGCGTGTTTCTAACTGCAGTGTCAATGATAAGAACAGATCTAGCAAAGACAACATTAAGAGAAACTGAAGATAATTTTCGTGCATAATTTGGGCCTGGAGGCAAATTTGTAGTATATATCAAAAATAATTAATTCTGTAAGTGCCAGGCGAAAAATTGAAACCAAATTATAAAGAAGAAAACAAATCTAATTCAACACAATATTCAAGCATAGCCAGAATAAAGAACAACATTATAAACATAGACAGCATATGACTCCAAATAGCAGTAACCTTTCCTTACTTCCATCTTCTCATTTCTTAGCTGAGAGCAGGTAACTTTTTTCTGTACAAAATTTTAAAAAGGCGCTTAAAAAAGATTAGATCCCTCTACTTCCCCAAAATATTGCTTTCATTATTCCATGACAACGCCGCCTAGGTGCATATTTAAACCATATCACCCCCTCTAAGGTACCACAAAATCTGGATTGGCAACATAACTGCAGATCGCCTAGGATACATGGTGACATGGTTTACAAAAGGTATCAAAGCAAACTAGGAACCTCACACGCTAAAGAAATTATGTACAATTATTGAACTGTTGAACCACCTATTGAGTTATAATTTGTCTGTCATTGTCATATGCTACAAAAAATTACTATTTCCTCTTCCAATTTCATGCATATTAGAGTTCAACAAGTTTCCTAAGGATGGAACAAATAATACAATATTAGCATACATTCACTGTTTACTAATATATAAAATATGTCTGAAATGGAATTACCTCAAAATCAGCCATGGTGATGCTGAGCTTTTCCATTTCTTCATGTGACCATGGGTGCCTCCACCAATCTTCACTGTTTTCTTTGTTTACTGTTACTCTAGAAATCTCAATCTTTCTCTCGTCGATAATTCTCTTCATCGCAAGGTTCCCTGCCTTGTTGGCTACTGCTGCCAAATCTGCTCCAACAAACCCCGGGGTGGACCTAGCTATTTTAACAAGATCAAAAGCACCTTCAACTTTGAGTTTGCTTGTGAGCACTGATAGTATTTCAACCCGTGCACTTTCATTTGGAACTCCTAAAACAATTTCGCGATCAAACCGTCCAGGCCTCCTTAAGGCAGGGTCGACAGCATCAGGTCTATTTGTTGCTCCAATTACCAGCACATAACCAGGTCTGCAATCAGAACTTTCCAAACCTGCCCTGTCATCCACAGGCTTTACTAGTCTGTGTGATTCATCCATGCAGGTCATCAACTGTGTCACAATGCGTCGCTCCATTTCCCTCTGCAAATTTTCCCTTTTTGAAGCAATTGCATCTATTTCATCAATGAACACAATAGATGGTGCTGTCCTGTATGCTTTTGAGAACAACTCCCGAATATTTTCTTCTGATGCCCCTGAAAGTATTAAGAAAGGCAGGAAATGGATTTGCTTCAGCCTCTGCGAGAAAAACGTTTTTCCTCATTTGTGATATTTTCTTTTTTTACTGTCTGCAATTATTGTGTCACACGATTTAGCATTCTAAGAATTTATTTTCATCAAAAAGTTACTATGTCATAAGGCCCGTACCCTTCTTAAAATAGTTAGAACAAGACAACCCTGCTTTCTTTACCAGTATTGTTAACAGGTCTACAAGCAGGCAACAACAGAGGTTCAGTAAAAAGGCACGAGGGAGAATTAGCGCATAAGGTGAAACATTAAAAGATAGTATACATGTAAACTGTGGTTCTTTAGTCCAATTATGAAGAGCAACTCCGGAATGGATCAATTTCAAGAGTGATGTGGCTCAATCATATAAACAATGATCTAAGCACACAATGACTGGACTAGAGTGTACACTCACATTTATTTAAAGCTTCTCCCAGATGCAGTTTCTCAACTTTATTATTGAAAGAACAACTAAAATTTTAAGCTCAATTTCGAGGAAGGTCCCTTAGTACTTATTAATGCAAGACACAGAAATTCTAAAAGAGAATTCTGAATAATCCCCTAATTTGGATGTGGGGTATGACGGTGGCTAAGCTCCCGCATGAATCCCCACACATTCTCTTGGTAAAAAGAGAAGCTTGCAGGGGCTGGGTTGTAAATTGCAATTTGTGAATCAAGAGAATATCATCAAAATCTTTAAACTTTAATATTAATTGACTGGTTCTTTGAAGGAAAGCCTATATATAAGTTTTTCAAACGCGACAGACAGGTTGTGACAATGTGTATGCATGCTCACACATGCATACAAAACTATGTTTTGCTTAATCGCACTTACAAGACCAGTGTAACATGTACAGAGCAGATGCAACCAAATACATATACTGAATATCATTTGAATTTCCAAATAAAGTACTTCACAGCAGCATATATTCGTAAAATTAGATATTTAAAGTATTTATAAACAAAACCCAAAATTGATACATGGAAAATAAGTTATTTATTATACTAAAACTTGATCTAAATTGTAATACCTGAAACTCCTGACACCAATTCAGTAGCAGAAATCTTGTAAAATGGGGTTTTGGTCTCATTGGCAATGGCATGAGCCAACTTGGTTTTCCCACATCCAGGTGGCCCGTGCAACAAAATCCCTGCCATTGGCTTCACTCCTAGGTAACGTGGCAGCTGAGGATGATACAACGGTACAATTACCTCCATCTTCAATTCCTCAATTACTTCCCTCATTCCCCCTAAATCCTTAAACATTGGCCCATTACTCTCTTCACTATCCTTAGTGCTCTTATTATCAGATTTATTAATCTCACTCAGATCATCACCTCCTACTCCCACCTGTTTACCCCCCTCAGTCACCATATGTACTTTCTTGCGATCTTTATTCTCCACGACCTCCATTTCCAAATCTTCATAAAACTTTTTCTCTTTCCCCAATTCCTTTGATGTCCGGCCGTAATTTTCCCTTAGCATTGACTTCATCAAATCGAACTCTGGCTTCAATTCTTCCCCATAGATAGCATCATCTGATGTCGACACCTCTTCTTCTGACGACTCATCCGGCTCGGAAGAACTACTGCTGCTCGCAGCAGATAATACAGAAGAGGACCCACTACTGTTGTTCAAAGTATCACCATTTCTTCTCTTTATATGTTGAGCTTCAATCAGTTGCAATTTTTCTTCACTTGAGTTGATTTTCCTCCGTTTATTTTTAGTCAATATCTCATCATCATTACAGTCAGAATCATTATCGCAGACGTTCTCTTTGCCTGAAATGTTTATAATTTGGTAAACACATTTAGTGAAGGGTTGGAGCTTGTGGCGGGAATAACGACGGGTATAGCGAGGGTCGGAGCGGAGTTGATCCACCAGTTGTTCAATGGTGGCATTGTTATTAGTCTTCCTGATGGATTCGATGTCGCGAGAAAGAGTTTTATCAACCGTTGATGGAGATTTCACACCACCGCCACGTTTTCGTCCCATCTTCCGTGTCTGTGTTAAGGAAAACATACAGACGGATAACATTAATTATAGATTCTTCATAAAAGGGACTAAGTAACTGAAATACATCAAGAAACTTAAATAAAATAGTATTCAACAAACTGTTTAAATGCTCAAAAACCATGTATCATCTTCACCAGCCCAAGAAAATAAAGAGTAATACCAAATAAAATTCAGTCATTCAGAGATCTGAAAAATGAAGTTGAAAAATTTCACTAGAGCATGTAGTTCAATGTGTGGAAATATACTAAAATTGGTCCAGTTTGCATTATCATTTCTCAGATCTTGCTGTAGGTTCTAAAATACATACTCAGGCTTAAATTTGCATTTCAGAACCTGCAGCAGCTCTAAAACACAAAACAGGTATTGCTCCACGTTTCCCAAGAGCAAAATCGAATGTCCTGCAGGTTCTGAAAATGAAGAAAAATGATCCGAAGTCCAAACTAATAAACATGTAAGTTAGCGTTGAACATAAAATGAAGAAAGGCCAAAGATTGCAAAAAAGAACGCAATTCATCAGCAAAGACTAAAATAACTAGTAAGATAAAAAAAAATTAACCACTTCAAAATTTTAATTACAACAAGCTAACTTTAAGCAATTAGAAATATTATACTAGTATCTTAAATAATAAGATAAGTAAGAAGAGTCCAAATCCTATTTCCGGAAAAAAAACCACATGAAATTAAATCCTCAAGTATTATACTAACAAACAAAAAGAATGGAGACAGTATAGAACTCTACTAGAAGAAACAACAGTTCTTTTATCTTATTTATCAGATAAGGTAAGGAGAAAACAGCAGCTATATGTATGAGGAGACTATAAATTACCGTGTTGAATTAGTTATACAATGAAGTGCCTAACCAATAACAAGGTAATCCAACAAACTTAAAGCAATGCCAGTCATATATTGCACTGGAATTATTGCAAGTAACTAAAATATATTATAGATACCTAAAGATGCTGAAGAAAAATTGCAGTCCACAATTCAACCTAAATAAACAAAAGACATAGCTCTCTTAATAGAAAAATTAGCTTTGAGTGACTAGTATATCATATATGATATGATAGCTATGGAATTAGTGAGAGAATGAAATATGAAAGTATAGGACTTTGATGACTAAAACCAACAGTACCATATTCGACTACAGGAACTATATAAGAAGGACAAAGTTATAATTGGCGGTGGATAATACCTGAAACGGTGGCGCAGCGGTGCCGACGGCTGGGCACGGTGGTGGGTGAGGTTGAGAACTGAGGAAAATTGATTTTAGGGTGTAGATTTTGAATGTTTTAGTGCAATAATAATGAATAATACACTTTCTGATTAATAGGAGTATTAATTAACACATTATTTGTTTTGAAATAGATTAAGAAATTATATTATTATATATTATTTTAGAATAAAATATTACAAACATTCTTTATAAATGATGGTTATTTTTTAATTTTAAATATAAGAAAAGGAATAAATTAAAAAATAATGTGTCAATTAATTCTTATATTTTTTAATTTTAAATATAAGAAAAGGAATAAATTAATAAAAAATTTAAATAGAATTAATTGACACATTATTTTTTAATTTTTTAATTTTTCATCCCCAACTATTCAACTTGGCGAATTTTGTCCCATTATTTAATTTTTTTTGGAATATTGTCCCACCGTTAATTATAAGACGGAAATTGTGCATTTGCCGTTAAATTATCACATGACTGCTTACGTGTCGTGACGTGGTAAATTTTAACATGAATAATTATATAATAGTGCAGAATTCGTCTCAAACTAATTACAAGATTGAACCGTCATTTTCATTAAATTAGAAATTTAATATTGGGACTAAATTCATACAAAATGATAAATCATGGGACGAAATTCGACGAGTTGATATAGTTTGGGACGAAAAATCAAAATTAGTAATTAGCTTGGGACTATATTTCAAACAAATATTAAATTGCGGGACGAAATTGGGTAATGTAATATAGTTTAGGACGAAAATCCAAAATCACTAATAAGTTTGAAATGTTTTCTGCAATTTTACCTTAAGTGACATTTAAAGAATCTCTAATTTAAGACCTAAGTACAAATTCAAGCATTTGAACACACCACTAGGATATGAATAATAATCACTTTTTTGTTTGAAATATAATATTCTCTCCGTCCTATAATTCTTTATCACTTGATACACTTAACCAGTTAACTTGATTAAATTTTAATAATTTATAATAAATAATATAACTACCTTATTTCATATTCATAATATTATATTAAAAGGTTTAAAACGCAATAAATATAACAAATTCAACTTGAAAAGTCACTTACAAAATTATATTTTAACTACACATTATAGCTGATGAAGTAAAAAATTGGAGACAGAGATAATATTACCTTAGCATTTTAATAGCGAGAATTTTGAAGGTGGATAGTCAGATATCAAATCAGTGGGCTTTATAACTAAAAATATGATAAGAAGGATTTATATTTCTTATGATTTTATAATAAATTGATGTGTGTTTGTTTTGCCTCCTAAAACCTCAGAAAATTCTAAAAAATCCAAAGATACAAGCCCACTAGTTCTACATAAATACTGGCACCGCGAACAGTGAGTACACATGCATCAGCACAGATTCAGTAAAGGTTACAAAAGTAACTGATAATTAGTTAATTACACAAGACCCAGAATCCACATCCACAACAACAAAACGTCTAAAGATGTTCACACACGCAGTCTACACTGCCCAGTTCTTTCTCTGCAAATTAAGGTATTTCCTGCACCTATTACATATGGATAGAGATTTGCAAGAGTTATTGCATTGTAATTCGATTCATCACCTAAGGCATACGCTTCCTTTTCTTGGCAAGATTATCAAAAACCTGCTGGATATCTGCAGTCGTAATTGCCTTTGAGGGGTCCGAGGATTCCTGCAATAGAAAATAATAAATATATTTTTGAAGATATATCGTTATATAGTTAGTTAAGTAAACGTACCAGGAAGGCACGAAACTCATTCTTCATATCAGCTATTCCACTTAGTATTTCCATCTTCTCAACATGGCCTAGATTATTCAGAAAGTTTTGCTCAACACCCTCTTGTTTCTCTATATTTTCAGTCCGTTTCTCTTTTGCCATTCTCTCATACTCAGCAATTGAATCCTCTTTGTCAAGCAAAAAACCGACTTCCTTCTGGGCATAAAATTCCGAACATCTTTTACACCTGCAGAGGGTCTCTCTCCAGTTTCTTGAAAGAAACAGAGGTTTGATATTGTCTATAGTTGGTGGATTTTCAATCAGGTCAATTCCAAGAAAACAACACTCAGTACTTGGGCCAGCAAGTTCAGTATATTTCTTGAGTTCAGTTTCTGCATTAGCATCTATATGCATATTATGGTTAACATCAGTTATAGAAGATCCGACAGGAGCTTTTTCTAATATTGCCTTATCCTTCAAAGATTTTGGAGGATCAGTTGATGAAATGATTTGCGGATAGTGAGTCAAAAAAGAGCAAGCAACTGCACACCCCTGGCAGATAAAATCTTCATATAGGGGTTCGCCTTCTTCGTCTCTTGGGATCTATATCAGAAAGATAAGGTCAGATTCTATCAAGGAGAATAAAAAACATAAGTAATTCTTGCAGTGTTCCACGCAATGTGCTATATTATCAGCAAAACAACTACATAAACATACAACTACAGACATAACTAGCATTTTCATCGCAGAACTCCTTTAGATAAAGACACAATTTCTCTCCTCACATAATAGTTGCACAGCTGAAAGTTGCACCCAACTGACAACTAACACAGTTTTATGCAATGCGTGCAAAGTAACAATGGGCAAATAAGAAAAAATGAGAAACACCAGTTAAATGTAACCAAGATAAAAAGTTGCAGCGCCAATTTGGGTCGTGGACTATACAATGCATGTTATTAGTGGTCCAGAAACTTACAGGCTGGTTTGGATTCCCAAAACAGGCATACAAGGAAAACATTTATTGCAACGATTGAACATTATATTGATATCCAAGTAAAGAAATTATACACCAAAGAAGCATTTCAAAATGAAATCAACCATGTCTTGCAAAAGTAACATAACTAGAAATAAATCAAAACCATTAAGAGAGTAACAATTAATCTGACCTGTTTTTGAAGAATAAATCTTCCATTGTATTTGTAGATGAGGGGCATAAGTAATTACCGCCAGGAAAAATAGTGGGCCACACGCATTGAAAAAATATCAAGAAGCTACAAATAAGGGGGTTTCTAGATAGATAAACTATTTGCACTGTATGATGGCAATGGAAATCCAGAGATACAATTTATTGTTTTGAAGAGAAAGTCGTGGCTCAGTTTTCACATCTTAATTATCTTTCTAGATTCTTCTAGGAAATAACGGTGCACAATTCTTAACCTTTTCCATGGCAATAACTCTAATCAACCAAATTATAGCAGATAATTGCCTAATTGTATTAAATAAAATGGCATAATTATGATTGTAACTCATGGGGATTGGCCAAGACACATAAAGCGTGAGCAGAAATCAGAAGGAGATCATCAAAGTCTTAAAAAACTCCAGAGATGTGAGCAGCTTAGAGCTCCTATAAAGAATATATAACTATGAAAACAATTAAGATGCTGTTTATATTTGAATTAAATATTTAACATCACATCACATTTGAGAACTTTTTTAAATTCAAGCCCAAGGTCTGTTGATGGATAATGTCTTCCTACATAAATGTAGTCAGACTTACAAGATTAAGAAAATACAAAGCATGAAAACCCTGATAAAATTTGTATGACCAGAATCACTGTGCATCAACTTCCTGATTTTTCTTTTCCAACCAAAAACTATTAGCAAGATCAGTATTATTGATATATCATTCATAAATTAAAAAATTTCACTCTCATTTTGGCGCCCGTCTCTCACATCCAATATCATTTGTCTGTGCGTGCAATAGTGAAGTCATAAGACTCTATTTGGAGATACTCATCACCATTCATTCCTTCTGTCACCAATAACTTAACAGATCTGACTGAAACTATCTGTATGTTAATGCATGAATTTGTGGTTTCAAATTAGTGAACTAAGGCCATCTCCAACAGCCCTCTTAAATTCTGACCTTCTATCTTAATATTTAAGAGATGAACAGTGTTATACATTTCCATTTTTTACTCTGTACTCCAACAGCTAGTTTATATTTTAAGATTATACTTTAAACTACAACACCATTTCACTCAAAGATCTATATTATATTTAATAAAATATTTTTAATTATGATTCAAATATAAATAATAGTGAGATATATATATATATATATATAATATTTATTTATTTAATATACTAATAAAATATTAATTATTTAAATTAAATTATCGTGTTCTATGAATTTAAATTAAATATTTCGTAAAAGTAACATAAAACTAAAATATTATTATTTCAAAAAAATAATATGAATTATTTTAATTATTTTATTTTTCTATAGGAAAAGTACATTAATTATTTAAATTAAATTATCGTGTTCTATGAATTTAAATTAAATATTTCGTAAAAGTAACATAAAATTAAAATATTATTATTTTAAAAAAATATGAATTACTATTTTTAATTTTCTATAGAAAAAGTACATTAATTAATTAAATGAAATTATCGTGTTCTAGGAATTTAAATTAAATATTTCGTAAAAGTAACATAAAATTAAAATATTATTATTTCAAAAAAATAATATGAATTACTATTTTAAATTATTTTTAATTTTCTTTAGGAAAAGTACAAAAGTTTGTACTTTCAATGTAAAAAGAACTTTTAACAAATAACTTTGGCCTCTTATATTTAAGAGGCCAAACTTATAATTTTTTGTGGGTCTTAAAATATAAGAGCTCTCTTGGAGATCAATTTTTTGCCAAAATTTATATTTTTTCTTATAATTTGAGTTATAAATTGTCTCTTGGAACCATTAGGTGGTGACCAATGTAACATAGGATGCATGTGCCTGGATGTCATGTCTTTTACTTTAAAAGAAAGGGATTGTGGGATACTTGTCCGTGAGTATTAACTTAGAGAGTAACTTCAACTGCAGAATACATGTGCATAACACTAGAATGTAATTCAAATTTATAAAACATCACATCTCATTAATATGAAGCACTTGAACCATAAAAATATATAGATATTTCCTCGAATTGCTGGCAAGAGAGATACAAAAAACTTCTGGTCTAGGCTTTCTGAGTATTTGTGAGGGTGTGCTTGATATGCACAAATTTATCTCTTGGTGGAAAGGGGAACTCATGAATGCTTAATACGGAAAATAATAACCACTAACCTCATTAGAAGAGTGAAGACCGATATGCTCCTCATGAAACCAATCCTCACAGATACAGCATTGGATCATCTCCACTTGTTCTTCAGCATTTGGATCAGGGTAGGGAAGATCGCATGTGCAGTAAGTACCTTTGAAGTTATGATTGTATGCATTCTCTGAATTTTCTACATCTTTGTTAGCTAAAAGCTTACAGAAGAACTCTCCAAATTTTGAATTCCCACAATCACACCTAAAATTTCTCTTGGTCCATAGTTCCACAATCTTTGTTCAAATTTTAAACAATAACAACCGTCAAAAGACAAGATAAGAGGAATTTAACTACATTTGCAATAAAGAAATATAAAAAGCACAGACAGCATTTGAACCATGAAACATAATTAGCAAGCATGGAGAAGAATGCATATAAAGGTTCTCTTTTGAAGTTCAATTATCCATTATTTGCATACTACCATTCACCTCATCGTACCATTGACCATTCTTTAATTCATATAGTTAAATTTCAGAAAAGAACACAATTACATACGTCCACAACCATTAGAGAGGTTTCTTGTGGCCAATAATGCATCTCAATTTAACAAATTTAAATTAGGTTGTCCAGCTGAATTTTTATATTTAAGGGGGATGGGAGATATGGACCTGTATCACATCAATAAACATTTACTTAACAAGTTGGGAATACAAAGTTTTGGTAGATCTTTTATATGTAATGCAAATAAGAAGCTTTCCAGTGAAGTCATTGCTATATGAGGTGTTGGTAGGATATTGGGAATAAAATAACAATAATACAGTATGAGAATTGACATAACCGTTATGAACAACAAAATCCATCATGCTCCAGATAGAGCAAAATAATTTTGACTTAATATATAATCTTCTTTTTTATGGGGGGTTGGGGTGGGGATAAAAAAGAAACCAATATAATCAGTACTTAACAAATTTAGCCCATGTAAGCATATATGAACCATCACTTAAACTCTAACACATACTAGGTTCCACCATCATTAATCAAAACCCATTCGATGTAAATATATCATCCCCGTACGAGAATCAACCTCAAAGGTCAGAATACACATGTTTACTCTGATATTTGTTTACCATGTCTCACCAGTGTCCCCAAAAAATTACAATAAAATGAATTCTGCATACATGTCCAATGTTTAGAACTACGACTTTCAAAGCCTGCAAGAGCATAGCACAAGAAATAGATCCATGTAGCTGACGCCACATAAATATGGTGCAAAGCTTTGTAAGGTGAGTTATATTGAGATATCTAAAGTTAGCTTAATGATGTGCTCAATTGATTGTCCCACATCTATGTGCAAAGTCGGACACTGTACAAAGTAAATGCGTCCTAAAACTTCTGACATATATCAAACACCTAACTGTTTCAGCTAAAGATGCCCATAACCAACGCCAAGAAATTCAGACCCTAATAAAATAGAAGTAATCAGTAACCATTAGATGTGTCAGCACAAGGACAAACCAATGAATTTCAGTATCAATAATTAGTATCAGAACCAACTTTTGAGCATCACAGTTCCAGATGGCATACCCCCGTGTAGCCAACAAAAACTACAATAAAACTACTCAACAACTAAAAGGAAGGCTTGAGAAGTTCAGAAGCTTCTACATTAGGCTTGTACAATATCTACCGAAACACAATGAAGACTAGCCTAGAGAACATCGAGAGAAACCTAAGAGACCTGAGATATACCTCATGGCCATCATGGCAAGACAAGCAACAGGCTGTGCAAACTCCAGCATTGCCGTCGGGTGTGCATGTTAAACATGAAAAGATTGCCTGCCTCTTCATATACCCTTTGCTATAAGTGCAGTCCTTGCCCTCATCACCTCCTAGGACCAGATCTGCTTCCTTAAGAATGCATTTTGCAAATAGCAGCAAATTAGCCACCAAAATGTAACATGATAAAAGAAAAGGAAAACAAAAGAATGTAGCTCACAGAGGAGCCAGTAAAAGTTCAGTTTGGTTAGCAAAATGGAGTAGTAGGCATCATAGGGCACTCGTTTCTTTTGCACACATTGTTACTTATGAAAGCATGCTAAACAGAAAGAAAACCGTTAATTCATTTAGAAGGTATCAAATAGAAGTTTTTCAAAAAATTATAAAACTAGTTACAGATAAAGAAAAGGAAAACAAAAGAATGTAGCTCACAGAGGAGCCAGTAAAAGTTCAGTAGGGTTAGCAAAATGGAGTAGTAGGCATAATAGGGCACTCGTTTCTTTGCACACATTGTTACTTATGAAAGCATGCTAAACAGAAAGAAGACCGTTAATTCATTTAGAAGGTATCAAATAGAAGTTTTTCAAAAAATTATAAAACTAGTTACAGATTGAGAACAATCTGAAAACTTAGCTTATTTTTCCACAAAGTTATAGCTATAAAAATGTAACTGAATAATTCCAAACACAAGAGGTCCAGTCAACCAGTGATGTGCTGATCAGCATGTTAGGAAAGAACTTAATGATGAGAATGAACAGAACTGCCAAGATGAAAATACACTATACACGTCGCACAATCACAACCTAGTAGTATACCATAGTTCAGGCTCTTGAGGCATTATTCCCTCTACTACTTAACTCTACTTAAGCTCCCTTTTATCTTACATGATTTTTTTGAACTTCTGCCACAAAATATAGAATTTTCCATACTCTATTTATCAACAAGCTCATATAAAGACTCATAATCTTCATCCAATTATTCTATTGGCATGCAAAAGCACTAATTCTTCCTATTCACTGGTTACACTCTCCTTAAACACAGACATACAAAATCTCATTTGATACGCTGTATATTACATCAGATGCCTTAAATGTTAATATGTATGGGAGCATTCAAGTTATCATTTTTCTATGTAACAAAGTAAATTACAAGTTTACAACCATATTTGAGTCACAGATCAATTTATTCATTAATATTAACTTGTAAGGTAATTTACAAAGTCCATCTAGGACTTCAGATTTGGAACGATCTCAAAAATACTACTTAATTAGCTGGCAAGCATGCATATAACATGATCTCAAATAAACAATGACTGCACATGTTAGCATGTAATACCAAGTCTAATCATCTTTTACATGCTCGAGTTCATGTCGCGACCAATTTAGTAAAAATATTTGTCTGGATCTGGCTGTGTGGTTGCATATCCATTAGACCTTAGATGAAGCATAAACCACCATAGTTAAGTATCATAAAATCATACAACAATCAAAAAAGAAATCTACAAAATATTGAAACTTATAGTTAAGTAATAATTATTAAATGTATCTTCTCTCTAACAGCTTAAGCTTTTAAAAGAGTTAGATATTTAATGTTGTATTAGAACCAAGACCAAAAAGAGGTCCTAAGTTGGAACTCTGCTATCCATTTCTAAAGGCTTGAACAAGATTTATACTTCCTATAAAGAGGGAGTGTGTTGAGTAATAAATATTTGGTGTCTCTTCCCTTTAAAAGCTCAAAATTTCAGATGAGCTGGACGTTGAATATTTATATTCAATTGCATGAATCAGAAACCATTTAGTATGGGAAAGGAACTGGGGCAACAGGAGTAAATTGGGACACTTACCATCATAGCAAATATATATATATGTGTGTGTGTGTGCGTGTGTCTGCACGTCTTTTTTCTTGTAATACTATGCTTTCACAAAAGTAAAAGGACCTACTTAACAGCAGAAGAACTAGAAATTTGATATCTTTGGTTACATCTTGAATCCCTTGTTAAAACATAAGCCCTAGAAATATATAACGTCAATATTAAATATATTCACACAGAAAAAATAATTTTTTTGTTATACCAGCTCTTCTTCTTCAACAGCGTTGAGGTAGTCTTTGATTGAAATCGTTGGCTCAGCCTCAACTTCATCTTCAAACACATCAGCCATTTTCTGCAAAATCCTTCCAACAGGACAATAAGAAAATCGTGTGATACTGGAAAAATCAGACAATTTCTGAAAACTCCACAAGTAAATATTAAATAAATACGAACTTTTGTAGTAAAAAACACCGAATGGAGTGAAACCCTATATTCTGGGGAAAGAGGGAAATAAAGGATGTGAATGAATTTCCTCCGAGGTTAGCTTAGATCATAAAATTCAGGGGTGTAAAGGGTGGAAGTGAGATTGCCATTGCGAAATTGAGTACAAGTTATGGGCTTTTTATTATGTACTATGTGAATTAGGGCTATTGCATACGATGATATTTTCGAGTAAAATTAGGGGCCAATGGACATTTTCCCGCCAATTTGAGCCCCAAAAGTTGGGCTGTGGGACAAATTTTGCTGAAAATGATTAAAAGAAGAAAAAGTTAGATGTAAATAAATTCCAACTAATATACTGTAACATATTTCTAGTGTTGTTTTGTTTGGTAAAAATGAATTTTATTTTAAATTTTGACTCCTAAATTTGCACGTCGAAATCATATAAAATGGTTACAGCTCTATCAAAATGAAAATACCTATTTTAAGACATAAAAATAAATAAATAATTTACAAAATGTCATCCTCTTCAATAAATTGGGGTTTCTTACACAATGAAAAATAAATAATAATATACACAAATATTTTATTAAAAACAAAAAACATGATGATTTTAACACATTATAAAAAATAATAGTTCAAGTGCCATTTTCAAAATTTGATACTGCATACAACTCATTACTATGTATCCTTAATTCTTAAGCTAGGATTTGATATATTTATAATGTAGATTGAATGTGTGAGCGTGGATAAGAAATATAGACAAGGTTTGTAAGAATAAAAAAAATGCAATGATGTAAAATTAAAGATGACATGAACTTGAGAATGCAATTGAAAGAAAGATTGATTGAATATTTTTATCATAATTAGTTATTGATTTTAATTAATTAATAACTGGAGCAAAAAATAGTATCTACCTCCCCTAAGGAAGAACCATTTTTTAAATTATTTTGGAGTCAAAATCTAAAATATCTATTTTTTTAATTTACCTGGAGACCTCCGAAAGTAAATCGCAACTTCCGACCATCAAGTAGAATCATGTTATCCAAGAATCGGGTTTTGGCCTGACGTCACCAAACTGAAGCCGATATTATTCGGTTTATTCTAAAATCGCTGCAACTAAGAATCTAACATAGTCATTTCTATTTGCACACATTCAGTTTACGAATTTGCTGCAAGGGAAACCCTTGGGAAAAGATCCAACGGCAATCATGGGATTAATATTAACCTAAAAAAGTAGAACCCAAAATCCTAAACCCGCCAAAACCCCTCTTCTCGTTCTCTTCGATCTTTGTCCTCATACTGGAAGCTGAAATTCCTTGTAAGTTCTGAATCTTAGATTTACCTTCTATTATCAGAGATCCGTAAAATCTTTTTGGAAGATCAATGAAAAGATTGAAGCTTTCTGTATTCCTCAATTTTTTGTGATATTTGTTCATTTATTTTGTAGGAAGCAGAATTGATGGCTTTTAGAAGGAGCGTTACAGCTAGAGCGAAGCTGTTTTATCAGCAGCGACGAAATACTGCTCCTTCATTTTCGCATGTTCATCGGGATGATAGTGATCGTGAAGAATTGCATACCTCTCCCATTTCCAGAAACCCTAATTGTTTCCAGCAACGTTTCTTTGGAAATGGAAATAGTTTTAGCAGTTTCAACGGATCAAGAATTATGTTTCAGGACAGGAGATTTGCTATTCCAATGAGTTATGGGCCAGATTTTACGAGGAATTTTTCTGGTGGGGTTGTTGGAGAAGGTGCGGCCGACAAGATTGAGATTTTGACAGATGTGCTGGGGGATAAGGCTGTGGAGGTGGCTCCAGTGGTGAGTGAGGTGGCGGTTGCAGCTGCAGATTCGTTCTTCCCAGTGGCGGCGCTGCAATATGTGATTGATTATGTGCACGTTTATACTGGACTTGATTGGTGAGGGCTTAACTTTGATTCCACACCCGAAGGCTAGTTAGTGCTATTTTTCTTAGGACATGTTTTGAGATTTGGACGATTCTTATGTTATGATTTGGTGAGATAATGCATACGTGATTAGCTAGTATGATCTGGTTCATGGGAACTCCATGATCGATGAATGTGTGCATTACTACATATTCTATTTACGTGAAGTGGAATGATGAAAATGTGCGTATGCATGCGAGCTTGCAGGGAAACACTTTTTCAAAAGATTCAAGAAAATATTGAATATATGTATAGGTGTTGCTTGCCATTTTTATCTGTAGTAGAAAGGGACCACTTTAAGATACTCAAGTGTATCTTAGTGTTGTTGTGATAGTTTGGTTATAAATGATATGCGTTCTTCTCATGTATTTGTTGGCTGTGTTTTGGGTAGCTAATAAAATTCTTAAGGTGGCAAAGTGATGATCTGTAGAGTTTTATTGTGTTTAGGTGGGCATCAATTGTTGTGACAACTATATTGATTCGTTGGATTCAGCTTCCTGTTATGATAAATCAGTTGAAGGCCACTTCAAAGTTTACTGTAAGTTTTCTACATGCTTTTGCCTTGGCATTATTGGGGCTGATTAGTTGTCATCTTATGTTGTTAGGCGCACATCCAGGTTTCTATATTTCCTCCGTGTATTAACATTTGATGTTCCTTGGAAATACAGTCTCTCATTGAGTTCGTTTATGAGTTCATATGTCAATTGATATATACAATTTATTACAATATCAAAGAAATTTTAACCAATTGCCATCCCCCAAACCTTAACATATCCTGTGCATAATAAGACACTGCAGGATAATCCCAGGTCATTGTTGATTAAGCAGTCTTACCCTTTTTTCTCATGACAACTATAATTGTGCTCTACAAAATAGAATTAGTTATACATGTTCCTGACAGACATTTAGACATGGAATGACTTTGTCAATAGTGACAATTGTTGATTTATTTAGTATATTGCAGAAAATAATAATCCCATATGGTGGGGCAATATCATAATACTGTTAGACCTAGCTTATGCATGTAAGTTGTGAGTGTCTTATGCAACACATGACCCACATTATATTCCTATTCGACATTAATCAAACATGACATAGCAGCTTTGCAAACCTACTTCAACCATTTCTCCGGTCATACTTTACTCAACCATCATTATGAAGTTGTTATGGAGATCTAGGCTTCCAAAATTTTGTTAAATTTTAAAGCACTTAAGGATTATTGGGCAAATATTTAAGTTTCAGGTTGTCTTGACATGACCTGCCTTCCCTCAGCTCACTTAGTGAATTGATGGCATTTATTAGGACATTAAGGGATTAACCATGTGCCGGTAGGAAATTATGGGATTGTAGTTGTTATCTTCATCTTTATTGATTTCCATGTAAAACTTAAATGTTTGATGAGTGTACTATTTTATTTTTGTCTGTGCAGAAAAAAATCGTAGTTTTATTTTGTTTTTGCGTTCCTGTATCTTTATTTGATATATGATATGTTCTGGTTGCATTACATTGGCATTCATCTAAAGATGTTTGTGGTTTACCATATTGGTTTTTACCTTTGATTTTGAACTCATCTATTGTTACATCCTTTGCAGCTTTTAAGGCCAAAGCTCGAGGCAGTTAAGGAAGAAATGAATAATAGGGTATAAATTCTGACTCTTGTTTCCAAATTGCAATGTATGATCAACTATAAACTTACTGGGACATGTGCTGAATGGTTTTCTAGTTCTGTTTTGTTAAATGATTCTCTATTGGAGGTTTCTGCTGCAAAATTTAATTTAAGTTGCCTCCAACCTTCTAATTACCTTTTCTATTTGATTCTATTGCTTTCCAACTTTTGATTTGTCATAAATGGTGATTGTTTCACAGGACATGAGTCCTGATGCTGTTGCTGAAGGTCAGGCACGGATGAAAGAACTGTTCAAGGAGTATGCAACTTTTCCTTCTTTCTAATTGAGAGCATCACAAATGTTTGTGAATCTGCTTGTAGACTTAAAAATCGGGGATCAATGATCATTGTAGTTTCATATATTGGTTGTGTATTTAGAAGAGTTGATATCGCCATTCTCAACAACAACCAAAAAAAAAAAAAAAAGAGAGGGAAAAAGATGGAAATTTTCAATCTATTCTTATGTCACGGATTTACATCATTAAGAGCTCATACCAGTAAATTTACCTGAAGGAAGGATTTCATAATTCATGTCCTTTGCAGCCAACAAGACCCTATGCTTTCTTGTGCTACTTCAGTACTACTGTGCATTTAAATTAAGAAATATGTTTTGAAGAATGCTACCGCTATTTATAAGTTTTATTATCCCGACTTAGCTAATGGTACTGTGATGGAATATAAAACTGTCTGATTATTCCTTAATGTCAACTGGTAGGAGTCTCTGGGGTTGTAGTAGAACTCGATTGAGGTTTTTGTTATGATTAAGTTGTATATAGGTTTATGTAGATTGCATGGGCAAGTATTGCTTTAGTGAAGGCTTCTGTTGTTCTTAACCATGTCAAGGGTTTCTTACTAATATGTGCCTTATTGTTTTGATGAAGACGAGTTGAAGAAAAATGTATGACACATACATATGCCTCCACCAACAGAATTAAACCTACAAAGTAGTATTTATCTTGACTATTTATTGTTTAGTTAATTATTGATACTGTACTGTACTTTGTTGCTATATATGGCCCCTTCCTCTACTTATGTGTTATTCGCCTAATAGAAAGGAAATTGCATTAACTGATATGATTCTCGACGTTGCAGATATGGCGTAACTCCATTCACCCCTTTGAAGGGACTCTTAATTACTGGTCCCATCTTTTGCAGTTTCTTCTTTGCCGTAAGATCACATTCCTTATATTAACTGTAGATAATCCTTCTCCCTTTTTCTGGCCTGTACTACTCTTATCAACATGTTTCTAACATTTGATATTCATTACTCTATGCAGGTAAAAAACATGGCGGAAAAAGTTCCATCTTTTCAAGAAGGCGGAGCATTATGGTTTACTGATTTGACAACTCCTGATACCATGTATATTCTCCCAGTTTTGACAGCATTGACATTTTGGATTACAGTGGAGGTTAGCTATCTTCTTAATATTTTATGTTTACTTGTATATTTGTCAAGCTACAAGCAATTTGTGTCCCACGATATAAGACATCGGCTTACAAATAAATTCGCAAAGTGATGTTATCCATTAATAATACCTAATTAGGATGGTCTTTTGTTGTGAAGTTAATTATTCTTTTTTATTCTAACATATAGAAATACTCAAAACTACATTAGAAAAGCTGCCTTAAACCCAACAAGGGTCAGGTGTGGTCTACTTATATCACATTGATGTGCTGATCCAAGAGTTTCACTTGGCATACATAGTTATTCCCTATATCATTCTGACAAGGTCTTTCCATGCCCAAGGACATTGATACTGATACTTGGTTCTTGCATTAGCTGAAGGTGGATAAATTTTAATTTGAAATACTTCATGTGAAATTTCTGGTTGTAGGAAAAACAATTGAAAGGATCTCTGTTAAACAATTATAATCAGAAAGTTTTAGTTACACCATTTCAGTATGTAATCTTCTTGTTAATAAAACATATGCTGATGGTCTACAGGTCTAGCATAACCAAGTGCAAAATTAGATGAAAGAAAAAATGTGCTCTTAACTCTTAAACACTTGCATCTCCTACGGTTTCTTTTTTATGTCTTCTTCATTCCTGTCAGATCTGACTTCTCAGTTTGTCTTTGTTTGATCTTTGATATATTTTCTTTATTTTCAGTGCAATGCCCAAGAAGGTTTGGAAGGCAATCCTACTGCCGGGACCATCAAGAATGTCTCAAGGGCGTTTGCCGCACTGACAATCCCTTTCACTGCAAGTTTTCCTAAGGTATATGCTGTGTTAGTCACTTGTGTGTCAATGTGCATTATTTATGTGTTAGTCAAATTGAATCTTTACTCCTGTGAGGCCATATACTGACCCTTTCTACATGTTCTTGGCTTACCTTCTTTGATTGTTGGCCTCTGCCACTTGCCATTTGAGTCTTTAAGCTGTGAGAATCAGAAGTCCTGTGCTAAGGTCAGATTCAGAAGCATGAGGCAAACACTTGCTTTTGATCAGATCACTGGTCAAAATAGTTGCCTTTTTTCTGGATATTATATGAGGCTTGCCTCTGTATACATATGATATGTTTTTGCGTTGTAAATGAAACTTCAACTCCTGGAAATTTGGGGAAAAAAAAATCCTAGAATAGTTTGATATTGACTTTTATAACACTTGATGGTACATGTTCTTAGGTATTAAACACTCCATACTTGGAGCACTATGGGATCATGAGACATCTCTTAATACCATCATCGTCGTACTGCTAGCATTTGTGCAGTGTTGATACTTTTCTCACTTTGCTAATATCTGAAGTCGAGGTGATCAGTCAACATCTAATTGTATTGTAGCTAAAATGTCTTGAGATCCATGATTTTCATGAAAGGATCACTTACGAAGATAAGAAGTTTTCATCTTTTGACATTTGGGCATAAAAATGGACATTTACAGCATATTTTCTGCTTATGTTTGCATACTGTGTGGTCATGTGCTATTTATGATCACAACTCCACCCCCCCCCCCCCTACTCTCTATCTCTATGCTTTGATGAGTAATTCTCTATCAGATTCATGTATTGTTTCTTCTTTTAACTACAGGCTATATTTTGCTATTGGATTACATCCAACCTGTTTTCACTCACATACGGGTTAGGTGAGTTCTGTTAATTTGTCTATCCCCACACTTTTTCCTATTCTTTGTTCTGTTTATTAACCTTTTCTTCTTGGAGGTGGAGGTGTTATATTGTTAGTTGTTGCGTATGCAGTTTTGACGTTGATTTTTTCAAATTTTTAAATATGATAATTCCGTTGGCCCTTGATTTTCTTTTGATGATGTTATTTTCTTTGAATGTTTTGTGTGTTTCCAGTGATAAGAAAGCCTGCCGTTAAGAAGTTCTTGGGTGTTCCAATTATACCTGTGACACCACCAACTTCAACTACTAATCAAACACCCAAGTTCTCGTTTTTCGAAGCACTAAAAAAGTATGCAGCAGCCCAACAACATCAGTCTCTATCATCACCTTCTAAGCAGCAGTCTCTATCATCACCTCCGGAAGAATCACCCAAACCTGGAAATCAAAGAATAGCTTCTTCATCTGTTCTTAGCCAAAGGATTAAGAGCTTAGAGAAAGAAGTCAAAGGAAGGAAGAAAGGGAAGAAAAGGTGATGAATAGTTAATAGTATGAAGTCAAAAGATATCTTAACTAAATTGATAGTTCTTTGTTGGGCTTATCAATAGTGCCAATAAAATAAATCATCATGTCATGAATACGCATTTTTGTATTGTAGGAGGCAATTACTTCTGGAAAGATAGGGGGGGGCGGGGGTGGGTTCTCATAAATAGAATTATGGTTACAGCAGGAATTTTGAGCCTTAGGAATTAAGTTTGGGAAGTTTGGTATGCTACTCTACAGGATACAGTTGTGGAATTATCTGCCACTATTTATCAGTATTTATTTCGTGATAATGCAAAGAACTAAGTTTTTAATTCATTTGGATTCTCTTAAATAGAATTATGGTTACAGCAGGAATTTTGAGCCTTAGGCGTGTAGATTAAGTTTGGTATGCTACTCTGCGGACTTCAGTTGTGGAATTATCTGCCACTATTTTATCAGTATTTATTTTGTGATAATGCAAAGACCTAAGTTTTTAATTCATTGAACATTCTGTGATGCATTCTTTATCAAAACTTACCTCGTTGAGTTATTCTGTCTAAAGTCTGCCTCAAATAGGTGAACCATGAACTTTAATTTTAGCCTTATTAGATATCCAATATTGTTCTTACTTATGTATGGGCTATAAACTAAATTTAAGATAAATTTCAATCGCACATATCGAAATGTGATGAATCTTTTATCTATCCTGATTAGTTGGAACGAAAATTTTGGAGAATATTGAGGTACGCTTTAAAAATACGAATAGCATGATATGTGATTTGAAGACATCTTCAATTATTTATTTATTGACTTTCTTGTGTGACGTAACCTCAATTATTTATTGACCTTGTCTTTTTTTGTTTTTTTAAAATGGGGAGATATTTCAACTGTTAATCGGGGACTGAGTCTTGTGGGGGCAAACGTACACGCCATACACATCTAGACTCTTGAATAATTCCATTTTAACGTTTATAGATTTTTTTTTTTTGGTTCTGGGGGAATCAATGTTGAGTGCAATAGTTTATCATGATATTTAAATTGATATGAATTGTATTTGTTATCTAAACTTAATTTTCTGGTTAAAATAAATAAATTTTCAGGCCTTGTTTCCAATTTGTGGAATTAAGAACAAGAATTAAATATTGTGTAAACATGATCATTCATTAGTACTATTAAACTAAGATAAAAAGTCACATTAATCAGAATTGAACCCAATACTTTTTAGTTATGGGACCTTAGCCGGACTATGACCTCATTGACAAAATTGGGTTAACATTTATGTTTTTTCAAATGGTTTAATCTCTTTCTAGATGAGTTGGAGATATTAAACATGTTAATGGTTTGAAAAAGAAATTTTAATTTATTTCAGTATAAGATTTGAAAGGATATGTTCTTACTTCTTAACATTGGAGATTTTTTCAGAAAATTTCAAATGATTTTTAGAATTTTATAATGAGCCAATAGATTTTTAAAATCTTGAAAATTCAAATATTCTTTCGTCTAGGTCACTCCCATGATATCTCCTTTGAAATGTCAAATAAATATTTCAATGAAAAATAAAATTGGTTGAATAATTCTGGGTATTGTGAAATCATCCACGGTTCATATATTACATAAATGACGTCCCACCGTAATTATAGAAAGAAAAATGAAGCAAAAACGTTCGCACGAATGAATCAACAGAAAAGTCAATGAAAAACGGTGTTTTGAATTATAAAACATCATCCGATAGATTCAAACAAAGAAAACATCATCCGATACTTTTATCAATACACTCTACTTTTATCTTTTCTATATAATGATGAGATGTATTTTGAGTTTTCCTTCTTCTTCTTTTCAGATCTGTATTTTGGGTCATATTAGAAAGATTCAACTTATAGCTTTGATAATTTGATCATAAAATACTATTCCCTCCGTCGTCTTTATTTTTCTCCATTTAATTTTGAGACATTGTGATCTCAAATTTTTATTTTTATTTTTGAGACATTGTTATAATATTATAAAACGAAAGTTTAAAATATTTTTATGTTATTCCCTTAAAATTACTAATAGACAGTTAATAATAATGACTGAGAGCATAAATATAAGAACGGATGAAAAATTAAAAAAAAAAAAATAGATACTATAGTTTGAAATTTAATTTGAGATAAAATCGTGTGATGAGGTGTCCAATTAAATCAGTAAGAGATTCAAAGGAAGTCAAAGAATTTCTAGTAGATGTGTAAATCAATCAACCGTTTTCAAATGGTATCATAAAATTGGTTTTGTTGCTTGACGATTTATTAAGACAAAGAAAAAATATGAAGGCAAATAAAAAGTTTATTTAAAAAGTAAAACATAAAAAAAATTCAATATTTTCAGCGAATAAGATGATTTTATTTATCCATTTTATACTCTGAATTTAATTTATATTAAAACATAACTAATCAGCTGAGACGACGCTAGTGTTAATTTTCACTAATGTGTTTATGGATGTACCAAAAAAAAAAACGTTGATGGGAAGAAAAATTTCAACTATCCTTGTCACCTTGCAGGTTAAGAAACAGCACATGACACCATGTGCACCTCCCATAACTTGAACCCTAAAATAACAAGTGAGATGTAAGAATTTTGGCCCTAAGTTGACCACGTCTATGTAATTCTCATAAATTCATTTTCATTTATCCTCCATTGTTCACATAATGATTGCTAAACAATATAATACAAAAGTTTAAATTTGAGAAATTAGCATAAGAGTCCTTATAAATTCGTTCGAATTAATAACATGTGGAGTTATGGACGATTTTGGTCTAAAGAATAGTAAACATTCGAGGAAAAGACAAGCAAACATTAAAAATATTCGAAGGAGATATAATGAAATTTACTCAAGTTTAATACTAGAAGATATTGATTATGGTTAGTACTAAACTTGCTATCAACTATAGTATCCTTTTTTTTTTTCTCCCTTAATTCATTTAAAAACAATAACTAAATGTTAGGGATAATACAAAACAACTTTGCAATATAGCAGGAGTATATTATATTAAAGAAAATATACCAACACATGATTGGTCTAGTGGAAGGGACTAGACACTACGAAGTAAAGGACTCATGTTCGAATCCTTGTTGGGAGAGGTTCCCACTTTATGTATTCGATGCGCCTCGAAAATGATTAAACCCTTGAGAAAAAAAAAATATTGAAAGAAATATAATAAAATTGCAATTACAATATAATATATTTATATATAAAGCCGAAAACAAAAAGTTCAATCTGTACTTATTGTACTATGCATATAAATGAATATTTTTCTTTAAATAATTTGATAATGCTACATATAGTAATATAATAATTAAAAGGATGCCAAAAATAAATTTAATAAATCACTTATATGACTAAAAAAGTTTGATTATGCAGTATAAGCTAATTTACCAAAAAATTGAGACAGTGATAATACTAACATATTATTTTTTAATAATTTAAATGCACTAAACTTGATTTAATTTTTTTAACACACCTAAATTTGACACTAGATCATGAAAGCTTTAAAAAAGAATTTGTGTAAAGTCAACATTAGACTCTGCCGTGCTCACCATTACTTACATCCCTCTATGCAGCAACTAGTCCACACAACAAATGAATATATTTCACGTATAAATTAGGAAACTGCCCTCACATTGTAACATTTTCCCGGATAGTACTCACATTTTTGGTATAGAGGGAGAGATATTTTGAGATGGCGGAGAAGAGTTATATTGTGGAGGTGGAGCCTTCGAAGCCAGCAAAGGATGGAAAGCCGTCGATCGGTCCCGTTTATCGAAGTGTTTTTGCTAAGGATGGATTTCCTCCGCCGCTTCCGGAACTCGACAGCTGTTGGGATATTTTCCGGTTTGTTTTTTTTTTTTGTCATTTATCGTATATTTTACTTTTTCTTTAATTAAGAAGATTTATAGGTTTACCATCTTATTTTTGTTGTGATTTGGAAATTGTGGATTATCAAATTTTGAGTTGATTTGACTGTTAGATGTGTTGGAGGAACGTAAAATTGTGAAACTACTGTTTGTTTTTTTAGGAATCTGATCACTGTAATTTGATTTTGACGTGGCTTAAATTTGGTAGTTTATGTTCTGGTATATATCCCCTGGAATTTAGTACTATACATCTGTCCATATGTTCAAACCTTGATGCGTTGAAGCATAGTATTTACCCTAAAGAAGCTCTAGATTCCAATTTTGGCTTCATTCCTGTAGTTGACCTGATAGGTTAATACTCCTATGTCTTGGACTGAATCTCAGATTTAAAAATACTAGTATTCAACACCCTCGATATATGCTTCAAACAGTAATATACATCACCCATACATCTATAATCACATTCATATACTATCCTTGATAATCTGAATTTTTTTTTTTTACAATTTATCCCAGAGGTAACATGTATGAGAACTTGAATGGATTGTTTCAAGTATAAGAGTATTAGGCATTAAATAAAATAAATTTAGGAAGTTGATGTAATCTTATGGTTAGTGTTATGCTCGGAGTAGAAGTTATTGAGATATGACATGAGTGTACAACACATGTCAGTCTCATCCATGCTAACAATTAAAAATATAACTGAAATATGCGAACAAGTGTGAGAGTATCGAGTCTAATATTTTCTACATCCAACATGGACTGCATCTTGAAACTGTACATCTTACTTACTGGATGGTTTACATGATTTCTTTCTTTTTACCTTTGCTCGGGATGTATGAGTTTTTTTTTCTATCATCCTAACTTATTCAAACTGATGCATACCTGTATTAAACATCTTTTGTGATGCAGTTTGTCAGTAGAAAAATATCCTAACAACCGGATGCTTGGACGTCGTGAAATTGTCAATGGAAAGGTATATAGGCATAACATAATTATTAGCATTTCATGCTAGCATGCTTGAAGTTTGAATATTTTTCTGATTTTTTCTTCTTTCAATTTTTTTTGGTTTTCCTTTTTTTTTTTTTAACCTTATGGCTAATCTTCATTGTTCATCTGCCTTCCAGGCTGGTAAATACGTATGGATGACTTACAAAGAAGTTTATGACATAGTGCTGAAAGTTGGTAATTCCATTCGCTGTAGTGGCATTGATGTAGTAAGTACCATTGCAGTTTTTTTATTGGAACTTTATTTTGGTTTACCCTTTCCTTTTACCATAGAATTGTTATCTCAGTTGTAGATCATTTGAAGTTTGTTTGACTATTGTATGTTCCACCAATCCAGCTTTCCTTATTGGAGACACAGTTCTACCATGTACTCTCCTTAAACTGTTTTTTGAAGTTCGTTTATAGCTCGCCTTAAGGTCATGCTCTTTGAAAAACTCTAGATATTAGCTTGTTATTTATCTAGAAGTGTAACTTGTTATAGCTGCTAATTGCTGTTGAATTCTATATGCTTGCTACATGCTATCTTGATAGTTTGTAGTCGTGAATTCTCTAATTTTCCCACTTATTCGTTACTCTGTGGTGATCTCTTTGGCTTCTTCTCATTTACTTTGGTTTATATGTACTTCACAATAATATATGATTAAATATTTTCAGGGAGGTAAATGTGGAATTTATGGTGCTAATTCCCCAGAGTGGATCATCAGTATGGAGGTAATCTTATTATCTTTATTTCTTTTACTTCCTCTGTATGCATCCTTCCATGCAGTGTATGTGTTTTCCCTAATTGGAATACCCACGAATGTGTAAGATTTTAGCAAATTTTAGCTATTTAAGGCATTGCATGATCTTCCTATTCTAATTATCAATTTGAATTCTAGGAATTTTCTGATCCATTTGTAAGGGGAAAAACTCTAGTGTGGTTTCATTTTTTTTGTCGCGCGTAGACCTTCAGTGGATACACCTCTATTCTCCCCTGTCTTTTGGTTTTCTGTTTTCTTTGAAGGCTAGCAAAGTTTTTGTCAACGCCAAATGAGCTTCTCGATGAGAGAATGCTTGTGGCGATTTTGATATTAATCAGAAAGGAAGCAATTTTTTTTTGTACCATTACATTCTGTTTCTTTCATCTTAGATCTTTCAGTCTAAATCTTCACCCTATTCCTTTCATTCTTTATTCGGAAGTTAATTTTTAAACCTTAAATATCGATATATGTTGTTTTCGAGCATCGGAAGTGGATAATTCATGCTAAATTTGAAAAAAATGATGCAGGCATGTAATGCTCATGGGCTCTATTGTGTCCCTTTATACGACACATTAGGTATGTATACCTCCTGTTGCTTTCATATCTGGAGATTACCGTGTGTCTATGCAATGAAACAGGTCAAAAGCTTAGAGGCTTTTTTCATGTTTTAAATGCATTTGCAAAGTACAGTAGTGTTTTAGTGGACTTAATTCTTCTCTTTGGCTGTTAGGCGCGGGGGCTGTCGAATTCATCATATGCCATGCAGAAGTTACTCTTGCATTTGTGGAAGAGAAAAAAATTGATGAGGTACAATTGTGGAATGTTGAGAAATAAATTTCCTTTTGAGTTTTTCCTATATGTATTAATGTGTTGAAGTTCTTATCAATTTTTCTGTAACAACTTTTGGTAAACAATGTTGATTTGAAGTTATGCCCTAGTTAATTCGCCTCCCGTTGTACTAGTATTTAGTAAAGTTTCGACTTAATGTGTAAGAGCTCCATTGAATGATGCGAGGTGGTGCACACGTAGAGTTTACGAGTGTTGAACTTGAAACAATGTTGTGCGTACCTACAGAAGAAAAGGGGGGGGGGGTTACAGCGATGACAGAGCACAATGAGAAGAAAATAAAGATGAAGGAATCACCAGGGAAGCAGAGGATAAGAGAATAAGAGAGGATAAAAGAGAAAAATACAAGTCAGGAAAGAGTAAGCAGCAAAGCAGAATAAGATTGAATAGGGTGTTAAGTACTTTTAACTTTTCTTTATCTTTTATTATTTCATTCATTAATAATAGAAAAAAATTAAACTATGTGATTGAAGATTGGAACCTGGGTCAGGGTCTCCAGAAAGTCGCTAGTTAGTTTAGACAATTAAGAATATGTATATAGATGTATCATTTACATAATGTATAACTTTTTGTTGTCTTAGTTGCAATCTAAGGCTCTTCCACTCTCACAGAAAATTTCAATTATGCAACTCTAATGCTATTGGCGCCATCACCGCTTTATGTGAGATGTCTTTTCTCTTGTTGTCCTTGGCTCTTACACTTTGGGCACATAAGAATGCAATGGTTCTTACCTTAGTGTGCGAACTTGGCTGCAATATATTAGAGTAGATTGAATCACGGGATTAGTGTCCTGAACGTATTTAACTCTAATATGTACTTCTGGATTTGCAGCTGTTGAAAACATTTCCTGGTGCAGCAAAGTGCTTAAAAAGTGAGTATATTGTGTAGTCAGATTTCGTTTTTGATAATTGTGTATGGATTTAACGGAAGTGGTGAATACCATTTCAGCAATTGTAAGCTTTGGGACAGTTACTTCTCAACAGAAGGAAGAAGTTGAAAAGTTTGGTGTGGCTATTTATTCTTGGGATGAGTTTTTGTCATTGGTAAGCTTGTTGATCTAATCTTTTATTTGTTTCCTTTTGAATAAAGGGTTACATAGGTATCATCCAGTTTTGACCTTCCATGGTTCCTGTCAAGTGTATATATTTGGGTTGCCATTTCACTATGTTCTAATATAGTTGTGATGTTTTACTTTGAGTCACTCAATCACATTTATTGCTGTAAACTTCTGTTATATCATGTATTGGTTGGAAGTTTTTTCTTGGTCAGCTGATTTTTTCTTTTACTTAAGGGAAAGATTAGCTTCCACGACCTTAGAGATCTAGCCAACTAACATCATATGGATGTTTTGATCCAATTTGATTTATAGATCCAGAAAACTATCCGATTGACCAAAAAAGTTGGGGAAAATAATTCTGTATTGGACATTCTATTTGGAAAAAATGTCCACCTTCACATAAAGGAAGAGAGTGTGGTGAAAGGTGTGGATTTCTCAATACTGAGGAATGCCCTTTCTCCCTTCTCTTGAGGGTGAGCCGTGGAGGGGGATGTAATCCAGTCAATGATTGTTGTGCATTTGCTGTCGCCATATAAATATAGCTTATCCAAAAATCAGTATGTTGTCTTTGCTCATTCTTTTAATTAATTGGTACATAAAGATTCATTTGTCTTCTGTTCCTTTAATGCTATTTCATGCATTTGATACTATCCCCTGCTGGTTATATGAGATAGTGATCCAAGCTCTGTTACCTTCGATATTGTGCAGGGAGAAAATAAACACTGTGATCTTCCTGTGAAAAAGAAAACTGACATTTGTACGATTATGTATACCAGTGGAACTACTGGAGACCCCAAGGGTGTCATGATTTCCAACAACAGCATTGTTACTTTTGTTGCTGGAGAACGTCGTCTGCTAGAGGGTGTCAATCAAACGGTAATTACACATCTATTTGTATTTCTTTGCTTGTAAATAATTCTCTCGTGAGACCAAAATGGAAATATTAAATTGTGTTTCTTGTCAAAAATTTAAGAGGCACAAATAATCGATGCATAAGTTGCATTTTTTTTCTTGTAATTTTGCAGTTATCTGTCAATGATGTGTATATGTCGTATCTCCCTTTGGCTCACATCTTTGATCGTGTCATTGAAGAGTGTTTCATCAATCACGGGGCCTCAATTGGATTCTGGCGTGGGGTAAGAAGGTTTCACTTATTGTAATCATTTACAAAAACTTTTGTAAACATGATTAATGTGCCATGTTAATTTCATATTCGCAGGATGTTAAGTTATTGGTTGAAGATCTTGGAGAGCTTAAACCAACTGTCTTCTGTGCAGTTCCTCGGGTATTAGATAGAATATATTCAGGTTTGTGTCTTTCATCCGTCATGTTCATTAATTAATTGATAGTACGATTGTGCATCATTTGAAATGGACGTGCATGCGAAGGAACTTGTTGTATTTGATCGTTTTCCCCATGTTAGATGTCACATATTTTACTCTTGTCATAATGATATCAGATATCCACCCAATGGTTATTTACACAATGGTCATTTTGTTTTTTAAATTTACACTTCCAGTTCTCGGGCGTCCACTTAAAATCCATTACCATTTGAACATCTGGGCAATAAAAGTTGGAGATTCTTGAGAAAAGTTTACATTGTCTGATCACATAGTTCACTTCGTAGTTTTGTGCATTGCTTGTTTATGAACCTATTTAGAGTTTCTTTCCTCTCTCAATTCTTATTATAGGTCTGCAGCAGAAGATTTCTTCAGGGGGTTTTGTTAAAAATACTATGTTCAAGTTTGCTTCATCTTTGTAAGTTCTTGTCCGCCTTTGCTTTACCTTATTAGAAAAAATATAATAAATCGAAGTTCACTGTGAACTAACCTTGAATGCCATTCTTTCAATAACTTTTCCTGTCAGTTTTAAGCTTATTAACAAGCCTTAGATCACGATGGTTTCTACTAATCACTATATCATAGTCAATCAATAGGAGATTCCAAACCTTATGCTTTTATCATAATAATACTATGCTTTGAAGCTATGATCATCGTATTGATTAGGTAGACGCTGATTTCATATATTGGACTTCTTCATTATTTGGTTTCCATATATCTAATACCTGCATGCCTAAAAACTATGCAGAAAACTACGTAATATGAGGAAGGGCCAGAAACACTCAGAAGCATCGCCTATCTGTGACAAAATTGTTTTCAGTAAGGTGATTGACATTACCTTGATGGAGTTTATGTAATTCATATTCATCAAAGTTGTAGCATTAGTGTAATTGACACTGTCCTTGCATGTTCTTTTAGGTAAAACAAGGTTTAGGGGGCAACGTAAGACTTATTTTATCAGGGGCAGCTCCTTTATCCCCCCATGTCGAAGAGTTTATGCGAGTAGTGTCGTGTGCTCATGTTCTTCAGGGATACGGTATTTTCCTTTATCCTATCAAATTTACCGCCTGCCAATGTTGGAATATTTTAATTGTTTCCATTTCTCCAAGGCTTTGGAGTTTCTACCTTAACTCTCTTCTGATGAGTTCTTTTAAGCTGAAACTTTCTACACCTGTTTATCATGTAACACATGGATTTTCTGTTTTTGTTCACATTATGAATACTGTTTCATCTTTCATAAACTGGTTCTGAAACTTTATATAATATCTTTGCTTATGTTCAATTTTCAAGCCCTCCGTCTTACATTTTTATGTGAAACAAAATCAGAAGGGAAAAAAGCATCATACCCACCCGTGTTTGGGAAACCTGCACAAAATCCCCCCGTGTTATTTTTTTTGCAAGGAATCCCCATGTGTTTTACTAAAATCTTGCACACTCTCCCTTTCGCCGATAACTTTTTAACTCCGTTAGTTTTTTGGTTAAATACTATTTTACGCTCCATACCTAATCTATTTATATATATATAAAACTAGTTTTTTTTATATATAATATTTTAATATAAAATCTGTTTTTTTGTTGCAAAATAACTTATATCTATGTATTATTAATCTTATTTAAATTATTTAAACTAATAAATTTGATATATTATTAATAATTATTTACCAAAAAAAAATGTTCTCTCCTTCCCCCCATCAGCGGCCTGGGATTGTCGGTACCAGGCTGCCGCTGGCCTGGGGTTCCAGTTGGGGGTGGGGTTATGGAGAAGAAGATTTTTTTTTCTAATTTAAGGTCATTTTTGTAATTTTTCAATTTAATTTAAAATTGAAGTACAGTCTCATAAAAACGCGAGTGAAATACACTCTCTGTTACTTTAGATGGAAAGGGGGTTTTGTGCAACATTTGTAAAACATTGCAAAATATATATATATATATATATATATATATATATATATATATATATATATGTATATATATATAACACAGGGGGATTTGGTGCAGGTTTCCCAAAACACAGGTGGTGGTAATGCTTTTTACCCAATCCAAAATACCAGCTCCAATGTCTGCTAGTAATTTTGTTAATTTATAGAACTCTCGTTACTGGCTTTATGTGTGCTGTTTTTAGTGCTTTCTAACTCAAAATTCCTTTATTTACGATTGTACTTGAAATTTTCCTGCTTGTTTATACTATTGAATTGTTTTCTTGTTTTGTGATATAGGTTTGACGGAAACTTGTGCCGGTACATTTCTTTCTATACCAGATGAACTGAGCATGCTTGGTACTGTGGGTCCCCCATTGCCCAGTTCGGATGTTTGCCTGGAATCTGTCCCTGAAATGGGCTACGATGCTCTTTCAAGTACTCCACGTGGAGAAGTGTGTATAAGGGGTGAAATTTTATTTTCAGGCTACTATAAACGCGAAGACCTTACCAAAGAAGTGTTCACAGATGGGTGGTTTCACACAGGTTGCTGTCCCAATGAACACATTGGAATGGATTTTAAGTCCATGACTTGATGATTTGCATACTGATTTGTCTGTAAACTTTGCTTTCATAGGGGATATTGGCGAATGGCAACCAAACGGGAGCATGAAAATTATCGACCGCAAGAAGAACATTTTTAAACTTTCACAAGGAGAATATGTTGCGGTGGAAAACTTGGAAAATATCTATGGAGTAGTTTCAGATATTGATTCGGTATGCAGAAATACATTAATGCTAAATTTATTATTACTAGATGAAATCGAGCTGTTTAAAACATATGCGTCTTATCTGAACAATTCAATTCAATAATGCCGCTGGAAAATACCCATTTTTAATTTTTCTTTTTCCTTGAAAACGTTATCCAGAATATAGAATGTGAATAATGAGTTTCTATATTAGAATTTATTGTATATTTTTACTTCTCATGCAGGTGTAACGCTGTTATATGATATTCAAATTGCATTTTTTGTCTCTTTCAAATGCAGATATGGGTATATGGGAACAGCTTTGAGTCTTTTCTTATTGCTATTATTAACCCAAACCAGCAAGCAGTGGAGCAATGGGCTGAAGAGAATGGAATATCTGGTGACTTCAATGCCCTCTGTGAAAATCCCAAAGTGAAAGAACACTTTCTTGGAGAGCTCACGAAAGTTGCAAAAGAAAAGAAGGTTTTATTCTTCTCTTGCATACATATTTATTCACCGTGTCAATTTTCACACATTTCCCGACCAGTTTTTTAGTGCAAATATTATATGGGATTTGCCACAAGTACGTGAAAGTTTTCCTAAACCAACCTACATTTTTTTTCGCAGTTAAAGGGTTTTGAATTTATTAAAGCCCTACACCTTGATGCTGTCCCGTTTGACATGGAGCGAGACCTTATCACGCCAACATTTAAGAAGAAAAGGCCTCAGTTGCTTAAGTACTACCAGGTGGGTCGTCAGTTGGTGTGTTGTGAATGTAGATATAATAACTATGTATATACGCATACATATATATACATGGACATACATACATTCCTCGTATTCTATACGGATTCTACTCAATTGCAGATGCAGAATATGGTACTAGTGATGCCTGCAGCCTCCATTTTTCACTAAATCCATCACCTTAAATTAATTTAGAATGCATTCTATAAATGATTGCAACTAATGAATTCCAGCAAGATTTGTTTTCTGAGTGCACTACGGCTTTGGCTATCGCATTAATGAATTTACTCTGTCATTTGCAGGGTATCATTGACAACTTGTACAAGAGTGCGAAATAAGCAGCGGACTACCCTAAAGATATATTCTGCAGATAACTATCATTTGACAAAGCTTATAGCTTGGACTGTACATTTACGCTGTGACCGGATTTTATTGCTGTATCAAATTCGTAATGCAAAGTAACTATTCTCGGATGTGTTTTACTTGATTGAAAGTTAACTAGTTACATATTTCTGTCTAAAGTTTGCCTCAAATAAGTGAGTTCATTGTTGCCTTATTTGATATTGGTTGTTCTTACCATTGTATGTCTATGTCCCGTGTGCACAAACAAGAGTTAGTTCTGCTATAAAAATACATATGGTGAATTCCAGTTTTTCTATTATAATGCAGTAACAAACAAGAGTTGGCATGGCAGTATTTATTATAGGAAAGACACAATTGACGTAAATGGTGTTGGAAGGTTAATGGCAATTTGCCTTATTGATATTCATAATATTCAATTTATCATGTGCTTTGAAAAATAAAAATTTACCTCACTGTGGAAAATTTAAAATGTATTTCACTTGTTGAAATTGAGAGGGAACATTAAAAGTGTTTTGTAACATTGGGGAGGGGGGGGGGGGTGTTACGGGGGTAATTTTCACATTTATCATAACAAATGAGGGTAAAATGTTACATTATCATAACACATGGAGATAAAGTGTTCTTTTATAAAATACAAAGAGAAAAATGAACATTGTGAATATCTAAGAAGGGTAAATTGCCATTAACTAGTTGGAGGAACACTGACTAATTGAAAGAATTAGGCGAATTTGCAATCTACCAAACCAAATAAACAAAGCTTAGAAGCGACATTTTATTATACCAAAATAAGAAGGGGCCGCTACAAATACAAAACAAACACTAGATTGCTTTCTAATGTGAAGACTATTGATCGTATATCGTTATTGATCATTGGATGTAAATTTAAGTTGTACTAGAGACGAGTCCTTAATAGATTTTTCTTCATATCTTGTAAATTTAAATTGTACGACTACTTTGTAGGATTCCAGATTTTATTTGTAGATGAATTACGACTAAGCAGGTAAAATATAATAAAAAAATGAGCTGTGGAAGACTTGTCAAATGGTGAGGTGGGAAGACCGAAGACCTGGTCTTTGCCCATAGGATCAAAAGGAACCAAAAAGATGATGAACTTAGAGGCTTAATTTTATTTTGCACCTCGAATGAAGTCATTTTTGACATTCAAAGTCGTTCATTAATTGCATAATTGCGTCTCTCTCTCTCTCTCTCATTAATAATAATTAGTTATTATTAAAATCTATATACATTTATTGGTATATAGCTAGCTAGCTAGCTAGAGAGATTTTTTGAGATGGCGGAGAAGAGTTATATTGTAGAAGTGGAACCTTCGAAGATAGCAAAGGATCATGGAAAGCCGTCGATCGGACCAGTTTATCGAAGTATTTTTGCAAAGGATGGATTTCCTCACCCGGTTCCGGGACTCGACAGCTGTTGGGATATTTTCCGGTTTGATTTTCTCCTTTTTCTTTATATACTTTATACTTAAATTCCTTTTATATGCTGCTTTTAATCAACCAAGATCGATTTATAAATTTAATTAATAGCTCCATCTCAGTGTCTTTTTCATTTGTTTCATTAGCCATAATGAAGAGTCCAACTTCTTAAAATAATTTTAAGTGATTTATCATACTGAATTTGTTATATTTATAATATTTTAAATATGAATTGATTTGAGCTTCATTGATTATGAATATCAAATCAAATTTGAACACCATTTATAATATTTGATAGATTTAGAAACTCAATCAGAGTTAGACCCAATGAGTTAATCCGACTATCGAGCTAGCTGAATTTACCTCGTATTTGATCAATTAATGCTTTTTCAAGTACGACTTATTTAATATTGACTTTATATTGATTCAATTCATAGATGTAAATAATTAAACTATAATATCACTATAAAAAAAATTAAAATATCGGAAAGATCAAAGGGAAGTTTATCTATTTTACTTTTTATTTTTCTCCATTTCTCTGATAAAAAAGGTACCATCTCACAAATAGTCGAATAAATGAAAATGAATTCTAAAAGAGTAACAAGAGAGCTAAATTCGAAAATACCCTGTATTTTGCGGTGCTTTGTTAATTAGGTAAACCAGACGGGATATTTTTGAATTTCAATACCAAAGGACCAAGTTGAATGAATTATAACTTAAAGGAGTCAATTGAAAAATGATGCAGGACTCAATTATAATATTCCTTCAAACTTTAGGGGTCTAATCAAAGTGTAGAATAAAAAGAAGAATTGAATAATGGAAGTGGACCCCTACGGTCCACCAAAGATCCTAGTTAGTAATAAGTAATAACATATCTCGCAAATCCAAAAAAGAGAAGAAGAAGAAGAAGAAGATGGAGAGAAAGACAGAGTTATCCTTACAGAGTGATGAAAGATCGACGTTATTTCAAAGGAGCTGCTGGAGGTAATTTAAGAGGATACTGAGGTGAAATGAACGGCGGCGGCGAACTTGCTGAAGGTGATAGACTGGTTTTGGGGTTTCTGTAGGTTGATATGGATTCGGGTTATATGATTTAATTATTAAATTATTGATTAAAATAAGTTTAAGGATTTTTTTTTAATATTAAATACTCACTAAAATGGTAATGCTTAATTAACAAGAAGGTTTTACCTAATTTAATTACATAATTTCAAGGGAAATATCGTTACGTAATGCAATACATACTTAATTAGTAAGCATGGACATGTTACTCTGCATCTTGGAGAGCATCTGTTCTTCCATTATGGACCGATTTACATGCTTTCTTTCATTTGTTTATTTATTCATATATCTTATCTTATCTGCTTGAAGCTAGCTGAAGCATATATATATATGTATAAAACATCTTCTTTTGTGACACAGTTTGTCTGTTGAGAAGTATCCCAACAACCGGATGCTTGGTCGTCGTGAAATTGTCAATGGAAAGGTATATTGTCATAACATAATTATTAATCAGCATGTATGCTTCAAGATCAAATTTTTTGGTTTCCTTTTTGTTTTGAACCTTATGGCTAATCTTCATACCTCTTCAGCCCAGTGAATACTTATGGATGACTTACAAAGTAGTGTATGACATAGTGCTGAAAGTTGGTACTTCCATTCGCAGTTGTGGCATTGATGAAGTAGGTATCATTGCAGTTTGTATTGAAATCTATTTTTGTGTTACCATGTCTTTTTACCATAGAATTATCATCTCAGCGTTACAGTCACTTATAGTTAGTTTGAATATTGAAAACTCCATCAAGTTCGATACACAGTTCTAAATTGTACTCTCCTTAAAAATATTTTTTGAAGTTTGTTTATAGCTCATCTTGAGGTCATGCTCTTGAATTGAAGAACTCGATATTATAGCTAATTACTGTTGAGGTTTTATATGCTTGCCACATGCTATCTTCCTAGTTTGTTGTAGTATCGACTTCTCTTATCTCCCCTCTTATTCGTTACTCTGTGGTGATCTCTTTGGCTTCTTTTAATGTACCTTGGCTTATAAGTTCTTTACAGTATTAGTGTTAAATGTATATTTGCTTGGATGTAATAATTTTCCAATATTTGTTTAAATGACTCATATTATCAGGGAGGTAAATGTGGAATTTATGGTGCTAATTCCCCAGAGTGGATTATGAGTATGGAGGTAATCTTATGATTTTTTTCCATTGTCTTTTTCAATTGACTTATACTACATCACATCGTATGCCCAAATCATAGTGGGGTTTCATTTTGTTCTTGTGCATATTTAATCAATACACCTCTAATCGCCTTTGTCTTTCATTATTCTGTTTCCTTTGAAGGCTTGTAATTTTTTCTGAAATTTTTTTATGAATACCGAATGATTGTTTGGGACGATCTAGATATTAATTAATAAAGGAAGCGAAATAATTTTTTACCATTACATTCTGTTTCTCTCATCTGAGTTCTTTGTCACTCTAAATCTTTCACCCTCTTCCTTTCATTCTTGTTTGGTAGTTACTTTTGAGTTTTGAAACCTTCAATATCGATGGTTTTCTAGTATCTAAAATGGATATTTATGAGTTCGTGCTAATTATGAACAAATTGGTGCAGGCATGTAATGCTCACGGAGTATGTTGTGTCCCTTTATACGACACATTAGGTACGTATTAACCTCCTTTTGCATTCACCTCTAGCAATTACTGTGTGTCTCTGCAATGAAACAGTTCAAAAGCTTAGAGGCTTTTGTGATGTTTGGATGCATTTGCAAAGCATGGGCAATACTGTTTGGTGGACTTGATTCTTCTCTTTGGCAGTTTAGGCGCTGGGGCTATCGAATTCATCATATGCCATGCAGAAATTACTCTTGCTTTTGTGGAAGAGAAAAAAATTGATGAGGTACAATCGTGGATTGTTGAGAAATAAAATTCATTTAATTTTTTTCTCTACGTATTAATGTGGAAATTCGTTTCAAATTTTCTTTGACAACTTTTTGTAAACAATGGCGCATAATCTTCCGCCCGTAGTACTAATTTAATAAAGTTGTGACTTAATGTCTAAGGGCTTCATAGACTGGTGTGTGGTCGTGCAAATGAGGAGTTTGAGGGTGTTGAACTTGAAATAATGTTGTATCTACAGAAGAAAGGAGGGATGAGGGGTTTGGCGGCGATGGCAGATCACAGCGAGAAGGAAAAAGATGAAGTAATAATCAGGGAAGTGGAAGACAAGAGAATAAAATAAAGATGATAAAAGGGGAAATAAAAGCCTGAAAAGAGTAGGCAGCAAAGAAGAATAATATTGAATTGGATTTGAGCACTTTTGACTTTTCTTTGTCTTTTATTATCTCATTCTATTACTAATTGAAATTTTTTTAAGACTATGGGATGGAAGATAGGAACCTTATTCATGGCCTCCAAAAAGTCTCTAGTTATTTCAGACAATAAAAAGTATGTACAGATATACATAGCATAATACATAATAATATATTAGCTTAGTTGGCACTCTAAGGCTCTCCCACTCTTACAAAAATTTCAATTATGCAACTCTCATGCTCTTGGCGCCGTCTTTATGTGAGATATGTTGTATCTTGTGGTACTTGAGTTATTTCTTTTTTGGCATATAAGGATCTGCAACTTGTTAGAGTAGATGGAATCATGAGACTGTGTCCAGATATGTGTATTTTACGCTAACACGTACTTTTGTATTTGCAGCTGTTAAAAACACTTCACGGTGCAGCAAAGTACTTGAAAAGTGAGTATCTTCTATAGTCAGATTTCTTATTTGATAATTGTGTATGGATTTTAATGGAAGTGGGGAATACCATTTCAGCAATTGTAAGCTTTGGGAAAGTTACTTCTCAACAGAAGGAAGAAGTTGAAAAGTTTGATGTGGCTATTTATTCTTGGCATGAATTTTTGTCACTGGTAAGCTTGTTTGATCTAATCTTTTATTTGTTTCTTGTTGAATAAGGGGTTACAAAGGTTAACTAACCTTCATTTGTGATTTGAAAGAAAGGTAGTTAGTTCATGTCCGTGACAAGTAATTGTCCAGTTAGGACCTCACGTGGTTCCTTTCAAGTGGTATATATTTGGGTTCAAGTTTCACTATGTTCTAACATAATGGTGATGTTTTAATTGGAGTCACGCAATCACATGTATATGCTGTTAACTTCTCATATATCATGTATCTTGGTTGAGGTTTTCTTGGTCAGGCGAATTTTCTCAAATGAAATAGTTTATCTCATTAGTTTACGTAGGGAAGGAATAGCCTCCATGATCTTAGGGATCTAGCCAACTAAAATCATATGGATGGTTTTGATAAATAAACGTCATTTATGGATCCAGAAAACTGTCGGATTGATCCAAAAAGTGGGAAAAAAATTCAATCATTGTCTTTGCTGATTCTTTTGATTAATTTGTACAAAAAGGTCCATTTTTCCTCTGTTCCTCATCAATCATCATGCAGTTAATTCAAGCTTCTGATGCTATTCCTTTGTTGCTTAAATAAGATGATCTAAGCTCTGCTACCTCTGATACTGTGCAGGGAGAAAATAGACACTTCAATCTTCCTGTGAAAAAGAAAACTGACATTTGTACAATTATGTATACTAGTGGAACTACTGGAGACCCAAAAGGTGTCATGATTTCCAACAACAGTATTGTTAATTTGATTGCTGGAATAGATCATCTGCTAGGGAGTGTCAATCAATCGGTAATTACACATCTATTTGTATTTCTTTGCTGACCAAAATAAAAATTTTACAATGCATTTCTTATCAAGAATTTCAGATGCCCAAACAATTAATTTAAAATTGGTGCATTTTATTTCATAATTTTGCAGTTGACCGCCAATGATGTGTATCTATCGTATCTCCCTTTGGCTCACATCTTTGATCGTGTCATTGAAGAGGGTTTCATCAGTCATGGGGCCTCAATCGGGTTCTGGCGTGGGGTAAGCTGGTTTCACTTATTGTAATCATTTACATTTTTTTTTGTAACATGATTAATATGCCATGTTAATTTCATATTCACAGGATGTTAAGTTATTGGTTGAAGATCTTGGAGAGCTTAAACCAACTATCTTCTTTGCAGTTCCTCGAGTATTAAATAGATTATATTCAGGTTTGTGTCTTGCATCCATCATATTCACCGAATTAATTGACAATAAGACTGTTGCATCAATTTAGATGGCTGTGTGGAATACAAAGGAGCATGCTGTCTTCGATCATTTTGCTCATGTTAGAGAATACATATTTTTACTTTGTGATAATGTTATTGGATATCCACTCAATGGTAAACAATGGTCATTTTTCTTTTTTAAAATTTACACATCCTGTTCTCGGGGGTCCGTTTTTCAACCCTTTTCAAAAACTTTTACCATTTGAACATCTGACTATACAATTTTGATTTTTGAAAAAAAATTACTTTGTCTGATCACATAATTAACTTGGTTTTTTGTGCATTGCTTGTTTATGAACCTACTTTAGAACTCTTTCATTTCTCAATTCAGGTCTGCAACATAAGATTTCTTCAGGAGGTTTTGTTAAAAATACCATGTTCAAGTTTGCTTCCTCTTTGTAAGTTCTTGTCCAACTTTACCTTATTATTGAAAATGTAATAAATGAAAGTTCACTGTAATCTGACCTTGAGTGCCATTGCTTCAATAGCTTTTCTTGTCTGTTTTAAGCTTCTTGACAAGCCCTAGCAAAAAAAAAAGAAAAAAAGAAAAGGGAACTTCACAGCACGGGGTGTTACTTAAATAAAAGTTCCAACTTAGATCACAATGTTTCTTTACTAATTTATGTATCATAGTCAATCAATAGGATATTGCTTACCTTATGCTTTTATCATAATAATACTCTGCTTTGAAGCTATGGTCTTCATATTTTTTAGGTAGAGGATGACTTACTTATTGGACATTATCAGTAGTTGAGTCCGATATATCTAATACCTGCATGCCTAAAAATTATGCAGAAAACTATGTAATATGAGGAAAGGCCAGAAGCACTCAGAAGCATCGCCTATCTGTGACAAAATTGTTTTCAGTAAGGTGATTGACATTTCCTTCATGGGTATTCATATTCATTATAATTTTAGCATAAAGTTCAACTGACACTGTCCTTGCATGTTCTTGCAGATAAAACAAGGTTTAGGGGGCAATGTAAGAATTATTTTATCAGGGGCAGCTCCTCTTGCTTCCCATGTAGAAGAGTTTCTGCGAGTAGTATCATGTTCTGTTGTTCTCCAGGGATACGGTATTTTCCTTTATCCTATCAGATTATTATCTGCCTATGTTGGATTATTTAATTGTATTTAGTAACAAAGCATTGCCTGCTTACTATATGTGAGATGATAGCTTAACTCTCTTTTGATGTGTTTTATTTGAGCTAAAACTTTCTCTATCTGTTTATATATTTATGTTACACATGGATTTTCTGTTTATGTTCACATTAAAATGTTTAATCTTTCTTGATTTGGTTCTGAAAATTTATTAAATAATTTTACCCCCATTATTAAAATTGAGCACTAGAACTTATGAGACTTCTCATGTTGAAGTTTGAAGCCTTCCGTCTTACAATTTTTATGTGAAATACTAAAATCTAAAATACCAGCTCTACATTGTCTGCTGGTAATTGGTTCCAATATGTAATCTTGTAAATATTATAAACTCTAATTACTGGCTTTATTTGTGCCCTTTTTAATGCATCCTAACTCATAAGTTCCTTTATATGTATGTTTGTAATTTCAAAATTTCTGCTTTCTGATACTATTGAATTGTTTTCTTGTTTTGTGATGTAGGTTTGACAGAAACTTGTGCTGGTACATTTGTTTCTATACCAGATGAACTGAACATGCTTGGTACCGTGGGTCCCCCAGTACCAAATGTGGATGTTTGCCTGGAATCTGTCCCTGAAATGGGCTACGATGCTCTTTCAAGAATTCCACGTGGAGAAATATGTATAAGGGGTAAAGTTCTGTTTTCAGGCTATTATAAACGCGAAGATCTTACCAAAGAAGTGCTTACTGATGGAGGATGGTTTCACACAGGTTGCTGTCCCAGTGATAATATTGAAATGGATTTTAATTCCATAACTTGATGATTTGCATACTGATTAGTGTAAAATTACCTCTCTCTCTCTCTCTCTCTCTCTCTCTCTTTTTAAATCAGGGGATATTGGTGAATGGCAACCAAACGGGAGCATGAAAATTATCGATCGCAAGAAGAACATTTTTAAACTCTCACAAGGAGAATATGTTGCGGTGGAAAACTTGGAAAATATCTATGGAGTAGTTTCAGATATTGATTCGGTATGCAGAAATACATTAATGATAAATTTATTATGACTTTTTTTTTTTCTTTTTTGGTTTATCAAGGGTTTAGTCCCTTTCGAGGCGCGTCGGGCACATAAAGTGGGAACCTCTCCCAACAGGGATTCGAACCTGAGTCCGCTACTTTGTAGTGACTAGTCCCTTCCACTAGACCAATCACCTGTTGGTTAAATTTATTATTACTAGATGAAATTGAGCTGTTTAAAACATATGCGTCTTATCTGAACAATTCAATTCAATTCAATAATGCCGCTGGAAAATACCCATTTTTAATTTTTCTTTTTCCTTGAAAACGTTATCCAGAATATAGAATGTGAATAATGAGTTTCTATATTAGAATTTATTGTATATTTTTACTTCTCATGCAGGTGTAACGCTGTTATATGATATTCAAATTGCATTTTTTGTCTCTTTCAAATGCAGATATGGGTATATGGGAACAGCTTTGAGTCTTTTCTTATTGCTATTATTAACCCAAACCAGCAAGCAGTGGAGCAATGGGCTGAAGAGAATGGAATATCTGGTGACTTCAATGCCCTCTGTGAAAATCCCAAAGTGAAAGAACACTTTCTTGGAGAGCTCACGAAAGTTGCAAAAGAAAAGAAGGTTTTATTCTTCTCTTGCATACATATTTATTCACCGTGTCAATTTTCACACATTTCCCGACCAGTTTTTTAGTGCAAATATTATATGGGATTTGCCACAAGTACGTGAAAGTTTTCCTAAACCAACCTACATTTTTTTCCGCAGTTAAAGGGTTTTGAATTTATTAAAGCCCTACACCTTGATGCTGTCCCGTTTGACATGGAGCGAGACCTTATCACGCCAACATTTAAGAAGAAAAGGCCTCAGTTGCTTAAGTACTACCAGGTGGGTCGTCAGTTGGTGTGTGTGAATATAGATATAATAACTATGTATATACGCATAAATATATATACATGGACATACATACATTCCTCGTATTCTATACGGATTCTACTCAATTGCAGATGCAGAATATGGGTCCATTTTTCACTATATCCATCACCTTAAATTAATGTTAGAATGCATTCGCTATAAATGACTGCAACTAATGAATTCCAGCAAGATTTGTTTTCTGAGTGCAATACGGCTTTGGCTATCGCATTAATGAATTTACTCTGTCAATTGCAGGGTATCATTGACAACTTGTACAAGAGTGCGAAATAAGCAGAGGAACTACCCTAAAGATATATTCTGCAGATAACACAATCATTTGACAAAGCTTATAGCCTGAATATACACTCCACTTGGAGTGTTTGTAATTTTTTTCATGTTGGCTGTAAATAAAATTAATCATCCAATGTAATTAAATTTTTCAGAATATATATATATATATATATATATATATATATATATATATATATAGGTTATGTAAGCAATCAAAATATACATATATATATATATATATACATATATATATATATATATATATGTATATTTTGATTGCTTACATAACCTTCTCTTCTGTACGTATATTTCTTTGTGCTAGTACTTTCCGTTTTATGAATCTAGTTGTTTGTTGAATTGGGCCTCTCACCAGCTTCAATCTTTTTGGAAGGTACATACAACTATTGGTGGTGTCACCATAGCTCATTTAACTAATTATTATTTGTTATCATGGATCAAAATTTTCATCTTTTTCATCGAAGACATCGAAAAGTTTTTGATTTTGAATCAGGCGAAACGAAAATAAGATGTAATTCCGTAACTATTTATTTGTCTTAAACTCTGTTATTTTCTTAAATTTAGTAACTTTTTATACATATTTTCCTTAATGTTTCAAAAACATTTTCGAGTAGTCTCCAAAAGTTTTCAATATTTGGCAAACCGAAACATACATTCGAAACGAAATTTCGATCCATGTTTGTTATTGCTATATGTATGGTTAAAATTATTTCATTCTACGAGATAGTCTTCAGCTTTGGTCATAATATTGAGGCGAGGACACAATAAAATCACTACAATAACTTTTGAGTGAATGGCATTTTTTGTTCGCCTTATGTGTTAAATTTTGCATTTCATCCCTATTAAATTTTTTATAGCAGATTGATTCCTCTTAATGTATCAAATTCATCCATCTTATAATACATTCTTCCCTCTTAAATTTTTTGTAGCAAATTCGTCATTCTTATCAATGTAGTATAACACATTAATCTCTTTTTCTTTTAGGGAACACATTAATCTCTCTTAAATACAAAATACATGAACTTTCATCCACTTTAGAATATATTTTGAATTTAAATGATGTATTTTGTATTTAAAAGGAATTAATATGTTACACTATATTGATAAAAAGGATGAATTTGCTAAAAAATTTAAGAGGGACGCATGTGATATACTACATTGATAAGAGAGACCAATCTGCTACGAAAAATTTAAGAGGGACGAAAGTGCAAAAATTAATCCATAAGGAGGACCAAAAGAGCAATTTACTCATAACTTTTTAAAATTTAGTATTTACCTAATAAATTTTGATATGCATAGTTGCATGCTAATTAGTGATTGTTGTCATTGTACTATCGCCTAAACACCGCAGGTCTTTCATATTTCTACTCTATAACTTGAAAAAACTAGTTTTTTGTTTGTTTGTTTGTTCTTTTCCTCTTTTCATTATTAACATTTAAATTTTCTGTATATGAGCGAGAGATTTTTTGATAAGAGTTATAGTTGAAAAGGATAAAACAATGTAATAGCTAGATGGCTGGCCCGAACGTGGAAAGTTTAAAGTGTCGAAATATAATTTATCCTTTGTGAAATACAAGAAAAAGAGATTAGATATCAGATGAACATAACTGTATCCTAGGAGCAATTTCTCGTGTATATTTGCTACACGAGAAGAACAAAGTTTGGACACCATATACTTAACTAGAAACAAACATCATCAGGGAAAAATATTCTCCCCAACATTTCCTTACATCTATCTTCTCAACAAGTCCAGATAAATCTTCGACCTTGATAATACATACATACTCATGACATCGTGAATTGGCTAGTTGCGCTTTTCTGTTAGACACACAGCCATTCCTTCAAGTTTTGAGAATTCCATCGATCGGTAACAACGTAAAAATCAAAAAGTTGCATTCCAGTCTTAAGTTATAAAGGTCATGAATTACCTTGAAGAGTGGATGTTGAGAATTGCAAAGCTAGTAATTCCTCTCGAGTATATTTCAATCTTTGATCTGCCAGTACATCATTGGTAAATGATTTAGGAGACGATGATTGGTGAAAATTTTGTTGAAATACAATTAAGATATCTCACCTAGGAAGATCCCATCAGATCTAAGAGGTGACATTGAAAGCTTGCTCTTGTGCTTGCATTTAGAAGGGCTCGTAGTTATATGTGATGGAGATGAATAACGAAAGTCTCTTTTGTCAGGTGTATCAACTAGCTCATGCTTCACTTCAATTTGAGAATGCTTTTGACAGAAAGCTATGAGAACATCAATTGTCAATAGCCAGCAACCTCTAATATCAAGCACTTCCAGTGTTTGAGGAAGATTGACACAATCGAGTCCAGCACTGGTCAGTACAGCATCGCAAAAACCAAGATAAATTAAGTTTGGAACAGATGACACATGGTATAAAGATGCGTCTGTAAGGGATACACTTCGCAGCGATAAATAGCTCAATCGGCTAAAGCTTGCCAAAGGGAATAGTGCTGCATCCTGAACATTTATCTCCTCCAAGTCTAACCTTTCTAAATGCCTAAGATCTTTAAGTGCAGCAAATGATGGGACAACATCTGGAACATTGCCCATCTGGTGTATTAGACCTGGCACAATACAACAGAAACACTACTTGAGGTTGAATAAACAGATGCTGCAATATCGAAATTATGAAGAACTTAATAATGCTGAGATTGGAACGACTTACCTTTCACATTTGTACTGTTTAGGTTGATAACTTTGAGTGATGGCATCATGCTAATATATGAAACAGCTGTATCGTCAATGGCTGTGCCAGAGAGCAGTATCGTTTCAAGATTGGGAACGTGTCCAGCTAATGCTCCGATCCCATCGGATGTTATTTTAGTATTACTGAGATTCAAGTATATTAGATTTGCCCCCACATAAGCAATGCATTCAACTGAATTGTCAATCAGGGAACTATTACTCAGGTTCAAATGGGTCAGTGCATTCATAGAACGCAAAAAACAGAATGAATTGAGGGAAGCGTGGGATAAATCCAAGAAATCAAGTCTACTAGTTTCAATATATTGGAAGGCTTCAGAGTCATTTATGGTTGCTCCAGACAGTATGAGCTTCTCCATACGAGGTCTATGACCTTTTTCTTCAGAAAGATGATGTATGGTGCAGTTACTCATATTTAGGCACGTAAGAGAAGACAAAATTGGCAATTCTGTGATATAAGTCCAAGCTAGATTCAGAAAACTCAAGCTTGGATACATCTTGAGCAGATCTGCTCCATCATTAGATACTTCACTCCCCCAAATGTCTAAGTGTTGCAACTTTGTGAGGGCCTAAAGAGTTGTAATGTATGTCAGTTTTACAAAGGTTCTAGACATGCTAGTGAAAGAATATTGCACATCAAACTAATAATGCAATTTAAGACTGGCAAAAATAGAAAGAGTGACAAATATAAGAACAGCCAGTCAGCCAGTCAGCCACGTACTTATTTCAATAATCTAAATTTCCATTTTCGGCATTATCTGATATTTATGTCTCAGGATGGTGAAAGATGCATGGCATGACTGCAAAGTTTCACCTATCCGTCATAATCTTTAGTATTCTATCATTTTTGAGGATTATCTCGGTTCTTTGCAGGAAATAAATCTTAGTTCTATGAAATCTTATCTTCTAGAAAAGGTTGGTTGATCAACTAACATTTCTGTTGACAGCAACTAAAAGAGGGGAAATAAGTAAAGTAAAAGGTTAAAAAACAGAAACTGCTGCAACCCACCTTAAGAGATTTCAGAGCTGAATCCGTGACAGGCAGGCCTCCCAGGTCCAACACTAACAAATTAGTTAGTGATCCGAGAAGTGCAATACCATTTGCGGTAACACTTGTTTCTGAAATGCATAACTTCGCGAGAGCTGGAACAGATAGCAGATGTCTAATGCCAGCATCTGTTATCTTGGAGCATCTTGAAAGGTCCACCTCCGTTAAACTTGTCATGCCTGAAAGAAGTGAAAAGAGGTTAATGACTAATATTATAAAATATGAATTACATGAAACTTACAGCTGATTAGTTAAATGTATACATAGAATCCATAACTGACATAGATCTTAAGGTCGTGAAGCATGTTCAGTAATTAAACAACAATGACCATACAGAATAAGGAGACAAACATCACAAAAATTTAAAGACAAACTTGAGGCTTGAATTATAGATTAACTAGCTCTTTTAAGGACAGATCATCTCATCAGGGGAAAAGGAAGTACGCCATGTTGACCTAGATTGGAAATATGTAATCTTATATTTTCACAGTTATAGAGCTAGTTTAAATAAAGTAAAAAATGCAGTATTTTATACACCTGTTATATTCCAAAAGGCTGAGTTATTGATTCTTTGGCAGTCCGCCAGAACCATTGAACGTAAGTATCGGAAGGCTCCCAAGTAGGCCATCCATTCTGCATCTACACAGTTCTCACCTCTCAAATCAATTTCCTCTATGCAGTATTTGAAAACCCTGAAGGAGGAAATATAGATTAGGAGATTAAAAACACTGGCGCAAACAATTCAGCCAAGTCTCTTAGCACATCAAGAATAGAAAGACCTACTCCTGCTATGAACAAGCCAATAGTTAGTACACATCATATATCAGAACTAATACTGCACAGGTAAAATCATCAAACCTTCACTATGACACAAACAAACAATCTGATCAACTTTTCATAGTTTCAAGAGTAAATCAGATGCAGGTAGAAGATCATGACTGATCAATCGATCAAATAAATAGAAGAATCAAATTGATTAAACCAATTACACAGAAAACAAGTATGCTCACCTACTTCGACCAAGACCCATACAGATGAACCTCCAGCTACCTTGGATTCTACAGTCTAAATACTCACTGGCGCAAACTTAAGATGAAGCATCAAAATTCACAAGTACAATTACTCATGTTAACACAATTTTTCCGCGGTTTTGACTTGATATTTGTTATATGTAGTTCTTTCCAAGGCAATCTAAACTATATATTCAGAATTCAAACTTATTTTCCATTTCAGTCATGGAATTTAGCATTAGCATAATGACGACAACGTATTGAAATCTAGCATAAACATAATCATACAGCTTAATAATGTTTTTAATTAAATTAATACAAAATATTAGCTAAATTTTGAGGACATACTCGAGAAGCGAAGGGAAGAGGAGACGGCGACGGAGGAGGTGGTGGAGAAGAGCCTCGGCGAGGTGAGACGGCATGCGCTCGAGAGTGCGCCGCTGCCTCCGCCACTTTTCCACGGCGGCGCCGCTCTCAGTTGCCGCCTCAATGCACATGCGCACCAATTTACTCTCCATTTTCAAGTTTTCCCCAATTGGTTTTTCATATACAGAAATATTGGATTAAGAAAAATGTTTTGATCTGGAAAGGTACGTGAGATAGACTTTCAACAATTTAATCAGGGTGAAGTATAGTTTGTCATGGTTGACCCGTAAATTATGAATTGTAACACTTAATCTTCTTTGTTCTTTGTTATAGTTTTGCAATTTTTATTACAAAAATATCCCCTTCTTTCATAAATAAAAATATTTTTATTAATTTATAAAAATAAGATAGTCTCTTTATTAATTATAAATTCATTTATCCACAAAACAACATTATGTTTCAATTTTTTTATTTTTTTACCATATTTTTTCAATCTCAATTTTCTTATTCCTTTTCATCTCATTTTTTTTTATAACCAAAAGAAACAAAATAAATAAAGAAATTGAAATTTGATATTGTTGGTAAATGGATGTATTCATAATTAATAAAAAAAGTTGATGAAGAATTAAGAAATTAAAACATAATATTGCGTGGTGTCAAACGTGAATTTTGCGAAAAGAATTCGAAGGAGAATTACTCAATATTTTCAATAATAATTTGTACCGAAAATAAATGAGACAATTATCACTAAATAAAACATAGAAAAATATAAAGCACAAAATTGAGATAGAATATAAAAAATTGAAACACAATAAAGAAAACAAATTGAAACATAAATCAAGAAAAAAATGAGACGAACATAAAGAAAAAATTTGAGATTATAAAATCGAAGAAAATCGAAAAAATGAAGAAATTAAAATATAATATTATTTGGTGGATGGATGAATTCATAATTAACATAAATATTTTTTGATAAATTAATAAAAAAATAATGTATTTGTTTCAAAGTGGACGGGGATATTTTTGGATAAATTGTTTAATACTATAACATAGGGGGATAAGTGTTGACACTTTAAGGGAGTAATTAATGTCACCCCCATACTTTAAGGGGGGAAAGTGTATTTCACCCATTTAATTATATATTTTGTTTGCGTTAATATTCTTTTAATTAATTGATGACGAAGAGTCTTGCTTGGAGAGCAAGTGCCAACCATGACTCCGCATCTGCAATTTACACTTCTATATTATTTTGACATTTTGCACACCGACACTATAATTTTTGACATATTTTATCTTCAAATTTTTTTTAACAAAATAATGAGCATTTTCACCCCAATAGGTTATATTTCGTTAAATAGTATAAACTTTAAGTGTGGAAAAGGCTTATTTATATATTTTTGGGGATAAAACAATTTGGAAACATTTTATAAAACAATTAATAAACATTCTTTAAAAAAACCGAAATTATACTATTCATAATTTCTCTAATCTTTAAAATTAATCTTGATAAATAGATTATATGGAAAGTTCCATTAAAATATCTACATTTTCCTCAGTTTTGGAGTCATTCCATCTTATCTTTTACTCAAAACTTTGTCTTCTCAGAAATTGATTCATCTTTTGATGACTAATTAATAAACATTAAAAAAAATCAATAAGAGAATTAGTTGATTGGCTCGTACTTGTTTGGCCTATTCATAAGTTTTCTATTCATAAGTTTTCTGGAATTTTGGTTGACTGCTATAATGCTTCTATATGTATATGTTCAGATATATATGCATGAATTAATTAACATGATCCGTAGAAGGGACAAAATTCTGTGCAACATGGTTTTGTTTCTGTTTCCAAGAATTAATGTTTGTGATATTATCATTGTTCTTGTGTATATGCATATGAACGAAAATCATTAAGTTCAAGATGGGAACAACATTTAACATTACTATATAGTATATATAGTTTCCCTACAATAATAGCCTAGTTTAATTTATGGACTTAATTTTGTTGATGTTAATAGGGAATTAATTAATATTCTTCCCGTATCTGTCTGACTTGGAAAATTTTATTGGATTAAAACTTTTTTGTGTTATCATGTGGCATACACTCTCTTGTATCTTCAAATATAAACAGAAAAAATCCATCTCTTGAACATTCATAACGATTCAATTTGATAATAGTTGTTCAGTCTGTATTGTGTGTATTTTTTGTAGCCTAAGAAAATGGTTGTAAAACTGAAGATATATAGGGACAAAAACAAATCAATTAAAAAGGTAAAAATATATGAGCATGCTTGAGATGGACAAGAGTACTAATGGCAGTCCTTGGATTTACCTGATTTTCTTTCTTCATTTTTATTAAATATCACATACACATATATAATTCAGTAGATATTTTTTTCCTTTTTCAATTCAAACATGCATTTGGCTTCAATTCATAGAATGTAGGCAAAAGCTCATTTTTCATACCGTAGAATTGGACATTCGTCCTCCTTAAATTGTAAATCAAAATGGCGGGATTCTAGACATAATTTTTCCTCCAAAGAGCTTGCATTTTTCTTTTGAATGGCGGAAATGAGCCATTTTTGGACCAAAATTTCACTATATCTCGCGCAATTGAAGTGGTCTTGGAGATGTGATATATGAAGATTTTGGTGTAATATTTCTACTTCAATATTTTCTTTTAATTTACAAAATTTTCATATATTTCTTGAAAATTTTCGAAAAAATCCGGAGAAATTCTAATACTTAACCAATCGAAATATGCCACGAAAATAAAACATGCTTTACATCACATGCTAAAAAAATTGTGAATCTACCAACATGTGATGGTCTAGATAGTACAAGTGACTAGTCACTACAAGGTAGCAAACTCAAGTAATTTGAATTCATGTTGGCAAATGTTCCCCTTTATTTGTCTGACGCGTCTCAAAAGGGATTAAAGTTTTGGAAAAAAAATGTGAAATGCAATTTTGTTACCATACTTTATACTGATTTCCACTTATGGTACAAAGAAAAAACAGGTCAACACATTTGGTACCATAATATAAATCGTTTCATATTTAATAGAACCGTTAAATTTTTTAAAATCACCGTTAAGTTGGTGGCTGTTAAGTTAGTTTTGATTATTATGAAATTGATGTCATTACTTATGCTTGTTGACAATTCTATCCCATAATATTTTGGGCTGATAAAATAACCCCACATCTTCAAATTTGCTGAAAATTTTATTTTTGTCCAATGTCAAAATTGACACTAATAAGACGACGTGCAAACCAATTTAAAATTCTACTTATTATATTTATATATCTAATAAAACTAATTTAAACTTATAAACAATATTAATAAATTAAATAATATTTTATTATAAAACTAAGAAAAAAAATTAAAATTTATACATGATTAATCCTATTTAATATTTATTAAAATAATAAAATTTACATACTATTAATAAACTATCATAATTTAATTAAAGAAATAATAAAATGAACCACCGCAACTCGGAAACCAACCCCTCATTCAATCCCAGGCCAGGGTCGATCTGGGATAGGCAAACCACCATGGCCGATCGATCGAAGAACATTTATAATATTTTAGATAAATGTAGTAGTATTGCTTAGATTGAAATTGAATACAAAATTTATTTATTTATGGTTGAAGTTGGTCAGAACTTATTGATAAAAAATGAAAATTGGAGAATTTTCTTTTTTATTTGGATGATCCAGAACTAGTTAATTTAATTTCCAGTAAGGCATATATAATATATATATATATATATATATATATAGTACTATTGAATTAGCTAGTGTACCTTTTCATTTCATGGTTCCAATTTGGACACATAATTTGTACGTAGTGTACCTTCATGAAGATTAAATTTAAATTTTAGTAGTATTTTAAATGGAGGCGGCCAAGAGTAGAATTGAAAAGAAAGAATTACGTACGATCGAGTAATTGGCAGGCTGTGTAAAACGCCGTTATTTCATGAGTTGCCAAATACAACGTGTCACTCTCGCACTCTTTATAACTCGTAGACTCGCACGTATCACTCTAATATAAATATACCACCTCGATCTCCTCCGCCTCTTAATTAATTAAGCATAGAAAAAAAAAAAAACAAGAAGAAAATGGAGAGTTGCAGAAATTTTTGTGCATGACATGATCATGACTACTCGACCAGACCACTCTTGTACTATGTTTATGTTTCTCCAACAAAAATAACAGTGAAAATGATAATGATATGATTTCATCCATCTCCGTCAAGGAGGAAAAGAAAGCTAAAATTATTGCCAGAAAAGCCCGGAAGGCCCGTCGTAAGAGGCTGGAGATTCAGAAGCTGAAATCTAAAGTTACTTTGAATCCGATTTGTAAGTATTTAAAAGAAAATACCAATTGCAATAAGCTGGAATCCCAACATCTGTCCACTTCGTCGTCGTCTTTGTCAATTTCATCATCTTCCAACAGCGGCGGGGCGGGACGAGATGATAAAGACGTTGGAGGATCATCATCATCATCGACGTCGTCGTTGGTGTGCGGACACGTGTCGATGATGGGGAGGAGGAGGGTGATGGAGGATGCGGTTACGGTGGGCCCCGCGGGGTGGTTAGCTGGGGAATACGGCTTCTTCGCAGTCTACGATGGGCACGGCGGATCTAAGGTGGCGGAAACGTGTAGTGAGAGGTTGCACAAGTGCTTGGAAAAGCATATTGTGGAGGCGAGGGAGAGGAAAGACGATAAAGATTTTGATTGGGTGAAGGTTATGGTTGATTCTTTTAGTGGAATAGACGAGTTATTTGAAGAGGCCGCCGAGAGGGGTGGTACTACTAGAGGAGGTGGGGAGGAGAGGATGGGGTCGACCGCGGTGGTGGTGCTTGTGGGGAAGGAAGAGCTGGTGGTGGCCAATTGTGGTGATTCAAGGGCAGTGCTTTGCCGTGGTGGAGCTGCACTCCCCTTGTCTACTGATCACAAGGTGCCTAAAATAATATATATATATATACTTGTTTAATTAGTTGCTTCGTGCATTTATAATAGTAATAATAATAGTAGAAACATATATAATTTGATAAAATGGATTTAATTTGTTTATTAATTAATATATATATAGCCTGATAGACCAGATGAGAAGGAGAGAGTTGAAGCTGCGGGAGGAAATATCTTAAATTGGAATGGTTGGCGTGTTCAAGGAGTTCTTTCTACTTCCAGATCCTTAGGTATTATTAATTAATAATTTAATACGCATGTATATGTATATGTGGTATATATACGAATTTACAATGGCAAAATGCATTTTAATTAGTCACACCAAATTTTATTTTCAGCATTTTAGGTTATTAATGCTTTATAAAAATAAAATAAAAGTTGTACTTTTAATGCCACTATATATATATATACAAGTTCTTTTCATCTAATTTTGCTCTTTTAAGTCTTATAGCTTTAATTTTTGTTTAGCCATTTTGGTCTTATATATAAGAAAATTTCAATGTTGAATATTTCGGTATCACATTGGCCGGCTTGAATGGGGCCCATAGGAAGGAAAACGCAAATAATTTTGTCTAAAGTATAATTTTAAAAATATGGGACCAATATACAATTGCCATTTGTACAATTTTTTTTAATTTGTAGTATAACTTATGATCAGGTGATCATTACCTGAAACCATACGTAACTTCCGAGCCAGAAGTAACAGTCCTTAGGCGAATTGAGTCGGATAGTTTCCTGATAGTGGCATCCGATGGGCTATGGGACGTTGTAGACAACGAGATAGCATGTGAAGTTGTCAGCAAATGTTTGAGTGGCCAAGTTAGGAGGCGTGGTCCTTCGGGGGGAGGAAGTGGTGTTTCAGAGGCTGCAGCAACGCTAGCTGAACTAGCCATTGCTAAGGGAAGCAAAGACAATATCAGTGTCATAGTTGTACAACTGAAATGAAGTTAGAGGCAATGGCTTTTCTTGTGTTTCGTGTTTGTTTTTGCATTCTGCAGTTAGGTTGTGTTTTTATTGCTTAGAAGACTTGAAGGTTTCATGTACAGAAACTCAACGGCTTTAATTTGGTCTAAAAAAGGTTCATTATTAATTTTGTTTATGAAGTTGGCTTCTGTATATAGAGTGATGAAAGTATTGGGCATGCTTGTTTGCTTCTTTGAATATTTTGAGAATATTTTTAGAAATTGATCAGAGGATTTTTAGAAAATAAAATATCAGTTTGCGTTTAATCTTTTTGTCACATGACTATCATTTATTAGAAATTCAATCATCACAAATAGAAATCAAATGGGTAAAATTAATGTTATTGGAATGAATTATTAAAATTGCGAGGAAAGGTAGTTATTTAAAATTTAAATTATCTTTATATGATTAATTTTAAAAGTTGCGTGCCCCCAAAATGGGATCTTTGATCTTGAATTGTAGATCTTAGGCTTAATATGTAAATGAGATGTGCATGTAATCGAATTTTTTGTGGGATGATTTGTTTTTATTGCTTTGCCAATGCGTTAGAGGTAAGTAGTTCGTTTTTCAATAAAAAAAAATCAATACAAAGAAGATGTAAAGCAGGATAACACATGATTTTAGCACAACCAAATTCATATAACAAACAAAAAATGTTGTAGGTTTACAACATAAAACTCAAAACAGAAACTCAAGCCAGCTTAGAATTACAAATAAGCAAAAACACTTCTAAAGTATGTTTGAGAAGTAAATCTTCTTAACTTCTCATTCTCACTCCTTTTCACTGTCTCTCTCACTCTCTGAATCTAAACAGTGACTGGTGAAGCAGAGAAGAAAGAGGATGAACACCTGTTTTAAATCGTCCCATCACTCCTTTCTTCGTCCCGTATTCGACCTTATTTACCGTTATAAATCTCATCTCAAATCCTACGAAGATCACAAATCAACTGAAATCGAAAATCACAGTACCTTAAATGAGAGAAAAACCTTCCAAACCATCTCTAGTATAGCTGCACAATTCTTGATCACGCCCCGTTAAATAAAAAGAAAAAAAGAGTGGAGTGTGATAATAAATAAATACTAAACAAACTCTCTCCATCTTAGACAAGAGTGTAGCTCGATACTGATACCACTGCTGGAGAAGCCGAATGAATATAAACAAACTCTATGCTTTTACCAGCAGCCAAAGAGTTGATCCATGCAGGGAAGACGTAAGAATCACCCGACTTTGTAAGACCCCATAAAGGACCGTAGAGCTTGGAAATGTAAATTTTCAAGTTCTTCAAATTCTTGGTAGAATTATTGGTAACTGTTGTCGAATATCTATAGTAAGTTTTGCCATTTTGAACCCAAGTAGATGTCACCTTAAATGTAACAACAACTTGTTTGGCATTTGAAGCTGAAAAATAGAGTTCTTGTGTTAAATACAATCCACGAAATGCGAGAAAAAGAACCAAAGAAGAAGAATTGTACCTGGAGCTGGATTAACCACCGGCTTTGTAGCTGGTTTTTTATTAGTAGCAACTGGTTTAAGTGAAGGTAGCTCAACTGAAATCAAGTATACAATGATATATCATTATAACTTATGCCCAAAATTCGATGAAAATATGTAATTGACTAAATTAACTAACCTGGAAGGAGTTGATTGTAGCCACTGTGGCCAGCATGTAGTCTAGCCAATATGCCGAGAAGTGGAGCATTGTTGTAAGTAGCGGGCTCAGTTTGCTCATAATTATCTCTTTGATCAGCAAAATTGTCATAGGCATCAGGGCCACCAACAATCGCACCAGTAAGGAGATTAGGGTCGCTCGCCTTTCTACTAAACCAAGTGGCATACCCTCCCCTACAACTAACAAATGTACGGTCTGCCTTATATGACACAATTGAAGAAGCCCTGTGGTGTACTTGTCGCGGAAAATTGTTGCCATAGCCCACCATGTAACTTGTTGCTCGTGGGTTGTCTCCAAGAATGTAGTCCACCTAATGATCAACGAAGAAATTAGTTCAACTTCTAGCAAATCCATCCAACATAAGATAGTCAAAAGTTGTCGACTGAAGTTAGTGTTTTACTTGAGATTTGGCGAAGGAAAGAAGCTCAACGGGTGACACGTTGGCGTTTGAGCACTGGAGGGATTTTCCGGCAGAGGTTAGATAATCTGAATAGACCGTCATAAGGAATGAAGCACTTGTAACAAACTGCATATTGTTCCATCTTTGTCTGAAAATGAGGCCTCCTGGAGTCTTTTGTGCATTGCGGTTGCCTTTGCCGAGGCATGAACACATGAAAAACTCGGCCTTTTCTTGGTATCTCCTAAATGTTGGTGTATGTTGACGACCTTTTCCTGCCATCAAGAACTACAAGAACATGAAATGCTCAATTAGTATCTTTAAATAAAATTCTTATTTCCCGATTCTTCGTTATAAAAAATATGAGTGGAACTGCAAAAACACCTTGTTGTCCGTAGGTAAAAAAGATTAAGAAAAGGCTCGTGTTATTTTTGTTCTTAAAGTTACTCTGTAATCAAATCAAAAACATTTACACTCTTCCTGGATGTATTGTGCAATCCTTACATAGGCAAATATTGTTCACAACCACAAGGTATATGACAAATTATATATACCCCTTACAATTAAATAAACATTAAATATCATGTCACTGCATACAATTGTCAATAACACCCTGTGTAGTCAATCAATTGACAGTATCACCTATCCTAAAACAATTGGCAATATTCATAATCATCATAAGTTACACAAGCTAAATAGGCTGTTATATTTTTAATTTTTAAAAAATTGTACAAAATTAGTACTATGTCACAGTTTGGGGAAAATGTACTCTTTATTTTTGCAGATAAATAGGGGAAAATGTACCTTTGCAACCAAGGTTTGAACACCTGCATATTTAACGTCCCAACCAAATTCAGTCATGGCCCAACCAGTTCCTCCTAGTGAATCGCCATTTTTCCCTAAGTAATTCAAGTAGTACTGTTTGTTTGTTGCCTTGTACATCCATGCAGCTGCCCACAGCAGTTCATCCTGGTAAAATGACCAGATAATAAATTACAATTTGAAAAGATAAATAATTATTAATGTTCATTATTTATGTAATTTAGGGGTACAATCACATACTCCGTATCCACTAACAGAACGGTAGTACTTTTGTGCAACGGTGATGCTACTGTCGTATTTGCCCCTGTACTTGTCCGCAAAATCAAAAAGCTGGAATCACAAAAGTGAGAAGAAAGGAAGACAATCGTCAGCTAGTGGAGGTAAAGATATAATTATAAGTAACGAGTAAGGGTAAAGTTGACATAACGAAAGTGGATTGTTATGTGCGGTGGATACATTTAGCACCGACAGTACTGTCACGTGACACACCCTACACTAACACGTGCCATTTTCACAGAAGCTAGACAATGCCGTGATTTACTGCCAATCTTGTCTTAGTAAAGTTGAAGCTCCATAATTAAAAAGATATTGGTTCAATTCTTATTATTGTGAATATATATCTCTAAAATAATATTTGTGTTTGTTTTTGGTTTATCTTTATACTAAATTTTTTTATATATTAATTGATATGATGATTTATTCACCCTATAAAAAAAAATTGACGTGCAGAATTTACATAATTATTACCGAATTTATTGGTGAAATTAGTCGAAATTAACTAGACATCCGTTTAAAGAAAAAAATAAAAGATAAATATGGAGTATTTTATTGTCAATTTCCCAATTCAGAAAAGGTATGGTTGATTTAATTTAATATATTTCCTTTATTGGAATTGATTATTACGATCTTGAGGTGTGCTAAAACACGCCACTAGTTCTTTAATACTTCTTTACCAAAACCCAATGCTACATTGCACCGACAACAGCTGACAAAAGGATGTGCGTACCTTAACTTCCTAATAACTGCGACCCTATAACTATCATACGCATACCCAACCGTTTGCTAAAATGCGCACATTCTAATCCCAAATCAGTACTAAATCATTGACCACACATAAAATGCATTTACACTGAAACTCACACAATGCTCAGCTGAACAAATTATGGATAAAACGGTTGATTAATTATTTTCACCTGGTAAGCATGTTTAAGGAGCTCCGCCGAGTAAGAAGGATTGTAGCGGCGGAAGACAATGGAGGCGGCGGCCATGGCGGCGGCGGTCTCTCCGGCGAGGTCGGAACCGGGGTGGTTAGTGTCAATCCTGTAAGCAGCCCTTGAAGTAGTCATGTCCTCTGGCCTTTGCCAGCAGTAGTGGTCTGTATTTCCATCTCCCACCTGCAAGTCAAACAATAAATTAAATATATATATATCACATCAATTTGTTTTTAACCAATCTATTTAATATTATAAATAAATAATGAGCCAACTGATTTCAGCTAATGGAGTATAAGATTTTACCTACTTGAATAATCATATTTTAATGCCTTTTATTTTATATATAAAAAAAAGGAGTATATTAATAAAATGTAGAACAAGTAGAATGATCCGCCTAAAAAAAACAATTAACAAAATAAATAGCATGGGGTTTCATTTTCAGACTCTCAGCGATGTTTAAAAAACAAATATTTAGCAAAATGTGAAGTAATTGAAAAATGTTTGTGTAAAGTGGAATTAATTACCTCTCCATAAAGAACATAAGGTTGGGGATGAGCTTTAATGAGATAATCAGTGCCCCATTTAACAGCATCAAGCGCATGCCCTAATTCTCCACTAGCACCCATTTGTCTTCCATATTCAATTATGCTCCAAGACAACATTGTAACAGTAAAAGCCATTGGCAACCCAAATTTCACATTATCCCCTGCATCATAGTACCCTCCCACCAAATCCACCTACAAACAATTACAATTGTATAAGTCATCATCAAATGTTAAATGTAACAATTTCAAGATCTAGATTTATTTATTTATTTATGTATACCCCACTAATTTTTCCATCGTTGAGTCCAGAATGACCCCTCCATTTCACCCTTTGGTTACTGGGTAAGTAACCAGATCTTTGAGCTTCAAAGAAGAGAATGCTTTTCGTAAGAGCTTGGCCATAGTCATGTCCACCCATTGTTAAAGGAAGGAAAAACCCAAGTAACAAAAAAAGGGGGGACATTGAAAAACAGAGTCCCATAGATTTTTCCATTTTGAGTTTTTCTTTTTTTTCCAATACAAAATGAAAAAGCAAATGTGTATTGTACAGATCTGTTCTGTTAATAAACTCGCACAGAACAGAAGAAGGAAATAAAAAGAGAAGAAAAGTGAGAGCAGGGATTGGAAGAATGGGAAGAGCTAAAGGCAGTATATATGGAGGCAGAATAATGGGCAGGAATTATTAGATGCAATTTGTTTTCTTTCTTATATTTATTTATTTTTCTTATTCTAAAAGGGGAAAATGCTCGTTAGTATTATTCTTTATGAGAGGAAGTTGAAAAATAAGGAGGGGCATGTGCTTTTTGTTCGGTGCTTTTGCTAGGAAGGGACGGCTTTGTATTTTTGTACATACATACAATTTAGTTTAATTAATGGCGCTTAATTAGGGTTTGAGTTATTTCAACAATTGAAGGGTGGCGGGAGCGGACAAGAGTTCCCAAAAGCGGTAGAGTATGCGGCACTTCGCACATTGAATGGATGAAACAGGCGTTAACCACCCTATAACTCAAAATTGACACATTACATCCTTAGAAGTTATTAGACACAGCAGATTGCACCCTCATTTTTATTGCAAAAAAAATTCACCCAAAAACAATTTTGGAGGGGTAAAATTGGTACTTCAACTTCTTTCCAACCAAAATCAACAAAAAGGTTATTACTAGCATGAGTTAATGGCAATTTATCCCTGTGGTATTCATTTTTAATTTATCTCCCTGTAATTTGAAAAATAGCACTCCTCCCCTTAATTTTATAAGAATTTCACACTCCCTGCCTGATATTTTTATATTTTTTATGTGAGTCTTGCCATTTTTGTATGTGGCAATTAACCTCCAAGTTATGATAATGTGACAATTTACCCCCTTGTAATTTTATAAAAGTTTTACAATGCCTCCCTGATATTTATATTTTTTTTTGTGAGTCCTGATATTTTTAGAAATGTGGCAATTTTCCTCCCATGTTATAAAAACACTTTTCATGCCCACTCTCAATTTCGACAAATGAGTTACTCTCTCCGGCTTAAAAAAGTACATTGCTTCTTAAATATTTTATAAAGGGTAAAGTGCTCTTTTTCAAAAGGGATAAATTAAATATTATGCATTTTAGCATTAAACCGTTCTAAATTTTATCTTTACCTCTTCACTTCTCTAGCTTTTTCACACTCCAAACTTTTCTAGTTTCTTTGACCATTTATGGGAGCCGTGGGATTTGTCTTCCTTTTTCTTTAATTTTTGAGTTGTACTATTTTCCCCATTTTTTAATCCTTGAGCACTATGCATTGATTTCATACTGTTTAAATGGTAGCATTTAGCTCCTTGTATTATTTGGTAACATTGTTAGTTTGTTGTGTTTTCCTCAAAAGAAGAAATAAAGTAAAAAATCTTTGTTGTTCTTTAAGTTTGTTTAATGAATGTTATTGGCAAATGCATTACATAATATCTCAACAATAATGTGATAATATCTCATCATAGATACTAATAGTTAAAAGATTTAAAACGCTAAAAAAATAAAAATATTATTTGATAAGTTACTTAAAAGATTAAAAAGTTTGATTTTCTCTGTAATTTATAGAGTAAAAAAATTTGGAAAAATAAAAGTATTGAAAATCATTGCCAATTAATTTCAACAATGGTTAAATATTCGGATCTTGTCCATAGTAATCTTGCTTGTGGACGGGTATCCCCAATATTGACCGGTAACAGTATGATTCGATAACCGGGCAAAATCCGCCACCATTTAATTTTTCCATTTGGCACACATTATAAAATGACCACACCGACAGCATCCTGCTAATCTTAATTTACAGGCGGTCAAAATGAAGCGGGCATGCGCACGCAAAAACTTGTCCTGCCTTTTCTCTCGTATGGTACATGGAATGAATAGGCTGGCGGTCTAAATCTAAGAAGTTTTGGAATATCACGAAGAGCTAGAAGCTGATCTAAATACTTCCAAATTGAATGTTTGTTCGCAAATTCGACACTAGTATGACAAAAATTTGTCTAAATTGTTTAGGGTTATTATTATATAAATAAAAGTCATGTGTTTGTTCTTTGTAGTCTGTTGAATTAGTATTAATCATGCTATTAATCTTTCACCATATATTTCAAATTTGAAAACTCACAATTTATAATATATCCACAAAATGTATGTGTAGCATGTAAATGGATAAATTATTTTATGCATATGTTGCATTATATCATTAATAAAATGTCCCTTGCGCAATATATCAATTACATGATGACATGGGATAAGAAACCATATAAAATTCATTGACATTTTCTTATTATAAAAACTATGATAAATTCACTCTTTTTCCTAAACTCTAATGTTCATTTTTGTTTTACAATTAATATTAATATTTTTCAAACTTACAAAATCCCAATAATATTATTTCACTAAAATATATATTTTATAATTGACTTCCATACAGCTGAAAAATAAGAATCAAAATGTATTCAACTTGAGCTACTTTTTTTTTTCATAAATCAACTTGAGCTTATTTGATTCTTGATAAAATAATGAAACCCAAAAGGAATATTTGAAAGGAGAAAATGCGAAAAAAGAAGAGTGAAGAGTTCACCTATGCACCTAGTCGCGGTCAAAAGAGGTCCCAACAAGAAACACTTTCTCAACCGCAATCAACGGCCACAAGCCCAAAAAGCAATGTAATCTCTCTAGTGCACTTTCTTTTTTCAAAAAATTAAAAATAAAAGAAAAGTGAAGAAAAAAGTACAGCTACCAAGTTGTATAATATTTTTTTGGATAAAAGTGTAGAAATACAAAATCTGAACACGTCATATATAAGTTGAAAAAGAGTAGGTCTCCGTGATTATCGGATGTCGCCGGTTTTGTTACAGTGAGCTGATCGGATTCGGATATTAATTGCTTCGGAGAGATTTATTGGTGTATATAGATGACCATCGACGTAGTAGTACATCAAACGATTAAGATATAATGTAAATCATTTGCTGCATTATGTCATCCGTTTCACTTCTTGTAGTTGAAGTGGACGCACCAATTATTTATTTTTCTTCTGGTGATGATGCTTACACTAGCTACATGAACCTGTCCAATTGCTTCTTGTATTTGTACTTGATCCTCATTTATTCTTTTACCAAATTCATAAATATTAATTTTTTTATGTAATAAATTAAGTTTTTGGATGAGTTAGATAACATAATATAAGAGTTGGACCTAAATAGAAATTATATGTTCGAATCTCTCTTTCAGCCATTTCTTTACTTTTTGATGGTAGACTAAAACGGCTCCTTAATTAGTTTACTTGTCTTCCCTATTCAGTTATTCTCTTTTCATTTTCAGCTTTGACCACGGTTCCATTTTAATTAAAACTGAAACATAAATTCCGAGTCCCTTTTGATAATTTTTTCTCCCAATATTTTCTTAGACAAAACACTTTCTTAAAATATAATATTGGATTGGATCGAAGGATATATATGATAATTAAGTTGATTTACGATTTCTAATTGAATCTAGATGTAGGGTACGTTACATCGATCTTATAATTTGTTTAAGTAAATATAAATCACATCAACTCAAACATCACCTTTTGGTTATAGTTTATGTCGATCATTGCATGCATTAAGTATATATATGTAAAGGTAATTTTGTTATATCAATTAGCTCAATTTGCATATTATATTTCCGTAAATTTTTCTCAAATTTTTAATTAATTGGCGGAAGTCAATAGTTAGCTTGAAATTTGAGATTTTGGGTACAAAGACTTATAAAAAAAGTTAACTGATCGAACCAAATCTCACAACAGTTTAAATAATGCATTTGTTTAATCTTTGAATTTGAATTTTTAGAGTATTTTTTATTTTGCCGTGAGAGCACATAGTCCAAAGGGGCATGTCTTCCGGGAAGCTACTAAATATTGCATTCCACGAGGGCATTAATTAGGTATTGTAAATGAAGTCAAGTTTCAACATTAATTAATTAAATAGAAATAGGAGTACTTCATATCTGCACATCAATAAATGCCAAATGATTTTGAAATTATTCGAATTTAAACTTATGGGAAATTACTTAATTAATTAATTCAGCATTAATTAGTGCACACAGAACTGTTAGTTGAGATTCACAAGATCCAAATTCTTCAACTCAACGTACGCCTTAATTAGTGTTAAAACTTAAAAGCTGCTTTTGAATTATTTAATTACTAATTATTTACAATAAGATGATGAAACAACACTAATTAAATTAAAAAAAACCTCTGGTTAATGTGCGCAGTGAGTACTGGTCCCAGCCTCTGTTGCCGGTTGAGTCACCATGATTTACCTCCTCTCACAATCCCGTCGGACAGGGAGGTGAGGGGCGCCCGGGGTGAGCGATTTCACCTTTTGGAACAAATTAAAAAAAACCTCTTGTTAATTTGGAAAAAAATTAATTTACCCCCTGAAAATATTTATTGAAGCAATTTACCCCCTTCAGTCAAAAAATTTAACTCACTTGCCGAAATTGAGAGTAGGCATGTAAACTACTCCCTCTGTTTTTTTTCATTTTTCGCTTTGGCAAAATTTTCTTGCTTACTTTTATTTGTCGCTTTAGGATTTCAATGTAAATTAGTACTATTTTACCAATTTTACCCTTCTTACTATTACTTGTTAGTAATGCTAATTAATGCTAAGCTTATTTGAGTAAAAGGGTATTTTGGGTTTTTTCTTCAAAAAAGTGATTATTTATGACATTCCTTAATTCGTGTGCAATCCTACAAAGCGACAATTAAAAAAAAAACAGAGGGAGTATTTTATAACATAGGGGGTAAATTGCCACATTTATCATTACACATGAAATAAAATGCCACATTAGCATAATAAAAGTGGATAAAGTGCTGCCTATAAAAATATCAGGGAGACGATGTGAAACGTTTACAAAATTTAAGGGGGATAATTTTTTTTTTTTAAAAACCACAAGTGGGTAAGTTGAACGTTATGCATTTCTTAGGAGGTAAATTATCATTAATTTTGGAAAAAAATTGAATTTGGTACCAAAGTTGTAATGAAAACCTATCATATGGTATAAAATTTGTATTTTCGTAACCACTAGTACTAAATTTGCAAGTATGTCTATCCTATAGTACCCAAAAATCAATTTTCCAATTTTGTAACTAATTCCCTTCTACCAGTAATTAAAAGTAGTATCGTAATTAAATAAATGGAATGGGCCAGTACTCAAGAGAGATTATAAAGAGCAATATATATATAGTTCGAAAATTATTATGCCTGTTAGTTACCGGTATTCCTTGCCGGTTGATAAATATGTAATGTATCATTAATGGCTAGCAGTAGCAGTAGCTCTTCATTACTACTCAGTATTGTACAGCCTAGGCTAGCCTGCAGATCATTAATTATTCATATGGTCACACAATTATGAGTATCTTATTATAATTGCATTGCATTTATGATAGCACCTACGTACGTACAAGTTTTAAAAGTTCATTTCACATTTTGTATTCGATTTTCGTTCCATATTTTTTCTCTCTCATTGACTATTGTATAATATATACTCCCTCCGTTTCATTTTAGATATCGTTTAAGGTTGTTTCACAAGGATTAAAAAATTATTTAATGCTCTAGATTTTAGAAAAATTAAAGAATAGTTAGACAAAATTGCCCTTGAAAAAGATGAGTAAAAAGACTCTTCATCTCCTCACTCATAATAAATGCATGGTTATTTGTTTTGAAAATTGGGAGATATTAAGTATAGTACTTAGGATTAAATAAGGGTAAAAATATCAAATTGCATTTAAATCTATCTTGAAATTATAAAGTGACATGTATTGTGGAATTTTTTTTCTTCTCTAAAGTGACATGTAAAATGAAACGGAGGGAGTAAGTAACACAGACAGTTGCTAATATCTCATAATTAATTTTTTTTAATTTAATTTGAACTAAAAAAATCTTTCTAGTTAGTTCATAACTTCCATATATAGATACAATATTTTAATTTAAGGTGATTGGGACAAATGGTAGTGACTTGCAATTTCTAGAAACGAGTTTCAAGTTGGAATCCTACTGGAGACACCACACTAGGGAGGATTTATACTCATTGCACTCTTCGGTCCGAGATTTAAATACACAGTCTAATTTATGGAAAACAAATACAAAATTTAACTTAGAAGCTAGGATAGTTATCATATTTTTTAGTATCTTTTAATTTAATATATATATATTTAATTTCTTCTTTCTATATGTATTTAAAATTTTAAAAGGGAGGTATAAAGCTATAGGGGCTCATGCTATATACTATATACTGTAGGATATATGTTTGAAATATAAAACAGAATCATGCATATGCATAGGGCTCCCAATCCGCATGCTATATACAAAAATTGACTGGGTCTATCTTATCACACGTGCTGATTAAAGGCATATGACATGACCCTCACTAGAATGCATCAGACTTTCCTTAATTAATTGGTCCGGTGCAGTACCCATTATTATAGTATATATATCTTTTTCATGAATTATTCGGAGCTAATTTTTATGTAGTACATTTTGGACATAATGTGTTGATTTTTAATTAATTCTGAATTAATATGTTGAATATTGTTGATGCTCCATTTAACATATGTTGCTCACTAAAATTCAGAAGACATTACCTAAAAGCAATGTTGTTAAAACCGGATCGAATCGGTCGGTCCGACCGGTTCAACCGCGAACCGGAGATTGGTCCGATCCGGTTTATCCCCTATAACCACCTTACTTAAAAACCAGTCTGAACCGGGTTGAACCGGTCCAAAACCGGTGAACCGACGAACCGGTATGGACCGGTTCAACCCGGTTCCGAATTTTTTTTTTTTTTTGATTTTTTTAAATGTTAAAATTAAACTAAAAATTCTTGTAAAATGTGGGATTTGAACACCCAACCTCTTAGGTGAAACATAACTTCCTTATCATTTGAGCTACATCATTTTTGTTGAACTTTTAGTACAAATTAAAATTTATAAATATTGAAACTGATAGCCAAATTAACATTTTATACATTATGCATGAAAATTAATACTCAAGTAATAATTTTTTATTAAAATTTGTTCTATAAAATATTTATTTTCAATATTATTTTTAGGATAAAGAGTCAACTCGATATATTATGCAAGTTTGACTTTGAATATTAGACTTTTATACATAACAATATTTTAAAATTTATGATTTTTTTAGTTTGTTGTATTTTTAACTTACACTTTTATATTTTTATAAAGAAATGTAATCTTATTATATTTATATGAGCATACAAATTAGTATCATATTACCGTTATGATATAAGTTAGATAAATATTATATGATTTAATTTAAATATATTATAAGATTTTGTATATTTTTAATCAGTTGTAGGATAATGTTTAAATTTTATGCATATTACATATACTTTAAAATTAAATATATTTGTTACATTATAATGACGTCATCCGGTCCGACCAACGGTCCAACCGGTTCGACCAGTAAAATCACTGACCAGTCGGCTCACTATCCGGTCCGGTTCTGAAAACATTGCCTAAAAGATAACTCCGAACAATTCATTTTCCATTCCATGGTGAGTATTATTCATTTAGATTTAATTTGTGATGTGGGTGTATTTATTTCGTCGGTTTAGGTTGGTGTACACAGGCTGAAGTAGGTTAAGGGCCCTAAGTTGATTTATACAATCCAGGCTAGAGAATACATGGACTTGCATACAATCACAAACAATGGCATGTACTCCAAGCTAGAATCGTCGGATGCTTAAGTCAATAATATTGTTACTAACAACACTCCAATTTAAGGAATAGAATCGGTGGCACCTTGATTGTTAAGGGTGGGGATATCTATAGAATTTATTTGAACAGATCAATCAGGTAGATCCAGTCGATTAAAGAGAAATAGATCCATTTGGTAGATATGTAGGTTTGTTGGGATATTAATTATCGTCCAATTCCACTATGAGGTGATATAGAATAATCGATCCCCGGTATAGTGAAAAGTCGACTGAGGTCTGGGTAACAAATTTGATTGGTCCCCGAGGTCCGACAAGAGCGAGTTTTGAGTGGCAAGGTCATGTTGGCCCCCTAATGCATATGGTGACAAGATTGAGGTCCGTGTGATAAGGTCTGATATATCGATCCTCGAGATCTAGATAGAGACAAGAGCTCGGGTACCAAGTGACAAGCTCTGATTGGTCCCGAGGTCTAGATAATGGCAAGATCGAAATCCAGGCGACAAAGTCTGATCGATCCCCAAAATATATATAGCAAACAACATTGAGGTCGAAGTAAAAGAAACTATATTTGGTATGCAATTTAGATCTTTCTCTTGTTGTTGAACATCAATTCAATTGTCTAATCCTCTTAAACAGTTTGCACGTACATCTAGTTGATTTAGTTTTATTTTCTGGTTAAACCTAGAACTTATTTGAGCATTATTTGATTTTTAAATAACTGAATTGTAGTCTTCGAGAATTTGTTAAAATTGCTTACGAATGATCACTTTTGGTAGTTGTAATTAATATTTCCTAAAGCATCATTATTCGAATAACATTATCACAAATGGCATATCAGTGGTTGAAACTTAAATATCTAGCTAGATCAGCACGTCCCATTCGTCTCTTTAAAAATGGTAGATATATATATATATATATATATATATATATATATTACTGTATTATTGTCTGTTGTACGTAAGTCGTACTCGTAACACAACTTAAATTTAAATCTCATAAAGAATGCCAACCATTAACCATGACTCAAAAGAATACGAAAAATGAATATTACTATATATAAGTAATATATAAAGTTATTAACTGCGCAAGTGGGACAGATTTTTCGTGACTGGTTCCTTCATATTTTTAGCTTCTTTTTGTCATTTGTATTTGTAATTAGTAGAGAAACTACATTACGGTACTTTGATTCAGCTGGACTAATAATCAAATTTAATTATTTGGTATTTTAATTTAATTCAACTAGTTTGAGCTCGACTCACTGTACTTATCAAATATTCTTGAACAATTTAATTATAGTACCTGATGTAGTAACCCGGCCATTTCATGAACACTAAAACTACTCGCTAAACCCGCCCCTGAAACAAATACACGCCTTCACGATCTAGGCTCTCGTCGCAAGGCATATCGATAATATATAGCAAGAGGGTGACTAAGCGACCCAATATCCAACTTAGGGAAGGGAAAGTGGATCAGCATATATGACAAGAAAATATATCCTAAAAAAATGAAAACTTGACTCTAAACAACATGTATAAATACTCCAATGAATGATCACTTTTAATCTAATATCAATTACATAACTTCGCATTCTAAAAATTCTCTCAAGCAAAATTTATTGGCTTAAGCATTGAAGGAGGCTCTGCAAGAACAACCTCCGACCTTGTTTTTGTCTGTTTAATTTGTAGATTTCGACGTATAGAGGTTATCACTTTCTAAAGTGGACATAAGGATTTGACCCAATTGAGGACCCACATGATTTTTACCTGCATTAGTACCAATCTTCAGATATTCCTCGATTTTTTTTTTTTTTAATATTCTAGAAATTTGATATCACAATTTAATGACTTATCAATTTTGGTACTACAGTCAAGTAAATTGACAGAATTGACCATTGACTGTTAATTTGCATTTGGCATTTGGGGGGTAAATTGCATGCACGTGCCCGATCAGAATTATACATTTCATACCACAATTTAAATGTACTTTACACATTTCATATCTTAATTTTAAAATACGTGTACATTGCATACTGTTGTTAAAAAATTACATCTTCACCTGGATTTTTTTCCATCTTATTTAGAGTAGTCATTTACATTAGTTTATTTTTCTCTTTTTAACGGACTTGTGCCCATATGCATATTTTAATACAATTAATGCTATTAAATTGTGGTATAAAATGTGTACCTCCCATCCCCACGGGCCACCCCCACCCACACAAAATCCAACTTAGTGGCCAAGTGGCCAATTCCTTTGGTTTATTTAACAACAGAACCATAATTGATAATGTTCATTAAATTGTAGTAGCAAATATGTAGGATACCATAAGTGAGAAATGGTATCAAGTTTGGTATGAGGGAAAAAAAATAACTCCATTTAAAATTCATGCAATAACCTTTGAAATTGGGTTTGAACACGATTCGATTAGTTCAAAAGTGATAGAATAAATGTAAAAATATCAAGCTACTAATTGAGCTTGTCTCCGTTAAAGTTTGTTCCAAGCCCGTTTAACTTATCATTCAAACAAATTCAAACATAATTTAATATTTGAAAGAAAATTATAAATCAAGTTTAAACAATGTATCATATAACATGAATATGTGGTAGAAGATCTTGGACTTTTAACTTGTTCCAGTTTAAGTTACTTAAAATGTTACTTCTAAATTAGTTTACTTTCGCACTTGTCCCTTACACTTTTAAATTGTTCTAGTTTACCTTTGTAGTTCGACAATGGTCGTTATAGAATTAAATGCAAAATAGTATAAATGTTAGGTAATAAAGTGCACCACGATCACAAGGTTGCATGTTAAAATTAATGTAATTTCACTCGTATATGTTAGTTTCAATTATTATTTGAGATGCATCTAATATTGAAAAACAACTTATATATTTAACCATGAAGTAAGATATATATTTTCGTAAACATCACAAGATATTGTATCATTGTGCATGGAACAAGGATCAGAAACTCGGGACATAGAGCCCCACAATTGCACAATATTCCAAACTTTTTTAAAGTAATATCAGATTTTGTAGATTTGGAATTATAATCTAAAAGCAAGTGGATCAAATTAAAATTACGTACCTAACTTTTGGCCCAAATGAGGTTGGGGGGGGGGGGATTGAAGACGAGAATGTGTTTAGAAAATTACACACAAAAAGAGAGCTAAATGCCAAAATAATCCATGTACATGCTATGCTGAATTGGCACAAAAAAATTCCGATATTATTTTTAATAGAATTTTTTTTATTATGTTAGCGACAAAATTCATTTGAAATTCTTTTATAATTAATAATGGAGGTTAATGTAAATTTTTTATGTGAACATGGGGTTATTATATTGACTTATCAATTTTTAGATGAATAGAAGTATTTTTGCATTTTATGGTGCATGGGATTAATTATTATTTTTCTTATAAAATATGTACTCTGACTTGAGAGTATTCTTTTCCTAATAAAAAATTGCACATTAGATTTTATGTTAATAAAATTAATATTGGGGGTTTTGCTATTTTAGCAAAGTGTGGGGGTATCGTTACATTTCACTCCAATAAAAACCAAAAATAATGTAATGGAAATCCGACACCCGAATCCATGGGATGATATAGTCCCCCACTCACTACTGCAATAGATTTCTTTTAGGGACCATTCTTTTTGTAACTTACTTGCACTTTGGCAGTGGCAAATCCAAACTTTTTGTTCCACTCTCAGTATGCAACCCCCTATTCCATAAGGGTGTAATCGAGCCGGATAATATTGTCCGACTCACAGTTGAAGCTTGATTTGAATTTTACTGAGCTTGAAATTTTGTATTTGAGTTTGATTTGATTGTTAAAACGAGCCGAGCTTAAACGAGATTTTATAGCGAATGAAATTAAATCGAGTATCGAGGAGCTTAATATTTTAGACCCATATTATCAATTTTTATCTTATCGAGTCGAGACTGAGCGGTGCTTCAAAAATTATATAGTGAAAAATATTATTCAAGCTTGTTTGATTAGTGTTACGAACCGAGCTCGAACAAGTTTTCATCGAGTAAGCTCAAATCGAATATCAAATAATTTAGTTTAATTTTCAACCCTAAATCTAAACCCCTCCCAAAAAAAAAAAAATTGGAAAATAGAAAGTGTCGTAGTGGATTAATCTTGGTATAAGGAGTTTAAAGAATTATTAGTCGATGCGAATTTCTAATTTTTAATCCAGTTTTTGAGACATGTTATGAACTTTGTATATAACAAATTAAGTTCAAATATATTTTTGTTTTAATAAATAAAGTATAATGGCCTTTAAACAATTCAGTCATCTCAAACATCAAATTCCACATCCACTGGTTCATAACACGAAACAAGCAAAGATCAAAGAAGTTAAACAACCAATTATGCGCATACTCTAGTTATACGCTTCAACTTATTAAACGTCAACTAAATTCAAATACAAAACACGAAAATAATAAATGTCAAAAATCCAATTTTTTTATTTTTCTAAAAATTATTGAGCAGAACTAAACATTTCAGATAAAAAAATTATTTACCGATTCTTGGTTCTCCAAGACATTTTAATAGTTTGTAATCTCTCAGTCTATTCAGTTATATCTGTTGATATTAATATTTATACCAGATATTGAGGACTATATCAACTTATATAAATATTACTCCACATAGATAATTTACGAAATAGTCATTTGCATATATGGCCTTATGGAAAGTTTAATTTGTAAACAAAGATTTTTCATTTTTCTATTTGCAAAACTAGCTTTACTTAGATTAGGATATTAATTAACTTTAAGTTAAGCGTTCAAGCGACAATGCCGTCGGGTTGCCTGGGCGCCCAAGTGACCCAACGACATTGTTGCCGCCGAGTCGCTTGGGCACCCAAGTAACAAGTGACAACAATTTCGGATGAATTTGCGCCCAAGTGACAAGCGACAAAAATTTCGGATGAATTTTTAGAGAATTTTTTGTGGTAGGAGAAATTTTGCCATCTTTGTTGTATGTTTTGCCATTTTTGTGCGTCCAAATGAATTTTTATGTATGTTTTGTATTGTTATTATTAGATTAATTAGATTTAATTGTTATTAAAACCAAGAAAAAAGAAAAAATGAAAGGCTAGTTTTGCAAAAAAAAACATTTGGAGTAAGAATATTCAGTTAAACATCCCTTTACGAAATAGAATTATCGGATTAAAAAGTAAAATTTACATAATTTAACTTGTACATAAGTTAATAAAATATCATTTCTCAGAATGAAAGAAAAAATACAAGCTAATAATTCTATACGATAAGAATATCGTCTCCAACGAATCCCAGTCATCAGTGCCTGCATAACATCTCGTGGGTGGGCCCAAGCCCCTATACTAAGTCCAAATGAACGGTGATCCGCTGCCGTTGAGTTAGGAACACCCTGACCACGTGTGCAGAACTCTAATAAAGTACAAATGGTTCAGGGTGACCCACCATGTGCCATCTTTATTGGTTTTATACCAGTATTAAATTAATAAATTATATTTTCTGGGAAGAAGATAAAAGACAATGAAGAAGAATGGAAGAATTGGAAAATACGTGATTTGAGATCATAATAATTAATTTTGTTACTTTTGTAGTTGACAAACTTGAGTATGTAATGGGTAACATGACTTTGTTTCTTGGGTTGTTAATTACTATATTAATTTACTGGGTAGTATGTGTTAATTCCAGTGTATATTAAAAGTTAAAACATATAAAAATTATGGGGCTTATTGGCTTAGTCCTGGGCCATGTTTCGCCGGTCTCGCGAAACTTATTCAGAAACACTTTCAAATGGAGTTTTGACAAAATTCATGAAATTCATCATAAATTTATTTAGAAATTTATATCCAAACTCTTAAAATATATAAAACATTGATTTGACACACACCATCTATTTTTTCCTCAAACTCTATAAAAAAAGACATTGATTTGATACTTACCACTTATTTTTTTCTCAAACCATAACATCCAAACCCAATTCAAGTGTTTAGCATATTCAAAACCAAAAACTCCAATATCCAAAATCCAACGTAATGAGGTTTCAACGAAATCACTCAAATCATTTTTCCAAAACTGAGACCCACGAAATCAAGCCAAAACCCTTCCAAATAGGGCCTATGAATACCATGAAAATGACGATGTGATAGCAAATTGCATCTAAGGAATACCGAATACGTACGCTAGCTCTAAAATAAACAGTAGTAATTTTACTGGAGCTAGTTGAGAATAAGGGAAATTATACCCAGTAGATTCAATTCACTGGGGTGTTGGATGAGCGATAAATGTGTATATGAGGACAACTTTTTGTTCTTTATGCACTTGTGTTTATCATCCAACTCCTATAAATATAATCAACTGGTGTAGAATGAATTTAAGAGAATAAGTTGTTTCAATTTAAGTTTTTTGTTTGTTTTGAACTGATTAGACTTGTTATGAAGAATTAGTGAGAAAAATGAAGTTTTTTTTTATAACAAAAAACAACATAAAATTAAGACGAAAAGTTTAACCAGTTTACAAGAGGATAATCCCATGGAAGCACAAAAAAAACGAAATATCATAGTAACATACAATAACTAATATAATATTATTTTGTGTTTGGAATTTTAAATTTTAGCGTGGAAGTGATTAAGAAAAACATATATCATTTGATGCAAGCAGATATTTCTGTTTGTGTTTTATACTCATTAGAATCAAAATTCTAAGAATACAGTATAAAGATAAATTTTATTTTCAAATATATTGAGTTATAAATTATAATATGTGTTTTTTCATAGTCAATTAATTTTAATAAATTTAATTCCTCCTTAATACTAAGTATCTATGGAAAAGCATTTTGTTTCTTAATAGAATCTTTATTTGAATCTTAAATATATATACAAATCTATTTAATTATAATTAAAGTACAAAGATAAATTTACAATAGTGAGATTCCATTCCAAAACAAATATATTATATAAATAAAACATTTAATTTGTTCAGCAGGGGCCTGAATTTTCGGAACATCAACAGATCAAACACGGAAAAGAATCAAAATAAGTTAATAGAAGAACAAAATTTAATTCCAATGGAAAAACTAAATAGAATTAATGGAATGATCATATAGTAAGTTATGAAACGGTGCACGTGCGCCAACAAAGAGTGTGGACCTGGCCATGATACCGCTTTGTAATTAAGAGGTTGTTCCATGCATGGTCCATACCACATGCAAGTGCAACTCTAACTTTGTTAGAAAATAATGACATACCACACAATACATCACCTCAATTTCCCATAAATGTATTTTTTTTTTTTTCCATTTTTCTTTCTTTTCCTTTTCGTTGTTAGAAAAAGATTGCTACCCAAACAGAAAGGAAGTTACATACAAACATGCTATGGGCCAACTTGAGTTAACAAGACCCAATATTATATTTGGGCTGTGTTAAAATTGTTGTGGGTCAATTCGATTCCGAGTTAAATTTAGATAATGCAGCATAATAATATATATACAGGCTTGTTCGAACGGTTTCAACCCAACTAACTACCATCCCTCTCACAAAAAAAAAAAGAAAAACTACCATCCTTAGTTCCTACTTCCTAACCATTGCACATGAGCACCTTGGTAAAAACATATTCAGAAATTGAGTAATGACAGATTAAGGAGGGTAAGTTTGACTTAACCATAATTCAAGCCGTGTGTGCCCAAGTAAACAATTAATCAACTCCCAACCAATTGATATTGATAATCTATTACATGTTGAACAACTAGTGTTCAAATGGAAGACAAAAACCCGGTCAATTTCATCTCGTGTTTCTCTATTCTAGAATCTGAAAATCCGTCAAAATCAAGTTGTACAGCTAGAGCCCCCAAATGGATTACTATTACATTCCTTTGATTTTCTGCAGCTAATCCTTCCACGAGTCCTTACTGAACTTTCTTGAAGCCATGCCTATGGATGATAGACTTGGAGTGACAGGCAATGATGGTGTCTTTGGCGCTTCTACATCATCCCAACTGTCTCCCCAACTGTTGTCCCAACCCTCATTCGCACCTGGCTCAATCCTGATGCCATGGGAAACTGGTAGCTCCATATCTAGCTTTTGGTATCTCAGGCCTTTTCTTGCAAAATACCGTCTCAAGAAATTGATGCAGGTCAAAATTGATACTAATACTATCAGTGATGCAGCCAAAAACAGGAATCCTGTTCGATTAGAGAAACTCACGTATGTGGATTCATGGGTATCGTCGACTTTTTTCCTGCCTACAAATTGGTCTCTAAAATCAAGACTGCAATTGCCATGGCCTACTGTGAGTGTGATGAAGTGGCCACTTTCCACACCTTTGATAGAAACCTTTACCTGCAAGATAATACATTAAGTAAAACTTAGCATAATGGCAAATTGTGGTAGATAGTGGTTATATTAAATTTTTGAAGTAAAGATATGTAATCTGGTTCTGTTCGTTTGCCCTATATTATCACTGGCTAATCAGACGAGTCAAACAACCGATAAGGTGTTAAACACATGACATAAGGACTTACCCCCAAAAAAGAAAGAAATAACCATCTGGCCTTATCAGGCTTCGTCGGGCCTACTAGATTGGGCCTGACAACATAATGGAATACATAACGGTAAACTTCATCACAGGATCAGGACTTCCAACCACCAACAAATCAAGGAACTAATATTCTTGGCATCCTACAAAAAGAAACCCGCCAAACAGAAGGCGAAAAGCCAGAGACACTATGAAATCCCACCTACACAGTGGATGAAGAATTAAGACCCGACCTAACTTCTATTTCTCAAAACTCCAGCTCAAGATAACTAAAATATGCCTATAAAAAATTTCAGCTGATTGATCATTTGACCATTAGACTGGGACATTATTGATGACTATTCAACTAGTAGACTGTTTTCACAATTTTGGCATCTTGGTGTTTCGCAACCTAAAATCTTTATCCTGTCCACATTCTCCAAGGAAATTCTGCGAAAATGATCGTTATATCACATGAAGTCCTTGCATGAGAATTTCCTTCACAAATTGTAAACTTGCCAGAGTATACCTACTAAAACTGTTCCAAAACCGTTCTCAATCAAGGTGCTTGTTATTCAAGATATTTGCCAAAAAATAGAGTTGACATGAATAAAGCAGGCATTATTGCATGGGCTTAAAAATAGTGTAGGCATCAGGCGTGGACATAAAACCAAACCAGGACGTTGATATCACATTTCGCTACAGCAATTTGTGATGAAAAACATTTACATGGAACAACTACAAAATAATAAGATGTAATGAATATATTAGATTCAGCAGTGAAGCTTAAGTATTTATTGGACTTTATCAAGTTTTGCAACTTGAGGTGATGCCTTTAGGGGCCTGGCAAAGCAAGCCACTGTGAAGATACGCTAAAATGTGTTGTATTTGGATGCATATTATAATCAGGTTCGATTCACTCCCACATGGTTTTAAATGAGAAAATTAACCTCAACCTATTTAGAGAAGAACACTAAGATGTGTTATGAATCTATGCCATTCTACAATTTCCATTATTTTCCACTTTCCATTGATAACTATGATCCAAATATTATTAAGTGGCCATGTCCTCAATTAGTATTGGGATCCAAGACAACTGCTTTGTACGGAGGTAACCTTAGAATCAGTATTGGACTGTTAGGTATAATTACAAAACTTCATTAATTGGTGAAACCATAAGAGCATATTATTTACCTCGGTGTCTTCCTTCCCTTTGAGTTCAATCCGGCTTTTCTCTAATTGAACTAAATTAGGAGCCGAAATTGTAACAGTAACGGGTTCTTTTCCCTTGTTTTGAATCAGAAGTGAAAGATCTGGAGATTCTGGAAACAAAGAGCAAAACCTTGTAATTTTGTTTATTTCCAAAAAAAAAAAAAAAGCCAGACTGTTTAACAGCATAGAAAGATAAAAAACTTTCCATTACTTGTAATACTTAATGTGCTATAATCAATTTCGTAAATGGTTTTAGTCTTCCTTCAATGCATTAGCAAATGCTAGCAACTTGCAGTAGTTTGACATGAACTTTAGCGAAAGATTTTGGATTTTTTGGACATCAATCAATTCTCTTAATGATTTAAAAATCTTACTAAAGTAACTTTTGAGTTTTTTTAAGATTGCCCATTAAATAAAGAAAAAGTACTACCGTACTATGTAATTTTCTGATCATAATGCATTGCAAACTATGCCTTAGAATCTCCACGAAACATCAGTTCAGGGCTGCTTGATCGTGACTAAAGGAAACAGTCTAGGAATCCCAAACAATATTAATGGAATTAATCCTAAAAGGAGTTATCTTATTCACTAATGCAGAAAACAAGTATAGTTGTTCACCAGAAAGTGAGCCGTGTAATGAAACCATAACTACAGACTCACATATGGAAACCACTAAAATTCATAGTCAATTAAAACTAGCTGACTTGAAATTTTTCATAGATAAAAAATTAACATAACAATGAAACGGAATTCGCTTACCATTCCCTGGAACTCTCAAACAAGCAACCAAATTCTTATCATCATCCATGCAGCTATTTGACAATGAATCACATTTTTCTCTTACTAACGGTAACTTCCCATCTTCTGACTCTTTTTTAGACTCAGAATCAGACCCTTTACTCTCATTCTGCTCATTTTTCACCACACGGGAATCCGCCTTTTTTTCCTCAGTCACCCCTCCTTTTTTCGACTCCAATAGCTTAATTGAATCAATTTTGTTTAAATTACTATCTTGACCCTTCTTCAAAGGGTCAAGTGTCTCACTTACCCCATTATCATCGCCATCAGTTTTCGACAATAATTGATTTTTCGTATCTGTGCCAACCTCCTAACAATATGAATACCATCATATCAGAAAGTAATGACTGAACTAAAATAGCTTTCACTAAAAAATTAGAACATATACCAAAATTTTCCATGGTCTTACCTCTGAATCCGCAGTCACACCATGACTAGTAACAGAAGCTATAAATACAATCAGCAGAAGAATACCGCTTATCTTCATCTACCCACAAATTAATGATTTTTAAACAGTCCTATATCAATAAACTTGGTCAACCAACCTAACCTATCAAACCAAAATTGAGAAAAATAGCCAAATTAAAGCAGGATTACCGCTACTGACCTTGAAATAACGCAATTTGCACACATATAAATTCCGATCTTCGGGTTCGCTGTGCTTGGACTTTTTGCAATTATACTGTGTAAAATTCTAAAAAATATGTTTCGTATCCAATTTTAATGATTAGGAGGGAAACTAGGGTTCATATACCTGCATATATATGTATATACACAGGTATCGATTTATAATATCATTATACTATATCATCTGTAGAAGTCAAAGTAGAGTGAGGAAAATCTTGACCCAAACAACAGAACAAGTGAGGATGAAGATTCCGATGTTAGTAGTGGGGAAACTCCAGTCGGGTCCCACCCAGATATCGGGTTCAATCCAGAAGGAATCCGGTTTTTTTCTGATTTGACTGGTCAAAACCGCTAGAGATATTTTCCTTTTTGTACAAAAGATTATAGGCATTTTTGGGGTGGTTACTTAGATACTAGTGGATGAATGGCACATGGGTATAAAATGATAAAATATTGTTCTTTTATGCTTATGTGTCACTCATCCAACACTCGGGTGGATTAAATCCATCGGTGTAGGTACTAATTTTCCTTTTGGGTTGGGCCTTGGGTTCACATAATCTAAATCCAATCCGATCCGTTCCGTTACGTTGATAAAATATCCTAACGACGAGTATTATTTTGGGTTTGATAATTGAACTAAAAAATTCATATTTTATACTTGAATAAGAAACTGGTTTAGGATTAGCCTTTCCAATCTTGAATGCCCAAACATGTCTATATTTTTTTATTATTCTTACATAATTATATTTAATTAACATCATTTAATGAATAACTTTTTTTATTTTTCTGTAATGTTTTTCAAATTGAACACTACTTATTTCTACATTAAGTTTGCTTCAGTTCTAAGAACGCTTATAATACATTCATTTTGAATATCTCTGGCTCTACAAATTAAATTACTTCTACTACTACTACTACCACTACCACTACTATACTAGTCTATTACATACAAAATATTAAAATTTAATTTTGTTAGGTGCGTGAAAATTGAAGATTTTAAAATAATATGGGATCCGTAATCTCGTCACATCCCGTCTCGCAATAAATCGGGTACCCGACATTATTACAGGACGGGTTTGGGATGAAATATATCAAAATCCCCAAATTTACTATATTCATGCTAACCCCAAACCCGTGCACATGCTATAGTCATTAGGATTGTAAATTGAGTTGGGAGTTGGGTTTACCCCGGACTCAATGGCTTGGCCTAATTAAAATTGATGCAATTTTATCTAAATGTGAGTCGGTTGAAGTCGAGTCATGTTATGTCCAACAAATCGAGTTTGAGCTTAATGAAGCTTAACCTGAATAAAAAAGTGAATCCTTATAATGCTCGAGAAATTTCATCTATCTAAAAATTGTGAAATGAAAGAAATATATTTTTTATTTTTATACATAGAATTAAAATTTGTGTATTCATAAGTGATGTTTAACCTCAAACGATAAGATATTGGGAGCTTGGATTGGGAGCTTACAATTCCAAATCAAAAAAACAATCTCACTGCTTTATGAACAAGACATGAAATTCTTCAAAGAGCCAGAGTTCCCCAGCATCACTCAATCAAGAGTTAAGTTGAAGAGTCAAACAACATTGCAGTCAAAGTCGAAGGCAACTTCATTCTGCAGATCGAAAAATGGGGTTGTAAGAATGAGTAAGATCATATCGGGGAAGAAGTGTGGGGTTGCAGTTGCGATGCAAGAGTTGTAATGTAAGATATGACAACGTACAGTTAACAAACGATAAGGATTTTCTGTCACATAATTACATAATACGTACCACTTTGTGTCACATTAATAAAAAAGTGACGCTTAATAAACACATTTAAGCTGCATCACACACCAATTATGAATCTGACGTAGAAGGATTATCAGGCCTAACTTACAAAATTGATTCCAATTCCAAGGCCTTAGGCCCAATATGGAATAACAAAAAGCTTGTTACATCAAATAAATTACTTTGGCCCAATAATGAGATTACGTGTACTCTTTCAAAATTATAATAATGGCAGAAGAATGTTGTAGAGAAATTTTGCCATCAGCTCGTGTATTTTTTCTTGCTCTTCCTGATCGCGGTTTCAGATAAAAATAAACTATTTATTTTTATTATGTTCTTCCTATCTTGATTTTGGAACAAATATTAAAAAAAAAAAATTCTCATGAAAAGAAAAATTATGTTGTTTTTTTTTATTGCTCCAGTTTTATGTTTTATGGCGTAAAATTATGACTTCAAAAAATTTATGGGACAAACTTATCAACGATCATAAATTATTATTTAAACCACTTTGCCTTTTCCCCCAGTAGCTCCATACGGAACCTGAAATAATCTTCCCGCTTGCCACCATCCTCAACAATAATTAGCACCTGTTATTAGTTCGAGCAACAAAAAGAAAAAAGGTTCAACAAAGGCCGGATGAGTGTCAAAGAAAACTCAACATGCTAGCTGGTTGTTTAATTAAACTTTAAATTCCATCTCATCTACAGAACTAAGTCAAATTACCCAACACTTAGGGTATACTAAGAGCATGCATATTGGATAGTGGCAATGATCAATATATTATAAGGTTGACAAAATTAACAGTTGAGATTGTATTGTATCAATCCTTGAAAGCTCAATTATTAATTCCAAAGATTTGAATTCGAAAAGGTGAGTTAGAATTTTGTCAAACCGACTAAATTTTGGTCAAAAAAAAGGTCTTTTGGAAGAGGAAATTGATTAAGACACAAGTCGCATAACACGTGGCATATCTAGCTAGGTTCGTGACTTTGATTATATATTTAACTTAACACTGATTAATTGCCTGTTTCTAGCTATCTGAAAAAGTTGATTATAGTAGTATGATCATGATGTTAAGTAGTTATTTTGAAAGAATGAATTGAAGGGTCATCGTAGGACACTGACTAATTGACTACTTTAAGTAATTCTTTTTTTTTTTTTTTAAATAAACAATCAACTCACACTTTATTTAGTATGGGAGAATTTGTGATCATTTGAAGTCACTATAAAAACAATTAACTCGAAGTCATCTTAGATTCAGATGTATTAACTTAATTAATTAGCACTTGAAAGGAATATAGAATTGGTGAACTAATCTAAAATGAAGTATATATCTGTAAACTTAGATTAATTCTATACGCTATAAACATGACGCAAGTACAAATTAATCAGAACAACATCAAAACTGAAAAATTATTCACAAAACAAAGAAATATATTCGAATCAGAACGAACTTATTGTGCATTTTCCCACTTTAAACACTATTATTACTCTCCTATTTGATTTTTAAATATTCACTTGACACAACACCAAGCAAGACCCTACATAATAGTTAAATTAAATTGGAATATATGGTACTAGCTAGCTAAATAACAATGAATCATCAGTTCAACAAATATAATGATGTTACATATGGAATGGAAGTAATTAATTTATAAATAACTTAGCTAGTGCATCTGCTAATAATTATTTCATGTATGCATGGGATAATTGTTTTCATCCTCCAACTTGAGGCCTGAGCATTAATTTCTTCCACTCTTCATATATATGCGACACCCATAATGAAATAGACCTGCTGACATTAAATCCAAAGCTTTAATTTATGTTTGATGAAGACAACTACTAAATTGTGATTGCCTCAATAGCAAATCCAGAAAATTAAATTAAAATATATTCAATAACCATCTCTGAGTTAAAGTTTGACTTATTATTGTCTAAGTTTGAATCCAATTCAAAAATATTTTTTAGACCTCCATCGTGAATTTCAACAAGTTTGAGCCCCAAAATCAAAACACTACTACATATAATTAGAAAAATCATTAATTTAACATCGTATTTAATCTCACAGTCACTCACGATATCTAAATTCAATTCAAAAAATTATATTCTATTAAAATTTTGAACTCCTAATCCAGCATTCAACCACAATTTAAATTAAATTTCACCCAAAAAAATGTGTATATGAAACATACCAGCAGTACTTAATTACTAATTGGACTATGCTAGCATCACAGCCAAGCATCACAGCCCAACATCACAGCCCATTAAATAAGTTAAAAAAATTATTTCAGAAGACCTACTAAACAGGTAGCAGGTAACACAACTAACTTTAAATATATAAAACATGGGCTGTACAATGGCTGTGAAACTAAGGACTGCTATATAATCATTTTCCTTACTAATTCCTTTCCTAGTCTTTCTCATGAATTTCTACAGAGTAAAATCCTATCCTACTCATCTCAGCTAACAATGTGGATGACAAAAGTCACTTTTCAGCATGACGTCACAATAATATACTCCTTAACCTTTCTTAATTTGTTTCCCCTCCATCCATATATATATGTATGTCGAGTTACTTAAATGATAAAATATTATTCTTTTATGTTCATGTGGCACTCTTTCAACACCATCTAAATGGATTAAATCCACCCGTACTAATTTTCCATGTATGTCGATCAGTACCGTACAGCTCCTGCTTGTAAAAGAACTCACGAGAGACGATGTATCAGTACAATAATTGACGAAACGAACACGTCGGTGTGCAGTGGGGCGGTGACGTTTCGCTATCCTGGGAACCAAGTGGGTACCACCGCAGAGGATGGGGATGACCAAGTCCTGCAAAAAGCCAAAATACCACTTTTTGATTGTCAGACTTTAATAGCAATACGACTACTATTGCAACTTTATGGTTTTTAATTTAAGGGAAACGAGATTTTCTCAATTACGTACATTACTGCCCTTGCTAATTGCAACTCAAGGATCCATTACTAAAAAAAACTTTCAAGGTATAATTTACTTTTTCTTTTCTTTTTAGTTTAAGTAATGAAATACTGTATTTTTATTTTTATATTAAAAAAATTATTACTTCAAAGTTGTTGATGTAATAATGCATAATAATTTAAGGAAATTTTGTATATTAAGAGATAATATTTTTTAGGACATCACGGTAAGAAATATGTTCAAGCTAGGAATTTGAATAGAAATAATATTTGTCTTTCTACAATAATTTATGAATCATCAATCCATGCCATATGCCTTGCACATGCTAATGGCTCATTTGATGTTGTATACATGTCATTAGGGATTTTTTTTTTCTTTATAACTCAGGTGTCCAAGCTTACACTAGACTAATCATGAACCCTCAGAACTCTTGCCCGAGAACCCTGAAGGATGTAAATCATTAGGGATTTTTTATGCTACATACTATATGTTTACCTAAAAAGAATTTAGACAAATGTAATACTAAAATGTAATTAAAGAAAACAGAGCCCTCAATTCTCATGCTGACAATTCTCTAGGACAATTAATTAACAAAAATGATGGCAAACAAGTTACTAATTCTAAGTAGAATTGTGGATATGATTGAAAATACACATGATGTGTGTTGTTACTTTAAAAAGTCATGTGAAATTAAAATGCAGAGGGTATTCTTGGTAGTTGATGTAAACTGAAAGTGGGATGTAAAAATCAACAAAAACAGGCACGCAAAAGATGCTAGAATGTGAGGAGTGGGATTTATATTGACTTTGTTAAGTAATTAGGTGCCTGTGACACATGTAGATACAAAAAGACCTTTTTTATGCTCTTTAGAAATTAATGGTCCCATCACGAGTTATGTTTAAGAGAGAACCATCTTCTTCTTCTTCTTCTTCTCCCTTTTTCAAACTACACCTTTACACCTTTACAACTTTACGCATCAGCTGGTCCCGGACACCCAAAATGTGATGCTCAACTTTTTGATTTCATTCATTATTTCCTTTTCAATAATTCTTCTTACAAAATTGCTATTACCCAATTCATGACCATGCCTTGATTACTGGCCACGAGTGACTTTGAGGATAAGAGAATTATTTTTAGTGATAATGGCCTCTGAATAATTGTGACCCGTAGATATTAGGTAGTATGAGCACGACTAGGTAATTTTAGTACGCAATTTATGTAATTAAGTTGTAACTTTCAACAAACTAAACACTATAAAAATTCGATAACCCTTGCATTACATGGCGAGTCTTCTTACCTAAATATTAATTATTATGCAAGTCATATACGGCAAGGATCAGTCCTAAAGACGAAGCATAGAAAAATGAGGAACGATGTGATCTCAACTAGTGCTAAACCCCCAAACTTTGTCTGTTCGATTTTGTAAAAGTGTAACCACTAATAGTAACATATTCATGTACAGAAATTATTCATGAACCATCATTTTAGGTAATATAATTATCATTCGGAAACGCAATTTCAACAATTTGGACTTCAATTACCTTGATTATGAATTGTTTCTTCCATTACTTTGTATGACTTGTAACAAACCAAGCATATATAAATAGAGAGAGAGAGTCCAGTCCAGTCCAGTCCCGAACCAATCCATTCAAAATTTTACCGGTAAGGCCGAATCAAGTTGAAGTCCCGATCCATTCAAGATTTTACCCGATCAGGCATAATCAAGTTGCGAATTTTTTCACCTATTCTCGCCACATATCAATGTGTTCGATCATATATTATAAGGAGATAAATTAATCAAAGGCAGTATTTTTTTAATATTGAATCTCATCAGTTAACAATTTCTTTTTTCCATTTTTGACATGTGAAACATATGGCCGATGAGGCCTTAGTCAAGTGGTTAGGTTAAGGATGAGGCTCTATGACCAGGAGGTCATGGGTTCAACTCCACGAATGTGGATATTTTTTCTAGTTTCATGCTAGCATTTCTCTAGCATGTTACTAGTAATTAGTTTCACTTTCTTATCATTTGAATAGTTTTGATTCGATATAGTGTTTGATGTAATAATGTATTTACCATCTAAAAAAAATATGAAACATATGACATATGTATTACTGTTATAATTAGGGTGGTTTTAATACAGGTGTCTAAATATCTGTGTTAGCAATTGCCTTTGGCTTTGTATTTGCATAATCGGGAAATATATTCAAATCAAAGAATTTCGCTGTCCGAACTTAAAACACAAAAGGCCAAGGGCAATCGTGAAATTAATGTTTAGATGTTACATGAATTCTGTAATCCACTTTAAGTCATCTTTAAACTTTAACCATCCCAAAAGTAAGGTTTGTCTTTTCTCATATATAGATGAAGTGACAACAATTTGAACCTTTTTCTTTTTAAAAATGCAACAGCAATAACTTACTTGATTTAGGGTTGGAGATCATGACTTTATCTATATACATATAATAAAAGTACGAGTTGGCCTAAGGGAATTTCTTCCCTTTTTTGTGAAGACTAATATACCCCTATTTAAATTATATTATGATATTTAAATTTATGGCAAAAATGTAAAATAGAAGAATCCTAAAAGAAAAGAATTACATAAGTATAATTAGACAAGAAGTCTCCTATATAACAAACTTATAATTATCTTTTAAAGTTTTGCAATTTATTAAAATATTAATGGTTAAAAAAAAACTATAACTCTATATTTCTTCAAAAAGAATTTGAAGAGTTCTTAAGAAATTATTACTTATTTGAAGAACCTAAAAAATCATTAAGGAACCTCTATGTCAAATTCGTTCTATGTGATTAAAAAAGATACTATTTAGTATAATTACATAAGTATAATTACATAAGTATAATTAGACAAGAAGTCTCCTATATAACAAACTTATAATTATCTTTTAAAGTTTTGCAATTTATTAAAATATTAATGGTTAAAAAAAAACTATAACTCTATATTTCTTCAAAAAGAATTTGAAGAGTTCTTAAGAAATTATTACTTATTTGAAGAACCTAAAAAATCATTAAGGAACCTCTATGTCAAATTCGTTCTATGTGATTAAAAAAGATACTATTTAGTTAACTAAAAAATGTATAATTGGCTTAAGCAAAAAAAATTTCAAAACATATTAATTATTAAAACCGGCAAAATATGTAAAATTTTGATTAGTAATATATGATAAAATTGGTAAAATTAATTAGAAAATTGGTTAGATAGAAAGAAAAGCGGGTTAAAAAAAATTGTGTCATTGATAAAACAACAAGATTAACAAGCAAAAAAATAGGTAAAATTGGTAAAAAAAAATAAATAAAATCGGCTAAACATGGAATAACAAAATCAGATCAAATCGATAAAAGAACAAGAACAAATAAATGGGTTAATTGGCAAAAAAAAAATTAAAAAAAAAGTGAAATATGTGAGAATATAAGCAAAATAATAAGTAAAATCAGACTAAATTGGGTTAGAAAATAAGTGAATTGATTAACAAATATAAAAATCGACTGAAATTGGTTTACACTAGAGAGAACGAAAAATGTATAATTGGCTTAGCAAAAAAACTTCAAAACATAGAAATTGTTAAAACAGGCAAATATGCAAAATTTTGATTAGTAATATATGATAAAAATGGTAAAATCAATGAGAAAATCCGTTAGATAGAATGAAAAACGGGTTAAAACAAAAATAAAATTGTGCCATTGATAAATCAACAAGGTTAACAAGCAAAAAAATAAGTAAAATCGGTAAAAAAAAAAAAAAAGAATGAAATCGGCTAAACACGAGATAAAAAAAAATCAGATCAAATCGAAAAATAACAAGAACAAGTAAAAGAGTTAATTGGCAAAAAAAAAAAAAAAGTGAAATATGTGAGAAAATAAGCTAAATAAGCAAAATAATAAGTAAAATCAAACTAAATTAGGTTCAACCGGAGAAAATTAGTGAATTGATTAACAAATGTGAAAATCGACTGAAATTGGGTTACATTAGAGAGAACTAATGAAACTGGGTTACAATAGAGCTAACTAAAAATGTATAATTGGCTTAAGCAAAAAAACTTCAAAACATTGAAATTGTTAAAATAGGCAAAAAATGTAAATTTTGATTAATAATATATGATAAAAATGGTAAAATCAATGAGAAAATTGGTTAGATAGAAAGAAAAGCGAGTAAAAAAAAAATCGTGCCATTGATAAAACCAACAAGCAAAAAATATGTAAAATCAGTAAAAAAAAATGAGTTAAATCTGCTAAACACGGGATAACAAAAAATCAGATCAAATCGATAAAAGAACAAAAACAAATATATGAGTTAATTGGCAAAAAAAAAAAAGTTGAAATATGTGAGAAAATAGGTTAAATAAGCGAAATAACAAGTAAAATCAGACTATATTCGGTTCAAGTGGAGAAATTTAGTGAATTCATTAACAAATGTGAAAATCGACTGAAACTGGTTACACTTGAGATAATTATGGATTGATTAAGAAATGAAATAAACCACAAAAAAGAAATAGATGAAATCGGTGTAAGAACGGGTTAAAATAATAAAAAAGAAACGATAAACTCAGTGTAAAATAGGTACACGCGATATTTCTTTCAAAAATTCTTAAGAATTTATCACTTACTAAAGAATCTAAAAACAAAAGGTGTCACGTTCAGGCTATATGAATAAAAAAAAAGTACTATTTAGTTGACTGAAAAACTTAAAATTGGCTTAAACCAAAATAAGTCAAAACATAGAATAGTTAAAATTGGTAAAAACGGATAAGATTCTACTAAAAATATATATATGATAAAAAAATTGATAAATCAGAGAAAAAATGGGTTAGATAGAAGACAAACAACTTAAATATAAAAAATGGTGCCATTGATAAAACAACGTGGTAAGAATGATAGGTAAAATCGACTAAACTTGGGTCAAACCGAAAATAATGAGTGAATTGATTAACAAATTTGATAAAACACAAAAATGTGTGGAATCGATCGAAGAACGGGTTGAAATAACAAAAAAATTTTGATAAACTCAGTGTAAATACAGGCGAAATCGATGTTTCTTTGGACAATTATTAAGAAATGATCAATTATTATAAAACCTAAAAAAAATTCACATTTCTTCAATACGAATAAACTAAAGCAATCATATTTAGTTAACTGAAAACTTATAATTGGCTTAGGCTAAAAAAGAGTTAAAACTGGTGATAACTACAATACAATGGGAAAATGGGTTAGATCGAATAAAAATGAGTTAAAGCAACAAAAAATTGTACGATCGATAAAATAATGAGGTAAATTAACAAAACACGGGTAAACTGGTAAAAAAAATGAATGACATCGATTGAACACAAGATAACAAAAAATGGGTCAAATCGATAAAGAACAACAAGAAAGAGTTAAATTGAAAAAAAAAAATCTGAAATAGTCGAGAAAATAGTGTACATCAGCAAAAGAATAGGTAAATGGGTTAAAGCGGATAGAATGAGTGAAAAGAATGGGATAAAGCACAAAAAATGGTGAAATCAATGAAATAACGGATTAAAATAACACAAAAACAAATGGTAAACTCAAGTATAACTGGAGGAAATCGATGAAAGAACATGTTAAAATAACAGAAAATAGGGTAAACTTAGTGTAAAAGCAGGCTAAAGCTACAAAATCGGGGAGAGTTGGTAAAAATGGGTTAGATTCGTTAAAACTTGATTAGACATGTAATTGAAAATGAATGAATTTAGTAAAAGATATGTATAATATACAAAACTGATTAAATCAATAAAAAAATGGGTTAAACCTGTGAAAAATGGTTTAGATGGAAATATCAAGGTAAAAGAAGAAAATAATAGATGTTATTCGTTCGTTCAAATGGTTGTTTTAGAATAATAGTTTTGTAGACATGTAGTTTCAGATTAAAAATATTTAATAGTTATAGTTCATTTTTTATTTTCAAGTTTTGATTATAAGTATTTATGATAATTTTTGGTAACAACATATTAATAATTAAAGTGAATTAGTCAAAAAAATTATATGATACGCCATTAAGATAGTATATTGAAAAATGATTGTATGATTCAACTAACATAGAAAATTAGTTAATCACGTGCAACGCACGTACACTTTCCTAGTATAGTAAAAAAAAATAACATGTACGTAGGTGTTATAAAAATTGAAATTTACCATACCCTATTAAATGGTTCCATGCCTAAAACCCGAAAAGTTCTACGACAAACCATTGAGCCCAATTTATTTATATATAATTCGAATGCAATATATTTGATTTACTATTAGGCAACACTTTCAAAATAATATACGTATGATTGTTAAGGTCAATTAAACAAGGCTAATTAGAGTTATTTTTCTTCCATGTACCCACTATTGTTCTTTATTATTGATCCCGGAATTAAAAAGTTAACAATTCTGCCATCTAACCCTTTCTATCATTTTAGCAAAATATGGAAAGTTCTAATCAATACTCAAGTTCGTAACATCAATCAATTACTTGCTAATGTACTTGGTCATAATAAACATATTGAGTATCACATTTTTCTTTCATCTCGAACGGTCCATCACTAGGGTGGATTTGAATGGTTCATATTCACAATTTTTTTAAAAATTTCTTCATGAATATTCAGGTCTTTACGTATGTCTTAGTTTCTTACGAGGTGCGTCAGACACATTAAGTGAGAATCTCTTTTAACAGGGATTCGAACTTTGAAATGTCGCATTGTTGAAATACTACCCTTCCACTAATTAAAACAATCTATGTTGGTACAATTTTCTTTTAATACAAATTAACAAATAAATACTAAGTTTAGTTTGAAAAGGGGTATGGTCACCAAACAACAAATTAAGCACTTAGAGGTTCGGAAGTGCTCGACTTAAAACAGCGAGGTATTATTACATTACATTGTTAGCAATTTCGTTAAAAAACTTTAGTTATTAGAAATAGTGCAATTCAAATATTCAAAACATACAAACATCATGTTTCGATTTTAGATATCTCTATCACGATAACAATTGATATCATGTCCAAGCCAACCATCATTTCCCCAATAATTGTTGAACTCGTGACTTTTGATTTTAGTATCAATTTATGTCCATAATCATGTTGTTCCAAATACTATGAAGTCGGTTTGATGGCTTTGAAAATAAAAAAATAAGAGGTGTATTTAGTTAGTGTAACCCATGTTCTAGTTTGAACTCAACCATATGTAGACACAGAGATCGGTTTTATGAAAATGCAATAAAAAGAAATCTAAGTGATGACGAAAAACATAAAGAAAAGGAGTGGAAAGCAAATTTCTCCTGCCAAAAAGATGGAAATTGGTACATAAAGGCAAAGTCTCAACCAGAACATAACGCGTGGCAGTTAGTCTTTATTGTGATCACTTTTTAGCTCGAAGGAAAAAAAGTAGACTGATTGCGTCGTATTTATGTGCCCCATTGGTAATAAATTCATAAAGTGGTTTTCAATTTTCGTCAGATGTACGGGGACCATAATTGGGTCCACACGGGATGAGTAAGAACTAAGAAGTGTGAATTCACCAGTCTCCACGACTCCTTCAAGCATCAATCATAATTTTGTTGACAATATTACCCTTCCTAGCTTGCTATTTATTTTCATTTTCTTCACTTATTGCGTTTTCAACATTTAATTATTGCAAAGACTCTTTTACATATGTATTTAATTATTCTGATAATAATTAATTTATCCCCAAAAAAAAATGTAATTAATGAAAGTCATATTTACAAGCAAGTTTTCAACATTTTAGGTGTTCTACTTTAACCATAGAGGAATTAAGATTGGTTTTACTAAATTTACTAGAAGATTAGTTCAAGTTAGTACTGACTTAAAGACTTATAGTCTATGGGTCAACATAATTAACACTCGACCAATTTCAGCTTTTTGATTTTTATTTGCTTTCAGTGGGATAAAATTAACTATTGTTATATTCCCTCCATCCCATTTATTTGCTCCATTTGTTACAGCACTCGGTTAAACTTTTCAGTCTTTTAAGTGATTTATCATATTGAAATTATTCACATTTATGGAATATTAAACCTTTTAAATATAAATATATATGTTGTCATATGTATTTATTAACTTATTAATGAAATATATTTTTAAATTATTTATTATAATTTTTATAAATTTAGTCAAATTGACTGGTCAATTGTACCAATGGATAAAAATAATTGGGGACGGAGAAAGTTTTTAAATTTGACTAAATAAATAAGAACCAACTAATGAAATACACACAACAAAATTGACTATAATCTCATAAGTATGATCCTACTTTCTTGACAAATCTTACCTCAATTCATTTGCAGCACAAAAATAGTGTTTTTCCACTCTCTTGAAAAAGAAAAAGAAAAAAACATTGTATTTCCTAGTTAAATCATCCTCGACCTACCCAACTACAAATTCAGTTATTTTATTATAGAACAACACCTTTAGTTAAACCATATTAATATTAATTGAACATCTTAGGAAATGTGTCATGCACTGAGCAACTAATATGAAATAAATTTTCAATCATGTCATATGTTTGGGAAGAAACACACACACAAAAAAAAACCAGTGTAGTCCTTTGCAATAATACATATTTATATAAAATAGATTGAAAAAGAAAAACAATTTGTTAGTTTGGTTCAATTACAATATGAGACAAAAAGTAATTATTTCTTGTCTTGAATAATCCGATATTTTTATTTTTATTGAAATATAAAAATAAAAAAAAATTCTTGACATCAATAATAACTAATATGATTTGCTTATTTGGGCATTCCCCCTTTGTTATTATTATTATAAAAAAAATTTCCCATATGCTAATTTTTATAAGCATAAAATTCTTCCAAGCCGAAATGATATTATACCCCCTCTAAAAGATCATATCCTCTTAAAAATTTGAATATAAGCTCCCTATGAAATATGAATTATGAAGCAATTTTTGATGAGATTTTTCACTAAATAAAAAGTACTACTGGGGATTTTTTCTAATAAAAATACTATGGGGGAATTTTTGCAAATTAGATAAAACACAAGGAAGTATATATTATGCATTTGGCTCTTCATTTCTTTCGTATCGCTCTCATGGCAATAAAGTCATTTCAAAGATGATAAAAGTTAAAGTTGAATCTTAGATGTGAACAAACCTTTCCCCCTTCAATGTAAAAAAAAAAAAAAATTTACCCTGCATCTATAAGTACACCAAGAGGATCTCAAGCTTTCAGAACCTCAAAACCTTTTCACCTAATAAAAACAAAACCTTTTCTCTCCTCAAAGCTTAATCTATTTCGAAACTCTTCTTTTATCTCATAAAACTGTTATCTACATCACAATCCTCTATTATTGAGCTTTCACTTTTGCTTAATTCCTGCCCAATTTCGAACTGAGAATCCTTTTATTTTATTTGGGGTCATTCAATTATTTGTTTTTCTTCCTTATAGCTTCGAAATTAAGAGGAAAGGGGACATTTTTTTAAGTACCCTGTTTTCCCTCTGTTTTTCTCTTCTTCTTTAAGCAAACAAGAATGTTTACAATTCAAGAAAACAGCAACCCATTTGCCTCTGAAAATGCTTGTCAAGTTGGGTATTCACTATCACAACTAATATTAAATAGTAATTCGAGTACCTTAGATTCAATCTTCTCCCACTGCCAACCATCAAACTCTAACAACTCTGTTTTCGACCCCTTAGGTTCTTCTGTATATCTAAAGCAAAGAGACTTGCTTCAAAAATTCTCCGACGAAAATCGAGTAAACCCATCAATCCCAAAAACTTCCTTCATCAACCCAATTAAAGAACCTAGTTATCCGTTAACGTATTTCAGCCCGAGCAAGAAGAAGCTGTACAGGGGGGTGAGGCAGAGGCATTGGGGCAAATGGGTAGCTGAAATAAGACTGCCGCAGAACAGAACAAGAGTGTGGCTCGGCACTTACGACACCGCGGAATCCGCCGCCTACGCCTATGATAGAGCAGCGTACAAGTTGCGGGGCGAGTACGCTCGACTCAACTTCCCGAACTTGCGTGATCCGGGTCGGATTGGACTCGGAGATGGGGCCCGCCTCAATGCTTTGAAGAATGCAGTTGATGCTAAGGTTCATGCCATATGCCAGAAGGTGAGAAGGGAGAAAAAGGCGAAAAGGGATGCAAAGAAATTGGAGGGCAATAGTAAGGCTTCATTAGTAAGTGAAACCTGCAGAGAACAAACTGTTGAAAGTGTGGTGACGAAAGAAGAATCTTGTCCATCTTCATCAGGGCCAGGGGTAGGGGTGATTAATAGTGTTTCTGGAGATGGGTTTTGGGGAGGCGAGGATTCTTCACCTGGGTCTGCGTCGTACGAGTGGAGCTCCACCTGTTTAGGGGAAATGGAAATTGAGGGGTACTCGCTTGCTCGGTTACCGTCTTACGATCCTGAATTGATATGGGAAGTTCTTGCCAATTAAGTAGTTTGTTCTGGGGGGGAGGGTGTTCAACTGTAAGTCTGTGACAAAGAAATGTGTTTCAGTTTAGTAGCTGCTATATTTGTAGAAGTAGTAGTTTATTAAATGCAAATGGTGGAGTTGGGCTGTGAAGCTTCTGATTTGATAGTGGTTATATTGCTCTTGCTGCATTACTTGCATTATATACTACATGTTTTGTAACATCAAATTTATCTAGTGTCTCCAACTTTAGTTGAAGTCATATACTACTACTACTACTACATTATTGTTGTCTTCAATTACTTGGTAAGAACTCATTCTGAAACACTCTTATTTTGCTTCTAAACATTGCTAGAGTTGACAACATAGTCAAATTTCACAACTCGGCTCGGACTGGACTACATCCTAGCTTTTCTTTCCTTCATCTTTGTTTGGATGAACTGATTTTTAAAACTAATGAAAATAAAACTATTATTTGACTCGTTTAAATATGATGGAGTTATAAGTAAGCACTTCAAATATGGCGATTAAGTATAACCTAACAATCAAAAGTCCGACTCAGACGTGCCTTCATCGTATTGTCTAAAACTCCATTGAAAACTCGAGCGTTATCTGCCCATCTTACGGTACTAAAATTGGTATTCTAATTCAGATCTAGCCACATTTTGTGGCTCATATCTTGTCGTTGCAGTTTGTGGTGCACATGGATTATGTGAAGAAATGTGGTCCAAACTAGTGTTGAATATATCTTTCAACATCTTTGGTTCAATTCATTAAACTTTTTGCCAGGTCTGGCAACCCTCCTTTGTTAATATGACAACACAATGGTATATATCAGTTCTTTGTAGATAAAGTCTCAACTTTTTAAGTACTCTTTTTTGTACACACAAAAACAAAATAGAAAGAAGGAAGCCTAAATTGTAGTATAGTAAATCTTTTTAGTTCTAAAAATAAAACTTTATAGATACAACCTTATCTTAGTTTTGACTTTGATTATTTGTTTTCTTTGTGGGGAATTTTAAATACTAGTCAAAGAGTAGAAGTATTTAAAAAAAAAAACAAGTAAATATCATTATGGAACTCTATGGACTAGTTGGGCTTTCACGTTTGAGTAACCCAATCCCACATTGGGCTCTCAACCTTGAAGAAAGACCAAACGCGTTAACACTAATAGTAGTTGGGGTGTAGTTGGGATAGGGGTACAGAGACTCAGCAATATCTTGACATTAAGACAATAAATTTCCAGCAATTAAAAATCCTTCTTTAGATAAATCTCACCAGTGTCATGGACTCTGTTGATAATTTGATAGAAAAACCAATTCAACGAACAAGCTATTCCACCCTTTCTGCTGAGATGCAGCAGTTCTTGATTCTCCTCCAAATCATGGGTCTTGTAGAAATACTTCAGATTAGAATTCCACTACAAAAACAAATGAAAACCAATCCAGATATTAATTGCCAAGACCTAGATTTCTATTGACTTTATGGAAAACTTTAGTCTTACCAAGTTTTGTCTATAAGTATATTTATTCATGAGATATTATTTTTGTTTTTAGAATGTATTAAGCGCATGAATATATATATTGGATGCGGTGGAGCAGCGTTTGTACTAAAACTCCCAACATGACTTCATCTCAAGCGTTTATTTCTGACATACCTTTTTCCTAGTATAAAACAAGTTCAAGAAATCAGAACAGGAAAACTCTCAAACACTACTACAGTGAAAGAAAAGAGATATAACCCACTCGCATTTGAACACATCAATTTGCACGGTTACTTACCATCTGAGGTGGCCACCATCCGCCCTGCTACCGAGTTATAGGGACAAAAGGGATTTAACATGATAAATTTAACCATTATGAGAGACAAAAATAGTCGTTTCATGCCTATGTGGTATTTATACATACTTCAAGCAAGCTACTCACTCTCTTTTTTATTTTTTTTTATTTGTCCTCTTGGAGGATTACACACGAATTAAGGGATGTAATAAATAGTCACTTTTTTAAGCAAAAAATCCAAAATGCCCTTTTAATCAAATAAACTTATCATTAATTAACATTAATGACAAATATTAGTAAGAAGGGTTAAATTAGTAAAAACATTAATTTTACATTGAAATCCTAAAGCGACAAATAAAAAAAAATATTATTTCCAAATCGACAAATAATAAAAACGGAGGGGGTAATAAATATTTACTACTCTCTCATGATAACATATCTTAAATACCCTTTATAATGATGATTACTTTTTAATTTTTTGTTACTGAGTGATTACCATTGAGTTTTTCAAATTGAATGTGAGAAAGGGAAAAAAAATACTTTAAAAAATCAAACATATCAATTAATTTAAAAAAAAAATTAACAAATATATCAATTAATACAAAACTGAAACAGTGATTCACAAAAGCTAATCAAGGTTGTGAACAAAAACACAAGTAGGTTCCCACTTCTTGGTCATTAATTATATTAAAACTTTCCCCAAATGAACGAATTTAAGAATAGATATTCCCCTTCCTTCCCATTTTACCACTGCCATTGCCCCAAGAATAGAAACCCATAAAGCCTAATATTGTGAAATCACTCCACTTCTTTGTCTTTTCTTAGCAAAATAACCAACCGTCAATTTGTCAAAAGAAGGTTTCCATTTTCGACCAATAAAATTAAATTTTTTACTTTAGTTGTGGATGAGAGAGAAGAAAATATATAGAATTCAATTCTGACCATTGGGGCAAATTGCAGGTGCCAGTGGCGGTGTGTTTTGTACTCTAGTGTAGCTCTGACTTTGATTCGCATATTCCTCCCCCCTTGCCCACTACCCTTCCCTCTTTCTCAAATTCCACTACTCCAATAGAAAAATATTGATTGGTGGATAATTACGGTCAGCATAATGAACGGCGAAGTAAGCTCCGGCGTCGGCGAGGAGTTTATCAGGAGACACCACAATTATGACGTCAGAGAAAATCAGTGCACTTCATCTTTGGTCAAACACATCAAAGCTCCTCTTCCTCTAGTGAGTTTTTATACGTTTATTGCCAGATCTGTGATTAATTGAATGTGCTGTTGAGATTTTTCGTTTAAATTGTGGAGATTTGTTTGTTTAGGTTTGGTCGTTGGTACGGAGATTTGATGAGCCGCAAAGGTACAAGCCGTTTGTGAGTAGATGTATAGTACAGGGTGATTTGCGGATTGGTACTGTGAGAGAGGTGAATGTTAAATCGGGGCTTCCGGCTACTACGAGTAAAGAGAGGTTGGAGCTTTTGGATGATGAGGAACACATTTTTCGTATGCGGATTGTCGGTGGAGATCACCGCCTCAAGGTTTAATCTAATTATGTTGATTTCATTTTCAGAAATGTTTGTTTATTTATCGAGTTTATATATTCAGATTAAGGAAATAAGAAATATTTTTTGGATGATGTAAATGACTGATTGTTTGCCATCACACATTAGTATTGTACGATAATCTATTTATATGTAAATGGATAGTATGTATTTATTTTATCAAACCGTATGAAACCATTCTGTTCTTCGCATTGCAAATGCCTATTGAACAACACTTTCAGTAGTAAAATTATGGCGATGTTAGCAAATATCATAATTCTTAATTACGGGGTGAGTGAGTTTTCTTCATGCTAGAGAAATTAATGCATTAATATAATCCTTTTAAGTTATCCAAGATATTCAATTGGGAATACAATAGTTTGTTTTTCGTCTAATAATGGGAATGAACCTGTTTCTTATTCTGTTTTTGGTTGTAGAATTACTCTTCCGTCATCACGGTTCATCCAGAGATCATTGATGGAAGGCCAGGGACAATGGTAATCGAGTCTTTTGTAGTAGATGTGCCAGAGGGGAACACCAAAGATGAAACATGCTACTTTGTTGAGGCCTTGATCAAGTGCAACCTCAAGTCGCTAGCTGATGTCTCTGAGCGTCTAGCAGTGCAGGATCGAACCGAGCCAATAGATGGAGTATGACGAGATATATATGCAGCTAAAAGGACATGGTACTTTAACCAGAAGCAAGCTGGAAGACCGGTTTTCTGCTTAGGAGGCCTTTCTGCTATCTGTATCGGACCTGTGCAGCTAGTGTAAGATGATGTGGGTTTGTTGGCTGTAGTTTCCTGTGATCCGTGTCTTTGTTCGGCCCACATTTTCTGGAATGAAGACTATCCATTTTGTATGTTATTATTTGGTTGTATATATAGTACTGTATTAGGTTAGGAGATAAATAAAGTTGGTTGTGTTTGGAGATTACCATGAAATTGATATTTGCTGTTTAAAGTAACTCTTACATTGTGATGCCTTTGTATTAATGCTATTTTGTACCCAAAAAAAAATAAGGCATTTGTTTTGGAAGAAATTTCTTAATTAACATCCTTATTGTCCTTTCTTGTAAATAAATGGCTTGGCAATTTCACTTGCTTCATCTCAATTGACAATAGGCTAAGGTAGTTTGGTCTTGATGATACATTGAACAGCACTTTGTGCCTACATATTAGAATTAGATTAAGAAATTCAACTGCAGTATTATCAGTACGGGAAAGGATTGAATGTGCCTGCGTTTGAGTCTTTTGTCCAAATTTTCTTTTATAATTCATTGCGTCTCTTTTGATATTACAAAGTCAGAAACAGCAAAAGGACATGGAAAGTGGAAACTGAATTGGCTTTATGAGAAGAAGAGCATGCGCAATTGTAGGCATTTGTAGGTGGTCTACAAATGGAAGATATAGTAATAAATAATACCCTAGGGAATCAAAAGTGCTTCCATTATTGTATAGTCTGTATGCTTCTTAATTCATATCCATTTTTCCTTTTCTTTCTTTTTGGTGTAAAGCTGTCTAATATACTAGTAGTAGTACTAAATATCAGTAAGCATACAGAGAAATTATTTATTGGCAGACTTTCACTCTCTATTAGTTTTAGAGTTCCATTACAAAATATGCATTCTTGACTGTTGCTACAAACTCATGAAAATTTCCTTTATTAATTATTCACAACCGTTAATTCTTAATTAGTGTAGAGAACATGAAAAACTTAAATAAATCATCTATATATATTTCTTCCATATAGTGATTGTAACCTTAATACTATATATATATTAGAGAAAAAAAAATATTCATTTTAAATGTAATTAGAGAAATGTTGGAATGTCAAAGAAATGATCGAGGGTCCATATACGCTAGTTATTTCTATATGCATGGTAGAGATGTAAGATTGAAATAACACCAGATTATTCAGTATTAGATTTGAATTATTCAGTAGAATTTTAATCAAGCTAAGTTTGAACACATCATCCTTTGATAAATCTCAATATTTGATTTTAGCTCAACCTAATAAGATAAAAGATGACAAAATATATGCAAAATATCAAATTACTCGTATTTCAACTGGATTAAGCTTCAAGTTCATAACAACGTACTGCTTAATTAGTATCTCATTTACACCCTGTTAAGAAGCCACAATTTAATGGAGCCTGTACCTGTGAATGAACTGGCATATTATATATATATATATATATATATATAGCGTTTAATGCGACAGGTTGAGGGCACATGCACATGCTCCTTTACATTCCAAGTTTCAAGAGTGTATGGCTGTAACTGTGAACCTCGATCGATTGATAATATACATACTAACATTCATTATTATTTTCGTGGGCTATGTCACATGTCATGGCCTCCTTTTTGCAAAACAATCCAAATTCGAGCATTGGGGTGTGGGTACCCATTTAATTTAATTCACATCTTTTTAATTTTCTTGTTCCAAAAAGGTGAAATCGCTCACCCCGGGCGCCCCTCACCCCCTGTCCGACGGGATTGTGAGAGGAGGTAAATCATGGTGACTCAACCGGCAACAGAGGCTGGGACCAGTACTCACTGCGCACAAGGAGCCCCCCTCATTTTTTGAGAGGTTGTAGGTAGTGATGTCTTGTGTGTAAAGTCAAATCATGCAATCACAATTTTGCTTAAATATATCAAATATTTTTTTTGGAACTGGTCTTTTATCTTTGTTCCAAGTCAAGATGGGCTAATAATTTAGTAGATTGAAAAAAGAGCTCAATAATAGGACAATGATATTAGAAACAATGAAACTATAAGTTGAATTTATGAATAACTGACTAAATTCAAAATATAAACTAATAAAGATAAATTAGAGTTTTAATTATTAAATATTTGTTGCAAATATCAATTATCAGGTGGTTTTAAACTGGCTTAAGATTAAAGAAATCACATTCAGGCTATGGAGATCACGACATTTCTACTAATAATTCTTGATAACATGTACGCAATTTATGTGGTGAATTTAATATTAACGTTGAACGTGTATGAACTCAAAAAACTCTTATATTTAACTTAAAACTTTCTATTTTATGTTATTTTTTTTAACAACATGATAACGTTGTAGCTCGTACATAAAATTGAAACAAGAGCAAAGTTGCATATTTGATCAGGTGTTATTCAACTCGTGGTCGAAATGATCTTTTGACACTTTTTTTTTTTTATATGTTGAACATTGTTTAGCTTATCATCTAGATAAACTTAATTATATAACAATCTTTTCTAATTAATCTTCTATCTATTGTGAATTGTGACAAAATATAAATAACCGTATGGAGTTATACGATGTACTATTGAAGACCGCAAAATGAAAAAGAAATCAGTAAGCACACAAGTCACGGATAGTCGTCAAGAGTCAATCCGACCCAACTGACATCCTTCAACCCTGAAAAACTATCCGTTACTAATTTATTCATTTTTTTTTTTTTTGGGTAAAAAGCTACATAAACTATTATTAAGGAATCATGGACACACACTTTATCTGCTTTAATAAACCCCTCTCCTCATTCATAAATCATAATTTCATTCTCTGTTTCTTCTCTCTCTCTCTCTCTTCTCCAGCAAAGACAATCACTTGCGGACAAAGAAAAAAGCTCCATTTTGACAATTCAGGTAGCTGCTTTGTTTAGTTCTGTGTGTACTCTTCCCCGTCTAATCACTTCAAACTTGTGTATTTGATATTCTAGTAATTTCTTTTTGCAGATTTGGTCCGATAATCATTATATAAGATCTATACTTCGATTTTGGAGTTTCCTCTTTGGATCTTTTCCAGATCTCTTTCTTAATTTGCTCATCCCGCAATTTCCTTTTTTATAGAAGCAAAATCTAAGTTAAAAAGACTTTTATTCTCAATTGCAAAACCACCGACAAAAAATCACTAATATACTTATATTTGGTTGCTTTGCGTATGTTTCTTCACTAATTTTCCAACAACAACAAAAAAAAAGGATAATCAAAATGTACCGCTTTAATAGTTCAATTTTGCTCTGCTTTGGGGTAATAGTACTAGTATTGATAAATTGGGCACCATTTGGCAATGCTGAATGGGCTACGTGCTCGGGAATTGTTCCAATAAGCTATCGGAACGATAAGATATCGATAAAGGATTTCGGAGGGGTAGGTGATGGGGTGACTTTGAATACCAAAGCATTTAGGGAAGCTATTTACAGAATCCAGCATCTGAAGAGGAGGGGTGGTACTCTGCTCTATATTCCTCCCGGAGAGTACTTAACTGGACCATTTAATCTCACTAGCCGCATGACTCTTTACCTGGCTAAAGGTGCCGTGATTAAAGCCACGCAGGTATTAAAACATTATCTTTCTGTGTGGAATCTGTTGTGCATTCTACATGATTAGTTTAAAGAGATTATATCATTTATTTGCCTCTCTTATGATCTCTTAGAGGTTATTGTTACCTGTAGTTCTGGCTCAAGTGAATGTAGATGATGGTGTTGTGTTGAAGTTCACAAATTCTGTTCAAGTTAACCAGAGAGATCTAGTTTTTCTTTGATTTTTTTTCTGCTTAATTTGCTTAAGGGAACAATGTTGTTGCTATCATACTATTGGAGCATGATTTAATGCAAATTTGAGATGGGGAAAAAGAATGATTGGGGACCACATGGAATGTTAATGATGTAGTTGTTATACTTGGCTGTCTTCGGAGTGAGGTTGAAATGGTCTGAGAGGCTATAAATTATGACTTATATACTAAATAATTAGGATATGTAGGGGACACACTGAGGATGTTTTGTGGGCCGAGGGGCAAGTTGGGCGACTGAATTGCATGTGGATGTCATTTTAAAGACTCAGAACCAATACTGTCCTCCAGCTATTATTATTACAGACAGAACCATCATATGCCTTTGAACATTATATATAAAGAATAGACGATCAGATGGTCATAGAGTTCTGAGATTGGTGAAGTGTGTATGATAAGAATGTTGTAGTTGAGTTGCTAGTCTGAGAACTCAGGAATGATAAGTGAACTCATTATTATAGCTGTAAAACATTTGAAAATATTCGTAGTATCATTCAGCCGACAAATAGAGTTGTAGTGTTTAATACTATACTCTGCATGCCAATACCGTACTTGATTTTTGGTACCAAACAATAAGTAGATTTTGGTCCTTTGTGACTTGAAATGTTAGCATCAGAGCAAGTCGAGTGATTTTATCTTGTTTTAGATACTCTTATGATTTACAAGGGCCAATGCTACATTGTTGATCATTTGAACTACTGGCAGTGCTCTAAAGCTCACGTCAATATGTCGTACCATCATGTTCTATTGGCAATTAAAGGGTCGGGATTTCCTTCCGAAGTAGTATTAGAAGTTCTATGAAACTCATATATTTGTCTCACCATTCTCTATGTCCATAATAATGGAATAATTTATACGCGAAAGTTATATGTCCAAGTCATTTTGATTGGACAAAAATTAAATTTTCATAGGAAACTCAGAATTCTATTCTGGAGTTATTACTTAAAAAGGTTTCTTACTTTCAAAGTTTTCTAATGCTTACCTTGCAAAAATCTATTTTTTAAGGGAGCAAGTTGTTTCATTCTCTTGAACTATGCGGCATATTCGATCAAGCCTCTCTATGGCAACTACAAACATTTATTTTCAGGGAATTTGTGATTTTGCTTGTGAATCTGAAGTTTGGTCTAAGGGGAAGGAAGAAAAGCTATCTAGTATTGGTATTATAAGATCAACTATCAAACTGCAGTCCAAAAAGAATTATTTGATTATAGGAATTCGGAATATTATATTATTGCATTTGTCTGCTGAATTCATATTTTTACATTACATGATTCATATGGACGTTGAACTTTTCTGTCCTCAATGCTTCAGGATACTAAGCATTGGCCCTTAGTTGCTCCGTTGCCATCTTATGGAAGAGGAAGAGAAAGACCTGGTGGTAGGTATATGAGCTTCATCCATGGAGATGGGCTACATGATGTGATAATTACAGGTCAGCTTTCGAGATCTTCTCATTGGCCAAATTTATATGAGGCAATATTTTATGAAAGCAAAATTTTAAGGGCTATTTCTTTTCTTTACTCTGAAGCAAAATTGTCATTAAAAATAGATTCTTGCTACAAAATCTCCATGGATTATCCTATTGGATCTGATATTGGAAAGACATAACAATGCTGCAATTTTATCAATATGATTTTATTTACTCGTTTTGTTCTCTGATAGGTGAAAATGGGACGATAGATGGGCAAGGTGATGTATGGTGGAACATGTGGAGGCAGAGGACCCTTCAGTTCACTAGACCCAGTCTTATTGAGTTGATGAACTCCAGAAGTATTATCATTTCAAATGTAATTTTCAAGAACTCACCCTTTTGGAACATACACCCTGTGTATTGCAGGTAATTACTTACTATATATTGCACTTGTTTTAGAAGCTGCTACTGGTTTTTCATACTGTGACATTTTATATTTTGTTTTGACAACCAAAAATGCTTGTTATTTTCTGCTCAAGCCAAAATAAAATTCAGCACTCAATTGATAACGGGTGATTATATCTCACTCTGGTGATGTTTATAAAAACATCTGTACCTTTTACATTTTGATCAGTTTGTTTTAGGGTCGTTCTTCTATAATCACATTTATGAAGAATACTAGTTAATTCAGATCAAATTACTCTCTTCTAGTTAAATACTCTTTTCCTCTTGTCAGCTATGTAGTAATTCACTATGTCACCATACTGGCTCCTGCCGACTCTCCTAACACTGATGGAATTGATCCAGGTAATCTATGAAGCGTGATATTCAAACTTACTATTTTGATATTAATTTAACCACAGTTCAGCATATATAATATGCTTGTATTACAATTCATTCTAGAATTTTCTTTCTTTCTTTCTTTCTTTACCTTATTTGTATATTCTCTTATCATATCTTGACTTGATACAGACTCGAGCTCGCACGTATGTATCGAGGATTCCTACATATCAACAGGGGACGATCTAGTAGCTGTAAAGAGTGGCTGGGACGAATATGGAATTGCTTATAATCGCCCTAGCCACAGTATAACTATCAGACGGGTAACTGGCTCGTCACCGTTTGCTGGAATTGCTGTTGGAAGTGAAACATCTGGAGGCGTCCATGATGTTTTAGCTGAGCACATAAATCTATTCAACGTGGGAGTCGGAATCCATTTGAAAACAAATATTGGGCGAGGAGGAGTTATTAGAAACATTACAGTCTCCAATGTTTACATGGAGAATGCACGAAAAGGGATAAAGATTTCGGGTGATGTTGGAGACCACCCAGATGAGAATTACAACCCGAATGCTCTGCCGATTCTTAAGGATGTAACAATTAAAGATGTCTGGGGTGAAAGGGTTCAACAACCTGGTTTGATTCATGGTTTGAAGAATGCCCCTTTTACTGGCATTTGTTTATCCAATATACACCTCCATGGGGCTCCAGGGCCGAGAAATTTGCCTTGGCAGTGTTCTGATGTGAGTGGAGTTGCGGTTCAAGTTAGCCCGTGGCCTTGTTCTGAACTGACCAGCCGCCTTCAAACGGGAGTGTGCTCATCTACCATCTTCTGAGAATTGTGTTTAACTCGGAAATTCTTATCTAGAAAAGGTTTATTATTGAACATGCTCAAATGATGATACACACATAGGTAAACATTACCCGTTCAATCTATTTTTTATAGTAAGATTGAGGAATTTGGCTTTGGCATGTATAATATGTAAACTGAATTTTAGGATTAGGGTTTCTCCGAGGTTAACTGGATAAGGTTAAATATGATAAATTATATGTATCAAATTGCTAGAACCCGATTTGTGTTTAACTCAGACCATAGTTGTTCGATCCGTTTAAAACTCAAATCAAGTTAAAATACAATTTTAAGATCCGAATGAAATTAATTTTTCATACTTTAACTGTTTCTACTCAATGATAACCAATTCGGAACCAAACATAATTGAAATCATAATCAAATCATTACACAATATAAAATCCTTCAACATCTCAAATGGATGCAAACTTACTTACAGAGAACACCATTCTGAACAAGAACATACGGGGTACTGTTTGCATAAACCACTTCGAACATGAAGCGGTAAGGAAACACATATACATGTTATTTATCTCACATAATTAACCCTAATACTAGTAGAATTTATCAAATCAAAAGTATAAGAGATCTAGAAATAATGGTCCAAGAAATCGTTAACGCGCTTCATGAAACCACTATTCTTCTTCTTCTTCTTATTCTCTTCATTTTGAAGGCGAAAATGCTTCCTCATTTTGTTTAACGATTTCAACTTCTTCCCCCTATCCAGCCTATCGTAATTGTATCGCTTAAACACGATCCTCTCATTTTTATCATCTTCATCGTCACTGTCGCTATCACTATCCTCATCGTGGTGGTGGTGGTGGTGATGGTGGTGAAGCCTCACCCCTCGCCGCTCTCCGCCGTGAACCATTTCCAGATCGTCGAAATCACTGTTCTCACCGGACGAAATAATCATGTCGTTACCGTAGGGGATTTCCTCGGGTTTTTCCCTCACCGTGGGATCCACTTTGAAGTGGTGGCGGCAGGGTTGCTTTGATCTGACGCGGAATCGGCGGTTGATCGGGCGGAAAGTGACTGTTGTCAACGGCACGGCGGTGACGGTGGCTGAGTTGGATTCGGTTTCGGCTTTGATAGGCTCGAACGTGGAGCTAACTTTAGGGAGGGGGATGGTAATCGAGGTGGTGACGTCATCGTTTTCCGGCGGGATGCGGGCGAGTGAGATGCTGATTAGGCAGAAGAGCACAGCGGCCGTGGCGGAGAATTTCGCCATGGTGAAGATTTTGCTGCTACTAATCGTATTTTGTTGAATTTGGTGTGAACTTTGCGATATGGGTGTGGATGCGGGCAAAACGGGGCAGGTAGGAATATGAACTATGAAGTGGCTAGGACTGAGGTAATAGGAGTGAGAAATGGGGCAGCGAGCTAAGAGGTGGACCGTCCACGTGCCGGGGGATGAGAGTGAAGTTAATGGTTGGATCTGAGTTTGGTAGATATAATAATAAAATAATAATAGGGTCTTTGTTTGACTTTGTCTCTTCCCCTTCTTTAATCTTTATTTTCCATATTCTCCCTCCTCTACTCTACATAATAAATGCGTATGCGCAAACAGCTGCTTCAATCTTCTTACTTTTGATGAATAGTATGAAGCTGCACCAATTATAATAATGGAATAAAAGTTTCGTTAAACTTGACCTATTATATACGGATCATATTTGGTCTTCTAGATAAATTATACTCCATCCGTTTCATATTTGGTCCACGATGATGGACTTGGGCCATTTCTTATGTTTACTTTTCCTTCTGGGCTGTAGATGGGCTACCAATGGTCTGGGTTTTAACCTTAATTCGTTGCAATTGAAGTCGTACATGATTTTTGATTTATTAAGGTATTAATATCAATATATATATTTTTTTTGGTAACATATTAATATCAATATAGTTGGAGCAAATTTGCAACAATCCATATATACTCCGTAGATACATATGTCAAAAATATATGTACACCATCCAACTTTGCATCCATATACAGAACCATTAATTAATTAATCTTCCTAACAAACAAATTTATATTCTGCTGGAAATCGGAAATTCCAAGGCAAAACATGTCAAACAAATCAGAATCATACAAAGATTCAATCAAATAGACACACAATTTAATTGCAAACATAATATCTTCATCCTCATAGCTAGCAAATTAAACACCACGAAACCAAAAAAAAAAGACAACACATAAAAAAAAGGAGGCAATAGAATTCTCTAGGAGAAGAAAGAACATGTTGTCTAGAGCTTTCACAAAGCAAAGGAGGAGCAGCCCCCAAGCCGGTGAATCAAGACGTTCAGTTTCCATCTACGAATACGAAGAATTCATTTTTGGATCAATCGATGATATCCCGTTGATCTCTTTTGATGAATATAATGATAAAAACAATAGTAGTAATAATTCGGAGTCGACTCAAATGACACTTAGGCAAGTTTTGAGGGCATCAGTTGGGGTAATTGGGGAGAGCTCTTTAGGTATGACAGAAAAAGTTGTTCTTTTAGGAGGGAAAATATGTGCAGTGAAAAGATTTACCAAAGTTTTGGTTAAAAAAAGAGAGTTTGGTTGGAGAATTGAGAGAGTGGCTCATGTTAGTAGTAAGTGTGAGCATTTGGTGCCTGTTACGGCTTATCTATATGCAAAGAGGATCAAGTTTTTGGTTTGTGATTATTATCCTATGGGCAGCCTTGCTGATTTGCTTTTTGGTAACTCTTTTTTTTCTTTTTGGGTTTCGTTATATTCATTTAGGCAGCATACATCTTAAATTCTTTTAGGCAGTACAAGATATAAAATGAAACCTTTCCTTTCTGAATAGAAGTTAGGGGCACCTGATATTCTGATACCATGTTGAATTTTTTTAGGCAATATTACTGAAACTAATTGATATTTTGTGTCAATATAGAACCCGTAATTTGTTATGCTTGGGTGGTCAATTTTATTTGTCCACCTTGGAGTTTCTGTCTCTTTGAAATTGGTTTTATCAAATACGTGCGAGTCAAAGATATTATTTGCACATCTATATAAGCATTTTTTTGGAAATTACCTATTTGTTAATTCTCATATGATTCTCATTTCTAGATGATTCATACGATGATATCATTTTTTTATTGAAAAGATTGATTTATGTAACTGGTCAACTCAGGTCGTCGTTTACAATATGACGTGTATGACTAGTGCATTTGTCATATGACTTGAAATCGAATTTACAATGTCACATGTTGTGTACGACTAGTACATTTGACATATGATTTAGAGTCGAATTGATTGTATGTGACAGATTTACATGTCAATTATGTCTCCAACATTGTACGCTATGCAAAAATCATATATATATATAACTCTGACTAGAACTTGTATAATTCCAATACTTCTAGTGAGCTTACTTTTATTACATGTCTTCATCATTAGGTGCTAGGGAGAAAGGCCAAACAGCCTTAGAATGGAAGCATATCCTCAAAATAGTCCAAAGTATGGCAAAAGCAATTGCATTCATCCATTCACAACACCCTCCAAAAGAGAAGAATTTGCAGTTAAATGTTCATGGCAATATAAAATCCTCCAACGTGATGATTAACATCGATTTCACTGCCCGTTTATCAGGCTACGGCTTTGTCCAACTGGCGGAGCAAGTCGCGGTGGTGGACGATACAGGGCAGGCGGAGCCACCAGCGCAACCTCCACAGCCAACGGAGAGAGTATATAGCAAGACATTATCTCAAAAAAGTGATATATACAACTTTGGTGTTGTTTTGCTTGAAATACTCGAATCGTTGGGGGTGAAGAAAAATCAAGATATTGTTGAATTTTCGAGTGGGGGCAGACAGCAAAGACAAGTTTCAAAGGTTTTAGAGATTGCCTTGAGTTGTACAGATGTTTTGCCTGAGGCGAGGCCTGATATAGAACATATCCTCTTTTGTGTAGGAGATAGTGTTAATTGTTAAGTCATAATATGCACATTTTCTTTAAAGAATTAAAGGATATACATTTAATAGAAGGTAAACTTATGTCAAATTTTTGTTATAGTTAAGTGTTTGGATTGGACTGTGTCAATTTTTTGTACTAGTTAAATGTTTGGATTACACTTACTGGACGTATGAATAGTTTTTTGTTATCTGCTAAACTGTGTATTTATAACTCGGATCAGAGATCGCATTTGATTAATATCATTCTTAATACGGTGATTACAGTAGGATTCGAATTTGATTTTCGCCTCCGAGAGTAACAAATCATTACTACTTGGCTCAGTCACCTTGAGTTTTGGATGTGTGTTTATAATTTGGCTCAAGATAGTTTAATTTTTTATTTGTTGTGGTATTGAAAAAATATTGAAATTAGATCAAGTTTTAAAAATAAAATAATAAAATTTTGGGAAGAAAAGGAAATATATCGGTATTTCTTCTTTAATCGTAATGTAAGTTGTAGGAAATACAATCTCCATTTTCAAATTTAATACAAGTTTTTTAATGGGGAAAATTGCTTTTTTCGTACCATAGAATAGGCTGATTTGCACTTTTGGTACCATTGGATATGAAAATGCAAATTTGGTACCATAGGATAGGTTTTCATTGCAATTTTGGTACCAAACCCAATTTTTCTACAACGTTAATGGCAATTTACCCCCTACTAAATGCATAATATTCAATTTAACCCCTCGTGGTTTAAAAAAGAGCATTTTACCCCTTGAAATTTTGTAAAAATTTCACATCGCCTCCCTGATATTTTTATAGGCGGCACTTAATCCACTTTTATTATGATAATGTGATTTTTTACCCATTGTGTTATGATAAATGTGGCAATTTATCCCCCTATGTTAGATAAAATAGTTTGCATGCATATACTCAATTTCGGCAAGTGAGTTACAATCTCCGGCTGAAGGGGGTAAATTGCTTCATTAAAATTTTACAGGGGGTAAATTAATTTTTTTCAAATTATAGAGGAATAAATTGAATATTATGCATTTCATAAGGGGTAAATTGCCATTAACTTTGTAGAAAAATTGGATTTGGTACCAAAATTTCAATGAAAACATATCCTATGATACCAAATTTGCATTTTCGCATCCAATGATACCAAAAGTGCAAGTCAGACTATCCTATGGTACCAAAAAAGCAATTTTCCCTTTTTTAATGATAGGCTTTCATTCGACTTAGTCTACATGATCAAACTTTCTTCATAATTTATAAGGCTCTAAAATAAGATAGATTAAATCATAATGTATATATTACGAATCTTCTATCCAATGTGGTTGTGTCAAGTGGTAGTGTCTTGCGATTCCCATAGGTGAGACTCAAGTTCAAATCCTACTGGAAACATCACACTAGGGAGGACATATACCCTTTGCACTCTTCGGTCCTAAGACTTCAAACTATAAATACACAATTTAGTAAATAAAAAATAATAATAATACAAATCTTCTTAAGCAATCAAATTAAATTAAATCAAATCTTTGATAGAATAAAAATTTGGGTCATATTTAGATTGCATTTGAATTAAATCCGCTCTCATTGATAGGCCTAAATATAAAATAATATGGATTTACAAGCTGATAAAGTGGAGGGCCTTGAGTTCCTCATTTTTAGCATATAGGAAATAGGAGGATAATTAGAATCTAATGGGCCTCCAGAGCTGGAGTGTTATGGGCCTTTCTAGTAAAAATAAGGAATTTGGATGTATGTAAGCCCAAAAGAAAAATACAATCTAAGTTGACTCCACATTTAAAAGCGTGTGACAAGACGATATGAATATGTTATAATATGAACATGGTATAATTTTTATTTTCTTACAACAAAAAATAGAATAGAAGTATGATGGTTATATATGTATTTTTTGCATTTTCAGTACCAAAACTTATAAATCAATAATATATAGCTAGACTATCAAAATCAAATCAAACAACTTAAATATATTTGTTCATTTTCAATTAAAACATATTTCTAAATTTCCAAACTGTGATCTCTAATCTCGAAGGACAATTTAGATCATTTTTCAATTTTGGGCATGCATATGGTTTTTCAGACAGGAATCCAACCTGTAATTGAGTCGCATCTTTATCAATATATTTTGATAACTTATAGAAATCATAAAGAATATGCGGTGACTTTAGAATATTTTAATAAGACGAGAGTTAGAAATTATTAAAAAAATATTAAGATGAGAGTTGGTCAATCAAACAGCTTGGACTAGGCAATAATTAAGTGGACTGATTCTGATTGTGTCAGTATATATACGTGCATTTTGTTGGTGCCCCTTCTTTGATGGCTCGTTTTGCTGACACGTAGAATTAACATCGAATCTTTTATCAAATGAAGCAGTTATGTTTTTCCTTAAAATGAAAATTAAGAGAAAAGAATTTCGATTAATAAGCGCGATAAATATACTGAAGTTGAGAAACTAATTATCTATATATATATACAAGTTTTAAATGAGTTTGAACATTTTGCTAAGTTAGTAAGATGAGTTTGTGCTTGACGAACTTCAATTTTTATATAGTAATAAAAACCGACTTACTTTTTACTTTTCTACTGTGTAGAATGGAGTAAATAAAATGATTAATAATTTGTTTTATTTTACAAAACAAATGTTTCTCTTAATTTTTTGAGGCGATTTTTTCTTTGGAGAAGAAACTCGTGAATTGTGTTTGATGCAATGTTATTAAAATCGGACCGGACTGGCCGGTCCGACCGGTTTGACCGCGAACCGAAAGCTGGTCCGGTCCGATCAATTCGCTGATTTTAGCGGTTCGATCAACGGTTCGCCCGGTTCGACCAGTAAAACCGCTAAATCAGTAGGCTCACCAGTTCGCTCTCCGGTCCGATTTTAAAAACATTGGTTTGATGAAGGAAAAAAGAGTAAAATACAAAACACCCCGATATTGCACTATTTTTATTAGCAAAAAATCTCATATGTTAATAAGTCAAAAATAAATATCTCTCCAAGGTCGCAGTGTATTTCACTTGATCTAAATACGATTGTTTTCATGAAAAGTAGAGGAAACGATAAATATACTACTATATAGTATTTTTTTTTTTATGTGACAATAACATCTGCACTATATGTAAATTTAAATTAATTATTTCCAATGGTAACGGCGCGGCTGTCTGTGAATCTACAATATTTATATATGGATCACCAACTAGATTAACGTAAAACACGTTATGCCTGGTCTCGAATAGCTAGCAAATATATATATATATATATATTAGATGTTAACTGCCCATCTATCCTAGATTCTCACTTATGAAAATTAGCTAGCTATGCATGTATGAGATTATTATTAATTATTGTACTTGATATGAATTATATTGATTTTAATCCTATTTTCACTTTAACTGTTGTTGACTTTTTCTTGCTTATAACCGTGTAGCAATATTCTAATATATAAAGTTTTACAAAACCCTAGGAATTGAAAACGAGAAGCTTCGGGTTGGAATCATACATGGTACGTACGTACTTCCTTATCAAAGATAATATATATATGGCCGGGATCACCATTTCCAATTGTTTTGTATAGATAAGATCTGTCTAAATCATGTTAATTTGGATTTTATTTATGATTTTATAGGTGTGAAAAAGATAAATAATAAAGAATTTTATTTTGGCCTACAGTTATTTTTGGTGTCATTCACTAATAATCACTTTAAAAAAGTCTAAACACAAAATTAATTAAGGTTTGTTCATCACCCGATATATTTTATCACATGTGTGTCACGCTGATGTCACATGTATGTTGTATATGTAGGCTCACATGAATCATAAATTTCATCACTTGTTAGTAGATCTATATGTGCAGGTCATCAAATTATGATACATATATGTGATGGAAAATATGTTTACTAACTTCATAAAAGCATAATACAACCTGCATATTAAATACTACTCACTTTTCGTTTCATTAGTAGTTTTGCTCCCTATATTTTTGACGCAAAGTTTTAGATAGTTTTATATTTATGCGGTTTAAAGTAGTGAATGAGAATAAATGGTGTAAAATATTACTTCATGTGAGATAATAGTTCTGCGCAGCTATGCAGATATGTTGGGACGCTTGACAAAAACAATTTTATTATTAGGAAAGTGAGTCTTAAATTAGGATATCCCTTAAAATTAAGGAAAGATTTGTTAGGAATATAGAACAAATGGGTCGGAGTATATAAGAAAGAAATAATGGGAAAATTATTGTCAAAGCCTGGCTTGGCCAAACCCATCCAACCACCAAGCAAGTGTATTGCACTTGCTTTGTGATTGGTCACTTTCGAGGAAGTTACATCCAATCCAAAAGCAAGTGTATTATACATGTCATGTAATTAGTTTGGGTTCGGCCAAACCCGATCTGGATAAGAATTTCCCGAAATAATGTATTCAACTAAAATTAATGTACATTTATGATTTTAACAAAATTAAATTCATTAATATTTTAACCAAAAAAACGAGGACAATGAAAAAGTTTTAAGTACATGTACCAGTACAACTCAGCCAGCTGTTAATATGTATGTATGTATGTATAAATAGGCACCAAATATATAGTTCTGCCACCATTCCATATAGACTTAGAGAGGCAGTAAGCTCTGATTAGGTTTTTATATAAGTTTTCAAAAGAAAAAAAGAAAAGAAAAAAGAGTAAGTGGCGGTGTGGTGATGGATGAAACAAAAAGTGAGCTACATTTTGTTTTCATGAACTATGATCCTGAATATGAACGCCTTCTTTCTAACAAGTATGTCTTTTTCTCTCATCCACTATATTTGTTATATATATATATATATATGTCAAGGCTTGATATATCTTTTTTTGAATTTTTATTATTTATATATATATCAGAACAAAGAGAGGGGCACATGAGCTTGATTTATACTTGAGTAGGAAACATGATGAGGTTTTGGGAAAGTACCTCCGCCCAGGAACATACAACAAGACCCTTTCTTTGGTCATTGTTGATGGTTTCGCCGTTCAAATCACTGAAACTCAGGTATTTATTTATTAATTATTATGTGTAATTAATCTTTCATTTAATTATACAAATATATATATGAAACTTTTATTTAATTTAATTTGTTTTTATTGTCAGGCAAATGTGCTTAGATCTGCCAAAGAGGTGAGGATTGTGGAGAAAGATCAAGTACTTGCTTAGTTATATCTGATGAGGAGAAGATGGAATTTGAATTGTAGAAATTAAATTCAAGTTTTACTTTTTAAAAAAAAAATAGAATTGGAGATATATGAACAAATATGTACTTTATTAATTTCTCCAATTTGTGGCCTTCGTTTTCTAGCTATGTGTATGCTACTATTTGTAGAGAATTAATCAGTCTTTATGGCGTTAAAGCTTTTATGAATGAAAAAAGTATTTTCTTAGCTATATATATTTTGACACATATTTAGTACAACACACTAGCTAAAGATATACAGTATATATTAGAATTTTTAATTTTAGACACAAAATACTCTCGTCCAAGATTAATTTGTGTTATAAAAAATAAATATATTGTATCAAGTCGTGTTAAGTTGTTTAATGATCATATGAACAGGAGTTTCTTTTTGAATTGATGGTTTATTTTTTTACAAAGACTTCCATTTAAGTTAAATCATGACTTTGAAATTGACTAAAACGCGTGATGCATGAGATTTATAAAATGAGTAAGATTCTCCTATCTCTATAATTATTTTTGTCTTTTCCTTTTGATTAGTTGTCCTCTCAAATTATATAGGAGTATATATTTTTGCTTTCCAAATGTTTTAATTTCTTTCAAGGTTCGGGCAGCTTATAAAGTGAAAATATCTTTCAATAGAGATTTGAATTTGAGTTTGCTACCTTCTAGCTATTAATTTTTTTCTCTAAACCAATTTCATGTTTGTCTCTCAAATTATATCTATATATACCTATATATATATATATATATCTATATATATACAATACAATTATTAGTTAACAAAGACGACGAGAATGATCAGGTTAGTATGGTAACATTTGAAAGAGAAAAATCATTTTGTCTAGCCATCATCTATGAATAACAAATATGGGATCGATTCTAGAACGTAAATAATCTTATTAAATTTTTTTTTTGTAAAGATATTTACTTTATCAAATCACTACGAAGAAACATGAGCATCCTAAATGATACAATAAAATAGTGTAAAGCTCGATGATTACGATTTTGCAACAAATTATTGAGATGCAGGTCACTCGAAAGAAGAAATTAGGGCAAAAGTTTCACTACGACTTAAAGTCGTGGGATATTTTTACAATTTAGCAATTAGCAATATATCATTGTAAGAACAAAGCATTAGTGCAACAAACATTTACAATGACTTAAAGTACATTGTGAATGTTTTGTGATACCTTGTGTTGCAACTTTTGAAACGGTCATGCATATATTTATGTAAAAAAAAAATATAATTTTATGTGACAAGTAGCTTACATTTGTAGAATGTAGTAATGAAACTAATTAACATTGATTTCTTCGAAGTTATCATTGATGTTAACCTGCAAATTAAATACACACATCCATCGCTCATTAAAACTCGTGGAGTGCCAATTGAAATAAGAAAAAAGCAAGGAATTGAATGACTTAAATGTTAAAAGTTATAAGAACACAAGTACTTAAACATGTGAACTTATATATGATCAGTTCTGAATTTTGATCTGCTCCTTTACAAAATACACACTTATTTTATATATAAGTACTCTTATTATTAATTAGTCTTAGTAGAAATCATAACATGAACAAAATGAAGCAGTAAAAAGACAAATGCTGATATCAATAGATTCCTCCAATAAGTTTTATGAATCAATGAAAGAAAAAAATTGGTACATGGGGACAGGTATGTTGATGTGATATATTTCAAAAGCCAATTCAGAATGCCACTTTATTTAGTTAAGGTTACAAAGCAGAAAATGACGAACATTTACTTCCACTCCTTCCATTTTTCAACAAACTGTTGAAAAATAAAGGCTGACATACTTTATTTTGTTTGTTCTTACTCATTCACATGCAATGGTGCAAATTAAACTAAAACCTTTTTTTTTTATTTTATTTTTTCATAATAATTTTATTTTTGGGTAAATTGCAGGAGAAATTCTAGCTGATCAAATTAAATTCAACTTATAAGTATAAAAAAAATATTATAACTATATATATATATATATATATATATATATATATATGACTATATGAGTGCCATCAAATCATGTTTGAATTAAAAAAAATTAGTTTATGAGCTAGTATATAACAAAATGCATTGGTTTGGAGTCCCACTTTCCATTATTCCCACGTTGTATGGTTGAAATCTACGCAGTTTTGTCAATGTTCCACTCTCAAAGTTTTGTTGCATGTATCTTGTATCCTCTATGAAATGCAATTGTCCAATATATGTTTAATGAATTTTAAAAAGTGAACATTATAATGAATCCTATGTTTACCTAGCTGGTAGTAATTAACGAGGTCGTATAATTAATTTTAGAAAAAATTGACCTTAAAATAAAATAAAATTCTCACGTTAATTAGTCGACGTGAATATTAATTTGTGGACCATTATTGTTGCCCGCATTCTGATAAAATATTATATAGGTTCATGCTGCCGTATTATGGCTTAAGGAAAAAAGAAAGAAGAAACTTAAATTAATTAATGAAGTAGTACCATATAGTGTGGTCATATTCAACCTGTAATCACATGGTAAGTACTTAACATGTCAATCTTGAACCAATCATCAAATATTATAAAATGTAAAAGTGGATTGGACTTGATATATATGGACAACCATTTCCTTCCGATTAAAGGAAAAAGTAATCTTGCTAATTAGGGGTGATTTAGTTAAATGGTAAGGATTGAATTGTTTCACACCCTAAGTTCGAGTTTGACACCATATTAACAACTTCATTAATTAATAAGATACCGGTTATTTTTTTCCCTCCAATAAGAATTTGAACCTGGATTCGCTATTTAATTTGTAGGGATTAGTCATTTTGACGCTAGATTTGATGGTCTCAGTTAACTAAACTTGTCTGTAGCAAAATAAGGAAAAAAACATCCTTCATTTTGTATTCTTTTGACAACAATTTCCTTGCAATTAGTGAGGAAAAAAGGGCAAGTTATTTTTGTTCTATGGTTATTGGTGAATGAACTAGATTTAGTCATGCATGTTCATTTTGACTAATTATTTTAATAAAATATATTTGTCATGTACATACTTGAGAATGACATTGACTATGTAATAAAATATATATATAAAACTTTAACAATAGTAAATTGTAAGTATATAAATACATCGTTATATGAATTATAATATTAAAAAATTAATTTTTTGATATCAAAATAGAAAAAATAAATTAATTACACTTACTAGTCTAAGAAATGGAGATGTAAAGTAAAAGACCCTAATTTGATTTAACTAAGTAAAACCGCCCATTGACCAAGCTAACGACGCACGTGTGTAGTAATGAATGTCGTGTACTTGTGCACTCGTGTGACCACCTTATTAATTCCATGGGATCGACCGACGGATTGCCATCCTCCACTACCAATTGGTTGGATTAATAGTATTGAATAGGGTCCACACCCACAAATTAAATGATAAATTATTTAAACTAATAAAACTTCCATGAACATATGTGGGAAAATATATGGAGTATAAGACTTGCAGATAAACCTTGTTTATTTAATATTATGAGTAAAGTGTACATGCAATGCAAGTATGCAACTAAAAGTAACTACATAATTGCCAGGAATTTTAGTCCGAACCAGGGCTGCCCCGCCCCCTATATAGCATATTTTGAAAAGTTAATTTTTCTTACTTCTATACATACAAAAAAATTGATGTTTAAGTTTCTCTAACGCATTCTTCTTATAGATAAAAGAGTAAATTCAATTTTTTTCTTAAGAATTTATATTTATTAACTTTTATCTTAAAGATTTTCTTTCAGCGACAATATTTATATATTATGAATATGATTTCATAATACATGCACCGATGCATGTTTTTATGTGTAATTTTTTACTTATTAAATCAATAGCTATAGTACAGTGGTAGAAATATATGAGTGCATTTCAGTTCAAATTCCTATTGTCCTCATATATATGGTAAAAGTCAGGCGAAATATTATTTTTTGATATCGTGGGGGGAAAATATTATAAATGAACAGGATTTTGTCTTAAATTCGTTTCATTACCGATCAAAAGAGAACACAATAACGAAATCACTTGGCAAACTATAAAATGGAGAATGATGATTCCCTACTAGTAATTTTATTTCAGATATTTAAAAAAAGATAAATTTCAGATATTATTTAGGAATTTGTAATACTGCTTATAATTAAATTTATTTGGCACCTTTAGGTTTAGTAAGAACAACTTTGGCCCTATAAATCACTAAGTTTACCTTACTGTAAATTACTATATACCCACCACTAAAAATAGTTCATATTTAAATTTAAACAGTTAAGTCTAGCCCGTTACAAGCATACTAATATATTATTGACAATGTTTTTTCATACAATAAACAAAAAAAAAAAAAATTGATGGGGAATTCGTCATTTTGATCTTGATATGATTAACTAAATACCTTAAGAAAAAGTGCAACCTGTGATATATGCGAAACTATCTACTCAGAGCAGGTAACAACAACATGCCGTCGCGATCAACTCGTTCATTTACATCAATTTGCTTCATATATAGCTCTATTAAAATTTTCATTTGTTAATCGATGATTAGATGCGAAAATTATGTAAAACTTAACATTTAATTACTATTAAACTTAATATTTATACGGAGTATATTATCATGTGGTTCCAATTTTACCCCCAATTATATGGCGCGAAAATGAAGTAGGGTTTCGAATTTGATTCTAGTGTGTAGCTCCGAAAACGAAGACTTGTTAGGTAGAATTTCACTCTCGACATAAAAAGATGGCGGCCACTAAGCGAGCTTCAAAGCGCAGGCGCATGAATCGGAACGAACCCAAATCTGAAGAAAATGAAGAAGAACTACCACGAGTAGAGGTAACAGCAGAAAATAGTACAAAAACAGAAGAAATATCAGAGGAAAAGGAGAAAAAAGAGAAGACACCAGTAATCGTGTTTGCTCATGGTGCTGGTGCTCCTTCCTCATCTGATTGGATGATTAGGTCCCAATTCATCCGCCCTTTTCACGTGTTTTCACATTTATAAATTTCTTTCATTGTAGAATTTTGGTGTGATACTTTCTGCTTTCAATTGATATATATATATGTTCCTCTACCACAATTGTGCTGGAATTTTATCTGTATCTATTGATTGACCTAATTTAAAATCTGTATATATAATGCATGTTTGCTATAATAATATGTCCTCAAATATCATTGTTATTAACAATTTTAGACTTTTAGTGGTAGAAGTGTGTTGTTGTAAGACAGTTATAGCTCTGTGTTTAGAGCTTGAGTAAGCTTTTGGTCTATGCAGATGGAAAGACATGTTATCCAAGGCACTTAATGCAGTTGAAGTGGTGACTTTTGACTACCCTTGTAAGTATAACCTTCAATCTGTGTATTCTCAATTACAATTATGTTATTCTTTTGCCGGATATATTCCTTAGATATTCAGTAACTGTACATATATTTCAGATAGAAATATAGTGTGGTTTTTTAAGGTGATTTGTTTGTAAGTTGGATAAAGCACTGATGGACTGTCAATTGAGATGTTGGCAGATATATCTGGAGGAAAGAAAAGAGCTCCTCCGAAGGCCGAAAAGCTGGTTGAGTTTCACTGTGATATTGTCAAAAAGACCATGGCTAAGTACCCTTGTCATCCACTAGTCTTGGCTGGAAAGTCCATGGGATCAAGGTAATGGAACACTGTTCTCTTCTGTAGGAGAACTTTATAGTTGTATAGAGCTCTTGCTCCATAGTCACATGAACTTTTCCTCCTTTTTCTCTTTGCAGAGTCAGCTGCATGGTTGCTGGAGATAAAGATATAGCTGCTTCAGCTATAGTTTGTCTGGGATACCCACTAAAGGTTTACCTCTTTTTACGTTGTTGTTTATGTTATGTTGTGGCTTTGTACCTTCCTCTAAAGCTCTCGCGTTAAATGTCTGTAAAAGTATTGATTTGGTTGCCTGTTGCATAGGAGAAATGCTTGATATTGATAGGTTATATTCCTTGGTAACATGGTAAATTGTCTTAGAATATGATCTTCTTCGAATTTTACGTATTGCTGTTACATATGTGAAACCAGTCCAATTAACGTGCTGCTCTTTTTCAAGTAAAGCTAAGCTGGTCTTGCAATGTAGTACAGGATTTGTTAGTTATGTCTTCTAATTTCTTCTAGTCTAAATATGGAATGGACACTGGTAATTTAGTCATTGAAACTCATTAAGATGTTAGAAGTTTAAAATTTTCCAAAACAATTGTGTCACTTGTACAAACTCTTATGTTAATAAATTGAGACGTGTTCTTATGGATCCTAAATAATGTAAAAGAAATAATTACACAAATCGTACAGAAAATCCCTTGTAGATCCATCTGGCCTCTAGGACGAATCCCCACAAATTTAGTGGAAGTATTTCTTTCCGATTGATTTAATTCATGTTCAAAAATAAAAGTGATGTTGGTTATTGCTATTATAATGGCATAAATCTGTCTCACATGGTCTTCTCGGGGAAGAAAGGTAATCTGCACACATAGTATACCACTGATCTACATTTAGATTATCATCCTGGTGCTCAAAATTAGATCTTCATATAAAGCATCTCCAGTATATATCATGGATAGTGTCATTATTCAATCCTTGTACAATTGGCAAGTGTGTATTTTCTTACATGAACCTGATATTTTAGGGCATGAATGGTGCAGTGCGTGATGAAACACTACTGAAACTTACCGTCCCTGTTATGTTTGTGCAGGTAAAAGCATCTAACTTATACTATATCTATAGGCGATTCCTTATTGTTATACCCACCTATATATATTACGAATTTCCACAGAAATGAAAAGGGTCAGAATTCGGGCGATCACATTTTGTTGATGATTTAAGTATTTTCATGTAGTAAAAATCAATACTTACTTTGTAGTATTTTGAAAACTTCAGTTCTTTGATATGAATTAAGTGAATTCAACAGGCAATTGTAACTAACTGTTTCTGAGAATTGGACATTTCGACTATTTATGACATGCTGCTGTTTTATTTAAAGGGTAGTAAAGATGGTCTGTGTCCACTAAGCAAGCTGGAAAATGTAAGGAAGAAAATGAATTCAATTAATGAATTGCATGTGATCGAAGGGGGTGATCACTCTTTCAAAATTGCAAAAAAGCACCTGTTGCAATCTACAGGAACCAATCAAAAAGAAGCAGAAGATCAAGCTGTTGTGGCTATTGCAACATTTGTTTCAAGTTCTTTGAAAGAGAAGCAACATCTTGGTGCTTAACTCTAGAGAAATTATTTACCTAACCCAAACCTTCTCCAATCACAATTCAAAAGTGTGGTGTGGTCAGTTTTTGTGAAAGTTTTTTTGCCTTGTTTATTTACATGTCAAAATCGTATGGGCCTTTTGTATATCAATCTAGCAACCGAGCCCTCTATGCTATGGGCCTATAGGCATATTGGCTAAGACCCATGTAACTTTGACATCAGGATTTAGGGCCTTTAGGCTAAGTTAGGATGTTTTGCATACATATATATGAACTAAAGTAGTTGTGTAAAGTCTTTCGTAGCTATTTTTAAATGAATATGAAATTATGCCTACAAGGCAACACATTGTGTAGTTATTGTTGATGGAACTAAAAAAAAAAAAAACTACTTAACTAGCTGTTAGTTGATCAATTATCAATATAATCAAAAACATTGTTTTCTTGTTTTCGTGATTTGAATGGTAAATTAGTCGTATATGAGCTATGTCGTGATTAAAAATTTTAAAAAAAAATTGTTAACATCTGAAAATTGCCAACCTAGCAACTGAAAATTTTCTGCCAATTGGAAATAATACAGAGTTAATTTTTGCATTTTACTCTTGAATATTCAGCTGATACTTGGACTCACCCTATTAACAAAATCACGTTTTATATAAAGAAAGTCATTGAGTTGGTTTAGGTCACATTTATAATTTATTAATGACAATAAGAAAATTCTTGTTGGACCAAATCGTATTGGATTTTTATTTTTTTGTTGTTATTATAGATAAATAAAAAGGGACGAACAAAGGTCGCGACACCGTTTGGATTACTTCGCATCTTTCCCTCGGCCATCACCACCGCTACCCTGATTATGAATGTAATGCGTAAATATTGGATACGTTTTTGGTAGATTCCGTTCTGTTGAATAATGACATATTCTCACGCGGTTGACGATTGTAGTAGAACATGGGCTTGTGATTCTAACAAGTAGGAGGAAGTTATGGAGGTTTGAAGAAGATTTGTATACGGCAACAATGACGGTTGTAGTAGAACATGCTATTTTCGGCTCACAATTTCTTTGATCTCAAAACTAAATATGAAAATGAACGACTATATATTATGTTACTCTGAGTTATGGCAACAGTCGATCTGTTAACGTTTGTGTGTGTGAATACATTATAAGACTAAATTATACACATCTCATACCAATAATTGATTTTGGAGCAATTGATAGGTGGTAGCATCAGATGTCCTACATTTTATAAGTCCATTTGGTCTTATTCCTTAACCCATTTTCTAGAATCACAACTTATTAAAATTTCTTTTAGTTTTAACTACTCACTACGAAAAAAAGCTTGCAAAACCCTATCCATTTAGTATCACCATTAACCACGATTCGAGCTCACCCGCCATTGAATGAGTCATCTTTGTAAGTTACAATGATTTGTTATTCCAATTTAAAATGAGGCACCCTATTTAAATAACCCCATTTTGAAACGCAAGATTAAGAAAAATCTAGATTTTTTTTTTTTTTTGATAACCCAGGTGTCCAAGCTTAAGCTAGACTAGTCCTGGACCCTCAGAACCCTAGTCCTAGAACCCTGAAGAATGTAAATCGCAGGATGTGCCTCCACCAAGCCTCGGGATCCCACCATACTGCTTTTACCTCATACTAGAACTATGTACATAACAAAAAATAAAAAAAAATAAAAAAAAAGAAGATTCCAGGTAGAGAATGCCCTATATATCTTATGCATACTTTATTGAGTCAAACTAAATCAATTTTTTTTTTATAATCACGAGGAGTATTGTGAACATGGTTCGACAAACTGATAAATTATATCGAAACAGAAAATTTGATCCATCTTGAATACTGAATTAAAATATCAATATAATATTCACTATAATATAATTATAAAATGTATTCTTTTTTACTTTAATATTTTCGATCAGTAGTACCGAAACTAAAGTTGTATTTTTTCTTTTTGATTTTTGATTTTTCAAGGATTTAATTCTTTTCGAGACGGATTGAAAATATTAAGTGGATATCTCTCCCAACAAAAATTCGAATCTAAGTCCACTGCTTTACAGTGACTAGTTCCTTCCACAAGACTAATCACATATTTTTTTTTTTTACTTGAAGACTAATCACATGTTGGTAGCTGTGTTTTTTATTAACAAGTAATAACATAAAAAAACATGTAACCATTAAAAAAACATCTATCATTTCAAATTATTTTTACGCCTCAAATTTTATTTATCCTCCCCCTGAGTAAAACCCTAGCCTAAGTTATCTGATTTCTCTCACTTGAACTGATGTTTGCATAAAGCCTTCGTCGTCCGCCTCTTCCGCTTCTCCTTCCGTCGGCCGTCATATCCTGGCAAGGATTCCGATTCTCTTTATTTATTTTCATTCTTTTTTATTCCTGTTTTGCATATTTCGTATAATAGTTCACATTCTATTGAAATTCTTCCTTTGTCTGTTATGTAAGTTCCGTTGAGCTTAATTGATGTGTAAAAATGATTGTTTCATATTATTGGTGTACAATGATAAAGAATATGTGCCATAGATAGTATAAGTGTTTCTATGTTATTGTGTCTTTAGAATTTTGGTTAAACTTTATGATATTCTAATTTTGCAATAATACATTAAATTTAGCATTTCGAGGGTTATATGGAGAGTTAACTGGGGAATAGAGGTGTCAGTTATTTTCCTTTTCATTATTCTGGTATTTGGGATCAACTAACAAATTAGGATCTATTTGTAACTAGATTCAATGAGTTTGAGTCAAGCTACATTTTAATACACAAAAGACCCAAAACTACACTTCTCAGTTTTTTGGTACCAGAATGAACTGTTTGGTTTGGCATACGGTACAAATTCTGGAATTACCCAATCAGTCTAGGTACCGTAAATTGGTAGTCAATTTTAATGAAAGCACACCCCTAAGATAGTTGCGAGAACATAAAGATTCTACTTTTACATTTTATCTATTTATTGATTTTGACAAATAAAAAGTTAACTCTATTAACGCACATTAGTATATAATCATATTCGCGATACTTGTAGTATTTTATTTTTTTGAAAGAAGAATTTTAAATGTTATAAAAACATAATACAATTGAATCTTAAAATCACTTTTTTGAATTTTTATTCATCTATGACAATTATGTTGGAGAAAAAACATGTAAATACTTAAAAAAATTATTTTACAATTTTAAAAGTATGAAATAAATTTCAAAAATAATACATACTTTGGGCTTTTCTTGTAAGAGAGCCTCGATTTTGAATTTCCCCTTGGACCCCATAATATGTCTGGCTGCTGTGCATTCAATTGCTAATACTGTCCTATTATATCTTTAGGAATTGAATGTTGCTTATTTTGCTACTTTTTTGTTCAGATAATTTTGATTGTAAAAATTTGTCAAAGGACATGAAGATTACAAACTACGCTGGCCTTGCAAAACCCAGTTTTTTGCTCGTGCATTGTGAAGTACCTGCCTTTACATTCCATAGGCGGCAATTGCTTTCTATCTCTTCTCCATGCATTTCAAGTCCTCGTGAGAAGAGATGTGGATTAGTAATGAAGCTGCACTCTGCATCTGGTCGAACGCGTTCATCCACTGCAGTGGATTTATCTTCGTCCAAGGAAGAAAAATTCAATAGGGAGCGGAAAGAAGTGAATCCTTCTTCATTTTATAGTCACCCTAGTTTATTACAGATGAAGAATGAGAGGATAGCCAACCGTGCTCGTGTTTATGAATTCTTGAGGGGCATTGGCATTGTGCCTGACGAGCTTGACGGATTAGAGCTTCCTGTTACTGTTGAGGTCATGAGAGAACGTGTGGATTTCCTCCATAATTTAGGGCTTACTATTGAAGATATCAACAATTACCCTCTTGTCCTTGGCTGCAGTGTGAAGAAAAACATGGTTCCAGTGCTCGATTACCTTGGCAAGTTGGGTGTAAGAAATTCTACATTCACTGAATTCTTGCGTCGGTACCCGCAAGTCCTCCATGCTAGTGTTGTGGTTGACCTTGCACCAGTTGTTAAATATCTACAAGGAATGGACATTAAGCCAAATGATATTCCTAGAGTCTTGGAGAAGTACCCGGAAGTTCTCGGATTTAAGCTTGAGGGCACCATGAGTACTTCCGTGGCTTATTTGGTTGGAATTGGAGTAGCTAGGCGTGAGATTGGAGGGGTGCTAACTAGATATCCGGAGATATTGGGCATGCGAGTGGGTCGAGTTATCAAACCTTTCGTAGAATATCTAGGAAGCTTGGGAATACCAAGCCTAGCTGTTGCTAGATTGATTGAGAAACGACCACACATTCTTGGTTTTGGACTTGATGAGAGGGTCAAAAGAAATGTCAACTTACTTATAGAGTATAACGTTAGACAAACATCTCTGGCAGCTGTGATTGCCCAATATCCTGAAATCATAGGAATTGATCTGGACACGAAGCTTCTTATTCAACGGGACTTTCTCAGCTCCATTGTTGAATTGGGCCATGAAGATTTTGGGAGAGTCATAGAGAAAATGCCACAAATTGTCAGCCTCAGTGACAAAGCAATTGTAAGGCATGTAAATTTCCTCAAAGAATGTGGCTTCTCCTTGGAACAAGTGAAAAAGATGGTTGTCGGGTGTCCTCAGTTATTAGCCTTGAATGTTGATATTATGAAACTCAGTTTTGATTACTTTAAATCCTCAATGGATGATAGGCCATTGGATGATTTGGTGACTTTTCCAGCTTACTTCACTTATAGCCTTGAATCGACAATCAAGCCAAGAAATAAGAAGATTATAAGAAAAGGAGTGAAATGCTCTCTCGCTTGGCTTCTTAACTGTTCAGATGACAAATTTGAAGATCGAATGAGCTATGACTCGATTGGCGTGGAAGAGTTAGAGGTAGAAGAGTCTTCATTTGACATGAATACATTAATGAAACCAAGCAGTGAAGAGTTTGATTCTGAGTATGAGGATGATGATAGTGATGATGAATAAGTATAGGATCTGTTGGGTAAGAGACAGTCAAGATGAATGAATTGCTATGGGGGGACCCCCTTGCTAATTTATAAATTAGTATATCTCCCATGTATTTTTAAGGTATGATGTTCATCTTGAAGAATACAGATATTGTATGTCATTCAGAAGTTGAGATAAAATAGACATTAAACAATTTTATACCATGTTAATTAGCTGTGTCTCCTGTCTATAGAAGTAGAAAGACTAAGAACACTGGCTCATTAGTTCCAGGTATAATCTGTGTAGATTTGACGATTACTAATTATAGATTTCTTCCTCTTTAATGAATAATTAATTTAATTAATAGTTCTTATCTTTGACCAGATGTTCTTTTCTCTGATAGAGTAGTATTTATATCACTGGCAGAGAAAAATGCATATTTGCATGCTTATTTTTATGTCAAAAAAAAATCTGTGTTTACACTATCTCTTTTATATATTTCTTTGATTAAGTCATTGTTTTGTTTTTCAAATTCACTTCATTGTGCAAAGCTTTGATATTTCACCTTTTTGAAACTGTAAATCTTACAGTGATTATTTACTATTTGCTCTTATGTTCTTAGTTTCCTCTTAAGATAAGAAAAGTTGGAAAAAAAAAAGGCTAGCAGATAAGAGTGCAATTGCCTTATTATGATTGAATGAGAGTTTGTCTAAACTGATTAGGGATTAGAGTTTTCAAAACTAAAGTATATTTATTTTTAAAGGTATGTGCGGTCAGGATGGGTCTTAACCGATTTTCCATTAAGGTTCGACAAGTTCAAATGGTCCAATGAAAATATAGGGCCCTTTTGGATGGTCCCTTTTTCTGCTTTAGACTAAAGAACTCATGGATTGATAATTGAGATGTTGGCAGATATATCTGGAGGAAAGAAAAGAGCTCCGAAAAATTGGTGGAGTTTCAGTGTAATATTGTTGGAAAGACCATGGCTAAGTACCCTTGTCATCCACCGGTCTTGGCTGGAAAGTCCATGGGTAGGTAACCTTAACTGTATTCTTTTCAGTAGGAGAAGTTTATGGTTGTATCCTTAGTCACATGAACTCCTCCTTTTTCTCTATACAGAGTCAGCTGAATGGTTGCTGGAGAAAAAGATATAGCTGTTTCAGCTAAAATTTGTCTGGGATACATACTAAAGGTTCACCTCTTTTACATTCTTGTTTATATTATTTTGTGGCTTTGTACCGTCCTCCAAAGCTCTAGACTAAAATGTCGTATCTGGTTGTCTGATGCTCAGGAGAAATGCTTGTTATTGATGAATTTATCGTTTTCATAGCATAACACGGTAACTTAGGATATGACCTTCATCAAATATTAAATGCTTCTGCTACATATGTGAAATGAGTTCAGTTACTGTTCTGCTATGATTCTATTGAAGCAAACAAATAATGGCTGGTCTAGTTACATGGGATTGGTTTTGTTTGTTTTATCCTCTTATCAATCTTTTAGTCTCTGTGACAAAGTATCTGGTAATGAGTGATTGTCTGCCTATGTATAGTAAAAATTCCTGATATTGATGAATTTATGATTTTCTAGTGATACGTGGTACATTGTCATGAAATATGATCTTTATCACATATAACATACTGCTGCTATTACATATATGCTACAAGTCCAGTTAGTGTGCTTCTCTTTTTCAATTAAAACAAATCTGGTCATGCAATGTAATATTGGATTTGTTAGTTATATCTTCTCATTAATCTTTTAGTAGTAATAAGGAATGTACGCTGGTAATTTAGTCATTGAAACTAGTTAAGATGTTTAAAATTTAAAATTTTACAAACTGATAGTGCCACTTGTACTCTTATGTTAGTTTTAGATGTGTTTTTCATGGATCCTAAATAATACAAGAGAAATAATTACACAAACTGTACAGAAATTCACTTGTGGATCCATCTGGCACACATTTAGTAGAAGTTAATTCATGTTCTAAATTAAAAAGTGATGTTGATTATTGCCATTATTATGGCATATATCTATCTCACATGGTCTTCTTCTCTTGTACATTTTCGGGGTCTAAAGGCACATAGTATACCATTGACTTACATTTTTATCATCATTCTGATGTTCAAAATAAGTTCTTCATATAAAGCTTCTCCATTCTCTGATACTGTTATTATTGAATCCTTGTACAATTGTAATGTGTATGTTTCTTACATGACCCCTAATATTTCAGGGCGTGAATGGTGCAGTCCGCGATGAAACTCCACTGAAAATTACAGTCCTTGTTATCTTTGTGCAGGTCAAAGCATCTAACAATACTATATTTATATTTATAGATGATCTCCTTGTTGTTATACCCACCTATATGTATTACTAATTTCCCACTGAAATGAAAAGGGTCAGAATTTGGGAGATCACATTTTGTTGATGATTTAAGTATTTTCATGTGGTAAAAGCTAATACTTACTCTGTAGAAAACTTCATTTCTTTGATGTATAAATTAAGTGAACTCAATAGGCAGTTATAACTAACTGGTTCTGATGATTGGACTTTTTATAACATGCTGCCCATTTATTTAAACGGTAGAAATGATGTTCGGTTGGAAAATGTAAGGAAGAAAATGAATCAATTAAGGAAGTGCATGTTATTGAAGGGGTTGATCATCACTCTTTGAAAATTGCAAAAAAGCATCTGCTGCAATCTACAGGAACCAATGAAGAAGAAAAAGTTATTGTGTTTAGCAGACATGTATAAACTATTTGTGTAAAGTGTTTTGTAGCTATAACTATTATTAAATGAATAAAATTATTATGTCTATAAGGCAACATGTTACCAAAATTTTTATTTTGTTGTTTTTGAGAGTTCACTAATTGATCAATAAGTTGTATATGGTATGTATAACCGTATTTTGAATTGTCATGTCTAACAATTTTTCCTCATATTTGTTTTGTACCATGTCATGTCCCGATCGTTGTGTATGTGCCCATCCATTATAACTCGCATGTTATACGACAGGCATGCTAACATTTATTCAAAAATAAATAAAATTACATATGCGACCATGTATAATATAAATTTCAACCTAAAATGATGACTTTACTCAAATTATTCAAATAAATTAATTAGTAAAAACGAATTTTGTCTTTGTTCAAACTCACACTTGTACACCTAAGCACAGGTGAGGAGAGGACCGTACTGTAGATTAGAATTTGTACACCTCAGCTCAGCTCAGCTCATCACGTGGAAATAAAACGACGTCACCTTGTACGACAAAGACAAAAACAAATCCACCAATCAGCATGCAGAATCAAATAACGCGGAAGTTGAAGATTCTCCAGACTATATTGACTACTTTTTTTTTTTACTCTCTATCATTTTTCATTTTGATAAATTATATTGACTACTACTCTATTACTCATCATCAGTTCTTAGAAAATTGACTTAAATATTTTTGTCTTAAGCTCAATCATTCATTCATTCAAAAAATGACCCAGTTTTGAATTGGTCAGCAGTTAGACTTTCCACTCATTCTAGATGCAATGCTTTTTAGGGGCTGTTTGTTTTGTCCATGTACAAAAGACGCCCCCAATCCCATGCTTTCTTAGTTACCAGAACGTATATCAAAATATTTTTTTTTTTTAATTATATATTTTAATGCTTGCACAGCTTGTTTTCATCAATATAAAATATAACTTCTTAATTTTCATTTCAACCATGTCTTCTTATTGTATATGTTGTTTAACATTTACTATTTAAACAATTTAAGAATATGACACTATTACATTTTTTTAAGAGTCCATCAATTGTCGACACAACACCACCAAATACAAGTTAATTTTGGACAAACTAGTACATTATTATATTCAGCTTAGTTCGTATAAAACTTAAACTCGTATAATGCTCACATCGCACAGCCACATACTCGTAATAATTGAAAAAAGAGATCCCATTTCTCGTACATATTATACTAAGTAACTAAACCATGGACATACAAAATGCAATATATGTTTTTGATACTTCCATTCCGGAATAATTCGTTTGTAAGTCTACCTTACTCAATACATTCTATATTTCTATGTAGAGGTGTAAACGAGTCGAGTAGTTTCGAATGATACATTATTTAAATTTGATTTGAATTTTATATCAAAGTTGAATTTTTTTTAATTTTTATGACGAACGAACTCTTATCGAACAACCTCGAGCTGGGTATTGATTAACTCGAATTGATTTTAAGCCCCACTCCTGAACCTTTTTCTTAAAACAAATCATGTTCAGTTAATTAGATTCTGTAAAATTCTTGTCCAAGCCTGGCTTGGCCAAACCCATCCAACCACCAAGCAAGTGTATTGTACTTGTCTTGTGATTGGTCACTTTCCTAAAAGTTATATTCAATCCCAAAACAAGTGTATTACACTTGTCATGTAGTTACTTTTGGTTCGACCAACTAATATTGTTATTAGTGACTACGCCAGTTAAAATTCCTTCTGCACGTGTTTTGTTTCTGGCGTTTATAATACTCTAAACACAAAAGAGTGGAGATTAATTTAAACATTTTGAATGGGTCAGCACTTCAAATAATATGACCAAGTCTTCCCACAAAAAAGAACTCGTTTTCTCAGTCAAAATTCAACTCTCCCACTCCTATTTCCACATCCCTTTACTCCTTTCATTCAATCCATAAAGTTTCCTTTAAATCCAAATTTATCTCAACCTTTTTTATTTCACCACTTACATACACCTACACATTCCATAACTCCTCTTATATATATATATATAACATCCTTTGCACCCTATTTTCCCAGCACAACTAAGTAGCTAGCTTACACTTTATGAACTAAATCCAAACACTTGCCTATATAAGCTTTCCAAGTTTCATGAATGTATTCTCTTTCTGCTGCATAAAAAGAATATCAAACATTTTCGGTTTTGATTCTGGCCCTGAACTGAACTAACTTTCATCGAGAAAGAAAAAGAAGAAAGAAAGATATGGAGAGTGGTTTAACATGGGAATATGAGACACTGATCAATGAACTAACTCAAGGGATGGAGAAAGCTAAGCAGCTTCGGTTTCATTTGGGCTCGATTTCTCAATCTGAATCTCCGGACTTGCTTCTGCAGAGGATATTATCTTCTTACGAAAAGTCTTTATCGATTCTCAAGTGGAATAATGGATCACTTGGACAAGCTCAAATCATCGAAGCACCAACTTCAGGCGCACCTGATTCTTCGGTTACTGTCGATGGAAGTCAAACAAGTGAAGAACTTAACAAGAATTTCAGGGATACACCAAAGAAGAGGTAATATTCAATTCTAATTGACTAAAAAGACTTTCTGCATTTAATTTTGGAATTTTTATCTGACATTTCATGCCAATTCTCGATTGATTTGACAGAAAGCTGCATCCCACATGGACTGAGAGAGTGAGAATAAACTCGGAAAATGGACTTGAAGGACCTACGGATGATGGATATAGTTGGAGAAAATACGGGCAGAAAGACATTTTGGGAGCTAAGTATCCAAGAAGCTATTACCGGTGTACTTATAGGATGGTTCAAAATTGCTGGGCAAATAAGCAAGTGCAGAGATCGGATGATGACCCCACCATATTCGAGATCACGTACAAAGGAACTCACACATGCAATCAGTGCGTTAATCCAAAACCAGCATCACCTGAAAAACAAGAACAGAATCAGACGCTACTTATGAACTTAAAAGCTAACCTCAGGGTTCAAACTGAGGATTTGGACAAGAAGGAAATGCCAGCTCACTTCTCGTTTCCGTCGACATTTGAACAAGAAAATTACTATTTTCCAGTTTCGGGTTTTGTTGACGAGAATAATCACGTGGGACCCGCATATTCTCCGCTATTTTATTCTCCGGCTACACCAGAATCAAATTACTTCTACCAGATGAGGGACTATGGGGAAGCTTCTAATTTGCAACAACATTCAGGAGGAACTGATATTGCAGATATAATTTCGACTCATGCATCTACAACCAATTCTCCAATTGGAGGCATGGAGTTTTCAATTGATCCTCATGTAGATTTGGATCCAAATTTCCCATTTAACCAACCGGGATTTTTCACATAATCGAACACTGAAGTTCAGATAAGTGGATAATTAGAAGAAAGGGTGTCGTTTTGTAGCTACCTTTGTTGTTTACTTCAACTTTAGAATCAGGGAGAGAGAGTCTTGCAGAAACTGAAACTGATATAGTAAACTAAAAGTAGGAAGTATTAATCTATCAATAACAAGTTCTCAAGTCTAGTTTTCATGTCATTTGAGAATCAGACTGTACACATACGAAATAGCATATCAAGAATTGAGTTTGTGGATTTTACCCAATTAGATCTTTTACATCTCAAGTAAGATGGCTTGCTAAATGTTCAAATCTCCACTATTTAAGAAAAAATGATTACAAATATTAAAAAAGAACAAAGTGTGAAACAATTGAAAGGACATAACTCTTAAAAATAAGTAATACTTTGAAGATTTGATACAAACAAATGCTAAAATTACATGGTCTGTATAATAAATCAGGTGTTCTATGATCTCTAATCACGTAAAATAAATTATCATAAGATTAATATAAGTAAACAAAGCTCATTTACAACATGCAACTGATAAAGCTGCACAATAACATAAAAATGGAAAATGAACAGAAAGATTCAAAGTAGATCTACAATGGAATACCTTTAGGTACATACTAATTAGCATATTAAGGCTACATTTATCACTTAGCTGGATGGCTTATCATTCTCCTTAGCTCCTGAGGCTAAATTTGATGGTTTTTCATTTTCAAGATTAGCTTTTCTAAGAGCCTCTCTGAGGCCTAACACGATGAATAGGTTGGTGAGAGTAAGTAGCGACTCAGCTCCACCGTGCAACCAGTCAACATTGGACAAGGATGTTCCATAATGAACCTTTGCTGTTGGAAATTAAATAAATTATGGAACGATATTTATGTTTGATTTAACATTAGAATTAAACAATGAAATGTAGGAGCGAAATAGTACCATAAATTCCGGCTGGTACTGCAACATTGGAGATGGAGCATATGAACATGGACGGGTGAATAGTTAGAACACAAACAACTATATCCAACTTTAATTAAATTATAAAGGTGGAACTGACATTCAAGGGGTTCTTAACCTTTTCAATCAAACCACTTCCATTTGACAGCTTGATTTTAACGAGGAAAGAAATATTAATATTATGTGGAAGAATAATGAAGCTTGAATCTTTAGATATAGTTATTTATCACATAGATAAAACAGTGTTCCTGGAAAAACAAACGAGAAATGCCCTATTATCTCGATCTTTTGTTTGCATTTCCTCTGGAATTAAAATTCATAACTTCACCACTTCTCTTATATGGCTCCATTGAAGTTTAAATTTTGCAAAAAAATTAGGTGTGAGAATAAGGATAAGATAAATGATTGCTCCATTTTCCCTAAATCAAGAATGAAATCTGATCAAGGCTTAGCTGTCCTTTAAATTACATTAAGTTTAAGAATATATGTCAATCCAATTAAGTTAGGATAATCCATTAATGAAAAAATCCATCACCAAATTCACCCTTTTCTTTACCATTAGACATAGCTCCTAATCTTCAAGTCGGTATCTTACTCATTTGAAAAACATGAAATCTCAATAAATAACTTGGCATCATCCAATAGAATCTGATTAAACAAAGGAAAACATAAGTTATGACTCAGATTATAATGTAACAAGAAAAACTTACTTGTGGCACCCACAAAAGCAAGCAAGAAGTAGAACCCAAAAAGGGTGAGTCTTGGTGCAGAATTTGATTTGGTGATAAAATACAAGAAACCCAGATAAGGAAACAGAGAAAGAGCAAAGAGCTGTGAAGCTATGCTTTGTGAATCAATGTTTGGAGCCCATGGATCCACTGGCAACAAAAACCCATTACAAACAATCCGTTTTCCCTTATTGTTATTGATCATTCTTCCTCCATTTTCAGTTTGATCCAAGTATTTGAGTTTGAATTGTCTATCGCTGTTGCTCGAATACTTTGTTGGTAAGTTATTATTATTTCTGTACGGGAATGGTGAATCACTGAGCATGGGAGTGTTAAAGAAAGATTGAACTTGAACTAAGCTTGCCATTTTTTTTTTTTTTTTTTTTTTGTGCTAAAAGATTTACTTGGTTTCTAGCAGAGAATTACAATCAGCGGGTGTTCACATCCATTACATTTTGAATGAGTGGAGAGTTGATGACAAGATATTTTGGGGTTGAATACAGCCCATTGGAGATGGTCCTTTCCTTTTTAGTTGAAAGTTAGATGTACCACTTTGCAAATTGGGCCATGGCCCTGAATTTATAGCCGGGTTATAGGAATTCAGTTGGTTATAATGTGAGGGCTGTCAATGGAGGAGTCCGCTCGGATTTTCGAAACAGTGATCTGATTTCATTCGTTCAAAATTTTGAATCCCACTAATAAATGAAATGAAAAAGGTATATATGTATACATATAATGTTTTACTTCTAAAAGTGATATTCAACATTAGTCTCACGAGACACGAGTTAATGTATATTTTTTACCAAATAACATTAATTAATTTTTATATATTAATATACATTCGACTATTTTTCAACATGATCTGTTAAATCATTTTAAGTAAGTGATTGAATGTGTCGATGAATGGTATATTCTATGTTGAATATTAATGATTTATAAAGAAAGTTTGAATACTAACAAATTATTGATCTAGTAAAAAAATACCAGTCACCATAAAGTGGTGAACCCATGTTCGAATCCCTACTGGGAGAAGTTCTCATATAATGTTTAATGCGCCTCAAAACAGATCAAGTTAACCGTTGGAGGAAAAAAAAAAGAAAATCTTACTTAATATGATAAGTTAATAGAAAATGATACATCTAGAAGCTTGTTTTAGAAATTATATTGGTGAGAAAAAATTTGAAAGATGGAGAACTCTAAATTATCGAAACAATCTTCTATTATATGGCTTTTTTCCTAGAACTTCTTTTATCTAATCTGATGGTTTAAATTGCACAACAATTATTTTTTTGGTTACATTAAATTGTGTAACATGCGCGTAATGTTGTTACAAGAAGAATCTTAAATTTTTACGGCTATTTATAGTGAAATCAATTTTAGATTGGCAACTAAAACCATAAATGTACGTATAGTCTAATTCTTCATCATTTCGGTGCTTCCATTCACTTCCCCAGGGAATTGCATAGATTTACGGCTATTTATTTATGATCATGCAAAGTAGTGTTTCATGAATAAAAGTTGATACACTTGAAGCAAAAGAAGTGTGCCTTACTTGTTAGAGGTGTGTATTAAGGAATAAAACAACTGCACAAAAAAATATACAGAACTTTACCTTATTATTTATTTCCCTTACTTATTAAATTCACAACAAAACATGACACCAAAAGTAACAAGTATCGGGTTGTCGCCTTTGGTTTTGTTGAATCTACAGTACAAACCATGTTATCCTGTTTCATTTGGGCATCCAGATGTATCAAGAAAGTTGAGGCCAAATTCAGGAGTTGCTCCAATTTCTATTTATGGTTGCAAACAAAAAGCAATATCAGGCATTAAAGCAAATGCTAAAGCTGAAAAGAAACTCAAACCGATGTGGGATGATGGATATGGAACTCAAACTGTGAAGGATTATTTCGAAGCAGCAAAAAATATGATCCAATCCGACGGTGGACCTCCTCGCTGGTTCTGCCCGATTGAATCCGGCCCGCCTCTTGCAAATTCCCCTCTTCTTCTCTTCTTACCTGGTACCCTGCATTAAAATCTTACTAATTAATTTAATTTATGTCTAAAATAACAATAGAGTTACTCAAACATCAATTGGGTGTAGGAATGGATGGTCTTGGAATGGGACTAATATTGCATCACAGGGCTCTTGGCAAGGTTTTCGAAGTACGATGTATGCATATTCCTGTTCACGATCGAACACCCTACGAAGGACTCGTGAAATTTGTTGAAAATACAGTTAGAGCCGAACATGCTTCATTTCCAAACAAGCCAATATATTTGGTGGGAGACTCCTTCGGAGGATGCCTTGCGCTCTCTGTTGCTGCTTCTAATCCTTCGATTGATTTAGTACTCATATTAGTCAATCCAGGTAAGTTTCCAAATTGCAATTCTTTTCTTTCCCATTTCATTAACTTTTACATGTTTATTGTGTTCTATTTGCAGCAACATCATTTAGTAGATCTATGGTGCAAGCTTTGATCCCTTTGTTGGAGGCGTTTCCCGAACAATTTCAGACCGTAGTTCCTTACCTCTTCGGAGTCGCTTTAGGAGATCCAATCAAAATGGCAAATGTAAAAAACTACACTGAAAATCTTTTAAGTTCTCCTTTTAAACAACTCGAAAAGCTTTCCCTCGAGCTCTCTGCTCTGCTAACCGGAGTTCCTACATTATCCGATATTCTACCGAACAAAACTTTGATATGGAAGCTAAAACTTCTCAAATCAGCTGCTGCATCATCCAATTCACATCTCCATGCTGTTAAATCCGAAGTACTTCTCCTCGCAAGTGGAAAAGACTTGATATTCCCAAGCGAAAACGAGGCTCAAAGACTCTCGAACTTACTCAAAAACTGCAAAGCTCGTTTGTTCAAGAATAATGGACATACCCTTTTAATGGAAGATGGGATTAATCTCTTGAGCATGATAAAAGGAACTCGTATGTACCGTCGTTCAAAAAGGCATGATTTTGTTAAGGACTTTATACCTCCAAGCATGTCCGAGTTTCATTACTCGTTCGATCAAACTTTGGGATTATTCCGTGTGGCCACTAGCCCTGCAACTTTTTCGACTTTACCAGATGGAAAGATTGTAAGAGGACTCAAAGGGGTTCCTGATCAAGGCCCGATTTTACTAGTAGGATATCACATGCTTTTCGGAACCGAGCTAAGTGCAATTCTTGAAGAGTTTCTAAAGGAGAAAAATGTCATGGTTCATGGGATTACACACCCACAGATGTTTACTAAAAAGACTGAATCCCCTTTACAAGAAACTTCGAGTTTCGATTTCTTCAAAGTATTTGGTGCAGTTCCAGCCACAGCGAGCAATTTTTTCAAATTGCTATCGAGTAAAAGTTATATTCTTCTTTATCCAGGAGGTGTAAGAGAAGCTTTACATCGAAAGGGAGAAAAGTATAAATTGTTTTGGCCTGATGAGCCTGAATTTGTGAGAATGGCGATAAGGTTTGGGGCCAAGATCGTACCTTTTGGAGTCGTGGGCGAAGATGATATTATCGAATTGTTTCTTGATTACAACGACTTAATGAAAATTCCACACGTGAAGAACATGATAAGGAAGGAAAATGAAAATGCAGCTAAAGTGAGGAATGGGATTCAAGAGGGAGAAGTAGCCAATCAGGACTTTTTCGTACCGGGTTTTTATCCGAAGGTTCCTGGAAGGATTTACGCTCTGTTTGGTAAGCCTTTTGAAACTAAAGGGAGAGAAGATTTGATTAAAGATAAGGAATCTGCTAAGGAATTTTACTTGCAGATTAAATCTGAAGTTGAAAGAAGTATGGATTATTTGATTAAGAAAAGGGAAGAGGATCCGTATCGTAATTTGTTTGAGAGGCTGTTATATCGTGTTGTTTCAGCTCCTGTCCAACAAATTCCAACTTTTGATCCATGAACAACTCATTCAATTTGCTTCTATATTGGATGGAAACATTTATCATATTTATGTAAAAAATATTTCTGATAAATTTTCTTTTCTTTGTAATAAAAAGTCACTGAAATTGCAATATTTATATTTCTTTAATGTTTTTTTTGAAGCTTTTAAAATTCTAAACCTAATAACATGAATCAAGTTGATACATTATCAATATTGTTGTTAATAAATATTTCAAAATAAGTGGTTAAATTAAATAAGTGGGTGGTTAATAAAAGAAGTTTAAGATCCAGTCATCAATATATATTTGCTACATCTAATGCTATTGCTAACTCACTTTCTAACGATTACTCCTACTTTTTTTTTCTTTTGATAAATAACTAAAACATTTACTCTTACTTTCTTGTATTTGATTTGATTTACTAACAAGTACTTAAAACTAAAACACGTTACTAAATTAGTACATTAATAACACAAATCTTAATCTTCATCAACATAATTATTATATGATCAGATTAATAATTCATCTTAAAGTACTCATTAATCATCAAACATGAAAATCTCATATTTTTAACATGAATAATACTCAATTAAAGAAAATAAATTCCTTCAAAAAAAATCTAACAAACAAACTTGTATTGAACAATTGACAATCAAATTTCCACCTTTCAAGTCTGCCTAGCCAAGACTAAAAACGAAAAAGAAATTTCTACAACTATGTTCAGCAAAAGAAACCTGATGTAACTGAATTAGGGTACTCCTCCTTCGCACGTGCCTCCAACTCCTCCGCACGTGCCACCACGCTACTCTTAATCTTCTCCACCTCCGCCTCAAATTCGTCGAGTTCCTTTAAATCCAAATTTTGCACAGCCACATCCCACGCCGGTCGAACATTCTCCATCACCTGACTAAGCCTCTTCTCTGCCTCCGTCAATGGCGGAGGAAACTCCTGCAACGGCGTCGGATTGTCCATATGGATTACTCCATCCACGCGTTCTTCGATGACGCCATTAATTTCAGTAGCAATAGAAGAAGGATCGGCAAGGTAGCGTTTGACGATTATGTCGACGGAGGGGTGACCGAAGGCGAAGATGTTTCCGGCTTTGGAGAAGGTGATCACCGTCGCCTCGGAGTCGCTTAATTCGCACAACTCCCTTGCTTTCTTGAATAAACCTTGGCGTCGTTTCGTGAAGGTCGTGTGTCGTTTTGCATTGTCCTCGATTGCCTCTATTTCCACCCTTCTTCGCACCATGATTTCTTTTCTTTCTGTTCTGTGTTTTCTTTTTTGTTTTTGTTGGGGGTGAGAGGTTCTGTGAATAAGGGAAATTACTAGGGTTACGAGTTTTTCCGTAATGACAAGAGGAAGGAAGAGAGGAGTGTATTTTTATAGGTAATTTCTTAGTTAATTGATTAATTAATTATTAATATTGATTAGTGAGTCCCTAGATTCCAGATTATCTAATTTAAATTCGTCCACTGGGCCTAGGGCCCATAGATGTGTCCAACCTGAAAGAACAATAAGCTTAATTTCATACTTACTCAAATTAATTCGATTAGTTTGTGTTCACTTAATATTTTTCTCTCTTTTTCATTTTCTTTTTTTTTTTAATAAATTTTGTACTTTTTCTTGATTTTAATACCAACTATGGCTGCTTTATATTCAGAAAAAAATGTCTCATCTTTTTTCTTTTTTGCTAAAATAAAGAAAAAGGGGATGACCATAAAGGTTGGCCCGATATGTTATGACTATATTTCCCAACATATTATTTATATACATACATCATTTGCAACTTCATCACTTAAAAATTCTTCACAAATTAACAGCAAACCTGAAAGGAAAAACAAACAATATATGGAAAAAGAGCTACACGAAGAAACAATTAAAGGCAATGTAAATACATTGTTCAACTTAATTCAAGAAGACCCCCTACCCCTAATTCTTGATAGACATAATGTCATTACAACTTTTCTAGAAACGCCATTACATATAGCAGCAATGCTTGGTCACCGAGAATTTTCCGTTCAACTCCTGAGGCGATAGCTTCAACTGGCAAAAGAGTTGGATTATCGAAGATCATCACCGCTCCATTTGGCATCAACAAACAGGCATGTGGAGATAGTAAATTAAAAGCTTTGTTACAAGTAAATCCGGATATTGACAGGGACGGAATGAATCCACTTCATCTTGCAGCCATGAGGGGTAGAATTGAAGTCTTAATTAAAAGAGTTGTTAGGGGCAAAACCCGATGCTGCTCGTGCATTATTACCGAACCAAGGTAATAAGAATATTCTTCACCTTTGTGTGGATCGAGTACTTCCAGCTCGAGGCTTTGAAACTCTTACTAGAAACTATGGATCTTGGAGAATTGATAAATTACAAAGACAAAAATTGCAACACAATTTGGCATCTAGCTGTTGCTGACAAACAAACCGAGGTACAATATATGTATATATGTCTTCTTCAATTTAAATTTCACGATTTAGTATATACGTACCATTACAATCAGGGGCGGACCTAGACGCATTCCAAAATTGGCTTGGTTTCAAGATGTAGAATCTATGTTGAATCACCTTTATTAAATTAACGTATAATTATGACTATGAGAATGAAAAGGTCATCAAATTCATGCTCATCAACAGGACTGATAAATAATAAATGGCATAAGAAATTTATTATCGTTCATTAATTAATCTTTATGGGATGACATCATTGGATATTTTGATCCAAAGGAGATGGGATGTTGAGAGATTTAGAAATCGAACGACACCTAACACATGCCGGGGCTTGTGGAGCTAAGGAAACCATGAATATCAATACACCATTATTTAGTAGTACTAGTCATCAAATAAACAATGCTGCAGTGAATAATCAGCCCACAATTAAACTTACAGATTAATGATTGGCTAGAGAAGAAGAAAAATGCATTAATGATTCTGGCTTCACGAATTGCAACAATGGCATTTCAAGTTGGAGTTAACCCCCCGGGCGGAGTCTGGCAAGATGATCAAGGAACTCACGAGGCGGGATCTTCAATAATTGTATCCGAAATATCACGAAAGATTTTATATTACCGACACAACAAGTTTCATTGCATCTCTTAGCATCATATTGTTGCTGATGAGTGGTTTGCCAATAAGGAGCAGAGTGTTTATGTGGATTTTGATGGTGGTCGTATGGATTGCTATTACGACAATTGCACTGACTTATGCTTTTTCTGTATCAGCTTTAACACCAGTTTCTTCACCATATGTTCGATCCGGTGAATAATGCTATTAACAGAACGATGATCGTGTGGGGTGGCCTAATGGATCTTCTCTTATTTGGCCACACAATCCGCTTGATTACGAGAATGGTTAGAAACTTGAGAAAAACAATTAAGAGGAGGAGGATGGCTTTGCATTCAGTACAACTCAATAATAGTGTTGTTGTTTGAGCATTTTGTATGTACTAGAAAAATGCACGTGACTGATTAATTAATCTCATATTTTCGTTGTATTATATAATAAAAGGAATTGTTGATCGACTATGTTATGGAGTATATATTAGTTGCATTATAATAAACATATTTGACAATTCTTTTATTTTTATGATGCAATTAATATATTAAATTAGTTAGTCATTTACGACGTACATGCATGCACTTTTTTAATATATATAGTAATAGCAAAAAAAATTACTACTCATTTTTTTTTTACCCATAATGTCTTTAACTCGGTTCCTAACGTTGTTAAAAAATTACATGATTATATTTTCATAGTTAATTGACACTTAATTTTATTTCAATTCTCAAATTTATTGGTATCACTCAAGATTACTAGGCGCTTTTCTTATGTTGTTGGCGGAGGAGGTGGGGCAGTTTTGGGGTGGACTTGGTTGTTGCTCAAATGATGAAGTTCTCTGTTCACCTTTTGACTACATATTTTGTTGTCATCATCGATCGGTATTTTATGTTCTTTTGTTGTCTGTGAATTTGTCTTGGATTGGCGCAGTCATTTCATTTGTAACATTGTCCATGTCATAGTTAAAAAAGTTCATTATTATATTTTTATACCAGCTTCACACTTAATTATATTTGTCAATAACAAGATAGATCATCTTTCATGTAAATTTGGTGCAATACTTGTGTGTGACACTTTAATTATTATTTTGTCACGTCATGTTTCCAGTTAGGAATTATCACACTACAACTACAAAGAAAGACATAAGTATGAAAAATCGGAATATAAAATTTTCATCTATTGAAACAAGAAAACTTTTAAATTTTCATGAAACAATTTTTTGTATACATGATTACATGGCTCTGGTTTTAAATTTCTCATGGGGCCTAAAAAGTCTAGGGCAGAATTACATTTATAGTTCTAAGGCCCACTTGCGAAATAAACCCATAACTTATCTAGGGTTATTGTAGAAATTATTGGACTATTGCTTAGCAATACATATACCCATAACTTATCTAGGGTTATTGTTTAATAAATCCGTTTACTTGTTCGACTAAGCAAATCGGAAACTCCCTGAAGTAATTACATATAAAACACCAACATCTAGATACAAAATAAAAAATTGCACAACTTGTGATATTTTCATAGTATTTCTCGACTCTACGTGCCGATATCGATCAAACCAATCTTGAGTTTGTGACGTCACTAGAAAAGGATCTCTCCTTTCTTTGTATGATGATTCAAAATCGAGCTCCTGAAATTTACCGTGACTATATAAAACCTCATGTGATTTCAAAAATTAAATAAACCTACAAAGATTGTTGAAGATGTAAGAAATCTTTCAAGCAAGCATAGGACAGTTGTTCAGAAAATTTTCATTTTATTTTTATTTTTACGCATCGTAGTGTTTGCACAAAAAAGACTTAATCAAGTTAATTATTGCTTTGGCTATATGAAAATGGCTCTAGCAGCCTATCTTATGAAGTAGTATTTTTTTCAAATTAAAAATGTAAAAAATAACTAAAGAAAAGTCAACTTTAATGAAAAATACAGTATTCAAAGGCCTTATAAACAGCCAATGTCCAGATTTTATTCATACGAGTCCAACATTCTAAACCTTATAAACATCCAAAAAAAAGAAAAAAGAGAGAGGTAATTATTCTAGCTAAAACTTATAAACAGAAATTAACATGAAATTAATTAAACACGAGAACTAGAAACTAGGTACTGTACTAGTAAATCTATCTGAAGCAGTTCTTGCAACCAAAGACCTTCCGAGTTCTGGAGACAAAAACCCATCAAATTCAGAAACTTCTGGAATTGTCCAAAGTGCAGCAGAAGACCTCTGATCATAAAATCCTTCTCCCGAGAGTTCTTTAATAGAATTATTGTTCTTGGGCCTGAAAACTGCCCTTATAAGCCTGTGAATAGACCGCGAAATCTTCGAGGACGACGAAGTCGGTTTCTTATTTGACGGAAGGCGGCGGTGGTCGGATAAATGAGGCATTGAAAGAGTTCTTGAAACTATGGCCGAGTCAAGTTGCTTTTCGAATGACTTCAACTCGAACGAGTCGTATAGTGAGCTACCACAGTCCCATATTACATGCTTTGGAGTCGACTCTGTTTTCTGCTCTGTTTTCTCCATTTTCTTCTTTTATTCTCTGGAAATTTAGATATTAGTAGATTGATCAACCAGAAAGATGTAATTTTGAATTTTCAAGGGGTAAGGAGAGTGGGTTAACTTAACTGTTTTATGGACGGTGAGATTTAATTTGGCAAGAAAAGGTTTGATATCATATCACGTCTACTGATTTTATACCACAAATTGGGGCAGTACGTACATGGTGTATTTATGAGATGGTACGTAACGTAGTAGGCTCATTGCAAATTTTTATTCGACCCACATTATTATAACAATTAGCTTGTATTCGTCTATAATTATAAGGAACCCTTGAATTATTAAAATGAGAATGTTGAAAGTTGCATTTAATTAATATATTCAATGTGACTTTAACCCTTTAAAGGTAATTAATTAATCTAATCTACGAAGGTGGCTATTTTTTTTTTTAATCAAAGCACTTCTTAAATACAAATGACATCATCTTAGTTAATGATTTTAATTACCAATTAGTACAAGATCTATAGACATGAAATTGTATAGGTATAATGTGAATAAAAAATTGTCAGGTGTAAATGTGAATTTTGTTGTGCCAATTTTTTTATTCCTAACATCTTTCCGCACCAAAAATATATTAAGTTTGTGAACTCGAATAAATAACTCTATAATACTCATGTATTTTAACAAAAAAAAAAAAGTTGTTAAATCTTTACATGTAGATCAATAAACATATTATAAAGTTATTTATATAATTTGGTAAGTTGAGATTAATCTCTATATATGGAAATTTGTAGATTTGCAGCTTATATGCAAAACTAGAATATGCAAACAACCCCTCAACATTTGGAGGAAAAAGAAAGAACTCTTAAGATAATTCAAAACAAAATTATGTAGTCAAATTTTAATTAAAAATGGAATATATATATATATATATATATATATATATATATATATATATATATATATAATATGACTGGTTCAAGATGTTACGTGGAGCTTTAGTGCTTACGGCTTAATAAATAAGCAATTAATGGTGATAACATCAAATTACCAATAATTCAATCATATACACACACGGTTATGCAAAAGGCTATTTGTTGATTGAGTAGACTCACTCTTTTCTTGCGGACAGTACACGGAGTTGAAAAGTTTGCAATTAAGAGGATCACGTGACAAATGTCATAAGTAAATTAATAAAAATAAACGATAAATATTTTGATGTTGAAGAAAGCTCTTATGCACGTTGTAATATGATTATCGATTGTAAATTCTATATAAATTATATAATCATCAATTAATAAATTTACCATCATCAATTAATAAAACATTGTTTTTGTCAATTTAAATTACACTCTAGATCTACGAATGTTTTGACTTCAACCTTTTTTTTTTTGATAGTTTGACTTCAACCTTAAAAGTATAGTCAAATTATGAAGTTCATATATCAGTATATAAATTCAATAAATGAGCGAAAATTAAAAAAAAAAAAAAAAAAAAAAACACCTTTCTCGTAAAGTTCTTAATTATATTATCAAAAACTATACATGTTAATTCTAGGAACTCTCATGTGTTGTATTATTATCAGTTATTTGTATTCTATATGAATATTAATTCTCGTTAATCGCGTCTAAAGTAAACTTATATTAAAAATCAAGTAAAATAAACTCGTGTGAGAAATTCAATCTTAAATATATGGGTCGCACGCATTGAAAAGAAAAACTTAAAGAATAATTATTTTTATTTGTCAAGGTATTCATGTTTAACATCTTACTTAATCTTCTCTGAAAACATTACCATGTAAACAGTAAGTGGACAATTTCTTAAGCATGAATTTGCACGGACTAGTATCTTCTGTTAAGCTCGACATATTTGGTAAGGTAAAGAACAATTCTTTTATTTATGTATTTTTCTTGTATCGGAAGCATCTTTTCTTCATATAATTAGCTTGTACTTATTCCAAGTCACTTAGCTGTATGCTGATAGATTAATTGGAGCGGAACAACTATTATCCCAATAATTAATGACACGAATTAACCAATAAAAAACGCTCAAGAAAATTAATTATCTCCTTAAAAATATGAAGAAAACAGATAAGTATATAGAGTTCAGCATCAACTTAGTTTATTTTAATATGCACCAATATAATGGTCCATCATTTTTGCTAGACGCCAATCTAATCCCATTATTAAGCGTAGATAATATATATTAATGTATATATGTATAGTATATTGTTTGGTTCATTTTTATAGAATCAGTTGAGAAAAACTAGATTCCACATGCATACCTACACCAAGAAATTGAAAACTTATATTCATTAACTCAAGTGGGCATATAGAAAATTGATGATGTTGAGAATTTATGAAATAGGGCCCAAGACTTTATTTGGGCAGACGCTCTTATGGGCCCATTACGTTCTTCACTCTTACACATTAATTTAACTGATTTAAATTTTAAATTCTTTGGCGATTTTAAATTGAATATTATTATTTAGTTTCATCATTTAAAAATTCTTTTTTAGTATGTTAGCCAAGTTCTTAGAAAAAACAAACCAATTGGCAAGTAGGTCAATTACAATGAGACATTCATTTTGTAACTCGTTCTAATTATGTAACCATCAAAATTTGAACTTTCCGAGAAACATGCCTTACAAGTTTAAAAGTAAAACCATAACTAGTATACGAGTAATGTTATATTTTATTTATAAAGTAGTTTATGACAAATTAATAGGAGAATAATAATGATTTTGACATATAAAGAAAATGAACACTACAATGATAGTTTACAATGCAATTATTTATAAAATGAAGAAACAAAAGCCCAATTCAAAAGGGAAAAAAAAAGACTAAGTAATAAATTTTTTAAAATTACCATATTAGTTATACATTAGGCTAAGCATAATATTTCAAAGTACAATATCGATTCTTTCATCTATGATGAATACAAACTCAACAATAATTCCTAGCTTTTACAATCTCTAACTTTTACTTGCAGTTCCTATTTAATGCATGGATGTATTAATTAAGCTTCTCTAACCATTTTCCTTGGTTTGAGAATCCTGGGAGTCAATGTCGTCTTATTGCTTATACTTATTCCTCCAAGAGTTAGTCTATGTTGTCCATAAAGTTTCCTCCAAAAATAATTTTGTCAAATATCATTTCCTCGTGCTTTGCAAATTTTATTTCCCAACCCCCAACAACGTACTTGTGCTAACTTCAATAAAAAAAAGTATTGGTGATAACTTCAATGTAACGCAATATTCTCAATATTGGCTACATTTTGTTGCTCAGTAGTTTTGAAAAAGTTCACAATGAAGGGCCTTAGATCATATAAATTGGTGTTAATGACATCACCATAACCATAACCATCACTGAAAACATGATAAATTATATGACACAACACATATATACATATTTTGACACACTTCAACCAAAATCAATAAATAGAAATTTGCATTTGTAGAGATTAGAAAATAAACATTTAAGATGTTCCAATTAGTTATCTCCAATTTGAATCATGTATAAAGCAATATTTAAAACACCCCAAAGATATGCCCGCTAAGCACACCAACTCTTCTCTTTGCCAATCCTACACCCAAACTCACTTTCATATTTACCCACACAAAATACCACTCACTCTTGCTAACTAAATAAATAAGAATCTTGTGTTTCACATATCGAACGAAAACAAAACCCAAATGTTTATGATAGAATTATAAAGCATAAGTGTGAAAATCATGTTTATGACAACTTTGATGCTTTTAAGAAAAAAGTGATTAATAGAACAGACATTCTACAATCTAACTCAACACTTGCCATTATGCCATAATAATATAGAGAAACAATCATAATTAGTACATTTTTTCCTCTAATACATGAATTTAGACTTTACACAATACGATAAATGTAAAACCAAGCTCAACAAATTAACTCTGGAAGCCATGGAAGTACAAATATCATAGTTCTCTTAGAGCATTTTAAATGCCAAATTAGCGACTTTTTTTTTCCCATGGACATAAAAACTTCAAATTTTCGTTAATGAAACCTTGAGATTAATGTATAGAAAATAAATATTCTAACCTAACCAAAATTCATCCTAGAAAATTCCACATAAATAAATTTCAAAAGAAAAGGCTTGAAATTTCTTGATCTGACAAAAAGTTTGGTCTAACACAATATATAATAGACATTGATAAATAACACATTAATTAAGGTGAACATAAAGGCTCCAATAATAATTTACCAATGATATCAATATGATTATATATTGTAAAAGAGAAACATATATATAAAGATCGCCAAGGACAATTATATGAAGAAAAAAACATAAAGCAAATTAAATTAAAGGGAAAATTCCATGTAAATTCACAAAACTCAATATGGAACTGGCCTCGGTGGTAAATGTGGTGCCTTTTCCATTGCATCTCACTTTTGTTTCATCTTCCCACATACACTCTATAAGGGGGAAAAAAGTCATTATAAAAATTAATTTTATCTCAAAATCTCAAATTAAAGTAAAAAATTTAAATAAATAAATGAATCAATCACAGTTTTTTCTAGCAATATTTACATAACCTTGAGAAGTTGAATTTGTAGAACTACATTGAAGAGAAATTCATCGAGCAAAACTTTTCATTCAGGGCTTGTCGAAACAATTATGGAAATTTCGAATTGATCTACCTTCGTCACACTTGCACACAAGCAAAACGAATACCAAAAGATAACATTAGCCAAGATAGGTCAAAACAAAAGACATTCATCAGAGAAATATACGGAGTACTAAGAGTCTAGCCAAGGAAAAAATTATAAAACGAATGAATCACAGAGAAAAAGCTAACATTAATTGGTGGAAAAAGGAATATGAAGTTAAAATATGGAGAAGATGCAGTTTTTCCAAGAGAAGTTATGGAGAAGTGTACGTGATATGGTTGGAGGTTGGAGTTTGAGTTTGAGTTTGATTAAGAGATAAACATGGGTTGAGATTGAAATTTCAATAACAAAAAAGTGGGATTGTGAGAGTTAGTTATTTTAGAATTTTCCATTATATAAAAAAATTCAAAACTCTATAAAATTAGTATTTCAGTCAAAAATTGTGTAATTTAGTCAAACACTGATCTCAAATATATATATAAGAGATAAACAATAAAAATTGTTACAAAAAATACCTGATGTTTCTATTCGTGTATAATATAGTATACTTAGTGAGACATTTCAAATTACGAGCAAATTATTATATGTGTAAAACGTCAAACCCAGTATATATAACATTTACTATTAATATATTTACGAATGTCTATTCAAACCTAATTTACAGAATAAAAGAAAATCTTAGGTGTTTATGGAATTATAGCTTGTTAAAATACAAATTATAAAGACTTATAAGATATGTTGCACGGATACGGATACGACGATACGAATGAGATACATATACCACGATACGGATTTTAAAATTTATAGAACACGATACGGCTAAAATATGTGTGTGTATATTTAAAAATATATTATAATAATAAACCATTGTTTTAAAAAGGTATAATAAAAATTATGTAATATATATTTAGTTTATTTTCTATTCCATTTTAAAATGAACAATGTTATCTCTCTCTTATATAAGTGTTCAAGTAAAACCATAGTAATAATACAATAGCAAAGTCGTTGGCCCTTTACAAAATTTCAAGCGTTTTATGGAGAACACTTTGATAATATATATAATCTAGAAATTATTTATAGAATTACATGCTCTTAAGTATTATGGGTGTTTTCGATACGCCTTTATGTGTATCCAATACGGTATCCTTTTTATTTTTTATTTTCTTATTATTAAAAACGCCACGATAAAGTATTTCACATGTATCGTACGAATATCTGAGTATCCAATACACATACGATACTCCACGATATATAATTTCGTAGTACTCGTGCAACCTAGCTTATAAGAATGACTCTGTTTCGAGTGACTGAAAGGCTGAAAGCTACTAAATTTTATTTGCACAATTCTTAAACCCAAAATTGACTCGTATTCTCACTCTAAAGTCATTTCAATTAATTAACAATGAATCTAAATAGAAGCGGCAGTCAAGTTATATGTCATTTACATCATGTATTCCGTGGAACACTGCCATAAACCCCTGTTTTGAGGTACCTAAAATTCAATCAACTACATCACTGCTAAAAAGCTTAAACATTTTAGCATCTAATACTAACTTCCTTACAGAAGAAAATGTGCCCATAATCCCAACACAAGTGAAAATGACAATAATAGAGTTGTTAACCCAGTATGCAACGGATGATTTAGTTGGTTTATAAGTCATATTGTAAAGAAGCATAGGGAGAACGAAATCAAGAGGGATAAAGCCGACAGCTCCCACAACAGCGCTAATGTCGCCAAAAAAAGGTAACATAGCTCCAATAAACCCACAAAATATCACGTAAAGAGACCGAAGAATTATCCTAGGGATCAAGTTTCGTTTGGAGAACATGCCTTGCTTCACATCAGCTGATTTCTTTTCCATTATCTCATAAGCTACTTGAGAATAAACCTGCTTACAAAACTCGTGATTTTACATTTAAAATATTTGGCAATGATTTAGGGCGCATACAAAATGGAAGTTATATCATGATCTTACCAGGGCAATGGCAAAGAGCTGAAGGAGAACAAATATAATTGCAAGACCTAAAAGCCAAACCGGAGCCAAGGGAGGCCCCTCGTCTGGCATTAAGCTTTTGAGAATATTTGAATTTGATTTATTCCCAAATAGCCAATACCCAGAAACTGCAGCAGAGTAGAAAGTCAAGAAAATTACAATATAACACATAATTAGCCCTTTCACCATTTTTCCGGTTGCCGGAGGAGCCAGTGTTGCCTGTGGTGGTTGAGAAAGAAACATTACATAATTGATACATATAATGATGCAATGGATTTCAGTTGTATTACTTTCAATTTTAGATGAAATTACCTGTATTTCAGGTAGAATACCATTCCCAAAAATGGCAGCTATTATTGATATAGAAGTGAATGCACTAAATACCCTTGATGATTGTGAAGATTCTAAGGAATAGTCCCTAGACGGTGCATTTTTTGAGAGACCTGTATCATTGGAAGAGGTTATAAATAGATGGTATAAGAGAATAGACTACAAACATTGTGCTCCCTTTCTTATCTTCTTACAGAAAATTCTTCAAAGATAGTAATAATTCTAGAAGATTAAAGACTTTACCAGCATTAATACAAGCGCCAACAACAAGGAAAGTATAGCCCAAACTGAGAATAAGTGATCCCAGGTTAATGTGTCTGAGGGAATGGAAGCTTGGAAATTGAGACAGAAGTATCATAACGACCGTCACCATTGCAATGAAGTGATATAGTTGGAGAGATCCGTTGGGAAAAAGGTTTGAATACATGATCTGTACTGCCAAGAAATATATAAATATCTCAGGGTAAACAAAACAAAACGCAAAATGACAGACAGCATTAATGTTCAGAGTGATTGTATATAAACTAAATCTTACAAGTTGAAATAATATGTATGACTAACTATAGTAAATTGCTACACCTGGAGGCATTCCCCTGCTAGCAAAATAGCTCCAATGCTGATGCCAGTATTGATTGCCGTCTGAATGAATATCACAAAATAGTATATCCACCCCGATCCTATTAGAAATCAAGCCACAAATCTAAATCAAAATTCTAGTTCATATAGAAACAGTACTATGTTAAATTGGTCCTCGTCCTTAATTATGAGTATTGTACAACAAATTTAATATTATTGAGGTCGCATCTATATGTTTAGGCTGGACAGAGAAAAACCAGTGGACTATTTTGCTCTCCAAAGTCAAGTTGAAAACTTAATTATGCTTTCTCTAATTGAGAACGGAGATGCAATTATTTCAGGAACCCTTGGACGTATGAATGTATCGCAGTTTATGTAATATTTGTTAGGAGTAAAAATAAGAATGAAAATAATATAAAAATAAACCGTCTCCTTGGTTTATACCGACTCCTTAACAGGGTGGGGGCAATCTTTGACAATGTAAAAGACTAAAACCAAGGAATGAAATATCATATCAATATCACTGAATTAATCTATAATCTCTTTCTTTAGTCAACTTTTTGCAGGACAGACTATATGTACACACTTGAAACATAGAAAACTCTCTTAACATATTGAAAGCACAACAAAGAAACAGAGATAAATTCACAATATCTATCTTTCTTTGCTCAAAGAATCAAAGTAAAACACATAAATTACTCTTCCAGTTAACCAAGATAAAGATTAAGTTAAAGAATATCAATGTTGTTTTATCATCAATAGTATATATGACATTAGTGCTAAAATTATGAAAAAAAACTAACCCAAGACATCTGCAGCGAGTTCCCGGAATCGTATGTGGCGGCGCCCATCCTTCTCACAGTAGTCCAGCACCAATGACATGAGATAATAGGAGTAGAATGTCACCAAACCCATCACCGTTAGGCACAAAAACCCCAACCCCCATCCAAGCCCCCTGAATGCGTAGGGCAAAGTCAGTATTGTGGGGCCCACTATCGCCGTCGTCAAATGAAACCCCGCATGCCACCATTCCCCTATAGTATAAATAATAGTAGCACATAAATTACATCCATCCATACAATTTCAACAAAACCTAAATTCAATCAAATTACAGCATCAATTGAAAGTTTGATATGAGCAAATAACAAAAAGGAAAGGACAGCAAATTTCACCTTTGGACTGCAAAACAAAAGCAGCTCCGGCGTCCTCTTCTCGGCCAATTTCATGAAAGGGGCCATGTTCGCCATCTGCCATGGAATATTTTGTTTCTTATTATGTCAATACATACACAATATGCGTATGAAAGCATGTTGATATTTTGGTTTTGACTTTTAGATAAGAATTTATGTATAGAAATACTCACTAATAATATTTTAATAGCAAGTACTATATTTATTGTAACTAAAAGATGGGACTTTTAACTAAATTATGGATATATGTAGGAAAATGAAATGAAATATATTTATTTCCTTGTAATTTAGAATTAGGTAGTACCGTATTTTGTTAGTTTTAGACAAGAAAGAAGCAAGTTGATTAAAATTCCTCGGATCCCTTTAACTAGAAAAATAATAAATAAACAAGATTCCCTCCCCACAATACATTAACTAATTGAATATTGTCAAGCAAAAGCTAAAAACAACCAATCTCAGATTAACAAGACCTACTACATAATTTGGAGTTTTTTGAATTGTGCTTGGAATAATAAAGCTTAAAGTCAGCCCCAAGTTTGATAGATAAAAGTTAAACAATAAAAAAAAAAAAAAAAAAAAAAAACACAATATCAAATATGTTTGTACCTACCTAGTCTGGTACAACTAGAGAGAATGCTAATTCATTTCATCATGCTGTTGCATTTTTAGGAGGAGTATTTTATTTTATATATAAGAGAGAAAGAGGAATACTGAAATTTTTTTATTTTTTTATTTATCATTAATTACTTAATTCACCTAAATTTTTCATTAACACTTTCATTAATTTTTTCCTCATTTCAATTTTGATTTTAAATCTTCCATTCACTCTCTCTCTCTATTATTTACCACTTTCACTCTCACTCTCACTCTCACTCACAGCCTTCTCCATCAACTTTATTTTATTTTTTCATCTTTGTTTCTCAAATTTACTTGGGCGTCCTGGCTGCTTGGCCAGATTTGTCGGACGGTTTGGATTTTGATTTTATTTTGTTTTTTATTTTAATTTGTTAAAATATCTATCCATTCTTGAACTATATCATTTTGGTTTAATTTTCTTGAACACCAAAAATATCAAAGAAAAAGGAGGAGGAATCTATCTTGTTCAACAAAATAAAATAAAAATAGGAGCAATCTTATCTAGATGTTCAACATTACATATTGAACACTAGAAAGAACATTAAAAACTAAAGACAGACTCTTTTTTACTTCTAATTGTTGCTAATTTGAGCTTCTGCAGCCAATTTGTTATTGTACGCTTCCAATTCCTTCTTGTATGCTTCCATTGCTTCTGCAGCTTCATCATTCCAAACTTTCTTCTCTTCCTCACTCAATTCCTTCCACTTCACAGAAATCAGAGCGCTAATTGTCGAGTTGTTGATTCCTGGACGTTCCTCGCTTAAATTCTTCCTTGCCTCTTTGCTAAATCGAAAGAACGAAGAAGCAGGCTTCTTTGGTTTGTTTGGATCAACAATGTTCTTCTCACCCTTTTCTTTCTTCTGCTTTTGGATCTTATCTTTTGTTTTCTGCAAGAAAATGAATAAAATTTAGTTACTCAAAGTTTAATATATATTTACAAGGGATTTTTACTTTTATCAACCTTAATCAAATTCTCTGTTTTCTCTTTCTTCTTAAGCAACTGCATTGCTTCCTGCTTCTGAAGCTTCATTAGTTCATCCTCTTCTTTTTTCAAGTTTGCAGCTTCCTCGTCTTTCTTCTGTTTGTAAAGTTCCATTTCTTGCATATACTGCTCCTTGTTTTTCAGTGCAACCTGAAGTTTCCAAGCAAATTAAGAAAATCCCAAGTCAATCAAAAAAAAAATTCAAACTTCAGCCTCTAAATTTAGATTTCAGGCACCAAAATGTGTACCTTTTCATATGGTGCTTTTTGTTTCTCAGTCATGTTTTTCCACTCCTCACCGGTAATCTTTGCTACCTAGCACACGAAACCAATTTTGCCGATTTAATGATAAATTTTACTTCTGCAAATTAGAAAACTGAAACACCTAATTTTATTTTCAATGTACCTCTTGGACAGTCTTGTTCTCTTCACGTAAAGCTGCTCGACGCTCGTTTGAGAAAACAAAGTATGCCGACAATGGATGCTTTGGTTTCAAAGGGTCTTTCTCCTTCCTGCAACAAGAGAAAACAAACATCAGAAAAGAACCATATAATAATAGGCCTTAAATATAAAACAGTAAAATTTCAAATAGTTTTACTTTGTCTTCTTTTTGTTATTATCCTTCTCTGCTTCCTGTTTAAATTGAAGATATTGTTCAAGCAAATCCATAGCAGTCTTCTGTTTCTGTTCATCATCAAGAAGCTTCATTGCTTCTTGCTCGCGCTTCTCGTTTCCGACAATCTTCAAGTATGCTTCTTTTTTAGCTTGGTATTTCTCCTCATAAGGTTTCTTTTCTTCTGCAGTTACTTTCTTCCATTTTTCTCCCAAAATGATCGACATATCTTTGAAACTGGCATCTGGGTTAGCATCCTTCACCTGATTACATCAAAAGCCCCGAGAAAATTCAGAGTTACTAATATTTCACAGTTATTTAATTCTGACTATTTCACACCATAAATAATTTAAGTACCGCATTCCAATTGTCTTTGCACCATAGAACATAAGGAGGGGATGGCTTTTTTGTCTTTGCAGGACCCCCCTTCTTCTTGTCTTTCTTTTCCTGTTCTTGGTCTTTTAGTGAGATCCCTATTGGCAATGTCTGTTAAAACAAAATACCCATCATCAAAAAAGACCCAGACAGATAGAGACTTTAGATATGATATAGAAATCATCAAAACACCCATCAATCATAAAAAAGACCCAAAAGATAGAAACTTCAGATATAGAACTGAAATCATCATCAAACTACTCATCATAAAAAAAGACCCAAAAATAGATAATTTTGATATGTAATTAAAATCATCTCTAAAACCAAGTGTTCTCTATACATCAAAACATTTAGGAAAATAATGATAAGAGTTAAGACATAATCAAGAAAACTAACCATGGTGGGCTTAAACTCCTTCATCTTCTGCAATTTCTTGAGTTCAATCTTGAGTTTCTCTTGTTCTTTGTCCCTAATTTCAAGCTCTTCCTCCTTCTGCTTCAACATCTCCTCGGTGTTCTCCTTCTCGATCTTCAATTTCTCGAGCATTTCTTGCATTTCTTGCATCTCTTTCTCAAAACTAGACACTTCCGATGGCTGTTGATTCTTGGCCTTAGAACCCCCTTTCTTGTTTTTCTTCTGGGACTTGGGTTGAGTCGGATTCTCTTTATCAGCGAAGTTTTCCGGTGGTGGTATGGCGGCCGGTGAGGATCCAGGAAGGGTTCCGGCCAAAATGTTGGTCTCGTTAGGTGATGGGTTTTTGGGCTTTAGTGCCTTTCTTGATCTCCCTTTCTTTGTGGGTATAGGTTCAGTGACATTGGGGATTTCTGCAATTGCAGCCATTGTTAGCGATTACGACTGAGAGAAATAGAGAGAGCGGAATAGTTTGTTTTGCTGTGGTTGTGGAGAGGGGCTGATTTTAATAGGAGTTTTATAGAGATGTCAACGGTCGGAAATTTTCGAATTTGAATTCATTGTTGTGATTTGGATACAGCTCTAAGTTATAGATAGTAGTGATTTGATGATTGACCGTTGGTAAAACTTTATCTACTAGTAATAAATACTGGGCTATTTGCATCAGACACTCTGAACTATCGATATTTTGTCAATTAACCTACATGTCTGTCAAATTTTGGCACTTACACTCCTTTTATACTCTATCCGGATTTAATTCAATTCTATGTTTTTTGAAAAAGATGAAAAAAAAAAACATTTTTAATGCAAACTATCGAGATGGTGTAGGATAATAATTGAAATGTTTATTGATAAAAGTTGATTTGAATTCAATTCATATAAATAAAATTAAATACTTCTATAAAGAATATTATTATTTAGTATTTTTTAAACAAAATCTAAGCCCCACTCGATTATCAAACTAATTAAAAGTTATATTATAGATGGGATAAAATTTAAAGTCGGCTCAATGAATCATAATTCCTGTCATGTTTATTGATTGTTTAAATGTTGTTATTTCAACCATGTTCATTTACTGTTTGTAATTGTGAAATACTAGGTCGAAATGAACTAATATAATGTTTTCGTTAAGTCATGACACTTATTATTACAATCTTATTCATTATTTTCAACTATTATCACAATAAAATACTTGTTTTGTATCACAATGATAATCGATACTACGAGATAAATAAAAAGAGATGTAATTGGCAAGTAATATCTGGTGAATCCATCCGAATCTCTTATTTTCATCTAAGATTCTATATTCAATAAAATTCTTAAATTGGCGAATTAAACACAAGAAACTCGTTTGACCAAAGAGAAGAAAGAAAAGAATTGACTGCATTCAATTTTGTGTTCGTAAACTAACAATAACAAATTAAAATAAATATTACAAATTGAATTATTATTATTATTATTGATTTTAATTACAATTCTAATTTACAGTGGTTTAATAATAATAAAATTAAATAATGATTTTAATTTTTTCTTATATTTAAAAATAGTAATTAAAATTTGTAAATAATTTTGACAATTCTAAATTACAATAATGTGTGTGTTCTAATGGAATTTGATTTTTGAGGTAATTAACAACATTTTATATCTTCTAGAAAGAAAGAAAAAAAACAATTTCAAGTTAAAAATAACTTCAAGTAAGGATGCCAACTGGTCTGGTCAGGTTGGACCCAGATCCATGCTTATTTACAACAGGTCAGAATCAAGTTGATTTGATTAATTCAAAGAGAAGAAAGAAAAGAATTGACTGCATTCAATTTTGTGTTCGTAAACTAACAATAACAAATTAAAATAAATATTACAAATTGAATTATTATTATTATTATTGATTTTAATTACAATTCTAATTTACAGTGGTTTAATAATAATAAAATTAAATAATGATTTTAATTTTTTCTTATATTTAAAAATAGTAATTAAAATTTGTAAATAATTTTGACAATTCTAAATTACAATAATGTGTGTGTTCTAATGGAATTTGATTTTTGAGGTAATTAACAACATTTTATATCTTCTAGAAAGAAAGAAAAAAAAACAATTTCAAGTTAAAAATAACTTCAAGTAAGGATGCCAACTGGTCTGGTCAGGTTGGACCCAGATCCATGCTTATTTACAACAGGTCAGAATCAAGTTGATTTGATTAATTCAAAGAGAAGAAAGAAAAGAATTGACTGCATTCAATTTTGTGTTCGTAAACTAACAATAACAAATTAAAATAAATATTACAAATTGAATTATTATTATTATTATTGATTTTAATTACAATTCTAATTTACAGTGGTTTAATAATAATAAAATTAAATAATGATTTTAATTTTTTCTTATATTTAAAAATAGTAATTAAAATTTGTAAATAATTTTGACAATTCTAAATTACAATAATGTGTGTGTTCTAATGGAATTTGATTTTTGGGGTAATTAACAACATTTTATATCTTCTAGAAAGAAAGAAAAAAAAAACAATTTCAAGTTAAAAATAACTTCAAGTAAGGATGCCAACTGGTCTGGTCAGGTTGGACCCAGATCCATGCTTATTTACAACAGGTCAGAATCAAGTTGATTTGATTAATTCAAAGAGAAGAAAGAAAAGAATTGACTGCATTCAATTTTGTGTTCGTAAACTAACAATAACAAATTAAAATAAATATTACAAATTGAATTATTATTATTATTATTGATTTTAATTACAATTCTAATTTACAGTGGTTTAATAATAATAAAATTAAATAATGATTTTAATTTTTTCTTATATTTAAAAATAGTAATTAAAATTTGTAAATAATTTTGACAATTCTAAATTACAATAATGTGTGTGTTCTAATGGAATTTGATTTTTGAGGTAATTAACAACATTTTATATCTTCTAGAAAGAAAGAAAAAAAAACAATTTCAAGTTAAAAATAACTTCAAGTAAGGATGCCAACTGGTCTGGTCAGGTTGGACCCAGATCCATGCTTATTTACAACAGGTCAGAATCAAGTTGATTTGATTAATTCAAAGAGAAGAAAGAAAAGAATTGACTGCATTCAATTTTGTGTTCGTAAACTAACAATAACAAATTAAAATAAATATTACAAATTGAATTATTATTATTATTATTGATTTTAATTACAATTCTAATTTACAGTGGTTTAATAATAATAAAATTAAATAATGATTTTAATTTTTTCTTATATTTAAAAATAGTAATTAAAATTTGTAAATAATTTTGACAATTCTAAATTACAATAATGTGTGTGTTCTAATGGAATTTGATTTTTGAGGTAATTAACAACATTTTATATCTTCTAGAAAGAAAGAAAAAAAAAACAATTTCAAGTTAAAAATAACTTCAAGTAAGGATGCCAACTGGTCTGGTCAGGTTGGACCCAGATCCATGCTTATTTACAACAGGTCAGAATCAAGTTGATTTGATTAATTCAAAGAGAAGAAAGAAAAGAATTGACTGCATTCAATTTTGTGTTCGTAAACTAACAATAACAAATTAAAATAAATATTACAAATTGAATTATTATTATTATTATTGATTTTAATTACAATTCTAATTTACAGTGGTTTAATAATAATAAAATTAAATAATGATTTTTATATTTAAAAATAGTAATTAAAATTTGTAAATAATTTTGACAATTCTAAATTACAATAATGTGTGTGTTCTAATGGAATTTGATTTTTGAGGTAATTAACAACATTTTATATCTTCTAGAAAGAAGAAAAAAAAACAATTTCAAGTTAAAAATAACTTCAAGTAAGGATGCCAACTGGTCTGGTCAGGTTGGACCCAGATCCATGCTTATTTACAACAGGTCAGAATCAAGTTGATTTGATTAATTCAACTACGAAATTTCCACTGTCGAATTCGATCAAATTTCAGATCTTCTTCGAATCCAATATAATATGCACTTTCAAAACTCTCATATGGAGAGTAACTTTTAATTATATATTCACATATTATGGAGAAACACCCTCATATATGTATGCTCAAGAAAACAGCAAAACTTACACTGATTCAAGATTACACTGACCACCTAGTTCTTTCAGTGTCATCACTTCCCAGAAATCCATTGAAAATAGAGAAGTGTCTTGTGTGTGTTAGTTGAAAACCTCTGCAAAAAACACCGTGTATTCGGCTAATAGCAACACATATAAAAAAGAGATAAAGAATAACTCTCCTCCAAATGATTAGTTAACAAAAATTGAACATGAAATAGGCTACATTTCGAACAATGAACCATATAATTTATATCCAATAAACAATATACATCGCATAAATATAAGTTAAGTTAACAGAGGGACTCAAATATATCACCAATTCCTCCAACAAGCCCAATTATTCAACCATTTACCACCATTTCCATCATCAGATCATTCCAAGAATCAATAGGACCAGGCAAACACCAATGCAGGCAATCATTAATAACCTTCACATTCTTATCTTTCGCAAACGGTTGAAAAAACCTATACGGGCCCGGGTGTCCATCTGGCCTCAATAACGAAAGAGGATTAACATCAAAAAGCTTAAGATTTACCCCATTTTCGGAAGCTTTAACCGAGGCCTTCTCAAACTCTTCCAGTTCTATGACACGAAGAATCTTGTTCAACTCATTCAAACCAAATTCACCTTCTTTTGCCGGTAATTTTCTTTTACAACTTCCCCCACTAAACCATTCACCGTCTTCAAAGTGATCTGGTGTGGAGGTTCTATAAAAGATCATTCCTTTATGATTTGAAGCTATAATGTAGTCGAAAACCTTTCTAATTACTTTGCGATAAGCGAAGTTGAATCCGAGTTCAGTCAAATTCCTTTTGGGGCAGTAATGGCAACCTAATATGTTATTGTTTTCATAGTAAATGGCACTTTTAACAAACCATTTACCACTGGAAAATACCATATAATCCAAGTCTTTATATAACTCGGTCCAATTTTTATCAAGAACATCAAGATGTAATTCGATTTCGGATGAAGAGACACCATTCATATCTTCAAAAATAGCAGCTTCAGCAAGGAAAGGGGACCAAATAACTGAAATCGTAAAATTGTATGAAGGGAAAATCCATCTTCGAGATTTGTAATTCTCGTCATGGTAAACTTCAATAGCCTTTTCTACCTAAAGAAAAAAGAATACCCGATAACACTTAAACAAGCGATGAAGCTACTGAATGAATAAATTATGAAAGTAAATTTTATTGAGCTTTACCGTTGAGAGGGTGCAAAGGAATGATTGGACATGGTTTCTTGATATTGAATCACCAATTAAGGCCCAACTCTTATTCCTCACTAAATCTAGAAACCTACTGGGATCAAGTCGAGGCAAATCACAACCACGGGGTTTCCACCTCCAGTAGAGATAATCTGTATCCGGACGTCCATTCTTCATACAATTCTGGGGTTCTTCAATGAAGTTACAACTCCTATTCGTGTAAAAAGGTTCATCTTGAGAAGGAATCCAATCCCCAGTAAAAAGATTACATTTTCCTTCATTATCTATGGATTCTAAACCGTATCCTGTAATGAGGATTTAGAACATACAGCACAAAGTTATAAGAGTGGATTAATCTAAATCTAAAGCAAATCAAAATCCCATCACACATTTATAATCCACTAAACACAAAACTGGATATTATAACAATCATCCAAATATTAGACACTTTGAGTCATGACTCAACTTTCTTCGCAAATCTCAAACAACATTGTATCAAATCTTGCTCAACTACATATAAGCATCTTATTACCCATTTCCTAGTTTCAGTTCTAACAACATAGTACAAAGTATAATAAAACCAACCATTTACTAGTTACAATTTCTAACAAAATACACTAAGTAAAGTAAAATAAAGCCAAAAAAGGGGGGAGGGAATAAAAGAAGTTACCTTGAGGAATAATCTGGTCGGAAAGAACGGGGGGAGTTGAAATCTGAGCATTTTGAAGAGGTGGGATGTCTGAAACTGGAGGAAAATCAGAGGATCGATTGTAAAGAAGCCTAATTGCAAGACCCACTAAAAGAATTGAGATACCCAATTTGATAACAAAGTAATTGTTCTTGTGAAGAGACCTCCACCAAGATTTCCAATTGTACACCATTTTCTTCATCATTTCTACTGAATTTTGATATCTTTTAGACCACTCAGTCCCCGTGTGTTTCCCACTCGAAGAACAGTGCGTGGAAGGGCAGAACTAATGATAACAGAGTAGATATTTTCGCAAAAGTATTTAGTGGCTAATTTGGAGTAACTCGTGGGTTAAATGTTAAGCTGGATTAACCGACAACGGACGAAGGGGGAAGCATTAAATGTTGACAACGATTCTCCAACATTCTCTGTTTATTTATTTGTTTTCCCCTTTTTATTCTATTTGTATCATTATTTAAAGTGATTTAAAAAATAAACTAAGTTTTTAGAATTTTTAAATTTTTTTTTGAGATATTGTTTGTTTGAATTTTTTGAAATGAAACAAATACAGAAATAATGGAAAGAAAAGAAGGGCATGTTTGTTAATCAATCACCCAAAAAAATCTTGTTTGGGAAATATGAGACAAACATGTTTTCTATTTTCTGAAATAAGTTTATATTTTCTCAATTTTCTCTAACAACTCTCCCAAATTATGTCTAAAAAAACATACAGAAACTCTACATTGATTTTACATAAGTAATCTATCTCTTACACAATTTATCTCATATAACAAATATGATTTGATATAAAGTCTCACACATCTTACATCTTACATATATAACATAAACTCTTTAAAAAAAACATTATGCAGATTGAAATTATTTTACAAACTCACACCACTCTGACAAAATACTCTCTCAAATGCCAAACAAACAAACCCTAGTGTAATAAACTAATACTACTATATCATTATTTTATTTCAAATTACATTTGTTATTTGAAATAAGAGATATATTAATTTATTCAATAATTGCAGACTCCATTATTTCATGGAGTACAAAAATTGTAAAATATATATTTACTCAGATGTTGATGCCAACCGTGGATAATGAAATCCTGATTAATTACAAGATGATGTTGGATTTAGGTGATTAGTCATTTGTCATGAGTGACGACCTAAGAGATTTAAATCTATGAGTATGAGTATAATAAAGAAAATGTTACTGTCTCCTACCTGAATTTTAATACTTCATAAATCGACCCAACCAAATTGATGTTATTTATAATTAAAAATAGTAGTTAGGAATTAGTGATGTTTACATTATTATTCATACAAACAGTTTTGAGAAGAAAATGAATTTTTTTAAATACGAAATTTCGGAAAGGAAAATATTAGAACAAGGAGTGCATGGTATTTTACTATTTTTTTTGTATTGCCATTAGTTAATTATGTGCGGCGTAATCTATTGTACAAAAACTGTACTCCTATTTAATTATGTGGTAAATTTGAACAACCTGAATAAAATAGCAGTATAGCTCGAGTCCAGGAAAATGGAGAAGAGACCATGGGATTAATGATTGAATATAGTTTATATGTCCCTAATAAAATCCCCAAAATAAAATAATGCAACGTCTCAGCTATTTAAAATTGATGGAGTTATAAGATATTCTAATGCCGTAACCATTGTAATGGGATGGGAACAACATTTTTTGTGAACTTTACTTTCACTTTTTTTAAGAATCAAAGTTCATTTGCTTCCGCAAACTTTCAGCAGATATATATATATATATATATCATACGCTTTTAGTTCATAATTTGTCCAAACAAATCAACTTTATTATTAAGAATCTTCCTAGTGTCGCCAGTTAATTATGTGAAACTGAAATTACTTTATTTCCTTATTATTATTTTTATTTTATATTCTAGGTATCTAAAACTTTTTTATTTGGCAAATAGTGTTCGGTTGAGTTTGTGAGCAAATTGTTGAAATCTAGTAGAATAGGATCTTGAAGAAGAGTGACAAAATTAACAAAAGATATTGTACAACAATTGTGTGTGTGTACATATATATATATATATATATATGCCTGCTGATTGCCTAGAACCAAGATTTAAGCAGTACTTCTTTAATCACTCTGCATCCAATCCAACTAGCTAATAATTAAAGATAATAAGATACCAAAATTTTCTCATAATTTAATACAAAACATGTCACACTTGCTCAAATGAAGCTCATCAGTCATCACACTGTGTGCTTTCATACCTCAAATTGCAACAAAAACACATATTTCTGTTTTTGACCTTTTTTTTTTTACTAATTTCATTACCAAAATTTAGAAACAAATAGAGTACATTAACAGGCATAGACCAACTTTTGGCGCAAGCATTAGAACAAAAATAAAAACCAAAGATTATAGGTCACTGATTTAAGAGCTATAACCGAAAATAAATATTTCCACGACCCAAATATATTAAAGAACAAGAACCAGCAAAAACATGGAAATAGCTGAAGCGTCTGCACTTAGCTCTGCGATTCAGCAATAAATCGTGGAACTCTCATACCAAATCCATGCTTGGCCTTCTCAACCCTGTTCAAAATCAAATACATTATCATTAGTTCATCTACGATATATAATAAGCTCATGCCTGCTTTTCAAATTATTGCTTCTCTAAAGATAGTAACTGGTAAAAGGATAAGAAGTTGGCGTAGAAGATTCATTTGGAACTGTTACTCTATCGAGTTATTTCAGTTACGTTATAACCAGTTCTGAAATTTAATTTTGATATTCTGAATTCAGATAAAACATGAATATTAACATATACTTACGTTGGTGCAAGTTTACCGAGGCCATCGAGTTCTTCCCCAGTGTGTTCATCGACCACTTTACCCGAGATGTCAACAATATATGATCTATGCCTCGTGATTGGAAGACCTCTGCTAGCGAGCAAATCAAAATCTTTTTGGTGAAGTTCACGCCCATTGATGAAAACCCCCGTGTTTCCAGCAGCACACTTTTCAGGCATAGGATAATTAAATTCCTCTATATCTGGCTGCACAATATGAATCTTGCGTCATGGATACGTACACTTATGCATCATTGTGTAAAACCACAATTGTATATCTTTTACCAAAATTATTTTACGTAATAAATGAAAGTGTATTAAAAATAAACTCACCATAATAATACCCAGACAAGGATGGCCCATCACACCCCAAAATCCAGCTTGAATATCATACCTGGTTTAGTAAAAAAAATTAAATTTTCTCTTGAAAATGTTTCAAATTAATTTAGATTAGATAATCTACACAAGTACTCACCAGTATTCTCCGGGTTGAACTGGTCCTGCTAGCTTTTCCGCCTTCTTAACAGCACGATCTGGTATGAAATGCCCATTTACATAAACTTGTGATCCACCAACTTCTACACTGTGGTTGGACTTTGTGAAGTCTCTAAAGCTCTTCTTTACAAGACCTTTAAGAAACGACTCGCCTCCTTTTTTAACCTTTGCGTGATCTTCCTTACTTATTTCTACAGAGTCTTGAGATACACAGCTATTCAAAGACACATCCATCTCAGTTGCCATTGCTGCATCTTTTACAGAGTTTTGCCGAGAAGTAGTCTTATCAAGCGCAACCCTTTCATGCTCAGATCTTTTACTTTTGTTCCCCTTTTCAAATCGGTCGACCACATTATTATCCGAGTTATGATTAGAACATTCTTGAGAAGACGAATTAGCTTGTGGAAAAGACTTGATTTCTTCTTCTGTTAAGGTTAGCTTCACAATTGGAGAATCATGTTTTTTAGACAATGAATTTTCTGGGCTATGCGCGTTTTCTGAGAGACTTGAAGTTGGAGAAAGAGGATCTAATTGCTTCTGGGATCCACCGGAGTTCGACTTCTTATCAGTCAAAGAGCAGTCATTCAGATCAGCACTATTTGAACCACCATGCCAGTATCTTACGTTTTCATACCCTGTGGCACTTGAATGGTCATCAATCTCTGAAGGTACTTGCTCAATACGCGCAGAAATTGATGCATTAAACCCCTCATTCCCAAGTTCGAATGATATTATTGAAGAACAAGCCCCACATTTCATTTTCTGTTGGTTTTTTTCTAACGAGATATGTTTCTTGGAGAGTTTCAGTACCTCAAAGCAATTACTGCAAGTTATAAACGGAGCACCACCTGCAATAGGATGCCTCACTCGTACATTCTTACGAACTCCCATCACCTTTCTAGGACGATGGTAATTAAAACCGTCATTTTCATAATCCATATCAGTTGAATTCACAGCTAGGGACTGCCGAGAATGGAATGGATGTAAATTTGAGACTCCAGAAATGGGATGAAAATTTGGATTAGATGGTTCATTTTGAGACCTTCGATTATGGAAACCTAAAGGATCAACCTTAGGTGGCAAATGCCAATTCTTGTTACAACAGTGCACACAAGAACACGCAGGCTGGTGAAAAAAGTTTTCATGCTGATGTAACATGAAGAGGTCGTGATTTTCATCCCCATAATAACCAGGAAACGGATCATGAATTGGCTTATGCATGTAATGAGATTGGGCCTGGTGAGGAGGCCTACGAAGCATATCTGTCCCATATATATCAGCATAACCCGGGAACTCAGGCGGGTATCCCCTCTGAGGATACGGGTCCCGCAAACTTGTACCATACCCATCCGTGTAAGGATTGAATCCGTGGCTTTGGCTTAGATATGGCCTAGTCGAGCCTTCGTAAGCAGCATGGTGTCTGCCATATGGAGGAACCATTCTCCGATCAGAACCAACTATTTCCTTGGGCTTGTCTCCCACTTCACAAGACCGAGTAAGTTGATCCTTCAACTCATCAAGTTTCCTTAGTAGCTCAGCTCGACCGTGCTCTAAATTTTCAATTGTATCGAGCCCATTTAAATCACGATTTGGGTATCTCATCCTATCGCCATTTTCATAATATGCGTTCATGTCATAATTCGATGGGCCTTCGTCGTGATAATGAAAAGCAGGCCCACGAGAAGCCATCGGCCCGTTACTTTTTACACCCCATTGGTCCATAATAGGCCTTGACCTTAATGACTCTACCGGAGGCCTAATTTCTTTAACATAATCATAATTTTTACCCTCGTTTCTGTTACGAACCAGACCCGAAGAGTGTGACCTTTGCTGCTCATCATCTAAATGCTCCATTCTTCTGACTCTTTCTTTTCCTCTTGTACTTACATCAGAATCAGTTAGTAATTCTCTACTTTCAGCTTGCGATGTGGAACTAGTGACCCTTTCATTGTGGATTTTCGTCACTCTACCGTTCTCAGTTCCATTTGCACCTTCCATCACAACCTCAGAAGCATTAACTATACTGCTTTCTTTGGGAATACCTATGCCCTTTGAATCGTTAGATATCTCCGACAATCCATCTTCGAGAACCCCCTTCGATTTAGCTGGATAACCAAAACAATGATAACGACCAATCAAAACAAAACATACCCTATTGTAAAATCTAATTTGAAGAAATTTGTTCATTGAAATCTGTATGCCACAAGAACTGAGCATCAGCCCTTACTTTTTTTGTGTTCCATCGGAAGCAATTATAATGCGAAATCTAGATACCATAGTTCAAAACCCCTAAACCTATTTTACCGAGATCAATAACACATTTGAACATTGCAATTTCAATAGCAAGTACAAACAAGAATCAAAACTGGCACACAATCAGCTCAAATATTCCTAAATTTAACACTTTTCGTCTGTGCAAATAAATGATTTTCACAACCATGACCCAACTATTAAAGCAGATATTAATTTTTCATAATACCTACAACCACACACACACATACAAAGCACGAACTGTACCTTTAAGAACAGCACCGCAGCCACCACACTGGTAGAGAGAGAAGTCAGGGAGCTCAGGAAGAAGATTTTCACACTTGGGGCAACGCACAAGCCGTACTTTTGCAGCTTCTGCCATGTTTTTTAGCTCCTAATATTTCAACCAAAAAAAGAAATCTTTTTTTTTTTTTTTTTAAATCCAGATATTATGCTGTAATTTCCAAATATTAATTTTCATTTTTATTTGTTTACTTGCTGACCGCCGAGTGAAGCAAGAAATAATCAAAACAAGAAAACTTCAAAAAGCAATCTGATAAAGTCAACTTAAAGTCTGAAGCCACGGATCATCAATGCACAACCCCAACTAACTCCAAAAATAAAACAATTAACAAAATAATATAATAAAAACGAAATTTAAATAGTCACACGCAAGACGTGGGAACGCCTTAAAAACACAAGGACAAGAAATTGCTCGAATATTTGGGGGGTTTTCTAAAATTAATTACTGAGTTGTGAAGAACAGCAAGAATGCAAGTACAACCAAACAAAGGAACAAACTCATTAGTTGTTATTTCTTGTTTGTCTTGATTATAAAGCAATTTGTGCACAATAATTATTCTTATTTTAATACTATAGTAAAGAAAAAGAAAAGGCTGAAATTTTGGGTTTTCCAAGAAAAGGCGAATATTGGATTTGGAGGGAAGGAAAAAAAAATATGACAACGACTCGATTCCCGACATTTTCTTACTTTTAAGTGATGAATTTTATTATGTTTAGCTGCATTCAGTGTTACTTATTAGTTACTTATCAAAAAAAAGTGTTACGTATTAGCTGGATGACCGGGTAAACGGCGTAGTTCTGTGAGTAAAAGTACAAGTACGGCGTCGTATTGTGCTTGTGACTTTGGCTAAAGCAGCTGCTGTGGCAAAAAGCAAAAGAAAAAGAAAAAGAAAAAGAAAAATGCAAGCTGTGTTTACAAAACCAATTTCTTTAAGTAGCGATGCCGTTAACGCCTGCAAGATTCATTTTTCTTTTCTTTATATATCGTGCAAAAGTAAAAGTGGAAAACAATTTATTTGCTGTGGATCTACTTATCTGAAAGAAGTTTATAAAAAAAAAAAAAAAACTTATTTGAATGAATGAATACATATTTTAGAATATCCAGTAGTATTAGTACCTTTTAAATTTCATTGTTTTAGTTTAATTTAAAATGATTTTAAGAAAACATATATTGAGTTTTTTTTTTTTTTGTTAAAAACAAATAATACGAGACCTTAGAATAAGCGTTGAAATATTTTTCAGCCTTTATACGTTTTGTGAAGGTCTCTCTCTCAGCAATCAGCATTGCAACTCCCGTCCGTCCACATTTGAAAAACAATATATTGTAATATTATTCACTATAGTATTAGTATGGTATCATTGGTATGTATTTAAACTCATCTTTTTCTTCTTTTTAAAGTAAGCTGAATTATCACGTAGTGCTTCTTTGTTTTTCTGCCCTTTGCATTTATGTATATTTTTCTTTAGGTGCACCAACATAGATGTCTCATTTTTGCTTATTTGTTTTTTCACTTTGCACAGGAGAATATTGTTGATATATCGTCAGCAAACAGGAAATGGTACGATTTCTTCTTTTCTTTTTCTAGTAACTTTTTGGGTGTTTGCTGTGACTGTAATTCTTTCAGTACCCATTCGAGTTCTTTGGCTTTCCTCATTCTCTTTTATGAAGCGAAAACCTTATTTACATCTCATCACGTCTTGTTTGTATCCTATCTTCAGGTTCGCCATCTTTCTTTAAGCATTTTCTCGACCCCCCCCCCCCACCCAGCTTTTGGCATTTCTTCATTTGTTTTTCCCTTTTTTTCCCTTGGGAAGTGAGTGGTGCAGGAGTTGGTCAGCTACATGTTTCCTTTTTCTTCTGTTAAGTTCTTGCAGGCTGGTTTGTGTACTAACTCCACGTTTTCGAATAAGTTCATACTGTTATATATTTTTTCTATTCTAATAGTTTCTGATTGGTGAAAATATTGAAGAAAATCTCTACCGGACACTTACGTAATTGTTTTTCGTCATCAATGGTAATAAGACTGAAATTATTGATGTGTGAAATCCTGAAGAGGTCATACATTTATTCTGGTTTTTCTTATATATCAGGTGGTCTGCTGAGCCAAATTTTCAGTTCGAGAAGCTTACAAACAATTCACCAATTTAATTTTCTTTAGACCTTCATAGTTAGCCCCTATAAATATGCATTTTTTTCTTGCGTGTTGATACATGCTCAATGAAATGGCACACCTTACCATATTACATAAGTGCAAAAGGCATCGTTAATTATTTAGACTTCAAGATTACTGGTACTCTTATTTTTCTGATGAACTTGCAGAGGATGCTGAACTCACTCCACTTCTACGCCTAGGAGCTGGAGCTTGTGCTGGAATAATTGCCATGTCAGCAACTTACCCAATGGACATGGTACGAGGTCGGCTCACTGTCCAGGTAATACTGACATCACATATAACATATTTTAGCGTACAACTTTCCCCTGAGTTACTTCCTCCTGGATAGCCAGCTCTCTGCATATGTTTTGGGTTTTTATGAACCAGTTTAACTTGTACTCTTGTTTTCAGACAGACAAATCCCTTACGCAGTACAGGGGAATCTTTCATGCTCTTAGAACAGTTTTTGTAGAAGAAGGCCCTCGTGCTTTGTATAAAGGATGGCTTCCTTCAGTTATAGGAGTGGTGAGTAGCTCTTCCACTCATTCTTTCATTTTACACTTGGTTCGTCGTTTAAACTTTCATTATGGGTAGTTCGTCTTTGTGTTAATTAGAAAGGACTTGTATTGTGTGCTTTTATTTGCAGGTACCTTATGTTGGTCTCAACTTTGCAGTGTATGAATCTTTGAAAGATTGGTTGATCAAAAGTAAACCATTTGGATTAGTAGAAGACTCTGAGTTGAGTGTGACCATAAAGCTCGCATGTGGAGCTGCGGCAGGAACTGTTGGTCAGACAGTTGCTTACCCTCTTGATGTCATTCGTTGAAGAATGCAGATGGTAGGCTGGAAAGATGCTGCCTCTGTTGTCACTGGAGATGGGAAGACCAGAGCACCGCTTGAGTATACAGGAATGGTAGATGCATTTAGGAAAACAGTTCGACATGAGGGATTTGGTGCGCTGTACAAGGGTTTAGTCCCTAATTCTGTCAAGGTTAGAGCATTTTATTGAGAATAACTTTTCACAAATTTTATTAGATTGGAATAGCTTTCTGTTGAGAATGTTACAAGATACCTGGTACTTTTTGTTAGGTGGTTCCGACGATAGCAATAGCGTTTGTGACATATGAGCTGGTAAAAGGCATTCTTGGAGTAGAGATGAGAATATCAGATTGAAGCATTCCAAATGGAGGTTCAGTTTATTTGCTGAACTTCCAATTGAATAGCACAAGTTGGAGTCGGAAAGACGGTAAATATGTGGATGTTTCATTTTTCACTTCTTCGTGTACATGAAATTAGGAACCTATGAACAAGCACCTCAGAGCCACAACTTTATTCTTTTGATATTTCCCTTATACACTCCAGCTATGGCAAGGAGTTGTTTAGAATTGATGATTGATGCATTTATAGAATTTATAAACAAAAATAAATACAAAGCCAAGTATTGGTTTTATGCTGCGTCATGGTCTTGTCTTCATCTTTGTCATCTGTTAATGGATGCTAAAATTTTCGGTTCGTCTTTATGACTATATGTATTGTTTTATGATGGATCTGAATTGTGCGAGGTATGAGACCCACTGATTAAATAGACACTGATATTATGCAAATATCTACCTTTGTAGTTTCATTTACATTAAATTGATCCGGAATGGAAGCTAATGTTTTATGGGGGAATTGATACGAGGAAATTGATCTGCCCTAAAATATTGATCCAAGTATTAAATCTTTTATTCACCATCTGTCAAGGCCATAAAGGAAAAAGAAAAATGCGAATTGCTACTCTTCTTTTCCAGGCCATTTTCATGCATTTTGGATGTTCTAGAGCGTATTCCATCTGAAAAAATATTTGAAGTAGGTAGGCTTATCACACTTTTACTGAACTACCATAAAATTTAACACTTTTATTGATTTTGCTATACAAAAATTGCTAGTGGTGTTTTTCACAATGCAATAGTTGATGTGCACAAACAAAAGATAAAATAGAGCTATACACCCTTTACAGACAATAAATAATAGAAATAAGTATGCTTATTGACAACATCTATCTAGTGACACACCTTACCAAATGAAAAAATTAAACACCAACCAATCAAAATTCAGAAAGAGATGTACAAACAAAACCTTGGTTGAATTTACATTGCTCCGAGAACGTTAAGTAGCTATTTGCTGTCTTCCTCTTGTTTTCTTTGAGATCATGTCTTTGAGATCAATGTAACGATTACGGTGATAGTCAATCCAAACACACAACTGTCTTATAGCCTCTCTTTTCTCTTCACTCAGGCTTACCAATCCATTATCTTTCTCATTCATCTTTCTTTCCAATTCTCCCATCTTCTCGTCCATCTCTTCGATAACTTTCTCCAACTCCCTCAACTTCTCTACCTGCTTCTCGACAGTTTGAGTTAATCTTTCCCTTTCATCTTCATCATTCATCAATATTGTCTCCATTTCCTCAATCTTCACTGACAATAACACCTCTTCTTCCTCCTTCTCTTTCAGTTGTTGAAGTAAACTTGTTATTTCCATCTTCAGCTGATCTTTCTCAACATTGGTTTCAGTAATCCAGTTCCTCGTAAGCTTAAGCTCGTTTACAATTTCATAAACACGAGTCTCAAAATGGCCATAGTCTTCCTCAAACTTCATGTTGAATGTATCAATTCCAGTTAGTGTGTGATTTACCTTCTCTGATACCTCTGTTATCATTTTCACTTGAGCTTCTTTATAAGTAGTGACTATCCCTGACAGTCTAGTAATCCGTTCTTCAAGCAATTTGTGTTCTTTTTGTAACTTCATTTCTTTGCTCAGTTGGATCTCTTCCTTCTCTGTTAATAATTGTTCAGTGATATGAAGCTTCTGACTTGTTAAGCGATGCTTAACTTCAGTATTTCTCATGATCTCTCTGAGTGTAGTAATTTCATCTTCTTTCATCTCCAAATCGCTCCTCAGATCTTCCATACTTTCTTCTAGTTGATTGAGTTCCTGATTTTCCGTATCTCTGTCTTTGTGTAACTGTTCTGTCATCTCTTCTATCTTCTTCTGTGATGATTTGAGGCTTTTCTCGAGATTTTGATATTGAAGTCCTAATTGTTTGTGCTCCTCAGACAATTTGATGAATGCATCCTCCTTTTCTTTGAGCTTTCTCTCCTCTTGTATGAACTTGTTCACTAATTCAGTGTTGAGGTTCTCGGCCTGAGAGAATCTTTCTTCAGACTCTAGCTTACCTCTAGAGATTTGCGCTTCCAATTGGCTTTTCTCCGACTGCTGCAATTCTAGCTGTTGCTGGAAAGAGTTGACTTGTTCAGTCAAGGCTGCAATTTGGGTAGATGCTTCAATCTGTACATCTTCTAGTTTTTTCTGGATAGAGATTACCTCAGCTTCTCTCTCTGTTAGTGTCTTTTCCAAATCAGACATATTTTTCTCCAGGTCTCCATTCTCCTCCCTTAAGTGATTGCCCTCATTAAATTCCAACTCACGTTTATCAATATGTAGGGTCTCCACATCAAGTTGAATACTGTCGATTTGTGCTGTTAGATAGTTGACTCGAGTTAATGAATCAGTCTCTTGATCCTCAAGTCTTTTTAGAAGAGCAGAGAGTTCGTCATCTTTCTGTTTCTCTATTTTTGTTCTCTGGGTATGTGACATATCAAGTTTCACTTCTAAATCCTTCATTCGACTTGATGCCTCTTCTTTGTGAGCTTCATGGATTTCCAGGTGACTCGAAAGCTCTCTCTCTTTCTCTGCCACTTTTTCACTTAACTCGCTTGATTTAGTTACAAGATCTTGTATGTTGTTTTGAGCTTGCTTCATGTCATCCTCAAGCAGTGAAATCTTTGAGGAAGAATTTATTGTCTCCTCTTCAGCAGTCTTTTGCATCTGCATAAGCTTAGCAATTTCTTTTTGTTTTGATTCCAGTTCTTCCTTTAAAGTAGAGAATTCACCCTTCATTGCTTTCAATTCTAGCTTTAGGGTGCCTTTCTTGTGCTGCAACTGATTGTTGATTGTTCTCAATTCTTCAGAATGTTTCTTCTCCTCTTCAATGCTGACAATGAAGGCCTCTTTTTCCAGGATTAAGGTTTCTCTTTCTCTATTCATGTCTTCAAGTTTCTGGTATTGTTCAGCCTGGAGCTTATATGCAGTTTCCATAAGTCTTGATTTCTCATCATTCCATTTTCCGGCTTCAGCATTTAGATCCATTATAATTCTCTGTGCTTCTTGTGTTTTGCTCAAAGCACTTTGATACTCCAAATATAATGCTTCCTTTTCATCTATAGTGACTGTCAACTTTTTATTCAATTCGCCAACCTCCAACATTGCCATATCAAGTTCTTGCTTGATGCTATCTGATCTTTTTTTCATATTATTTTCAACTTTACCATTTTTTGTGCCCTTTTTCTGTAGAGAATCATCTGAGTCCGAAGAATCTGAGCTGGATGAGGAACTGTCCTTCGCATGCGTGCCTTGTGCTTTCTTTTTCAACTCTTCAGTCAGATGATCATAACTTTCATAAAGAGACTGGTAATGATTGTGGAAATCTTGTATCAATTTAGCAACCGACTCTTTCCCATCATTATCCTGTTCTTCTTTAAGAAGCTCTAAGATCTTTTGCACTTTGCCCTCAATTTCTGCAGTTATAAAACACTTTTAATTGTTAATCAAACAGAGGAGGTAATCCTTGAAAGAGAATGGTAAGCGAAGGTCATATTGTTCTCAACTAGCCTAATAATTTTAACAATTAGGAAATCATTAATGCCACAAACGAAATACCTGGTTTGGTTTCCTTAAGCTCCACATCTTTTTCTTCATCAATGTGACTCCCAAGAAAAGATATAAATGGCTCACGCCAACGATGCTTAGGCATGCCTTTTATACGTTTATCAGCAATCTGCCCTGATTGAAAATCACAAGCCATAGCAAAATGAAATAGACATCTAACATAATTAAATAAGCATTCAACAGGACATTGATATTAGTAATACATATTGTTTCATTGTGACAAGTAGACCTTAATAATCTTTTCCTTACTGTCTTTCTGAGGATCAGAGTGAAGAAGGTTATTTTCAATATCATGGATTGATTTGAATCCTTGGCGTTGACTAGATATTAGATTTTTGTAATGCCATAAAGCAGATGGATATGCTTGTGAAGAAAGCAGGGTATGACTAATGTTAGTATCATCTGACCGTTTTATGTTAGTCTTGAATTTTCTTCTAAAACTGAGCTGAATCTCACGTAGTGAACACCACATAAAGTAAATAGGAGCAGAACATGAGTTTTATAGAGAGCTGTGTGAATAAACTGGGTTCGATGCACTGTTTCTGTTTTTATTGGAGATGAGGATTCTTGAAGTGACCTCCCATGTTCTTTCTCCGGACTCGTGTGAAATTTTTTATCTGGGGATCCAATATTCCAACTATAATGCCTAACATCGGCCAACAAAATGTCCTACAAATTACATCTTTTTACCGACCTAAACTTCAGTTGTGATAAAAACCATAACAATATTATAGGCTATGAAGCTCCCAACGGCATGTAGTAGGTAAAAACTGTAACATTAACAACCTGCATTCAACACAAATTTTCAGCTTTGCAAAGTATGTGATGGGAATTGTTACAAGCATCACAAACTCAGGCCATCCAAGTCATGTCCCATTCTCATAAAGGCACAGAAGTACATGGTCGATAGGATATTGAAAATTAGAGTCACGTAGGCTTCTCTGTCAAGGCACCATTAAAAGTCCAAAGTCAATTGGAGATTTATCAAGGAGCAATTGATTACATTTACCTCTACCACAAATGATAATTAGGTGTAACCAGGGACGGATCCAGGAATACAGGCCATTGTGGGCTAAGCATAGAACAAATTTGATAAGTTACCCCCGAAAACACCAAAGTTCTTGTATTTGAGTTAACCAAAAAGAGAATATGTAGTAGTTTCTACTTTAACACATATTTTTTTATTTACAATTCTTCCTAAGATTTCTCATAAAAATTCGAAAAATTTCGAAAAGTTTCTAATATACAACTGACCAAAACATATGTAAAAATGAAACTTTAATACTTGGATGATATGATTCTCGGATAAATTAAATAATCGAAATACAATTTCATATGACAACAACTATATCCACGATTAATCGCACCGATTTTTAGTTTTATGAAATTTGTCCAAAATAGCCAGGCGCGATCAGTTGTATACAACTGATCAATATTTTTTTCTGGGGAGGGGGGGAGGGGGTTTATTTAGTAATGTACTAAATAAAACGTATAATAAAAAAAATCGAATTCTCTTGATTATTATTAAAAAGGAAATAAAATTTAAAAAAATTTATTTGGAAATAACAAAAATCTTAGAACAATTATTCAGAAAGAAAATGAAGTAAAAAGAACAATTGTTAAGAAAGAAAAAGAAATTAAAAGAACAATTATTGAAAAAATAAAATAGTTTAAAAGAATAATTGCTATAAAACAAAAAAGACTATAAAATAAGTAAAAAAAAATAAGTAACAAACAAAAATAAAATTAAAAATATTTCTCACCAAAAGAAAATAACTTAAAAAAAGGGCAACAAATTGGCATCGAACTCTAGACATCATCCTAAATTTTGAATGCCCTATCCAATGAGCAATTGCAATTTATATCTTAAGAATACTACTAATAAGTATAATATTTTAGATCTGAGTGGGGGCTATATAGACCCCACTAGCCCTTACGTAGGTCCGCCCTTGGGTGTAACAATGATGAAATGCATCAATTAATGGGAATAAACTATGCCATAACACTTACCCTTGATGGGACTTAAACCAAAAATTCAAAGGGGCTGCCCTAGGGCTTGCCTCACAAGAACGGGACAAAACCAATATATAGCTAGTTGCAGTGTTGCACCACACATCAAGTCAAACAAGGGTGAGGTCCTTTGTCACATGTTTGTGTCACACATAATATTTATTGACAAGTGTACTTTTTTAAATTTTGTGTGGGTCCACACATACACTTGAATGTTGAATCTTTCATGTGACAACGAATACTCTCCCCGCCAAACCTGGTCCCATTCCATCTCCTAAACCTAATAGGACACCAAATCTATAAAAGTCAGTGGTTTGATGCATAACACTTAATTTTTCTAAAAGCTTTTTCCTTTAACCCAACATCTAAGGCCATTTGGGTCGGGGGTGGGGAGAGAAGGCGTCTCCAGCGGCTGAGGGCTCGGGGCGGCGAGTAAGCTTGCGCGAGCCCTGGCTGCAGCCCGGGACTCGCGTGGGCTGGAGGTTGAAGAACCACGCGCCCCTCTTTAATTCTTGGGCCTCCTTTTTTTGTTTTGTTTAAGTTATTAATTAAATTGGTTTTTTTAATGTTTTAATAAGTAAAATTAATTATATTAAAAAAATATATAATAAATTAAATTTAACACCTAAATTAAATTAAATGTGTAGAATCTAATTAATTGTTTTGGGCTTGTCCGAAAGCTATAGAATTGGACTGCATTCGTGTCTGCAGGCTCGCACAAGTCTTGAAAGTCCAAAGTAAATTTTGATCCATGATTTGCCCCCCACCACCCACCCCCATTTGGGCGCGTGCGAGGGAATAGACTTTTGGTAGCTAAATTGTTCTACCACTATATTGTCAAATCATATATAAACCTCAAGATTTTTCCTTTCAATTCCAATGTGGGATAAAATCACTTCTATTTTTTTTCTTCCATTTCAAAGGGTAATCTTTGAGAATCAATTTCTCATTCACCCGAACTCTGATTTGGACATATCATATACTATTTAAATCTACTAACGGAGTAGAATATAATTCCGCAAAAATTCGAATGAATTTTATACTTATCAAATTTATTTTAATTATAAATGAGAGGGGGCAAGAATTAGAAATTGAATTAAATCAATTTCGAAGCTCTACCATTGGATACGACCAGACAGGGCTCGGAGTGGGGGCAGGGGCAGCCCCAGGGCTCCGGAGCCCCAAGCCCCCCATCCATTGGAGATGGCCTAAATCACATCTAAGATATTCAAACCCACAAAATCCAACAGAGGAAATCAATCCAAATTGTTATTTCAGTCTCTCATTGAAATCACAAAACCTATCTGATGAAATCTAAACCAATCAAAACCACGCCAACATCCATCCATATAGAGCCCAAGAGAAATTGGACTATTACAAAATAAAATTTCCCGGGTAAGTATGTAGCGGAGTTGTCAGTGTCAAAGGCAATCAAACTATATATGCTCAATGTTGGATGTTAAAGTAGAAATAAAGGAATGTTACTTATATATTTTTATAGTGCAACGCACTAATAATTTTAATCTGAGACCAGCCATTTAGGTTAATTCTTAAGCAGAATGTCTTTCTAAAATCCACCAACTTATATAAAAGATGATAAATAGTAATCACAGGTCATACAATAATACACCCTTCATCCACTAAAATAGCATATTGTTTTCTCGGAACCTTTTATTGATGGACATCTCAAAAATAAAAAGGCAGGCCGTGGATTTAATTAATACTATTGTTGAACAAGTTTGCCCTACCAAATCGTGGTTCATCATATACAAGATGGTACCAAGTCATCCATTATAAAATTAAATAATATGAAATGAATTTTAAAACCAAACTCTCTTAGTACTTATACTACGGAAAATAGTATACAAAGAATCATTACAAAATGGCACGCATTCTCTCTATAATTAATGTAATCACATCCAGATTTTAATTTTAGGTAACGGAACAATAGCCAAATGCGGAATCCAAATAAAAGAAAAGAAAAACAGCTAACTAACTGGGGTGTCAGTTGAATTATGCGAATTCATAAAATGAACAGGGCAGATGAAGCTTTCATTTGCGTTGATATCAGTAAGAAGACGGGGCAATTTTACTAGTTTTTACAAATCTAAACAAACACCTGTCCCTAATGGAAGAACCAGTCCTGCATTCATGGCTTGCCACTCCGCCCCAATATTTTATTTTTCCTCCTTTTTTTTATAATAATAATAATAATAATTCAGACGATCTGGAGTCTGGACTAGCTGGCTTTTCTGATAGATTTAAAGAGGAGCACTACTCAGCAATCAAATTTATTGAATCATTCCGAGTCCAAACATAAACAAAAACAACAAATGAACACGATTAGTCTCTTCGTCTTACTCTTCTTCATCGTAGTTATAAAATTTGGTTTAACAATTGGAAAGAAAACAGAGGAAACGAGCCTTATCATGATCGAAGATACTGATCAGAAAACCTCCACTCAAGCCAAACCAGAGTTTCTCAACAAAAAATCAAAAGCTCATTGAAATTTTATTTTCCAGATAACTAAGAAAATCAATCAATTACTCAATACTTCAGCTCGAAGATCATACATAATTCCAACAGAATACAGAAATCAACATCAAAATCAAGACAAAGAACGAAACTATAAACTTAATCAGGCAAAAAACATTAATTACAAAATTCATTAATCAAGAATTTACCTCAGAATGAACTCGTCAGTATCGCTCTCCAACGCGGCAGATACGGAAAAACACCAAAACTTTTTAGAGATGGAGAGAGAGAGTCTCTACTGTAAATTGAATAGGAAAATGTAAATGGCGTGTGAATTTAGTGATTAGTATTTGTATCATTGGCTATCAAATTTGAGTGATTAAATCAGTAAATTAGAGAAATGAGAATTAGAGATGAGCTGAATAATTAGCTGTCCGTTATATAGAGCGACAGGCAGCGTAATTGCAGTATTTCAATTTTAATTGCCCTCTAGCTTCGATTTATTTACTGAATTGCCATTTTACTGCCAATTTTCAAATTTTAATGCTGGCGCTGCTAAGAAATTGCGTGGGAAGACACGCTGTCTTTATTTATTTGAGTTAAAATGCAAAAAATCCTTATTATCTTGAAAAAAATTATCCGAATCAAAGGCATTTACTCATCTTCTAGGCCGTAGACTGTTTTACTCTGTATTTTATGAAGGAAATGAAAAATATACTTTTCTTTTTTCTGAAGGAAATGTAAAAATACTAATTTTCACTTAAAATGTTGATAATAATTCTCCTGTTAAACTTAAAAAAAAATAGCATTAATCCAATGTCCTATTGTAATGTCTAAGATGGAGAAATTCTGATAATAAAATGTTAATACACGAGGTCTTTTGTTAATAAAAATAATGGATCTATATAAGCTAATTATGAATAATAAAAGGAGTGTTTCTGCATTTTACTCAGTATTTTGACATTATTTGGCAGATCATCTCAGACGGCAGCAGCAGTAAGTAAAAAAACAAAACAAAAAAGAAAAAATTCTGATGTCGCACTCGCACCATTGTAGAAAGCTGTGAAGGAATTTATTACTGTATATATTATTTCTGAGTTACAAATTTTTTGCCTTTATTTTCTTGGTAGAATGTTTTAAATCATCTAATCTTTTAAAATATTCCTTTTTCAAAGTGTGCAAACGAAAATATCTCACCTTTTTTTCTTTTTGAACCTTTTAACCCTTAAATTTTAAAACATTACAAAAGAAAGAAGAAAAAAAAAGGTCGAACATTTCTTTAGACGTACTCTAGAAGTTCTAAAAGTGTCTATTTGTATGTCAAGGACATGTCTCCTGTGAGTATAACATTTTTAACTTATTTAAATATTCAAAAAATTACATGGCGTTTCAATATCATACTGATATACATGATGTGCTCGAGTTATGTTCGCGTCCCATGAATATTGACACTACAAACTTCAATTTGTAGGAGTATATTTGCATGACAGGAAGACTTGTTTTAATTTATAACTACTTTTTCTAAAAGTAAATTATATGAAATATAGATGACTAAGCATTGATAACACGAATCAATAATTTTGTGCAACTTCTTAGTCACTAAGGGTGAGTTTGGCCTAGCGATTCAAAAAGCAATTATAGGAGAACCAATTTTATTAAAATTGATTATGGTAATAATTGATTATGATAAAAATTAATTATAGAATAATTGCTTTTGTAAAAGTAACACTTTGGTTGCATCTAAAATAAGTTGATTTTTTGCTTCTCGAGATCCCAAAAGTGATTATGATCTTGGGGGTCAAACACTATGAAAATCACGATTAAACATCAGTAATTTTTATAAACAGGGCCAAACACTTCAAAAATCACAATAAAGATGTAAAAGTGATTTTAAGAGCTCCAATCGCTGGGCCAAACTCACCCTAAGACGAATTAGTTCTACGACACTACATTAACTTTAAACTACTCCGTACTTTTATTTTATTTTTTGGGTAAATTACGAATACCCCCCTCAGGTAAAGCTTAATTATAAAAATCACCCTCACGTATTGGGTATTACAAAAATCCCCCTCAGGTTTGTCACCTTATTACAATTAACCCCTAGTCCCTAAAATATTCCAATTTTGCCCTTGTATGTTATTTGTATTGTTTGTAATGTCTTATAAATGTTAAAACTTGCGATCTAATTATTATACCTTATAAATTAGAAAAGAGATAATTATATATTTACTACCAGAATAATTGATAAAAATTTATAATTGCCCATAAGTTTTAAATAATATTGCAAAATAAGGTATTTATATATTTATTAGCAATTTAAATTGTAAAATATTAAATTAAATAGATTTTAATAATATATTTTGTAAATATGAATTGTTTACACATTAGTTAAATGAATTTATTTTATAAATTAGTATATTTAATAAATTATGTGGTATTATAAATAAGATATTTTAATTTATTAAAGTTTATAGAGTATTATAAATTGAAATTTTTATTGAAATTTATGGGAAATTATAAATTATATCAATTATTTTGGTGGTAAATATATAATTATTATTTTTATAATTTATAAGATATAACAATTAACCACAAGTTTTAAAATTTATAAAATATTATAAACATTACAAATAACTTCCAAGGGTAAAATTGAAGCATTTTAGCGACAAGGGGTTAATTGTAAGAAGGTGACAAACCTGAGGGGGATTTTTGTAATACCCAATATGTGAGGGGGATTTTTGTAATTAGACCTTACCTGAGGGGGGTATTCGTAATTTACCCTATTTTTTATAACAAAAAGTTACTTTTAAATGAAATTATAAAGAAAACTCAAATTTTTATTTATAAGATTTTATTAAATAAAAATAAATCAAATTTAATGGGACACAAAGAGGAAGTAAAGACTAAAGAAAAGCTAGTGGTATTCCCAGCAGGGTCGGCCATCCCCTAGGTCACTTAGGCGGTTGTATTTTCTTAATGACGATGTGTATTTTGATCTTTAATTAGTAATTGAAATGAATTTATAAAAAAATAATAGTAATTTAAATTTAATATATGTTTCGAGCATGATTAGATGATACATAAAATGTAATGAATAAAGTAAAGTCAAAATATGCATTGTTGTCTTCAATTTGAATTATAAATATGCAGTCTAGTAGCAAAAAAAGAAATATGTATTGTTCAAATCGATTGATTTTATTATCGAACTTGAAATCAACAAAAAAAAGATATGTGCATAAGTGAAAAAATAATAAATGATCAAGTGAAAATGATCACTCTTTGTATTAGTTTTGTGACAAAAACTTATTTGAAATTGTTACAAATAATTTTTACTGACAAGGGTACGATGATTTAAATTAAAATGTGAAGTGATTTTTAATGGTGCAATACTTATTGTGACGGTGCAAGGTGAAAAATATCCCCGAGGAATCAGACAGAGAGAGAGAGAGTGTGTTAGTGTGTGCACATAAATTAACTCTTTTTTATATATACATAAAAATAAAAATAACAATAATAATTGTATTACTAATTCTTTTGTTTACTCTAACAACAATTGATTGGTATTGAGATTATTATTCCTGCCCCGCCCATTGACACTTGTTCCATTTTACAAAATGCACCCAAAACAGTGAGGCACACATCTGTAAGTAAAGTAAAACCCATTCATCTTCCCCAAACACCCTTCAATTCTCCTCGTTTTCTCAGAAGAATCTTACAGAAGACCACCTTTGCAAAAAAAAAAAATCACACAACGCTTCTTCATACAGCTTAAAGCTCCCACCTTTGCACAACCCTTTCCATCTTCATCTCCTCACACAAAACGACAACATTGTTTTGTGAATTGTTAAAAAAGAAAAAAGAAAACAAAAAGCACTCTTCACCTTTTATCATTTCTGTAACTGGTAAACAAAGTTAATAAAATAATCAGCGTTAATTTAACCAAAGGCTCTCCGGTTGGTCTTCAACGATTTTCTTTCAGCAGGTGATTTTCGTTCTCCAAGAATCTAACTCACATTTTATTTTTCGTGTTTAATATAAAAGAAAAAGAAACCATTTGGTGCATTTGTTTAATGAGTAAGTTATGATTTGCAGAATTGGGTTATTCTTCTCTGTTTTCAGGTGTTTTTGTTTGTTGTTGCACGCAAGTAGTTGAAACGTCAAAATGAGTTCATCTGAAAATTTAAATCTCAGAATCACACCTATGCCAGACCTCTTAAAACTCTTTAAACCCTTACTCCGTCCAGATGATTTTGTCCAGTTAGTTAACATGTTAGAGGACCGTGAAAAGGAAATTAAAATCGAATGGAGATATCTCGAAAAGGATCTAGTTTCCATGAAAGAACAGTGCGGATTATTAGAGAACTGGCAAAGTTCAGCAGAGCTTGAAAAGATGGAATTGGAGGAGAAGATGTTAACAATTCAAAGAGAATGTGAAGAATTAAAGGAGAAAATCATTAGGCTGGGAGAGGATGAGAAAGTGTTAAGTGAAAGAAAGAAAAGGGCCGAAGAGGGATATGCCAAAGTTTCTAAGGAGCTATCCGAGAAAACAAGTGAAAAGAATAAGAAGATTTCTGAGTTGAATAAGAAGATTGGCATTTTGAAAAATCAAATGGTAGAAAGAGATCAGAGTATAGGAACTCTCCAAGAGAAGTTGATGCGTTTTGAGGAGAAGGTGGCAGGACTCGAAAGAGAAATTCATGATTTGAAAGGACTAAAACTGGAAGGTGATCGAAAAAATGAGGATATGAGGCGTGAAAAATCTGAAGCTGATCAGAAAGTAGAGGAATTACGGCGCCAAAATAGTGAGATTGTGGAGACTATCAAGGGGCTTAGGCGCGAAAAATTAGAAGCCGATCAGACAGTAGAGCAATTAAGGCGCCAAAATGGTGAGGATGTTGAGACTATCGAGGGGCTGAGGCGCGAAAAATCGAAAGCCCATCAGATGGTGGAGGACTTAAAGCGCAAAAATACTGAGGACATTGAAACTATTAAGAGATTGAGGCACGTAATTTTGACTGTTAATAGGGAAAAAATGAGTTCCGGTCAAACTAGGGCGGAAACGAGTAGCAAAAATTCAGAAGAAGCTGATGAGGAAATGGAACAACTAAGGAAACGAAATTTCGATGCTTCTGAGACTATTGATCAGTTGAGGCGCAAAGTAATCGCAGCTGAAATGGGAAAAATGAGTTCTGATCAAATCGTAAAGGAAATGAGACACAAATTGTCTGAAGCCGAGAAAAGGGCGGAGGCTTTTCAGAATATGGAGGATTTGAACCGCCAAATACCGGTTGCTGAAACTGAAAAAACAAAATCGGATAAAACCCTGAAGGAAACGACAAGCAAACAATCTGAAGTTGATCAGACTGTGGATCAACTAAGGTGTGGAAACTTGGACGCTTCACAGATTATAGTGGATTTGAAGAACCAAACATTGGCGGCTGAAGGTGACAAAAAGAAGTATGATCAAACCTTGGACGAAATGGAAAACAAACAATCGGACGTTGAACATAACGTGAAGGAACTAAATTGCAAATATTGGGTGGCTCTTCGAAGAATTGAGGAGTTAAACCGCCAAAAGTGGGAGGCAGAAGAGGCTGGTAAAGTGTACAAAAAGAGGTCAGCGAATATGGAATCAAGACTCAAGAGATTGGAGGAGGGATTAGCAAATATAAAGAAAGTTAAGATGGGAAATCTAGATAATGTTGGAAAGTCAGATGACAAATTTGGCACTTCAAAGAAGGCTAAGGACATGAGTATGCATGCATGTAGTGGCCCGTCGAAGATAGGTAGTTACCGTTAACTCAATAACTGTATGATATTCTGTTTGTATGCTTGTCGTGCCCCGTTGATTGAATATTGACATTTCATTTGGTCTTAGTTCTCTAACAAGAAGTATATCGTTTTTAGTGCAATTATATGTTGTATTAATTAAGATGATCAATTTGGGATTTCTTGCGCACATGAATTATATGGACTCAACTTGATCTCAAGTGCTCTTTGTTACTTTCATTATTATTATTATTCTTATTTTAATAATTTACTTCCATTAACATGTTGACTCTAGTTTTTGGATCTAATTGGCCACTTGATTAATAATCATCATATCATTAATAGTCACCTTTTAACTTTTTCACGTTGCCTTATTTCTAATCTACGAAACTTGGTAGTTATCTTCATGTCATTTTCCAACACTTGTACTTCTGTGTTCCTAATTTTTTTGGCATAGTGCCCCCCTGTTTGAAATAATTAGTATAGTATGGGATTCTTTTGATATGTATAACAAGATAGTTATCATGAGCTTGTATTTATTGTTTTGCACATAAAATTAACATGTGATATGTATGTTGACAGGCGGCAATACATTTGTACGTTTTGATCGTTGTGACTTTGCTAAGCTTAAAATTGACGGTACTGATCAAGGAGGAAATGGAAGTAAAAGATTGAAGCAGGGGTCAGGTATCATACAATATATATACTCTTATTTAGTCAGCTTATTAGTTTAGTTTTACCAAATTGAGTAACAAATAATTAAAGTTTACGTTCTTTAGTAGTTTGTTTCCATATCATCATAAGAGTTGTCTTTTAACTTTTTAGCATTGCCTCATTACTGATTTATGTACCCTACTAGTTATCTTCAACTTTACTTCCACTACTCGAACCAAAGTAGTCAGAGGCATATAGCGCATCGACGCAAAAAGGCTTCCGGGGCTATAGTGCATAGCGCGATAGATTGGGCTTTTTTTAAATGAAGCACATAGAAAGGCGAAGGAAGTTTTAACCTAACTAGCCTTTTTTTTTTTTTTTTTACTTTTGACTTTTATAAAAAAAATAGGTTAATAGGTTAAAAAGGACTGGAGCTGACGGAACATGAAATGTTTTTTTCTGCCTTTTGAAGGCAGAAAACAAAAGTTCTAAATACAGCGCCTCGCATAGTGCGGTTTAGCGCGATAGCACCACGTGGATAGCGACGCGATGCACCTGGGCTATAGCGAATAACACTCGTTATTTGCTCTTTTTACTACTCTGACTCGAACTTCTGAGTTCATATTCTTTTTTTTCCTTATATCTGAAAATATACTATATTGTGTGATTCTTTCGGTAGTATAACGAGATAGTTATTACGAGTTTGTATTTATTGTTTGCACAATGTTAACAGGCAGCAGAGAGTTGACTCCTCAAACATCTTCGATGAAAGAAAGGAATGCAAATAACACTAATTCTGAAATTAACAGTAATGATCGAGGAAATGGAGGCAAAATATTTAAGGGGGCAGGTATCTTACAATAAACTCTTATTTAGTCAGCTTATTAATTGAGTTTTATTACCGAATTGAAAAACGCATCATGAAAGTTTATGTTCTTTATTATTGTTTGTTTCCATAACATCGTAAATCACCTTATTAGTTCACCTGAGATTCATTAACATGATGCTTTGATGCAGAATCCCTCATATTAATTACTGACAGTGATGATGAAACAAGCCCTGATGGATCAAAGGGTGAAATGAAGAAGAAGTTCAATGAGCAAATTCCATCTTCCAGTCAAAGGCTAAAAAGGAGAAAGAGCTCACTTGAAAACGACTATGATAGTGTACCATATTCCATAGAGAAGAAAAAACCAAAACCGGAAATGTTGTGAGGAGAAAAGAAACTGCAGGCAACAATGTGATTTACAAACAAATTTACAGAATTTTGGACGTCTTTAGTGATGGGGATTCATAAAATGAGTATGTTCAGAAATCGATCATGTATATAATATGCTTACAAAACATTCAAAGTCAAGAGCTCTGTAAAAACTGAGGTATATGTCACTATTGCTTGCAAGGCAACCATCTATACATCTCATATACTATATTTTGATCAAATGATAGTTTTTCTCAAATATTCTCAGTATTCTTCATGTGTTGACAAGTTACTATTGGATTTCTTAAGGATTTTTTTCTTCTTCGCATATTTGCCATACCATAGGACTTTATAAATTTTTTAATTGTATATAGCTTGGGCAATGTTGTGTTCAAGCAAGGTCAGTTCTCTATGGATAACATATTTTGGAGACTGATTCATAGTATTTTTGTGGGAAATTTTGTGTCTATTCCGGTGGATTTAATCCACTAAGATGTTAGATAAACGACAAGTGTGTATGGAAGAATATTTTTTCTCTCTCTTATTCACATGTGTTTACATTCAACCTCTATAGATATAATATGTAATCATTTTAATGACTCATAAAAATGTCTTTTATCTTATAGAGTTTTTTTTCCCGCTCCTGACTTAATCTAACTCGGATCCGTTGGCAAAATCGAGTCCCATGGGTACAACATGGACAATGACGGCTAAACATGGACGGATAGAAATTAAAAGGAGAGAGTAATGTTTCTCTTTTCCAATTAGTTAGAAAAGCAAGAAACACTACAACAAAAATGATCTTTGGTGGCATCAAGTTTTATTGCATTTTGAAGAAAATGTGAGAAAAAATGAATATATTTACATTTTTTTAAAAATGTCAGGAATTATAAATATTAAATATACTATTTAGTGACATTTTATAATGTTACATCTTGTTATGATAGTGACATTTAACTTTTAGTCACATCGCTACAAGTGGCAGTTTGAAAAATGTCGTTATATATAAAATGTCACTAGCAAAGTGCCACTTGTAGCAGTGTGGTCAAATGTATCAATGTCATAATTATAGTTAAAAGTAACATTATAAAATATCACTATGGTATAAAAATGTTACTAATCAGTAAAATTAACACTTATACTTTATGGCATTTTTAAAAAATATGACTATATTAATAATTTATGACATTTTTTTTAAAATATTATCAAGTATAGATCATATTTGTTGTTGTAGTGAAACATATCTTCATTGACCGTATTACCATAAGACATACTATTTTACATCAATTAGGGCTAAATGGCACGTGATTATGTAAGACATCAATAACTAAATAATATAATAAGCTATGGTCAGGTCGAAATCAATTCTACGAGGAATGATATTTTGCGTGTGTTCCTGTTCCTGTATCATTTAATCATTCTTTATTTGATAATATCCTCCTCGAAAACTATGTCGAAGACACCATGAATGTGGGGTTTAATTTGGTAATTTTGTGGTCCCAGTACTTTATTTGCGTCAGGTCTCTCAACTAAACTACTCCTATTGAAATTTTGAATACTGGAGTATCTTTTCTTTGATAATTAATTGTACTAGTACTATTATATTATACTCTCATACTTTTTTTTTCCATTTCATTTTTAACGTGGAGCATTAAATTTTAAATATTTTTACTCTTTTTTTTTTATTTTATCATTAAGAGTAATCGCCAAATGAATTATTAAAGTTTAGGGAAATAATTATTATTTTAAGAACAAAGATTTATTTTAGAACATCCTGAAAAGAAATATGAGAAAAAAAATTAAGAACACAAGAAATAAGTTTATCTATTGATTCAAATATTTAAAATTAAGTAAAGCAAGTCTCAATTTTTTTTATTTGACAAAATTATAAGAATAATGTTAAAAATATCACTCACATATTTTAAGAAAATAACGATTTAGTATCCTTTTACTCATTTTTATTCTAATACCATGATATTCAAATCAAATCTCACATTTGAAATCAGTGGCCTCATATGATTGATTGGAATTAAACCCCCTTTTCATCCATGACGGATCACAAAATTATTTTCTTCATTAAGAATTCTCATTTCAAGTATATAATTTTCCTTCCAATTTCCATGAATCGAATCTAATCTAATTTAATGAATATAATGTTAACGAGCAGCTTCCAGACTTGATATGGTAATCCCTCTGCATTTGACCTTAAATTCTTTCTTTTCTCTTATTCACCTAGAAAGTACATAATCTAATGATTTAACAGGAGTATTCATTTTCAACCGGTATTGAAAAATACGAAAGAAGTATATTATTATTAAGTATTTGACTACAAGAAGATTTTATATCAATAAATAAATATTACTAACAAAGGGAGTGCTTTTGCATTTTACTCTGGCCCAACCCTTCCCCTTCCCCCCTCTCTCTCTCTCTCTCTCTCTCTCTGTCTGTACAACCAAACATGCAAAACTCTCTTCTCTCTCCAAAAACCCTTTCCTCCTATCTCCATCTTTTTCTCTAAATGAGTTTTCCTCTTGTTCTTCATTGTTTCCTTTCTTCTACATTACTTTAAAAAAAAAGGTCTTCCTTTTATTTCCTAATCACAAGCTAAAACAGAGGTCACTTTGAAAATCATTTGACCAACAAGGGCTCTCCGGGAGTTCTTCAAGAAGCAGGTATTTTCATTCATTCTTCATACTTCAAGTTCCTTTTATTTTATTTTCTAAATCTTCAAAAAAAAAAAAAAACTTTTTTGGGTGATTTTGTATTCTAGTGATTAGAAGAACAAGGTGGGAGAATAGAGTTTAGTTTCTTGTTAGTTCAGAATAATAATGTACAATATGACACCATTATCTTTTTATGGTACAAGATTACCTACAACTAAATAATTTTCTATTTCAAAGCCTTAGCTCAAATTTTAACAACTAATTCCTGTTCAATTTATGCTTTTAAGTATTGCAGAATTGGGATCCTCCTCTCCTCTGTTGCATAAAGCATCAGCAAACATAAAAGTAGTAGAAATGAGTTCATCATCCTTGATTCAAAGTTCCAACCCCCGAATCACACCTCTACCAGATTTGTTAAAACTCCTTAAACCCTTTAGTCCTGATAAAATTGTCGAGTTACGCAATATGTTAGAGGACCGCGAAAGGGCTATTAAAAAGGAATGGGAATATCTTGAAAAGGAATGTCATTCAATCAAAGAAGAATGCCGAATATTAGAGAGATTGCTTAGGTTAGCCAATCTCGATAAGAAAAAAATTGAGGAAAATATGATAAGAAGTGAAAGAGAATGCGAAGAATTGAAACAAAAAATCACTAGGCTGATAGATGATGAGAAATTTTCAAGTGACAGAGCTAAGAAAGCCGTAGAGAGATGTGACAAGGTTTATGAGGAGATTTCTGTTATTACTAATGATAAAAATAGGGTGATTTCTGAGTTGAATAATGCCGAAGAGAGATGTGTTAAGGTTTATGAAGAGCTTTCTATAATGGCTACCGAGAAAAATAAGGTAATTTGTGAGTTGAATAAGAATATCAGCATGCTGAATAATCAAATATTAGAAAGAGATCAGAGAATAGAAATGTATCAACTGAAGTTGATGTCTTTCGAGGAGAGGGTTGCCCCAGTTGAAAGAGAGCTTCAAGAGTTAAAAGGTCAGAAATCGGCATTTGATCGTATCATGGAAGAAATGAGGTCTAAGCAGTCAGAAGCTGATCAGATGGTGGAGGAATTAAAGCTTCAAAATACCAAGGCCTCCAATACTATTGAGGGGTTAAATCGCAAACAGTCAGAAGCTGACGAGGAGAATGAGCGACTAAGGCACCGAAGTTCTTTGGCTTCTGAGACAATTGGAGAGTTGAGGAGCCAAATTATTGGTATTGAAATGGAAAAAACAAGGTATGATAACACAATAAAGGAATTGAAACGAAAACTGTCTGAAGTCAATCAGACTGTGGATGAACTCTGGCGTTCAAACATTGAGTTGAAACGCCAGAAATTGGATGTTGAGGAGGCTGCTGAAGTCAACACAAAAAAGATGGAGAGCTTTACACCAATAATCACGAGAATGAAGGAGGGATTGGCAAATATATTGAATGTTGAGGTGCAAGATATGGTGAATATTATTAAGTCCAATGAAAGGTGTGATGCTACACCAAGTTCTAAAGGCGAAAAAGAAAACTTGGAATATGGCAGAATGCATGTTTGTAATGGCTCGCTGAGGACAGGTAGCTAATGTTATTTTGTTAACTCATAAATGAATAATATTGTTCCAATTTTAGAAAATATTTAGTAAAAAGTGATTTATCTTGATGCATTTTATGAGTTTGATATTATTGTTTGCACATGGAAGTTTAGGAATAACATGTGATATGTATGTTGACAGGCAGCACAAAGATGCCTCATCGATATTCTCCGATAAAAGATGGAAATACAAATGAAAAAAATGCTGAAAATAACAGTACAGATCAAGGAATTGAATGTAAGAGATCAGAGGTGTCAGGTATCATTCAATATATACTCTTTCTTAGTCAGCTTATTAATTTTGTATTACCAAATTCTACCATACCTTATTATGTAGATGTTGCTGCTTTTTAAAACTCTTTTGTTTGTGGGATATGGAAAACAATGCTTGCTTTTGAAATCTAACTATATAGCAGCGAGATGTAGCTCTTTATTAGTATAATGCTAATTTAAGTTCTTTTGTAACTTATTGTTCATTACGTTGTTAGTTTCAGTTTCCATAACGCCTTAATTCAACTTATTATTTGCTAACTGGAGATGCATTTAACGTGATGTAGATTGCATTGAAGTCATTTGCGTTGACGATGAAACAAGCCTCAGTGGAAGTCCAAATATGAGCGAAAGGGATAAGATCAGTGAGAAATTTCCCCTAACTAGTTTCGTGCTAAGAAGGAAAAGCAGTGCTAAAAAATGGCTGCTTAGAGCTGACATGCTCAATGATTTTCAAGATGATCTTCAACTTTGCATGAATGTTGTATGTGTACTGTATAGACAACAAATTTCTGCATCAGAATCTACTACGCAAGATTTATATGGAGGACTTAGCCATTCTGATGCCCTGAGGTATTTCAATCGAACTATAGTTTTAGATGGTGCATATCAGATAATCACCATAATCATGAACAATAGTCAGGATTCTAACAGGATTTTTTTGTTTGAAATGTTGTGATTTTCTTTTTCAGAGTGCGTGCTTTGGGGGAATATCTAGTCGATGGAGGTCAGGGACTTCGACTGGGAAAATCTGTCTATGAGGTGAAGCAAGACCGACCAGATGTTCTGGTAGAGTGTAGGAGGCTTGCAACAAACTACCATGAGCAGCTTTTTCACATATATTGCAATGGGGAAGATCCATTCTTCAAACTAATCAAACTCCACAACTTGTAGTAACATATTGAACTAACTTCTATAATTATGTAGAGTTCAAAATTTAATTTTAGCAGTGTAAAATACACTCTCAGTCCCTTACTTTTCTATTCTTCCAATTTTTGCGCGGAGTTTTAGGTAAAAGTTAAAAAGGTGAAACTTTTAGGTATCGTTACGTATATGCCCTTAAAAATAGTGGTTAAGAATTAGTGGTGTCAAATTATTACTATATTTGAGAGTCTATTTTTGAGAAAAATAATTTCATTTATAGATATATAGTATTAATTTTGGGACAACCTAAGAAGGTAATAGCTGTGAAAATTTAGGGATAGAGAAAATATATTTTTGTTGATAGATTTATTATTAGTTTAGTTCAGTAATTGTTTCAGTTTAATTGAACTTGACTAATTGTGCATATCAAACAAGGTTAGAACAATATTTTTCTTTTGAAATTTCTTAAAGCTTGAATCCATAATTTAAAATTTGATATATACAATAATATCAAGCTATGTGGTATTCTATTGGACAAAGCTCATTTGAGTTTTATGAAATGGGAAGGATCCTTTCATGAAAGCGAAATAGTTGATCTATCATCCTCAAGTTTTATGTATTTTGGTAAAGGATACTTTTGGCTTGCTGGATTTTCTCATGTCTGTCTGACATTTCTCTATTTTAATAGTGTACGTTTACGTTTCAATTAATAAAGTATTTAGGAAATGGTCTTCACTCTTCACCTACAATTCAATTTGATATCTTATTTGAAAAATACTGAATCATAACCTCTAACTATTTACGTATATAAACTAATAATAACTTTAATATTGTATGTTATTAAAAAAAAAAAAGACCAGGTCACCTGGCTATTAATTATTTTTTCCTTTTTCCACGAGAGATTTACCATTAATTCGCTAAGGCATTCTTCTCATAACCCCAGACCATTAAAGGGCACGTGATTAAGACAGACCTCAATAAATAGATAAATACTAGTAATACTAATAAGTTAAATATGGTCAGGAAAGGCGTGTTTTCCTGTATTCGTCAACATCAATCATTCTTAATATAAATATCCTCCTCGAAAACTAAGTCAAACACACCATGAATGTTGGTTTAGTTTGTTAAATTTGGGTGCAATTATGAAATAATTTTGTGGGTTTGGTTTCCTAAAAACAGTTTGGATGATTATGGAGAATTTTTTGAATTTTATTTGGGATTTTATGATTTGAAAAGTTAAAAATGGAGTATTTTGATTGAGTTTATGTGTTGGGTTTTATTATTTTGAAAAAAATTAAAAATTCATTGGATTGAATTTGAATATTAGAGTTTGGAAAAAAAATGAGTTAATGACAATTTATACCTATTTTATTCATAATATTTAATTTACATCCATGTAATCCAAGGAAATTTTTTGTCCAAGTCTGGCTTGGCCAAACTCATCCAACCACCAAGCAAGTGTATTGCACTTGTTTTGTGATTGGTCACTTTCCTGGAAGTTACATCCAATCACAAAGCAAGTGTATTACACTTGTCATGTAATTAGTTTGGGTTCGGCCAAACCCGGTCTGGGTAAGAATTTCCCTTTAAATAAGAGCATTTTATCCTCCTATAATCTTATAAAAGTTTTACACCTCCTTCTTTGTGATATCTTTATATGTGGCGGTTTATCCTCATGTGTTATGAAAATATGACAGTTTACTTTCATGTTTTATGATAAATATGACAATTTATCCTCATTTATTATGATATATAAATGTGGCTATTTATCATCTTACGTTACATAACACTTTTCATACCCACTATCAATTTCGACAAATGAGTTACACTCTCCGGCTGAAGGAGTTAAATTGCTTATTTAAATTTTCACGGAGGGGTAAAGTACTCTTTTCAAATCAAAAGGCTAAATTAAATATTATGCATTTCACAGTAGTAAATTGATATTAACTAAAAAAAATAGATGGTAGGTGTCAAATCAATGTTTCCTAATAGAGTTTGTGGGGAAAATTAAATGGTAGTTGCCAAATTAATATTTTATATGGTTTCAAAAGTTTGGGTAGACGTGTAATCGAGTCGAGTAGTGTTGAACGACAATGTTCAAGTTAGGTTGAATTTTATCAGTTTGGTTTGATTGTTAAACGAGTTGAGCTCAAACAAGTTCGAGCTGAGTATCGAGTAGCTAGCTTGATATTTTACATGTATTTTATCAATTTTTAGCTTATCGAACAAAAAATGATGTTCAAGCTTGTTTGATTTGTGTGACAAACTTAGCTAAAATGAGTTTTATCGAACGAACTCGAGCCGAGTATTAAGTAGCTTGATTTAAATTTCAGCCCTAAGTTTGGATATAATTTTATGAATAAGTTTTGGTTAAGTTCATGAATTTTACAAACTTCATTTGAAGAGTTCTGATTCAATTATGCGAGACACCATAAAAGCATGGACCATAACTCTTCTGAATAGGGTCAAAAGGGGCAATGAATGTTTTCACCTTAAAAATGACAATAATTTCTTGTAAACATAAAAAATTAATAAAAATAATTAATTAATCTCAGATAATTGATAGCACCTTATCGTGAATTCTTAATTTTATAATGGGTGCAATAAATGATTATTTCGTTAATAAATAATTATGTCAACTAAAAATAACAAAGGGAATGTTTTTGCAATTATTCTATGCGATATTGGGCTAGGCCCTAACCCACTCGAGAAATTATTTGGTATAACTGTTGCACTATGTTATTAATAACACATGCTGAAGTCGATTAATATAGTTATTACGCATAATTGAAATTCCACATTATTCATATTCTAAACAATGTGAACATAATTTTAAAATCCTAGGACAACATGGAATGATGTGGTAGTGTGAGTCCCACATACTATACCCACTCGGCCTCTCTGGCTCTCTCCCTCTCTCTCTCTCTCTGTGTACAAACAAACATGCAAAGCGCACACAGTCCTTTCTCCAAAACCCCTTCCTTTCTCCATATTTATCTTTTTTGTCTAAATCCCATTCTCGGAGGTCCCTAGGTATCTTCTTAAAACTACAGTTTTCCCCTTCGTCTTCATAGTTTCCTCTTCTATTTTTGTATATTAACTAAAAAAAGGTTTTCCTTTTCTCCCCTTACAAGCTAAAACAGAGGTCAAGCTGAAAAGCATTCAGCCAACAAATCAAGCAGGTATTTTCACTTTCAAGTTCCCTTATTAATTTTTTTTTTTTTTGAACAAAAATTTATCCATTGTTGGTGTTTTTGTATATGATTAGTGAAAAACAGAACAAGGTAGAAGAATACATGTTTTTATATCTTGTGAATAATGTAGAATATAGCATAATTATCCAAGCATAGTTGTTTATATAAGCTTATCAGTCTTACCTCGAAATTAATTATTGCAGAATTGGGATCACAGAAAAGTAGTAGAAATGAGTTCATCATCCTTTCGTAGAAGTTCAAATTCCAGAATAGCACCTCTACCAGATTTGCTAAAACTCTCTAAACCTTTACTTATTCCAGACAAATTTGTTGAGCTATGTAACATGTTAGAGGATCGCGAAGTGGCAATTAAAATGGAGTGGACAAATCTTGAAAAGGAATGTCAATTGATCAAAGACAAGTGCCGCATATTAGAGAGATTGCATGGCCAATACCGATAAGAAAAGATTTCATGACAAAATGCTAAAAAGTGAAAAAGAATGTGAAGAATTGGAAAAGAAAATTACTAGGCTGAGTGAGGATGAGAAAATGTCGCGTGACAGAGCGATGAAGGCCCAACAGAGATGTGTCAAGATTCGCGAGGAGCTGTCTAAGATGACTACTGAGAAAAATAAGGTAATTTGTAAGTTGAATAAGAATATCGGCATGCTGAAAAATCAAATACTAGGAAGAGATCACAGTATAGAAATGTCTCACCTGAAGTTGATGTCTTTCGAAGAGAGGGTGGCACCAATCCAAAGAGAGCTTCAAGAGTTGAAAGGTCAGAAATCGGCGTTTGATCGTATCATGGAAGAAATGAGGTCTAAACAGTCAGAAGCCGATCAGATGGTGGAGGAATTAAAGCACCAAAATATTGAGGCCTCTGTGACTATTGCAAGGTTAAATCGCGAAAAAATGAGTTATGACCGAACAATGGAGGAAATGAAACGTGAAAAATTAGTAGCTGAGGGGGAAATTGAGCAGCTAAGGCGACAAGTTTTAGGTGTTGAAATGGAAAAAACGAGGTCTGATAAAACGATAAGGGAAATGAAACGAAAACTGTCTGAAGTCGATCAGACTATGGATGAACTCAGGCATTCAAATATTGAGTTGAGACGCCAGAAATTGTATGTTGAAGAGGTTGCTGAAGTCAACACAAAAAAGTTTGAGAGCTTGTCATCAATAATCACGAGAATAAAGGGGGGACTGGCAGATATATTGAAAGTTGACATGCAAGATATGGTTAATATTATAAAGTCCAATGAAAGGTCGGATGCTATACCAAGTTCTAAAGGCGAAAAACAGAACTTGGGAAATAGCAGAATGCATGCTCGCAATGGCTCTCTGAAGATAGGTAGTTAATTCATAAATGTATGCTATTCTGATTTGTATGCTTGTCAAATCCCGTGTTCAGACGTTGACTTTTCGTTTGGTTTTGTCGTTAGTTTGTTATTATTGTCTGCAGTTAGAGTTTAGGAATAACATGTGATGTGTATGTTGACAGGCAGCACAAAGTTGCCTCCTCAATATTCTCCGATAAAAGAGGGAAATGCAAATGAAAATAATAATACAGATAGAGGAAAGGAAAGTGAAAGATTAGAGGGGTCAGGTATCATTCAATATAATCTTATTTAGTCAGCTTATTAATTGTGTTTTACCAAATCCTATAATACCTTATGAGGATGTTGCCGCTTTTTCTAATTCTGTTGAAGCACTTGTATTATTGCATAGTTTGAGATTGCAGATGTGGAAACAATTTGAAAACTATGCTTGCTTTTGAAATCCAAACTATATAGTGGTGAGAAGTAGCTCTTTATTAGTATTATACTAATTTAAATTCTTTAGTAACTTGGTGCTTATTAGTTTTGATTCAACTTATTTGCTTACTAAAGATGCATTTAACATCATGTAGATTGACTGAAGTCATTTGCGTTGAAGATAAAACAAGACTCGGTGGATCAGAACTAAGTCCAAATTTGAGTTAAAAGGAGGTGGTCAGTGAAAATTTTCCTCCAACTAAATTCGTGCTAAAAAATGGCTGCTGATGCTCAATGATTTTCAAGAGAATCTAGAACGTTGCATGAATTCTGTCTATGTAATGTCTTTTTATCGATCCAATTACAGTTTTAGATGATGCGTATCAGATAATCACCATAATCATGAACAATAGTCAGAATTCTAATAGGATTTTTTTGGTTTGAAATGTTGTTGTGATTTTCTTCTTCAGCGTGCGTGCTTGGGTGAGTATCTAGTCGGTGGGAGTCACGGACTTCGACTGGGAAAATCTGTCTATGATGTGAAGCAAGACCGACCGGATGTTCTGGTAGAGCGTAGGAGGCTTGCAACAAACTACTACGAGAAGTTTTTTCGCATATATTGCAATGGGGAAGATCCATTCTTCAAACTAATTAAACTCTACAGCTTGTTGTAACAGATTGAACTAACTTCTATAGTTTTGTAGAGTTAGCAGTGTATATTATATATTCCTCATATGTTTAATAAATTGTTGAATTGCATGTATAACTTACTGGGTTCAAACAAGCTCAGTTCACATACATCAATTTGTTTTTTCTGGGGTAATTCTTGAAATCTGAAAACACTCGGATCGACCAAAATACATATATCTGACCTATGTTAAAATACAAATCTGAGATGAGATGGACCATATTATGTTCTGATATAATTCTTAACTAGAAGATATTTCTTGAATTTGTGATGATGTGATATACAATTGGTATTCTGCCTCAGATTAGAAAATGACATATATACCCTTTATAATACTGCTGCGCGGCTTTAACCCTGAAATCAATGGCCTCACATGATTGGATCTTAAGTCTTAATTTTCATCCCTGACAAACCACAAAATCAGATTTCTTCCTTGTGATTTGTGAATTTAATTTCAAGTATATATCCTTACTACATGAAACCAATGTAATGAGTATAACAATCCACTTGCAAGTGAGGCCATGTCAATTCGACCTTAGTCTAGTCATATTGAAATCAATAGTTAAATTTTAAATTAATTAAACTATAAAATACGTGAATGTATTTCCATCAATTAATTTCGGGGGAGTAAAATTGTGCATTCATTTTAACTTTTGTGGGTTCATTCTCGTTCATCTCCACTTTTTAGAATATTGTTTAATTTAACTTTCGTCTAACGTTCTGGTAAAAAAAAAATTAAACAATCATTACATTTAGTTTCGTGTGTAGTGATAGCATCTCAAAATATATGCATAAAAAAACAAATTTATCTTTATCTTCATATATGATACTACAACCGGTAAACTTGTACGTGCAAAAAGTAACATAAGGGACATTTTATTTTTATCATTAAGTATTCAATTACAATTTTAATAGTTAATGTTTATATGAAGCTTAATTTTTTACTCGACTCCGTTCCCGTTTTATATGAAGGTGGCTGCCAAGCTTATAGGAGTAGTATTTTTTTAAACAAAATTGGGGGTATCAGTTATTTTTAAATTAAATAAATATATCTCCATACATTGAAATGTTAATTGAGATTGTACATATGTGCTGATTAAAGTATTACGAAGGGGTATTCTGCAAATTAGAGGTCACACAAAGAGTGTGATTGTCATTAACCGTAATATACGAATATGCGCAAAATGCAATAACATTTATATGTGTTACTTTTAATTGGGAAAAAAACATTTGCGTTCTTTTATTAGTAAAAAAAATATGTGTTGAAAAATACATTTATTTTTCTTTATATCGGTATTGTACTTTACTCGCTCTAGGTACTATGGGAAAAATGCAAACTACTCCTCGGTATTATGTGAAACCTGTATGAAATTTCATTGTGAATTTTTCTTGCACCAAATTCCATTGTACTTTTAAAAACTCTGCACACTCTCCTTTACCCTGTTACTCATTTACTCCGTTAATTTTTAATTGGTTTATCTAAGTTTAAGAAAAGTTTAGACTGAAAAAATTAGGTTAAAAACGATAAAAATTGCATATTGTCTGCGTGAAACACATGCATGTTAAAAAATTGACGGAAGGTGACGAATTGGTTGTATATGTCGAATTTTCGAAGTATAAGGAAGTTTGGGGCAATTAAAATTTCACATGGTAATTTTGTGAAGGTTTTGTATAACATTAGGGAGTATAGTGCATTTTTCTCATGTACTATTATTCTTTATAATTTGCAGGAGAAATGATAAATATATCATATATATATATGTTAATTTTTATTTGGAATGAAATTGGAAAACCCATTTGCTTACTTAAAGAATTTTTTATTTATTTTGAGGGACATTTGTTTACTTAAAGATTGACAATAACACAATGTAAACTTCAATAAATAATTAACAATAATCCTTATGTAAACTTAATATTTATTTTTATGATACCCCATCGTTAATCCTTAATATTTTATGAAAGATATTTTACTGCTAAAAATGTTTACACAGGGGCACAGGCCGTCTTTTGCTAATGAAAATAAGACAAAACTTACCAACTAAAAATAGCAAAGGGAGTGTTTTTGCATTTTACTCTGTCTTCAGTTCCCTTCCTCCCCTCGCTCTCTCTCTTTCTGTGATAAAAATAGCAAACAATCATGCAAAAACTCACACCGTACTCTCCAAATACCTTTTCTCTCTCTCTCTCTCTCTCTCTCTCTCTCTCTCTAAATCCCATAACCAGAGAGGTTCCCCAAATTCCTCCAACTTTTCAGAACCACAGTTTCCCTTCAGCTTCATAGTTTCCTTTCTTCTATTTTAATTCTATATTATTTAAAAAAGGTCTTCTTTTACAAGCTTAAACAGAGCTCAAATTGAAAACCATTTGACCAGCAAGGACTCTCCCGGAATTCTTCGAGTCTTAAATTATAGCAGGTATTTTCATTCTTCATGTTCCTCCTCTTTTTTTTAAAAATCTTTTTTGGTGTTCTTGTATATGATTAGTGAAAAACAGAACAAGGTAGGAGAATATGTTTTATATCTTGTGAGCAATGTAGAATATGATACCACAATACAAGAATAAGTAAAACTTAAAAAATTCCTATATCAAAGCCTAATCAATCAAGTATAGTTTATGTAAGCTTATCAATCTTTCCTCCATATTGTTGCAGAATTGGTTCCTCCTCCTCCTCCTCCTCTGTTGCATAAAGCATCAGCAAACATAAAGTAGTAGAAATGAGTTCATCTTCCTTGATTCTAAGTTCCAACCCCCGAATCACACCTCTACCAGATTTGTTAAAATTCCTTAAACCCTTTAGTCCTGATAAAATTGTTGAGTTAAGTGATATATTAGAGGACCGCGAGAGGGCTATTAAAAAGGAATGGGAATATCTTGAAAAGGAATGGCATTCGATCAAAGAAGAGTGCCGAATATTAGAGAGATTGCATAGGTTAGCCAATCTCGATAAGAAAAAGTTTGAGGAAAATATGATAAGAAGTGAAAGAGAATGCGAAGAATTGAAACAAAAAATCACTAGGCTGATAGAAGATGAGAAATTTTCAAGTGACAGAGCTAAGAAAGCCGAAGAGAGATGTGACAAGGTTTATGAGGAGATTTCTGTTATTACTAATGAGAAAAATAGGGTGATTTCTGAGTTGAATAAAGACGAAGAAAGACGTGTTAAGGTTTATGAGGAGCTTTCTGTCATTACTAATGAGAAAAATAGGGTGATTTCTGAGTTGAATAAAGCCGAAGAGAGATGTGTTAAGGTTTATGAAGAGCTTTCTTTAACAACTACCGAGAAAAATAAAGTAATTTGTGAGTTGAATAAGAATATCGGCATGTTGAATAATCTAATTTTGGAAAGAAATCAGATAATAGAAATGTATCAACTGAAGTTGATGTATTTTGAAGAGAAAGTGGGACCAACCGAAAGAGAGCTTCAAGAGTTGAAAAGTCAGAAGTCGACAGTTGATCAGACTATGAAAGAAATGAGGTCTAAACAGGCAGAAGCCGATCAGATGGTGGAGGAACTAAAGCGCAAAAATATTGAGGCCTCTGAGACAATTGAGGGGTTAAATCGCCAAAAAATGAGTTATGACCAAAGAATGGAGGAAATGAAGCGCGAAAAATCAGAAGCTGACAAGGAAATTGAGCAACTAAGGTGCCAAAATTTTAAGGCTTCTGAGACAATTGGAGAGTTGAGGCGCCAAATGGTTGGTGTTGAAATGGAAAAAACGAGGTATGAGAAAACGATAAAGGAAATGAAGCAAAAACTGTCTGAAGCCGATCAGACTGTGGATTTACTAAGACGTTCAAATACTGAGGCTTTCGAGACTATGGGGGAGTTGAAGCGCCAAAGAATGGAGGTTGAGGAGGTTGCTGAACTCAACACAAAAAAGTTGGAGAGCTTGACATCAATAATCACGAGAATGAAGGAGGGACTCGCAAATATATTGAATGTTGAGGTGCAGGATATGATGAATATTATTAAGTCCAATGAAAGGTCTAATGCTATACTAAGCTCTATTGGCGAAAAACAGAATTTGGGAAATAGCAGAATGCATACTTGCAATGGCTCTCTGAAGACAGGTAGCTAATGTTAATTCGTAAATGTATGCTATTCTGATTTGTATGCTTGTCAAGTCCCGGTGTTCAAATATCATATGGTGCAGTCTGTATGTCTTTAGTTTGTTGTTATTGTTTGCACATAGAAGTTTAGGCATAACATGTGATATGTATGTTGACAGGCAGCACAAAGTTGCCTCCTCAATATTCCCCGATAAAAGAGGGAAATGCAAATGAAAGTAATAGTACAGATCAAGGAAAGGAATGTGAAAGATTAGAGGAGTCAGGTATCATTCAATATACATACTCAACACAAAAAATGGCATCATTCAATATACTCTTAATTAGTCAGCTTATTAATTGCATTTTACCAAATTCTACGATACCTTACGACTTACGTGGATGTTGCTGTTTTTTTAAATTTTGTTGAAGCACTTGTACTATTGCATAGTTTTGCGTTTGCGGATATGGAAAACAATTTGTAAACCAACCATGTTTGCTTTTGAAATCTACACCATATAGTGGTGAGAAGTAGTATAATGCTAATATTATAGTTCTTTAGTAACTTATTCATTACTTTATTTAGGTTATGTTCCAGTTTCAGTTTCATAACATCTTAATTCGACTTATTTGTTTACTGGAGATGCATTTAACATCATGTAGATTGCATTGAAGTCCTATGCGTTGATGATGAAACAAGCCTCGGTGGATCAGAATTATGTGCGATTGTTTGTGGAAGAGAGAAGATGGGTGAGAAATTTCCTCTTACTAGTTTCGCGCTAAAAAGGAAAAGCTGTGATAAAAAGTGGCTACTTGGAGCTGACATGCTCAATGATTTTCAAGAGGACGAAGAACTTTGCATGAATGTTGTCTGTGTATTATATCGACAACAAATTTCCGCATCAGAATCATCTACCCAAGATTTAGACGGAGGACTTAGCCACTCTGATGCCCTCAGGTATGTCACTATGACTCCCTATTTGTCATTAATTGAACTATAGTTTTAGATGGTGCCTATAATCATGAACAATAGTCAGAATTCTAATTGGATTTTTTTTGGTTTGAAATGTTGTTGTGATTTTCTTCTTCAGCGTGCGTGCTTTGGGGGAGTATCTAGTCGATGGAGGTCAGGGACTTCGACTGGGAAAATCTGTCTATGAGGTGAAGCAAGACAGACCGGATGTTCTGGTAGAGTGTAGGAGGCTTGCAACAAACTACCATGAGCAGCTTTTTCACATATATTGCAAGGGGGAAGATCCATTCTTCAAACTAATTAAACTCTACAACTTGTAGTAGATACATACAAATATGTATGGGATTGATTTAAGCCAAATTAAACATCAAAATTGCTATTAGAATAGTGATTTTTAGGAGTAATACAGCATATAAGTTAACATCTGATATGGTCATGAATAATTGGCCATTTCTCTTTTACTTTTGTCATAGATAGCCGTCTCGGTAAAATTTGATAGAGTGAAATGGTAAAACCTTGTCTGTAAATTAATTATTACTGCTAGTCTCCAGAGATTCTCTTATGTAAGTTCCTTTCATGGATTCAATGCATAATTTCCTTTTCAATGTTTAAGTAATTTGTTACAGTTTGAGAGTTTCCATGAAATGTTGCTATCTACGCCAAATTGTTAATGGAGGTGTGGTGCACTAGTATCTTTTCAATTGATTGGTCGATTGCGCTTATAAAAATTCATGTTAAGTTATTTCCATTATTAATTCGAATTATACGTTGATAAAAAAATTTATACTTATAGTTTAGTAATTTTTGAAGTTGTTCGAACACTTAGACTAAATACTTACAAATATATGTCAAAATAGCGTATGAAACCAAATAAAATTAATTTGAGTTCAATTTGCAATACGTGGATAATTTTATTTTGCAAATATAGGTGTCTTCAAAAGTATATTTGTGAGAAATTATAACAAAATTTATTGTCAAAAAAGTACACACTTTTCAACATTATTTATGACTTAATTTACCCCTGTGTGATATGCTTAATGTTAACACTTTATCTATCCCTTTTAATCTTACAAAATTTTCACACGGCTTTTCTAACATTTATAAAATTAAAAAAAAATACGAATTGGCAAAACTAAACCTCCCTCCCCCGTGCTATGATAAATGTGACATTTACCTCTATGTTATAAAAATATTTTTCATGCACCCTCTCAAATTCCACGAGTGTGTTACACTATCCGGTTGAAGAAGAAAAATATTTTCAAATAAAAAAGGGATAAATTTACATTAGCTCCAATGTTTATGCCCCGATCAGATAGTAAAGATTCATTGAAATTTTCATTAATACATTATCTTTTAAAGTAACGTATTGTTGTATTTTAATATATATACTATTTTTTAAATTTTGATTGTTACGTGTCAATTCAAAATGATATACGAAAAAGGCCTTTTCTTGTTTTTCGAAAAGAAAATTTTAATATACATATTTGAATACTGCAGCATAATTTCTTGCCTTAAAAGTGACTGGGAATTACAATATTTGGGGAAGAGTTGTGCTGTCCACTGCACAAAAGCGTCACCATATATGGAATTTTGAAAATGAGTGAGAAGCAAATGCTAAAAAACGCAAAAGCAAAAATACCACCAAATACTAACAACTTAGGGTGTGTGTGGTTCCTAAGTTGTAATTTGGATTGCACCCAACTCTTAGTGGGTCATATAATTATCTGGTGTTTTTTTTGGGCTTTTTAGAAATGCTGACTAAAAATTGAATTGGTGTCCAAGTTATCAGCCCAGTTTGAAATGTAAAGTAAATTACCCTCCGCCCAGTGACAACCAAAAAAGGCCCTCTCACAAATCTTGAAGGGCGGCGGCTACGTCTTCTCCGGCCCTCCCTCCACCGGCGATTGTGAGGTATTGTAACTCTAAACTATGTTGTCCACATTTGCACACCAATTTCATTCTCTCTAAACTACATTGTTATAACTTATCTACATTGTGAGGTATTTATCTACATTGTACCATCTTCACTCAAATCCGAACCTAAATTTACATTTTGAAGGTTCTGTTCTAAAATAACGGATTTCGCCTAGATTCAATTCCCTCGCCGCCCGTCCTGCTGAAAGGTTCCGTAATATCAACTTTGTGTAAATATAATCTCCCATGACAAAATTGGGACATTTTAGGGGCTAAAATTTGAACAAGAACCTCCATATTATGTTATGAATGAATTTCAAATGAAATTTTTATCTACTAATACTAAAAAAATAACACATGAATATTTTTGCTAATTAAAATAACACTTAGGGTTTTTTTGCCATTTAAGCAAAGTAGAGGGGGTATTTTCACATTTAGCTCAAATTTTATACCGAGTTTGATTCGATTTTTTTTCTTCGAATTAAGCTTGAACGAGTTTTCTAACATGAGGAAAATTGCATATTTGGTAAATGCAATATGCTATTTTGCAACCTTGATACCACTAAATACATTAATGCACCTAGTACCAAAATTTTAATATTGATTGCAATTTTAATATATTCCAAACAAAACTGTGAAATAATGAAAGAGTTGTGTTTCTTACATGAATCAAAATTTCCTTTGCAGAATTATTTGGAAAACATAAGTGGAAGTTGTAAGAAATTTCCTAAACTAAAAAATAAATCTTAAGAAAAACAAGAGTTTCAAAATTATACCTCATTTTCGTTTTCATTGATTCAAAAAACTTTCAGAGATTTTGAAGAAAACAATGTAAGAGTTTTGATCCATGATTTATACTACTTGAAAATTGAGTCAGATTTGATAATTTTTATACTCAAAACTCAGATTTGATAATTTTTTTACTCAAAACTCTTTTTTTTTCCTTAATTCTTTTATGAAATTATTTTTCTTTCAAAGTTTCCAACAAAATTCTTAAATTTTTTAGTATAACATTTTCAAATTTTCACATAGTATTTATCAATGTACTTTATTTCATAGTTTAGATGAAATATATGTCTGTCGGTATTCATATATAAGATCCATAATAATTTATCTTAGAGCATTTCTAATGACTCTGAGAGGGAATACCCTCTCCCTAGTTTTTCAGTCATCTCTAATGATTCATTCTATCAAACCCATTTAATTTTAAACTTTATCCTTCTCCATTCTCACTACTTATTATTATTATTATTATTATTATTATTATTATTATTATTATTATTATTATTATTATTATTATTATTATTATTACACTAAAACTAAATTTAAAATTAACAGTAATTTAAAACCAAAAGTATAGGGAACTTAGAAAATAAAAAATTACATCAAATATTAAATTAATTCATGTAAGAAAATTCATCATCTCTACCATATTCGTTACCACCATTATTGCTGCCGTTGATATTGCTACCGCCACCGTCTAGATTGATCGAACCTCCTGACGAATCTCCAAATAAACGAGCTCGACGACGTTTTTCGCGAATTTTCAGTCCTCACCTCATGCCAATATTCTTTCGTATTAGGGGTCATGTATGAGATCTATGTTTCACCGTATGTAATCGTAGAGTTGTAGTCGAACATGATTTCATGATTGTATCGTATTATTTTAATTTTTTAGAAAGAATTATTTTTGGGTGATAAATACAATCCCAAAATTATTAAAACAAATCAATATTAAAATAATAGTGTTAATTAAATGAAATGAATGTTATATTTTTATAATAAAAATAATTATCTTCAAATAATATACAAATTTTAGAAATTTTTTATTTTTAAATAAAGATAAAAAGAATAACTAAATAAAACAAAACAAAATAAAATAAAAATGAAAATAGCATGTGAGGTAGGACATCTCCCCACTAGTCACTAGAGATGCCCTTAGTATCTACTGACAATTCTAATGGATAACCCATCATTCAACCATATTGTATATCGCCTTCATAATTTTGAATTAATTTAGTTATAATATTTTGATGTTCAAAGATTATTTTACAATATTTTCTTAATTTTCCGCATATAGCTCAATTCTATCACTTATATGATGTTTCTAAATCATTTCAATACTTTTTTATCCGGTTTTTCAATGGTTTATTTCTTTTCGAATTCTTTTTATGAGATCAATCACATATTGATAATATCTTTAATATTTAATTACTTGAAATAAGATTGAAAATATGTGTACAAAATATATTATTTTCTCAAGCAGTCTTTTTCCAAAGACCAAACAAAGAGTAGTTTAAAATTTAATCCAAATCAAATTTTATATAGTATAAAACCCATTTTAATAAACCTTCACATCCACCTCCACCTCTACCTAATCACACGAACCACATTTCGTGGGTCCACCGTGCACCTGTCACACTCCAGTCGAGTTCTACTTCTCAAAAACTCTCTCTCTCACACACATCGCACAGTTGCAGAAAAAGATTAATCTTCGTTTCTTCCATCTCTCTCCCTCCGTCTGTCTCTCTCACACAAAGAAGGAGAACTCATTTTCTAACGTTGCTAAAAATCCATTGGCTGGCTTTTTTCGTCGTTTTTCCTGCTGTGGAATCCCCATTTTAGTTTTTTTAATTACTGGTAAAAGTAGCCGGAAGAGTTGGAAAGAAAGTTACCATGGCATTTCGATTTTTCTTCTAGGATCCCATTGAAGCTGCTGGTTTGTTTTTGCAACCTTTTCCTTTTTAAGTAATTTCTGTTTCCGTTTTGTAAAATTTAAACCATCCTATACTAGCAAGTTTCTCTGATTCTCAAACTCTTTTGCATGTTATAATGAGGAAATTTGTTAGTTTGTAATACATTGTTCAGAAATTTGTTGGTTTCTATCACATTGTTCGGAAATATCTTTTTTAGGGAAAATGAGTTCATCAGATGATATTGAATCCACAATTTCTCCAAGATTACCCATTCCAGAATTGATCAGACTCATTAGGTACTCTTATCGTGAATCTGAGTTTAACGAGGTACAAAATATACTAATTGACCGCGAAGAAAACATGAAAATGGAATTGAAAAATCATGTAAGGGAATGCGATTTGTTGAGGAAAGAAGTCTGTTTGTTGAATAGAGCTCAGGGCTTCTCCGGGCTTGATAATTTCAAGTTTGAGGAGAAGTTTCTGGGAAGTCAAAGGGAATGTGAGGAATTGAAGGAGAAAATTTCGAGGTTGGTTGAGGATCTAAAACTTTTAAGTGATAATGAGAAAAAGGCAGAGGAGCGGTATGCGAAGGTTTGTGGGCAGTATTCGAAGATGGTAAATGAAAAAAATAAGACCATATGTGAGTTGAATGTAAAAATCAATGAGTTGAAGAGTAAACAATCGAACAGTGAGCGTATGATAGGAGAATATAAGGATAAACTTAATATTTTGGACATAAGAGTCTTGGATATGACAAAGGAGATGGAGGATTTGAGACATGAGAAACGGGTTGTTGACCAAACTGTGGATGAGTTGAGGCTCCAGAATTTAGAGTCTGACAAGACTGCTGAATTGAACAAAAAGATGCTAGAGAGCTTGACGGCTAGGATCGGAAAGGTGGAGGAGGCATTCGCATCTATGTTGAATGTGAATGTGGAAGATCTTGCTAATATAACAAAAAATAATGGTAGTTCTGCTGACACAGAGGGGGAGCATGTGAATGTTTTAGCTTCTAAAGGTGAGAAAGAGTGTTCGGGAAATGGCAGTACACAGGTTGGAAGCCTTGCTGATGATAGAAATGGCGTTTTCATGTCTCCTGGGTTGCACTCCACTTGCAATTCTTCTGGAAGTGGATCGTCAAAGAAAGGTAATTTGCAAACATGAAATGTATGCTTTTCTAATTTTATGCTTAATTTGCACCCCCCCCCCCTCTTTTTCTAATATTGTCGTTTTATTTGATGTAGATCTGTCTCTAGTTTCCTTTTGAGAAGGCAATAATTTCTTTGTTCCAGCAAATGGTATCAATGTAATGTATTTTCAGCATTTTAGGACTTTTGGCTGAGCAAAATTATTGGGATTAGTTTCTTAACTAGACTCTCTGAGGCTCACTTTCATGCGTTCTATGACTTAAATTTACTAATTTTTTTCTATAATTTATGTTCTACTTGAGCCATAAAGTTGTACTTTTAATGATTGTCTGGTGAAGCGTAAGCTTTGCATTAATTTAAGACCATTTCCAGCTTTTGCTTTGCCTCTATCGGGTAATCTACAAAACCGGGTAGTTCACTTCAAATTTGACTCTGCAAAATTGAGCTTGTATGTTTTGATATATGGATAGTTGTGGGCATAGACCTATCTTGTGAAATCTGTAATAATCGTGATATCTATAGTATGTTACCGGGACGAATTTAGTATAAGTTTCTAGAAATTGTTTATCTTAAGAATAACATGAAAGGTATGGACGCAGATGATGAAAACTTGGTTCTGTCTTCTGGGACAAGAGAGGATGAAGCAGATGCGATTCAGACCTCTCCTGATGCACAATCTTTGAACCATCTTCCACAGGAAGAAAATAATGGTGACCAAAAACATGGAACTGAAGGGCTACAAGAGTCAGGTATTATAAAATACTTCATAATTTATTATTTTAGTCAGCTGAGCTTATTGAGTTTTAACAATTTCTAGCAGAGCTTATTTTTTCTAGATTTGAAATACCATAAAAGTCTGGTGCATCTGTTAGTGCTTATGATGCAAATAGATCTTGCATTTTGCTGTAGCTCTCAGTTGCTGTTTTAGTTGCACATCTGCACAAAAGGATTTCACATACTTATTGTACAAATAAATAGAAAGTAAGTGATTTTCCGTTCTCTTTTTCTTCAAGGAGTAAAGAGGGAGAGTGGACTTCTAACAGTTGAGTTCATATATAAGCCCATCAACTTTTGATTGAGGAAAGGGAGTAAAATATAGTAGTTTTACTTGCCTCACTTGCAAAAGTCGTGTTTTTTGTGTCATCTGTTCATTTAGAGAGATAATATTAATTGCTGATTATATTTACTTCCATTAATACTACTATGGTATTTATTTTCTTTGTTCATTAGTTTTATGAAGTTTCAAGCTATTAGATTAAAAAAGGTGGTTACTATAAGTTTTGTTGATTTTTGGAAAATAAAATGTTTTCTAAGGCATGACATGTATGGCTATAGGTAGCAGAAACTTGGTTCAGCCGATTTTGACAAAAGATGGAGTAGATGAGAACACTACGGATCAGACTTCTCCCAGTGCACAATCTGCTTATGATTCTCCTCGAGCTGAAAGTAATGGAATTGACAGAGAGGATGAAAGTGAAAAACTTCGGGAGTCAGGTATCATAAGCGTATCCTATTTCCATCACCTTTTCATTGATCTTACCAACGTCAAGCAGACCTTATGCTTTATTAAGTTTGAGATATACATGAATTGAAGTTTCCTTTAATATGTCTGAAACAGTAGGATTATTGCGATAATATGGAATAGGTCTCAGGTCGTCCTTACTTATGCAAATTATTGAAAGCACTGAAAATGCATGGTTGCTTTTGGTTATAAAACTGTACAGTTGTAAGAAGTATTTCTTCAATAGCAATCCTTAAAACCGCTTTACTTTTTATAGTAACATTTTTGGTTTTGCAGTTTCGTATTATTTCTTAAAAGCTTACTTTCCTGCTGGAGATGCATAAATATGTTGCATATTAATTGGTCGATTATGTACCTTTTTCATTACCAGAAGTCAATAAAAATACTCCCTTTTTCCAGCTTGAGTTGTTACTTGTAACCTTGTTGAGTATCAAAGGGAACACCCTTTTTTCTGAAATAGACATTTTTACAAAACTACCTTGCCTAAAATTCAAGGTCTGGAATGCAAAAAGATTCAGAGAAAATAAAAGTCATACTGATTACTGGCTTTGCTACTATCACCACCAAGCATTCAAAACAACACCTTCACATCCTTTTGCCACTGTGTTCTGCTTGAATATAAAAGTTATTAAGGTGTTAGGTCAAATTACCCTGGATTTTTGTTAACATTTAGTTTTATATGAAACTTTACAATTTACATCAAATGCGTTATTCTGATTCATTTCTCGGGTGCAATACTCATTTGCCCAAGTTGTATGTGCACATGCTGCAGTTTCACATGGTGGTGACTTGGGATCAGGTGGCGGAGTGCCTATTACAGAGCAGCTAATGTCTGAAGAAGGGCGTTTTGGTAAAACACCACATTCAACTGCTGCTCCTGTAGATATCATTGAAATATATGACAGTGATGATGAAAGAAACCCTGGTGGAAAAACCTGTTGTCTAGATATATGTTCAAATTTGGCTGAAAACAAGATGGTTTATCCAAAATCTGTTCAGAATCCATCTTTTAGCCAGACGAATAAGCGGAAGACAACAGACTGGAAAGAGGCTTCTCTCCAGAGCTCAAATCCAACGATTAAAAAAAGCAAATCTGGAACAGACGATGTTAGTTTAACAATCGATGTGCAGAAGGAAAAAGAAGGTTTAGATAGAATCAACTCTTGATAAGACTTGTTTCCCCTGATAATGACTTATATCAGTAAAGCTTATTTTGGAATTTTCAGGTCAAATGCAACCTATCCATAAATCTTTGAGTTGTCCAACGATCAGAAAATGTGAAGAAAATGCTGGAGCCGCAGTTGATTCTCAAACTCCTTGTGAGAATTTTGATGGCATCAGTGATGGAGATTCAACGGATTCAGAAGGTGAATCATGTTCAGACACCGCCATGGAAAACCTTGTTGCGACCCTTCGCAGTCAGAAACTCGACAGAAAATGGGTATTTGGAGCTGACATGCTGAAGGCATTCCAAGAGGATGAGGAACTTTGCTTGAATGCCATATGTGCTCTTTATCGACAGCATATTTCTGTAGCAACTTCCACTCAAGCTTCAAATTTGTGCAAAATCGGAGGCTTCAGCAACGCTGATGCAATGAGGTAATTCTATGACTAGCCATCCAATTCGATGTCCATATTGTTTCTATATAGCTTCAATTCAGTATTTCGCTTCATATATTTCATCTTTACATTCAGTAGCTGTATGAACTACTGCTTCATTCACATGTCTAATCAGGTTTTAATATATTTACATGTGTAAATCGTTTTTTATTCTGAAATTAGAGATTTTGGATGATTTGACATCTATGTCATTGTATATTATGGAAAGAATTGCTCAAGTTTTGGCTGAATTTGTTCTTCGATTATCATCAGTGGATGTGCTTTGGCCGAGTATCTTATTGATCTGGATCCAGAGCTGAGGCTCAGAAAATCAGTCTCTGAAGTGAAACAAGAACGCCCAGATGTATTAAGCCATTGTAAAAGTCTTGCGACTACTTACCACGAGCAGCTGTTCAAGATGTATTGCAATGCAGAAGATCTTTTATTTAGCCAAAAATATTCATAATTTTCTCAAGTTTAGGCATGGAGTACTCGCATTCTCCATCAAATTTCCACATCTCAGATGCTTCATATGATGGAAAAGGCGTTCATAATATTTAGTGTTTAACTAACTTTGCCTAATTATATATATATATATATATATATATATATATATATATATATATATATATAAAAACTAATTTTGCCTTTTTCCTAGATTTTGCAATGTCCTGTGACTCGATTTGTTCCGTTTATCACTGTCAGTTGCTGATAGAGGTGTATTTGCAGGCATTAGTTTATTAGTTTTGGCCTAAAAATCTCTTGTTATCTCGGCTTGGCTACATGTACTTTTTACTTTACCCATAGTAAATATTTATAGAGTAAAATGCAATCAGGGGATTCTGAATTAGTGCTAATGAAATTAAGAGGTTTTTTTTTTTTTTTTTGTGTGTGTGTGTGTGTGTGTGTGATTGTGAATTAGAATAAGCACGAACAGGAATTTGCATTTTACTAAAACCATTTATTTAGCCAAATGGGGTTAATTTTAAAAAATACTAAGTTCTTGTTTTCATGTATTGAAGTACTTAAGTCTTTGATGTTTTAAATATTTTTATTTAAAGAATCATGAGTTTTATGCATTTTCTTTGAAATTATAGAATTTAAATTAATTATTAGAGAAAATTTAGTTAGGTTGAATAAAAGATTAAGTTTGGATATTGCAATATTGGGGTTTTAAAAGGCAGGTAAATGGTTAAGTGTCACGTCCAATACGTTGAAAGTTTGTGAAACAATATTATCACTTTATCAAATTATTACTGTATCTGTATAACTGTAATTATGTTTGATTCGTTTTTTTTTTTTATCGATTAGTCACTACAAAATAGCGGCGGATTTATATTCGAATTCATGTTGAAAGAGATACTCACTTAATATATCCAACCCATTTAAAAAGAGATTAAGACAAAAAAAGAAATTATTTTTTCAAAGCCAAAATCAAGGAAAATGGAGTAATAATTTGAAATCGTGTCAATACTCTTCCATATTGAAATTGAACGCTTTGCTCAAAAAGAAATAAATGAGTAACTGATTTTGAAAATTCAAAGACGCCAGCGATGATAATATTACATTTCCCGAAATGACGTGGTAAAATATAAACCAATCAACGGGAGAGTAGATGATCTGGTCCCATACTCGGCAACGTGACTTCACCTGGTTCTTGCCCCAATTGATTTTCTTAAGGTTTAAAGGACGTGGAGAATTCACCGCCAGTTCATAGCCAATTGTCATGCATACTTTAAATAATTAAACTAGTCAAAACTTACTAATTAGTAGTAATTACATTTTCTAATATAAAAATATCACAAAAATTCTAGAAGAAAAATATTTGATTAGAAGGTGTAATATATAATAGACAACCTTAAACTTAAATAAATTATGAAATGACAGAACAGATTAGTGCTTGTCCAGTGTGTGTGTGCGCGCGCGCAAGTAAATTCTTGATGAGATATTTTTGTTTCCATTTCAGGTAAGTCCCATAAATTTCTCTCTCTCTCTCTATCGACAATACACCACACCTTTGAAATCTTTAATAGTAGTAGTAGAATTTAATTTTAGGGCTTTTTATTCCATGGCTCACAAAATTCCTCACTTTATTTCCCCCCTTTCCTTTTGCGCTCTCTTCTTTACTCTTCACCTCTCACGTTTATTTTCTTCTTCTTCTTCTTCGCTTGCTACATCGATTAGGTATGCCTCAACTCAATGTCTGAATTCAATATTTATGTTTTTTAATTGATTAATGACCATCTGTGTTTGATTACTTTAAAGTTTTAGCTATTTTTTACTTTTTTTTATTCAGTTTTTAGTCTATTTTGCTTATGGGGGCATTGTATTGAATGCTTCAATTTTGCCTCCCAAGATACCTAACTATACACTATATTGTTCCGTTCTTTTCTTTGCATTTGAATATGTCGTTTCAAGTTTATTGGCTACCCTAAAGGCTAAATTACAAAGTACATTGGTTATTTAAAGCATGCTGTTGTTATTATTGTTTTTACTTCAAATCTTCATCATAATTTCCATTTATGTTACTTACAGGATTTGGTTGGTATTATACTATCTTAAATTTGAGGACTTGAGTACAATATGAGTAAATCCCTCGGTCACATTAGTGTACTGTAATCCATTATTATTGCTTGTAATGATGTTATTATGTCATCAGAATCATCCTCATCATGCTCTTAAGGTGTGAGCTGTTTCTTACAATGCAGATCAATTGTTTAACTAAACGCGAACACTTTAGATGCCATGGACCAAGTAGCAGGTGATGAGGTGGCCGAACCTGTTGGTAGCCCACACGTAAGAAATAAAGAAAACGAGTTCTTATTGAGGCCTGGAAGTTCCCATATGCTGCAATCAGATGAAATGGTTACTCCTGGTTTGGATGTTTACCCTGAGAGCTCAAGAAACATGTATTCAGATATTTTAGATGGAAGAAACCTAGACAGAATTGGTTCCTCCGAACAAGCGAGTGCCAGTCCTCGTTGTATGGATGATGCTGGGGTCATGGTTGAAGAGTTGACCATGAGAAATTACGATGGGGAAAATGTGATTGGTACTTCAACCAATATAGAGAGAATGCAAACTCGGCGAAACCAGTGGCAGCATTTGTACCAGATATCTGGTGGACAAACTGGGTACAAAGGAAAAGGTCAAGCAACCTCAAGTGCGAGGGAGGATAGGGAAAATAATTACTTTTCCGGATTACTAGATCAAAATCAACCTCCAATTCATAATGCTGTAATGGACAATTTATTGAGTAAAGATGATAAAAGTAATTCCGGTGATATGTTGTACTCATCTGGAGGCATCCGCACAAAAATTCTATCTAAATCTGGCTTCTCTGAGTACTTCATAAAAAATTCATTGAGAGGCAAGGGAGTAATACATAAAAGCCCAGCTTGCAGAGGATCTGTTGCTGAGGCTGGGAGCCAGGATTATCCTAAGTCCGGTATTCAGACAAATTCTGTTGCACCATTAGGTTTGAGCGCACAGCATGTTTCAACTCCTTCTAATGGTGATGGAATTAGTTTAAGAGAATGGCTAGAAGCAGGCCACAGTAAGGAAAATAAAACGGAGAGCCTGCGTATATTTAGACAGGTTCTGGATCTTGTGGATTTTGCCCATTCTCATGGAGTTTCCCTTCAAGACTTCAGGCCTTCTAGTTTCAAGTTGTTGGAATCTTACCAAGTTATATATTTAGGATCTTCTGTACTTGCTGAGGTAACAGAAAATGCTATGGATCAAGATATTCGCCAGTCAAGTCATAATCAAAATGAGAAGAGGCCAACACATCATAATGTGCTTCCCTTTGACAGCCATTCTGTGAAGAAGAGGAAAATAAGTGAAAATATGAACGTTATTCGGAGGTGGCCTCAATTTCCATCCAGATCTGGCAGAAGATCTACATCTAAAAACGTGGCTAAGGTAGATGGTGCGGACACTTTGGATCGTGGCTATGATGTGGATGAAGATCATAACAAAGAAAGTAAACCGAGCAAATTCTTCGGCCATAATGTGCCAAATTCATTGCAGGCGGGTTCTGTGAGTAGTATGTTGGAAGAGAAGTGGTATACCAGTCCTGAGCTGTTCATTGATAAAAGCTGCACATTTGCATCGAATATCTATTGCCTGGGGGTTCTTCTATTTGAGGTTTGTGATTGAATTGTGCCTAAGTGAATTTATTACTGTCCTAAACACTTTATAAACCCCCGCTCAATGAAAGCGAATGATAGATACCAATTAATCATTCAGATTATTTACAAAATTCATTTGTTTGACTGAGATTTCAGTAGCAGTTTTTATAGTATTTTTAATGCTTTATACCAACTTAATTCCATGGACCGCTATTGTTTTCTACTAAACTTGTCCCTTATTTTCCTCTATATGCCACATTATATCTTAAATGATTTGGAAGAAATTAAATTTTATAATTTATTTTGTTTGTTTGTTTAATGAATAGTGTCGGTTTGGGAATACGAAATCTTGTTTTTCATTAGGAGATAGTTATACGTTGATGTATAGTTATCTGGTCTTATTGGACAGGGTTCTAGAAGAAAGTCTAGGAGAATTAGTAGAATTACTACACTGGTAACTGGTTCTTCATTAAGTCTTAGAACTAGAAATGTTGTCCTAGTTTTTGGTAGTTTCCTAAACATTCTAGTTCTATGCCTCTTACGTGTAGCAAGTAATAGCTTTGGCATGCTCAAGTGAAGCATTGGTTTCTTTTATTTATATATTTTTTGCTTTTTCTCTACCTTCTTCATCCGCAAAAAGATTTAACATGGGTGATATGTGTCAGTTACTTGGCTCATTTGATTCTGGAAGATCCCGTGCTGCTACCATGCAAGATTTAAGTCATAGGATTCTTCCGCCTAGCTTCCTTTCAGAGAATCCTAGGGAAGCCGGGTTTTGCCTTTGGCTACTTCATCCCGAACCTTCATTACGTCCAACAACCAGGTATTTTCTCCTAGGTTTGGTATCAGATTTTAATTCTCCTAAATTTCTATCTTTTATAGTCTTCTTGGCTATTAGTAATGTTAGTATGGTGATTTGGATACATGACTTTTTACATTGGCCCGGAAGTTTCACGTAGAGAAGTAGATATTTCATGGCATGCAACCTATACCTAAAAGAATTCATCCCAACCGATATAGTTATGTTGGTTTAGACCATAAATCTCCTTGGCACAGTATCAAACTAAACTCATGTTGCAGTGAAAGAGTATATGCAAATTGTAATACTTCCCATAATAACTTCAATATTGGTGTCAATATCGGAGGTTGAGTATATAGCTTGTATTGTGATGATCAGAAAATTTATTCCTTAGGGTGTGTTTGCAAACTCTCGCAAATAAGCTGAAGTTAGAGATTGTGAGTTAAATTAAGTATAATCAGAAGCACATCAAGAGAAGCTTACAACTTATGAGCTAAAAAATGGCTTTTTTTAAGAGAAGCTGAAGCTAATTCTCAAACACCAAGTTGCTACGTTCGAGGTAAGAAAAGCTCATAAGTTGTTTGGAAAAGAGTTTGTAAACACACCCTTAGTGCTTTTGCAGGCTCTGGATCATGCTGTGGAGGGAAATATTTGTAGATGATATATCCAAAATTTGACTGCCTTTATTTATGTAGTTTTTAATGTTTGATTAATATTTCATGACAGGAAAATTCTACAATCTGACTTTATTAGTGAAAATCAAAAAATATCTGGAGGTGAGTTATTTTCAACTATAACTGAAGAAGATGGGGAATCAGAACTACTGTTATATTTTCTTTTATCCCTAAATGAGCAAAAACAAAAGGATGCATCCCTTCTTGTAGAACAAATTCAGCGCATAGAAAATGATATTCAAGAGGTTGAGAAACGGAGACCTAAGAAAACACTTGGTCTATCTTCATCTTCTCAGGATTCATTCACTGCATGTGGGAACAACTATAATCATGGTGGAGATTCAAGTTTAGATATGTTATCAAAGATGTCCCCTGTATGTGGTAAAGAAACAAAGTTGATGAGTAATTTTAAGCAACTTGAAAGTGCTTACTTTTCCATGAGATCCAACATTCAGCTTTCAGACAGTGATGCTGCCACTCATAGGGATGGAGAACTGCTAACGAGTCGAGAAAAAAGGTGCACCTCGAGGAAGGAAGTAGACAAGTATGGTACCTCAGATAGTTTAGGGGTCTTCTTTGATGGTTTGTGCAAATATGCTCACTATAGCAAATTTAAAGAACGAGGCGTATTGCGGAATGGAGAATTTAATAATTCTGCAAATGTGATATGCTCATTGAGTTTTGACCGGGATGAAGACTATTTAGCTACAGGAGGGGTGTCAAAGAAGATTAAAGTTTTTGAATTTCAAGCTCTATTTAATGATTCGGTTGACATTCATTATCCAGTTGTTGAGATGGCAAACAAATCAAGGTTAAGTTGCATATGCTGGAATAGCTATATCAGAAATTATATTGCTTCGACTGATTATGATGGCATGGTCAAGGTATGTATTCTTTGCTTGCAGTCCTGCTATAAAAGATATATACTGCCACAGGTAGATTGATGTCTTGGTTATGAAATATCTCTAACTATTAACTTATTATCTATTTGCTCATTGTCTTATCACTTTATTGCTTAAAGAATATTTCCATCTAGAGTGTCTTCTTTTGTCAGATTTCCTATTTTCCTTTAAATTACTTGAATACAACAACTCTGCAGAGGTTATCAGTTCATATTATACAGAAACCAAAAAAAATAACAATATATCTTTAATAGAATGTGTTTTCTCAAAAGGTTATGCAAATTTAGCTTCACAATATGTAACACTTACATTATTATCAAACATCCTTCCATGTTGTATCTACACTTCTCAACTTTTTTTGGAAAATTAATTTGTTGTGACTTGTGACCTCTTAATATTTATGTTAATTGTCAGTACTTTATCTCTGAGTTGCTCTTGACATAACTTGCTGAAAATGGTTGTAGTTGTGGGATGCAGCAACTGGTCAAGGTTTTTTCAATTTCACTGAACATAGTGAAAGGGCTTGGTCCGTTGATTTCTCTCGTGTTGACCCTACGAAACTAGCCAGTGGTAGTGATGATCGTTTGGTGAAACTTTGGAGCATCAATGACGTATGTTTTTTGCAATTTTCTTGTTTTATCCTATGCTTCTAGAGTAATTGAAAGCTATAACGTTTTTTCTTTTGTCCTAGATGAGTCTAAATTTGGAGGTACAATGAAATTATAAGCTTAAGTTGGGATGTCCTTGCATAAAAAAATGATCGATTGCCGAACTGATTATCATGCTTTGGTGCAGAAAAACAGCTTATGCACAATTAGGAGCAATGCAAATGTTTGCTCTGTGCAGTTCTCAGCTGACTCTGCTCATTTATTGGCTTTTAGCTCGGCTGATTATAAGACCTATTGCTATGATCTTCGAAATGTATCAACTCCTTGGTGCATATTGGCAGGCCATGAGAAAGCTGTTAGCTATGCAAAATTCTTGGATGCTGGAACTCTTGTTTCTGCATCTACTGACAATACACTTAAGATTTGGGATCTTAGTAAGACAAGTTCCAATAGCTTATCAAGAAATGCTTGTATCTTAACTCTTAAAGGGCATACTAATGAGAAGGTTAGTTGGTGACCTTATGTCATGAACTGGCCCATTATTTTACATCTAATGAACAGTTGGAGTATTTCCTTCCTAACTCTGTTCTACGCTCCTGCAGAATTTTGTGGGTCTATCAGTTGCTGATGGATATATAACTTGTGGCTCAGAAACAAATGAGGTGAACATCACTTCAACCTTCATTTTTCATATTTATTGACATGAGAATTTAATTGAATTTATAGACTATAGTTTTTGTAGCCATCAACTGAAACCATAGGCATGGTTGTGGCCTGACTTAAGTATTTTTTCTATAGACGCTGTAATATGGTAGATATATAGTGTTGGGTCTTCTTCTGTCACACCTTTATCAAAGGAAAAGGAGAATTATATAGCTTGAACTAATCCTTTAATAAGAACATTTGGCCTATCACTAGTCACCGATATTATGAATTTCCTAGAATTGTTATCCTTTTTGTTTATAAGTCTCAAAGTTTCTGCATTTCTATATATTTGATATGCAGGTGTTTGCCTACTACAAATCTCTTCCCATGCCAATAACTGCCCATAAATTTGGTTCAGTCGATCCCATAACTGGTAAGGACACTGAAGATGACAATGGACAGTTTGTTTCGAGTGTTTGCTGGAGACGGAAATCAAATATGGTTGTTGCTGCCAATTCATCTGGGTGTATCAAACTTCTACAGATGGTTTAGAAATGCCCATTCCCAACCGGCCATTTCAGCATTGGTGTTGTTTTCTTTGTGAAGAATACTTGCATATCATGTCTTCAGCTTTTGAAGATATTGAGGCTTCAGTTTTTTCCCTGGCCTGTATATAATATTCTTTGCTGTGTTCTGTGATCTTGCAGAAGTTGCTCAAATAGTCAACAAGGAATTTGAAAGAGTTCTCACCTTTGTCATTGAATTTGATTGTTCATATAGTAGGATGGATTTTATAGCTTTGAGCGGTTGAGATGCCCTTGTTCAATCAAAGCCATTTGTTGTGTAAATATGTATAACAAGTTTACTAGCCTAGTCTATACCAATTTTTTTTATTAGCAGATATACTGTGTGTGCACTGCTTCGATGTATACTATCATGGATTAAAGTTTTGGTTTCGATATATGCTTCGATCAGCTAAATATAGGAAACTTCTCAAAAAGCCTTCGGAAACTTTTCGAAAAAACTAGGAAAAAAGTTACTAAAATTAATGAAAAGAAAAGTTTCAAGGCAAATATGGAGTTTTGGAAATACATCTTATTTTCGATTCCATTGATTAAAAGACATAAACTTTTTGATATTTTCGATGGAAATAATGGAAATTTTGATCCATGCATGTGATGAAAAGAACGTATACCTCAATATTTCTCATCAGAGGACACAATAAACAAACTAATCAACTATTAACATATTCACAATTTTATCAACAAATCTAGGCTTAAAAAACCCAGCCCCTTAAGTCAAATATCTACACAGGGTTAAAATCGAAAATTGAATTTGCTTTCCCTTCTGAAGGGAACCTACATTGTACAGGGATTACATACATGACCTGTTTTATTTCTTTGCGGGCTCATAGTCGATGGCAATGAGGTCTGTCTACCTAGCCGTGAACATCGTGTATAAGGATTTAATGGCGATGACATTGGTGATGATGAATACTCTTTAGATGCATTAACTATTAACCATTTAGGTGAAGAACACGTTTTCGTTAATCTTGATGGTGAAGAAGCTGGAGAGACACTATAATTTGCTTTCTTCATTCTTGCTGACAAAGATCTCGGTGAATCATTATTAGATATTTCTGCGTGATAAAAAGAAAGCTGAGTCAGAAATGGTCGGGGTCAAAACCGGATGAGATCAATGCTGTTAATAGTAGAATGGAGAAAAAGAACAAAAGAGAAGAAGAACTAACCTGGAATACTTTTCGTTTTCGGGTCTTTCAGTTTCTTGACATCTTCATATGAGTTCTTAGAATTGCTTAACTTCTTTGCACAAGTCTTAGGAGAAACTAAAGCCATTTTCTCATTGCGTTGTGCATTCTTCAGTATTTTCTTTTCAGGAATCTCGGCTAATTTACGATGCCCTGTGGCCCGGGACAGCTTCTTCTCCACCATCTCAGTACTTTCTAATTTTAGCTCCGTTCCTTCGGTTGATATATATTTATTATTTTCTTCACACTTTATTACTTTCAATGCTATTGTTTTATCTGGAACCTCGACTTTAAGCTTTTGAATCTTCGGTTTTTGATCGATTTTGTTCTTTAGAGGCTGGATAGGGGGTAAGCTTTGATCAGCACTTGTTACCGATGAATGTTTCCTTTCTGAAGTTTGAAATTTCTTCCCTAGACTTTCAGACCCAAATGATCTTTGATCTAACGGAGACAGTTTCCGATGTGGGATTTCAGATATAACTGACCTCAAATCCACAACAATGGATCCATTTTTCCTGTCAATGATTTCTGAACAAACTGATCTTTCATCACTTGTTACAAGGAAAAGATCATCGTCATCGGAGATTGATGCTCGACTTTGTACTCTCGAACCATCAATCGCTAAATCCCAATTCTTACCAGAGATTTTCTCCATCTCAACAAGTCTATATGCAAACATTTGAAAAGGAATTTGCTCAACTACTGGTATTAAGTTCTCATTCCCTAGCCCAGAAAACTTTTTTAAGAACCCGGCTTCCATGTCACAATAATCTACAAACGGGGGTGGAGAATCCGGATAACCGTTGTTAGGATTTATAACGAGATTCTTCTTAATGCATCTTAACATCCTACAAATCGATGAGAAAGTTGGGCGTATATTTGGGTTACTTTGCCAGCATTTTCGGGTTAGATTCACTAGGTACTTTGGTGACGGGTATGAGAAAAGTGGCCTCACTCCTGCTCTTATATTCTGAATCATCTTTTCCCCTTGAAGATGGCTATCCTCGAACGGTATTTTCCCAGTTAGAATCTCAAAGCAAAGCATCCCGAAACTATAAACATCGGCTTTTTCTGTGTATTTTGTAGTGCACTCATTACTTGGATGCTCGATTTCAGCCAAAACTTCTGGGGCTAGCCATATATCGAGATCAATTTCACACGGTTTAGGACTTCGGGCAGCGTAATTCTTGACCGAGGTCAACCCAAATCCCGTGACTTTTGCCGTAAACAACCCTTCTGTAGAAGCATTCCTTGCTTTGAGAAGGATATTTGATGGATTCAAATCTCCATGATAGATTTTTTTCGAGTGTAAATATTCCATCCCTCTTGCAATTTGCAGCAAAATATCGACTGCGATTGGTATAGAAAACGGGATTCGCTTCTTTTGGCTAGAATTCTCTTTAATGTAAGTGCCTAGATCCTTACTCATAAGCTCCATAACAAGAAATCCTTCTTTTCTATCTTCATCATAAAAGGCACAAAGGTATTGTAATACATTGGGGTGAGAAAGTGAAAGGACTAAAGAAATCTCATGATTTAGTGGCTCAATATCACCAAAGAAAGTCCTTAAAGCAAAACTTTCCCCTAACCAATGTATCTCTTTGAAACGCCTTCCACCCGAGCCCAAACACCTTTTCACATAGTAATCTTCTGCCCCAACTAAGATATTACTACACGGTAGCTTCTCATTTGATGCATTTAGTTTCTTGAGCAATAGGTCTCCAATCCTCTGCTCATTCTTTACTAAAGTGGTCGTTTTTTTCTCTTCGATCTTTTCAAGAAGCAACCATTTATCCTCTTTCCAAACGGTACCTAAGCGACTGCACACACTTTTAGGTACTAAATACTTCTTCCCAAACTTCCATTGAAAAAGCTTAGGATTATCACAATCTTGATCATATTTTTTCACAAGGGTAATTCTTCTTTTTTGCATTTCTTCTTGATCCACCCCTAGAATCTCGGATGCGGTCTCGATGGCCTCAATCACGACAGGGAAACAGCAAAACAAGTTGTGGATGTGAAACTCTACACAGTCTCTATTCATGTGGAGAGTTATTGCTTTACCCCACCAGTCTTTTATGTCGAAACAGTGTCTTATGTAAAAATCGGCTTCTTTGAATATTTTGTGAAGCTCTTTCATTGGAAGTTCAAGAGCTTTCCACTTAGTATACCTCTCTTCAAACCTCAAATTCTGTCTAGTTTCTTCCGAAATGGTTTCGAAAGCTAATTCTAACATGTCGAAAAGTAAACAACACTGTCTTTGGTTGATTGAAATCTCGTGATTTAATACCATTAGTGCTTTCAAACCACCCACTATCTCCCCAACTTGCCTGAATTGTTCCATTCCAATTTTCAAGAATTTATTCGATGCTGTTGAATTTTCAAATAATCAAGATATATAAAATCAAGGGAAATTCAATGATTCTACATTTTGTGTTACAGAATATGATAAAGCATTCATCGTAAGATTATATATATATATATATACCTGCTCGGATAAGTTGTTGAATCAACTGTAAATGACAAAAGGGAAACTGCTGAATTTGAAGGGTTGCTATATATGAACCCTAAATAAATTCAACAGAACCCAATTTGATGCAACAAAAACAAAATTAAAAGAACCCAATAAAGAGTGTTTCCTTTCATGCATACAGAAATGCTTATCACTCTGTGTTACAAATCAAGAATCATAATCTAGAAATATTTTTGGAAAACCCAATTTAGAAGTAACAAAATTTTCCAGTGCTTACAATTTATTTTTTCTTTTTGTTTCTTGTCCACCTGAAGATATTGGCTGCTGTTATGGCAAGTGTTAGCCGTTGAAATTCCGTATATTTTGGGCCTTTTTGTTTTTATTTATAGAATAAGGTTCCCGCGACTTTCGTTGTCTATTTACTACTTCTTGTATACTGTTGGGAAAAAGAATTTTTCTTCTCCCAATTGATTAATCCACTGTCGGACTCATTATAAACCTCTCTCAATAATAACTCGAGCTTGAATTTGCTGCATGCTATCGACTAATCACTTTCGCTAGATCATTCACCTGATGATTAAAAAAAAAAATTATTCTACTAAATAATAGTGATGGGCAATATTGTGAATTGCCCTTCTTGTCAAGTTTTTCAAGTTAGAATTACAAAAAGTGATTGAAGACGTAACAAAATCACAATTATTCTGCTGACGAGTTTCCATTAAATCAGTTGCAAAAAATAAGTACCAATGAACTTAGAGAGAAAATATCTCGAAGCGATCAATGTGATTTACTCTAATTTAAATTAGACGACATTTAAATTTCAGTATCAGTATAACATATTATTTAGAAATTTCTTTTATATATACTTCCTTTGTTTTTTTATTTGTTGTTTTGACAAAAAAAAAAAAATTATTTGTCGTTTTGGAATTTCAAGGCAAGGTTAATATTTCTAACAATTTTATCCTTTTTGTTTGTGTTTATAATAAATGTTTTGATTATTTAATTAAAAAGGTATTTTAAACTTTTTGCTCAAAAAAAGTGACTAATTTATTAATTTTTTAATCAATATACAATTCTCCAAAACGACCAATAAAAAAAACGAAGAGAGTAACAAATAAGATTAGAGCCAATCATTTTGGGGACCTCAACCTTATAAGATGGATGAAATATTTTCTTATTGACAATAAATATGGCTTTAAGAATAGTAATTAACAATTCAAGATTTCTTAAGAAACTGTTTGGATGAGCAAAAATCTCAATTATAGAAATATTCTTTTGGTGAGCAAAATACTGAAGTACTATATTTTAATGTTAGGGATACGTATCGTACCTTTTAAAAAGACACATTTTATATCAAAATTGGCCAATATTTTTTATAATTGGGTTCACCGTTAATTTTTGGACGGAAAATGACATGTGCTAAGCACGTGTCCGTTAAGTCACATTTTCAACTATTCAAGGTTCTTTTTGCAATTGTTCAGATGGGTATTTGCAATACTTTCAACTTCTCCACCAACTCCACCAACTCCCCAAAATTGTCAATTTTCCAGTGACTCCCTTTCGTGGTTATAGCTTCGTCTTGACCTCCTCTACAAAGATCATACACTATTTCGTTGTTTCATATCGATCTCGTCACTTGAATATCAAATCTACGAATTTTAGTATTTTCGATTTATACTCCGCCCCCGACGGAGGAGGTCAACCCACCGTCTAATACTTAGTTCCGTTCATTCCCCTTGGTGTGGCGATTCTTTTGCCACCAACCTCATCAATTTTCATTAGGTATTGAAGAAATTCCCAATTTTTAAAATTTATGTTATTATTCATCATCTTCCCCATTGCAAAGGTGGTGGAGGTGGCTATGGATGTGGTGACAAAGGTGGTGGACTTGGAGAGTGACAGAGGAGTAGGTAGAGGTGGTGGCATTGGAGATGGTGTTGGCGGAGGAGCGGTGGTGTAGGTGGAGGAGTTGGTGGTGAGGTAATGGAGAGTGGATATGTTGAATGATAATTGCAAATATTCCCCCTAACCAACTGAAAAAATAATCTTGAAGATTTGAAAATGTGACTTAACGGACTTTTCGTCTAAAAATTAATGGTTTAAACCAAACATGAAAAGGTTGGTCAATTTTGATATAAAATGTGTATTTTTTAAAGATATAATATGATATGTACGAGGTAGACAAAAAATTGATATGTAATTAAATTAAACTAGCATACGTCCCGTGTTATGCACGGGTTTTAAAAATATATATATGTTAAATATCTTGTTTAATATGATAAAAAAATATATTGTATGACATGGTTAAATATATAAAATGATTGTACCATAGGAATATTTGCACACTATCAGTGCTAAACTAATACCTGGAAAACGAATGAAAAATTAAAGTAAATATTATGTCATGTTTATGCGATTTTTATTTTTTGGTATCGACAATATATTAGTGAAATTTTCCAATTTGAATTTGTTGAATGTTAATATGGTAATTGAAGATGTGATTATTTGGTGCCAATTTTTGCTTTGCTCACCCGCAAGTATTAGATAAAAATACTACTTAAATTTTAATACAAAGAGACAAATTTTAAGAAAAATAATAATAATCAGAATGCTTCACATTAAAATATAAAGAAAAAATATAATCGAATTGCGTAGAACCCATGTTGGGGTATAGGGTCAAAATAATTGATCTTAGGCAAGCAATTTGTTTGAGACATTGGAATGATTTCAAATGTATTTTACTTTACATGTTATCTTCATGTTTGTAATCATGTATTCTATGCATTAGGAAGAAGGTTTCAAGTCCTTAAATGTTTTGATTTTTTTCCTTATGATAACAACACTTAATAAAGGGATATATATATATCCCTTTATCATAAGAACAGAAAAAATTAATAACATTGAAGACTTAAAATCTTGGCCAAAAAAATTTAAGAGATAAAAAAAGCTAAGCTTACCTCTCGATTACAAAATAAAGAGCACCACCAAAATCCTTTAAATTTTCTGTCTATCCCTTTATCAAGTATAGTTATCATAAAAAAAAAATCAAAACATTTAAGGATTTGAACCTTCTTCCTAATGCATAGAATACCTGATTACAAACATGAAGATAACATGTAAAATAAAATATATTTGAAATGACTAAGAATATTAAGAACTTAACCCATGTAAAAAGAACACATATCTTAGTCAATGTAATATATATGTACTAAAGCAAATTGTCCAGTCAAATCGCATAAAAAGAAATGAAAAATGCATAACATAATGAGTTAAACCGTCTACCATACTTCAAACACCCCGCTACATCTCTTGTTCCTTCACTCTAAGAAGTATGAACGCGATGTTGCAAGTAAGGAAAATATAAAAATTTGAAATTAAATTTGAAAATATTATGAAACTGAAAAATTAATTTCTTAACCAATCAAATATGGCATTATGAAAACCGAATTTTTTTTAAGAAATAAGTTGTGCAACCGCCTAGAGCAAACTGTTCAGTCAAAAGAAATGGAAAAAGCATAACAAAATGAGTTATCATAAGGAAAATATTAAAATCAGAAAGGTGAAAATATTATGAAACTGAAAAAAAAATGATTAAAACATATTGAAGAGAAGATGGAAAAAACTGAATTGTAAGTGGGTTGTAAGGAAAATATAAAAATTTGAAATTAAATTTGAAAATATTATGAAACTGAAAAATTAATTTCTTAACCAATCAAATATGGCATTATGAAAACCGATTTTTTTTAAGAAATAAGTTGTGCAACCGCCTAGAGCAAACTGTTCAGTCAAAAGAAATGGAAAAAGCATAACATAATGAGTTATCATAAGGAAAATATTAAAATCAGAAAGGTGAAAATATTATGAAACTGAAAAAAAAATGATTAAAACATATTGAAGAGAAGATGGAAAAAACTGAATTGTAAGTGGGTTGTAAGGAAAATATAAAAATTTGAAATTAAATTTGAAAATATTATGAAACTGAAAAATTAATTTCTTAACCAATCAAATATGGCATTATGAAAACCGATTTTTTTTTAAGAAATAAGTTGTGCAACCGCCTAGAGCAAGCTGTTCAGTCAAAAGAAATGGAAAAAGCATAACATAATGTCATAAGGAAAATATTAAAATCAGAAAGGTGAAAATATTATGAAACTGAAAAAAGATGATTAAAACATATTAAAGAGAAGATGGAAAAAACTGAATTGTAAGTGGGTTTGGGATTGTACGTGGGTTAGAGGTAGTTATATTATTAAGTAAAATAAAATAAATCAAAATAAGGAGAAAAACGTGGGTGTGGGTTTAGAGGTGGTTATAATATGTATGATGTAATTATTAGGTAAAATAAAATAAATCAAAATAAGGAGAAATTAGTATTTTGATCAAAACAAATTAATTGAAGTCAAAGACCGCTGTGAAATATATTATAAGTAGATAGATTAGTATGACCAAATCGTATTTGTGAAAAGTAACATTTACACAGTCCCAGTCCCACCACCAGATACGGAATTAAAAAAGAAAAAAGTCCCACCGGATACGGCGAATCCGTTGTACAGTAATAGAGTCCAAAAGAGAGAGAATCAATCACATGGAGTGGAACTATTAAAATCGTGGTTTCCATTTCTTCCCTCCCCCACTACTCCCAATCTGGCAGTTTCTGTAAATAAGAAGTTTTACAATTTTTGGTGGTGCATTATTCATTTTCCCCCTCTCTCTCTCTCTCTACTTTTTTTCCTTTTTTAGAGAGGAGAGAAAAAGGAAGATTTTTTATTTTTTTTTTGAAATATGGCAATGAATTGTAAGGTTTCATTTGGCGTGTTTGCGACGATTGCTCTTGTTTTTGCAATCTTTCTGCCTGCTGTTCAAGGTCAGGGTCATGATGTTTTGGCCCCTGCCCCTGCTCCAACAAGTGACGGTCAGTTTTTTTTTTTCCCTTTTTTCGGGAGATCTTTGAAATGCTGTTGATGAATGTTAATTTTTGTTGATAATTCTTATAGTTTTGATTATGATTTTGTTTGATGATGAAATGCTGCAAAAAATTGTTGTTTTTTTTCTAATATTTGAAGAATGATGAAAAGATCGAAAGGTAAAGAGGAAAAACACCAAATCCGCCTCAAATGTAAATTGTAATGTCATCTCACAAGACAAAAGAAATGTAGCTTACTGTATTTCGTTGTGATCTAGTTTATGATATGGTCCTAAGGCTAAGCCGTTTATTTTATGAAACAGGAGAGAAAACCCTTGGGAATGAGAATTTTATAATGGATCTGATCTTTTTCAATGTTAAATTACATAAAAGGGGTGTCAATTTTCTTGTACCAGATAATACTAGAATATGAAGTTGATGGAAATCAAAGAGCTTGCTTTTGATTTTTACTTCATTTTCAGATGATACACGAAGGTTGCAGAATTTTCTTTCTCATTCGGTTCCTAAAGCTTATGTTTCTTGAACTCTGTATAAGTTAATATGGTGCATACACACACACACACACACACATATATATAATTCTCCAAGGAACTTTAGGGAATCAAATTCCTAATATTTGTGTTTTTCATCAAACATCTTACATGCCTCATTGTGACCCCACAGACAACCTAGATTCAAATTCATTTTGCCCCTTAAATATCTGTCTTTTGAAACCACAAAACCATGGCTCGTAGCATTAACCTCTCTATTTGGAAAACTGATTATAATAGTTGTTTTGCATGTGTATGCAGTGCATTTGTTCTAGTTCGAATTGAGTAAATAAAGAAACAAAGAAAAATATTAGTGATGTGGAAATAATTAACCATGATAATCACTTTTTCCACCAGGAACTACAATTGACCAGGGCATTGCGTGCGGCCTGATGTTGCTGGCTCTGGTGCTGACATATCTCATTCACACCTTTGACGCTCCACTGAATACCTGAGTTTATCTTGACATATCATATCCCATCTACATCTTTGATGCTATGGTGTGGTGGTCTTTCTTGTTTACTTTTCCTGTATTTAACGTTTAATTCATTGAAATGTATTGGGTGTGAGTCTGATTGTGTATGTAACTTGGTACAACTTGTTATGTGTATGTAACTTGGTACAACTTGTTATGTTGTCTTGCTGAAGCAATCTTATTACTTTTGACTTTTGACACAAAACGGAACACAAGTACATTTAGCAAGACTAGATCAAAGCTAAAGAGAAAATCTTCTCAAAGTGAAAACACATTCAAAATAAGAATGGAACTGTTGTTTAGCATTGGGTTTACACAACATAAAAATGGCTCAAGACTTAGAAGATCGGAAGTTGCCCAAATTATAAAATTTTAGTGGTATTGAAATCTCGACTATGAAAAATTATCAAGTTTTCTAAAATTACTAAACGAACTCAGACACATGATTAGTATAAATTATTTTCCACGCGCGTCATCCACTTCAGTTGGATCATTACTCATTTCATTGACAAAACTGCAACTTCTGATATCAGTGTAGCCTTCTTTCTGCATTTCTTCCCCCCTGCTAATGAAGTTGCATACCCAAATTGACAGCTTAAATTATATCCCTTTACATAGGTTTCGGTTTTATCATTAAAACGAATTTGATCATGAATTTTTTGGACTGAATCACAAACTCGACAACATCAACACATAGCCTTGACTTTTCGTCTGAATTTGATTTTGGTGCATCTGATGTCTTACAAGGAGACATTGTCAAAAATGATCCAGCCAAGAACAACATTGCATTAAAGTAGATTTGAAACTGAGATGTGTAAAATCTCCACATAACTTTCAAGCAACGTGAGTAGGAGTGACCCAACAAGAATGGGAATTTTTTCATTGTAACCTAAAAAATGATATACTATGTATGTCAATTGTCACATATTCCAAGGTGACAAAGTTTTGCATGTTAACTTTGCTTCTTGCCAGTAGAATCTGGTTGTTCTTTGCTCTGTTCTGCCAAAGAGAACTTCTTCACTTTCTGACAGAAAAAAAAATAACTGTTCTCAAAAAATAAAAAAAAATAAAACTCAAATGTGTCATGACAAACTCACTTAATAAAAAGAAACGTAATCAGTGACATGAACATATACCTGTGTACAAAGTAAATAACGTTAAACACAGAGTTAAGCTTGTAATTTTAGAAGACTGAAAATCCATTGTAAGGCTCTCTTGTCAATATAATGGCCTTATTCGGTTATCCTAATTCTTCTTCAATTGATCTAATTTCACTGAGAACTTAATATGATACTATGATCATAACACTTAATCAGATCACGAGGGTCATTTGGAGGTTCCCTATACAATTAAGGTTCATGCAGATACTAGCCAAGTAATCTTGTTTAATAGAAACATCTATCTCTTGTTGAGCACCAGGATAGCTGGAATCTTACCTATACAAAATAAATGCAATCTGGAGCAGATACTGCGAAAGCAGCATCCTTATAACTTGACCAAAGGTTACTGAAATGATTCCAATTACAGTTGGACTTAATATAAAACCGGTCAGCCCCATACCGGGTGTCTGGAACAGTTTTATTAAAATGGATCTGACTTGGCTAAAACTGAACAGAACAATTAGCCTGACCTTTATTCGGAATAGGATTATGATATGATGAGATCCTGAATCAAAAAGTCTTTTCTTACTTAGGAAGGGAAGGGAAGGGAAGATATCATAGATAATCTATTAATTTACCTATAAAAACCTTTACTTCAGTAACAAATTCTACTCGAGATATCTTTTTCACAACCCATGTTTTTGAGAAATATCTACCAAAGGAGTCTGAAGAAACGCAAATTTTGGAACTTTAAGTACTAGCATTAAAATAAACAACCTTTTCATATCAAATAAACTGATAGTTCAACAGAATAGATTTCGCTGGTTATATATGGTCAAAAGGCATATTGGCATAAGAGTGCAAATAGGAAATTTCAAATCCAGTTCAATGGAAATGAAAAGACCTACATACTCCAATTGCTGCAGATATATAGATAGATGCAGTTGAATAACGGAAACACACTATAGGCTAGCACACACTTCTGGAGAAATTGCTTGAAAACACACAGTGCTAGGAACAAAAAAAGGTGCCATTTGTTGAATTTTTATAGTAAACCACACAAACATAAATATGAGTCAATCATCTTATTAGTTTAGCATTCAATACGTTCAAATATTGGTAAAAAATAATAACCAGATGCATATTCAGACTGATTCTTCCTGTGTACAAATTCAAGTGTCATCTTATACTGATTTGAACTTGAATATTCTTACCTACGATAATCGATAAACTTCTAATATATTATCTTCTTTTTACTGTAAAATACTTATATTCATCAGCACAACATATCACAATAGCTCTATAAAGTAATAACTCGTTATGGATGTTTTCCAGAACACAAGTCCTGCTCACTCAAGCTACCATTTATAAAAGATAAAAGAAAAATGCCTTGTTGAGGACGCATTGACGCAGGGTGTGGATGAGAGAAATGCATTTTTCGTGATCGTAAGGCGATTGAGTGACGCAGTTGAGCAGATCTAATGCTTCTTTTCCACACACTGCCCGCTGCTGATTTGAACCTTTTTCCATTGAATTTATTTTGTCTGTTCACTTCTACTTCTAGTTCTACGTCGAATTTAAGGGTTTATAATTTATGAATTTGGGGTTTAGAGGAGGAGGAATGTGTTGGCTGGTTGTGTGCACAGTCCCATTGTTCTTCTTAAGCCCTTGTTTGGATGCAATGCAAGAATAGTCTTGTTTTTCTTCTTCTTTTTTCTTTTTTTTTTTTTCTTTTTTTTGGGAGAGGAGAATAGTCTTGTTAAGTGCTAGAGTAAGAAAAAGGTACATAAGTTAATTCTCCAAATCAGTAGAACTATACCATTTTAGTAATGATGATAAAAGATTTTAATAATGTTATGCTAATAGTATACTTCCTATATAATATATAGACTCATTTTGTAATATTTGTGTTTAATTATAGCTATATTATTTCGTGCAAATTTATCACTATGAAAAATATTGGGCCTGTTTGTCTCGCTTTTCGGAGAGTGGTTTGGGAAAGTGGTGGAGGTTTGGGAAATAATCTCGATTTGCGTAATGTTGTTTGTTTGGGTTTTGGGAGAGTTATTTGGGAAAAAAAGTAGGTGTAAGTTTTTTTTGTATGTTTGAATTAATTAATTAGGTGTAAGAATAGTGTAAGACTTTATGTCACATCAGTTAGTTATATATAATTAATTAATTGATGTATATATTATATGTAATATATGTGATAAATAATATTTTATAATTAGTTATTTGTGTTTTCTAAAATAATAAAAAATAAAGTAGATTAATTTTTATTTTGTTGATTTTTGCTTTTAAAAATATTATAATAAAATTATTTTAATCATTTTATCTCACACATATTAAATATGTTAAAATTACACATTATTCTTAAAATATTAACCTAATAGTTATTACACAATATCCAGATTAATCTACATACGAAAATAACATATTAAGTTGTTTTCATATTGTCGAGCAGAATAAAAATTAACGGCAATTTTACAATTAATGTCACTAATTCCACGAAGATGGGAATGGACCTCATCTGTTATCCGACCAATCATGACTATTATTTCCTCCACGTCGGGCCAACCGCCTTCGAGTCAACAACGCTGTATAAAGTATTTTATATAAACATTTAAAAAAAAAATGCTGGACCAAGAACTGAGTGACCAGGCAGCCGCAATTTTGGACTGATTAGGCAGCCGCAATTTTGGAAAATAAGAGAGAAAAAGTGGTAGAGTTGGCCTGTTTGTTTGGCTTTTCGAAGTGTGATTTGGGAAAAAAAATACTATAGTTAATTATTTGAGAAAGTGATTGGGTTGTTTGTTTGGCCTTTCCGAAAACCGAATTTTTTTTCGGAAAAGCGAGACAAACAGGCCCATTGTGTCTGGACTGGACCAACCAGGGGCGGACCCACGTAGAGGCAAGTGGGGTCTATAGCACCCACTGAAATTTTATATATAGAAATTATATTACTTTTCATAACATATTAAATGTTTGGTCTAGTGATTTGTTAGATGAAAGATGGAAACAATGCTTGAAACAATGCTTGATTTTGAGCCTGAGTTCGAGACTCAGGAGGAGCACATTTTGTATAATTTTATGTGCTCTTCCATTCTTTTTCTTTCTTAAAGTTTTTTTTTTTTTTTCCTAACATTAAGTAGCTTGGCCTAATAGTTTGTTAGATGACAGATGAATCAATATTTGATGCTAGAATTCAAAACTCAGGAAGAGCGCTTTTTGTATAAATTTATGTGCTCTTCTATTCTTTTTTTTTTATATCAAATTTTCTTTTCTTAACATTGCTCTTTTAATTTTTCTTAATGATTGTTCTTTAATTTTTGTTCTTTCTTAATTATTTTTTTAATTTTATATAATTTTTAATAACGATCAAGAATGTTATTTTTTTTATAAATTCGGTTTCTTCTTATTTTTTATTTAATACAATACTATAAAAAATTTCAACCTCCCAAAATATTGATCTAGCTCCGATTTCAAAATTTGAAAATCAACGTGGTCAATTGTTAATTTAATTGGTTTCATTTGAATTTGTAATTTTTTTTTAATTCATTTGAATTTGTAATTTTTTTTTGAATTCATTTGAATTTGTAATTAAGATAAGTAGATGTTTTGGGTTCTTTTGGTGTCTTAACGGGGGTATGTAATTAAAGTAACTTGTGGAGGTTAATTATTTTTTTTTTATAAAACTCCACGTCCTCTTTTGTATCTTTTCATATATATTCTCGTGAATTAGATATGATTTTAAAGTTTGATTGAACTTTTTTTTTGTATTTGAATTTTTAAATTTTTGGTAGAATTTTAGCCCCCACTACACCAAAATCCTGGATCCACCCCTGGGACCAACAACTTGAAATTCAGTACAAGTTTGGTCTATTACTGTTGGAAAATATTCAAGAAATCTTAAGTTTTACAATAACTGGGTATAATGAACTTAATTTAAAAAGTTTTTAGAAATCATTAATTTTAAATGCAATGCTATATACTACACCTTTCTCTTCCCAGTAAATTCAATTAATTACATACGTTTATGTGCATTTAAATCTTATTAATTGCCTAAATTAAATGCCTGAAGAAATGAAGAGTTAATTTTTTAATTACATACAAGATAAAAGTTATGTTAAAAGTTGTTACTTACAATACAAAATTAAATATATCAAGAGCTTGTAGCCTCTAGACATACAATACAATACAAGACAAGACAATGGTGCATTGGCTGTTTTACCTGCATCGGTTTTTTGACCCTGAAGATGTGTTAATTCCACTCAGCTTTTTTAAGTATGACATGTTGATTTCAGGACACACCATGCCTGAATTGCACATTAATTTTCTACTTTTGGCAGCATTTGGCAGCTATGTCATGGATCAACAAGAGCAATAAGCAATTTGTTTTTGCTGCAAATTTGAGTTCATAATTCTTCTTGTGATTGAAAAAATCACTGGAAAGCAAAAAGAAAGAAAAAACTCATTATGATCTTGAGATTATCGTAGATTTCAGCTCGTAAAATCTAATTTGAGTTCAATTCACTTGAAAACAAAGTTCAAATTTCAACTGGAGTATATGATCAAACCATATTAAGTTTTTTTTTTTTTTGGCAATTTATTGTTACTGTATTCAATATATAATGTAAGCAATCAATCTTGTGCTCGCGAGATATTCTGAAGTAATGTTTCATCTTTTTATATACGCAAGGAAATAACTATTTGACATCCCTAAAATGTCAGTGCAATTACATAATAATTTCACTATTTCTATTTTTATTAAACGATGCAATAAGTAAAATACATAATAGTTTTTCAATTTTCAACTTTTTTTCTAAATCTGACACAAATACCGGGACAGGATAGGGAGTAATTAAAAAACTATATCCATCTTCATTTTGTCATTATATGTAAATTTAGTATTTTGATAGTGATTCAACAATATTAGATTGGGTTTCGTTTAATTAGAAGAATTCACTTGAGCTTCATTTCATTCCTTAAGAATCAAAAAGTGGATCGGATCCGAGAATGCTGTAAAAATGGGAATCATTAAGAAAGAATCTTTTCGTTGGCGGGCAGAGCAGAATTTGGCGGTAAAAATAACCTAATAAACACGTTTCGCATGCTCATTGGATGCACATGTATGTATGTCGGCTATGTATGATGTTGTTGTATGACATGGTCTGTTTTCCCGCGCGACTTCAGCTGAAGGGTTTCCTTTTTTCCCCAAAAAAATAAATAGAAAAATACTAAAAGAAAACCCCATTCTCTCTCTCAAGCAACAAACAAAGATAGAGATAAGAGTGAAAGCAAACACCAGCAGCTAAAGCCAGAGACAAATTCTCAGCTCAGGGTTTGAATTTCTTCTCATTCTAATTTTTTTAAATTTTCGTTTTACTCCAAAATTAGGGTTTTAAATGGCGATTTGTCCGATCTGTTGATTGAATAGATCGGAGATCTAGAAGATATGGTTGAGCTGAACAAGGACTCGAGTTCGGAAGATGGAGGTGGCGGCACTATTGAAGCTCGATTCGTCAATTTTTGCAAGGTCTGCATTTTTAATTTATTTATTTTCTTTAACTTCATAGCTATATTTTGTGATATCTCCTTAAATTTCCTGTCTTTGTTTCCATTCTACTTGTTTCTCTAATTTGTGTGGATTAAAGATTTTGGTGTTCTGTAACTATTTTTGCAGTTTTGATTTTTTTTTTCTTTCTCCTTCAGAGAATTGATAGAAACAGCATAATATAAAAATTAAATCCCTTCAAATTGCATGTTTCTGGTCTTGTTTTTCTTCGCTGCCTCTATATTTTATTTTGTTATGGTTTTGCGATTTTATGAATGCTATCTTTTTACTTAATATATTTAAGCTATACTTTCTATGAATTAAGTGCTTTGGCTCTACTAACGAACCGTTGATTTGGGTTTACTGCAACCATATAAACAGAATGATTTACCGATATCCGATGACAACTTTTTGGTGCAAGCAACAAAGCTATTTGACGAAACAAAGAATCTTCTGTTGGCTAATATATCTGCTGTTGGGACTGGAACTGTATGTGTCTCCTTTTGCTCTTTGTAATTTTTTCCTCCATTTCAAAAATTGTTGTTTTCCAATTAAAAAAATGGAAAACCTATGGACTATGTGGACATCATTTACAGACCTAACCTCATGAATTGGTACTTCCTGGCTAGTTTTAGTATGTTAATTATTACTTGATGATTTATTGCATAATTAGCCGGAAGAAGCAGAACGGTATTGGTTTGCATTTGTACTCTACTCAGTAAGAAGACTAAGTGAGAACGGTGGTACCACGGGGAAAGGACTTACCTTATGCCAGATACTGAGAGCAGCAAAGCTCAAGTATTTTCCTATTTCCTTGGCTTGCATTGTTTCTTGTTCGTATCATGTATTATTGGTCAGTTCGAGATCATTGGAGAATGTTCTTTTATTGCAGCATCATAGATTTCTTTACGGAACTTCATCAATTTTTGCTCAAGGTTGGATCAATTTTAAGCAATCTTTATGGAGAGGATTGGGAGAAGAGACTCGAGGTATTTGTATGATATAGGATTATCTTATGTTTAGCAAGATATGGTGTTTATTTTGCATGTCTTAATTTCGTATTATAATTTTTATCGGTGATATGCCTCACTCTACCTTTTTTCATCAGGCAAAGGAATCACAAACCAACTCTGTACACTTGGCATTTTTGAGCAAGTGAGTGTACATTAAAAACTTTTTCTTCTCTTTGCTTTGCTTTTTAGTAGTCTCTTGGTTGATCACTTCTGTTTCGCCTATAAGAGTCATTTTTCAATAGTGATGTTTTGAGAGATTTATTCTTATATTGAAATAAGTTTGTCAAACAAATGAAATTTCCTTGTGATTAGCTGCTTTTATGTAGTCCAGTTTTAGAGCTTTGTGTTTGTTGGGTCTAAAATGAATTACTAAATTGCTTTGGTTATGTATTACTGCTAGTCAAACACAAGCACAAAATTGATTCACGCAGCACAACCTCCTGGCCCGCGGGGTGTTAGAGTTGTGGGGCTGGGGTGGTGGTAACTAAATTAATGATAAAAGATTCAGTTGTCACATATAATTGAAACTTCTGTCTTTTATGAAGTATCTACTGTCCACGAGAAACCCTGTACCTGCTCTGCTAGTAGGTTATGTTCTTACTTCTAATTCATGCCTTTCATCTACCTTTCTATGGTGCCAGGTATTACAAGCGTGCCTATCAGCAGCTTTTCTTGATAGTTGATGCCGACGGTGACAAGCATTTAACTGTTGCAGACACCTTCAACAATGTTTCAAATTATTACCGTTTCGGATGGTTACTATTTTTGGCACTTCGTGTACATGTGTTCGGCCGTTTCAAGGACCTAGTAACATGCACAAATGGCCTAGTTTCTATACTGGTCAGTGGCTTTAGTTGTTTTGCCTTTTGAGTATGTCAACAATTTCCTTTGATTTGTAGATGGTACTACAATATTTAGTAAAAGTATTCTTACACATCTTACCAAATCATATGACAAAATATTTAGTGTATATAGACCGTATATCATGACAAATGGAAAAGTGATTAGTGAGCATCTAGTAGGCATTACCCTGGTTCTTGCAGACACGTGTGCCATGCTATTCTTTAACTAATCAAGCTACATAGTTTTTTAATTAATGCTTCCTGTGAAACTATTAACAGGCTATACTCATTATACATGTCCCTGCTCGCTTCCGGAACCTCAAAGTTAATGATCCTGAACGCATTGGTAATTCTTTCTTCGACACCTGTTTATTCTTTACTTGGACAAAAAATATTTATATAAATTGATTGGGTCTTTTATTTCCTTGATATAATTTTCAAGTTTCAAGTCATTTTTCTGTTTGCTCACTTATATACAGTTATGAAAGGTGACAAGATTGACCTACTTGCATCACTCTGCAAAGAGTACGATACATCAGAAGATGAGTTAAGGAAAACATTGGAAAAAACAAACAACTTGATAGCTGATATATTGAAGAAGCAACCTTGTCTGGCTTCTGAATGTAAACCTAAAAACTTTGAGAATATTGTCACAGGTTAGTCTGTCACATGTGTAATACTCTATAACTTTCCTTCTATCCTTAGAAGTTCATGGGCTGTTATTTTATAGTATTATATTTTGCTCGATCACAGATGATCTAGTCTATTTTGAAGATTTGATGGATGAGCCATCCTTTTCTTCTAGTATAACTTTATTAGAGAAGGATTATGATGTTGCAATTTACAACAAGGGAGAATTGGATGAAAGGATCTTTATCAATGATGATGACAGCTTGCTAGTTTCGGGGAGCTTATCTGGAGGTTCAGTAAATATGAATGGAAATGGTGCTAAGGTTAGTTTTAGATTAAATGTTCTGAAATTTTCAAAACCTTCAAGTTTGTGGGTTTATTATGACTGTTTATTTTTCTTATTCTGTAGAGAAAAATTGACTCAGTATCATCCCCAACAAAGACAATTACAAGTCCTTTATCTCCTTTCCGCTCTCCTTCTAGTCGTACTAATGTATCTCTATTCCGCTCTCCTTCTAATCGTACTAATGGAACTCCGGGTGGTGGAATGTCCAAAATGTCAGCTACTCCTGTCAGCACAGCCATGACAACTGCAAAATGGTTACGGACAGTTGTAGCTCCACTTCCATCTAAACCTTCAACTGAGCTGGAGAGGTTCCTGTCATCATGTGACAAGGATGTTACTGCTGATGTCATTCGCAGGGCTCAAATTATACTGGAGGCCATCTTCCCAAGTAGTGGTCCAGGGCAAAGTGCAAGCTTGATGGACAATATATGGGCTGAACAACGTCGCCTGGAAGCAATGAAGCTTTACTATAGGGTTTTGCAGGCAATGTGCACAGCAGAATCCCAGATTTTGCATGCAAAGAATTTAACTTCTTTGCTAACCAACGAGAGGTTTCACAGATGTATGCTTGCCTGTTCTGCTGAACTTGTTCTTGCCACACATAAAACCGTGACAATGCTGTTTCCGACTGTGTTGGAGAAAACTGGAATCACACCCTTTGATCTCAGTAAGGTGATCGAGAGTTTTGTCCGACATGAAGAAAGTCTTCCGAGGGAGTTGAGAAGGCACCTAAATTCACTTGAAGAACGTCTCTTGGAAAGCATGGTCTGGGAAAAGGGCTCTTCAATTTACAACTCCTTGATAGTTGCCAGGCCAGCCCTTTCTGCGGAAATACATCGACTAGGCTTGTTAGCTGAACCTATGCCATCTCTAGATGCAATTGCCATGCACATTGACATGTCATGTGGGGTCTCACCTCCCACACAATCAATGCTTAAGAACGAACAAAATGGTAATGATTTATAATATCATATTAGTCAGATTTTGGTAGCATATTTTATTTAAAAGGTATGAATGAAAGACTGTGTTTTCATTAATGTCCAGAAATGTGATTTTGTTTGGATGTCGTTTTCTTCTGGTATAAAAATAGTTGTCTGCGTCTAAATACTCGAAAATAATTTTTCCAGGTCAGAATGGAGATATGCGTTCCCCGAAAAGATTGTGCACCGAGTACCGAAGTATATTAGTTGAGAGAAATTCCTTTACCTCACCGGTGAAGGATCGCCTTCTGGCTCTTAACAATCTGAAATCAAAGTTTCCACCACCTGCATTGCAGTCTGCATTTGCCAGGTATTGGCACAAAAGCCCTACATGTAATAGGCTTAAATAAGTCTATATAAGTAATTGGCTTCCTCTGTTTGGGCTATTGCTGAGTGTTTGGTTTTACTTGTTTCTAGTCCAACAAGACCAAATCCAAGTGGTGGAGGGGAGACGTGTGCAGAAACAGCGGTAAATGTGTTTCTTGGAAAGGTATACCTTTGAGCATGATATATTTAATTTGATTACACAAGTTGGTCTTGAGTGGAACAGATGTACAAGTATATTGTTTGCTCAGAGATGTGCTAATTATGTCTTGCTGAGTGTCTTGACATTATTCTTTCTTTTGGGTACATAAATCGAATTTTCGGTTCTTTGAAGATTATGAAATTAGCTGCTGTGAGAATAAATGGCATGGTTGAAAGGCTACAGCTGTCGCAGCAGTTAAGAGAGAGTGTCTACTGTCTTTTTCAGAAGATTCTTGGTCAGCGGACGTCTCTGTTCTTCAATCGGCATATTGACCAAATTATCCTCTGTTGCTTTTATGGAGTTGCCAAGGTTTGTTCAACTATTTAAGGCTGATTTTTATCTACCATAGCTATTCTCTAAATAAAGTTTTTTTGCTTTGCAGATTTCCCAGCTGAGCCTGACCTTCAAAGAAATAATTTTCAATTACAGAAAGCAACCTCATTGCAAACCCCAAGTTTTTCGCAGTGTCTATGTTGATTGGATTACCACACTTAGAAATGGGGTATAATACTTTTTTATCATTCAATTACCTACATATCTTAGTGTTAGCTCTAAGCATTTCATTGCTTTGAAACAGAAAAGTGGTCCAGATCACGTTGATATCATCACCTTTTATAATGAGATATTTGTCCCTGCGGTAAAGCCTCTTCTAGTTGAGCTCGCCCCTGGTGGACCAACACAGAGTTGTAGTCGCGGTCCAGAAGCCAGGAACAATAATGATGGTTAGTGTTCTTCGTGGATTTCTTTTTCAAACTACTTCCTTTTTTACTCTGTTAGAGAAAAGAAAAAAAAGGAAGCAAATAAAACCATGCTTGGTTGATTCCATCTGTCTTAAATTCTTATTATCTGTTATTCAGGTACATGTCCTGCATCACCAAAGACATCTTCATTTCCATGTATCCCAGACATGTCTCCGAAGAAAGTATCTTCCTCTCGTAATGTGTATGTGTCTCCCTTGCGATCATCCAAGGTATGGAGTTGTATTCTAATGTCTTCCTAGTTTGTTTCATTGGTCTCTTCATCTGTGATTATTGACCTTATACGTGGAATATTACAGAAAATTTCTATTCTGTTGTTCTGTAAGATTACTGAAAGAATGAAGAAAGGGAGATAATTATGTGGCAGGCCATCTGATATATTTGAACATTATTAAAGGCTGCACAACTTGCTGTTTGGCTTGCATCAATTGCATCTTGAGTTCTTTTGATACAAAAGTCTGTCGCATGCATAAATTTTCGTATGATACTTCTGAAACTTAGTTTCCTCCTTCTGACATAGTATTCCTTACCATTACACTAGGATTACAGCCTGAAACAACAGAGAAACTTCTTTAAAGAAAAAGGAAACACTGATGTAACCTTGGTTGGTTGAAAATGCTTAAACCTAAGCCCATTATTTCACCTGGAGACTCTTATCCTCTAGCCTAGTGATCTGCTTCTTTATGTGCTTTTTAAGCCCTATAGGCTGTTGTAACCATCAAACCCTACTTTAATTGAGTTAACCTTTTTCTCGGGTAAGCAATTGTTTATCAATCTAGTCATGGATAGTTATCTAGAGCTATTTAAGCTTTATTGAAATTCACCATTTGCAGTGTTCAACAATAGAAAGAAGTTTTCTCCATTTGAAATGTTCACACATTACCATTATATTCTTTTTAATGCAAAAATGATCACTTTTTGTTTGGGCATACGGTGGAAATTGAGGTATGTGACTGAAATGCAACTAGAATTTAGTGTATTAGGCTTCACCTGTTCATTAGTGTATCTTTTGTGACATCTAAGATTTGTAGGATTATCTGATATCAGACTTTTAGGGTATTCAGAAGAAGAAAAATTGACCAGTATGAAATCAACCTTCGTTGCAGTCTTTTGCTGGTTTTCGGCAATTTATTGTTTCATTGATTAAGGGCTATATAGCTGTTATAATTTGGAAGAAATAGAACAAAGAGTTTCAAACACTTGGAACTGTTCCTTAATAAGAACCAAAATTATTTTTGTCAAAACAACATATGTTCAATACCGATTCTTATAGTACTGTTTCAGTACTTCTTGTTTAAGAGGTTCATTATTTATTTCCGAATGATGTAATAAATTCCCTTTTGAATTAACTTATTAGAAACGCCAACTTCTGAATATTTCGACAGATGGATGCCCTAATTACACATAGTTCTAAAAGCTATTATGCTTGTGTTGGAGAAAGCACTCATGCTTATCAGAGCCCTTCAAAGGATCTAACTGCCATCAATAACCGTTTGAACGGGTAATTCGCCTTCCGGACTATCCCACTGTATTGTATAATTGATTCATCCTACATTGACCTTTTTTTTTTTTTCTTTCCAGAAATCGGAAGCTTAGAGGCACTCTTAATTTTGACGACGTTGATGTGGGTTTGGTTACAGACTCTGTGGTTGCCAACAGCCTTTACGTACCTAATGGAAGCTCTGCATCTTCATCTCATGCGCCCTTGAAAACTGAGCAACCAGACTCTTAATTCTGTAGCCTTTTATTTCCCTCTTGTGAATATTTTTGGTTTTGTTTCGTTTTTTTTTTTTCTTTTTCTAATCATCTATTTTCCTCCTCCCTTTACATCTCACATATTTGGGCCATAGTTTAGGTGATGGCTTGGGGTATGCTATGAGCGGTAAGTTATTTGTATAATGGCCGCCACTAACCCCGGGTGGTCTACATGTGTGATTATGGTTTTCTATCTCAACGTTATTATTATTATTATGTAATAAAGCCTAAGCTTTTGTAGATTTAGAGGTATTCTTAAGTCTCTTCTAACTCAGATTCATTAATTCCTTGTATCTTTCAGTACGTATGAATGTATGATCAGCCCCTTAATAAGATTAGCATATACTCTGTCATTCCTATTAGGGTAATTTACATTCAGACCCCCTGAGGTTTAGTCATATTACAAGGAACTCCCTGTAGTTTCAAAAATTACAAGGACAACCCTTATAAGGTGTTTTTTGTAACATTTTTACAAGTTATAGGGGATGTTTTTGTAAGACTTGTTAAATCACAGGGAGTGTCTTTGTAATTTTTAAAACTATAGAGGGTTTCTTGTAATATAATTAAACCTCAGGGGGTCCGAGTGTAAATCACCCTTCCTATTTATTATGTTTGCTCCACTTCCATAATTTCATATATGAGCCAAAAAAAAAATGGTTCATAATTAAGGATATAGTTATGTATCTAAAAATGAACAAAATCCCATTTTAGCAAAACTTGTTTACCTTTCAAGAGCTGAGCTTCCTTTTTTTTTCAGATAAATGTAGTATCGTTTTATGTTTACATACGAACAATTTTAATGGATTTCTATTTTTTTTATTTCATCTTCAATTCTTGTTTCACCAAAAGATGATCCCATTGACCAGTTACCTACTTATTATTAATAAAAGATGTCCCAAAAATTATTTAGGGAAATTATTTAGGGCTTGTTTGGTTGGCGTTTATCAAAAGTAATTTGTGTTTGAGAAATATTAAACAAATATTTTTTTTATTTTATGAAATAAAATTTTCACCTTTTAATTTTTCTAACTATTCTCTCAAAAGTCAAATAAGCAACAATTGTCTTATCTCTAAACAAATTATATACAAACCTTACTTTGATTTGATATAAAGTAATTTATATCTTATACTATTTATCTTACATAACAAACATGATTTAACATAAAGTCTTACATATTTTACACCTATAACCTAATACTTTCAAACCTACAATTACTTAATTTCTCAAACTACTATCTAAAAATTCAAACAAAAAATATTACACAAATTGAGATTATTTTACAAAACTTCATTACTTTCTCAAACTATTCTCCCAAACATCAAACAAACAGACCGTTTATGTTTGTTTTCCGGAATAGAGTTGGTGATTTTAAGAAACGCCAAAATGTTGGTTTAAAGTCCCACAATTTCCTACAAAGAAGAGCATGTGAGATGTGAACTAACATTGAATGAAAATACCCCACAAGCAATCCCTATATTACAGTATATTACTGTACTACCCCAACATTTAATACATTCATGCATATATAATGCCTACAGCCCTATGGCCTATACTATACGTAGAGACAGACAACTAAGCAAAATAGCCCACTCTCAGATTATATAGCTAGGCCCAAAGATCTCTCTCTACATACTGCCCCATCACTCTCCTGTCGGTAGGTGAGAGTGACTCCAAAAAAAATAAAAATAAAATAAAAAAAAGATTAAAAAAAAAAAAGAAAGAAGGCTAGTTTTCAATATTTCATCCCAATTGCATGAAGGGACACATTCTGATGGGCCGTACTCCTCCCACCATACAATTCATTATATTGTAGCAGACCTGCAGCTTTAACCCTTGCCTGCCACGTGTGTAATTATTGTGGCAAGGATAAACAAGAAAAAGATAAAGAAATTTGAGTGACCTATATATTACTACAGTATATAGTAATTTAGAAAAGTAGTAGGAGTATCAAACAACTTTGCTAATTAAAAGTATCATGATGAATTGCATGTGTCATGAAAAAATTGTTAATTTTTCAAATCCAAATATGGATATAGGTCAATAAGAGGTTGGGACCCAGGCGAGATTTGTCTGTTGATTTTAATTAATGCACACCTTAATTATAAGAGTAACAGTTTGCAATATTTACACATAGGTTAGTATAAATATTGATGAGTTTGTATATTAACCTAAAAAGGAATTAGGTAAGAATTTTTTTTTTATAAAATTAAAAAGAGTACATATTGAGTATTATGAAAATCCAATTAAAGTTTGTTACTATCTTACAATTAACATCATACCGTTGAAAAGTTTCAATTTTGCCCCTAGATAGTTATTTTTCAACAATAAACAATTTAACTTTTACAATAATAAATTAAAATAAACGAAATTTATTTACACATTTCCATTACCTTATTGAATAACTTTTATATATACTTGGCCAGTTGTATGTTTAGTCTAATTTAATACAACCACTGTAACTTTCTTTGTTAAATCATCGATGCAAAATAATTTTTCCATAATAGACTTTCCAAAAATATCCAATAACTCATTAATGAGTTTATCCTATATATATATATATATATATATATATCAAAAGAAATAAATTCCAGAAGTTGTTCATTAAGGAATTACTTCTCCAAAATGGTTGGTGAATATTTTTCCTGCAATTAAAGATAGAACAAAAAAAATTGGAAAATGAGTTGAATACTATAGTGGGACCTTTTTTACTTGCCTGTGCGAAAGAAAGAAAGGGCAAGTTTTTTAAAGATAATTATTTATGTACCCCTCTCTTTTTAAAAGTACGCGCCAAAATGAACAGTTATTTCTGTGGGCACCCCCTGCGCACATTAGGCAGTGGCAGTCCTGCTGTGCAGTAAAAGCTGAGCTGGTCCAAGTTGGACCGAGGGCCCCAAAAGAGCAGGGCCCAAGTTTTAAGGGCCACTAGGCCCAATTGATGTGTACGGAGTCGGAGAGTGGCTGGCTGCTGCTAGATAAACGAAGAAGATCTTTGTTATTGCGACGTGTGCTTGATGGCAATCTTTGTCAAATATTTCTATTAGAAATCTACACTCCTCCAAAATTAATGCAAAACATAGTGTTATATCTACTTACATAAATGGTCAGTCCGAAAAGCTTCTCGAAGCATTTTTTTATTGGAAAATGTAGGAGAAGATAATTAATTTATGTTGCATGCATGGAGATATAAAGTCAGCAAAATTATAAAAATGGTCCTGTATTTTTCGATCTTTTTATAAAAAATATAAAAAAATAGTTTTATAATTATAGTAGACAAACATTTAGTTATTTAACTTTCATCGTATTTCAATTTAGTCATATATATTCTAAATTTTGTTCTTAATTTTCAAACACTTAGTAAGTGCAAGATGAAAATTTAAATTTAATAAAAGTTATAGGACCAAATTTGTTATATACAAGACTTAAATTGAAATAATGAAAGTTAAAAATTCACATGTGTATTTTTATTATAGTTACATTACATCTTCGAAAGAATCTCAAAGTTATGGTATGTTTTTTTGGCGTTTCTCAATTTTTTTTCGTGTTTTGGAAATGCCAAACAAACGTGTTTTCTATTTTCTGAAATTAATTTTTTATCTCTCGATTTTCTCAAACTACTTTCTCAAAAGTCAAACAAACAACTTTCTTATCTCTAAATAAAGCATATACAAACTCTACTATGATTTGACATAAAACAATCTATCTTTTACACAATTTATCTCACATAACAAACATGATTTGACATAAAGTCTTACACATCTTACACTTATAACATAACTCTTCAAAAAAAACTACAACTACTTTATTTCTCAAATCACTCTCTTAAAATACAATTAAACAACAATACGCAAATCGAGATTATTTCACAAATTTAAACTAAACTACTCTCCAAAACTACTTTTCCAAATATCAAACAAACAGGCCCATATAATTGTGACAATTTCGCCACACAAACCCGATTTGACAAACATGACAACATGAATAGCATTTATAAATATAAATTCAAGACAATTTTTACCTAGTAAAAAATAATAATTATATTTATTAAATCATAAATTTTAAGCTTGTAATTTCAAAACCAACTATATCATTAAGTTAATACTCTCTATGTGCATGTTCTTATATTATGATGACTAAATCTCAAAATATTATAATGAATAGTCTACTTAATTTAATTCAAACTAATTTGATAATAATAATACATATCACTATATAAATATTATATTATTATGAAAGGTTTAAACTACAATAAACATATTTAAAAAAAAAAGGAAGTAAATAAAAGATTTAAAAATTTTCACATTGCAATGAATAGCTAAGAATATAACATGAGTTGCAGGCCCTGTAAATACTAAATAGCACTCTAAAGTTGGCTGTTGGCAGTACTGTTCCTAACACTCAACAGCTCTGAAATTCATCATTCAGGCAAAAATACTCCATTAAGCAGCTTTATGTATATATCTTCATTCTTCATTTATATTTCAAGAAGCAGCATACATTTTAGTTGTTGACCGAATTGAATGATATCCAACTCATATATACTATCTTCAACTGGTTGACCAACAATTCATAAAGTTTGCTCCAGCGGTAAGGGTGGAGTTCGAATCCCATTTGGAACTTGGATGGAAGCATCTATGGATCTATCTAAGGGTCATTTGTGGTGAAGACCCCTTTGTGCGCAGAGTGTACAGCAGTAGGGTGGGATCCCGAGGCGTGGTGGAGGTACATCCTGCGATTTACATCCTTCAGAATTCTGGGGCAAAAGTTCTGAGGATCCAGGATTAATCTAGTGTAAGCTTGTACACCTGGATTATAAAAAAAAAAAGGAAAAAAGTATGACCTAATAAAGTGAAATGCTCTCCACTGAAAAACGTAAAAACACTCATATTCACCTAAAAATTGATAATTAAGTGTTCATGTTAATTAATTTTGAATATTGACAATAATCTTCATTAACCTAAAAATCTAAATTCCTATAATTTATGAAGAAATTTCAAATGAAATTTTTTAACAATAAAAAAAATATAGAAAAATACAAGGAGTGTTTGACAGGAAGTATAATTAGTAAATTTTCTTATATTTTTCTAAGAATGTAGAACTGTATTCTATTTAATATTTTTAATATGTTTTTTTCTTCTACCAAAATAAAAAAGGTATCAAACTCATCGACCGATGTCTAGACTGCAAGTGATTTAGCAAAAAGGCCAACGAGGAACTTCCATGTAAATAAGGGACACTGAATGAAAAATATTTAGTTTTTCTAAAAAAAAATTGAAAAATACTTACGGTAGTATTAATTGGGTTTATATAGTAAGGTTTTGATTTAGAATTGTGGTTATGTGAAATTGGGTCAAATTCATTTTAAATGACGACGAAGTTCTCGCAAAATTCAAGCTTCAACTTATATATCAAATTCTAATAAACTTCAAACTTATAAAAAAATATTGAAATTATAAGTATTTTATTTTTTATAAAATATTAATTTGACACTTTACCATCTACTTTTTTCGCTCAAGCCTCAATATAGAAACTTAAATTTAAATTATATTTCAATTTTTTTTTTAGTTACAAAACCCAAAATTCAATCCATGTTTTTCAAGCCAAGTGAAACCGAGCCACCTATGAAAATAAGTTTTCAATAAAGGATCAGCATACCTTTAGAAGATTTTGGTTATATATTGGGTTGGGCTAGATTTTGATTTAAATAAAAACTATTTTGGTGGTCTAAGTGAAGAATTCGAAACACATTTTGTAGTGGATGTGGGATTTTAAGGATTTTGAAATTCCGGATATGATATAATCAATTGAGTTCGAACATTAGAATTTGAGGGGATAAGAAATACTCTATATGTGGTATGTGTCAAAATGAGATTTTTTTTTAAAGAGAACATATACTAGAATTAAGCTACAATAGAGTAGTTGTACCTAAAAAAATTTATGATTTGATGATATAGATGTAATTTGTAATTCCACAAAGAAAATGAATTTCAATAATAAGCAAATCAACTTTCAATGTGTTTGTGAATGTACCATTTTTTTTAAACATGTGATTGTGTAATTAGTTAACCTATTGACCTCTTAAGTCCAAATTAAACTAAGTGAAATTTTGTATGATTATTTGTTGCTATACTATAAAGTGAAAGCCAAATTTGAAGGGTAGCAAATTAATAATAAATGTAAATATTGAAGGACCCCAGGTGAAGATCCCAGAATTTTAAAGAAAAAGACAGAGCCTCGTCTTTATGCAGCAAATTGAGATAGTGAAGATCAGAAGATCCTAATCAGAATAGGTCATGTTCTCCACAATTGGTCAAAAATCTTGTCTTACCACAAAAGGCTGCACAAAATCCCCTCTTGAAAAATTTCCTGTTATTTATACAAAAACATTAAAGGTAAATAGGATGAGGCCGCTAAAACAACATCAAAATAAATGGACCAAATATGTAGCGAAAGTGATAGCTATGTTTTAGTTTATTAGGTCTTTTATTGGTCCAATCAGGTGTATTCTATCCATGTTGCTCGAAATGTAAATTGAGTGACTCAAAAAATTATGTAGTCATTTTGTTCAAAATATTAGAATTAAACCCATCTGAAGAACTAAGTTTCTTTTTATTTATTTTTTGGTTTTTTTTATAATAACCCAATACTAAAATTATGACATGGACTCAATTAATTTAAACTAATTTTAAAAATATATTTTTCCCAACTATAATTAAGATCACCTCAAGTCCAACCTCTGAAGTCTTAAGCATTAATCAAACACATTGCAAACCAATGAAATTTTAAAATTCGAAGGACCATTGAAAAAATTGCAGGATTTTTTTCAACTACTTTAAGGTCTTAAAGAATTTGAATAATATATCTTCGTGTCAAGAGAACATCTATCCATTAATTAAGTTGGAGGCAAGACAACAATCAAATGATCAATTTGTCCATAAAATAAATTTTTACCAAGGAAAAGAATACTCCTATGACAAATTATTGGGTCAGGTAAAAGTCAAATATTCATAATATATTTTTTGGCATTTTTAGTGGGATACCTAGAACATATACAAATAAATGGGTGTAAGCTAAGATTTTATGATGTATCAGCGGTTCAAATAAGCCCCAGTTCTTTGTCCAAATCTATATGATGTCTGAAACACACAGCTCAACATAGGACCACTGAGTATGATTTTGATCAAACAAACAACTGAAAACTGTCATAAAAAAATTCTTGTAATTTGGGCCTTTACAGTTTACACACACCAACAAAACCAAAATCCACCCATTGGTATGTATTTTTGGAGTGTATGGCTGTAATACACAAGTGGCAGACGTTTGCAGAAATATCTTCTATGGAAAACTTAAATGGAAATAGAAATAACAATCAAATGATTTGACCTGTGGAAAAGTTTAAGGTAGCTATTGATTACTGAACCTAAGTTTCGAATATTTGTTAGGAGAGATTTCTACGTTATGTATTCGATACATAACGGAAGAGATTAAATCATTGAAAAAAAAATAGAGAAATAACTAAACATGGTAAAAGAAGTTCTTGGAACAATTGAAATTCGTCTCAACAAAGATTTATTTAAATTATGAGGTACAAAGTTTAGTGTTTAAACTACGATTTAAACGAGTAATGTAATTGTGAAAATTCCATGTGTTATTTCAATAAACTCAAGTTTAATGAATCACATAAATTAGATCTCTTTAGAATGCACTGTAAGGACTGTCACACTTTGATTTCTTAAGTAAAAAATGTTACAATATCGTCTCTGAAGCTAACTTTGTATTTCACAAATGATCATTTTTTGTGAAAACTCAATCATATGTCCAACACATATATGACTTTTACGAGATTAATTTGAAAATCTAATAAAAGGTAGAGCTCATCTTCTCCACCCCATCACCAACTTCAACCCCCCCCCCCCCAAGCTGGATAGTCGCAACCATCAACGGCCACGAGGTTCATGCTAGGACATTGCGATCCTGACCTGACGTGGCGACTAAGACTGCGATCGTTCAAGTCGCAGTTAAACACGGTCACAACTTGAAAACGAGGATGTGGTTGGGGTGAGGGTGTTGGGGTTGCACTAGATTTTCTCATTTGAAAACATTCTAGCTAATTAAAATAAGGTCATATGTTGGGCACGGAACAAACTCACAAAGATTTTATAAGGATTCGGTCGGGAGGAACCACCCTAAAATACAAAATTGTGTTAAGGGTCGATATTGCAACATTTTTTTTAGTTTCAATTATATTATTTCATGTGTACTATATGAGGAAAGGTAGACACATTTGATGTTATTTTAGTAACAGCTGGTGTTTCATTTTAAAATGATGTGATGGACATAGTGAAAATGATCTTATTTTACACAAACATGTCATAGTTAATTAAGTAAGTAAACCTGTTATTTATTTTTATTTCAAAAAGGTAATTTTTTTAAATCATGTACGTTATTGTTATCAAGAAATTAATGATTTTTTTTCTTTTGAATTTCTAAGAAACTACTGATTGATGACAGTGCAATGCATTTGTAGAGATATTATATTTTGTCCGAATCAATTTGCAGTTGGATTTACTAAAAATGGCCGATAAACAAACACGCAATAGGAAGGGGCCCCAAACAGCATCAGCTCACCTGGGAAAAATACTAAAGGCCTCCATACGTTTTTCTGATTTTGTTTCTCCCAAAGATAAATGTCGTCCAAGACAACATTATTATATCATAATTTATTTCCTCAAATTGATTCATATGTAATTTTGTTTAATATACTAATACTTTCAGAATCTTATCCATATTGATTCAATTCTTATGTACAAATTTACCTAAAGAGATTGTTGATAACACGAAACTGGATAGATGCATTTAAATTTCAAAGCCAAATTTTTTCTTTTTCTTCCAAACTCTTCTGTTAAGTTTTCTTAGTATATATGTTTATATATGAGTAGAGGAGTGAAGAGTTTTATTTCCTTTCAGTAATTGAAGGTTATAAATTCATATAAAATTTTTGTAATGATATTCAATATTATTAGATAATTGGTTATGATTTTTGAATAAACGGTATATTTTCTCCTTAATGTTTCTTGATGTCTATTTTTTATTCATTTAACGTAAACTCGGGTTCAAAATAATTGCTATTTTGCTCAATTTCAAAGATTTTTGAAATCGTTCAAGCTGTGATAATTAGTAACTTTAATGCTAAAAGGTAAAAATAAATTCAAAATAAATTTAAATGTTATTTCGATTTTAATCAAATCAACTGATATAAACAAGCTTTTGTTTAAAAAATTATATATACACAATTTCAAATAGAGGTTTTTTTTTTTGGATAAAATCAAATTCAAAGATTAAATAAAAGTTAACCAGTTTACAAGAGAATAACCTCCATCACAAAATAAATTAATAGATAAACAATCCGGAGATAGATATAATCTCAAATAGAGTCGGTGAAAAAGGAAAGAGTATACAATATTAGAGTGGATAAAAAGGTCAAAAGACACTAGACATATGGATGTAAGCCTATATTTTCCTTTTAGAAATTAATAACCAAATGAAAAAGTTATTAGTGTTATGTAAATCCAATAAACATCTTCTTGTGAAGTACTCCTAGAACATATTGCTCAAACATTAATAGAAGATGCACTAATAACAAGAGAAAAGTAGCCGCTTTTTAATGAGTACTTCGTAGTACAAAGGGATAATAAATTAATAATGCAACTTCGTATTAAATGTCATAAATAAGACTACCTAAATTTGATATAAGCTTGAAAATTGGGGCATAGAATGTGATAAATTGAGGAGGAGGATATTTGTAATTTTGTTATCATTAACCACGTGTGGGTTTAATTTAATTAATTAAAGCACTTTTAATTTAGATTCACTAATACATTCTCACGTGACAACTCGCACGTGTCTTTCAAAAGACAAAATACCATAGTACATACAGCACAAAACACAATAATAACATGTAGAGCAGCCAAGGCTCCATGTCCGTCGCCGTTGCCGGTACGAAAATATGTAAAACAAAAAACCACTTATTTACTAATAATGGATATTAATTCTCTACTAACAAATTAAAATATTTCCACACCAATTAATACAATAATTCCAAAACAAACTCTAAAAATAGAAAAAATATCGAGCTCAAAACTTCCGAAAAATCAGCAAAATTAGCTGATGTTTCAGTTATTACTACTACAATATGTCTTTTTTTTTTTCTTTTACTACTACTCTTCGAATGATAGTCATAGAGCAACTAATGGATCCGACCCGAACATGAACATATCTTCGTTGAAGTCCTCCAAGAAATCATCCGACCCGATACTAAATTCCGACCCGGTAAAAATCTCACTGCTGTAAAAATTCTTGGTTAATCTGTAGTCCGAAAGACCGGTTTCATCAAACAAATCGGGTACCGGGATCAAGTTATCGATCTCGCAAAATAAATCAATATCAATTGGCGGAAAAATCGGATAATCTGGTAGCTTTTGATAATCGGATTTCGACTCGGCCTCAGCAATCTCATTGGGCGAGACGAACCCTAACACTGATTTCGGCGACTTCACATTGTTTTGCGACGAATCTTCTCCAGAGTTGTACCCCGAGCTTGTCTTGTTGTACTCACTAGTCGCAGGTGGTGGAGTGGAGAAATTAGTGAGGGCGTCGGGTCCACGCAACTGGATAGCCGCGTGGTCGTACACCATTGCAGCCTCCTCCGCTGTGTTGTAGGTGCCTAACCAGAGCCGTACACGTCGTTGGGGATCTCGAATCTCGGCTGCCCATTTTCCCCACGGCCTTTGCCGTACGCCGCGGAACTTTTTAACATTCCCCACCTTCGCCTTACTCTCAGTTTTACCTACACAACTCTTTTTCCGACTACCAGATGGCCGGTTTTGAACGCCGTTAACATTTCCGTTTTCTTTTAAACAAGGGTGGATTTTGACTTCGTTTATGAATTTTTTCACTCTTTGTCGTTTGATGAGAAAGCGGGTACCCTCTTCGTCACTTGATGAGTCGGTGGCGTCGGCGTCGGTGACTGAAATCCGTACCGTACGGAAAGGGTTTTGTATGCCGGAGATGGAATGTTCCGGGGGGTTAATGACAGCTGTTGTTTGGTTTATGTGTTCGGTGTATTTGACTCTTGTTTGGGACAACATGGTTTTTGCTTCTTGTGGTACCATCGCATCGAATCGGAGAAAAAAGAAAAGGGGGGGATTTGATTCTTCGGAACTAAAGAGAAAGAGGAACGTTAAGTAGAAATCCAGAGGCAGGGGACAAAAGAAAAGATTTAAAGATTTGAAAAAATGGAGATAAAAATTAACTTGTGGTGCCCAAAATAGACACACAGTGAGCTGTGTAAAATTTGGGAAGAGAGAGAAAGGGAAAGGGGATATTAAAGTGGGGGAATTTTGAAGGAAAGTTGGAGAAAAAAGAAGAGAGAAAGAATATATGGTATGGTAAGAGAATCAATGAAAGTTTTATACTATTACTAATTAGGGTGAGATAGATTTTTAAATTGTTTGTATAATTTGGAGTACAACTAAAACCCAGATGGAAACTTGGATTCCTCTGCTGCGACTATTGAAGATTTGCTCGAGAAAGTTTAGAAAAATGAGTCTTCTTACTTCTTAGTGATGATGATGATGATGATGATGATGATTGATGAGTCTATAATATATCTTCTTTCTTTTGTTGAGAGAGAGAGAGAGAGATAGAGAATACTAGTAGTAGTAGTAGTAGAAAATTTGTTATTTGGATATGGAGTTGTAGAGAGAGAGAGTGGTGTGTCAGACTCAGTGTGTCTTTGGTTTGCGGAGGAGACTCAAATTTGGGAGGTGAACCAACCCACTATTTTATAGGATCCGATAGCTCAAAGTAGGTAAAACAGGAAAATGGAAAAAAAATAATTCGAAATTTTTAAACAGATTCTTAAGTGCGATTAATTAAGCACGATTTTGGGGAGATATTTTTAACGAGCCGCCGCATCTGATGGACATCTAGGATCTTGACATGTGTTACCTGTAGGACCGAATCACATGGGGCTAAACTTGACAATTCACCAAGCTAAGGGACTTTTATATATCTGCTGGCTTGTGTTCAAGATTATTTAGTGCAATCACTGCACCACGTCATCAAGTACAAATATTGCAGCTCATCAATATATTTGGGATATGTGAAGTGATAATCCATATCACCCTATATTGTGGCAATTTTTCAAAAAAATAGGATTTTAAAAAATTGTGTTCACATTGTCAGAACATAGGTGATGTGGATTATCACTCCACATGTTTCAAGTGTATTGGTGAGTTGCACCACATCTACTTAATGACGTGGTGCAGCGATTACACTAAATGATTTCTCGATAACTCCGGGTTCGTATTAGCAATTAGAAAAAAAAAACTCATCATATTTAAATCAATTTCGATAATAATTAATTTAAAATTAATGATGGCTTTTCCACAAATATTTTCAAAAGCACAGTATTTTTGTGATTTTTCATTTTTTTCTTTTGTGAATTTTAAAACTAATAATGACACTAACTAATATCTAAACATTACAAAAATCACAATTTATAGAAAATAATTTGGATTTGCTGGATCAAACCCATACTCAGAAACTGATTTCAGCCACTCTTTTATGTTCTACTACTACTTTTAATTTTTAATTTTTAATTTTTTACTTTTCCATTAACTTGCTTTTCTAGGAATTTGTGACACAGGTCACGTGACTAGCTAGGAGAGGACGGTTCCGTTAATTTTGGTCAGTCAAAATAATGACTGAGAACTACTAATACGTCAGTAAATCTTTGACTAAAAGTATTTTTTAGCTGCAACATCTTTAATGGCATGGTTAATTAATTAGTTAGTTTTGGTAATCGACTAATCGGTAATTTGGAGGTTGTTTTAGTCATTTGACGAGGTTTTTTGCGCTTGAATAGCAGAGATCGTTATAAGTGCTGAGTCATTAGCTTTTTTATCGTTGCTTTTAATTTTTACCGGTTCTGCTGAAGCAACGGCCAGGGAAAAACGTGGCAGGCAGCCTAGGAAATATGACTCGTGCCCTTGTGTCCCAGTGCTGCTTTCCAAAATTTTAAAGCTGAATTTGGTCTGTATTTAGATCCTAAAATCACTTTAGATTTCTATAGCTTATTTAGGTTAAAAAGTGTCCATAAAATCTCTCTAACAGGAATTATTTTTGATAAATTGTGATAATTGAGATACTTATATTTGTCTTTGGTATGGAGCGTTGTCGAAAATGGTAAGGCATTAACGAAATTTCATTTATATTCGTCAGTTTTTTCACGTTACTTTAAGCTCAACTCATAAGTAAGAATAATAAAATGTATAAAAATATCAAATTACTTAAATTTAACTTGTGTTTGGCTAGAGGGTTGATTTAATTTATAATGAACATATGTAAGTATGTATAGTACTCTCAAAGAATGATTAATTATTTTTATTATTGTTAAGCAGTTAACAATATTTAAATTGATTGATACTCAAAAGTACAATGATTAAACTAAAATACAACCACAATTTACTATAATTTTTAAAATATGACCTTTTTTAATTTTGCCATCAAACTTGAATATAGTCGGTTTAATAAAATAACATTTAATTAACATGATACATATTGAACAATATTAATTTCTTATTCTAAGATTCAATTTAATAAACCGTATTTATTAATTATATTTTATGGAGTTGATATAATAGAATTTTTTTTATAGATATATAATATTTGGAATTCAAAATTTGAAGAATGTTGTTGAATTGAATAGTAAAAACGGATAATTAGTATCATTTAACTAGGTTGGAAAATTCTTACCCAGATCGGGTTTGGCCGAACCCAAAGCAACTACATGGCAAGTGTAATACACTTGTTTTGGGATTGGATGTAACTCCCAGGAGAGTGACCAATCACAAAGCAAGTGCAATACACTTGCTTGGTGGTTGGATGGGTTTGGCCAAACCAGGCTTGGACAAGAATTTTCTATTTAATTATTTAAAAATAGCTATCTTTACTGGAAATGCCCCATGCTCTAATTAATTAGTCAAGCTAAAGCATAAAGGGCACACTTCGTAACAAAGAATAATTAGTGACAAATGCTTTATATTTTTCAGGCATGCATGCAGTTAGAATTGAATAGTAACAAAATCCTGTATACTTTATATGCATGAACTGCAAATGAATTTAACGTTGAAACACGTATCTTTTCATTTTTTGTCTCAGAAAAAAACATATCTTTTCGTTTTATTTAACTTATTAAATTTCTTGACAAAATAAGGATCGATTCCATAAGTTATATCTTTATATATCTTTTATATAAATTTTGTTCATAAAATCTTTTATGAACAAAATATCTCTAAGTCCTATTGAAAATGAAAGAACAGAAAGACTTCCCCGAAATTGTGGCCTTATACTGATGAACAATCTTTTAACATTTATTTCATGCTCATTGTGAATTCTTCTAATTATTACATGAATTAATACTCTTTAAAATTTCACCAAGATTTTGGTCCGTTCCATCAATTATTACACGAATGAGGTAATAATTGCTCTGTCGAAGTCTCTTTAATTATGCACCAAATTTCTATTGTCTCTAAACTATAGTCCTCTTAAATAATAAGAAGGTAGTTCAAGAAATATATTAGTCTCTAAATGTATGAGTTGCATTAACCCCATTTTCTTAGATTCTAAGGGTCTATTTGGATGGGTTTTGGTTCGGTTTCGCGGGTCTCGATTTAAAAAAGTTGATTTTGGTGGTTTCGATGAAACCTTTGAGACTTCATTTGGATGGGTTTTGGCTCTTGGGTTTTGTGGTTTGAATAAGTTGAAACCCCACTTGGATTGGGTTTGGATGTTGGGGTTTAGGGGAAAAAGTAGGTAATAGGTGTCAAATCAATGTCTTTTTTAGTGAGATTTGAGGAAAAAAATAGGTGGTAGGTGTCAAATCAATGTTTTATAGGTTTGAAGAGTTTGAGTGTGAGTTTCTGAATAGGTTTTTGATGGTTTCATGGGTTTGGCGAAAACTCATTTGAAAGGGTTTTGGCTCGGTCTCGCGAGACCCGTGAGACCGGGCCAAAACCCATCCAAACACACCACATATAGTTTGTGGATTAGGTGTGGTGTCAAACCAAACTCAGTTAAAATTCGACTCGAGTTTGATTAATAAAAATTCAATTAATGATAAGAAAATATTATCAAATAATAATCACAATACTCATGTGGTACTAATAATTAATGTCAAAATAATTTCTAAATATGATCTTTTTTTCCCATGATTCCAGAAATTAATTAATTATAAAACTCTCATAAGTTTTTGTTGATTGGATGAGAATGATTAAAAACATACTCGTTAATGCGCGCATCCTTTATCGAGTTGATTTTTTTTACTGAAACGGAAGTGAACTGTTGAGATGTTTATAGGATAAACTCATTTCAACTTTTACCATTAACTGAAAGAAAAACTTTATAACACAAACATGAATTTAGCAATTTGACTCACATGCAGAATATAAAGAAAAACATGTTTCATAATAAGGAGCAGGACATATGAAGAATCAAACATTAAGTACGAGGGGTAGAACAGTAACTTGGACTAGCGGTTGATGTTGGACTGGGCCGGGCCAACTGTATTGGGTCGAATGGGTTCAACTTGAAAGAGCTCCAAACATTCCTTTCCAACGTATAAAACAAAGAAGCCGCTTACTCGTTTATACACTTTGTCGTTACTTTCCCTTTTTTCTTTTTTTCTTTTTTCTTTTTTTCGTTAGTCATTAATTTGTTAAATACATCACTATTTTGTAGAATTAATAATATATTATCCTTATGTGTTAATCTTAAACGATAATTTTACCACATTGATAAATCAAGCGACAACATAACTGGTTTATTTTCTCCAATCTATTCTTACATATTTATGGATCAAATTATAGGATAGTAAAGTGCTCACTAGACTATATTACATAGAAAACTCGCAATTAAACATGCAATATCACATGAATTAAAATGTCGATTAGACAATATCATAGATGTGTAAATTTTTCATTATATTATTTCACAAGTGGTAAAAGAATGAATGAAATATGTTAACAAGAAATGGTTAAATCGGTCATGAATTCTCACCCGCAATACTGAGAATGTATTACACCTCCTCGAAAAATAAGATAAAATATTCATTATTATTTTTCAGACGGGTAATATATCTATTTTTATATCACGACGAGTTAGATGTGTACACTAATAAATTTTTGTGATAAAAGATCATTAGTGATACATGTTTAGTGGTGACAATAAAACTTATAAAGATGCAGGGTCAATCACACTATTTCCGTAGTCACTTTTAGTCGCGTATCACTAGCTAATTATATCCCCATCATCACCAAATTACCAAATTGTTATCGTACGAAACAAAAATAACACTGTTGTCCAAAGCAAGTAACTCGAACATTCATTAACTAAATTGTCTTTACATAGATAACCAAAAAATTAACATAATTAATTAAGGGTCTTTTGTTCTACTCCATGGCATGTTGAATAGAATAGAATAGAGGCTATCACGTTTTGTGAGGTGTAGTTTAATTTGGTCTACCTGGAACAGCCATTTATGATAAAAAGCACTCAATAAACCTGATTAGTTGTTAAGCTCTCGTAATCGTATTGGCGCCTTAACTAAACAAGTTTGTCTTAAATGGGAAAATAATCAATGAAGAAAACTCAATCAATTGCCGTTTTGTACCTTAATCTATTTGGACTATTCTTCGTCAGTTTGTGTTGAGAGTTCAGACAATAATTAGTTTGTGTTAATTTAGTCCATGATTTGGCCATTTGAGTTCAATTTTGTCATCATCATAATTGCTAAATCATGGGCATCTTAGACTATGTAAATTCTATTTCCATATTTAGTTACAATTCTCCTTCTTTTTTTAATATGCTTTAGAGGGTCTAAGGTTTTTTGAATTTCTTAAAGAGTACTGCTATATTGGACTAATTTTTTTTTTTTTTAAACAACACCATTTGTATTAATAAAGGTAAAGTACAAGGGGTAATCATTTTGGGATGTCAATTAAGAGCTAATGAGTTTATTTTGGGAAATCATTTTGGATGATCTTGCATTTATATAATAAATTCACACGAAAGGTGTATCCAAGTGTATCTGGAAAGAGAAAAGACGAGTGGGGTGGGAAAAAGTTGTTATTTGTTAATGGGGAAATAGCATATTTGGTACCATATACTAGGGTTCTTTTGCAATTTTGGTCCCACTGAATATATAAATGCACATCTAATACATTAATTTAAATATTGGTTTTAATGTTATGTTCATAACATTGTCTTCTAATTGGATCAAAATGCACGGAATAGGCCACGTACACCGCACTTGGCCGTTCTATCGCCTTTTAGAGGCCAAATAATCTACTTCCCCTCACTTTTGGAAGAAAAATCATCACTTTATTTCATCATATGAAGGAAAAATTATAGGGCCTGTTTGTCTCGCCTTTCGGAGAGTGGTTTGGGAAAGTGGTAGAGGTTTGAGAAATAATCTCGATTTGCGTAATGTTGTTTGTTTGGGTTTTGGTAGAGTTGTTTGGGAAAGTAGCCGCAATTTTTTACTTTTCTAATATAGAGAGAAATAGAAATAGAGTAGAAAAGTGGCCTGTTTGTTTGGCCTTTCGGAGAGTGGTTTGAGAAAAAAATTACTGTAGCTAATTAATTGGGAAAGTGGTTGGATTGTTTGTTTGGCCTTTCCGAAAACCGAATTTTTTTTGGGAAAAGCGAGACAAACAGGCTCATAATGTTTGCCTCACGTTTTCACGTTATAATTAATTTGATAATTTTCACTCCAAAAGATGAGATAACAACCACTTACAGTGCACGTGGTCGATTTCGTCATTTCGATCCAAATAACTTGACAATGGTATGAACATTACAACTAATATTTAAATGGTGGTATTAAATGCGCATATACATATCCAGTGATACCAATGGTGCAAAGTGCTCTATTACATGGTACAAAATTTAAAATATTTTTCCTTTGTTAGTGTATAAAAATAGGTTGGCCAATTCATATAACTCGATTCTAAGAATGTTATACAACTTTACCTTATTAAATTTGATTTATTTGATTAATCTGTTGTTGACATTCAAACTTGACCATACAATAATTTATATATTTGTTTAATTGTTTCAATACAATAATTTAGTTCAATCTAATAAATGTAACCGAAATCACTTCAATTCCAGTAATATAATATCATGATTTGTTTTTTCTTTCACCAGAAATTATTTCTGTAAAGTAGAATTAACTATGCCCAGCTAGAAAACAATGTAAACCAAGAAGTATGAAAATCATACATTAATTAATACATATATGTTGTTGGCGAATGGCGAAGCAAGTTTGAGGCATCCTCTATAAGTAAAACCACATCGAAACTGTTACGTAATTCTTCACTTAACAAAATAAACATTAATTGGATATAAGATTCAACGGAAAATTTGCAATTTTAATCCAACAAGACTGATAATCAATACTTTTAGTCATGCACGTTACAATATTGCACCTTTGTACTCAATATTCTAAATCGTTTTGCATTTTCTGTGAAATACGTATTGTTGATACTTGTGCTTAATTTGTACTATTTTGAGATTAAAAGTCTCCAAAGAAGCAAGGTGTGTTGTATTATTATATTAGGAAAGACAAAATAATAGCTGTAGATTATTGGAGTTCGCCAAACAACGTGCAAGGAAACAAAGACTTAAAGACAAGTAACCAAAGTACATTAGATTCGACAAATACTCCAGATGTTTTGGTTTCTACTACATAATTGAGGTTTTGTTTGGATTCACTAATCAAGAATTTTATAAGCTATTGTTTATTAACAAGTTGATTGGTTTTTGTGCTTGAACTCAGAATGTGATGCTACTATAAGTCAATGAGCATCAACCCCAAGATGGTAAGCTTGACCACTTTGAGCCTCAAAAATTGAAAAAATTACAATTAGTTGTTTTTTTTTTTTTTTTGGGGGGGGGGGGGAAGGGGGGAGTTAAAATTAATGTTTTTCTAATGTCTGTTTTTGTAGCGCAATTATCAAATTATGTTTATGTTCATTATTTGGGATTGTCAAAAGAACCTTCGGTTTGTATTGACAAAAAACTAACAAGTAAATTGTAAAAATAATCCATGTGTTATGTTTAATTGACATAAAACATCCTATACTATATCAACTGAATTTTTATTTGGCTTCCTACCGATCCAAATGAAGAAAATGATACGGATGGGCTATGATTCAATTCTTATACATCAATTTTAGAAATCTATTAAATTGTTACAAGTAGTTGTATGACTTGAAAAATAAATTTATCGTGTAAACTTCAGGAGGGAATTACAATTTGTTGCCTTTTCAGAATTTATTTGGTCAATGTTCTTTAATATGGGACTACAAAATATTAATTGTAAAGGCGGTGCATTAACACAGTGAAACAAGCAGGCCGTACGGGGCCTTGTCCCGAAATAAAGATCAAATTAATTGGACCTTAACTTGGGCCGTTGGGCCCCTTTACTCCCACTTAATTTATAACTCTTTCCTGCTATTCGCGGTTGTTTAAATGAAACGTGTACCACCATTTGATGTCAACGTGGCTCATTCACCAATAGGGCTTGAAATTTGGGAGACTATTTTTCGTCGAAACCTAGCTTCATCACTTGCTTCGTGATGGGTTAAAAGAGATCAAAACAAATATATTTTGCATTCTCTTCGATGCTTAAATAAGGTAACTGGTGTTCTTTAGATAAAAGGTGTCACAATGTGATGTAAATAAGACTGAAAATTAAATCAAGTTATATGATACTCGAATTGAAATTATTCGATAAAAGGTCGTTATTGAGATCGGTTCGTCATATTTATCAAACAAGCTTGAACAATATTTTTGGGACTATAAATTTTGAAGCTCAGCTCGAGCTCGATAAGCTAAAAATGAACATAACATTTGTAAAAATATCAATCTATTCAATACTCGGTTCGAAAAGTAATCAATTTTAGCTAAAACACGAGTTCAAGCTCAATTCAAAATTCAAGCAAAACTAGAATAATATTTCGTTCGATATTATCGACTCGTTAACATGCGTGGATATAAATTAGAATTTGCTTAGGAGGAGCACAATCTCTTAGGGTTGTAGCTTGTCTCTCAATGTATAAAATTTTAAAACATATATACATAAATATATACTTTGTTTAATAATTTTGGGTTTGTGATAAAATATCAATTTTTTTTTTACTGAGATACATATTATATCCTAAAATTTACATGTTTATTAATTCTTCAATTATTGGTTCGAAGCATTTGGTCACTTGTCCAAATTTAGTCGTACTGTAACCCAAATTATTAATAACTTTATTAAATGATTTGAACTAAAATACTACGGACTATTTTATTACATATGGAAAGTTAATTGGACTTTGAAGTCACTCACTCGTATTAGGTAACAAACACACAATGAGCAGACCTATGAATTGGTAGCTGATTTCATGGCAGGCAGGCATAAATATTTCCACGAGATTCATGCTGACTTGGATCTATTGTCAAATTTGTGGCACGGGCACGTGTTTGGAAATTCTTCAGTACATAATTCTTTTCTTGGGATGTAAATGCAACAGGGAACCATTAGATGTAGTATTTACTTTTAATAATGAAATGACAGCTCACAGCTAGCTTTAGTTAGCTATAAATTTAATATCTGGGTTTATTGTCTCCATACATACTGATACTAGTACTAAGACAATCCAATTTTTTTTCTTGTTTTTCAGTGGTGAATAAAACTTCATCCCAGTTGTCGTCGTTTTTGGACATTATACTGCATAGAGCCCAAGCCCGAGTATAGATCATTTTCTTGATTCCTACTCCTTAAAGTGAGACGAAGCCCAAGTTTCATCGGTCCAAAACCCAAACTCCAAATCAGTAATCATATTGCAAATTTTGGAATGTTTGCGATTTAAGTACTTTGGAATTGGAATATTTTGGGTTTGGCGATTCAAATACTCTTTGTTTAGCACTTTCGAACCTTAGTTTTGCAAAGAGTTGCATTGTTTCATTCTTATGTTAGAATTACTGCACATAATATCATCTAATCTAATAATATGTACATAAATAAGTTTAATTGGTCGGAATTAATCATAAACTATTTCATATGTGTGTCTGCCTTTAAGTCCAGGTACGATTAAAGCTCGTCAAGAAGTACAACTTTAATAAAGTATGGAGATTAATAACGTAATAAAAATTTGTAGATAGCCATAGGCATATGTATGTTGTTTATAAGTATAAGATACCAATTTTTTTAACATTTTGACATTTGTCCAACAATATATAAGATAAAATTTTTATTTCCATGAAGTGCTTACCCAGTGTAATTTGTTCTATATATCATATCGTGATTTTCTAGTATAATAATTATTACTAATATAATTTGTCTATCACCTTAAAATAAAAAATGCACTATTAATTTGAACATCTTTTGTATAAACTGTTGCTCATGTTTAGAGTCGTTTGTTTGACAGTCTTCAAGCAAACACGAGTTATCAAAAAAATTCATTACAGAATGTCACTCGTTCATAGCCCTAATAATCCGCTACCATAAAAAACGTAACAATTCACAGTACAAATTTCTGAATCTCAATTTAAAACAAACAACAACAAAGTGTGGTGAAAATGGCGATGAACGGCGGCGGAAGGAAGAAGAGAGAGAGGCCCAACATACTCATAACGGGAACGCCAGGGACCGGCAAAACGACGACGTGTTTGGCTCTGGCGGAGGCGACGAATCTGAAACACATCAACGTCGGCGATTTGGTTAGGGAGAAGAACCTCCATGACGGCTGGGATGATCAATTCGAATGTTATCTTATCAACGAAGACCTAGTAAGTTATTTAAGGCACAATACAATTGATTTTCCAATGTTTTTGGGAATCTACTAATCATTTTGTTGAAATATGAATTCGACATATTATAATAATTGGTAGATTGAGAGCAGAAAATATAAAGAAAATAAATTTTTGATTTTTATAGAGCAACTGGGCAGGTGTGTGATGAGCTTGAAGATTTGATGGAAGAAGGTGGAAACATTGTTGATTACCATGGTTGTGACTTCTTTCCTGAACGTTGGTTCGACTATGTAGTTGTTATTCAAACTGAAAACTCTCTGTTGTATGATCGATTGTCTAAGAGGTAATAAGATTCTTAACCTATCTGATTGACTATCCATTTACACCTAACCAGCTGTGCAAATGAGTATAAGTATTCGTATGGAGCTTGAGGTTAATGTTTGGACTTGCTTTGATTCTTAAACGCATCAAATTCAAATGACTTTAAACAAGATGAGCCGACCACAAGTAGAGCTCGAGCTGTTTTATAATTTTTATATATTTATATAATTCATCACTTGATAGCACTCCCATTTGAGCTCAGAAAATATTTAAATGAGAAATGATGTTCAAGCTTTGCTTGCCTGTATACCACATTTAACTCGCTCGGGCTGAATCTCGAACAGTTGTTTTGGTTATCGTCTTTCTTGTAATTTTGGCCTTTTAATTGGTATTCACTTTACTTGGTGGCAGGGGTTATACAGGGCAAAAGCTTTCTAACAACATGGAATGTGAGATCTTTCAAGTTCTTTTAGAAGAGGCGAAAGAGAGTTATCCAGAGGACATTGTGGTGGCGCTGAGAAGTGACTGTATTGAAGATATAGATAGAAATGTCTCGACGTTAACCGATTGGGTTAGAAGTTGGGGCTCTTTATCCTAGCTGACATTACAACTTCAATGAAGATGTACAAGTAGTTGTTTTTCAGAGCCATGATCTCCATAGGGTTGTAGTTTGGTGCTTTTTGTTGCTCTTTTCTTTTACATATATCAGTTGTAATACGTTATTCTTGATTCTATAACTTTTATTTCAAATGTGTAACGGGCAGTTTAGTTATTTCTCAAAGTAAACAAGTGTACTTTTGAGTTTGAATGCATACTGATACTTGTATGAGTAGCTCATCAATGAAATCAGGAAGAATAGTTTTGTTTCCTTCATTTGGTATATGTTGTAGGTCCCTTACGCCCTTTACAGAATCCAATCTTGTAATTTACATCTTTTCTCTTCTTCAGAGTTTTTTCCTAAAAAAAATCATTCTTGGCCTTCTATTAGCAATATTAAACTAAATCATTATTTTTGTACTTATTACCTTGAATTAGTGGAAACGAAAAGAGGGAATGTATATTTAAGTCAATATTAGGAGTAAGCTTGTACTTCTAACGTAGATTTTCTGTGCAGTTGCACTAACAAGCGTATAGCACATGGCTTGTGAGCGAAAGTTCATTTGTTTTAAGAAACGTAGGAACATCAGTCAATTAAATTTCAGTCACAGCCAACTCCGGAAGTAGGAGATTTTCCGCAACTTATTTCTTTTTTCTAGCAACTAATAATTTGATGTAGTATTGAATTAACTAAATGTGAGTACGATTTGGTATAGTTGGATTATGATACAATGCGACCTTGAAAATTATGTGCGCTCCTAACTGAAGTTATTTTTTCAGCGTCAAAAGTATCACAAAAATGTAGCTTCCAAAGCTATTATTCAAATGTCTCAAAGTAAAACCTCAATAGTGTGAAACCTTAAAGGGAATCCTGTAGCAAACTAAGTTATGATGATGATGATGATTTCATTATCAAGAAGATACTTAAACATCAATATTGAAACAGTTCAGAAAGAACATGTACCACAGTTCAATACCAGAAGAAATTTTAAAGAAAAATAAAATCAAGAATATCCCAGTAAATTGTTCGCTCCAGAGTCGTTTGCTGGAGAGAAAAATTCTTCGATAAAATGAGAACAGATTAAATTACTTTGCTATCCACCAAGGTGGTGAACTGAGTCTAAGAAGTTCAGCATATAAATTTGTTTCAAGTACCGGGTGATGAAGGCATTGGCGTAGAATTCTCAGATTTGGCTTCAGACGTAGCCCCATTTGTCAAATCTGTCGCTCGAACATTCTCGATCATTTTCACTACTTCCGACATTCTCGGCCTCTGGTCCGGAATTCTTACAACACAAGACATAGCAATCTGTAACATCTCCACTAATTCTTCCTCTATATTTGGATACCTCAGCAACTGTATATCAAAAACTTCAGCAGTCCACTCTTCACGAACTACTGAGTGGACCCACCTCACCAAGTGAATCACCTCATCACCGTTAGTTGTGTGGACAGGGGACTTACCAGTGAGTAGTTCAAGTAATATAACTCCAAAGCTATAGACATCAGATGGTTGCATTGCTTTACGTGTGTCTGTCACCTCCGGTGCACGATAGCCAGCAGCACGTGCAATTGGTGGAGCCAATGCACTCATTATTGGTGAAAGCCCAAGATCGGACACACAGCCGTACTTTTGAGAATTTAAAAATATGTTTGATGATTTTACGTTTCCATGAACTAGCTTACCACCACTTTCTGTATGGATACGAGTGATGCCTCTTGCTGCACCAATGGCTATTTTTAGTCGAGTTTCCCAGTCTAGAGGGGTTCGGTTTTCTCCTCGTTTTCCTGCAAAAGTCACGGGTGTTCTTAAGCAATGTAATATGTATTTATTATTTAGTTATTATGATCGTTGTATATTGTTCCCTTCTGCGCAGTTCCTTCCCTTTGTGTTGATAATAGATTTGTAAAAGAAAAATTGTTATCGCATCATACTATACAGGTCCAATTTTGAAGGGAAAATGTTGTTCAAATGATGTGATTATGGGAATCAAACAATATTATAAGCCAGGTGCATAACTTTGGCACTTTCCCTCACTCAATAGTTAAACTTAGATGAATTTTTCAGTCATTATCTACAGCTTCAATCATGATCAAGAATGCATAATGATTAATGACAAAATTCATAATTAGCATGATGATTAAAAAGCAGAATAAACATAAAAGTCATCTAACCATAAGTGGACAAAGTAATATGTAGTATTCTCTTAACATGATGCAAAATGTCCTAAAGAAATATTAGTGGCATTTGGCTTATTTTGCTATAGTAAGGTCAAAAAGATTCTTCTACCCACTAAAATGATTGTGTGCATGTGTGTGTTTCCGAGCTGGAAAGACAGACTTAGAAGGCCTACTGCCTAAGTGGGCTTCCAGTGGTTGCTATAGAGTACAGGCCAAACCTGCCACTAACAAACAAATTTTTAGGCTTTAGGAATATCAAGGTCTGAAATTATTGGTATGAATTCAAATGGACTACTCAATAAGAAGACTAATAACTAACCACATAATAACTGTGAATTCCAATATCACGTGTATGAATAACGAAAATCGTAGATGGATACACAAAATGGCAGCATAAAATTCATATATAAAATCGAGTTACGTAAAACTTACCATGTAACATTGAAGCTACACTGCCTTGACTGTAATAATCGTAAACCATAAGCTTCTCATCCTTTGAGTAATAATAAGCCCTCAACTCAATCACATTCTCATGTTTAATATTTCCAATAACATCCATTTGTTGCTCGAATTCCTTCTTTCCGACATTCACATCTTTCAGTCTCTTTACCACCACCATAGAAGCGTCTTCCAATATAGCCTTATAAGCCATCCCATAAGTACCTTTCCCCAACACTTCCGCAGAAGCTCTTAACAAATCCTCCAAATCAAACGCCGAGTTGCAACCCTCAAAGAAAACCAACTTATTACTCGCGTCTTGGCTCCGAGAAATAGCTTTCTCCGGAGACATATCTCCTTTTTCCAATTTCCCAGGAAACCCATCTACTGTTTTTCTTCTGAGTAAGCAAACGAACAATAGAAAGCCGAATCCAACAAGCCCAAGAACAGATACAGCTATAACAATTCCAAGCAAAGCCCTTTCACTTAATCTCCCCACATTCTTACTATTAGGAATCTTTTCATTTGGAACCAAAACAACAGGATAATTAGTAACTGTGTAGTCCAATAGAGATTCATTATTACCAAAAAACACAGACTTTGGGAACCTTTGAAGTGATTTCGGCACATTACCAACAAGATTATTGTATGATAAATTAAGAACTTGCAAATTTGGTAAATGTAAATCAGGTACCTCACCAGAGAGTGAGTTGTTAGCTAGATTTAAAGCAGAAAGCTGATTCAAACTCGAAAACGAAGGAGGGATGCTACCATTAAACCCATTACTTGACAAGTTAACTACAGTTAAGTTTCTCCAAACAGAGAAATCTAAAGGTAAGGGGCCTGAGAAATTGTTGTACTGAAGATAAAGAAAGGTTAGATTTTTAAGATTACCCAAATCAAGAGGGAAAGACCCATTAATGGCATTGGATCTGAGGCTCAAGATCTGCAATGCTGCTAAGCGGCTGAGGGTATTCTGTGGAATGGGTCCATGGAACCCTACACCTGGTAACCTTACTGAAATTACTCTACTCCCATCTTCACTGCAAGTGATTCCAGTCCAGTTTTTGCAAACTGGAAATTGCTCATTCCAGTTCAAAGGACGCAAATGAGGAAAGTTGCTCATGAAATCTAGCAATGCTTGTTTGTCATTTTGAACAAGAGTTTCAGCAACACTTCCTCCTACTATTGACAGCAAAAATAAACTTCCCAGCAAGAAATACATAGCAAAGACTTCAAGCTTCTCCATTTCAAGAATGTTTTGTTTTTCTTCTTGGCTCCAAAATTTCAGCTAGTATTCAAAATAAAGAACACATCTTTTGGTTTTGAACTGAAACAACTAAAAGCAGAGAGACAAATATATACAACATGTGGGTGAGGGAAAAAGGAGAAAGAATTGAGGAAAAAGAAGCAAAACCCAAGAATGGTGTCTGAAAAAGGTGGAGTGAGATTCTTGGAATGGGACTTAAAGAAATGGAGGTCACGGAGTTTGAAATAGAGGGATTTGGGTCAAAAGGGGGCTTTCTTAAAGAGCGAGAAGCAGAAGTTTTCTCTTTTTGTTTTGTAGATTTTTTAGCTTTTTGGGTTGAGTGGAAAACCAAAGAAGTAAGAATTCTTTCTCACAGAAACAGAGGAGGGTAACAAGAAGATGCTACAGCTAGTAACAGTGTAATGTAAATTTTATAGAGGATCGAGCAATCTGGACACAGAAAACTCCAAGAGTGGGTTTTAAAGTCCAATTCGTACAATTCTTAGCAATTTCTGGTTTTTGGCTATAACATCTTGGAAATTTTTTCTTACTTTTTCACTCTATAGGTTTTATAGAAACACTCACGGCTCTTCTTTTGATAATTTCTCCAACCAACTGTTTTCATTTTCTAAATTTAAAATCTATTTATTCATTTTATTTGTAACAAATACTTTATATAAAATGCACGACAACGTACGAAACTTGTGTAATTGCACCGCAATTTTAAAATACTCATTTGAAACGTCAAACAAATAATGCCTTTGTTTTATAAAATGATGATACACGTCTGTTTTGTTTATTTAAGATCTTCTAAAATTTCTGGAAAGGAAACCAAATAAAGCTTTAGCTAAATTTCTTTTTTCTTTAAGTTGAAATTGGAGGCGGACTAATAAGTATTCTCTTTAAATTTTGAAAGAAAGCAAGTTGAAACCTTTTCAATTCTGTGGTTCTGTCTCTGACATATCATGTTCAAACGAAAAGGAAAGAATGTGCTGCATATATCATGCTCTATATAGGTGGTGTTTGGGACTGCTTCTTCAAATGGAGAAGCAATTGCTTTTGCTTAAAATTTAAAGAAAGTACTTTAATAAATAAGCAGTTGGTGTTTGATTTTTTTCAAAATAAGCAGCTCAAAGCAACAATAGTAGTGTTTGGTTTCACATGAACTTAAAAATTATACTTGCTATACATTTGTACAAAAAGACATAATTGCCCTTAATTAATACTTGATTTTGGCACAAATTTATGAATCTCATGCCATAAAAAAAGGTTTCAAAAAGGAAAGGAAATCTATTTGCCGTAATTAAGATTAATAACTTTAATGTTAACATTAAGGAAATCAATTCAATTTCTTCTTTATTCCCTGCGACCCCTAGCAATGGAGGTAGTTGCTTTCATTAAATTCCTCTATTAGTCTAGAATATGAAAGAATTAAACATTACACAAAAAATTAATTTTAGTGATAAAATTTTAAATGACATTGTTAAAGTTGTCACTTCTTATATATATATTAAGTGACAAGAAATCAAATATTGTCACTAAAGTAGTTTTTATAAACGGGAAAACTGTTTTTTTGGTACCATAGGATAAACTAACTTGTAATTTTGGTACCATATGATAGGTTTTTATTGCAACTTTGGTACCAAACCCAATTTTTTCACAAAATTAATGATAATTTAACCCCTATGAAATGCATAATGTTCAATTTATTCCCTCGTCTTTTAAAAAGAGCATTTTATCCCCTGAAATTTTGTAGAAGTTCACATCGCTTCTCTGATATTTTTATAGGCGACACCTTATTCACTTTTATTATGATAATGTGGTATTTTACCCCATGTGGTATGATGAATGTGGCAATTTATCCTCTTATATTATAAAATAGTTTGCATGTCTACTCTCAATTTCGGCAAGTGAGTTACACTATCTGGCTGAAGGGGGTAAATTGCTTCATTAAAAAAATTACAAGGGGTAAATTGATTTTTTTCCAAATTAGAGGGGTAAATTGAATATTATGTATTTTATAGGGGATAAATTGACATTAACTTTGTAGAAAAATTGAATTTGGTACCAAAATTGTAATGAAAACCTATCTTATGGTACCAAATTTGCATTTTTCGTATCCAATGGTACCAAAAGTGCAAGTTACCCTATCCTATGGTACCAAAAAAATAATTTTCCCTTTTATAAACATACTAAGGACAATAATTGTAAAAAAGTTTAAACTATTGACATTTAATCATATCCCAAAAGTGGCAATAAAAAAGTTGTCATTAAACCATATTGTCACTAAAAGGGTATCGCTAATTGTCAATAGTGACAATTTAAGTCACCATATATTTGTCATTAATATCTATTAGTGACAACTTCAAAATATATTGTCACTATTCCACTTGTCACAATTATTTTTATTATGATAAAATTAATATTTTTATGTTCATATATAAGGAGGGTAGTATTGGAATATAATTAAAAATTGGAGGATAAAAATGTCCAAAAGCTGCTTCTATTTTATTACAATTTTGCCATCAACACAAGAAGTAGATCCTCACTTGCTTCTCTCTAACTCCGTTTAGTTGCTCAATTTCAGCATAAGCAAAAGCAGAAATTAAGTTTCCAAACATTAAAAAACTGCTTTTGGGCCCACCAAAGCTGCTTTTGCTTCACCAAAAGCAGTCCCAAACACCACCATAGTAAAGTTACCTAGCTTAATAAATTAATCAATAGTATTTACAACATGAATCATCTTATTCCAAATTTGTTGAAATTTAACTACACTGTTAAGGTAAAAAGCAGAATGAATAATCAATGGGAGTGATGGAATTCAGATAATCAATGATATATTCAATAAAGAGATACATTCTCCTAATGACATTTGTCGTTTTTATTAAAATCATTAACAAGATAAATTTATAACCAAACAAAAAGTAATAATTATATAGATTTAAAAAAAAAATGAAAGAAATTGGACACATGTTACTTTAAAGAATTCACTCGTATCAAGTAACACCTTTCTAGTTCAAGAATTAAATATTGTCAAAAAGGCTTATAAATCTCAAACTTAAAGTGACATTACTCATGCTAATTTGGTAATTTTTGAATGCCAACTACCAATTGAGAGCCCCTCCCAATTTTACTTGTTGAGAAAACTGTTTAAGCATAATTAGACATGTGAGATTATTGTTGTTTTGACAATTTTGATTCCACGAGGCTTGTAATGCACATTTTTGTCTAGTTCAACGTCTTATTCATTATTCACTCATGTTGTCAGAGGCATAATTGTGACCAGATCATTGGAATAGTTAGTTAGATTTGATTTTTAAGTAATTAGTTGACTTTTACATTAGAAATTTTTTCTTCATTGTAAGAAGTAAGAACAATATGATTGCAGAAATTGGGTAAAATTATTTAACCAAGGTCTTTTTCATCTGGTCCCTACTAAAAAAATATGACCACCTCCCACTTATTAATTACATATTTACATGCATGCATAATTACATTTGTCCTTTTTCTTTTTTGAGGCATGGAAAGAATATGACATGATGGTACATAAATAAATCTCAGGTATCAATTATAGCACATATCAGTAAGTAAAATAGTGACAATAATGTTACCGCCGACAAAAGCTTGATTTAATATTTGTAGTAAAATTTAATTACAGTTGAATACGAAACTGCAATTTTTAATTAAATCTACATTCTTCTTAACAAAAATATCAGACTATATGTATAACTTTTTCTTAAATGAACTTTTATATATCTTAGATACTATATTTCAGCGGGCAGTTGATTCAAAAACTATATAATGGGCGAACCATGTTTGTTTAAGAGTACGATTTCTAATGAGTCTAAAATTGGTAATTAAGGGCATCTCTAGCGTATCAAGGGGAGGGTGTATCTGAGGGTTTTTGGATCTAGGGGGGTGAAAAAGTGAAAAAAATTTATAGAGGGGAAAAAAGGGATAAATTGATTGCCTCACCGCTTGAGTCATTCAGCTGCTCTTCATGCGTTGGGCAGCCCAAATTTTTTTTTTTAAATAAAACCCCTTTTAATTTAAAAGAAAGATTATTTAAAATACCTTATTAAATAAAATGTAACTCTTATTTAATCTTAATTTTATTTAATTTGTGTACTATTTTTAAAAAGTTAATTTTAGTATAAAAATGTAACTTTTATTTAATAAAATCAAATTTAATGTAACTATTATTGAAAAATTTAATGTCAATATTAAATTATTTTTATTATTTCCAAATCATGTCAATCAATTATTTAATTGTTGTATTATTGTGCACCAATTTTAAAATTCCTTTAAAAGTTAATTATTAGAAACTCAAATTTAATTTAATTAATAAAAATGAAACCTTAAAAGAACTTTTTTTTTTTTTATAATAAACCTTAAAAAAACTTAATGAACCTTACATATGATTCGTTAAATTTCAAACGATATAACCCTAACTTAATGAACTTTATTATTGTTTAATTTATTATTATTATTATTATTATTGCTATTATTATTATTATTATTATTATTATTAAGTGAGAGTGGAGAAAATAAGAATTTTAATTAAATGAAATTGATAAATTGTTACATTTTAGATGACTTATGAAAAGGAAAGGGGAAGCTGAACTTAAATTCTCAGGAAAAACTGGACTGAGTGAGGAAAAGCTGAACTTGAATTGAAGCAACATTGGGGATGCCGTAATTATTATGAATGATATATTAAAATTAATAGTAATGGCTTTTATATATTACGAAGATAGTGACGTGAAAGGATAGGAAAATTGGGACCATAAATGTGATCGGTAATCTTTGGGGGACAGGCCACCAACATCCCGTGGGGCCACCTTTGTACGTGCAATATAATTATATCTTGGCTCTTTCTTGGGCTGGGCTGGCTCTAGGGTCCACTTTTATAAATGGGCTTAAAACTTCTCTTTTCTGTGTGTTTTTTGGTATTTCACATAGGCAAATAAGAAATGCATTTTAGTATGATGTACACTTTTGGCTTGAGAAAATCCATATATTAAATATGGGCTAAAGTCATTATTGTAGCATTTTACATATAAGCAATTATGTGAACATAATCATTTCAATTCTGGAAAGATATATTAAGTGGACTCTAAACATAGTTTGGTATCTACAAAGTAAAAGGAAAGAGAGTAAATTCCGATATATACTTTACTGTTCATGATCCCCCGATTTGGTACATAGATGAGATGATGGACAATAAAATGGCTCAAAATAGTCATGCAGTAAAGCTTGGTCCAATTATACGGATAACAAACATAATCTTATCTGACTATATAATACAAGTCTTATTCAATTACCTTAAGAACCAAGTTTAAATTAAGACATGAGTTAGAATGTCTCATAAGTTTTGTATGATTGGATAAGTTGGATTACAATTTCGGGATGAATAAGAATTAAAAATATTATTTGTGATTAATATGCCAAATCCATGATTAGTCATGACTAAGTACTTCATTTCTTTTGAAAATATATATTTGTGATTTCATTACATATTAGTTTGTTGTATAACTAAAATCTCATATTTTCGACAACAAAAGAAAAGAACTAGTACTTATTTTGTATTTTAATAATATAACTCATCAAATAAATTTTCAATTTCGTAATGAGACTCCCAATTTAATTATAATGCCATTGTCAACATAATTAATACTAGAAAATAAAAAATTAGATAATATATTTAATACATATAAATTGATGACATATTTACATATTTTATTTACTTTTATCATAGGGCATTGAGTTATATCTCTATGAAGTGTCAAAATTACGATATTTATATTTTAGTGTGTTAGTGTATCAAAAGATCAGAGTGGCGCAGCGGAAGCGTGGTGGGCCCATAACCCACAGGTCCCAGGATCGAAACCTGGCTCTGATATTGAATGGTTTTTTAAAATCTTACATATTATAAATTTCTTTTTATCTTGTCTATCTATTTTCATAAACTTACAATATTTATATTTTAAAGCAATAATATGTTAACAAATCAGAGTGGTGCAGCGGAAGCGTGGTGGGCCCATAACCCACAGGTCCCAGGATCGAAACCTGGCTCTGATATTGAGTGGTTTTTTAAATTTTATATATTATAAACTTCCATTTTTCCTTTCTATCTATTTCCATAAATCCAAGACAAAAATAATGTTAATCAATATTTGATTTTTTTATTATAATTATAGGTAAATAAACAATATTTGAACAATATTTTCATTTAAAAAAAAAATCGATTGCTTTGGTGGTAAATAAACAATATTTGAACTTAATATCGCACAAAACTAGCCCTTTTTCCATGATTTTATGCCTTTATTCTTCATCAAAACTGCATTTTCATTTAAAAAAAAAATCGATTGCTTTGGAGTTGTGCGCTACCACAACTTCCCATTCAACGTTTGGTTTGAACCTTTTTTTCATTACAAATTTATAAATACATTCCACAAATAGCAACACAAATCATTTGACACTGCACTACAAATTCCAAAGTGTCAATATACAACTTTTGAAATCAGTAGCATCAGTGACACTGAAATAAGGCCACCCCAAATGCATAAAAAATGAAGTTTAGTTACATCCTTATATAGAGGCCGTAACGGATAACTCGACTCGACCTGTCCATTCCTCCCCCGGCTTCAAAGTTATTGGTTTCTCAATATTAGCTGCATCAACACAAAGCATCTGCTTATACTCTTCGTCCCCAAAATCTGTTATGACTCTAGATTTCTTCTCCCATGGATTCCAAACCACTGTCATGATCAATCATAGTTATTAGTTTATAGTGTACGTAGAAATCAATGCTTTGGGTGCTATTTTTGTTTAAAAGTTTCTCTGGAGAACAATGAAATTTAAGTATCAAGAAGTCCTGATTTTCATATGTACATATTGTCACTGAATCAATTTATTGGTGCTTACCAATATCTGGAAGTCCTTCCTTTTTTATAACAAAAGTCCTCTTTTTCTCATGATCAAATACGGCAACTGCGTCTGACGAACTAAGATAAACTCGATCCACCTATGTAGAGAAAAAAGTTTTCATAATTCAGCTTATGGATTTGAAAAAGAAAAAGAAAGAAATAAATGATAGATTATTAATTACCTCAGATTCAAATGTTAAGGCATCTCCTTGTTCTGTAAACCGTTCTCGGTTGCACAGGTTGTCAAGATAATCTAGAGTCTCCAAGCCCTCTACTCTTACTTCGCTGTTATTACAATGTACTTAATTTCAGCTATTATTCTTCGGGTTTTTGTCAATAGAAAATAAAGAATATTATAAAATGTTCGATAGATAATATCACTAAAATTTTCACTTTCTTTGAAGAAATTTGCAACAGAAAGGCATAACTTGTTCTATTTGGTGTCGATGTTTTTGTATTTTCACCTGATATCTGAGACGGAGAAGTAAGTATGGTAGGCAAATGAGAAACTGAAGGGCTTGCAGTTGACATTTCTGATGCGCGATATCAAGGTGAGATATCCATCAACACTCAGAAGCACTCTAAGACGGAATTCGAAACTGAAAATAGCAAAATTTCATGAGCAACTAGGTCGAGTTAACCTGAAATATATCAGAAATAGCTTGGAAAATCCTTTTTAATTATTTTTCGTTTGGAAAAAAATTAGGCATAAGTAGTTTATGGATGATTCAATCAGTGATGAGGTGGAATTTTAATAGTACCTGTGAGGCCAAATCTTTAGATCATCATCAGATGGTTTAAGCAACAAGTCAACAAAGGCGGCCTTGTCGCTCGAAGAAGAATCAGGGAAGGAGTGTAGAGGTGGAGGATTGTCTTCAATGATCCACGTTCTATTCCTCGCAAATCCGTGTTGCTCCAGAGAACCACGGTTTCCAAACTTAAAACAAATAGTCCACACAGATTCATATATCAGTTTAATTATGCAAAAAAATATTTCAAGAATCTGTATTATAGTCATAAACAATACCTGTGGAAAACAAATCGGAATTCCTCCCCTCACAGCTGCCGGTGGCCTGAAATTTGCCTGTCGTCGTTGAATCAAAAGCAAAAGGTAAAGGCAAATTCATGACAGAGAAACACATTCAAAGTGCCAAGAGAAAAGATTTATGGATGGGAATCAGATATGCAGTATTTACAAACAAAAGAATTCGATAATTGGGATGGTTGGAGAACTAAGTATGAAATAATTTTTGATTAGAAATAATTACTAGTAAAATATCCTCTGTTTCGACAATGATATTCGAGATAAGAAGCAGACCTTATTACTAGTAAATAACAATTCTTCATCCCGTTCATTTTTCCAAGAAAGAACCTGTCCTCCATGAAGGCTGACCTGAACATTAGATGAAAATTTGAGAAATTAGAATTCATAATTTTAATCTCAAACTAAATAATCTGTGTAACTTTGAGTGTTTAGATAGGATCTAACCCGTGCTGAAGCTCCACGTGGATTATGGAGTATCACTTGAGAAATCCCATTCTTATCCTTTGTGATTTCGACTAATTTTTTCTGATTCACATCTGCTACAGAATGATTCATTTCAACAACACAAACTGAATATAAAATTTATGAACAAACTAACTCTTCTTCTCTCACATTTTATACTACTTGATATCCCAATTCTAAGAACAGAAATCAATGAAGCAGTTGAGACTCTGATAAGCTTTTTATTTTGATATCTTTCTCGTGACAAAAAAAAAAAAAAACCAGTTTCTTGTGAATGTATAACTAAATCTAACTACTACAACTCCCTCAGTCTTACACACCGCCAATATTCGTTTTAAAATCAAGTACTCCTCATAGACAATTTATCAAACAGTTGTCTCCAAAATGAAAATATGGAAACCAAAAACTTGAAACAATCTAGAATCTCGATTAACCAATAAGAAATAGAAGGGATATATTAATATTAATTTTTTTGGTGGCTAAACAAGGAAAACATAAATAAACATGGTTGAAGAAGCAGTTAAATAGAGAAGTTAGTCCATGTTTTTACATTGACTTTGTCGCCTTTGTTTGAAATTGAAAACATATAATAAGAGTATAATAAAATTAAAAGGTCGATCCTTACCATCCATAGATCTGTCAGTTTGGGCACTCCTTGGTTGAATAATACTAGAGTATAAAATACATGACAGTTTCAAGTTTAAACATTCAAACCAAGTACCCGAATTAACTGTTTTGAAAACTAAGGGAGTAGATCAGCTGAGTCTTTTGCAGCCGCAGATCAAATTTAATTTATATAGCTATTGGTTTTTAAGGTGTGTCCGATATGATTAATGGTTATTACCAAAATAAAAAGAAGAAATTTATATCCCTCCACTGTTTACCGTGGGTTAATTTTATTTACAAAAGATAATGAAATTTGAATGATAAAAATAATTAATCCATATTCCTGTGATATATGTTGATGAGATCACATATTCTCTTAAAAAAAACTAAAAATGGCACTGATTTTCTAACATCCCAAGTGTCTTACAGATAATTATTTTTCTGGGGAAACCAATATTGAATTTGTCACTTGAAAATTTTCTAATAAAGAATCAAGAGAAAGTAGAGCCGTGCTTAAACTAGAAGTTATAAATTCAGACAGAGATGCATTAGGCTTTAAAATAGTGATAAAATGGGAGACCAGATTCATGTAATGCTTATCCACATGTAATTATTTCTGTTCCATCTTCAATTTTCTAACTCATTGCAGAATATGGATATAATGAGTAGTATAAAATAAGAGGAACAAGTAGTTTATTTATTGAGGATGCCGGTATTTAAATAAATTGTGAAAAAGATTGAAGATTTATCAGAGCCCACTATGGAATTTTAATTTTAGAAGAATTGGTCAAGTTGCAAAACTAGGTCCATTCTGGCAGAAATAGATCATATTTACTCTGTCAGGTTTTATTTTAGTTTTTGTAACTTAATCACTTGAGATTTATTTTATCATTGAAGTTTTCCAAGAAGGAAATGATTGGGAAAAAGAATACACTATATATAATTAAGAAACAATACTTGAGAACGTACCTCTGAAGACTGACTGGGAAATGATATCATGTATTTATATATTATGTCCTGAAAACGAATATGAAGGTAGTGGATACTGTTGCCATTGCACGTATTGTACATGGTACACAAGTCTTAGGATCATTCTCCTAATCTTGTCTAAACGAAATTCTAGGACCTTATCTTAGTTCTAGTTATAAACTATGAATATTACAACACCCTATGCATTGTTTTCACCTGAGTGAAACTCCAAGAGATCCACATTAAATGATTTGAGTCTAACTCAGCTCACAAGCTAGCTTCGGAGTTGAGGATTGGTCAGAGCCTTACAATTAAGAATACCACACTCTTGTCAGCAATTTATGTAAATCGTAAGAAACGATTCTGTCACAAATCCTTTTGGAATATAAATACAATGTCCCCACCTTGCAATGTGTAAGGTACAATAGCTAGTAGTTGAACAATGAAAAGATTATAAGCAGTAAATGTAGCTCCATAATGCAAATCTCTTCATTTCTTGACAATGTTTCAATTAGCTCATTCCATAATGCAAAAAAAACTTCTTCTTAATGTTTTCCTAATTCACAGTATAGTCAAGCAGACGCGCAAATGGCTCCTGCAAGCAACAGATGAAATCAGTAGCTATTCATTTACATACTCTGCTTTTAGGCAAACATTAAAACAAGCTACAATTTAAATAATGTAAATGTACCCATGTCAATATTACAAATTTTACAGTCACCCAAGTTGATCATTTGATATTAAATTTCAACTTTCAAATTTCAGTAATCACAAGGGATATAAAAAAAGGGATGAGAACATAGTGGCACCTGATGACCAGGATGAACAACAAAACTTCCCTTCATCAATGTGCTGCACATCAAGCCCAATGAACCATGATCCAACACTGACATCATCATGGGCATAAGTACGGAGGACTAATCTGCAAAACCGGAAACAAAAAGTACCAAGTGTAATCATTTCATTACATGACTGTATATGTTGAAGAATTATTAATGTGTAATGAGACCAAAGAAAAGACCTGTTGATAGAAACAAATTGAGCCAATGATTGTGATACAGCAAATACTTCACCAGATGCATGCTGAAAGTATCTGTTTTCAAGAACAGTTTATTAGCAGCCAAGGGTCTTGGAAGTTCTAGAATCCAGACTATTAAAGAAAACACCAGAGATTGCCACTATCCAACATTGAAGTGGAACGTGAATATTTTACTCTTGTTTTCAACATCGGACTATGAGACAGAGACAATATCATACATTGGTTCCTCAAAATCAAGAAAAACCGTGAGATGGAAGAAATAATGAAATGAAGATAATATCCCATTACTTACGATTTCCCATCCCCAAATTTCCACCAGTCCGGTTCATACCATTTGTGTTTCCTGTGCATCCAGAACAAATACTCATCAGCAAAACTTTTAAGATCCTTTCAGTCTTCCACTCCAAAGAAAATGACTCAAATAAAGGTGTCCTATGAACTCACGGCTGAGAGAAAACTTCTCCCGACTTCATACAACCAATGTAAACACGAGGTTTGTCCAATTGACTTGCTAGCACAGCTCCAAGAGCATCTTCACGATAAAGAATGATTGATAAAGAGAACAACTAATTCAATTAGCTCAAAATCAAACATCTCATACAGTTTGATAGCATGAAGCAATGTATAAAGGGCATGGGTTAGGTAAAATTTAATGATGGCTTAGAAAGAAAGCTCCACGTAAGGCTTCTACCCATAATGGGAATAATTGGAGAGGGACAAGGTATTCAAGTACACAAATAATATGCTATAACTAGAATAAGGACACTATCAAAAGTAGTAGATCGGAAGGTTATCTAATGTTCCACATAAACATTTATACTACACATGACAAAAAACAATATGCTGCTAATAGATCACATCAAATTCATTTCAACTCCATATTTAACATATTTATCTACCAAGCTTCACAAATAAGTTGGTTGTACCCACAATCTAACAATCATTGTAAGCTGGTCTTTAACTTAACCTTTTTCCAAGCAGCAAGAGCCCCCTAACCAACCAGTCATGTGATCGGAAGATCAACTCAGATTTGCCATCCCTAAAAGAAGCCTTCATAGGTAGTTTAATGACATATGGACATCTCAAAGACCTTATTTATAGCCAGTGACGTAGTAATTTTACAAGTTTATAGTGACCTAGAATTATAAACTTGGAAATTAATGTGAAAATCATTATTTATAATGGAGTTACAAAATAAGCCTAATGCTCTATAGGGATCATGTAAGAGCTAGCAATAAACAAAGATCTTCAGTATTTTATATGCCAAGAAATACATATGACTTACCAATTTTAACATAAACATCATCACTAATCTTAACGTAGAATTCGGCATCCCAATGCTCAACAGCATGAATGAGGAACAATTTCGTCTTCTTTGCTCGCTCTTCAGGAGACTCCACATGATCATTCTGACAAGAGAAAGATTTGAAAATAATATCAGTTTCCACTATGTCAAACATACCCTGGACCAACACTTACCATTCAAAGTTTCTCTCGGACTGTATAAAAACACCTGCATGGATTTGCATCTTGGGGGGGGGGGGGGGGGAGCAAAACCATGCCAATAAGATGGACATTTGTAGGCTAACTGTTAGAAATAGACTGAATTGGGTAACCTGGGAATGAGAATCGAGAAACTCAAGGTCCCTAATAGGCTAAAACCAAACTCTTTCGAAATTAAGAGGGAAATCTTTCAAGAATAAGAAATGCTCACTAGTGAGTGACCGAGGGATCTTCAGCTCCTGCCATACTGACAAAGAGCATGCAGGAATGGAGGACCTTACCATGGCGAGTTATGCATAATGGTTGGAGAAAGGGTCAAGCCCTTTTGCTCAAAACTTCACTATCCTTGAAGAGAGTGGTTTAAAGGTAGCTGATCAAAATGGTTGCAGTCTTTCTTTTTGTAATGTAAAGTTACTAAAAACCCAATGAAAATTAGGCATTTCAAACTCAAACGTACAAGAATTATGAAGTCATTAGCCTGCCCATTTTCACTGTCAATCTCCCTGTCTGAACTGTCACCTCGATTCACACTGCATCGATGCGCAAAATAATCAAATATGGTACTCTAAGGAACTCTGTAACCAAAATTCAAATAACCAGTATATAGACCTTCTCCCTATTACAAATCGAATGACCATGCCTTTTTCTTCCTCCAGTTTCTTGAGAGCAACACCTGCATTGTTCAAATTCTGGATTAGCAGTACTTTGGAAGCACCTATAGACAATGAAATCATGATTATTTGAAAAGGATGATTTATAGGTTTGGAAAGCTAGATGCACAACTGAGACTCGAGAGCCTGATAATTCTTTTGCGTACTCCACCCTCAACTCTCTAGACTCGATGGCAGGCGATTATTTATCCTAAATGGTTCAAAAAATCTCAAATTTATGTACAAAGGAAAAAATGAATAAGAACAAGAACAAGAAGAAGAACAAGAAGAGAACATATTACTGGCGCAGAGAGGGTGACAAATCACATTACAGTAAGAATAGCATACCAGCAGGCATCCAGGCCTTACGAATTGCATCTCGGTTGTTCTTACGTCCAAACATTGTAACTATCCCTATGACAGCCAAAAGTTTCTTCTTCGTAGTTTCACTATTCTCTGAAAGATGCTTGGACTCAAATCCTTCTTGCCTAGCTGTTTCCAGATCCACATTAAGAGCAGCTAGTTTCTTCTGATGTTCCCTGAGAAACAATTAATCTTCTATCAAATCCTATTTCTTTCGGTTGGAGGAGAACGCACCACCAAATTAGATACATTGATCGAAGCATGTTGACCCAAACATGTAGTAGAAAGCAATATAAATTACCTGCAAGTAATGATTTTTAACGTGTCGTCAACAGAAACAGAATATTTTCCCTGCCAAAGAAAATAAGATGATGTCAAGTGTGATATAGATCATAGAAGCATCCCAGTAACAAACATAAAACAATTTGAAGCAGAATCAAACAAGAAGGGGCAATTTCTCAAAATGGCCAAGAGCATCATCGGATTGCCTAAGGGAAGTTTATAAGGTTGTACCGTAAATCATGTGACCATTATAGTGCATCTCGTTTTCCATAATCCAAAACTATAATCTTCGATATTGTAAAATCATTGCTTTCTCTCACTTGCACTCAAATGAAGGACAATAACCATCATTATGCACCCACCAGAAGTTCATTGCCCATTAAAAGAAAGTGATATAATATAAAACTATCACAGGTGCTAATAATTGAAAATTAGGGGAACATGAAGAAAACAAGAGAAGAAGAAAGGATGACGGAGAAATGGAGTATATGATTAAAACCTTTAACCTATATTTTTCTCTTTACTTATATCCAGTATATGGCACGCTCTAAATCAATGAGAAATAGATAATAACAAAAAGAAAAGGAACATAGAGTAGGGAAATTTTCTACTGTAGAAGAATAGCATAAGTTAAATATATATACGATTACCTGACCAGTTCGCTTATCTAGTTCACTAATAAAAAAGATCCTGTTCTCCGCATCCTGCCATAATCTACGCGAAGCCATTTATCCATCAGAATAAAACCCAAAATAACAAATAAATGCAGGTTAATGTGTGTGAGAAAGACAGTGAAGAAATAGATACCGGCAAGCGACATAAAAAGACGCGATGGTAGCAAACATGGAGAGCATCACGAACGCAAGCCGATCTCCGAAACTCGATGCCGACGACGATCGCCGCCGGCCAGCCATTCTGCTTTAAACGACGTCGTAAGCAGGTGGAATTTGTTTAATTTTTCCCCAAATATTTGCTTTTTTAAAGGTAAATTAACCAACAGAGAGTGTGACTGAGTTCGAGATAGACGAACAAGATAAGATTCGCTAACAGAAATGAAATCTACTGCACTGCTGAGCTGATAGTGAGTGATTAAATAAATTGATTTTTTGATGATTTATAGATAAAACTACTTGGGCGCCTTTTTAAGTTTGTTTTCTTGTTGCTTAATCGTCAAATTGACTGGAATGCCCTCCATATGAAGAATTTCCTTTACCAAATTACTTCCATATTTCTTTTCTTAATGAAATTTATTTAAGTGTTAAATAGGAATATATTTTATTTTAGTACCCTAAAAAGTACGTGTTTAAACTTTCCGATGTTAACATATTTAGTTAAAATACAAATTTGCTCTTTATATAAATCAGGAACTATCAAATACTTTTCTTACCTTTTTTCTGTTTTCAGGATGAATTGGCATGAGAGATGAGACCCCTTCTACCAACAAAAAAAGGGCCTCCCTCAGAAAAATATATCTGTGCCACAAATTTAACCCAAAAAGATGCATGTGCCTCCATGTTATTTAAATAATTATTAATATTTTTTTGAGAATATAATTATTTTAAACTAATAAAAATTATTATATATATCTGATTAGATTATAACTACATTGAACAGATAAAAATATAAGGCTCTAATTTTTTTTTCCTTTGATTATGAGAGCTTGTTGTATTAATTTGAAATAAAATAAAGTGAATCCCATAATCAAATTTCAATAATCTTTTTTTTTCTTTTTTGATAATTTTCAATAATCTAAATTCAATCCAAGTCCTAAGTTACATTTTTTAGATGGTAAATATATCATTACGACAAAGTACATCAAAAAATACATCATCATTACATCATAATTAATTCAATATTTCAAATGATAACTAACATCATCACTAATAATAAATTAGAATAAAACTCAAATTAGTGAAAATTGAACCAAAGACCTTTAAATTATAAGGTCTCGACTTTGCATTTGACTTCAACCTCGTTTACAATCTCTAGTTTACATTATAAACTTAACCTTGTACAATATCTATCATTTTTTTATTGGACTAGCTTAAAAGTCGATTATGATAAAATATGTCACATTACTCGAGTTAGACTTCTATAGTTCTATTCAATTTGCTAAAAAAATTGATGAAATTCCACATTTAAAAGTCAAACCAGGACCAATTACATATGCAAATTAAGATTAGAGGGCAAAATTTTCAAAAGTGTCCTGGAACCCTTCAATATAGTCTTATAATTTTATTAAATATACATTCAATCCTTTTAACTTTTATCAAATTTCATTTTTGGTTTTATGCATAATAAATTTCGTCCTCTAATTTTCGACAAGTTTCAATTCTTGTTCTGTAATTATAAATTTGATCATATTACTGAAGAAATTGCAAGAAGAAAACTCAAACTTACATGCTGAAATTGTAATTGCAATGCGAAATTCATTTTGATAGAACTAAAGTTAAAATTAAGTGAAAGTTAAAGGACTAAATATATATTCATTATAGTTATAGGAAAAGTCCCAAAATTACAGGATTATTTTTAAAATTTTCCCTATTAGAAATCAAAAAAAAAAATTTGTAGTTGTTCTTTTTATATTCATTTTATTAACAAAAAATGTTTAGTTGTTAAAGTCGATTTATTCTGCGTCCCAAAATAGAACTTTTTTCGTAAGGAGGTAGCATGGACTTCACAAGCCCTGCCAGCCCCAGCTCGGCAGCGTACGACGTCGTTGCACAGGTAATGCTCGCCACAATAGACCTTTACATGTATGGATAGGCATTGAACCCTAATTTTCAATATATATTTCGGGTTCTCATATCTTAGGATTCAGTATGATGCGGATTTTTTCAATTATTTGATCGTATTAGGACGGTTAGACGATTAATTCATCCAAAAATCAAGACCGGAACTATGTCATTTTTTGGGAATTTATGAACTTTATTTGATTAAACTTGGGGATTTTTGGACATGGATTGTTTGTCAATGATTTATGCAGTAATAAAGGTTAATTTTAGCTCATGACATATCCATCTGCTGTTTCTTTGTTAAATAGATTAATCGTATACTGACCAGCTGCAACTTCTCAGTAAATCTAGATTTGCATAGGCAATAAAGGGAAATTATTATCACGATTTTGAGTTATACACTTCTTATTTATGCTTGATGGATGTTACAGACCTCTATATCTTATTTATCCACTGCAAAAATAATAAGATTAGAATAAGTATTTGAAGTCCCTCTATTGGTTCAGTTTTCTATCGTTGATGCTTGTTAAAAGGAGTTCTATTTCTTTCTTGGTGAAGCAAAAAGCGTTTGCGTGACCATTTTTTCAAAAGAGTAACATGATCTTGTCTGTGGCTCCTTAAGTTAAGTAACCATTCAATGCACCCAGACAGACACATACATGCACTAATATGGTTTAGTTTTCTTATTCTCATGCTAACATGCAGGAGGATGATCAGTCAACGTCTGTTGATGTGGCTCTTGAAATAGATTGTTGGGGTTGTGGACTTTGTGTACTTGTTTCTCCCAATACTTCTGGTTTTAAATGTGGCTGGTGTGGAGCTATAACAAAGCAAAATGCTGTGAAAATTGATAACAAGCACTTTAGATGGAGAGTCTTGCGGGACCGATGTTTTGTTAGCATCGTTCTTCTGTTTATGCTTTTCTTTATTTGTAAGTACGGCCATACCTTCCATGATCTCATTGAAGCCTTTGTTAGTTGAAATATTTGGTTATACATACTATTCTTCTCTATGACAAAACCTGGAATTTTACGTGTCACAGATATACCTTTGATATCTTGTTTAGACAGAGCTCAATACATATTTACTGGTCATATTGACAGCTTAAAAAATTACTTACAGTATAGTACCATAATATTTGGTGAAATTCTTGTTGCAGACATTACATACATAGAGCATAACTTTGGTTTTCCCCAGAGATAAAGCTACCAAAACTTCTTTTTTTTTTTTTTTTTTTTAATATCAGCAAGCTTTCGAAACTTCATAAATATTTACTTTTGGCATCTTAGACATTTAGAGGATATTATCCATCGTATTTGGTGACATTCTTGATGAAGTCATTAGTTGCATTTGTACTAAAGCTGTACATTGTAGTTTAATTATGAATCCGAGATCCAATAAATACTACAAGTATCTTCTTTTACAATGATAGAATTCTAATTTGTTGGACAAAATGGCACTAAGACAAAGCTTGAATACTAACACATTTCTGAATCTTGTATTTTCATTTGTGCGAGATTGATGTCAGTGTATTTATTATAAGATAAAATTTCCAGTTGTATCTTGCAGTAACTTTGGTTTTTATGATATTTTAGAAAGGAAACTGTATTTTCTTCAAGACTTTGTCTCTATCAGATAGAAGTATTCAGGTCCTAATATCAATGATATGGTGCTTTTTTTTAAAAAAAAAATTCCTCCGCTGTACAGTAATGCTAACCAATTATTTAGTCTACATCTTATTTTTTCTTCTTCTTGATAAAAAAGATATATCTTTTATGTTCAATTTGATATTAATATTACTATGTTATTTTGGTGGTACAGGCCTTGGCATTTGGGCAATTTACCCTGTAGTCTTCTCAATTAGTTACTTATGTGGCGTTTTCCACTTATCAATAGAAGTTATCTTATCTATATCTACTTTGTCTTCATTTTACCTTGCGGCATTTCGACCTGCTGGTGCTCCTCCGACGATTCTTTGGGGTAGCTATCCAACAGTGGGGAAAGGTGGACTGGAGAACTATACTTTTTGTTACCATTGTTCAAAACCAAAGTCACCTAGAACACACCATTGTCGTTCGTGTGGGATGTGTGTATTAGACATGGACCATCACTGTCCATTTGTAAGTCCACTGAACACTATTTCACTGCTTATAGTAGCACACTTGGTGGTGCTCTATTTTGGTTTTTTTAGTCATAATGTGTTGCTGTGTATCCATCTTGTCTATAGGTTAATGTGAGTTGAGTTGAAACAATTGATTAATAAGCGAAGTCCAAGGCCTAAAGCTGCCTATGGACTATGGAGTAGTTAGCTGTTGGAACTGTAGGGGAAAAAAGGAAGATGGTTACTGTAAAAAAAGGAAAAAGAAGGGTAAAGGAGGGAAAGAGTAGATCAAAGTAAATACCACGAAATATTACATATTCTCCATAACCATCGCCTTTTATTGAATGGAAGATAAAAACAGAATTATTGACCGTAAAGAAAGATTATTTCCAACTCTTATCCCAGATTATTATGGACTCCAAATAGAATATGAATAGCAATGGAAATCCCAACTAGACTCATCACTGCAAAATATAATACCCTAAATTCTTAGAACCCAAAAAAAATACTGCTTAAAATAACATTGAAAAAAGTTTTACTTGGTCATAAGATATTCTAAAACAATAAAAATATCACTAGCTTATCAAACTTTGTTCCTCAGGGACCAATAAGGGGTACTACAAGAGTATTCACCTGTTGTTCATGGCCTATGCCTTTTCCTTTTGACCATGATGTCTTATTTTTGGTCATGGAACTCAAAACTGATGTGTGTCTTACTCTATGTCGTTATCAATCCATAACCATACATTATTATTTGCGTATCTGGGTAGTAACATAAATGGAAATGTTGGAGCTCAAGCTATTTCCCTGAAAAGTATCTTCATGATAAAGTCTTTATTAATCAATTTCATTTAGTCATCAATTTCCCTTATATTCTAACCGTAAATTCAAATTAATGCCAGTTTTTTCTTACATGCAGATAGGGAACTGTGTAGGTGCTGCAAATCACCGGTCTTTTATTATCTTTCTCATATCTACGGTCATCAGTACAGTTTATCTTGCCATCACGACTTCATATGCTGCACTCTCTATCTGGCCATCTCTAGATCATAGGCCTGCCAGGATGTGGAATGGGTTTGTTGATTCAGAGTTGATTTTCAGAGTCTTAAAAGAGAACATCCTTGCTTTCTTAAGTTCAGCTATGTTCCTACCGGCAAGAGGACTTGTTCTTGTTTACCTATTTATCTCTAGTGTCTCACTGGGCATTGGTTTAACTGTGCTCTTGTGGCAGCAACTCTTTTACATATACATAGGAAAGACTTACTTGAGACATCTAAGAGATGGGTCCAATGCAGAAACCGAAAAACAGGATTGCCAAAATCTTGTTAGATTTTTTGGTTGTCCATATAGTGCAGCAATATATTTGCCGAGTTATTGGAAATCAAGGAAAATTCACGAGAAGTAAATATTTTGAGGTATGTTAACATATTTAACTACAATTGCAACTCTACTGTCTGTATTTTCTTTTTATAATAAACATTTGGAATCTGGAGGCAAAACTGGCACTGTATTCTTTTTCTACTGCTTGACACTCTACATTTCATTGGCTGGAAACTTTGGAAAAATTGGAAAAATCGAAATACTAACCCCACTGACCATGTAGAACACTTCTAGTATAATTTTGAAGTTTGAACACAATTAACATATTATATGGTGATGCATTGTATTGAATGATCATTGTCATACATAGGGCCAAAAATAATGTAACATTTTTTCATAAAGAGGTAAAATTCTTAAAATTCCAAAGTTAAATAGTCAACAGAAACTTCGTTGCTTTTATCTTCATCTATTCATTTCCCTTTCTCCAAATGCGACCTTGCAGACTATAGGTAAAATAAGATGATCACAGATATAACTTCTGGTAAATCGGAATTCAGAAGAGTGTCAAGAAAGAAACAGCAAAGGCTCTATGAGGAAACTTTTTAATAAAACTGGGAAATGGTGTATTTTTATTATTATTTAACATGTCTAGAGCATGTCTAATTTTACCCATCCCAAATAATCCATGTCACATGGCATGAACCTAGGGCAAATACGACTTAGAATGGTGGTACACTGTACACAGAGATTTTTGGGTCATTGCTATTGCAATTCTTATTACCAAGAATCAGACAATGCCCCTCCAAGTCTACAAATATCTCTGAAATTAGGCCCATGTATCTTGTTGTTTACCTTTAGTCCATATTTACTTAATCTGGGTGTACGGTAGGTTTTCCTAATCAATAAATGAAAGCTTGATGTGCTCGTTATCTGCTCTAATGTTAGTTTCTTAAGGTTGGACTTTGGATGATATATAATTCTTGTTTGTGGTAACTTGATTTCTTAGTTCTGAACTTTCTTGCAGTCTACTCTCACAAAATCAGTTAAGATCTGTAGAGATATGTCATGTAGAGCTCAACGATTGTGAATGATAGTTTACCAATGAAGGGGATAGAAACAATAATTCTCATTACTACCAATTATTTATTATTGTTGCTGAAAAGGCAAGAGCTTAGGAGATGTTGTAGGGCTCTAAGCTCTGATGGAAAAGTGTCTTTTCTTTCGACATAGTTTCTGTCAGAGACCCAATTTTAACTGCGGATATATAGTTGGCTTATGAGAATTTCATGTAGGTTGCTGGATTTACTTTTTTAGACAGAAGATGTCGATTGTTGTAATTATGTATTGTGCACTGCAATACAATCGGAAAATTTTGAGCCTGGTGTCTTAGTAGCTGAGTATCATCCTTTGTTCAATGATATAAGAATTTAAATAAGTTAAGTAGAGTCGAACAAAATATTGTTAAAGTTTGGTTTGATTATCTCATCGAGTTTGATATTGTGTTAGAACATGGTGATCTCTAAATGAATTGAGCTCGATGTTGGCTAATCGAGTTGAACACTAGTTAAGGTCGACTTGCTTGTTCGTCCACATATATATTGTTGTTTTTTGGTTTGTCCAGTTCAAAACTTGTTTTAAAATTTCCCTTCGATTAATTAAAGTATGGTTTGATATGTCCAACGAATCAAACTTTTTACCCTAATTTATTACATGGTTTTGGAGTTTCGAAGTAAGAATATATATTGAAATATGATCTGCGTGCATACATGAATAGAAATATATATATTTTGGAGAAATTGGTTGGACAATTTATGTTTTGTATGAGTGAAAATGTGAAAATAGGTTTCGATGTGTTTTGTGTTCCAGAGTACATTTGGGACAATTATAATTTTTTAGAGTTTAAAAATATGAAAAATATATTAGAATGGTTTTTAAATATCGGGCATTTGAGACATACAGAGCTGTGTGATTTTCTTTTATAAAAACGAAGGTTTTATTTAAATTGATTTTTGTTGGGTTGTGCAGTTTCAAGAAATCGGGTCAATATCAATTCAAATAATGTTCATTTGACATTTAACATTTAATTAAATATTGGGCATTTGTAAATGTGCGTGAAATCTGGGTTTAACCTCCAACATATAAACAAACATTGATTTATAACCTATCTATATCTTTTCGTTAAGAAAATATTAAATTTGACATTTAACATTTGTTTTTCTTCTTTAAAATTCAACATTTAAACTTAATCGTATCTCAATTTTTTTTTTTCGATTAACAAAATCAATATCTGGTTTGAATTCGAATGAAAACAACTGGAATCGAGCCAAGATTTATCAAATGGAAAAAGAGTTTGGAAAGTCAAAATGGCAATCTGAATGCATAACAAAATGGCTACTAGAACTAGGGTTTGACAATTTCGGTCCTAGATGAATGTATTTTGGCTCAATTATTTTGGCTTTGTGTGGCTGGGTTTTGGCTCAGTCTCGCGGGTCTCGCGAGACCGGGCCAAAACCCATCCAAATGAAATTTATTCAGACTAGTGAGACTTAAGTCCAAACCACCTTGAGACTAGAGCCCAAACCTTTGAGACCATCAGCTTTTTTATATTAAAACTTATTAATTAATCATTACACAATACAATATCATATTTAAAACTCCATAACAAATATTGATTTGACATATTATTTACTTTTTCTCTCCAAACCCCAACATCCAAACTCAATCCAAGTGAGGTCTCAAAGGTTTCAACCACAAAAAATCCAAGAGCCAAAACTCATCCAAATAAAGTCTCAAAGGTTTCAACGAAACCATCCAAACCAATTTTTTTAAACCGAGATCCACGAAACCGAGCCAAAACCCATCCAAATAGACCCTTTTAGTTTTAAAGATTCCAATCAACAAAATACCTATTTCTTCATTGATAAAAAAAACATAGGTATGTTTGAAATTTTTCATCAAATTCTTGTCTTGCTAAAGGACTCTGACGTTTGGGGCCCCCTAGATTTCAAAGTAACCAAATAGTAGCAATAAGAAGAAACCAAACGACTCCCCACGCGGCCCACGCACTCCCTCTTTCTTTACGTACTGATTCATTTCATTTCCATTCCATTCCGCCAAACTCCATAACTAACGCACTACTCTAAACCCCATATAGTAAAATCTTCTCTATCTCTCCGATTCCAGCTAAGCCAATGGAATCTGCAGCTGCACTCTCCCAAATCGGGCTTGCGGGCCTAGCTGTCATGGGCCAAAACCTAGCTCTAAACATCGCCGAAAAAGGCTTCCCAATCTCCGTTTACAATCGCACCATTTCCAAAGTCGACGAAACCCTAGATCGCGCCCATCGCGAAGGCCAGCTCCCTCTCACCGGCCACTACACGCCCAAGGATTTTGTCCTCTCTATCAAAAAACCCCGCTCCATAATCATTTTGGTCAAAGCTGGCGCCCCCGTTGACCAAACCATCGCCGCCCTCTCCGCCCACATGGAGCCCGGCGACACCATCATCGACGGAGGCAACGAGTGGTATGAAAACACCGAGCGCCGTTTTGTTGATGCATCGGCCAATGGGTTACTGTATTTGGGAATGGGGGTATCTGGTGGCGAAGATGGGGCTCGAAACGGGCCTTCATTGATGCCCGGTGGGTCCCACAGGGCATATTTGAATATTCATAACATACTTGAGAAGGTGGCTGCGCAGGTTGATGATGGTCCTTGTGTTACTTATATTGGGGAAGGGGGGTCGGGGAATTTCGTGAAGATGGTGCATAATGGGATTGAATATGGTGATATGCAGTTGATTTCGGAGGCGTATGATGTGTTGAGGAGTGTAGGTGGGTTGACGAATGAGGAATTGGGGGAGATTTTTGGAGAGTGGAATAGAGGGGAGTTGGAGAGTTTCTTGATTGAGATTACGACTGATATTTTTAAGGTTAAGGACGAAGAGACGGGTAACGGATTTTTGGTGGATAAGATTTTGGATAAGACAGGGATGAAGGGGACAGGGAAATGGACTGTTCAGCAGGCAGCTGAACTGTCTATCGCAGCTCCTACGATTGCAGCTTCTTTGGACAGTAGGTATATGAGTGGGTTGAAGGAAGAGAGAGAGGAGGCTTCCAAGATTTTTGAAAAAGAAGGGTTGAAGGAGGAAGTTGATAACAATGTGGGTGCAGTGGATAAGAAGAGGTTGATTGATGATGTTAGACAGGCGCTTTATGCGTCCAAGATATGCAGTTATGCACAAGGGATGAATTTGTTGAGGGCTAAGAGCGTGGAGAAGGGGTGGGGTTTGAATTTAGGTGAGTTAGCAAGGATTTGGAAAGGTGGGTGTATTATCAGGGCCGTGTTCTTGGATAGGATTAAGCAAGCTTATCAGAGGAACCCGGGGCTGCCGAACTTGATGGTGGACCCGGAATTCGCTAGAGAGATGGTTCAGAGACAGGCGGCGTGGAGGAGAGTCGTGGGGTTGGCGATTCAGAAGGGGGTCAGTGTCCCTGGAATGTCTGCAAGTTTGCAGTATTTTGATACGTATAGGCGTGGGAGACTTCCTGCCAACCTTGTGCAGGCTCAGAGGGACTACTTTGGTGCACATACTTATGAGAGGGTTGATCGCCCAGGATCATATCACACCGAGTGGTCCAAGAAGGCCGCCAAATTGTAGTGCAATTGGTTAGTATGATGATTTGGTTAATGAAGTTTTCTGCACTTGGTATTCTGAGGCATTTTATTTTAATTTAAGTTTTATCTCTTGATGAGGATTCTTTGCTCTGCTCACTAGTAGCAAGAATATTTTGTAGCCTCTGCTTTGTTACATATGCAGTTTAATAAGAGGAGCAAAACTTTTCAAATGTTGTAGGGATGCTAGAAAACCTTGTGATCTGTCTTGGATTCTATGATGCTTAATTAACTTTTATTGCTGTGCATTGATCCATATTGTCTTTTTTTATAGAACGAAGGAGGATCATATTGACATAGATTATTGACTATTCCTGCAGGCAGTATCTAAGTACACCATTGAGAACTTTCATATGTTCCATTGTGCTTCAAATAATTCTTGTAAGTAAAAAAGCACTTACAACTTACAAGCCATTAGGAACCATTGATTTCAGCTAATTTTGGCATTCATACTGATAGTGCACGTTCAGTGGTGTATGTATTATGCATAAGTTTTCATCAGCAAGTACAATGTGTATCAATATGTTTTTAGGTGAAGTGTGGACATGGATCAAGGGGGGTGAATTGAAACTGAAGAAACTTACGTGTTGTGAGATCAGTAAGCAACACGATTTGCTAGAACTAGAAGATTAAACCTTGGACATGAATTATTTCCTCAAAGGCCAGATGATCAATAACAAAATACAAATGTTTTCTTGAGAGTGTGATGTGATCATTTTCTGTTGTCATTATGTGCACTAGACCAGTTCTTTTGACTTTCTTTTGCTTATTTCAATATTTTTCTTTTTCAATGGAACATTTGAGCTTTTTGAAATATCGTATGTAATTGTTTTTGTTTGTCTAGACTTACAATCTAGCCAAGGTATGTATATTCAACTATGTTCAATTCATGAATCAGTAGAAATACTATCTTATGTGTTCGGACATTGTCTTTGCATTTTCCTATTCTTCTAGAAGGATTAATTGGTTATTTTATGATGAATGAGTACTGATTGAAGAATTAACCAGGTGGAATGGACCTGGTCTATAGCTGTTATATTTTAATGCGGAATTTTGTACTCCAGTGAATATGTTGTGTTCACTCATATTTATTTTGTTTTACTGGTGTATGCAATCATGTCTGTCGACCTCCTCCGAGCATGTCTAGGCATCAATCTTTTCTTTTTCGATCCAAGGGGTAGGGAAGAAGAGCAGTTGAATTGCAACGAACAACATATTGTTAGGGGTTAAATTGTGACGAACAACACATCGTTCAAATTTAAAGAAGAATAGGGATGTAAATATATCGAACTAAATTGTTCAAGTTTAATAAAAAAATAAAAGAAATATCTGGACTTGGGTTGTAAATAAATCCATCTCAAGGAACTTTAAACAAATCAAATGGAAGACCAAATCTCAAAATTTACAAAATAAATTTAATTTATTAAATATATAAATGATTTATAATCAAACTAGTTTCAAATCATAGATGGACCAGGTAGAAGAGGACCAAATAAACACATGTAGAAATTAGAGAGGCATAATTGTTGGTTAGAAACGCTAGACACACCATATTACCGGGGAAACAGCATGCAATTATAAATAAGCCATATTTCCTTGTTCTCTAACTCCAGAGTCTCTTCCATATTATAATGCATGATTAATGATTCTCATCAAAATTCTGGTCTGGTCATAGAACAAGTCTCTTAAAAGTTTAAAAATCTTTTTCCCTTATGGTCCCCAAGATTTCAAAAACATGTTAGAAACCCAACATTAATTTATGTACATAAAAGTTCCTATGGCATTAACATCGGTACTGAGGCCTTCTCGGGACTGCTTCCACATGTACTCTTGGACAATTCATTTCTTAATCGTGAGCTCAGCCCTGAGATGAAGCATACCATTGAAGAAGTAAGGACTGTCGTCAGCTATAAATGCAGTCCATGGCACACCAAACAAGTTTCTGTACCCAACAGCCTTCCCACCCGTAAACGTGTAGTTTCCCTTATACTTGCTTGCAAATTCATCTGTTGGCTTCATCCTCGCAGAAAACTCATAGTCAACTGTAAACGACACTGATCCCTTTTCTTGCATACCCAAAAACAGACCAAAACAATGGAAAGAACTTTGTTGGTCCATGTTGCAATGTCCAGATAAGAAGAATCCTTGCCCACCCAAGTGAAAAGCTTGAGAGTAGACTCTACCAGAAGGGAAGAGATGAGCACACTCCTCTCGTTTCAGATCAAGATACACTACACATTGTTGACAAGGTACTTCAATTTCAACCACTTTCACTGGTCGATATTTGTATGATCGCTCTACAAATCGGCAGAATGAAGAGTTGGCCTCCTCTGCCATAAGTGCACGCTGACGGTGATGTGGCTCGGCTTTAAAAAATAGAGCATCCATTACAACCTTCTTCGAGAGTTCAGGATCAATGTCACTGCAACCAAGGATTTTCCTAAGCTTTCTGCAAGTCATACATGGAAAACGAATGAAACGTAGTAGACGTGTGCTCAGTATCTCTCGTCTTTCCTCCAACTTCGGGTAATGCATCCGGGCCCACTTCATCGCAAAGTCGTATACAGCATCCTCTGAAGCTACTTGTAAATCATCGCTGGATAAAACTGCCTCGAGACCAGCTATGGGCAGGTTAAGCACCTCCTCTTGAAACCTGAACAAATAACATTGTTTAAGCCAAAAAGAACCTTAGAACAAGAAACAAACACAAAATGGGATAATGTAAAAGCTTAAATCTATAGCTAGCCGTAGATATCACTGATAGTCTAAAAGAGGAGATACCCCTATAGCATAAAAATCAAGTAACACAGAATAGGAACTATTTTACAGAAGAAAAGAACTCTTTTTTCCTTCAATTCAGAATTTAGAAACACAAAGCAAATTGAAGGTGAGGTTACCATTGAGAAACAAAATAGTTGAGTCCGGTGATCTATGAAAGGAAATTAATAAAAAAAATCTTGTACAGTGAAATATGGGTGGTACATACTTGCTAATGTCCTTGAAACGTGAAGCAAGGAATTGTTTGGCAGCATCAATGAGGGGCTGAACTGTATCAGGCATTAAAATAGTCGACGGAAGATCCAAGTAAAGCAAGGCTGATTCACAAGTCATTGGTAATTTCCGCAATAATCGGCTGCAGTACCTCATGCATGATGCAACCTCAAATTTGTCGGCAATCATCAAAATATCCAGCAGAGCAGATGGTGTAGTTCTAGGTAGGGTGTTGCTATACATATAGTTCAATAAATCCATGAGGGCAGTTTCCTCTGCATGGCATAGTGGAGAAACAAAACAATCGTCATAACAATGTTATCTTTCAAAAAGCCAACCGGAAATGGACATTGTGTTTACCTGAGGCTTGGATCTGTAGAGTTATATGTCGCTGCTCTGACTCTCTCATGCCATTGGAGAACAACTAGTAACAGGTTCACATTGGAATATATGCATCAATGAAAAGCGGAAAAGAGGCAAAGAGATCACATGGAACACAAATTACCTTATAGAAGAATGGACTCTTTGCTGCCAAAATTGGAGAGCTGATGTGTATTGTCTTAACTTGTGCTGCCAAATAATCCATGCTCGAAGCCTTGCCCTGTGCCGCTTCATGACCTATACAAATATCACATTAGCCTCGTATAACTTTAAAACCAATTCAAAATCTGGTTTTAATGCAATACATTAATGTCAGAACAGTAACTGAGATTAAATAAACATCCACATTTGTTCAATTTAGAGCCAGTCTAAGATTCATGATGGAATTTCTATGAATGGAAGTTCTAAAATCTTCAAATTTTGGATTTTTTATTAACGCAAGTTCTGAAATCTTTAAATTATTGAAATTTAATGGTCAAACAAGGGCTAGAATCTACATAGAAAACTCGAGGAAAATACTGATCCTACCAGATAATAGATGAGTTGCCATATCTACAGCAGCAGGTGTTTCTTCAATCATTGCCACAGCTTCCTCCTCTTGATCTTCACGAGTAACACCATCTTCCATGTCTGACATACTGCAAACCAAAATCTGCTCTTCGCTTTGCATGGCTACTTCTGCAAAGTCAACAAATCAAAAACAAACTTAGCAACCTCCTGTACCTACCTGTCAAATTATGCCTTCTAAACCTATAACCCAGCTCACTTCTAATCTCCATATAGCATCCCCATCATAAACACTGATAAAGCCCTAAATCAACATACCTAATCGTCAATAATTGCTTTAAAATTTTGCTTTTTTCATCCTCTTTACAGAAAGAAATGAAGTAAAAGTAACCAAATGCTCCAGGAAAACCCCAAAGCCCCTGAAAACCCACCTCGTCACAGAATAACCATTTGAAAACCATGCAATAAACCTCCAATACATAAACCATCACCATATTCAAGAAAAATAAATTGCATTTTACTTTTAAAATAAAAAAGATTGCACAGATAATATTATTTTAACAAAAAATAAAAAACAATACCATGAGAATTGTTGAGCAGGTCATCACGGCGCCTCTTCCGATTGCGTGCCCAATCTGCAAGACTGTCATCCGGGTCGGGTTTGGACCCGGTCGAATCGGGTAGGATCTCGATCCGGAGAATTCTATCAGAGAAATTGACGTCGTTGTAAGCGAACGCAAAATCCGACGAGGATTCCGGTGACTCACTGCCAGAATCCATTGAATTCGTATTAAACCTTTTCCCAGTCTCTTTCTTTAAAATAAAACAATATACTGGTGAGAGAGATTTCCTCTGGAGGAAGATTTCTTTTTTGATAATTAATGGAGGAAAAATTCAGATACACATAAAGAGAGAAATGAATAAGACGTAATGGAAAGTTTCGTGAAGAAAAAAAAAAACCCTGACTTTCCTTTGCTTTGGGGTTTTATTCGGATTTATTGGGTTTTCTTGATATTTGTAATTATGTTATTTATAAGAGGCATTATTTTTGTAAGGCTGGCAATATGAGTGCAATATTTTCTATGCTATCTATCTAATCTCTAATTCATTTATCAAAAAAATATCTAATCTCTAATTCTCTATCAAGGGTTCTGAAACCAGGATAATTAGTACCTCCTCCGACGGATTTAATCTACTCGGGTGTTGGATGAGTGCCGCATGAGTATGAAAGGACAATTTTTTATCTTTTCATGATCATGTGGCATTCATCCAACCCCAATGAATTTAATCCACTAATGTAGTATTTAAGTAACGATGAAACCAAATTTACCTCCCAAAATTACTTTATTTTTTACATAAACACAACTCTCTGATTGAAATCTATTATATTAATCATAAATCAATTTAAGGTACGTATCACAATTGATTAGCTTCCATTTTTAAATGCGCAACCATGTAGAAATAATTGATTAATTCATTTAGTAGGTTCTCGGTTGATCGTTTTCCCTTTTTTTTTTTTTTTTTTTCTTTTTTCCTATTTTTAGGTTATTATAGGATATTAGTGGGGACCTATTCATATTTTGATATTGGGACATACTTAAAAATGTTTTCATTCTTGTCTTGTTTTTAGTTGAGTATAGCATGATATCTAGAATACTCAAAATTTATTATTAGAAAAACAATGTAAATTAATAGCTTTATGAACGTTGAAATATAGGATGCTCAAAGAATCAAGATAGATTTCAGTTGAACACAAAACAAACAAATATTTCAAAGTGAATGCATGTAAAGAGGAATCAACTATTAAAACGTGTAATAAATGGATAAAATTATATTTTTACTTGTCTAATTATGATATATCTTTTATTTTTTTTATCTAAATATATGAATACAAAAGCTCACCTATCAATATAGGTTGAAGAATTTAAAGTCTGTGTAAACGAAAAAGTAATGAGAAATGTAAATCAAACGAACTCTATATACAAAGATCTAAATAAACTTGATGATGAAATAAAAAGATCAAAATAGAATAATATCATTTTATATTCTAAAAAGTAACTTTTAAATAACTCCAAATTTTTTTTTTGGTCAATTCATGCACTAAGATTCCAACAAAGAATATAGTGAGAACGAGTGCTACATGGATGCTACCATAAATTAAGGATGTGAGAAACCATTTTGCAATGTAAAATCGAGTTTTGTTATAAAAAAAAAAAAAAAAAAAAAAAAAAAAAAAAAAAAGGAGCATCAAGATTTAGTGATCCATAAAGCAAACCTTAACATTATAATTATTCTTAATTATATACTTCTTCATAAGATCTTGATCTTGTCATCAATACAGGCCGTCCAATTTCCATTTGTGGAGGACTGGGCTTCAGAGTTTACTTATGTTAGGGTCTGATTTAGTTTCATTCAATCAGAAGGGGCTGAATAATACAACTAGATCTAACACAGTTTCCGTTTGTGCAGTCCCCAGTATGCATATATGTAAGATTTACATTTTGGGCTGTAGCCCACTAGGAATGGTTACGCTAATGAATCTGACTTTTATTCCAAGCCCATCGACAACTTCAAAGCTACCATACAACAGGGTTTATCAATGGAGTCAATTTTAATTTTAAATAGATTAGAATTTCGCTGGATTTGACCGATTAAAAAGAAATATAATACATCTTTCTCTCTCTCTCTCTTTTTTTTCTTTCTTTCTCTAAAACATAAGTTACATTTTATTTTTGTAATTTTAAAAAGAAGATCAAACATTCATGTTTTGTAAGGCACACAAAATCTAAGATATCTCATAAACTTTCACTTATCATTATCAATTCTCTATTAAATGTTAACTAAGCAAAGTAGCGGACTCAGATTTGAATCCCTGTTGGGAGAGATTCCCACTTTATATGTCCGACGCGCCTCGAAAGAAATTAAATCTTAGGAAAAAAAAAAAAAAAAAACATCACGTCTTGTCCATGAAGCACACACCATATATATAATTAATTAATGTATGTCCAAATAATTCGTATCAATATTGGAATACTATGGACATTTATTAAAATGGTCAATATATGCACACTTCTTTTGATGAATATGACTTCTAAATCTTCTTTGGTCATAGAAAAAAAAAACTTTAATGAACTGTCGGGGAAAATTTAGATGCTACCAGAAGACATATTTAATTTTTATAAAAATATAAATTTAACTTAGTAAAACAAACCCTGTACATTATGCGGAGCACCTAGAAGCTTCACAAGAAAAATAAAAAGGCTGACGCATGTTATGTTATAACACATTAAAGATTTATAAAATTAAGAAGCAACATAAAAGCAGAAGGATTATATTGCTTTCCTTCTTTTGTACAAAAAAACAATTATCTGGAAAATGTACTTCAAATCACTTCACCTAAAGTACATTTTCTTGGAATAATTCTAATTAATAAACAACATGTTTTGAGCTTGATTCGAATTTCGCAACATCGATCTAGATCTAGAGTAAGAAGAATATAATCAAGGCTGCATTGGAAAACAAGAATATAAATAATTAAGGCTCCATAAAAAGACTTTTCTGGTGATGTTACTTTCTTGTAGTGTCTAGATAAAAGTTTTGATCCTTATCAACATCCTAAAATATTGCTTAATAAATATGGGACTTAATTAATAAGCTTGTTTTTTTTTTTTTTGGGACGAACCAGAATCTCAAAAGAACATACGGGGAATAAGAAAAAGGGGTAGAACCAGACCAATTACAAAAAGAACCGAACCATTTGATTAAGTCATAAACGATTTTGATGGAGTCACTCTCAAACATGACACGGTTGCAGTGTAAGAGATGGACAACTTATATTAAAGCCGACGACACTTGTGACTACGCTGAAAAGCTCCGACTTGACTTGAGCATAGACAATAGAGCCGACTTGTTATTTTATTAATTTGTTTGTATAATTTTATCATAGAGTGATTGAATTATCAAATACAAAAAAGAAAAAGAAAAAAAAGGGGGTGTATTCCTAATTCTTAATTAGTATATTATAGAGTCAAAAAGTCTAGTGATGTCCCCTCATGTGCTTTTGGAATTGATATTATTCCCGGGTGTATAGCATTTAGCTGTATTTTTTGGAAATATCAAAATTTTATATAGCTAATTCATTCCCGACATGAGGAATTTAATGATGCATTTTCATAATACGATACCTACAATTAACTTTAATAAGGAGAGGTATATCTCTCGATTGTACTTATTTGTCCATACTAAATTGAGCACTACCACTTTTATTACTACAACCCAATGCAAATCTAATTCTAAAAGCATCTCTAGAGTCTTTGCATGTATTTAGTTTCGGATTCTTCATTTTTTAGTTATCTATATTTTTTGCTTTCGAGCGTCCAAATAAATAGGGATACGGTTACTTTTATTTTTCAAAAAACGAATCCAGATACTAATTTAGACGGAAATCATCATCCCACACCCGTCCACGGATAAACTAATAAATTAATCATATTTGTTTTTTATTTTTTATTTTTCAAGGGCTTATGAGAATTTTTTATGATATGAAGAGCATCATATAAAATTTTCATAGTTTTTTAAAATTTTAGTATTTTGAATTCAATAAAATACTCGTTGATAATTTATTCTTATGCAAATAAGTTATATTGAATATCATTGTCAATTAATGTTAGCGATAGGTAAATTCGTCCCCTCGACCCTATAATCCTGATTCGTCCATGATAGCATCATTCAAGGTGAGACCAAAATTTCAATAATTTCAGAGTAGTTTTTCTCCTTCTGAGCGGAAGGGAATAATTTTACATCACTACTGTCAACACCTTCCAACTTTTTTGTAGGATTGACGACTCAATCGGACCTACTACAAGTTTAATGGCTCGTTCCGTTTATATTTCGTATTTAAACTTAAGAAGGCTTATCCGAACATAAATATTTTAAAACTATTAATTATATAGTAATAATGCATGTTAGTAATGCACTATTAGTTATTTGAAAACAAAATATTGGCAAAAGAATAAATTTATTTTAAATGGGAAAAAATGCACGATACTAATTTCATGTGTTATGCAGAACTTGCACGAAACTCTCCTCTTAAATTTTTTATTGCACCAAACCAACTTGTATTTTCAAAAACTCTGCACACTCTTCCCTTATTCCGTTAAACACTAACACCGCTAATTTTTAATTGATTTACCTAAATATATCACCCCTAAATATATTAATGTAAAATTACATGGACTTTTGTGTGGATGTTCAAAAGTACAATGAAGTTCTATGCAAACTTTCAAATATACATTAAGGGTATTATGTGCAAGGTTCAAAAAGTATAACGAGATTATGTTCTAAGTTAAAAAGTACAAGGATATTCCGTGCTAAGTTCGAAAAGTACAAGCAGATTTCGTGTAAGAGTGGGTAATGAATAAAGGGTACTATGGTCATTTATGCTAAAAAATTAATTGCACACTGTTCGCATGAAACACACGTTAACAAATGGACGGAATGGGACATATTATGTGTTTTGTGCAAGGTTTCTCTAAGTACAAAGGGGTTTATTGATATAAAAATTTCACATAATATATAATTTTGTGCAGATTCATAGTAACATAGAGAAGTATCGTGTATTACCCTCTTAGATGTGCAAATGGGCCTAAAATTAGCAAATGGAAACGGAAAGCCAAAAATAACAAAATATAGGGGAAATGGAATTTTTTACAACTTCTAGCTAGTAACGAAACTCTTTACAGTGATGCAAAAACAAAAAGTTAATTGAATGAGTAAAACGATAGTGTGAAATTGTTAACTAATTATAATTTTATATAATTAAGTCCAATATGAGCTCGAAACTGAAAAACGATGATATTTGAATTTAAGCCTATAATTATGTAGCGCAATGATGTATATTTGAGTTACGAACATATGACTATGAAACTCTTGGCCCTACAAAATTGGATGATGAGCCCTGCTTTTTAACAAATCTTTGAATATATTAAGTAAACAAAATTAAGGAAAATATAAATTAACCAAATCCTCGTATTTGTAATTTTCACAATTCTCAAATAGTTAAATCATAATTTTTGCTGGTATGGCGAATCTTATTTCCACTTTAACACCAAAATACTACTAGTAGAGGTAAAGACTTGTTGGAGAGGAATTAGTAAAAGAAAAAGTAATAAATTAAATCATGTGATATGTCACAAATTATTAACAGTGTGTGTGTATAGTATACACATGTAAACTATAGATAGGCCTGTAGAAATGGGTTTCCATTTCCATGAGCTGTAATTTGGATTGAAAGTTGAGACTGTAAAAAGAAGAGTTGACAAGAGAAAGAAACTGGCCTAAAGCTCCAAAACAGCTACAGATGAAGGAATAAATAAAAAGAAGCGATTGCAGGCCATTGAGTCAGGCAACACATTATTAGAGATTTTGAATGTGTGACAATATTCAGAAAATAAGGACGGTACCGTATATATATGTTTATTTTTTGTAAGGATTTTATAGTATATCAAACTCAGAAAATCAAAAATGTATTTAATTTGTCTCACTTTTTCTAAAAGCAAAATAATTTTAAAAATTGTGAAACAAACATGACCTTATGAGTCAATTCCATTTTGAGTCCCCAAATTACATTGTATCAAACTCTGCACCGTCAAAAAATAAATAAAAATTAATAGAGTGTCATTATTTCAAATCAAAATTTTCTTTCAATCTCGAAAAATAATTTCAGAAAATCCAAACCAAATACTAATGCATGTACGTATTATCATAAAATGGAAAAAGGAAAGAAATGATTAAAGAAAGAAACAAGTAGGGTGTGTTGAAGCAGGCAGCAGGTCATTTCATGGGACAACCCCATTTGTCCACTGAATATTATAATGTGTATTCAATTGTGTGTGGTGAGGTTGCATTAATAGCATTGGTACTTGTACTGTTGCTGAGGCTGTCTGATTACATGGTAGTAGTATTGTTTCTATGTCGCAACCTTTATTTGTTTTTTCGCCCGTCTACAAAGGGGGCCGAGGCCGGGGGGTGTATTCGCCATTTATTATCTCCACTTCCAGTTCACATAGAATTAGTTTTGAAGGAATTAATTCTAAATGGACAATAAATAATTTTCTCTACGTTTAATGCTTTAATTACAGGACTTGAAAAATTCGACTCTTTAAAGGATTAAGATGTCAATCGGCGATGGTTACAAAAATAAATTTGTAACTTTCCCTAGAAATTATGGGGGATTATAGGGTATCGCTACGTTAGGTTAGGTGCCGCGCGCTAATACCACATTAGGTGGTATTATCACACAATGTGTATCACATTATATGGTATAAGGAGTATAATATATACCATAGAATGTGACACACATTGCGTGGTAATACCACCTAATTTGGAATAAATAATACATGATGTGGGGGTCAACTAAATATATGAGGTTAATACTATGTAATGTGATCATGTATCATAGAATGTGATACACATTGTGTGGTAATACCACCTAATGTGGTATTAGCGGCACCCTAGAATTTTCCAGAAATTATAAGATGTTATAGTAATTTTTTTTTTCCTAATTAAATTCTTATTTAAAATAATATTCCCTTTGTCCCTTTCATTTTATTTCCTTGAGTTTTGATACAAAATTTTAATTAAGAGCTGGAAATATGAACTCATGCATTTTTGCATTTATACCGTTAAAAGTTAAAAGTAGTTATAAATAATTAGTGATATCAACTAATTATTATATGTAAAAGAGTACTTTTTAGAAATATAATTTCGTATTATGAAATAAAGTGTTATTTTCATACATCATAAAAAGAAAATAAGAACAAAAATAAAATGACGGAGAGAGTATTTCAAAGTGAAACATAGATTTTTGGACAACAAAGTTCTCACACGCAAGTTATCCCGTAGTATGTATAAGGAGCAATTTATCCCGCTTTGATATGATGTAAAAACAAATATACTAGGCCTCTGTGATATATATGAACATTTGGCCCCTTTCATAGTGAAATGTGTTGTACACGCGCTTTATATGTCCCTGAAACTTCATTTTAATATGGGAAATAATTATTTTAACCTTCATTGACAATATACTTCATTCGCTTTTACTCCTCCCTTGTGAATATATAAAAACCAAGAGGGGCAACATTGAGTTTTTTTCACATGAACACAGTGATATGTATAAACTGCGTTTAACTTTAAGGAGTTTTATACCACCTCCGAACAATTATAAATATTATTTTTTATTTTATTCGGCATATTTTACTTGAACATCTTCATGAACTGTTCTTTGCCTTGAAAGCGTTTGAAAAAGAAACAAAGTACTTTTTTTGTAAGCGAAAGAGTTTTGAAAAAAATATTCAAAGTTATAAATTCGTTTTATATACAACTTAATTCTGATCTTTTTCAAAAAATTTAATAGAAGTATTGGTTTCTGCAAAATAGGTTGAACTCAATAAGCTGATTATTTTGTGCAAGAACAACTTACTAAGTAAACCAATTTAAGAAAACTTGGTTTAAGGTAGTCAAATTTTTTTAGAGGTATATTCACACAGTCTAGATCTCATTGATCATTTGAGACAAACATCTTTGAACTACTATAGTATATATCTTTAACTAAAAAAAGAAAAAGGAATTTTTCTTTTGTTTTTCATAGTCATAGAGAATTTCAGTACTGAGATCTAAAAACTTAAACAAGTAGACCTTTTTTTTATTTTATTCTATAGAGAGACTTATCCTGTACCAAAAAAAATTAGGTTTCTCTTAAAAAATTCTTTAGAAAAATTTATCATCTTTAAAGGAACCTAAACGAATCCTATTACATAAATTAATTTATCTTTTATTTTAAAAGTTCATATAATTTTTTTGATTAGACATAAAAGTAACATATCGGTTAACTTATTTGTTTTTTCCGAAAACCACTATAACAAATATCAATTAATTTTGTAGGAAATAAACATAATATCGTTTTATTTTTAAATTTAAAACGACAAACAATTTTTATAATTTGAAAAATGGAGCAATTATTTCAAATCTGTACAAACACTTGAAGAAAACTTGAACAAAGAAGTTGGAAGGACCCTGCATGTGCTGTGAATCAATTTTCATTTTACTTTTTAAACATTTTCTTTTTGTTATATTTAAAATGAAAATGTTTTAGGATTGACAAGTATTGGTGGTGGGAGGGTGGGTGGGATTGATAGATGATAAAAAAAAATTTAAAAAAAAAATAAAAAAGCGACTGGACAAATGAGGACATGAAATGAAATTGTAATGAGAATGGTAAACCTAGACTAGAGGAGTAAGGATGAGTAAGAATAGCATTTAAAAGGCAGCTTTAATTTTTTGCTTTGACAAGACATTATTGTGTTTTGTAATGACAAGAGAGAATCTGATGTGATCTTCCTCCACAACACATTTTTGTATTGTTTCTTCATTACCATTATTATTAGTTCCATTCGTCCTCTTTCTCAACACTAAACTTTGTTCCCTTTTATAATAATCCCCTCCTTCCTCATCTCATTACTTAGTTAATTTTAAGAATATATGGAATCACATGAACCTACTTTTGTTAGATCACAACGTGATTTTGATATATTTTGTTCAATTGTCATTTTTGTTGGCATTTCACTTATGATGTCATAATTATTTACGAGATTTTTCATAATCTACGTACAGATGTTGCTTTTAATTCAAAAACCGCAATCTATTTTCAAAAATTAATTCAAGTGCATGTGTGTAATTAAAGTTGATTCAAATATCAATTGTTATAGAAATATAACCATTCCATCAAAGTCGCACTTACTTAAAAATTTTAATAACGATTTTAAGCTTGTCAATGTTTATAGAAACTAAATTGAATTTTATCACAATAACAATAGAGAAACGATTTTGTTGGAAAATTGTTTGTGCTGATATTTATTGATGCACATATAGATAACAAAAAGTTATATCTAATAAATTATTTTTTATAATTTTTATTAATCTCAGGAATTTTAAGAAAAAAATATACTTAGCTGTTAGTACGACAATTTGAATTACTATAAACTGTTAGCATTAGCAAAATAATTTTTATTATATTAGTCAAAATTGTTATTTTGATAAATATATAGGATATATTGTCACTCAATAGATACGAAAAAGTGACAAATTCTACTATTAATTATACATGACCCTTCATCTTCCGTGTAATAAATTTACAAATTATTCACGTTTATTATTAATTTTAGGTTTTGGACTAACTAATTAATGTACCAAAAAATTAATTGAGGCTGTGGACCTTTCTCTATAAAATTGGCACTCCTCAAAATGGGATGTAGTACTTATGTCTAAAGTGGTTCTTTCCATTTATGGAAAGTTGCAGCATGATACAGCACATAAACCCTTCTTTAAAACATTTTAAAATATGGATGCACTGTACTTGGGTTCTTGGTTTAAGACAGTGCTGAACTGTACTTAACTGGTTCTTATTAGTGCATAAAATATGACTTAGTAATTATACTACTATAACTTGTTGATCTGACACATGTGTTCTGATATGTTGTAATAAGATATAGTAATGTTACAGGGGATCGCATTTTCTCTTATTACATACTACTATGTGAAATATTTATAAATATATATACTTTATTTGTTAGAAAGCCTAGCTATATGGAATCCTCAAATTGGGGTTACGACCAAAATTAAAGAGGAGTTTTAATTATTAAATTAATACTCCTATCCTATAAGTGTTTCTCTAGATTAAATTAAAGAGGATCTGTAGCAGCTACTTTTTGCTGTCAATTAGTACTTTGAGGGTTTAATGCATAGATTCTGTGCTTTGTGGAGTGATATGGGGAATGTGCAAAATAAAAGGGGTGCATTTCATAAGTTTAGCATTCCATCTTGGGTTATAGCTAGGGCCTAGGTTGAGTCTCTTTTAATTTGCAGCCAATTACCATGTATTTCTTTATCTTCTGCTGATTTTTGTAAAGTTGAGATCCAAAAACAACATTACTCACTCAAAGCTTTTCTTTTGTTATATATGAATCATCCTACTGAGGCTTCATCAAATATCAATGTTCACTTGACCTTTTTTGGGAGATAATAATCCCCGGAGAGCAAAAAATTAAATCAAATTCTTTTTTTGATATTTGAGTCGAATTTATTTGATAAATCTCATTCGAGTCTGATTTGTTATACATACAAAATAATTTTAACAAGAATTTTTGTTTGACAATATTTAAGTTTAATTCGAGTTCGACTCGTTAAGCTATAAAGAGACAAACATATATGTAACAAATAACAATATCAACTTAATTACTTGAGCTCGACTCGATTAAAACTTGTCTGAACTGGGCTTGTAAAATAATCAAATCAAACTTTCAAAAGGCAAATAAAGAATCCAAACCTAGCTCGAACAATACGTTATGTTCAACACTATCCAAAGTCATTTTCAGTCCTAATAATTATTTAGCACCAAGTGTCAGTACAAGATATGCTAATCATAACTTGTTATGTGGCATTTGAAAATGAAGTTATGGGCCTTAAATTAGATGTTTTGCAGTGTAAAGGGCAGAATATGAATCTCTCTCTTTCACATTTGTTATTGCAGATAGATTATATTATATATTATTTTATTTTAACCAAACTACTATTGAGTAATCTCTACCTTGCCTCGGCTATATAAAGCCAGTGCTCCACCCCAATAAGCTCATGTGCAGTTTGCTTTAACTACCAAAGTTCCTCCAACAACACTCCCCCTTCCTCCAAACCCTTGCCAAACAACTCATTAATCCATAGTTTCTTATGAGCTCTCAAATATATATATACATACATATATGTTCAACTACAAAAGAAATAAAGAGTGAATTGAAGAGGAGCTCCATGCTTGTACAAATTTCAAAAAACAACTTGAGTAACAAATTCCCTATCTAAATTTTTTTAAATTCATATATAGATGCATAAAGGACGTTACAATTTATATAATATATCTTTTTATTTTGCATAAATGTGATTATAATGATGTTTAAAGAGAGCTTTCTTCAGTCCAGTAATAGAGGGTAATAGGATCCAATTTGCTGCCGACTCATTCATCCAAATGTCGAGTAGTTGGCTAATGTTGTACTCGGTAACTGAGTGAATGATGCGGGAGTCAAGTTGAATCTTAAGCTTCCTGTTCTTGGACTGAAGGGAGCTCCCTTTTTGTTGTTTTTTTTCCTAATTATCCACTCATAAGTATATCATTGTTTTTGTCTTTCTAATTTTGATATCACCACTTCTCCCAAGTGCAGAATATATGCAGTTTAACTAGGTTTTCTGCTATATAGGGTTAAAGCAAAAAAAAAAAAAAAAAAACTAGAACTATAGTTAATGTTGGGTTGTACTTGTATGTTTAATGTCTTAAACTTTTTGTTTGGTGTTACAGATCTTATAGTCTAAAACCTGGATGGATTAATGCTGAGACTTGGTGGTGTTTAATAGCAGATAATCATGGCCACTTTGGAATTAGCAGAGATCCAATTAGGGTTTGGCCAAATTAAAGGTGGGTGTGGGAGCATGCATTCTCAAGAAAGTGGTGTGGTGTTTAATTTCTTGGGCCTTGCTCACTGCTTGTAACAAGTTCCCAGGCATGTCTTGTGGTCGATGCAATTACCCAAATGTCCTTCATCTAGTTTAGATGTATCTGGTAGTACATGTTTTTGTTAGATTTTAAATATGTAATTTGGTACACATTGAAATTGTATTGTAGCTTAAGCAAAACAGTTTGATTCTTAATTGCAAATATCAATGTGAATTTTGAGCCAACTGCTGAATGAGGATTTCTCATGATTTACTTTTGTCGTTTATATACATCTAATTAAAGTATCGAATTTACCTAATTTTCATAATTTAACACTCTTCTAGTAGGAGTAGTACAATTTGGTAGACTTTTGGGGCATTTTACATAAATTTTAACATGACTATACAGTTAGTTCGATTAATATTTTTTGTTATATTGTCCCTAGAAAAAACATAAACAAAAACAAAAATTGTATTATATTATTGATAGATGACTCTTGGTTTTGTTTATACTAATATTTAAGCAATGACAATTTACTCTCTACCAAAATAAATATATTTTAACTTGACAATTAAAGGAGACTGCAACACATATAAATTTATAAAAACAAAAAGAGTTTTTTTGTTATTTTTCCAAGAACAGAGGTTAAGTGCTGTTAAGCATTATAATAGATATATTTCACTATTCATTCTATAAATATTAATTAGCAGTTAATAAGCAGTAGTAATTTATAATTAAAAAAGTATTTGATCTATTAAAAATACTTTAGTATAGAATAGATGGATATATACTTCTTTTTATTTATCTTCCCTAAGCGTATGTCATTAATTAGTAGTCTCATCCATATATCTACAAAGTTGATATATATACAGAACTTTTCATAATGTGGAAGTACTAATTCCAAGCTCACATCACTTCCATCTGAGATTTTCAGAATCTTCCAAGAAAACCCCAGCTATTGAAGGCAAAAAGAAGAATCAAAGAATATAATGTAAACCCAAAAATAAAAGGTGGTTTCTTGTTTAACCCAAAAATTAAGTAAGAGTTTTGATTAACTTTCGTTCATTTGGTCTCAAAAGTTAGTTTTGTAATACCATTAGGATTGATATTTAAAAAAATATTGAGATTGTAAAATAATGAGTTGGTAAAGTTTAAAATTTGAGAATTGTGATTTGAATTAGATTTCGATTGTTTGGGGTTTTTCGGAGAAAAAAAGGTGGAGTATTAAAATTATACTGTTGTAATATATATAAGAAATAATTGCGAGATATTTTTTTTTTAATTTACTTGACTGTATATTTATAGCTCGGACCGAAGAATGTAAAGGGTATAAGTTCTCTCCAGTGTGGTGTCTCCAGTAGTATTCGAACTTGAGTCTCGCATTTGGGGGTCGCAAGTCACTACCACTTGACCTATATGTTATACGAAATCGATTAGAAACTACAATGTAAAATATTTATTGCATAGCATCCCCCTATATTTGCAAAATATTGAGCACAAAAATCCCTTACTAAAATGTTTACTACATAGAATTCATTTTACAAAGTCGGTACAAAGTCGTCCATCGGTACAAATTTTGACAATCCATTTTGTGAAAAATTATGTGCCTACCCCGATGGATTCGACAAGTGTATATGAAAGGATAACTATTTGACATGGTAATTAGTATATGCTTCACATAGCACATGAGAATATATTTTTTTTTACTTTAATAATTTAAAATATTATAAATAAATAAAATATATCAAAATATGTGGTTTATGTCATGTCATATGATAATATGCTAAGATCTTATTTCATACGAGGCGAGGCCCAATCTTAATGAAACAGAATTGGACCAAAACTCCATTATTGTCTGCTTTCTCAATGCAGAACCGTTGTGAGGGATATTTATACAATCTCAAATTCACAATCAAACATATGTATTTTTCTTTTTGATAATTACTTTTATGTATTATTATCTAGTAAAATAATACTTAACATTGACTATATATCCAATATATAAATTGATAGATATTAGTTAGAGATCTGTGTTTTCTAATAATAATTTAGTACTTTAGACATGGAACAAAATTTGAAAAATATGTGAGAAAGAATCTATGATTTTTTTTGAATTGGTCCAGTTGTTGGGCGGCCAGCCGAAGCCCAGCGAATAAGAGAAGGCCCTACTTTAAGAAACAGAGAAGTTGGATTGTCAAACTTGTAAATGGTGTCCATTATTATTTATTACTCGTATGTTATTTATTTGATAGCAAAGATCAAGTGAGATTAAACATCTTGCATGTCATAATTTATATCTTGTTTGATAGGGTAGATAAACTTGGTTGTCGCATATATATACAATCGCACGATATTTCGTGACTTTTGATACTAACACAAATATAATTATCATAGTTCCAAATCTATGGGATGTGAATCGAAACGCACGTATAAATATTATAGTTTGACTTTATATCATAGCTAATGAAACATAAATTTTAGATTATATGACATAATTAAAATTTTAATTTCTTTTAGTTTATTTGAAATTTCATGTGGTTGACTTGTTTAACGCGTAGAGATGTAATTTCTGTCATTTATTTTTTAGTTTGGGCATTTTGACTTCTTTTGCATATTACTTTGAATAAACAATCAGGATAAATGGAGGGAGATTTTTATAATTTTAAATATGTGGGGGAACTTTTATAGTTAGACCCTAGCTCAAGGGGGAAATTAGTAATTTACCTTGAAGATAAGGCGCTGAAAGAAAGAAAGAAAGAAAACACACACAGACACAGAAACACACATTGAAAGAAAGAAACAAAGTCTATGGAAGTTTTTGAAGTTGGGGCTTGTGAAAATGGTTATGAAATGGGATTTTTAATAGGGCAAAGATTCTCCAAACACATAAAAAGCAGACTCTCCACAGACCTCATTCTTCAAAACCAACTCCTCCCTTTTGCTCAATCTCCACATTCACGAACTCTCCTCAAATCCTTATCAGATAACAATCAGAAAAGGTACCCCAAGTATTGGGATGAACTCAGAGGAACTGCACAAGGAAGCAACACACCATTTCTTCAAGTAAATAAATAAATTAAATAAAATCTTGATAATCTGTTCATTCAGTTTTTATGTGGTTTCTTTCCAGATAATGCTACTTAACTTGAGGAAAGAAATACTTCCATTCATTACAAGCACAGAAAAGCAGCATATAGTTGAAGATGTTAATGATGATTGTTCTGATATTCTTGTTGTAAGTGATTCAATGGCTATTGCAGCTCACAATGAGGATGCAAATGTAGCGTTGGTCGGCCACACGTAAGTTGGAATTTTAATGTCAGTCAGTTATTTTAATGATTTGTTTTCTTAATTTGGTATTCATTGTAGTTATTTGATCAAGGGAATTTTGGCAAATGGAGTATGCTTTACTGCTTATACATATGCAGGGGAGCTACCTAGCTGTGCATTTGGATTTAATAGTCATGGACTGGTATTATTAATTCTTTCTACAAGTTTGGAAAAAAAAACACTATTCTAGTTTGAAAATAATACAGATTCCCAAATGCGCGCGTCAAAATTGAGGTTGTTTTTTGTTTACCTGAAAAAAACACACTAGTAATTTTCTGTAGGCTTTCACACTGAACTCTGTTCCACCATCCGAGCACGAGATAGCAGCCGGAGCAATAGGTCGGAACTTTATATCGAGGGACTTACTTGAAGCACAAAACATTGATGATGCATTAGCAGTAAGTATACTATTATAAATAAATATTGAATATTCTTGAATTATGACAAATTAACGTTAGATTTCGATTAAATGCATTGTTTGTTCTGTTTCAGAGAATTCAATCACCAGAGGTTTCTATAGGACATAGTTACAATCTGATTGACTTAAAAACACGGAGGATTTTGAATGTCGAAACAGCATCAAGAAACCGTTATTCTGCACATGAAATTGGAGCAGTGCCATTCTTCCATGCCAATATGTACATTCATCTCAAAGTTGACCAAGCCAAAGACGATAATTCGATAAGTAGACAGAAAAGAGCTGCCTTGTTGCCTAAGGGATCGAAGAACGACTTTCTATCACTTCTTGGAGACGAAAACAAAGCCGCCAAGTATCCTATCTACATGACAGGTGACTTTTTCAACTGTGATAAAAACATATATATATATATATATATAGGGATGACCTTTAATTTTTTTTTGCTGGTTTTTGGTTGCATTACAGGTCCATCGCTTTACACCCTTTGCACAGCTGTGATAGATCTAGATGAAAAAACGCTCTCAATCATAGAAGGAAACCCCAAGGAAAGAAAAAGTAGCTACGTATTCTCTATGTGATGTGATTATCTGAATTGGAGCTTATTGCAATAAACAACGTACTGATCAAATCCATTTCTGGTTTTGCATCCGTTCCTCAAGTCATAAATTAATGAAGAATCGGATTCTCTCAAAGATCCTTATCCAAAGGAAATCATGAAGTTTCAAATAATGCTTCAATGAAGTTTCAAACAACGTACTGATCAAACATATGTTTCAAATAATGCTCTTCTTTTGCCATGAATTGGTTGTAACTCACTATTTTCAAAGGAAATGAAGTTTCATATGTGATCTTTTTTATGCAAGAAAAACATTTCAGGCTCTTTTTGGTGCAAAACTATTACACTTGAAAAATAATTCACTTAGTCTTTCATGTGATAAAACATAAATATGTTTTTGTATATCACAAAGAATTCATACATTTTTTTTCCCGAATGTTCTAAATGATCCACTAATAAAAGTAAAAGAAAAAAAAAATCCTATACTATTGAAAAACAAACTAATGTACAAATACAATATTTATTATTATAAAAGATAAATCTAAATTAAATTTTTAGCATACCAGGATTGAGCCAAAATATACGTTTTAATAAAAGTACTTTAAGTACTATATATTCTACAAAGTAAAGGGTGTTTATGTGAAAATAAAATCGAATCACTAATCTGAAAAATTTTAAGCCTTCAAAAAAATTGAGTTGACCATAATACCCCTTTTAAGTTTTATGTGGATCAATTCACCCCATAAAGGTAATCTCGTTTTTTTCACACAATACATTTCACGCTCACTTTTATATTACATGGTTCCATGATGCACGAAAACAACTCGCGACACAATACGAACGGACACCGATATACAAATTCTTAAAATTCGTTATTAGAACATCTAATAGATTGCTCGATCAAGGTAATTAACTCGGCATCCTGCTGTCGAGTTTATAGGAGCATGACAAGGTAATTTTTATTTTATTTTATATCAAATCATTTTTGTATAGGCCATCTCCAGTGACTCCTCAGCCTAAATTCAACTTTCCCTTAGATTTCAAGTCTAGCTTCTCCTTTCCTTTTCATAAGTCATTCCAAATAACTCAATCTATTAATTCCATTTAATTCCAATTCTCATTTTTCCCACTCTCACTTAATAATAATAATAATAATAATAATAATAGCAATAGCAATAATAATAAAAATTAAACAATAATAGATAAACAAATAAATAAATAATAAATAACAATATTAATAATAAATAATAATACGCAAATCGATTTGGGAATAATAAAAATAATTTAAGATTGACATTAGTAATAAGAAATAAAATTGGTACACAATAATACAACAATTAAATACTTGACAACCAATATTTTTTTAAAAGTACACAACAATACAACAATTAAATAGTTGAAAATAAAAAAATGAGCTAGATTTGGATCTCCGCTCCTGTCCGATATCGATAGAAGAATATTTGTTACGTCATCACCAGATAGCTCAGTAGAGGTTAACTGTCAACTTCAAATCGACTTAGTCGAACATGTGAGGGCAATACACAGTCCAAATGGCGACTATATGTAATCGTATTTAATTTAGATGTCTAACTATTCGCCTGCCAACGAGTGCAAGTACTCGATGCGTGAGGCAATGGAAAATCCCATTGCCTCACGCATTGAGCGATGGTTGACGGACCTGAAGGGGAAAATGCATTTCCCACTCCTTGAATAAAAAAAGTTTACACTATTCACCCCTCTAAGTCCACAATCCCTTCCCTTTGCTTCATAGGAGATGTCCTAATATTTCATTATTGAAGAAGTAGACTGACCGTGAATATAATCTGAATCCATTGACAATATTTCTGGGACAAACAAAAGTATATTTGTGCCCACAAATGTTTTAACTCCAAACGAAATTCACTAACAAGTAATAACTCAACACTTGTACTCAATAAAATTGACTTATGAAATTGAGAAAAGGATTGATCACAAGATATAAGAGTTTATTGTAACTTTACAACGATTCATCAAAATGCTTTAATTTATCCCTGAATCAAGATAGCCACCTAGTCAAAACAAGCCTATAATAATGTTGTCGACTAAAGTTGCTGGACTGAATTCAATAGAAGACCAAAGAAAAATTTCCTTCTTCCAAATTTACGAGTCACGGACAAGACATGAGCGGATAACCAAAGTAAATTAGTAGACCGCCCATAGGGTCGTCAAGTTGGGCTGGTTATAAATATATATATATATATATATATATATATATATATATATATATATATATATATATATATATATATATATATATATATATATATATTTATTTTTTCTAATTTAATAAATATTTTTAGTTTTTATTTTTGAAAATGTTAATGGCATGCCTGATAGGCTGATACATATTGGATGAATAATATTCGTGTTCGATATTGCATCATCCAATACATCATGATATCATTTGAATTGAATATTTCTTCCTAAAATTATTAACATCAATTCCACTATTTTACAATCTAATCTTTTAAATCATTTGAATTGGATTATGTAGTTAAATGTGTCGAAAATTACTCTTCATAGGAGTATGTTAGATCTTAATGAATTATGAAGAAACTTTAAACACTTGACTTAATTCAAATAGAAATATAATGGTAATTATCTTGTTGTTGAAAAGAATATTGGTGATAATTTTGAATATTGAAAAAATTGGAGAGTGATTAATTAATACAGAAAAATTAAAATATAAATAAAAAGAACTGGATTCAAACTGAACGGCTGAACTTAGTCACCGTCGTAGATAATGCACCATTAAATTAAGAGTTGACTTTAATTTTTTTTTCTTTTTCTTTTTGTCCCAACGTAAAATAATCTGAAATACTTTATAATGTTTCCTTCTTACTTGCGCTTACGATTGCGTTATGGAATAGGAGAAGACACATTGCATTCTGAAGCTAGCTAGCTACATTTTTTTAGACCCCTGAAGCTACCATTATTAATTTGACATAATAATTGAGGAACATGCACTATGCGCTACATTTATGATCAAGTTTAATTAATACTTACATTGCATTCTTAGTCAACTAAGGGTAAATATGGGAATAAGTAACATATATTCAAGATTCGAATAAGTAAATTAACTAACCCAAAGAAATAGAGAAATATAAATTCTAAAAAATAAAATAACATAAAATGCAGTAGGTTGAATCAATCTAGTACTGTTCAAACTGTTACGAACAAGGAAAAAAAGAAGAGGTAAACTCATGGATCAAAATTTCATTTCGAGAGCGGCCAACTAAATATTGGAAACTTTTCGAGACTTTTTGAAAATGTTACATAAACATTAAGGAAATTTTGTACAAAAAATTATCAAATTAAGAAAATAAGGGAGTCTCAAGGCAAATAAATAATTTAGTAATTATATTTTATTTTCATTTCGTTTGTTCCAAAAACAAAAACTTTTCGAAAGATGTTTTCGAAAAAAGATAAAAATTTTAATCCATGGGTAAATTAATTATCTCGATCCCATCCTTAACTTTAGTTATAATACATATGCTGTCCATGACATCTGCCCCAATCATAGAAGGTAAAGGAAAAAGTTAATTATCCATATATGGTTGATAAAATCCAACTAATTATAGTAATATATTTTGATTTCGTATGTTATATTTATAAATCTGTTGACGAGTTTATAATATATGCGGACCTGGACATACACAAATTTTCAATTGAAGTACCTTCCTGTAAAAGTATAAATGTGACATGCAAATAGTGTAAGATACACATTCCGATCAATAGGCAATTAGTATAATTTTGAAAGACCCATGCCATAGTACTCGAATCTTGTCCAATTAAATATTAACATATATATTCTTTTCTTTTTACGCACCACCTTGTTTTCTTGGTCAAAATTTTCCTCTTAGATAATTATTGGTAATATTGAATTCCAATACACACGTACGTAAAACAGCTAGTTGAGGATAATTGTGATGACTATTACACTAGCTAGTTATATATCCTATCCTTCTAGAAAATTCAAGTTCAAATATGATGGAAATTATTTTCTAAAAGTTGTAAAGCTAATTTAATTGTATACAATAATAATAATTTATTTTGTTCATCTACTTTATAGTTTATACTAATTTTATTCATAATAAGGTTAGGCATCCCTCACACTCGTTGTGGTTTCTTAAATGTAGTAAAAAGTAATTGTACTCCAGAACTTAATTTTTACCGTGTCTTATATCATTATCAACAAATGAAAAAGAAAATTACATCACGGCACAAGTAGCCGCTGCACAAAGGGCATCATGGTCAACTCATATTTTCCTATGCATAAAATTCCTACAAATACACGACAATGGAAGCCCAAATTAAACCGCCAACTAATATATCTCCACAATCTGTGGAACAACGGTTTTTCTTCCTCTCCTTCTTCCTAAAAACTCAAACAACAAAAATAATTAAATACACATTTTTAATTTCAGTTACAGAGATTTAATTGCAAGGCTGTTTTGCGGTGGTAATGGGCAAACTTCAGGTTTTTCTCTCTGTCTATACATACATCATTATATATCATAAAGAAGCTATATTGATCAATAACACATAATTATCGACAAAGAAAAAAAAGAAAAAAACCACAAACAGCCCACTTACGCATCATAAGATCCTGAAAGGCCAAACAAGAAAGACTATATTTTGAATAGGGCTTATATTTGTGAATCTAATGGGGAGTGAAGGGTATTAATGTCATTTTGACGATTATTGGAATTGGGAATGCACAATTTTTTGGTTGATGCATGTGTCGTTTGAGCATTTGGCAGGTTTATGAAAGTCTAAAAAACTTATTTTTTATGGAAAAGACAATTACGCCATTTCTGTTGCAGCTCAGATTGATTCCCTTCATGTTCTACAATCTCCAATTTTTTTCTATTTGTTGAAAATTGCTCTTGAAATTGGAAACATTTAAGTTTATTGTTGCATCAAATGATCATTGGTTATACCATATATATATATATATTATGATGAATCTGAATGGTACACTGACTTATCATAACATGTATGCAGATATTGAATTAAGATAAACCATTTTCTGGTTTATTTGGGGTGGTTTTAGCCACAAAATGACTTCTAATGCAACAGCTAAATGTCCACCGCCAATGAAGGCCACTTCGAACGGGGTCTTCCAAGGGGATGACCCTTTCCATTTCGCACTCCCTCTCGTGATTGTACAGATATGCCTAGTCGTGGTGCTGACTCGTGTACTCGCATATCTCTTAAGGCCACTAAGGCAGCCTCGTGTCATTGCCGAGATTATCGTAAGTTCCTTTCCCATTTCCTACGTTTAAGTACGCACATCAATCGTTATATATATATATATATATATATATATATATATATATATATATTTATATTTGTAGTAAGAATTTGATCGACTTATGACAGGGAGGAATACTACTCGGTCCCTCAGCTTTAGGCCATAATCAGAAATATCTTCACACTATTTTTCCACCAAAGAGCCTTACTGTATTGGATACGCTAGCCAACCTAGGTCTCCTATTCTTTCTATTCTTGGTTGGCCTCGAGCTGGATCCAAAGGCTCTTAAACGAACGGGTTCAAAAGCGTTAGGCATTGCCCTTGCAGGAATTAGTCTTCCGTTTATATTAGGAATCGGGACCTCATTCGTGCTACGAGCAACTGTCTCCAGTGGCGTAAGTGAGGGACCGTTTTTGGTATTCATGGGAGTGGCTCTCTCCATAACTGCATTTCCAGTCTTGGCTCGTATTTTGGCTGAGCTCAAGCTCTTAACTACCGATGTCGGTCGAATGGCCATGTCAGCAGCTGCGGTTAACGACGTGGCTGCGTGGATTCTTCTTGCTTTGGCTATAGCCTTATCGGGAACCGGAGGTTCACCCCTCGTTTCATTGTGGGTATTCTTGTGTGGGTTTGGGTTCATAATGTTTTGTATATTTGTGGGACCCCCGATTTTCAAATGGATGGCAAGGCGATGTCCTGAAGGAGAGCCAGTGAATGAGATATATGTATGTGCTACGCTGACTGCCGTTTTGGCTGCTGGATTTGTTACCGATACAATTGGAATTCACGCACTTTTTGGGGCTTTTGTGCTTGGAGTTATTGTACCGAAAGAGGGGCCATTTGCTGGAGCTCTTGTGGAGAAAGTCGAGGATCTTGTGTCGGGACTTTTTCTTCCGTTGTACTTTGTGTCTAGTGGATTGAAGACAAATGTAGCCACCATTCAAGGGGCTCAGTCGTGGGGTCTTCTCGTTTTGGTCATATTCAATGCTTGTTTTGGGAAGATAGTTGGCACTGTTGCCGTCTCACTTTGCTGCAAGATTCCTTTTAAAGAGGCGTTAACTCTCGGTTTCCTTATGAACACTAAAGGTCTTGTTGAGCTCATCGTACTTAACATCGGGAGAGATCGAGGGGTAAGTATTTGAAATTACTTTGCCTAGCTTCTTGCTTTAATTGACACTCGTGTCTTTTGATTTTGTAGGTTTTAAACGATCAAACATTTGCCATCATGGTTTTAATGGCTTTATTCACGACCTTTATAACGACCCCTGTCGTTTTAGCCATATACAAGCCAGCTCGAATGGCTAGATCGGAATACAAACACAGAACAATTCAGAGGAAACAAACAAGCACTCAACTCCGATTATTAACTTGTTTCCACAGTACAAGAAGTGTTCCCACATTGATTAATCTCATGGAGGCTTCACGTGGAACCGGTAAAAAAGGAGGACTACGTGTCTATGCAATGCATCTCATGGAGCTTTCCGAAAGGTCATCCGCAATATTAATGGTCCACAAAGCAAGGAAAAACGGAATGCCATTTTGGAACAAGGGTCGGGATTCTGATTCAAATCAAATTGTTGTCGCTTTTGAAGCTCTTCAACATCTCAACCAAGTGTCCATTCGACCAACAACCGCAATCTCACCAATGTCTAGCATGCACGAGGACATATGTAGTAGCGCTGAGGCGAAAAGGGCAGCAATGATTATCCTCCCATTTCATAAGCATCAAAGACTCGATGGGCACTTAGAGACCACACGAACCGATTTGAGGTACGTGAACAAGAAGGTTCTAGAGCATGCTCCGTGTTCGGTTGGCATTTTAGTCGATCGAGGGCTAGGTGGAACATCACAAATATCGGCGAGTAACGTTGATTATACCATAACCGTATTCTTCTTTGGGGGCCGTGATGACCGTGAAGCTCTTTCGTACGGTGTGCTTATGGCCGAGCACCCAGGGATCAATTTGAACGTTGTGTGTTTCACTTTAGATCCCACGATTCTTAAAGAAAGTGTTCATATAGATGTGAATGATGATTATGATCCGGAAACTATATCGAGTGATATCGAATTTCTAGCGGAGCTTAAGCAAAAAGTATCAAAGGATGGCTCGATTAAATACGAGGAATGTGTGGTGAGTGACGCTGAAAAGACGATTGATGTGATTCGTAAGTATAACCGATGCAATCTATTTCTCGTGGGAAGGATGCCGGAGGGTCAACTTGTTGCGACTCTAAGTAAGAAGAGTGAGTGTCCTGAATTGGGACCGATGGGGAATTTGTTGATTTCACCGGAGTTTTCGACCATAGCATCGGTTTTGGTGGTGCAGCAGTATCGCAAAGAGTTGACGGGAGATTCACTACATTCGTTGAAGGAAGAGGCTGATACGACCGAGGGAGAGTATGATTCTCAATGAGTTTTAGGATTTGTTAATTAATAGATATAAATCAACGTTGAAAGGATTAGATATATAGTATATACATATGGTTTCCTTTATATCAACTGTTGACATTTAGTAATTGTAAAGCATGTAAGTTACTGAATTAATTAACAAGACTTGTTTGTTGTAATATACTCCTTGTTAACTAGATCATGGAATGTAAAAAAGTAATGAACTGTTCTAGTAAAGCAACAAATTCAATTCAAATAATATTTCAAAATTTTCTAACCCACTTTCAAACTCAATGCAGAATCGTATTTCAAATGCTTTGCTCAAACAAATTTTTCGAAACCAAGACCAAGTATAAGAGCCAACTCCTATAAGCGATATTCACATTTCGCGTCCTCTTTAAGGTTTGATGAAAATTACAAGACTAATTATAGAGACCTCTCATTTATTTAATCATTCTTAAAGAGGAAACGATGATAAATGATTTACCCTTTTACACACCCATATTTTTATTTTTAACTTCAAAACTTTGTATTACATTCATTGATTATAAAATAAGTCGAGCTAAAATCCGAGAATAGACTCTCCCTATTTAACTTATTCCCGGGGACTCTTTTCCTTAGCAATCAGCTGTACATTGTTTTAAGAATGAATGAAGTTCACCCTCTAAAAATAAGTAATACGGAGTAATAAATTCAGCTTTACTATTTTCTTTTTTACTTTTATCAGTTTCACTTTTTAGGTACAGACAGTACTTTGTCATTCTAGTTTTGACAAACAAATATAACATTGACACTGGAGAAATTGTTGAACATATTCATAAACATCATGAACCCAAATGATCTATTTAAATTACTGTGAATCAGACGACTCCTCTTCAGCTGTATCTTCAACCTTCAAAGAATCCAATGAATCTCCAGTTAACAGCCTACGGTACTGCTGCACCACCAGAACCGATGCCGTAGTCAAAAACTCAGATGAAATCAACAAATTAGCCACCGGCCCTAGTTCAGTACAACCACTCTTCTTATCAAGAGCTGCAACCAATTGACCCTCCGGCATTCTTCCAACAAGAAACAAATTACAACGACTATACATACGCATCACGTTCATAGCTTCCGCACCATCGCTCACCATAGTCTCTTCAAATTTAATCGAACCATCCTTCAATACTCTTTCTTTAAACGCTCGGAGAAATTCTTCATCGTTTCCAGCTTCTGGACCACGATGGTCGTTCATATCAAGTTGAATGGCATCTCCTACAACCTTAGGATCCACAGCAAAACGAACAACATTAAACGTAATTCCCGGATGCTCAGCCATACGGGCCCCATAGGAAAGAGCTTCTCGATCATCATTTCCGCCGAAGAATAAAGCCGTGATAGTATAGTCAACATTGCTCGCAGATACATGAGACGCTCCACCTAGACCACGATCGACTAAGATACCAACCGAACACGGAGCGTGTTCTAGAACCTTCCGGTTGACATGTCTCATATCGGCTCTTGTGGTCTCCAAGTGTCCATCTAGCCTTTGATGCTTATGGAAGGGGAGGATTATCATCGCTACCTTTTTTCTAGCAGCGCTAGTACAAATATCCTCGTGCATGTTCGACAATGTAGAGATTGCGGTTGTTGGTCGAACAGTCACTTGGCTTAGATGCTGAAAGGCTTCAAAAGCAATAACTATTTGATTTGGATCCGAGTCTTTCCCTTTATTCCAAAAGGGTAACCCGTTTTTTCTTGCCTTGTGAACCATTAGTATCGAGGATGACCTCTCGGAAAGCTCCTTCAAATGCATTGCGTAGACGAGAAGTCGTCCACTATTTTCAGTTCCACGGGAAGCCTCCATGAGATTAATCAACGTAGGAATGCTTCTTGTACTATGGAAGCATGTCAATAGTCGGAGTTGGGAGTTTGTTTTATTTCTAAGGACGGTCTTGTGCTTGTAATCCGATCTACTCATTCTAGCAGGCTTGTATATGGACATAACAATAGGCGTTGTGATAAACGTCGTGAACAAAGCCATTAATACCATGATGGCAAACGTTTGATCGTTTAGAACCTACAAAATCGAATGAGAAGAAAAATAAACATATGCAAATTAATCCAAGTATTTAAATTGTTCAATAGGTCATTTATATACGTACCCCTCGATCTTTTCCAATGTTGAGGACAATAAGCTCGACCAAACCTTTTGTGTTCATCAAGAAACCGAGGGTTAGCGCCTCCTTATATGGAACCTTGCAGCACATCGAGACAACAACAGTTCCGACAATCTTTCCTACACAAGCCGTAAAAATAACCAATACTAGAAGACCCCACGACTGAGCCCCTTGGATCGTGGCTACATTTGTCTTCAAACCACTAGACACAAAGTACAATGGAAGAAAAAGTCCCGACACAAGATCCTCGACTTTCTCCACGAGGGCACCAGCAAATGGTCCTTCTTTCGGGACAAGAACTCCCATTACAAAAGCTCCGAAAAGTGCATGAATTCCAATTACATCAGTCACAAATCCTGCAGCTAAAACAGCTGCCAACGTGCCACATATATATATCTCATCCACTGGCTCACCGTGTGGACAACGCCTTGCCATCCATTTGAAAATCGGAGGAGCCAAGAATATGCACAACACTATAAACCCAGCTCCAGATAAGAATACCCACACGGAAACAATCGGAGAACGACCAGTACCCGATAGAGCTATAGCCAGAGCAAGTAGAATCCAAGCAGCCATGTCGTTGACTGCAGCTGCTGACATGGCCACTTGGCCAACATCGGTAGTTAAGAGCTTAAGTTCGGCCAAGATACGAGCCAAGACTGGAAAGGCAGTGATGGAGAGTGCGACTCCCATGAATACGAGAAACGGACCTTGGCTTGCGTCTTTGGAAATAGTTGCTCTTAGCACAAATGAAGTTCCGATACCTAAAGCAAATGGGACACTGATTCCTGCAATCGCAATGCTTAATGCTTTTCTTCCTGTTCGCCGAAGAGCCTTCGGGTCCAGCTCGAGGCCAACCAGGAATAGAAAGAATAGGAGACCGAGGTTGGCGATTGTATCCAAAACCGTAAGGCTACGAGGTGGGAAAATAGCATGGAGATATTTCTGATTCCGGCCAAAGGCCGACGGACCTAGTAAAATTCCTCCCTACAAAAACATCATCAAAAATTAATTTTTTTTTTAACAATCCATGCATTGGGACAAGAATCATAAGGTTGGTTGTACTACAAGAAAGTAGGTGAAAAAAATGAGAAACTCACGATAATCTCAGCAATGACACGGGGCTGTCTTAGTGGCCTGAGAAGATATGCGAGTACTCGAGTAAGCACTACGACTAGGCATATTTGTACAATGAGAAGAGGAAGTGCGAAATGAAGAGGATCATCCCCTTGGAATATTCCATTCGAGGTTGCTTTCATCGGAGGTGGACATTTGATAGTTCCATTAGCAGCCATCTTTTTGCAGCAAAATGAAAACAAATGAACCAGAAAGAACTGATTCTTAATTCAATGCCTGCATGTCAATATCATAACCAAGTTTATGTTACCATTTCAAGATAATTTTGTCGACATAATAATATGATTTAATGTTATTCATCATTCTGAACATGCTTCAGTTCCTTAAAATCAATCATAAACTGCATGTGGACTAATTAAATTGTTTTCAATCAGTGGCTGTAATTATAACTCATCATTTTTTAGATTATATAAAGTAGCATTATCGCTTACCCATTACAGCTCCAAGCCTCCAACACATATAGGTTTGATGTAATAAAGAAACTTTGGAATTCAGAAAAGTGACACTGACATAAAGCGTGCCGTATTATTCAATATTCACAGCGGAAAAGGAAGGGAAATCGGGCAAATAAACAAGTTCAGGTAAGCAAATAAGAACAACCAGGTTCTTTTCAGTATATGTTTCAATCAGTTTATGCAAAGAAATACTACTAATCAAGAAAAATGAAAGAGTCTCAAGTCAAATAAAGAGTTTCGGAACTACATACTATCGTTTCCATAGATTCAGAAACATAATCTTTTTGATATTTTCCGCAATAAGGATAGAAAATTTGATCCGTGAGAACAACCCAGTTCAAAAGAACAAGAACCTGATCTGTATAAGTCAAACATAGTAAAAAGGCCAATAATTCAAAAGACACATAGTGTGATAATTCAAAAAATGTTAGTATATAGTTTTTTGGTTTAATATTAGTCTTATTGAGAATTGATTTGGCGGACTTTCTGTATTTTGCTAGTCCAACATATTGGGACATAATCATATAATGATTTATTAGCTATTTCAAAAAAGAACAAGACCTGTTTTTCTCTTAATCTCACAATTACTAAATTTCTTAATTTTTTTTTTTAATTCTTATAAATTATGGATGGTTCCAAAATGCCCAGAAAAAGTGAGCTAAAAAGCACCGCTTTTGAACTTTGTAGACACGTATCAAATAGACAGAGCAACCAATGAGATCCAAATTTGACCGATCACCTATCCTGGGGACCCGCCTCCTTTGACTTAAAATTGATAAATACTACTTATAACTCCACTCTTTATATAAATGGACCGTCACGCGCATCCCATTCAATTCAATTCAATTTTAATTTAACGTGTTAATACATACAACCACTAAAAGTGGCAATTTAGGACTGACTGTGTGCCTCCACGAAACTACTACTTGTTTGCACAGAAAGGAAAGAAATTATTAGATAAAACAAAAACGTCATCCTCATTGACGGTAATGCCCCTCAGTCCCCATGAAATTCACATCCAAAACTAGTTCCCTACTCCGATTCAGACTCTACGATTTTCTTTTGTGCGAAATTTTCAGTGGACAGAATCACAGAACTGATATTTTATTATATTTATTGTGTATGTATAGGCAGAGAGATAGAGATAGAGAGAGAAAAAAAACCTGATTTCTTGAAATGCCGGAGAAGTTTTGGCCGTCGATCACCACCGCAACATTAATTATGTCGACCTCTAACTTAATTTTATTTAGGTAGGACAGAATTAGAAAAGGTTTTTTTCTCCTCTTTTTTTTTTTTTATAGGTCGGAAAAGGTTTGGGTAGAGTTATATTATATAACAAACATCGTTCTGTTTTTATAGAGCCTTGAAGATCTGGATGTAGAATGCAATAACACCCCATGTCTTTTATTAAATTAGCAGAAAAACCTCTCAATCTTTTTTATTAACAAAAAATCACATATCTTAACATTTTATTATTATGTAAATTAAACTCCTCTATGTTTCTATTTTATCATCTAATTACACCAATTTGAAAATTAATAGTTGATTGTTACCTAACTTTCTAATAAAACGAAGGGGAGTTCTTGTCCATTTTCAAGTTCAAGGAAAATTTGTTTTACAATAAAATGTATTTTTCAAAAAAGAACAACAACTAGAAATGTAGGTTATACAAATATAAAGAATAATCGCACGTACAGCACAACAAGTAAACCTCATTACGAAGAGATAAATGACATTGACTAAGGCTGCGTTCGGTTGGTTAGATTAGGACAAATTAGGTGTGATTCGGCCATGATTAATTTTGTTCAATTGTCTATTTATTTGTTCGGTTGGGCCAACTAAAAGACGGGCTGCCCGTCCAATTAAGACCGATTTATGGGTCAGCCCGTCTTATTCTCCTAATTATAATACCACCTCTGGACCCAAGATTGTAGAATAATGGCCCAATTATAAATTGTGTTCCCGAAATTACCCTTAAATATCCGGTTAATAACAAAAATATCAAGCAATATTTTCAAAAATGCCATCCAATAATGTTATCTTCTCCACTCAATTTTTCAACTCATTTCTCAGGCAAAGCTTACGGCTTTTGGGAGGGAAAATTTTTTGTCCATTTTAATTCTCCAAGGTAAGCTTATTTTTTGTTCCCATTTTTTGATGCATAAATTAGACCCATTCTTTGGAGTAATTTTGGTTCAATTTTTGCCCAAATTATTTATATTTTTTAGCAAAGCTTCACCATTTTTGAGTTTGAGATTTGAGCTTGAATTTTTTTTTTTTGTTTAACAGTGAAGGAGCAGAAGCTCAGTTGGGTCCAAAACTGAGATTTGAGATTTGAGCAAAAGCTTCACCATTTTTTAGCAAAGCTGAGATTTGAGTTTTTTTTTTTTTTTTTTTTTTTTTTTAACAGTGAAGGAGCAAAAGCTCAGTTGGGTCCAAAACTGAGATTTGAGATTTGAGCAAAAACGTCACCATTTTTTAGCAAGCTCAGTTGAGATTTGAGCTTGATTTTTTGTTCTCCATTTTTTAGCAAAGCTCCAAAACCAACGGCCAGATCATCACTCAATTTCAGGGGCAAAATTGTCCTAACAAAGTAATTGGGTCAATCGAATAGCCCAGTTGATAATGGACTGACTAATTTAATCGGGCCACATTTATTTGCCGAACGGATAATTATATATTGGGCTGATTAATTTAATTGGCCCATTGTCACAATTGGACTGATTTCCAATTGTGACAACCGAACGCAGCCTAATAGTATATCACAAGAGAATCTTTGCTAAAATAAATGATAGAGAGTTTTATATCAATTTAAAAATATATAGGGGTTCTTTTTGCATTTTACTTACATTTGAAGTGCCAACCTTTATAGAGATAACCAAGATTCCGTGATTCGCTGTCGAACTTATTCCAATTCCAAGAGCTCGAATTGAATCGGTTTTAATATATCGATTCGATCCGAGCTCTCGAAATCACGCTCTATAGGATATGAACCTACGACATCGCGCTATAGCCTATTTCCAATACTCAGCGACTTGAACCCAAAATTTGGACATCCATTTGCGACGTGCTGCATTATTTTGCACTCCCTGTAAGAGTTTTTTAATCTGGCAATAGAATTTGAATATTCTCAATTGTAGTTAAAAGTGCAAACAAATTAAAAAGTAGATTTAGACTAAATTAAATATAAATAAATTCATTGTAGTTAATTAAGTCTACACGTCGACTAAGAATGATTCTTAAGAAATTTTCACATGTTTTTTTCACTTTTGGACTTGGGCTCAGATTGGGAGGTGGACATTTTACACTTCTTCTTGGGTTCCTCTATTGGAGCATGATTTTTGGATTTTCCGGACCCAAAATATTTTAGGTCCTCTTTTGCCACTCTATTGGTGTTGATTTTATAGGAACAACTTCAATAGAAGGGGATTGTCTATCTATCGTTAATGGAATTCTGGGCTTCACTTCAAGCAATAATTTTCATCCGTTAGGTCACTTTTTTGAAGACATTAAACGTATGGCTACGACTATCGAGTTTTTTGTTTGTTCCCACGTGTTTAAGGAAAGTAATGCCGTCGTACATGCTTTTTCGAAAGTAGCTTTTAACTCATTTTTGACCCCTATTGTTCTCCCCAGCTTTATTCTCAATCTTGTAAACATTGATTTAAATTAGTATTGTTATCTCCCCTGTTTGGGGCTTCTCAAAAAAAAAAACTTCAATAGAATCACGAAAAGGGTATCTAAAGCATTTAAGACTCAATATTCAATCATTAGAGCATCACCAGTGTTGTACCCAAATATTGGATCCAAATTCTCCATCTGCACCTTGTCACAGTATTTTGCACTCTCTGAAAAAAAAAATTCTGCAGCAATAGACATCAAAAGTGTGAACCTATTTTTAAAATCAATTTAAATTAAATTTATTTCACTAATTTAAAATTAAAATCTATTTAAAAATACAATAAAAAGTAGTTTTGGACTAAAGAAAAAATAAATAAAATTCAAAATATTTGTAATTTTATAATAATTATTAATTGTAGACAATTAACTCATTGATGGTGTCTTCATTATTTTTTTAAAGTGCGGATTTATATTTTATGTAATTATTATTCTATCTTTGATATGTTTTTTTATTCATTTGAATCGAAATTTGATATTATATTATGAAAAGTTTTGTGATAATATTTTTATATGCGTGTCAATTTATGATTAGATACTGAGATTTCAGATAAGATTTCTTTGTTGAAATTTCTTATCAGATTTCTTTCCCACATTGTATACGTGTCAATTTATGATTGGATGTTGAAAATGGGTTCAATAATTTTGAGGGCTCAAATTTGGGTTCAATTGGAAGAAAATGGGTTTTGGGTGCATTTTGCACTTCCCTTTAGGTCCTTCACTGTGGGGTGTATTTTACAAATTTTGGACCTAAACTAATTTGGGCTCCTAGATGGGTACACCACTGGTGATGCTCTTACAACGTAGGACCCAAATTGGAGGGCAAAATGGATATAACATAATGTTATCGTCAGAAAAATTCGTTCTAAAATATAGATTCCCAATTTTTGAGCTCATTTTTTGGTTCAAACGGGGGAGGTTTTTCATCTTCAACGGTCAAAAAATTAAAACAACTACAAATTTTTTACTATATAAAACAATAGAATCCCTTTGAAAATTCCACAATGTTTTCTTATTATATTATTATGGGCTTTTCATATTGATAGACTATCATAGGACTATTTCGGATGATCTACACCTTTATACAATATATATATATATATATATATATATATATATATATATATATATAATGATGAAGAATTTGAGATATCAGATATGTTTTGAAGTAGAGGGAGTACTAAAAGTGGTATTCAATCCTTAAAATAATAATCACACTTATAGTTGAATTTGTGATTAGATGGACAATTTTTGGATTTGATTCAATTGTTGTGGCGCATGATGAATATTGACGTATTTCAAGACAAATTATACAATATCGAATTAAGAAAATAATATGTATATATTTGCCAAAAAACAATTAATTAAAATTTGAAACTAAAAAGAAAACACAAAATAATAATTCTAGTTAGGAATCATAGGGTCTATTTGGATGGTTTTTCGTTCGATTTTGCGGGTCTTGGTTTAAAAAATGATTTTGGTGGTTTCGTTGAAACCTTTGAGATCTCATTTGGATGAGTTTTATAGTTTGAGTAAGTTGAAACCCAACTTGAATTGGATTTGGATGTTGGGGTTTAGAGAAAAACGTGGATAGTATGTGTCAAATCAATGTCTTTTTAGTGAGATTTGGGAGAAGTAATAGATGATAGATGTCAAATCAATGTTTTATAGTTTTGAAGAGTTTAAGTGTAAATTTATAAATGAGTTTTTGATGATTTTATGGGTTTGATAAAAGCTGCCAATTGTAAATATAATAATAATTCAAGTATAATTAACTCCCACTATGTGCAGTTCCAGAACATTTTTTGAGACTCTTACTTTATACGAAGTCAAAACTCACTTTATAAGAAAAAAAAAAGTTAAAACTCTCTTTAGTTTTTCATGTAGAGAAAGTACATTTGAAAAATCATTACAAAAAGTCCAAGCTTAGTCTAGTACAGAAGTTGGTTATGTAATCATCCATATTCCCTATATGGGTATTTACAGCACACAAACAAGCAACTGAATAGGCATATCGTGCTCAATGTCGAACCACAAACATTCACATATATAACAAGTACATACAATATTGAAAATCACAAAATAAATATATTATACTTGCTTTTTAATTGGATAGACTCGATCAAACTCGCTTTAAATAGAATTTTCCCACGTGAACTTATTCCAAACATCAATTATCATAGTTGTTTTGATAAATTTTATTGTCTTCTTCTAAAGTTAAATTAATTATATATCATCCTAGATCATAGCTGACAATATTGACATCAACTTAAGTTTCAACTTTTGTGCACCTGGCCATGACCAATAATTTCGTTTCACTTCACCGGATTCACACGATTGGGTTTGGTTAATCCTCTCAATACAAGAAATAGGAGAATGAACCACGCATAAAATATAGTAACGAATAGCTCAACGATTTTGCAACGGTTTTCATGCGTGATTTATATGAAAGTGGCGAATGTATTCATCACGGCTTTTAGCCATTGTGGGAATATTCACCATGACTTTTAGTCATTAAGGAAACATCCACCACGACTGTTAGTTGTGGTGGATGGTTTTTCCACTGTTTCAAACCGTGGTTTGTATTCTACACAAACAACTAATTTGTCATGACGGATACATAGTAATCAATACTTTAATTTCTTGTACTGAATCATATTCATATAATTACCTTAAATGGCTGAATAACGACAAAGGTAGAAATAAAATTGCAATTAAAAGTAATTGTCTACTCCTCTATCCTTCTCATGCATCATATTCAACTTGTATGATAGAAAATTTATATGATTTTAAAAGAAGTCTATATGACTATGTATAAGTAGTTACTTGCAGGTATCTTAAAACTATATACTCCATTACTTTATGATCATGAAAATTGCGAAAGAAGAAAACACACCAATTATAATAATTAACTTGAATTTTTTTAAGTCAATTGAAGACAAAATAAGCAGTTGAAGTAATTTTTCGAGTTAATATAATTATAGCTACCTCTCTTCAACTTAGTCAAACTCGCAAAATTCTCCTCAAAACAACAATGACTACAAAATTTTCCCTCACATTTCAAAATCTCTTCCAAAAAGTTCATACTAAATAAAACAAAATGTGGACCTTATTTTTAAAGGATTATACTAAATAAAGAATTTACAAAAGTATACATTAAGATCAGAAATTCGACTATTTTTAAATCAGATTTGAAGAAACAATGAAAATGAAATAGATTGATGATCTAAAAATTTAAATAACGTCTTTATATATTTTTTAAATTATAAGTTGAATATCTCAATTTCCCCCATACATGGCTCATAATTGAGCTAAATGCAAAAATATCCCTGTGTTTTGCCTAATTATAAAAATATCTCGTTAATTTTCTTAGCAAACACCCCCTCCCCCTTTCCCCGTGTTATATTTTTATTATCAAAAAAATTCATTTGAAATTCTTTTATATATAAATTATAGGGAGGTTATTGTCAATTTTTAAGGGGACATATGAAAATTTTGGTGAACATGGGTGTTTTTTTTTAAAAAGTCTCTCCTAGTTCTTACTATTCTAGGAAAATGAGGCATTTAAAACTGTTTGGGTCGTTTTTGTTTGCTGAAATTCTACGGATTTTTTTTGCTTAAATTTGACTTGGTCAAACTTATTCAACCTCCAAAATAATCTATTACATTACTATTACATTAACTAAAAAAAATAGTGTATTGCATTTGACATGTAAATATTTTAAGTTTTGTTAGAACCGATTTAAGATAAGAAAATTCAAATTCTACATATATGTATGTACTTTATACACGAAAAATTTAATATTATAAATATATTCAAATCAATTTTCACATTTAGTTTAAATATGTAACTCAATAAATACTGCAAAAGCACATCCAAATACAATATCTATATTTTTTAAACCCATACTTAGCAAACGCTTTAAAATGACTTTTCACCCCAAAACTTCCATATCTTGGTACTAATGGACCAAAATGTTTCCAAGATAATTATAAGTTCACATTTGCCATCGTAGACAACATTGACCAAGAAATATTTCATATTTTCTCCCAACTTGCAATATCCTGATCTAGAACTAATGCAGAGTCAATAATCTACCCAATTGAAAGTCAACCGTCTTTTTGTGGTGGGCTCTTCTAATGATTGTAATTGATCCCTTTCTCTAAGTTATGTTAGATTTTTTCAACTAGCACTTTATGACGTTGAATTTCATTTCTTATTTTTTGTATTTTATTTATCATTTTTATTGTAATCTCATGTAATAATTACTCCAGAAAAAATTGGTTAAGTGTATATATATATATAAATATTGTTTAGGCATTAGCGTAGTGGTATATCATTTCCCTGCACGGCATGTGTTCAAATCCTGAGGAAAACATCGTTTCTTATTTTTCATCACTTGTCTTTAAAATTTTTATTTATCAATATCTTAGAGCAATTTTCTTCCAATATCTTTTTAACTTTTCATTAATCAACATTAGCTTCATGGTATAGGTTTTTTTCTCTAAATAATTATGATATACTATCAATTTCTTTGAGATATTATATGATCAAATAAATTTAAATTATTATTGACATGATATTAATTCTCTAATAATGCATCTAATATTCATTATTTATACATGAATAGTAAAATTTTGGTTATGCACAATTATTCATTACTGTATAAATATATAGTATACGATAAATCAAAATTAATCATACTATTTTTTTATTTACACAAGCTTCAAATACGACTTTACCTTTTTATTTTGAGGGTGCATTCGAGATTTTCATTTCTTGTGTAAGCAATATTTTTTTTTTGTCAAATTGGATTGTACTGTTGAATGTTTAAGAATTCATATTCTTCAAAAGAATTGCTATTGTATTTTTTTACCTTTTGCTCGACAAAATTATAATGTTAATTCAATTTTTTTTTTATTATTTTGACAAAATCCTGAAAAAATATCGAGTTTGGTATTAAAAGAAAATTCTTCGCCCCCGGCATAAATGGTCTTGGTCCGCCCCTGCTTATGTCATGTAACTTTCATTTAGACTTGTATGTAAAATTTCATTTAAGACTTTCATGTAAAACCGAGATATGAAAAAACTACATTACATCCTAAACTGGAATACTTTTAAATTATTCAAGTAAGAGCAATAGAGTCTCGATGAAAAAATAATTATGATTTAACATTAGAAGGAAACTGCAATATATATTTCGATAAGATTAGATTTTTTTTGCCATTTTCTTTTACGACATGAGTATCGTGCCCCTCAGTTATATTTTTCAGGACCTATAGCCCCATAAGAGTTACAGTACAGTATGACATTTGGAAATTTGGGATAACTGCAAGATACTCCCCTTGTATTCTAGATGAAATCTCCAATTTAAAAAAAAAAATATGTTGTTTTGGATCGGCATATTTTAAGAAATATTTTTAAAATACTTCATGTTGATCTCTACAACTTCACGTGAAATATTTTAAAATTAGTTTTCTGAAATAAATCGATTTGAAATTTCCTATTTTTAACATGTTAGGGGTTTTATGCTGATTTTTTTAAAGGTATAAAAAAATTCATGCAATAAAAATTTTATACGATAGTTTCTATTTCGCGTAACCGTCAAAATTTGCCAAGCCCGGGAAAGATTTTTCAGATTTCAAAGGCAAGGGGGAAATCTTACTTATTATTATTTCAAGGGGGTGAATTGGTCAAAGTTTCCTTATTTTGACTCAATACTATTTTCTTAGAATTTAGAATTATTTTTTAATAAAATAGTAGAATAAACAAGGTTTCCTACTTTCTTCCAACTCCCCTATTCTCTCGGCCGCTTTTCTCATAAACCTCCCCACTATCTCATCAACTGCCATTTTCCATTGCATCACATCTCTCATGAATTTGGAGAACGAAACTCCCCATCTTCTTCTTCCTCCCCTTTATCACAAAAACAAAACAACTGAAATTTCTCCATTGAAATCTCAAAACCGAGATTTGTGCAATGATGGCAAAGGAAAAGACAAAAACTAACAAAAGAGGCCAAAGCAACTCGCAGAACGAGAGGAAGACGACAATTACAAAGAAGAAAGGGAGAATAGAAGAATAAGGAGTTTATTTGGATTTTCTACTTTGGGTACATACCTTTTATTTCCAATCTCATTGTCTCATTGTCCATTAAAATAAGTCCTATATTTAAAGATGTGAAAAATAAAAAAGGGCATTTGTTGTTCAATATGATGGTTATTTCTGTGTGTATATGTTTACTAGATTAGGTTAATGTGATATATAATGGAGTCCTAGCAAGTACAAAAATTGTGCAACTAAAATTTTGACATTGGAACTGAAGGATCAATGTTAGCAGTAATTCTACATGGATTTTCTTATGCTATTTATGCTTGTGAACTAAGGTAATTTGTATTTTACTAAATTGGCTATTGCTATTGCAGCTTTGTTTTTTATTTACTAATATTGATAGTGTGTTTTATTTGCAAATTATGATTTCAAATAAATTATTTTCTTTATACCTTTTGCAAACAACTCAAACCTACAAATCCATCTTTAGAACCATGGATGTTACCTAAATTTGTAACATAGATTTGGTCATCAAATGTTAGCTTTCCTACTCTTAATTTATTTTATGTTAATGTTCTTTTGAAGAAACCAAATTTCTGTCATACATTTTCATTCACAAATTATGTTTCATGTTGATAACATATTCAAGAAGGGAAATTTTGTATTACTTTGATAGACATTTTGTTAATTTAAATCCAAAACTGAAAGTTTTAGTCCAAAAAAGAGTGTGTACACTGTTTCTCCGTGTTTGCAACCCTTCAGCGGTTTGGGAACGAAAAGCCAAGAAATTAGGAAGAAGCATGTCACTAATGCCATGAATTCATTATCAAACACGTTTCTGCTAATGACATGAGTCCTTGGTCAAGTCGTTTAATGTAATGCATGACACATTTTCTTTTCCTTATAATTTATTTCCTGGTAGTTTCATTCTTCTTTGCCTATATGACATTCACATTTTGATGGAATTGAAATGATTTTTTGGTTTTAGGTAACAACAACAGAAAAAAATATTTCGGGCATCCAAGACAAATTCTGACTTTGAAAGGTTCACTGCTGCCAAAAATTGAAATGGGAATTTGATCAAAATCTGATTTTTGAAAGCTCCGCCTCGCTTCGATTGTGTTTGTTCTTTCTCAAGTAAAATTGTAATGAAAGTGTATGGACCTGTCGTTCAAGTCAAGCCTGATGTTCTATTTTCTCTGCCATATTATTTAGTCTACAATGTTCATTGGATTGTGATTACTGCTTTGGTTTTTCTTTTTATGCCAAACTCAAGCTTGACGTGTGTAGGTATATACTTTTGTTCTAGACTTGCTTATTTTATGTAAATTTTAATTTTTTTTGTTTACGTGAAATGTAGCTTCAGGGTTTCAAATTAACATATGGTATTGGTAAACTTAACCTTTTGTTTCGAATTGTTATAGTAAATTAGCCTATATATATAGTCTGGACTTATCTTATTTCCAAGAATTAGTTATGTGCTTCATTTCAATGCCTTTTTTTGTTTGAGCTACACCGACCAAATAGCTCACTACATTTCCACCTTTGAAAATGAACATTCTCAACCTTTGATTCTTGGAAACTTCATTGCTGATATTTATGGAATTGCCTCAAACAGCCATTTTGTTTTTTTGCTGGGTTATTTCGATCTGCAATAGATTATTTAGGATTAGTTATGTACATCTTGATCCTTACTGTCGTTTGGTATTGGTCCACTGGAGTGGTTGTTGTCTAAAATGCAGTTAAATCATCACATGAAGAAATGCTTAAGTGAATAAGTGAGCTAAAGAAGGAGAGTCATTGCATACGACTTTAATATCATGTACTCTTGCTCTTTTGTTAGTTATATTTGAATTTTGGATTTGTTGTATTCTAATAAGTTATTAAGGAAATTGTTGGGCATAAATGTTCAGTAAGAATTTTAATTTGTTGAATTTGTGTATAAATTGTTAAATTATCAAATAGATTGTATGTTTGTAAAAATATATTTTGTAACAACCATGCATAGCATGGGTACATACTAGATATGATTCCGTGCATAGCAAAATGATAGCAATTTGTTGAAGGAACTCATCTACTCCATCCTGGCACGTGCATTTACATTTATCTTTCGTGTACAGCCAACTTGGGGAAGACCGAATGTTTGTTGTGTTGTAAATTTTGTCTTACCTGTTGACTGGTCTGAAGAGTGCGCACATCTTCCAAATAGATTGTCTATTCTAGGCTAAGAAAAGTAAGTCATTTTTCATTTCATTTTATTAAATCACATATTATTGTTACTGACTTTGCAACTAAAGATTATCAATAAAGTATGATAACAATGTTATTGAGTTGCTAATAAGTTGTCATTTGTGTATTATGCAGATATCACTTCACCATTGAAAGTGTACAATATTGAATTTTCATCACTTTTAGAAAGATAGTGCATGATTGTTATGTTTTAATTTTGTTTTAAGATCATAAATATTTGTATTTTTTTTTTGTCACATCAACAATTGTACGTACAAAACATCTAATATGATACCGTGCATAGCACGGGTTTAGGCTAGTATATCCTATTTTGAGGCCCTACTATAAAACTATATGACCCTGGATGTAAGGCTCAATTCTGTATTAGTTATTGCTCCAATTGGTTGCTTTTCTTTGTTAGTAAGCCCAATTTGGGTATCATTGTAATTACTGGAGTCATCCAGAAAATAACTGGCCCAGCCTCGTTCATTTTCCGAAAGCGCAGCTGATAAGTTAAGTTGTAAACCAGTGGCCCATCAAACAGAGGGCCACTATGGCCTCTCATTTGAGTAGCCCAAACCCACGTTTGAGCTTTTCAAATTACTATTTTTGCACTTAATAATAGTATCAAATAATTTTAACGTGTGTAAATTAGTTGGAACGCGGAAGATAAAATAATAAATCACTTAAGTGGAGCCAACATTGGTAGTAGCAACTAGCAAGCATACAATACAACATGTACTTAAATTACACAGATTAATTTTATTGTGACAGAGGAATTCCATGCATTAACGTAAAATCATGTTATGAAGAATTTCAATTATATTGCGTATGAAACAAAACAAGACAATTTAAGATTAACAGAATTATTGGTACAATGGGCTTCTATTCGATTAGAATATTTAATATCACGAATATGAACAGCAGTTGGGACAAAGACGGACCAGAGAAAACAAAGCCACCCTTTTTCTCTTTCACTATATATTTAACTGTTTATTGAGCTTTCGTGAGGCCATAAAGTAATGTTAACTGATTCAAAACCACAAATTTTGTCTTAAAGTTGTTATTATTTCGAATAGATTCTATTTCGTTTCAGTTAAGTTTTCAAAGAAAGAATCCCATTCTTTCCACGCAAATACTATAATCAGCAGCAAAAAAAAAAACGATGGAAGGAGTATGTATGTAACAAAATTGTTCATTGATTATGATAGATAGTGGCATTCTTTTGTAAAATAATAATTAAACACCACATTTACCATGAGAGAATTACACTTTTCACATCACACTTTATTTTACTTTACACCTTGAATATCAACTTTTCTGAAAAAATACATTTAATACCATAATTTGATGGCCCTTGAATTTACAACAAATAATGAGCGTATGATAATTAATATATCACAAAAAATGTGAAAATTGACTATCTTTATCTTTCGAAGTTCTAAAAAAGTTATATATATATATATATATATATATAAGCAAGAGAAATATATTTGTATTAAATATACACATTTTTTTTATACAATGCTCGAATTTATTTTTGTCTAATAAACGAGAAATTATATCCCACACATGTTTAGATATACGTATTTAAAATGTTAACACTGAAAATGCAACATGCTTGTTTTATAGTTGGATGAGTTTAACCAAATTAAGTATGAACAAGAATCTTCCAATTATAATGTTGACGTTCACGATTTCTTTTGGTCTATATATATATATATAATATCACATGATCTCTTACACTCTCCACACTTAACAACATTCACAATGAATCTTGTTCAAACATCTAATTGTTTTCTCCTCTTCTTTCTCCTAATAATTTCTTGTACTACTACTACATTCACTCATTCCAAAAGTACCCTTAAACCAGAAGAACCATGCGATCATATGGTGCTCTACTTCCACAACATTTTATTCAACGGCACAAATTTATCCAACGCCACATCCGTAAAAGTCACAAATGCTTCAGCGCTCGGTTCCTCCTTCGGAATGATGGTCGTATTTGATGACCCGGTGACCAAAGATGGTCATCTACATTCACCCCCTGCTGCGAAAGCACAAGGGTTTTATTTCTATGATAGAAAGAATGCATATAGTACTTGGATTGCTTATACTTTGATATTTAATTCGACAGAGTATAAAGGAACTTTGAATGTTATGGGTGTAAATCCACTTCCGGAGAAGACTAGGGATTTGTCCGTAGTTGGAGGGTCTGGTGACTTTTTCATGACTAGGGGGATTGTTACGTTTCGGACAGAGGAGATTGATCGGGGAAGATTTTATTTTCGTGTCCGGATGGATATTAAGTTGTATGAATGTTACTAGCTAGCAGCTATATACTATATGTTAAATTGGTTGTGTATTATCTGTTGTCGTCGTTAGCAATGCATTGAGTAATTCTCAATATGAATAAATGGTATATATATATATATATGGAAGGGTTTGAATATTGATTTTTTTATCCTTTTATTATATATGTTTGTTATTTTATTTAATTGAAGTACTTTTTTTCAAAAAAAAAATTTACCGTCAATTTTTGGGGCCAATTTTTGGGTTTTTTAAATGGCTAACGCCCTGGGGCGTCCACCTCCACCTCCTGGGTAAACCTGCACGTCCTTGGCACCGTTTCCAACCGCCATGAGAAACAACACCAATTAATAGAAAAAAAAACTTTCCCACTCTCCCCTGTTATTATCTATAATAATAATAATCAAATTTTAAATATTTGTATGTTTTGAATAAATATTACTTTCGTAGACAAATTTTAAAACTAATAATGTTACCTCTTTAATTAAAAACAAGAAAGAAAATATATTTAATATTCTATGTTTTAATTTTGAATTTATAATTTCAATAAAAAAATTAAAGATTAAAGATTAAGACATATTTAATAATTTTTTCATTTCAAGCTTTTAATTCAAAAATATTTAAAAATGTGATAAATTCAAAATTAAACTTAAGTTAATAATGTTTCCATTTCTAGTAAATTTTTAATTTTTTTATTAATATACATATTTAATAGTTATTAAATTAAAAAATAATAATAATAATGCAGCAGGCGGCGCCACCTGCCCAGAGCTTGGACATGACGCGCTGGGAAGTGTGTCCATCCAAGCATGATTGTGCCCTAGGTTTGCAACAGTCTGGGGCACAGCCCAGAGGTGTGCTAGGAGCACACCAAAGACAGTTGAATTGAAGATCGTCCGAGTGTGCTCCTCTAGGGCATCTCCTCCCACAACCTTATGGGTTGGAGATGTACTAGTGATACAAGTTTCAGATCATGAAACGTAATAAATAATCCAGAAAATTAATAAAGTTTCGGTATATTAACCAAAATTAAATCTCATCTCATAATCTAAAATAGGGGTGAGCAAATCAAACCGGACCGACCGGACCGAACCGAAACCGACGGTTCGGTCCTGACCGTTTACCGAACCGGCCAACCGATTCGGTAATCGGTTCCTGCGTGAGAACCGAACCAGCATCTATTCGATTTTCGGTAAAAACCAACAGTTTCCCGAACCGAACCGAACGACCCGAACCCACTTGGATATTTTTTTTTCCCCTTATTATGCTACCCGAACGGTTCCCAATACCCACTTGTGACTTACCCTAATTCCCAAACCTGATTTCCTCTTCTTCTCCAAGCTCCACCGTCGCCCAAGCTACAGCCGCCGCCCAAGCCCTAATTTTCGGTTTCCCTTCTTCTCCTAACTCCACCCGCCGCCCAAGCCCTCACACCAAAAGGTGTGGTAGAGAGAAAAATAAGAAAGAAGAAAATGGAAGAAAATGAAGAAAGAAGAAAATGAAGAAAGAAAGAAGGAGATCGAAGAGACATATAATGAAGAAAGAAGGACAAACTTGTAGTACTCCTATAATAATTTACAAAAGGAGACCCTTGAATCAGCCTTGATGGGTACGTAAATCACTATTAATGTTTCGGGGTTGACAACCAAACTAAAATATTAATATTTAACCCGAGCATAATTGAAAAAAATTGATTTTGGTCATTATAATTATTAAATATAGCTCAAACAATATATATCGATATATAGACAACAAACTCAATGAACTTTTATATCAAAATATATGTAAAACTATCAACATGCTCGAAGTTTGCTCGTGTTTGATACTATATATTAAGCTAGTTTGACTATGTATCTTTTAAATATCAAGTTCATAAACTAAGCTTGATAAGAAACAAAAAACCTCAAGCTTTATTGGGTGTAGTACGTAAAAGTTTTACCTCGGATTTGTTTCACCAATTTTCTTACCAGTAAAGCATACCCTTTTTTGTATCAAAAAAGAAAAAGAAAAAAAAAAAGCATACCCTTTTCAATTTTTTGAGAAAATGTAATTTGAATTATTGTCAGATGAGTTTGAGGTTATTGCCTATACATTTTCATGGTAAAGTTCATTCTTAGTCTTGTATGTACACTCTACACTTTGATATCCTGTATTTCATAAAACTGAATTTTTTATCTCATAATTTTTAATATATGCATTTTTTGCCTTATTATGCTGGAATAATTAAAATCTCGGGTTCAGAACAAGCTCGAAGATCCCACAACCATATATAAGTGTAACAAGGACCTAATATTCGTTTTTTATTTGGGATGATTATTGTAACACTTAAAATTTGATGATATATTAATTCAGTATTAATATTTAGTGAGATTCGTAGGAAACCATCATAATATTTTTGTACGAGGGCAATTTGTGATGGTTTTGACAGACAATGGATGAAATTATTGCATTTGAAAGATAGATTAGAGTTGAATTATGAATTCTATAAAAATGAGGGACCATAGAGTAATTGATGTAAACCAAGCGAGCATTTTTTAATGTTCGAGAACATCCTTTTGTTGACGTCATCCAATTCTTGTGGAGTATTTAATTAATTGACCAAAGCTCACGTAATATGTTTAATGGCAAAAAATTATGTGTTGCAAGTCAAAGAGCTAGGTTAATTTTATTACTTTCTTTTTAGACTATGTACAGTGTGCTTCAAGTACTCTTCCATCATTTATAAGGGAAATTAGATTTTACCCGTACGACAATATAATGTTATTTCTTGATTCGAATGAAATTAATACGAAGACGCGCGCATATCCTTTTATGACATGCATGGGATCTTGCCCCTCAGGTATAGTTTTCGGAACTTATAGCCCTAAAAATTACAGTACAGCATGAATCAAAGTTACCAAGTTAGCTAAACATTGGTAAAAGTTGTGAAAAAAAATACTAAATTAAAAAGAAAATAAAGTTTTAAGGCAAATATAATCAATTGATACTAACTTTAGGAGAGTCACACTTCAAAATCTATCTATTGAAGTGGGAGAGTTCAATGACATATAAACTCCTCACAAATATCCCATATTATAGATGTGAGATCAAGGGGATTACCCCTTAAAATCAGGAACGTTAAACTACCATGCTCCGCAGCCCGACTTCCGCGAGGGCTTAGCTTTGCGCTAGCCTCCCCCAGCCTCGGAGAACATTTCAGGTAGCTAGCCCCGAACGAACACTGCAATGTCGGTACAACCCCTGCGCCGCACAATTACAACCGGGAGGAGAAGTGATTTGCTCTAATATCATATTGAATGGTCAACTCATCTAATAGCTTAAGCTTTTTTCAATACCGCTGTCAGAACACGAACCCGGGATACAAGGAAATGTGCCGGAAAGCCTGTCTTGTGGGCCAAACATGTGAAGCAAAATCGATCCAAACAACCCCAACATGTTTGTGAATATAAAAAATGACATATGAAAATAACCCGGAAAGATTTTTCATATATTTAGGTCCAACTAGGTATATTACTTTAAGACCCGGATGTAAGGCCCAATATGAACTAATTCTTGCTTAACGGGGTTCTTTTTCTTGGTTAATAAAGCCCATTGGCCATTTGAATATCGTTGTAACAGTAAAGGCTAGCCGCCCCCCCCCCCCCCCCCCCCCCCCACCCCACATTGTATAATTGATTCTAAAATATTTTTTTTGGAAAAGTTATTTTACTTCAATTGATTTAGCGTTTGTTATCCACTGATCAATATTGATTTTAAAAATACAATTTTTTATGGAGTTCACAAAATTAACCTTATATTTATATCTAAGAACACTATCCATTGTATTACTGAATTTGTTCTATTGAATTATGATAAGACCAATAAAAAACAAGAATAAATTTTCATGCATTTTACCGTTAAAACACGTTATGAAGAATTCAATTTTCCGAAACATTTTCTTGAGAATGAAACAAAACAAGACAATTCACGTTATGACAACCTGTTTACAATAATCCATCAAACAAAGAATCTGTTTTCTCAGTTAGTTGACTACATCTTTAACATTAATTAACACAAGTATTGGTACAATGGGCATCGATTCGAATACTCAATAGCACGAATATGAACAGTAGTTGGGACAAAGACCATTACATTAGAAAAAACAAATTAAGCCACCCTCATCTTTTTTTTTTGTTCCATTATTTAACTTTATTTTAACTGTTTACCCGAGGCCATCAAGCAAGACAAGAGCACGTAATGTTAATTGATTGATAACCACAAAGTTTGTCTTAACGAGTTGGTATTATTCCGAATAGATTCTATTTCGTTTTAATTAAGTTTTCAAAGAAATTAGATTTCCATTATCTCCACGCAAATACTAAAAAAAAAATGCAGTGGAAATGAAGGAGTATATAACAAATTGTTTAGCGATTATGATAGACTGTGGCATTCTTTTGTAGTATAATAATTAATCACAACATTTACTACGTTCCAAAAGAAAATTTCAGATTTCATGTCATACGATATTCTATTTTACACATTTGATCTCGAATTTTCTTAAAAAAATACTTTGATACCATAATTTGACGGTCCTTGAATTTACAACAATTTCCACTAAAACAAACTTAAATTGAATAAAAACATGTATAAGATTGATATATCACAAAAAAATTATGAAAATTGACTATCTTATCTTTAGAAGCACTAAAAAAGGTTTGGAGATTTATTAATATATCTACATGTATAAAAGCAAGATAAATAAGTTTGGATCAAATATACATATTTTTTTATGATATAATTAAGGCCCGAATTAATATACATCAAGCACTTTGTCTATATATATAGTATCATCATATGATCTCTTATTGGTACAATAAACTCTCCACACTTGACAATATGAGTCTTGTTCAAATATCTAATTATTTTCTCCTCTTCTTTCTCCTAATTATTTCTTGTACTACTACATTCACCCATTCCAAAAGTACACTTAAACCAGAAGAACCATGCAAACATATCGTGCTCTACTACCACGATATTTTATTCAACGGCACAGATTTATCCAACGCCACATCCGCACAAATCACAAATGCTTCAACACTCGGTTCCAATTTCGGAATGATGGTCATATTTGATGACCCAATGACAAAAGATGGTCATCTACATTCACCCCCTGCTGCCAAGGCACAAGGGTTTTATTTTTATGATAGAAAGAATGCATATAATGCTTGGTTTGCTTATACTTTGATATTCAATTCAACCGAGTATAAAGGGACTTTGAATGTTATGGGTGCAGATCCACTTCCCGAGAAGACTAGGGATTTGTCCGTAGTTGGAGGGACTGGTGATTTTTTCATGACTAGAGGGATTGTTACGTTTCGGACAGAGGAGATTCAGGGTGATTTTTATTTTCGTGTTCGGATGGATATTAAGTTATATGAATGTTACTAGCTAGCTAGCTAGACTTTTGATCATTAGCATTTTGTCATTTTTTATTCGAAAGAGTTTGAACTTTGAATATCGATCTTTTATCTGTTTTTGGGTGGATTAATTTTATCCAACTTCTTTGTCACACATTAAAGATAAGTTGATAATTGTGTCCTTATTTTAATTTTTTAATTTATCGACGAATCCATATGTGTGACACAAAAATAAAATAAAATATATTATATTTATAAGCTCACAATAAGTCATTTATTCAATATTAATGACATATTATGGTATCACAATTAATCGTACACTAACAAATATACTAATTTAGAATTTTTATGGTCGGCCATAGTTACATGTTTGAGATAAAAAAAATCATATATATATATATGATGGCGATGTCAAAGTGAGATAAAATTTATCTCTTGCGAACTATGGAACCTCAACCTATATTGCAATTTGAGAACAGATCGATTTTCTACTAAATTTAATTTTATTGTCATATTTATGTTATATTTCCACATGTATCATCAAATATTTTAATTTAAAGCATGAATGGATAATGTGATAAGTGCATGCATAGTCGGTCTTTTATGAGAAGTGGTTTCAGGGATTTTTATTTTATGTATATATATGTTTAGATTAATTCTCTTATGTCTTAAATTCTAAAGGTCAATAAAAGAGTTAAGCTAAGTGTGAACAATGGATTGTTTAATTCTACTTTGACCATTTACATCTTCATGTCTTAAATTCCATCTGTATATATTTATTATCTTTCAGTTATTTAATTAAAAAGACTAAAATATATTAACTTACAAAGGAAATTGGATTATTGGAGTAATTTTCCACTGAGGGACTAAATAACAAGAGTATATATTACCCAAATGTCATGCATTTATTGTCGCATGTCTAGAGGGATATATATTGATGATTTTTTTTTTTTTTTTTTTATAACTCAAATGTACAAGCTTACATTAGACTAATCATGAATTCTCAGAACACTTGCCCTAGAACCTTAAATGATGTAAATCGTGAGATATTCCTCCACTAAGCCTCGAAAAACCATATTTTTGTACATTCTGTGCACAATCACTTCAAAAAATCAATCACTTCAAAATTTGAAGAAAAATGAAATACTGAATGAGATTAAAAGAAAAAAAAAAGTAATAAACCCTCTATGAAAGATGTAATTAGAACCTTGAGTTGACAAATAAACATTATTCTTCCTTTTGTACACAAATCCTTCCATATAATACAAACGTATATGAAAGCTAGAGCACATAAATTATAATTAAGATGAAAATCTTAATTATTTTAAAGTACCCTATAAAAGAGGAATTTCTTCTTATCGTCCGTTCTAGGAATATGAAATCAAATGTAACAATTCGTCCATTAACTGAATTTGAAACAAAAAGTACAAAATATAATGAATTAATAATAAAGATTAAAGAAGATAAAATTAATAATATTCCAGTCCTACAGATCAATCAGCAGCTAATTAATAGTCATACAAATTGATATGGACCTTCAAGATAGTAAATATTGGAGAATTAATTAGGAAGTCAGACAAATTAGAAGGTTAAATCCCAGATTATAACATAGAGTACTCTAATATGTGTCATGTACCATCATAGAGATCCCCATCAACACCAACTTTCCACCAACCTCCTACCAGAATTTTAAATTAGTACAAAAATATATAAATGTGGAAATAATGGACGAATTAATGAGTTGACCAATAAGATACTTTTAATCTTAAAATTGTTAAATTGTAGATCCTATGTGTAATGTTTGTATATTGAGTCTCAAGAGGTCTAAAGTATAGATAATAATTTCATTAGTAGAATTTAGTGACTCTTTTTTCATTTTTATTTTGAAAATTTTAGTTTAGGGATTTACATGCATAAACTTTTGTTTTTGTTTCATTTATTTTTTCAAACTATTCGACAAATATATTATTTTGAAATCATACATCCATCAAGCTGGAATAGCTCAGTTGGTTAGAGCGTGTGGCTGTTAACCACAAGGTCGGAGGTTCGACCCCTCCTTCTAGCGAATTTTTTTTTTTTTTCATTGAAATACTTTATCACTGTCTAATTTGGTGAATCGTTTTCATGTATTTTTTCATTTTTTTGTATGTTATTGAAGAATCTCTGAAATATTCAAATTCAACGAAGGTGCAGCACTACACCACATCCCACCAAGAATGATTAAACAAGAGCAAAATTCAAAGTTAAATTCCTAATCTTGTATTTTCATAAAAGAAATATTCACCATCCATTAATTTCACAATTATTTAGATGTTCATCCTTTAAGGTGGAATTAATTTTTACTCCATCGTCTCATACTTCTTTCTTTTGGTTTGACAGGGTAACTTTTAATTAATTAGCTTTCCTTACTTTTTTATTTGAAAAGTATTAAAAAATCGAAGATATGATATCGATGTTAATGATGACACAATTAAAAAAAAAAATATTTGTCTTGGTTATAAGATTCAACGACTCATATCTATTTTGTTAGTTTTGTAATAAAAATTGAATATTCAATACATGACTAAAGTACTGTTCAAGTTTTTAATATTTTTTTATGTGAGGCGAATTTTTTTATGAAATGCATAATATTCAATTTATTCCTCTATAATTTGAAAAAAATTAATTTACCCCCTGTAAAATTTTAATGAAGCAATTTACCCCCTTCAGCCGGAGATTGTAACTCACTTGCCGAAATTGAGTATATGCATGCAAACTATTTTATTTAACATAGGGGGATAAATTGCCACATTTATCATAACACAATGGGTAAAAAATCACATTATCATAATAAAAGTGGATTAAGTGCCGACTATAAAAATATCAGGGAGGCGATGTGAAATTTTTACAAAATTTCAAGGGGTAAAATGCTCTTTTTTAAACCACGAGGGGTTAAATTGAATATTATGCATTTAGTAGGGGGTAAATTGCCATTAACGTTGTAGAAAAATTGGGTTTGGTACCAAAATTGCAATGAAAACCTATCATATGGTACCAAATTTGCATTTTCATATCCAATGGTACCAAAAGTGCAAGTCAGTCTATCATATGGTACCAAAAAAGCAATTTTCCCAAAAAAATTGATTCAAATTTTGCTCAAAAGTCTTATAAAACCCGTGTTGCAAGTCTTCCTTCAAATCCAATCACACTCTTGATAAATACGAATATATGTAGACTTTCGAGTGCAAGTAATACTTTTAGGCCATCTCCAATGGTTGAGGGCTAGCCCGGGGCCCTGCTGGTCGTCTCCAATGGTTGGGGCTCCATGGGGGAATTAATTCTATTTTTTTCCTTTGCCCACTCTCACCTATCTAAATTTAATTTTGTTTTTAATATTTATATTAATAATACTAATAATTATTTTATTAATATAATTAAATTGTCATTACAGCCCCAATACACCCATTAAAATTACCATAACATTCCTTCTCCCTTTTCTAAATCCTAAAGTTCCTCGTAAACATAGTGTTGAAAAAAGTAAGTTAATGGACTATTTTTGACATATTTTAAGTGGGACCCACTTTGAGTAAAGAGTCGGGTCTTGACGAAATTATATTCTACTCCGTGAGTAGATTAAAATGGTATATGGTACGTCCAAATCGGAGTATGGGTGAATGAGAAATTAAATCTCAAAGTTCATATATGTAATGAGAAAAATTGGAAAGAAATTTACTTATCCCACATTGGAAGTGTGATAAGAAAAATTTTGGTTTATATATGATTTCTAAACCACAATGGTTAAGAAATTATTACTAGAAGGCTCCCTCCTCGCGCGCAGGGGGGGGGTGCGAATCTTGTATTGGATTTACATTCGTCTCTTTGAGACTTGTGCGTGCCTGCGGACACGAATATCGTTCCGAAATGCCTACTTGAGCAGGCCCAGTTTTGCTATTTTCTTCCCAAAAGTTCCATTTCATACAATTTTAATTTTCCCATTTCAGTTCTTATTTTTTGCTAATTATGTATTAATTAAACCAAATACCCATTTCTTCTTCAAACATTCCATTTTACTCCTTGCATTTATTCCATTTCAGTCCCCATAGGAGCGCGTCCTGCACATTCGCCCCTCTTCTTCTTCCTCGCGCAGACGCGCGCCCCGTTCCCGCAGCAGGGCTGCCCAGAGCCCTCTTCCCAGCCCGTTCCACCCCGTTGCCGACCCCGAGCCCGAGCCCTCTCCGTCTCCAACCGTTTCCCCATCCCAGCCCGACCCCGGCCCCGCAAGCACCATTGGAGATGGCCTTATAGTCCAGATCTCTCGCTTTTATTTTCATTTTTTACTCCCAGTTAGGACAAACTAAAGCAAGAATACCGATTTCTTAAAAAAAAAAAAATAGCAAGACTACAATTTTTCAAAAAAAGATTCTTAAAATACAAGCGAGGAAACATAGAACTTTAGGGTTTGTTTGTTTGACGTTTTTCCAATTTTTTTCCGTGTTTGAGAAATGTCAAACAAACATGATTTTTACTTTCTGAATTAAATTTTTCATCTCTATATTTTCTTAAATTACTATCTCAAAAGTCAAGCAAACATCAATTTTTTTTATCTCTAAACAAAATCTATACAAACTCTACTATGATTTGACATAAAAACAACTTATCTCTTACACAATTTGTCTCACAATAAACATAATTTGACATAAAGTTTTACACATCTTACACCTACATCATATCTCTTCCAACAAAAATCTACACATACTTTATTTCTCAAACCATTATCTCAAAACTCAAACAAACAACATGATGCAAATCGAGATTATTTCACAAACCTCCAGTACTCTCTCACATTACTTTCCCAAACACCAAACAAACTTTGTTTGGCGTTTTCCAAAAAAAATTCGAGAAGCCAAACAAACATGTTATTTATTTTCTGAAATAAATTTTTCATCTCTCAATTTTCTCAAACTACTCTCTCAAAACCAAAACAAACAACAATTTTCTTATATCTAAATAAAACTTATATAAACTCTACTATGATTTGACATAAATTAATCTATCTCTTATACAATTTATCTCACAACAAACATGATTTGACATAAAGTCTTACACATACAACCTAACTCTTTCAAAAAAATCTATACCCACTTTATTTCTTAAACAACTCTCTCAAAATTCAAACAAACAATATTATGCAAATATTGATTAATTCACAAACCTCTACTACTCTCCCAAACACCAAACAAACAGGCCCTTAGATTTTATATAGATACACTGATTTGTGTCATTTGTCTCTGTCCCACATCCCTTTGGAATAGAAAATTATGCTGGTTTATAAACCACCGTGAACAACTGGTGTTTACTTGGTGTTTGAGGCTAGGATTGCACGTGCTTCGCGAAACCCTAAACTGCTTATTTATCATAGCTAGTTGAAATTGGGGGGTTGTTTCTCCGGCATTTGTCCCCTTTAGAAAAATTTAAACGCCGATGCCATGCGCGTGTAATTCCAGAGTGGATGAAACCTCTCGAGTGGTTAGAAGGTGGTGCTGCCTGCACGTGTGAAACGTGTACCGCAGTCACTAGTTGTCCTCGCCGCTCAAGCACCCCACCTCTTTTTGTGTTTCTTTTATTTATTTTCATTTCCTTTTGGTTTTTGAGAATAAAAACTAAAAATTAATGCGTCACAATTCCTTCGTTAGCTTAGGGGAAAATATTCTTCACGAAAAGTAATTTAATAAATAAGCAAAAAAGAAGTTACTTTTTTGCTCAATTTTTGTTGCTAATAAACTATATACGTACTTAATTCCCCTCTATATTTTGTTTGCTAGAAATGTCGCTGCAATTTTAGAAGCTTAATAAAGAAGTGATTATATTTTAGTCGATTAAATTAGTAAGAAATTATCAAGTTAATAGAACTTATTGATTTAAATATATAATCATGATATGTCAACATAAGTTCATTCCAATATTTAGAAGACAGTTTAGCCTATACACAAGTAGTTTCCTTGTTATATTTGATTTTTTTTCTATGTAAAGTGCATCATACCCCTTGTAATTTGTCTTATTGGCAAAAAAAATTCATGTGTAATTTTTGTTAACAAGAAATCCCCTATTTTATTTTATTTTATTTATTTATTATTATGTACCCTCTCTCTTAAGTCGCATTGTTTTTCATTTATTATAAGTGCTAGTATTCTTCAAAATTAAATTATGCAAGAAAGTTGACGAATTATAGTAGTCCTACTAAAAAAAAAAGAAAAAACACTCTTGTTAACTACAAGATTGACAATATTACCTCTCTTAATTCTGAAAATTGCCAATAATTGATAATTTTGTTCTTTTGAAAGAGAATATAGCACAAACTTCCTAATTCACTTAAACAGTTGGTAATAACCCAACTATTAACTTATGAGATATTTCAAAAGGATGCAGCAAAACTAATAAAATGACAACACATAATTATTTAAATGTAAATAATATGTGAGTTTTTTTTGTCAATTGATAAAGCACAACGAGAGTTTTTGGTTTTTGCATTTCACTCTATATTCTTTATGTTTGTAGCATTGGGGCAGTTTAGAGGCCCATTCAGGAAATAAAGAACCAGTCTCAGGCCCAGCTATTTAACATGCATCTGTTCATTATGTCCAAAAGACCAAAACAACTCAACATGTCAATTACATTTTAAATCATTCCAGTTCAATCTGCTCTTGGTAATGATGAACAAACATTTACATGATTATATATATATATAGTATATCTCTACAAATTATGTAGCTCTAAAACTACGAAGAACATCTATTCCGGGTATTCATTTAACTTTAGTTATATTATTCTGATTCTCTTTGTGCATGAATACAAGCAGGGCCGGAACTAGGGGTCCGGTGAATTGGAGGTTTTTTAATAGCAAACTCGAATATATTTTTTATGTTACGATAAAATAATAATTAAATGAATCGAAAATAGCAACGTATTTTATCCAACACAAATTAATATACTAACTTTTTTTAAGAGTTAAGGAATTGATAAAACATAAAAATATATATTTTACAACATAAATTCAGTTTTGTAAAAAAAAAATGCTATGAAAAGTACTAAAATTAATACTAAAAGTCTAAACTCTTTGTTTAAAATATTATCAATGTGTTGTGAGTGCATTCATGAAATCAAATATTTTCCCCTGAATACAAATATGCATGCTATTTTTCTACTATTTGCTAAACTGCTAGCTTGAAAATGAAACTCTAAGAATTAATAATTTTATTTATTTAATTTGCATCTCTAGAGGCTTTAAGAAAATTCAGAATGTAGAAATATTTAAGAACTCAATATTCACGTACCTAAATCTGAAACAGCTGAAAGTCCCAACTGCCTCATTAAAACGTATTAGTGTATGTCATTAATTATAAAAGTTGTTATTAATATTTGTCACACACACACACACACACATATATATATATATATATATATATATATGAAACTAAGGAATGTTTTAGTTTTGGAGTTACCACTAATCAACAGGGTCCCGTTAGGAGAAATATGGTGTTCATTGGTCGAGATCGAATATTTGAGTATCATTGCTCGTTAAATTTAGAAAATATTCTATTTGCATTGGTATATTGAACAATTTTATCTGTGTACATTCCATTGAAATTAAAGATGGGGGTCCTTGATTTTACCCTACTCCTTTCGATCCTCATTTTTTACAATAACAATTTATCAATGGGCCGGTTACATACAATTTCTAGAAGAAGTGTTTTGGCAAAGAAATCATACCTTACTATTCGTAATGGATTCCAAGGAGAAGTTAATATCCAGTGTAAATCCAAAAACAAAGATCTTCAGCATAGAAAGCTTAATTACCATGAGAAAGTTCACTGGGACTTTTCGAACAAAATTGAAGCTAACGACACCGATATATTTTGTTTCGTAGACTACCCAAAATTGCAAATCTCGGGTTATTTCAAAGCTTTTGTTAGAGGCATATGCGATGATAACTGCAATTGGAAACTTGTAGGTGATCGTTTCCCTCAACTACGGAAGCCCAATGGTGCGCTTAGGAAATACAAATTGATGGCAAACGAGGTAGATGCTGAGAAAGAAAGTACGAGAAAACGACTAAGGAAAAAGAGAAAGAAGCCAAAATCAAACAAATGTGGTAAAAAGGACGAATGTGGCGGAGGTGGAGGTGACAAAGGAAATAAGGGAAAAATTGATGACAAAGGAGAAAAGGATGACAAAGGAAATAAGGGAAAAATTGATGACAAAGGAGAAAAGGATGACAAAGGAAATAAGGGAAAAATTGATGACAAAGGAAAAAAGGATGACAAAGGAAATAAGGAGAATGATCCTAACAAGTGTGACACTATGTCATGTTTGGAAACTACGGAAATCATACAACAATGGATGCGAGTTTGGAGGAGCGCATTAGACATGACTCGTAACGACGATAAAGGAAATAAGGGAGAAAAGGATGATAAAGGAAACAAGGGAAAAAGGGATGATAATGATAAAGGAAATAAGGGAAAAAAGGATGATAAAGGAAACGAGGAAAAAAAGGATCCTAACAACAACAACAACAATAATAATAATAATGAGAAAAAAAATTGTAAGGAAATGTCTTGTTTGAGTACGGAAGAGGTTATACGCCGTTGGATTGGGGTTTGGAGGAGTTCAATGGACAAGATGGAGGAGGATGATTATATCAGGGAGCATATGCATGATGATGATGAGAATGCTGGGAAAATTACTAGTAGATGTAAGGAAATGACTTGTTTGGAAACGGAAGAGCTTATACGAAGATGGATTGGAGTTTGGAGGAGTGCAGTAAATAGAATTCGTAAAAATAATGAAGTGTAATGAATATTACTATGAAAATTTAGATCAAATTATGTAAATCTCTTTTGTGGAGGAAAATGTTAATCAAGTTGAGACAAATTAAAGAGGAAACCCGGCATTCTATTGAACAAATATTTTTGTTTGTAATTGTGTTTTGTAGAGTTCCAAGAAATAATTTCCCCAAAAAAAAAAGAGTTCCAAGGAATAATTGATAGAAAGTTATTAAAGTTTTTTTTCTTTTGTAATATATCAATATCATTTGGTTCCACTTCGATAGAGTTTCTTAATGAGAGAATTGAATTTTTCATATTAAATTTTTATCTATTTTAGACATTCGATACCAAACCTTTAAAAGACATGTTTAATATCAAAATTGAGGGATTTTTTTCACATTTGCTTGAGTTTTAATGGTAATTTTTTGTATGATCAAAATTATGCTCCAAATTTTTTAGCCTAGTATGCTTATGTGTCCTATTGCATATCTAAAAATTATCGTGGCATGATTTCTCGAAAATTATGAGATATAATTTAATTTTGATTAATATCCATAACTTTTGTTAATTTTCTACAGATTATTTATTGAGTTTCAAGAACTGGAATTTGTATCATTAGAAAACTCTTGTCAAGATATAAAGAACACATGGCCCCCAAAATTTGAAGATGAAAGGAAATTGGAAAAAGTCCTTCAATTTGGTATTAAGTTTTTTTTTTTTAAGGTTTGCTATCAAATGTCTAAAGTATGTAAATGTTTAGTATGAAAAATGTAATTCCCTCGTTTATTAATTGAATAAAGCTAATGTCAATTTATTCCGCTATGATGTAAAAAGAGCACTTTTATCCACATGTGAAAATTTAAAAGGAATAGTTTACCTCCTTCAAACAGGGAGTGTAACTCACTCGATGAAATTGAGAATGTGCATGAAAAGTATATTTGTATCATAAGGGAGTAAAATGCGACATTTATTATAACACAGGAGCTAAAATGCTACATTTATCATAACACATGGAGTAAAAGACCACATACAAGAGGAACAATTTCTTTATTCGTTTTTTTTTAGTTTAAAAATGTCAGGAAAACCATGTAAAACTTTAATAAAATTATAAAGGGATATAACGCTCTTTTTATGATCACAAAATTAAACTGAACATTATCTATAATCTGATAAAGAGCGTCTAAAAATGAACTTTAATTAACATTCCTTCCTAAATTAACTATTTAAAATTCACGAGGGTAATCTACATTACTTTTTATAAGGAGAGGCAAATTGTCATTAGACATAACTCAAATGAGGTGACTTTTCTCTTTCTCATTTCATTTCATGTGGCATGCAAGTTGTGGGTGCTCCACTAAGCAAACGAGATTGCGACAGAAGGGATACAATACTTGCTCTTAAAGGAGGAAGAGCTACAATGCACGCTCTTAAGAAATGGATCTTCCCCGCGAAAACAAAGATTAGATCTTTTTGTTTAACCTATATTTAGGATTAAAGTCAAACTAGGACTGGACCATGGTTAAATCGACATACATCAAAGATGTTCAATATTATATATTTTGTACATATCAACATACATATATAGTGGTTGAACCACACCAAAATTCTGTCCATACAAATGACTATTTCGATGATAATGTTCTAAGTATCTAGTATATATGAACAATATACATGCTATATCGATGTACTTATTGTATATCGATATAGACCTATAAATTTGATTTCCCTATTTCTCTTCAAATCAAGTTATTGGACATTATACCATATATGTCGATATATAGACTTCAATTCGACATGACCACTACCGATCCGAAAGATCCGCTTTGGAAAACTATAAGTATGCCGCATTTATTACTCTTTCAGGTGCGATTCCAACAACTACTATAACTATTTTCTGCTACTATATATATGTTATTATCTTGAACAAATCTAAGTTTAGCACCAGAAGGTCCACGCTGAGTCAACCACCGGCACAACTTGACGAGTTTCTTTGAGCACAGGGTTAGGTTCCTTAAAGTGGAGTCCAACTCAATTTGATCGGCTATAATTTCATACTGTGAAGCGGACATCAACGTGAACCAAACACTTAGACGAAAAGTTCCTTGATCATTATAGTTATGACCAACAGTAAAAAGTGAAAAGTTTTTTTAACCCATCAAGTACTAGAAATATTTTGTAGTTTATATATTGTTAAAATTGTAACATAGGCACAATGGTCTTTTGAGATTTTTTTTTAATTTTATAAGAAAATAATAATAATAAGAGATACTAAACGAGCCGCCGCGTTAGTTTAGGACAGGGGTGGCACTACTGGGCCCATACCGGCACAATTCAATTTCAATTTTAATTCAAGGGCCACCGCACCACGAGCGGTGACAAGCCGCTTCCATTCTTCAAACAAGTGAAGTCAATTAATTATTTAATTGCCTCAAAAACATAAATAGAATAAAGAATATTTTTTTTTAAATATATGTCTATACTTTTCACGTTGAGTGGCGTCAAATCTAATCTGAAGTGGGAAAAGATTGGCGTTTGGAGATCCTACTACTACTACTACTACGTCGTATCACCAAAACTCCAATGGTGTTTTGAAGAAGACTACTACGTCCTTTCGAGGGTGTGAAGCATCTCTGCCAACCCAATTAAATAAGGAAAACAAAAATAAATTATTGCAAAATGTATTTGGACTATATATATCTGATGAATTGAAGGACCACATAAAATAATGTTACACACTGTATATGGGATTTTTCTTTTTCTGGATGTATAATTTGGAAACACCATGTGGTGCTTATGTTATATTTAACAAAAAATGAGTAGATAACATATGTGGATGTAGCAGTTTTGTTGTTACTAGTTTAATTTAGGGTCTGATTAGGCATAATGAAATGAATATTTACTCTACACGTTTTTAACAATTTAATATATAGTATCCCAAAATAGATGTAAAACATATACATAAATTTAAGTTTTGGTTAAGCCGTTTTAGTTTTTTAAGTTCATTCACACTGCATGCTTTTTGTTTAACTTATATGTTTATAAAAGTTTTCAAAGCACTACAAGTACTTTAAATTTGAATATATATGTTAAAATAAAAATATAGATATGAATTTACAATTAGGATATGTCTGATTGATGTGAATGAAATCTGATTTTTTGGTGATTTGATATCTAGGAATTTGATTGACATAATAGAATTCAATTTTGACATTTATGTAACACTCATAAATTTATTAAGGATATTATTCTAGATGTGTATGTATGAGAGTAGATATCTGAAATTTGGAAGCAAAATTTTCAGTTTTTGAGTAATTTAAGGATAAATAGACACCCACTAAAAAAAAGATCAAATTCTCAAATATCATCCATGCAAATTCCATTTTAACTTGATTTTAAGATACGATATTACATACAAATTTTATCATATCAAATTATGCGGTACATTATCAGTTCAATTAAATTTTCCATTTTTTTAGGGGAATTAAATTTTCCATATCCCCGTCCATTTTGTTTCACTGTTATAATATACGTTTGTATACAGTTACATATACACACACATACGTGCACACTTTTAATTAATTAAATTAATAATTTATTCACATATATCTCTGCCCCTTGTACGTTGCCGGAGCTCACGAAGCCCTAACTCCCTCTCTCCCCTCTCTCTCTAATTACAGATATAAAACCATTTATCCATACCCAAAATCTCAGTGCCAATTAATTGGATTACTGATCGGATCGAACAGGTGAGAAATTTCGAATCTTCATATAAATCAGTTTTTTTTTTTTTTTTTTTTTTTTTTTAATGTAATTCCGAGGGATTTCTTCTGACTGAGCCCTGATTATGTGGTTTCTTAGGTATTCTAGAGTTGTTTCTTCTTTCGTTTTAAATTCTGCAAGGTGAATTACCAATCAATCATTTGTGTGGCTCTTTGAGTTTACCTCGGAAGTCTGATACTTTTCCTATTTTTGTTTTTTTGAAAGAAAAATTGAAGTCGATGTTTCAATTTTTGTGTTGTACAGATTATCGTGATGTTGGGTTAACACTTAGTTTTGATGTCGATCTGTCTTCCCTTTCGGAGTGCATGTGGCTCAATATTTATATTGGTCTGTTATTCAAAGATGATTATTTGATTCCAATAAGCTTGAATTTTTACTACAATCGTGTATGGACATTCTTTTTTGTGTTGGTATGCATTGTTTGAATATATGTATAGTATGAAGTAAGAAGAAGTAGTTGCTTCCAAAATCTCCTGATTAATGTTGAAAAAGAAGACATTTTCATTAGAATCAATTTAATCACTTGTGCTGTCTTCGCAGGTTGCCTGTCCATTTTCTTTTTTTTTGGTGCTATTGATGAAGATTTGTGTTTCCATTCCCTTTAATCTGCCTCCCTTTATTCTTATCGTGTCAATTACAATTCTTTACTAGAAGTTTACATCTTTGTTAGAGTGCTTGATTTTTTATTAGAAAATCTTAGAAGAGATTGTTTACTTATTTCTAGGAGATCTATGTAATGATTAAAGAATGATCTGCTAAATCTTGTATTTGTTCTTAAGTCCTGAGGATCATATATGCACAAAGGGAATCTTCGTGTGTGGGAATTTCTTGCCAGACGACTTAACCAAGGATGATTTTATTGTGTGTATAGGTCATCATTAACCACTGAAATAGACTGTCCGATAAGAATAACGGTTTCCATTTAACTCTTAAGCAACATATTATAGCTATTCCATGTATTTTAGTTCCTGCAACTGAATAAGGAAACAACAGCAGTTTTTCACCTAAGAGCAAGATTTTTGTTCATCACTACTAACGGCAGAACGTTTGCTTAATTTCTGCTTGAAAGTTGCACTGATTACTTTTTTCCTTAATGATATAATTCAAATCTTTTCAATCTTATGCAATTTAAGATGTAATAGGGAATTATGAAGGGAAACACCAAAATTGGTACTTCTTTTTTATTGTTTTGAAACTGAAATTTGGTTTCTAAGGAACATACCAATCTCAATGTGTGCTAACCCTACTCTTTTTTGCAATCATTTGTTTGCCCCTAATGTGATTCTTTATGGAACAGGATGACCTACCGCCAGATTGTAATTGTACTCAAACTTGTCTGACATCAACGTGCACTTCTGCTGGTAATTAGGGAAATTACGGATTACATTTTTAAACCAATGGATCGCCGTGATACTTCAGGATTTGTGAGTGGTGGTGGGATGTACTCTTTTAGAGACATCTAGCGTAGTTTTGTAGCTAATTTCAATTAACCCAGAAGTCAGGCAGACTGTTCTTTAACAACTGAGTTTTGGTTAGACAATTGTGTTGGATCTTTAGTTATTTGGTCATGGATGCCAGATTCCACAATCTGGGTTTTGCTGCTAACCTGAAATCAAATGCATTCAAGAATCTGTGCAATTCCATCCAAATCGAAGGAGCTGGATCTGAAGTTATGTATTCTGCAGACACGACCTTACGACTTAATTCACCTGGCTTTGCAACCCCATTGACACCTGCTCCAAAGAGAATCAAACGGAAGTTTAGTTTTATAGATGGGCCTATAAATCAGCAAGGTGAGTCTTATCTAACTCTCCACCTTGGCCATTCACCAAGCTCATCAGATAGTAAGGGGAGTACTGCAACTGCATGCACCACAATCTCTTCAGCCAGGGAGACAGAAGAAGAGTCCTCGATGGATCTTGAACTGGACTTCACTCTCCATCTTGGTGGTGATAAATCATCAGGTTCAGAGAAATCTGCTAGCTCTAAAATGAAATCCCTGAATGCTTGGTCTAAGGTTGATTTGCAATTGAGCCTTTCCAGTGGACTTGCGGAATCTGATATCACAACTGTGCACCCGAGTTCCACAGCACGGAAACAAGCTATTGAGATGATAACTCATAATGGAGGAGCGTTGAGCACAGATGAGGGATCTACAGGAAGTCCAATTTTTCCATTGCCTACTGCACAGGGCATGGAAAACATTTACTTTCTCAACCAATCTATGATATCAACATCTCCAAGTCTCTCCTCGAGTGTGATAACAACAATGCCAAAAAGCTCAGTCACCTGTACTTCTGGGATAACACTTTCACAACAGCAGCGTAGTAGCATTACTAAACAATGTCAGTTTCAGGGATGTTTAAAGGGAGCTAGAGGGGCTTCTGGTTTTTGTATAGCTCATGGTGGTGGTCGCAGGTGTCAGCGTCCTGGATGCCACAAAGGAGCTGAAGGGCGTACTGCATTCTGCAAGGCTCATGGTGGGGGTCGACGATGTGACTTTTTAGGATGTACAAAGAGTGCTGAAGGGCGTACAGATTTCTGTATCGCCCATGGTGGTGGCCGACGTTGCAGTCTTGAAGGTTGCACCAGGGCTGCCAGAGGCAAATCCGGACTGTGCATTCGGCATGGCGGTGGCAAGAGATGCCAGAGAGAGAACTGCACAAAGAGTGCAGAAGGCCTTTCTGGTCTTTGCATCTCCCATGGAGGTGGTCGCCGGTGTCAATATGTTGAATGCAACAAAGGGGCTCAAGGGAGCACAATGTTTTGCAAGGCTCATGGTGGTGGCAAACGTTGCACATATCTAGGATGCAACAAAGGTGCAGAAGGAAGCACCTCATTCTGTAAGGGACATGGTGGAGGAAAACGATGTTCATACCAAGGTGGAATTTGTCCAAAGAGTGTGCATGGTGGGACCCTTTTTTGTGTAGCACATGGAGGTGGAAAAAGGTGTGCTATTCCAGAGTGTACGAGGAGTGCCAGGGGACGTACTGACTTTTGTGTTCGTCATGGTGGGGGCAAGAGATGCAAACTTGAGGGGTGTGGGAAAAGTGCTCAAGGAAGCACCGATTTCTGCAAGGCCCATGGTGGAGGAAAGAGATGCTCCTGGGGTCAACTTGGTTCTGAATTTGGTCAAGGGGATGGTCCTTGCAACTCCTTTGCTAGAGGCAAAACTGGACTCTGCGCATCACATGGTGCCCTGGTTCAGGATAAAAGGGTTCATGGAGGTGCAACTATAGAAACTGTCGTCCAGGATTGTAATGCCAATCAACCTGGTAAGATGAAAGAGATCGTTACTGACGAAGACATGAATGTTGACATTGTGAACATGGAGACTATCCCAAATAGTTGGAACTATTTTGGTCTCCAGAAAACTCATTTCCCTGTTGGAAGCCAACCAACATCAAGAAAGGTCCCTGAAGGAAGGGTGCATGGAGGAAATCTGATGTCAATGTTAGCAGGCAGTCCTGGTTTCAACTTTACTAGTAGCACAGACATGGTCAGTCCATCCGAGAAAGAGAAGTCTTTCATGACACATCAGACCTGGATGTAAGCGGATCTTCTAGCTTGTTCCTACTTCGTCGTCTTAAAAGATTATTAGGCATGTATTTTTTATTATGCGATTTGGTGTTTGCTATTTGAATATGGGAAACTCTCTCTTTAATGTTTGTTATTATTAAATTTAGGCGCACGTGTGGAATAAAGGAAATAGCCTGGGAATTTGAACTGTTTTGACTTTTGAGTGTGGCTTGTTGATGTTATTTTCATGTAAATAGTTGGCTTTTATGTCTCGTGTGGGTCCAACAGATATTGTGCTGTAAAATAAAAATAATGTTATGATGGTTTAATATGTGTAATTTTGTTGAAGCTTTTTAAGTTATACTTTTATTCCTGCACATTGTTACTTATAAATTTGATTTTATCATGGCATTTTTTGTTTCTCTAATGGATGTTTGATATTGGCTAGATAAGATATGGCATGTTTTGTGTACTATTATTGTGAGTGTTGATACGATTGGCCTGAGAACTTGTTAAGGGTATAAAAGAGTCGAATAATTTTGTTCATGAAATGCAGTTACTCCAAACAGAGCTCCAAAGTATAGGGAGCAAAAAGGATCAGATTCCTTCATATTCGACACACTAAACAATTTATAATTCCATCTTTCCAGAGAAGATGGCATCTTTTTGTAACATTTATTTAAGCTATATGTGGATTCTCAGTCAATCTTGGTTCGTCACCTTCAGTCATTCAATCACATTCAAGTCTTCCATATAGCTAGATACCTTACATCTCAGTTATGCAGCAAAGAAGAAGAAGCTTATCTGATGTCCTTTGAGGAAACATATTTATAGTTATTTTGCAATCATAGGAACAATATTTTTGAAACCACCTTTCTATTATAGTATCCATTAATAATATTTTAGCTATTAAAACTATACAAGTACTATTTAGAGGGATTCTTGTTTAAATTTGGCCATCTTTGAAAGTTCATCAACTGCTTCGACCAAGTGATCAAGCCTAGCCACGAACTCAATAAGTAACGAAGTAAAAGTTGCAAGTGACAAAGTAGCCGTACTCTCTAGTGCCCGCATCTTAGGTATGAAATCTGTGCTAAAACCTGACTCTTCTTCAAAGGTATCAACTTCTCTAGATGGCCATGAATAGAGCCTTCTTAATTGCTTCTTCATCATCTCATGGTAGGATTCTGCCTGTAATGTGGGGTCAATAATCTGTTCAACGAGTTTATTATCAAACTCAGTCGTTTGGTTAGAGAGATTAGAAAATGTGGATGATAAGCGTTGTGGCTTTGATGAATTGTCTGGTGGCTCGTAAGTTGATGTGAGGAGGTACGAGTGCATGTCTATTGCACGTTGGAGTCTTTCAGTGGAAATATGAACCCTTTTAAGAAGACAAGTTTTAAGTGTTTGTTGCATGTTACATATGTCTTGGCCTAGACAACGGACTAGCTCTGCAGCCTCACTAGTTGCATCTTTGATCTCCTTTTGGAATGTAATTCTAAGGTTATATGGGGCCTGAAACACAAACAGAAGAATAGCTCATATGTCAGCTACAAATTTAGGCACATGTTTGTACTGTTAGATAAAGTTACATGCTCACATCTTTTGGTGTTTTTAGATTCTTCAAAACCAGTAGAAATCTCTAATTAATTTTTGATCTGATTCTATGGTATTTAAGTAGATGCTTTTGGTTCCAGAATTAGTGGAAAGTTCTTAACTGAAATTTCCTTCTTTTGCCACCAATATTCATATGGCAGTAAGTGTGGTAATGCAGGCCACTATATTAGAACAAACATAAGGTATAATTCCCTTTCTGATGTCAGTATTTTCAGGTATATTTCTTAGTTTACTATTATTGAAGTTTCTGGAGAGACCTTAAGGGTTGTCAATAGAACACATTTTAATATGAATTCGACTCAAGTAGAGTTTGCTTACTAAGGATCCGTATTCAATAAAGACATGTGATTAAGAAAAAAAACATACCCAAGCAAAGGAGCACATGTATATAATATAATATGTATTAATGTGATAATGTTTTCATTCAAAACATCTATTTCATAACACTAATCACATCTAACAGCATAAATTATTTTTATTCGTTATCAACACCTATGTTACCGACAATATTTAATATAAACTTCAAAACAAACGAGTAATTGTATTAGATATTGTTCTTTTATGTTGAAGCTAAGTTAGCAATGAAGAAAGTTTGAGCTTGAGCACGTTAGTTGAGTTGAATAATTATTAGAAATAGATTTGGATATGGAGTTGAGCAGACCTGATCCATACCTGAAACATCAACAGGTGATCAAACATGTTTTATACAGTTTCTTGAGAATTCAAAATGAGGTACGAAGTCGGGTACCTGAATTTCTGAATGCAGTACACCATGTAGTGCCATGACCTCGTATGCACAATATCGCAAAACTGCACCAACTTTGACATATTCCGACCATGGATAAAAGAAGTGCTGGAACCTACCATGGGGTGGCTCCCATTTAGCCGAAGTGGCCTGGAAACGAGACACGAGCAATGAATAAATATTCTCATTAGAGGTTGCTCATAATTAATAACTCTACCCAAGAATTCATAACTAATGTACCAAAGACTCAAGTTTAGCTGAAGAGTTTAATGTAGATTTGCATTTCCTATATGCAGGTTCATCTGGAAACTCATCCATGACAGTCTTTGTAATTTCTGTATGTTCTGATCCATCATCTTCTAAGTACTTCCTAACACATTCTGAAAACCATCAAACGAACTTAGCGCTCCACAATATTGAAAAATGAAATTTCTGTACTTTAAGGTTTTTCCTTATATGGATTCGTTGTTCTTTATCTGGTATATGAATGTAACTTATGTTTCTCTGTTTTAAATACCTTCAAGTGCATCAGCTACTGAAGTAAAGTTGCTGACAAGCTCTTTATGTAGTTGTTCTCCAGCCCATATAGGAAAAACTAATACATTTACTACTAAAGCTACAATTCCTCCAATGGCAATAGAATAAAGTCGATCCATGGCTGTCCTGATTGGGTTTCCCATTCGATAACCAGACACAATGATCAAACAGTAGGTGAAAAGTATAACTCTGAATCCATACTCATAAGGCACGAGCGATGGCCACATCTTCATGAATGAAGTTAAAGCTCCTGCAACATGATAAACAAGGTATGTAAGTATCTAAGTGCGTGTCTTAAATTTAAATTGCAAAGCTTAGGTTCCATAATTCATACCAACAATAAAGATGCTGAAACCTATTATAATAGGTTCAGCTCTTTGTCCAGTGCTCAAGGCTAATTGTGCTATAGAAACGGCTATTAATCCAGCCAGCAGGCTACCGAGTGCTCTGTTGAATCCTCGATTAAATGTTGCACCTTCATATGTATATATATAGTATAATAAGTTTGAGCATTCATATACATTTTATTTTATATATTTGTTTATGAACTTACCAACGGTGTATTCAAACATGATGGCAACAGTAAGGATGGACCAGATAATGTTGGTGCCAAAAACTTGATAAGTTTTACGGCATAGTATGAGTAATGATACAAGAAGAACCGCAAGGCCGACTTTAAGTGAAAATATTACTCTGTTTGTATCTTCTTTACAAAATTGCCAGACACTTAAAACGAAGCTTTTGCATTCGGTCCTGACTTCATCAGCTTTCGTAAGAGCAGGTATGTTAATCTCTATACTACCCTTTTTTCCATTCATTCTCCAATGAGATAATCTGAAGTGTTTCCAAAAAGAAAGCCCTTTCAGGAAATATGCGCGATAATGAGTATTGAGGTGAAAAAAAATGAGAGAAGATGAATGTTATTTAAAGAAGAGGATTTGGCTAATAGGTTGATACTACTAGGGGAAGAAAGCTGTGTTTTCGAGGATCAGATACATTAAAAAAAATAGAATAAATATTCCAATAATAGAAGGGATGATGAAGCTAAAACTTAGATAAAAGATGCTATCTAATAATAAGTTCAATAATGTCTCATGGACAGAGAATTAGAATCTAAAAATGTTTTGCAGCATCGAGTTTTCATGTCAACTCATCATAATAATTTCTTATGTCACTTTGAAATATTGATGCATGACTATATATGCGAATAACACATTACATAATACTCCATATAATTTGGTCTGTTATTCATGCAACAGGTTGTTATAATTGTAAAATTTGGAATATGTTTCAGTCCTCCAGCATCCATTCATTTGATCCAGGCATACGATGATCTCCCTTAGCTTCTTGGCAAAATAAAATGATAATAGGTATTTATGTTTATTAATATTCTATTTTATTTGTTTAAATTGTCTTCAGATATAAGATACTATTCTATTTTATCTTATGTTGTTAATCAGAAATAATAGTAGAATATGTTCTGAAACTGAGAATAAAGTTTTCAATAATATTGTGATAATGAAGTTCTTCTTTACTTGAACCATAGCAAAGCACTTGATTACTCTTGACTATTGATTAAGGACATTCTGATATTTGATGAGATCTTGAGTTATTTTGTCATTTGGAAAAATAAATCTCATAATTGAGTCTTGAGTATTATTGAAGTATCGGATATATGCGATGAGATTATGTATTATCGTGTGTTTTATCGGTATTGACTAACTCGATAGAACATATTCTTCTTGCTACCAATTTCTTTTTCCACTAGCCGTTTCATTTTAGTTGTTCTCCTGTTGCGTATGTTCGATTATCATGTCAGCAAATTAAAGTTCAGAAAACAGATTATGAATGTTTTTGTGAAATTCCAAATTCATTTCAAGTTACAATTATATGGGAACCAAAAATGAGACTTGTGAGTGGACAAAGAGAAGTTATTTAGACTCTTTACCCACTATTTTCTAGATTTTTTTTTCCAGTAAGAAATTACCATGTTTAATATGTCATGCATGCATTTTGGTATAATGTACTCTGAATCCGTGTTAAAATTGTGTAAGCACAACTTTATAATTACATTCTCTCCACCTTATGCTAGAATTAGATGCCTTTTAAATGTCAAAATCATTGAAATTGCTCTGTATCCATATTTGTGAAAGGTGAAAGTGGCTGGACTTCACACTACTAGAAAAATTGCATTTAATAGCATTGAAAAATTTTATTAATTATTTTGAAGTGTCACATGTAGCGACGTAGCTAAATGTCATTGACATTTTTAATTGTAACTCTCATATCAATTAGTGGCACCTAAAAAAATATTGTAGTATTTACATATGATCACATGCGGGTTCTTTAACTGAAATTACGAGTTCAAGTAACTCATCTTTTACATGCCATTGGTGTTTGGATGTTTTGAGAGAAGTTTTAGAGAACTGGTGAATTTTCAGAGAATTCCCCACCTTTTGTGTAATTGAAATGTGTGTTAAAAAATGTTTATTTTGACTTTTATGTAAGAGTTGTATAAATCTGAAATGATATTGTTTGTTTGTAGAAAGTATAAAAATGCTTCCTATAAACACTTATCTTGGTTGTTGGTTTGAATAATTTGATATCATTGCAAAATGCAAACAAATCTTATGTTTGACATGGTACTCTAAGGAGGTGTTTGCTGGAAGGTATTAAGCAATGAGCAGTTTAACAATAAAAAATACATATATATTTTTAGTGTTTTATTTCTCAACTTATGTTTATAACCCACTTTAAATGAGTAGAAATAAGCGGATAGGACTTATGCTAAAAACAATATTGTAAGTTGTTTTTAAAATTATTTGCACCATTTTAACGAGAAAAAATAACTTATTGTCTCATTTAGTTTAAGTTAAGCACAAGCGAAAACAAACATCACCCAATTATAGTCGATCTTGAGGTCCTATGTGTAAGAGGTTTTTTTTTTTTTTTTTTTTTTTTTCCATACGTCAATTTATTTTCATAAATAAAATATATTCTATATACTCAAACTTAACCATTCACGTTATTAAAATAACAGTATTTTGTGTTGCAAATTTGCAATATTGAATTTTTTTGCATTTATGCTCTGAGTTGGTAGAATTCCACTTTTTTGCCATCATGCTACTTCCATTCACTATTTCGTTGAATCACAAGAAAATGAAAGATTTGGTGTATAATTGTGTGATAATAATAGTTTCAGGGTGTAAATGCAACAACAGCAGCTTTATGCATACAGGTGTTTCTAATATGTAACTTTTAAAATAATAAAAGTACTCAAACACACAAAAAGATATCAGAAAGCACTCGGGCAATGATAGAACTTGCGTATATGTTTTATATAAGACATAAAAGCAACTTAAAAATGTTTACACTAAACATTCATGCAAATTTTATACAACTTTTTTTTGACCTATAAATTCATTCCAATATACTATGCTTGAAAATTTTACGAAGAAAAAAAGGTTGCATGTTTTCATAATATCCATATCCATCCTATTAAGAAGTGAAGTAATGTCGTCTTACACCAATACTTGTTTTTACCTGTTTAATTTGATATTAATTATTGTCCATTAGTTAACCAATAAAGATATAATATAAAATTTGTTGATACAACAGCAAGCGTTTGTAGTCCAACGGTTAGGATAATTGCCTTCCAAGCAATAGACCCGGGTTCGACTCCCGGCAGACGCATAATTTTTTCTTATCCTTTTTTTAAGAATTTGTTGGAAGTTGGAACTCTGTAATCTTTATGGCCCTATATATAATTGACCTATTTCTATCAACGGCAGAATCAACGTGAAGACTTCGGAAAAGGTGATGGGAAAGTGTGTGAAACAAACAGTTATCTGATACATATGTGCTAAAATTAATTACAAGCATTTTTGTTGTAAAGTAGGTTGCATGTTCTTTTTATTGTAATTTTCTCTTTTTGTATGATACTCACTATGATTGACTAAAGATATTTAATTTACGTCCGTTTCAAATCGTTTTTATTGTATTTATTGTTCTTAACCTTGCATTCTATAAATTATATTATAAAATAAATAAGTTATAATATTAACTGAAATAGTTATTAATTTATTAGGATCATAATGTCCACTAGTCTTGCTTATTATTGTTGATTCGAAAGAATAATAGATTCAAGAAGCATATTATATATATATATATATTGTAAAATTGCAGAAAACGTTTCAAACTAATTAGTGATTTTAGATTTTCGTTCCAAACAATATTATCTCACCGAATTTCATCCCGTAATCTAATATTCTTTTAAAATATCGTCCCAAACTAATTACTAATTTTGATTATTCGTCCCAAACTATATCAACTCGTCGAATTTCGTTCCATAATTATCATTTTGTATGAAATTTAATTTCTAATTTAATGAAAATGACGGTTCAATCTTGTAATTAGTTTGGGACGAATTCTGCAATATTATATAATTATTCATGTTAAAATTTACCACGTCATGTCACTTAAGCAGCCATATGATAATTTAATGGACAAATGCGCAAGTCTCATAATTAACGACGGGACGATATTCCAAAAAAATATTAAATTACGGGGCGAAATTCACTAAATTAATATAGTTTAAGATGAAAATCCAAAATCAATAATTAGTTTATGACGCTTTTTGCAATTTTACCTATCTATATCTATACACAACTATACAAGTTGATTATAATTTATGTACAAATTTTGTTTTAAATATGATTTAATGTGTTTGGCATTATTTCAAACAAGTTATAATAGTATTAAAGTAAAAGTGTAGAATATGAATTCGCTAGATCTAAGTCAAACCATTGACCAATGTCTACCCAAGTCAACTCCACACAAGAGAACACCCTATACAAGGAGGGCAATCCAGTCATTTCACTCTCCCGACGTCCAGACAAGAACCCCTAATTAAGATTAAGACATACATATATGTAACGAAATGAGTAAATCTCCAACAGTTTGACTTCGTAGTCATAAATCCACCCACCCCAAAAAATGGGTAACTGCACCTCCCATCCCCCTCCCCCCACCCCACCACAAACCCAACCCAACGGCGGCGACATCACCATCCTCCCCGCCGACGCCCCACCACCACCCCGCCGCCCCCTCCCCACCGGCACAGGCCGCGTCCTCGGTCGTCCCATGTCTGACATCCACTCCTCCTACTCCTTCGGCCGCGAGCTCGGCCGAGGCCAGTTCGGCGTAACACACCTCGTCACCCACCGCAGCACGCGCCAGGCATTCGCGTGCAAGTCAATCGCCACGCGCAAGCTAGTGACCCCCGATGACGTGGCAGACGTACGGCGTGAGGTGCAGATCATGCACCACTTGACCGGACACAGAAACATAGTTGAGCTTAAGGAAGTGTTCGAGGACCGAAACAATGTGCATTTGGTTATGGAATTGTGCGCCGGTGGTGAGCTTTTCGATCGGATTATCGCAAAGGGGCATTACTCGGAAAGGGCTGCGGCGGGTCTGTGTAGACAGATTGTGACGGTGGTGCACGCTTGTCATACGATGGGGGTTATGCATAGGGATTTGAAGCCTGAGAATTTCTTGTTTTTAAGTACGGATGAGGATTCGCCTTTGAAGGCTACTGATTTTGGCCTTTCTATGTTTTTCAAACCTGGTAAGCTAGATTCTTTTGGATTTTTTCCTTTTTTTTAATTAGTTATTGTTGTAAATACTGTTGGTATGTTATTGAAATTGAGAGATGTTATGAAAACTCAAATCAAAAGAATGCTCTGTATTTTATGTGTAATTGAATAAAAATCCAATCTTGCTACGGAAATCACGAAATATCTAGGCCTTGTTTGGATGAATTTTCCCCTGGTTGAAACATATTTTGGTTGGGTATTTTTTAAGATGCTGTTGAACTTGTGCGAAACAATCGAAACATGACTGGGATGTATTTCTTGTTAGAATATAATGTTAATTAGATGGTGAGTTGGGTTTTAAAATGCGGGATGTGTTTAGATGTATTTTGGATATTGGAGTTTTGGGGGAAAAGATAGGTGATTGGTGTTAAATCTTGTAGTTTTGTATTAATTTGATTGATTTTTATATCTTATGGTTTTAAGTTGATTGATTGATTATTAATTTTAAGTTGTAACACTTGTTTGGTGGGCAGTAAAATCTGTTGTTTAGCCAAGTGAAATTGCGAAATCATTGGGCCTGAATGGATCATAACTAGTGTTTCGTTATATCACAAATAGGGAAATATTGTAATTGTTGAACCAATAAAATTCAATTTACACCCATGCTAGCTAGCAATCCATTCTATAATTCTTTCATATTGAATGTAAGAAATTATGATTGTTTGTACTGTGTATCCATCTTTTGCATTTATTGTTTTTTGAAGATCCCATCCATCATGTTATGACAAGGCCACTCATGATTTACGCTTGTGTATGATATCTTATTGCAGGGGATGTATTCAGAGATCTTGTGGGTAGTGCATACTATGTAGCTCCTGAAGTGTTGCGTCGCAATTATGGTGCTGAGGCCGATATTTGGAGTGCTGGTGTTATACTCTATATTTTGCTCAGTGGCGTCCCACCCTTTTGGGGAGGTGAATCTTCTTCTTGTAATGAATTGGATTCGAAAAGAATCCACAATCGAGAATGATATATGTATAGTCTTTTCTTTTGTTTAATTTTCAGAGAGCGAGCAGACCATTTTTGATGCTGTTATGAGGGGGCATCTCGATTTTGCTTCTGAACCTTGGCCATCAATATCTAGTAGTGCTAAAGATCTTGTGAAGAAGATGTTACGGGATGACCCCAAAACTCGACTTACTGCAGTTGAAGTCTTAAGTAAGTTCTTGCTAATTTTTCTTTGTGTGGTTTTGTTCTCTATATTATTCAATATTTATAAAAAGTGCAAATGTAGATCATCCATGGATGAGAGAAGATGGTGATGCATCTGACAAGCCTCTTGACATTGCTGTGTTGACTAGAATGAAGCAATTCCGTGCAATGAATAAGCTCAAGAAAGTCGCTCTTAAGGTCAGAATATCTTTCGCATATCCCTCGATTTCAGTTTTCATGCTGTGATTAGTTTTAAATGTTTTTTGGGATTTTGTAGGTGATTGCAGAAAATCTTTCCGAAGAAGAAATCATAGGCTTAAAGGAGATGTTCAAATCCATGGATACGGATAACAGCGGAACTATTACTTATGAAGAATTAAAAGCTGGACTACCAAAATTGGGTACCAAGCTTTCTGAGTCGGAAGTCAGGCAATTAATGGAAGCGGTAACATCTCTTATTTTCTTCTAGTTAATGTGATCAATTGTGTATGATGTCCTCCTAGCTATATTAGGCTCAAACTATGAAGCTAGACTTTGTTACTTGAACAATTTTTGAATGGTAGATAACGAGCCTTAAATCAGTATCTTGGTGCTTGTTGACCTAGTTTGTGACCCTAATAGAGAGATACAGAGTTTTCTACATGATCTGGACTATCTTTTACTTCAGATAGGAAGTTAAAAGTAATTTGAATATAGTAAAAAATACCGAAAATCTTTGTAGTTTTCTCTTATTGTGAAGAAATTTGCTAAACTAGCTTTACTAAGGGCATCTCCAATGGGTGGAGTTTTGGCTAAGCCTTTGGCCAAAGTCAAAATTCGGCAAGCCAAATTTTGTTTAAAGTAAATATACCTAGTATTTGTTATAATTTTATTTAAGTTGCAATTTTAGTAAACAAAAGGCTTAATTTGTTGATATGAAGTTACAACGATAAAAGTAAGACACATAACTTCAAAATACTAGTAAATATACTTAAATTATGACAGTTGGAATATGATTAAGGATTTTTTTTATTTTTTTATTTTTTATATATAAGTAAATATTTGACAACCATATAACATAATTATTTAGCAAATCGATAACGTGGTTGGAGTGAAAGCACAAAATAGTCATTTTTCTTGTGCAGACTATAAGACTGATATTGAGACACTAAAAGAAATATAAAATTTGACCTATAATAATAATAAACCTGTAATGAACATTAGGTGTAACATCTTTTTTTTTTTAGTTATTATTATTAAATTTGGCTTGCTAAATTCTGGATGGTTAGCCAAACCAAAATTTGGTGAGGTTGCCAAAATTTGTCTCTCTTCAAAGAGGCCAACTTTGGCTTGGCTAGCCAAAACTCAACCCGTTGGAGATGTTCTTAGTAAAGTTATTGGTAAACTTATTGTAGCCATGCATATCTTCTTCACAATCTTTTCAGCCATTGGCGCGGCTACAAAGATTGCATGCTCTTATGTAAAATCGTATTTCAATAGAAATCGCAATTGAACACTTGCAAAATATCTATTAGAATGTTTGTGAACCCCCGAGCTCCATCAGGTATAAATATTTCCCCACAAGTCCTTTACAAGTTAATTCATTCAAATGAGAATGGGAAAGACCTATTTATATCAAAACCATGTTGCTATTAGCTTCCCCCTTTGAATGGACTGTAAGTTGAGTGCTTATGCATTAGTCTCTGACTTTTCGAACAATATCTATTTAAAATCAGAGAAGGTAAACAGATGACCTATGTAATCTTTAATTGCGTATATAATCCAGGCTGATGTGGATGGAAACGGAGCAATCGATTACATTGAATTTATAACAGCTACAATGCACATGAACCGGATGGACAGAGAAGACCATCTATACAAAGCTTTTGAATATTTTGACAAGGATAAGAGCGGGTGTTTAATTTCTTCAAAAATATTTTTATTTTTGGATCCTATCTACTTGCTTTCTTTCTTATCCTTGCCGTTTAATGTTAGGTACATCACCATGGAAGAATTGGAGCATGCATTGAAGGAATACAATATGGGTGATGCTAAAACAATAAAGGAAATCATTGCAGAAGTAGACACCGACAATGTAAAGCTTCTTTCTTTCCTTTTGTTTCCTTGGCAAAGACATTTTAATCATCTCTACATATTTTCATGACTCAAGATATAATAAAGTGCTCGGTTTTGATGTTTTATGGCAGGATGGGAAGATAAATTATGAAGAGTTTGCCGCAATGATGAGGAAAGGCAATCCGGACTTGGTCATAAATAGACGACGAAAATAGAGTTATAAGACATTGGTGATCCAAAACTGCCTTTTTACGGGCTCCGTTTACTAATAATGGATTTAGTTTCGGTTTAGCTACCTAAAATCTACGCATTTTCCATTTGCTTGTCCATAACTTGATTTTATTGATGAGATTGAGACAGTGGTGTATTGTTTGGTTGTAGAGTTATTGTTATACATGTCCGACGGCCCCAGATTTTACACATAATATACTCTCTTTCACTTGAAGTTATGAACTTTGTTTATAGATGACCATAAGAAGTATGATAAATGATCTATACAAAGAAAAGAGACCAATGGCTTTCATTTGAGGATACAAGAAAATATGTTGTTTGTGAACAAATTATACTGTACATAATTGATAGAACAACATATACAGTATTACATTTGAAAATGAATAAAAAAAGACTCACTTATAACAATTAACAGAGTTTGACACACTTTCTTTCACCTGGAGTGCAAAGTATTCTATAACAACCATACATTAGAACAGCACTGAAGCCGATGAACAACCCGACTGACACGTAAGCCAGTAAGCGTCGTTTCCATCTGTTCATGGCTCCCACTTTTGGCCGAACAATTTCACCACCGTGATGATTCAGTGGAGTCCCTGGCAAAACTTGACTTAGTTGAGTTCTTGTCATTTGATACATGTTCATGAAGGCAAGGTCTGTTATGTTCTGATCGAGTTCTTCCCTCGAGTTCAGAACTTTTGACATGGCTGCACACAAACTGATCAAGTTTGTGGCAGCGGCTAGAAGTGAAAGTGTGAAGGGAATCCACCAGTCGTGGCAGCTGGTTGTGGAGGAGGAAGTGGTGGATGCGAGGATGACAGCTTGGAATATGAAATATAAGTTGACATTTTGGGTTGCTTTTGTCTCCAGGTTTCTTATTCTCTGCTCTTGTTTTTTGTTTGTTTGATCTAGTTTCTCAATTTCTTTCTGAATTTGATTCTCTGAACTTTGATTTTGATTCATCTTATCTTACTTTTTCTTTCTTTTTTCTGTCAAATACACAGAGTGGAGGAGACTTACTATGTGTTTTGTTGAAATGAAAAATCTTGACTGAATGTGGATTGCACGTAGTGTTCCTTAGATTGTTCTTTTGACTGTGTCTGAATTCCTAAGTAATTGACCTTATATTTGTTTTCATTCACTACAGGTTAATTAATAAGATTCCGCCAAATTAAACCATTATAAATGAAATGACCTCACACCCCACCTCAAAAATTAAACAATTCAAGAAAGTCTCTTTTGTATGCTCAACTTTTGATCACGAACATCTACTTCAACAGTTAAAGTGAGTGTGGAACTAATTTCTTTCAAATTTATAAATATAAATACGCTGGAGTGCACAAACAGGGTCGAATTAGGTTTAATAGTGATTCGTCTCAGAAAAAAAAAAAAAGAAACATTAGTATTTAGTAGTAGCCCTAACTTTATCCAACAATCAAGGCACCATATAGTCATAGTTTATTTTTAAGAGTATCAAAAAATGCGAGACAAACAAGTCCCTAATCTTCATCTTTTGCGGCATCTCCCACACCATAGAGTGTTTAGGATAAATTTTTAAGTGCTTTAAATCATAACTATTTGTAAAACAAAAATAATGAAATGTATTAGTATAATTAACTCACATTTTTAAGTGCTCCATGAATGTTTACAAGGTATCTATTTAGGATGGTGCCTACCCCACAACATTAATTAACTAAAACGTGATAGTTTTCTAGTCACTGAATTTAGGCAGATAGTCATTTGTAATAATTTGCATTAAGACTAAGAAAATCATTTGGTAGTTATTTTTTGACTAAAATCAAATGATGTCACGAGTTACTAAGAAAATTCTTATAAATGGTAAAACTATTTTCTTAGTGAAACAATGAAATACCATTATTACATTAGATTATTAATTTAATCAAATTGAATTAACAATGCATTATAATTCTAAACTTCTATATTCCATTTTCAATATATAGCTCTTGTTAGGTAGGCTTCAAAGAAATTCTTTGTATATTTCTTTGTACTCGAAGTCCTAAACTCATTTTGATTGAGAAAGTGAGTATGTATTGATTGAAACAGAACATTTTTATTGACCAAATGAACTAAAATAGAAAAGGACTAGAAACATTTTTATTGACTCCATTAACTTTAAGGGGTGTTTTCAGTTTCAACTGCTTTTTTATTTGTTTTTAGAAACAGTTTGAAAGTATTTAATTTACAGATTCGAAAATCAAGTCTCGGCTTAAATTAAGCAGTTAAATGGAGTTTGGGCGAAACATTCCACGACCAAGTTCTCTGCTGATTGCATTTTCAGAAGCAGTTTTGAAATATATTTATCCTTCAAATTTAATTGATATCCCAATCATACCCCTTTGTTTATTCACACAAAAATCAACTAAAATTCAAATATTATTATGTTAATTAATTAAATTGGTTCTAAAAATTAATTAATTAATTAAATAAACTAAGTCTTTGTTTATTTATTAAATTAATGTGGCTCATAGCATATTTTTATCTTTATATATTTTTCATTGATGTTAAACAAGAATTCAATATGTGAATATGATTTATGACAATTGTTATTGAATAAGGAATTTGTGAATGCGATTGTTTTTGGTCCAACTAAAATATCAATTTAGTGAAATTAATTGTAAAGTAATAGTTGATATTTTGAAAAACAAAATTTCCTTTCAATTGATTATTAGTGTTAATTTTAATAACCCCAAAATTGTTCTTATAAGACATACATTTATAAAGTTATACAAGAATGTGTAAGAAATCGAGGAAATTATGACTTTAACTCAAAAATTACAACAATTACATAATTGCAAACACTCATCCATTGCTTATTTCAAAAATTTGCAAACACCAACATAAATTTGTTAAGAAATCAAGTTAATTATGACTTTAACTAAAAAATTACAAACTCTAATTTTGTCGACACATGCCAACCTTTCTGAATGAGAGTGTGAACTATATAATCTATATTCTACAACGTTAAAAACTACAAGTGAATCTATTGTATACAATGTATAATATTTCAACTCTACTTCTTTCTTATTATTTAATTATTTTTTCTACACCAACTCCATAAAAGTATTACGTAAAACGTGTTGTATCAAACATAAAAATAAAATGAGATAGAATTACTAGAGCTTGGACTTTAGTTTGAGTGATAATTTTTGGTTGGAGCATATTCTAAAGTGTACTAATTTGTGCCCATATATAACCATAGAAAATTGTGTTTGTTGTGCTCAAAAGCACATTCATTCCATAATGTTTACTATAACCACAATTCTATTAAAATTTGACTTCACGATTTATATGAATTGAATTTTCTTTTGGTTGATCCTCGATTGAATTTCAATAAGCTAATAAGATTAATTACTTGGATTTAAAAAAAAAAGTATTTTAATGGATTGGACCACTAACAAAATAACTAATAAAATCACATTTTTGAGTTTTAGCAATTTCATAGTTTGTTTCAATTTTAAGGTATTTTTATGTTATTAAACTAATTCAAATAGCTTTAATTAAATTATTAAAATTTCCTAATTAAGTTGTGAAAATGAGCTTCACAATTAATAAAGTCCCGTGCAGCTAGTAAGCAATAAATTCAAAAGAAAATCTGACAAAATTTCTTGCAACTTGCCTATACAGTGTATAAAAGAATTCCTAGTAAAAATAACCCATTTGCCAATAGAAAAAATAATCCATTAATCCAAAATCACTTTCTTAACGACAACTTGAACAATAGGAAAAAAATCTTGAACAAATTGAAACGAATTAGGGTTCTTGTGCTGTACAAAATGCGGGAAATTTGGCTAAATGCCATCCCCAAATAGTGAAATTAGAAAAATGCCACCGCCTTTTTTTCTTTTTTTTTTCTCTTTTTTTTTTATACATAATTTTAGTTAATAAGCGATTAAAACTTGTAAAAATTGCAAAACACACCTTCTATTCTTTACTTATTTATTTTTACACTACCTTACATATTAAAAAAAAAAAGAAAAAGAAAAACATTTCTTCCCAAACAAAACAGATCAGATCTCTCCCCCAATCTTCACTTCAATTTCTTCATAACTAAAAAGTGACACATAACAACTACATTATGGGCGAGGAAATAAATCAAGCACCACACCCATACAACTTAAGTTTAATTTTTTTTTCAATTACAGAATAAATTGCATTTTTCGAACCCAGTTTCTAAAACTCACCGCGGTGAGCAATATGCTCACCGCGGTGAACTTTAACGCTCACCGCGGTGAGCAATGTGCTCACCGCGGTGAGTTTTATTGCTCACCGTGGTGAGCATTAGAACTCACCGCGGTGAGCATGGTGAATTGGAGACCGTCTCCGATCTTCAGTCTCCAGTTCTGTTGAACTGGAGACTGGAGACTGACTTCAGTCTCCAGTCTCCAGCATTCACGAACATCTGGGAGACTGGAGACTGATCAGTCTCCAGTATCCAGAATGCACGAACATCTGGGAGACTGATGACTGGAGACTGACTTCAGTCTCCAGTCTCAAGCATTCACGAACATCTGGGAGACTGGAGACTGACTTCAGTCTCCAGCATGCACGAACATCTGGGAGACTGGATCTCCAGAATTCATGAACATTTGGATCTCCAGAATTCATGATAGGGATGCGACAGATAGAGAAAAAAAGACTATCAAGCCTAGTAAATACCAAAGAACTCCATTTGCCCCCGATGATAGGAATAAGAGGCCTTCGAAATAATTTTTGTAATATTTAATGTATTCATATAATATTTGATTATTATTGTGTGATTTTTTTGTTATTAGTGTGTATTTTTTAAAACTACAAAATCGACAAATATGAGATTAAATTTAACTATTTTTGAAAAATATGGGATCAAATTGCAATTTCAGTAAATTGACAAATCTAACAAAATATTGTAAAATAACATATTTGTGGGGGTTAATTGCAATTTCTAGAAATATTAGGTCAATTTAACTATTTATGAAAAATATGGGATCAAATTGCAATTTCAGTAAATTGATAAATCTAACAAAATATTGTAAAAATAACATATTTGTGGGGGTTAATTGCAATTTCTAGAAATATTAGGTCAATTTAACTATTTATGAAAAATATGGGATCAAATTGTAATTTCAGTAAATTGACAAATCTAACAAAATATTGTAAAAATAACATATTTGTGGGGGTTAATTGCAATTTCTAGAAATATTGAATTAATTTAACTATTTTTGAAAAATATGGGATCAAATTACAATTTCAGTAAATTGACAAATCTTACAAAATATTGTAAAAATAGCATATTTTTGTGGGGGTTAATTGCAATTTCTAGAAATATTGGGTCAATTTAACTATTTTTGAAAAATATGGGATCAAACTGCAATTTCTAGAAATATTGGGTCGATTTAATCTTATAAAATTGTCCAAAATGTAAGAAATGGTTTATTACAGAGGATATAATGCTACCGTAAGTGTTAAATTGACAAATCTAACAAAATTGCAATTTTTATACGAAGTTCTGATTTACGGAGGATATAATGTTACCGTAAGTGTTACTTCTCCTTTCGGTTCATAAATTATCGAAATCTTATAAAATTGACCAAATTGTAAGAAGTGGTTTATTACGGAGGATATAATGCTACCGTAAGTGTTAAATTACAAATCTAACAAAATTGCAATTTTTATACGAAATTATTTACGGAGGATATAATGTTACCGTATTTGTTACTTCTCATTCCGGTTCATAAATTGTCGAAATCTTATAAAATTGACCAAAATGTATGGAGTTGTGATTTACAGAGTATATAATGCTACCGTAATTGTTAACAATTGACAAATCTAACAAAATTGCAATTTTTATACGAAGTTCTGATTTACGGAAGATATAATGTTACCGTAAGTGTTACTTCTCCTTTCGGTTCATAAATTGTCGAAATCTTATAAAATTGACCAAAATGTATAGAGTTGTGATTTAAGGAGTATATAATGCTACCATAAGTGATAACAATTGACAAATCTAACAAAATTGCAATTTTTATACGAATTTCTGATTTACGGAGGATATAACATTACTGTAAGTGTTACTTCTCCTTTCGGTTCATAAATTGTCGAAATCTTATAAAATTGACCAAAATGTACGGAGTTGTGATTTACGGAGGATATAATGTTATCGTAAGTGTTAACAATTGACAAATCTAACAAAATTTAAAGATTATGGTTAATTAGGGTTAATTTAGGGGTTAGGGTTAAATTAGGGTTAGTTTAGGGTTTAGGGTAAATGTGAGTGGAGACTGGAGACTGGTTTACAATGTACATGGAGACTGGAGATTGGTCATATTGAATACGGGAGACTGGAGACTGGTTCCCGAACAAAATCAAACTTTTTGTATATTTTTTCAACTAGTTCCCCAAACGAGATTGTCTTATCCACCAACAATGTTTCCAAAGATTTACTATATATGACCAAATCTACTATTATCACTATATTCAAAATTTTCATTCGTATCGTATTTAAATTCACCGCCATATCAGATATAAAGTATAATTTTGTCCATACCTACAAGTAAACAATTAAAATTAACTCACAACCTATCTTAATAAAAAAAAATATTTAAAATTCAACCAAATATGTTATTTTGATATTTGGTATTTGTCCTACCAAACTCCAGTCTCTGGAGACTCCAATTGGAGGCTGGAGACTGGAGTTTGATACTTCAATTGGACACTGGAGACTGGATCTCCAGTCTCCGAACTCCAGTCTCTGGAGACTGGAGACTGGACAAACTCCAGTCTCCAGTACGACAATATTGCAACATAGCTCACCACGGTGAGCTATAAACTCACCGCGGTGAATTATATTCTCACCGCGGTGAGCTATATATCTCACCGCGGTGAGTATATAAACTTACCGCGGTGAGTTTATATCTCACCGCGGTGAGTTCATATTGCGAAGCAACACCAGTTTTTGTTTTTTTTCGCTTTTTGCCCGTAAATCATCAAATTTTCACTTAAAAATTAAACTAACTTGCAAATAATATCTTTATATGTTGTTTTTCTCCATGTTCCTCTTTGATTTGAGTGAATGTGTGTGAAAATATAAAAATTTGTGAGAGAATTTTGTTAGGGTTTATAGAGAAAGAATGAAAAATGGTAGAATGGGGTTTGATTTTAATTTTTGAAAATGTTGGGGTATTTGTTTAGATTGTTGTTTAATTAGGGAGATTTAATTAAGTTAATTATGTATCCTAATTAAACCGATGGCATTCTTACAATTTTAATTTTTTTAATGGCATTTATCCTATTTAACAAAGCTGTAAGGGCATTTTAACAATTCCCTCACAAAATGCACATAACCCATGATTTCAATCACTTCGTCTGTCCCTAAATTTGGGGCTTTTAATTGCTATCGCAACAGTGATCTAATGTTGCGTTCAAATAGCATTCACTCTCACCCTCAGCTCTCTCTCCTCTCAACTTCAAGTCCTAGATTTAGAACTTCGAAATTCTCTTCAAAATCACATTTTCCTCCTAATTTGAGTTTTCAGGTTCCAGAAACTCATCACAGGTTCTCAACCAAGGTAAATAATTTGAGAAAAGAGTAAAATTTACTTACGTGCGAATGAAATATATAAGTTCTTATCATCTTTGTGATTATGAATAATTTGATTGATTATTGCCATTGAAACGGTAGAACAGTTGGGATGTGAACTGGGTTCTATTAAGTATATGATTTCACTTATGTTTGTGATAATTCATCCGTTTAAAACTGGATTTATGAATTTATGGATTCATTCTCGTGCTTTGATGTGGAAAATTTGAGGTATTAAAGCCTTGTTGTTTATGTTAGTAGTGGACAGATGCTAGTAAAAATATTCAATATTTGCTCACAATTCGTCCGCATACATAAGCATGTGCTGCATTTGTATGTATGTAGATTTGAGTTTTATCTTAGATATGTACTGGCTTTCTTTTATTTTTCATTTTGTTTATATATTTGTCTATTGGTATTTGCACAAGAATTCTAAAAATTATATTAGCTCCTGAAATCTAATGATGTAGAATATATTTTCATATACATTTATTCTTGCCTAAAATTGTTAGTCTGGCATTGATTGTTAGGTGTAAGATCCAATTTTCTCCCCCAATCTTAATATTCTGTTTCCTTTTCAATTTAATATGGATTTGGGGCAAGAATTATATTAGCTCTCCGGTTTTTGGCAATTCTCAAGAACAACTATATTGTTGGATAAGGTGGTTGTGTTAGTAATCGGTTAATGAGATTTTTAATTGGCTTTGATTCACCTTCAAAGAGCTCTTAATTAATTGTGAATGAGAAGAGAAAATAGGCCTAAATATACCTGCACGGAATCTGTGAATGGGGAAGAAAACATAAGATTAGCGAATAGATCGCATGCCAATCTCATTGTGATTATTACTGAATTTGAAGGTAGAGAGACATTTGTTATTTATGGAACATGCCCCCTCATGTGTAGATTGTAAATATTTTACTCGAGCCTTACACATTGAATTTAGAATAGGGGGTGGAGAGATTCGGACACATGACCTCCTTTTGGCCTGGCTCTCTAGTAACATATTGAATGTCCAACTCATCTAAAAGCTTAAGTTTTCGAGAGGACTGAGGAGAGACATTTTAATAATTATAACTTAACAAAAGGGATTGGACGAGTAGACATGAAAAGCTGTAGAACTATAGTTGAAAGAGGATATAAAAATTTGAGGAATAAACCATGTATATCACCTTGTTCACTATTATAGTAATAAAAAAACTTATATCTAGTCGTCGAGTGCATAAGTTCAATTTAGACTTGCAATCTCTTTAAATTCACATGACTGTTTGATCAAAAATAGTAAATTCTGGATTTACCCCAAGTATGATTTGCTTCTGCACAAGTGCTATGTATGCTTTTAAAGTTACTATTATTTGATGTTCCTATTAGTTTATGCTTGGGCTTTGTCCCCTTGTTATTGTAGAAGTGGAAAATTTCATGCTTTCGGCATGAAGAATCGTCTGGCACTCCAAATCTAGAGCCATCTGAGGAAATTCTTCATGAATCGGAGAAATCAGAAATTAATAAACCAGCCGTTGGTAAAAGAAAATGGAGCACGAGTCTTAGAGAGGTAAGGATGTCTTTCCCTGATTTGGCCGTTCTTAAAGTTTATTATCTGGTATCTGTTGCTTATGATCAACCATTGGAATCATGATGTTGTATTACCTTGCTTTCATAATCTCTTAATCTTCCTAAATCTGGTTTTGTAGCAAGTATGAATTAACATAAATATTGTTGATCCAAGTTTATTTTTATGGGTCAAATTTCTGGAAGTCTTTTTAACAAGCATACATAGGCAGTCTTCTATGGCCTTATAATGAATGGGCTAGTGGACTCAATTAGTATCTTGGCATGAAACATCATTTATACATTGTACTTTCCTCATCCCAACTAAATGTGTTTTTGAAGGAAACAGTAAAGATATAAAGAAATTATGCAGCATTTAGCAAGGTCCAATATTAAGAAATTGAATATATTCTCTTTCTAATACGCTATATTATCTCGCTGCTCATCTGTATCTTGTGTTTGACGGGCCTGTTTCGACATGATCAACAATGAACGCTTTATATGCATATAATGAGGAAGTATTTCCTATATTCTGGATGCTAATTTTTTTTTACTAGCTGTTAAAAAAAAGCAAATTGTAAAGACTTATTCATATATCAAGGAATTTGAAAAACATGGCAAGTGTGTGATAGTGGGCTGTATGGTATTTCTTTTTCAGGTTGTAGATGCGTTTAGAGTGATTGGGAAACCATGGACTGTACCATGGACTGCAGAGACAATCCTACAGGTAAGGGTCCTCTTCCTTTTATAATTTATGCTGTCATAATGTTTGTCCTTTATATTTTTGTTTATCTCAGTTGTCATTATTTCCTAAATTCTAAAGTTTCAAACATAGTATAACTATTGTGTGTAAATGCACTTTTGTCTTCAGTTGTCTACTTTACACTTCAAGTCGTAAACTTGAACCTTTATTACAAATTTTTTTATTGGGGGAAATATGATAAAATTTTCCCGTGTCAATATGGTTAACTCGAAATGTTGAACTATCTCATTCATTTTGAAAGTTGAACATAGGCGTTACTGATGTGAGCAAACTAATAACTGTTGTAATCAATATATCAAATTGCTCAGAGAAATGATAAATGTCTAGTTATGCAAGCTGTTTACAATGAGAAGATTATTCCTAACATCAAGAATATTGATGGTGCAATCAAACAGACTCTCGTATACCATTCACTCGAATCAGATTTTAGCCAGTCTACAATGTTTTAGTATAATTAAGTGAAAACACATTAGAAAAAAATTGAGTCTTCATCTAATACCAAATATAATTCCCTTTTTTTTTTTTTTTTTTGCATTATTTGAAAAAACGAAAACATGATGTAATGCATCTCTCTTTTATCACACACTGATTGAAAATTTCCAATTGAGATAAGCTCCAAGTATTCAGATTTTGAACTGCCTAGAAAGGATTCAGTTTGGGAAGCCCTATCCTCGAATGACTTGTACAAGCCCATCAAACACATGTCATCAACACACAGTGCCTTTGTCCTAGCCACATTCCACTATTCCAACCGATGCCCATTGTATCTCGCTTTTACATGAATGTGCTGGGCCAAGTGCCCCAACACTTTGTGCTACTACTACAAGCCAGCACCCGGTTTTATGCCATTATAAAGTGAATTGGTAAGGTTTGACTATCAAATACACAGTTAGGCAGGGATATGGTAAGACATTTGAATTAAATTTGAATATTTCCCTGAGCTGCTTACGGATTCTTAGATCACTACCATTGTATCAATCTAAACTGAAATGAAGTGCTGGGATAATCCTGTTAAAAAACATGGTGATGATAATAATTTTGCTAATGTGTGAGAAGTACTTGTAAGCCAATTTGGATTTTGTTTCAAATGAAGAAGAAAAAATGATAATCGTAATTTAAAAGAGAAAAGAAAAACTCATTTGGTACTTTTTTTTGGTGATGTAGGTTACACTCCTTTGGGTTATGTCATTCTGGTTTGTGGGCTCATGGATGATCCCATTTGGAGCTCATATAGTTGGATTCAACAAAGAATCTCTAACATTTAGAGGGCAGGCTTTGTTCAGCCTTCTAACAGATGTGACCGAAGGTCTTGCTGGAATTTTAATTCTTTACCGCTGCTTGTCTCGGTTTCGTCCCCTTACATCTGATTGGTTTAAATTTAGCCTAAAAGGAAATTGGATTTTCGATGTTTTGCTTGGCTGCTTAATGTTTCCATTGGTCAACCGCCTTTCTCAGTTCAACCTCGACCTTTTGCCCATTTTACCCCCTACTCCCGTTACTCTCTCGAGTGTAGAGCAGTCAATAATGGCACGTGATCCTATCGCAATGGCACTTTATGCTCTGGTACTTGTTGTATGTGCTCCTTTATGGGAGGAAATCGTATTCCGAGGCTTCCTTCTTCCTTCTTTGACTAAATATATGCCTGTTTGGTGCTCAATCTTGATGAGTTCTGTGGCCTTTGCACTTGCACATTTCAATATACAAAGGATGTTACCGTTGATTTTTCTTGGGGTTGTAATGGGTGTAACTTATACGAGGTCCCGGAATCTGTTGCCATCTATGCTCTTGCACAGTCTTTGGAATGGCTTTGTATTCTGGGATTTAATGAAATGAAATTCTTATTATTTGTTATTTTTTCTCTCTCACAAAATCTGGAATGTTCTTGTGCTATTGCTATGGCTACGAGATTGAGTCGAGGGGCAGATTGCGCCAGTGGAATTTAATGGTCGAAAATGGATTGATTTGGTACTTTGTAATTTGTTGCATGGAGTCTGAGGGATCTAGCTTGGATTGTTCTTTGTTCCAATGAAGGAATGGAAAGTAGGAGAAATAACATAATGCAGAATATGTATGTTGTAATAGGAAACAGAGTAATAATCTTTTGTTTATGTAAGTTGTAAATTGATCGAGGCTTTACTTTAAGATCTTTCTTTCCAAAACGTAACGGTCTATTTTTAGTATTTCTTCCCCCTTTTTGTAAAGAAATATACTACAGAATTTCAGAAATAATAATAATGAAATCCCACATGTATTAATGTAATCCCTATAGCTAATACTCTATATTGGTACTTCTGTGTAAAAGCTATATTTGTCTCTTAAAAAACCTTCTAACTAGCGAAATATGTGTCGGAGCTACTACCAAAAATACTATGTAATGGAAGAGCAAATTTTTTCACTACTAAAATTATCAGTGAAAGACTGCTGCTTAAAATCGAAAGCAGTCTAGTAGCAAATATGTTGACTAGAAGAAGTTAAAGCCCAAAGAATTTCTTGTGGTTTAAAAATATAGTGAAAGCCCAAAAAAAATTTGTTAGAAATAGCAACAAAAAAGAAATGTCAGAAGTGGGATTTGAACCCACGCCCTCTCTCGAAGACCAGAACTTGAGTCTGGCGCCTTAGACCACTCGGCCATCCTGACGTTTTGTTAAAGTTTACCATTACAATATATAAAACACTTAACAAAGTGAGTTTTCACTCGTTTAACGTAGTGGGTTTGGTACTTGGTAAAACCGTAAAAGATAATTTTTAAGAGTAGAAAAAACGAAATAACTATATATATATATAAATTTCACATTAATATTTTCATCTTCCTTGTATCTAACATCAAAATATATAATCAAAGAAAAATGCAAATTATGTGAAAGCAAGAGGTAAAATTGAAAGCAATATAATAATATCGTAGTAATAGAAAATCATTTGTTTTGAGATCCCACTGGGATTATCAACTTACCTACCATGAATATCTTTTTTTTTCCGTCACTAAATTCAAGGTATTGCCACCACACTTGACCATTAATTATTGCATAGAAATGAGAGAAGAGCTGTACATATCGTTAAGACAAAATTTATTATAAATATAAGAAATCTGTACATTTAAGAATAATTTTTTGTTATTCATTAGTACTATTTAGGTGGTATTTTCGAAAACTTATAAAATCACTTTTCTGCTTTTTTTCATTTAAAAGTACTTAATGATATGTTTTTCATTTCAACTTCTCTACTAGATTCTCTTAAAAAAAGCTAAAAAGGACATAAAAGCAGAAGTAGCAAATGGGCTGCTTTTAGCTTTTGGAGGTTTTTTTTCCTCTTAATTTGCAAACACTATCCAATAAAACACTTTTCCTCTTAAAATGCAAACAACTTTCACTTTATATTCTTAACTACTTTTAAGTGATTTTTCAAAAATCTCTAACTTAAGTAAAAGCTCAAGCATTTGAAAACACCGCCTTAATGCAAATTATCTTTCCCACAACTTATCAGTACTCTCGGTATTGTTAGATGATACATAGATCCTTCAACTCTACAAAGTTGTGTAATCAATTCCGCTGGTTTTTTACTTCAACTCTAAATCAAAAACTTTGGTTTCACATAAATTGATGTTGCTCTATTTCGTCTGAGTATAGTTTCAGATTTTTATTTTGATCATATATTCATATTCATGAGCATACAGATCTCCATATTGATCACTTTCCTTTTTTTTTTTAGTTAGAAAGAGAGCTAAAAGTTAAAGCTAAACTAAATCTTGAACCAAAAACTGTTGAACAAAGTCAGGAGGGTTCAAAATTCCAGTCTCGAAACAATGTTCATTTTCAGCAAGAGCGTCCGCTACACTATTCGATGTTCTTCTCACATGACCATAAGTATGTTCCAAGGCTTCTTTAGAAAGCTCCTACAGTCTTCAAGAATATTGTCCAAAGGATGGTCTCTCGAAGAGTTTTTATTAACCAAAATAAATAAATCGCCTCTGAATCTATTTCCACAATCAAATTTTAGTTTGATTCGAGCCACAAGTCCAATATTCAAAAGGAACACCAAATTGAATTGCAAATTGTCGAAACCCAATAGACCAACGCCTACTCTATAGAGTATATTCCGATGGCCAACTCTCGATTGGGCCTCCAATCCATATAGAAAGAAGGGTTAGAAGGGCCCAATGAGTTTACCCTCAATTTACGTTTTTCACTGGGATTGATCGAGATTAAAATTTGAGTGCCACGTAGGTTCATGAGAAAATGCCTCATGTTGTAACTTGACACATACATTTATGTTAATATCTGCATACTGATTGCCTAGGTTTCATGTGTGTGTTATGTGAGTTAGTGTCTGGAGTACGGGCAAATTCGTGCTAAAACTGGTGCACCTGGTCCTATTTTGCCCATTTGTGACATGAACTTCAAATATTTCATAATAAAAACATAACTGCGCGACGAACAGAGTTCCAGGCAGCACACCCTGCTGATCAATTATGTAGAAAGTTCAACGAACTCTTTCCCCAAAATAGATATTTCTTCACTCTATAAAGATAAGGAGCACAGCTGTCATAAATGAAAATCCCAGGGGCACTTTATTAAATAATTCTGCGCCCAATTTTTTAGACTCTCATGCAATTGGCTATGAATCTCGGTGCACCAGGCCACCTCACCTCTTAATTTAGTTTAGTTTTGCTGCCATAGTCATAGGATAGGCCACGTAAAAATAAAAAAAATCTAGGTGCAGGATCTAATCCAGTGTGTCACTTTCCATCATAATTCTGATGCTGCATACCCATCTTGTACGTTGGTTCGTAATTAAGCGGGTCCCACTGAGAGTCAGACAGTTTTTTTTGGAAACAGAATCATCAGATACGGTGATCATACACGCAAGTCGAATCACAGCCGTTAATGTGGGGCCCGATGTCATGCTACTTTGTTTAAATTTGCAGAAACCGAGGCCTGCTAAAGCGGGAAGCAAACCGCCTTTGTGTTATGTTAAGAACACAGAAAAACTGACCACCGGAATCGTGAAACACCTCTCGCCGCCGTGTGAAAAGGTTATCCCCCTAACGGCGTCGCCACCGCATCCACCTGTTTGATTACCAAATCTTCTTGTGGAGAGAGTTATTTATTAAATCAAATAATTAACACGTACTGTACGACAAAAACATTAATTAAGTACGAGTAGATTAGTTAATTAATTACGAAATGGAATCGAAGCATATGTTGATGTCAGCATTAGGAGTGGGAATAGGAGTAGGAATGGGGCTTGGATTGGCGTCCGGATCTCAAACCGTCACGAAATGGACCGGAAGCGGCGGCGGCGTTACTCCGAAGACTATGGAACAGGAGATGCTATTCCTCATTTCTAATGGAAAGGATAGCCATGTCACCTTCGATCAATTCCCCTACTATCTAAAGTAATTTATATTTATTCTCATTCTCCTTTCATGGTCAGTGTGTTGGTGAGATTTTTAATAGCCTTTTAGTTGAATTAGCAGTTTTTAATTGAAATCCCTATGGTTTCTTCTCGAATTATCATCACTAGCTTTCTATTGCTGGCCCTGTAATTATATTTATCTATCAGATAGAGGTGGAGTATTAATTTGATACACATGCATAATAATAAGTCTTCTTGAGTGTTTACCATTTCATCTTGAAAATGGTTTTTGCTTGTGTTACGTTCTGATGTAAGCCAGACTTACTTGTTGGCACAGCTCTTATAATACCATGGAACCTTGGTGTAAGATTCCACTAATATTGTTTTTGTGCATCAAAATGATAGTGAACAGACTAGAGTCTTGTTAACAAGTGCCGCGTTTGTTCATTTGAAGAAAGGCGATTATACCAAGCACACAAGGAATCTCTCTCCTGCAAGTCGAACAATTTTGCTGTCTGGCCCCGCCGGTAAGTTGCTCAAGTGTTGTTCATCTGATTTTGATGAAGTGTCCCTTTATTATATATCTGATGTGATTGCTCCAATTCATTTTTTCCAGAACTTTATCAGCAAATGCTTGTGAAGGCTTTGGCTCATTATTTTGACGCCAAGCTGTTGTTATTAGATATAACTGATTTTTCTTTAAAGGTGAGTGAGCAGTTATTTGAATCTCAGCTGTCTTATTGCTGATGGCTTTTGCAAGTAGGGGATCAATCATGTTTTCTTCTTATATCAATGTCTTTTCATTGTTCTTTTTTAACAGATTCAGGGCAAGTACGGAGGTTCTAGTAAAGAAACTGTAAGGCATTCTGTCCTCGGCTGGCAACTGGCGTTACTAAATTTTGTGACATTTTGTTCTGTTACTAATATCTCTTTTGTAGTCCTTCAAAAGGTCTATATCTGAAACAACACTGGGCCGAATGTCTGAGTATCTTGGATCATTTTCATTACTTCAACCAAGGGAAGAAAATACAGGTACAAGTGGATGAATTATTCAAATTCTGCATACAGCTAAATTTGCATGGAACTTCAAAGCTCAACCATTCAACTTAGTTTTTTGTTTATTTTGCAAAACTTTTGACACGTAAGACATTTTTTCTCTTTTCTGTGTGGTTCCATGTTTTTTTTTTCCAAATACTGTCTCTCTATTGTAAACTTGTCAATATAGAAGTTTGATGCATCGAACATTTTTCTTTGTCGGCCTTGCTTCTTTTGTATCCTTACTGTTCTCAAATATTAAAACTAGGAGTTATATATCATCTATGAATCTTGAAGATATGATATTGTTTACATTATATGGCATTTAAATCTGGCAAATGTGGTGGGTACATCGCTAGTGTAGAATGATATTTGTATGTCATAGCTGGCTACAATACTTGGGTATGTCATTGCGCTGGTCAGGGTACATCCAGTATCTTTTAGAAGAGAGTTCCCATGGAAATTGCATTTGGTTGTTGTGTTATGTCAGAGAACTACAATTCTAGAACTCGAGGTGATGATGACTATTTTATCTTAGCATCAGGTCAACTAAGTCCAAGTCCCCTCCCCTGTTAATATTAGAGCTAATTCTTGATTTGTATCCTGGTTCTTGTATGCAATGTCTGAGGAAACTATAATCAACTTTGGATACAACTATCTGTTCGATAGTTAACTTCTCGGTAGAGTATATGCAAGTGCTGCTGCTCTTATATGTACCTGACCTTTTATGTAGTAATCTTTGTTTTAGTTTAATGGATGTCTCTTAGTACAAAAATTCCTGACCTGTATCTTCAGTTGTTCTTTTAGCTTAAAGTTCTTGATTAAGATATATCTATTAATGTATTATATTCTCCTTTAATACTTCATATTTATAATAGTACTACCCAGTGCTTTGTGTTACATAGACAATGTAATTCTTCATCTTGATTCCACCTTTTGTCTAGTGTGTGCAATTCCTCCTTCCTTGCTCACTATATATCTCTCTCCCGTTGCAGGTACACTGCGTAGGCAAAGCAGCGGAGTTGATCTTGGATCATAGTACGTAGTGGAAACTTTTTTAGATAATTTTTATTTGGTTGTCTATTCTCCATGTATGTCCTTCTTATGGCATGCATCTAAATTTGCAGTGAACAAGAAGGCTCTAATCCTGCGAAGCTGCGTAGAAATGCATCTGCTGCGGCGAACATCAATATTCTTGCCTCAACACCTTCAACTTCAGGTTTTCAATCAATTTAGTCAATACTCCTAAATCTCAAAGACTCGTCATTTAGTGAAACATATTGGATAAAAATTATAGTTTGGATGGATATCCTGTTCAAAACAGTTTGAACACTGAAAGCTGAAAGATTAATGTTAACCTATAGACCTTGTTTGTAATACATAGAGACCAGATTATGTGTTTATTTTACGCATATTGATTAAAGATTCCACTGTAAGCTTGGGGTTATTTAGTCAACGTAAATATAGTCAACGTAGATACAGTTACACTCCTTAAAATTAGGATGGTTTCCCTTTTTTCCAAGATTGTAGTTTACCAGAACTTACTTGACTCAGATTGGGTGCTGAATTTTGTAGTCAAATGTAGTCTGAGTTTTCATAATCAGGCACTTAATATCGACATTTTGTTGGATAAAAGGCAACATGCTTGTTCAAAACTAAAGGGAACATTTCTTGTCTGAAATGGAATTAGTGTGCAAGAGTCCAAATCCAAATAACACGAACATAAGGAATTCACATTCGAAGTTTGCTTTCTTAACCCTAACTCTCCACTTCTCAGCTCCTCTTAAACGTACAAGCAGCTGGTGTTTTGATGAAAAGCTTTTTATTGAGACTCTTTACAAGGTATAATTTTCTAAAGTGTATTGTGGTGATTTAATACCCTGCTATCAGATTTTTTAAGATTTTCTATTTACATTTTAGAATCAATCGTACAGGTTCTTGTCAAAGTATCAAAAGTCAGTCCTGTTGTCCTTTACCTTAGGGATGTTGAGAATCTCCTCTGTAGATCACAGAGAGTGTATATCTTGTTCCAGAAAATGTTAAAGAAATTATCTGGATCCATACTGATCCTTGGTTCAAGGATTGTTGACCCTGAAAATGATTACAGATTAGTGGACGAAAAGATTTCTTCCGTATTCCCTTACAATATTGAAATAAGACCCCCAGAAGATGAAAATCATCTTGTGAGCTGGAAGTCTCAGCTGGAGGAGGACATGAAGATGATCCAGTATCAGGATAATAGAAATCACATAAGTGAGGTACTTGCTGCTAATGACCTTGATTGCGATGATCTTGGTTCAATCTGTTTGGCGGACACTATAGTTCTTGGCGATTATATAGAAGAAATTGTGGTGTCAGCTATCTCCTACCATTTGATGAATACTAAGGAACCTGAATACAGAAATGGGAAACTTGTTATATCATCAACAAGGTGGGTCATTTTCCTCTTTTTTATTATGTATCAGTATCATATAAGTTTATGTTATATCAAACCTTTTCCAACTTATTATCATGACCTTGAATCAGTCTGTCGCATGGGTTGAGCATATTTCAGAAGGGTAAATCTGCCGGAAAGGATACCTTAAAGCTTGAAGCCCATGAAAAGCCAAAGGTTCTTTATTCTGAATTCCGTAGGCTATGTATGCGTATGTGTATACATATAACTTCTTCATGTAACTGTATGTGTGGTAAATCACAGGTGAAGTCAGACGTCAAAGCTGTGAGTTCCGTTTCTGAAACAAAAGCAGGAACCACCGGACCTGAAAATAAGAGTGAAGAGCCACCAGCTTCAAAAACTCCAGTAAGTTTAATCCTTCAGTTCCATGCATAACAATTTCCTACTGAGGTATTTGGATTTGAGGAGGGGATCCGGGAGAAGGATTCAAGATTGGGTGGATTTCCAAATCCATCACTTTGGTTGAAAATATAATACAAAATGGCTACTTGAGGATTTGAAATCCTTCCAAAATCAAAGTGATCCAAACGGGTGCTACGAATTTGGTATTATGGATTTCAAAACCATAGCTTCAAATACTTCAGTCCACATAAGCACTATTGGTATTTGGTGGATCAATGTGCCTTTCTGTGGAAGTTGCAAATTTTGCATGATCTTTTAGCATGTCATGGTTCTTAAATTAGTCGCAATTAGTATCGGAATATGCTCGAGGCTATGGTACTGGCATGTCAATGTTTTTATGATAACATTATCCGGATTGATGTTCATAATTAATAATAACATGCTGCTCAAGTTGTAAGTTACAATATGTGATGTAGAGTAATAGCATTATCTGTAACTCCAATCCTTTCCTTAGCCTTTTATGCCTTTTCTTTTATCTCTTATTCTGCTCATGCAGCACTTGTTTGTTTAATTCATTAGGAAATCCCTCCAGACAACGAATTTGAAAAGCGCATACGACCAGAAGTTATACCAGCAAGTGAAATTGGTGTGACTTTTGCAGATATAGGTGCTTTAGATGAGATTAAGGAATCTCTACAAGAATTAGTGATGCTTCCTCTCAAAAGACCAGACCTTTTTGAAGGAGGCCTTCTAAAGCCATGCCGCGGAATACTGCTTTTTGGGCCTCCTGGTACAGGAAAAACTATGCTCGCCAAGGCTATAGCTAATGAAGCTGGAGCAAGCTTCATAAATGTTTCAATGTCTACTATTACTTCTAAATGGTTCGGTGAAGATGAAAAGAACGTCCGAGCCCTGTTCACCCTTGCAGCCAAGGTGTCCCCTACTATTATATTTGTGGATGAAGTTGACAGCATGCTGGGGCAGCGGACTAGAGCTGGAGAGCATGAGGCCATGCGAAAGATAAAGAACGAGTTCATGACTCATTGGGACGGATTATTGACTAAACCTGGTGAAAGAATACTGGTTCTTGCTGCAACAAATAGACCATTTGATCTTGATGAAGCAATCATTAGACGCTTTGAGAGAAGGTACTACCACATTCTCTTAAGTCAGCCAATGTGAATCTTTTTTGGTTAAGCCTGAAGAAACTGATGATTGCCTTGGTGCCGATGGCTCCAGCTACAAATAAGAGCATAACCTATATGTGTGCTAGATTGGTTGCATTAAGTTTCTGGTGTAACCGAGTGAAAACTAATAAAAAAGTTATTTTGTTATTACAGGATAATGGTAGGTTTACCATGTACGGAGAACAGAGGGAATATCCTAAGGACATTACTGTCCAAAGAGAAAGTTGACGATGGTTTGGACTTTATTGAGCTTGCAGCAATGACAGAAGGATATAGTGGGAGTGATTTAAAGGTTTCACTGTACTACTCTAGGTTTTAGATTATGGATTAATCATGTCTTGTCAATGTTTAACCAGATAACATGTGAAACAGAATTTTTGCATTACTGCTGCTTACCGACCAATTCGAGAGTTAATACAGCAAGAGAGGCTAAAAGATCAGGTGAATGTTATACTAAACGTAAATTATGTTGTATATATATACATTTCTTTAACTTGGGATGACTGTGCCGTGGTACATACCAGGAGAAAAAGCATAAAGCTGAGGAAGGGGATCAGTCCGGAGAGAGTTCAGCTAGAGAAGATAAAAAAGAAAGAGTCATCACTATAAGGCCATTGCACATGGAAGATTTTAAGGAAGCAAAGAATCAGGTAAAGATTGTCTCCATATACCATCCTCACAATTCTTGCTTAATTGAGTATTAATCTTGTTTAATTAAAATTCATTCGCAATGTTATACTCACTCCAATATAATGAATGAATTGCACAGGTTGCAGCAAGCTTTGCATCTGAAGGGTCGGTAATGACAGAACTGAAGCAATGGAATGAATTGTATGGAGAAGGTGGTTCGAGGAAGAAGGAACAGCTATCTTACTTCTTGTAAGATACCACTTGCATTTGCATATGACATGAGGTGTTATATTGAACTGTACTATTTGCTTATGCACGCCCAATAAAGGTGTGGGTTTGGTTGGAGAATATAGAATTATAATACTGTAGGATAAATACTACTAAGTTGTGGTGGTTTGTAGTTTACACGTTTTCTTTGCTGCTTTCACCCCGAATGTGGTTTGTAAATTAGTTTGAAGTTCAGGATGCTTGTTTAAGTTATAAATTTGCACTTCAGCGGTTCTTGGATAAAATCTGCAATGATGCCTCTTGTTTCTTTGATTAAAAAATATACTCCCAATATTATTCTAAATAGACGGTTTAACTTGATAAATAAAAGAGCAAAATACCTTCCTGTATTATTATAAAAAAAAGTGCACTACCTCCCTCTTGATTTTTATATTTTTTAAAAGAGGTAAAATATATATCACAAGGAGTTATAAAATGTAATGTTTTGATCAATTGTTTTTTCAAGAAAATGTAAAATGTATGTGCAACTTCACTAACAAGAAAATAAATATCTCATTATTTCGTATCATATTTCATATCACATGGATTTAAAATAAACATCTCATTATTTCGTATCTTATCTCATATCACATGGATTTAAATTGTTCATTAGTTAATTTCACATGGACATAAATTAATTTTCTATTTTATATCACAAGGAGAAATTGCCCATTAATCATTTCATATAAAATTTACTTGAAAAAACCCGATTTAAAATAACTGACCAAAACCTCAAAACTCACAAGTTAGCAAATATATCAACTCTGCACCACAGGTCCGAAGAAACTTTCCTGCTATAGATTTTGGTGTTTTATTTCATAAATTACACTGAATTTTCAGAACCGTTACGCAAAAAAATTATGACTTTAATCCAAAAATAATATCAGCTTTGTGTGAACATGAATTGGAACTTAATGAAAATTGTTTAGTTTAATTGAAAATATGAGCAGAAGGGGCTGTTTTCCGTTTTGGTTAATGGAAACTTTATGCCAAGCACGTTTTTCCGAAACTCATCGAATCACAAGACAAATACAGCTAGTAATTCGACCACCAGAAATGAAACAAAACTAGAAATATATCATTGAAAAATAAAAGGAGTGACAACCATCAGAACGTGACATGAAGGAAGACATTACTGAATTCAACTGAGTAACACCATAATTTTACCAGTCTATAGATTCAACGAAGGCCATCCTCCTACTATAAACAGAAGCAAACCATACAAGACACAAGCAGCACAACTCTGTGATTGATTACCTAACTAACTAGCTCAGTCCCTCTTTTTCAACGGCCCTTTCGGTACCTTGCTAAGAACTTTAGCATCAAATACCGCATACTGTTTCTTCAACTCCTTCATTGCCTTCTCAGCAAAAGAGTCCACTTGGTCTTCATACTTATCATACAACAGAGGCAAGGTGAATAGGGCCACGGTAACTGTTTAAAAACAATGCACATCTACGTTAGAGAGCACAAACATGTGATAAATCAGAATTCAACCAAGTTATAAGGACATAAGCAAATTAGACATTACTTGTATACAGTAGAGTCAAGAAATCAGTGCAACCTCCAACTATTGACAACACCCATAATCCAGCAATCACCTGTTTGGTATGGTATCAGCGCACAAATGAAAATCGATTAATACAGAGTGCTTATGAAGACATCAATTGAAAAAGAATCTACAAATATCACTTGAAATGGATATAATAGTCATATAATGTGATTGATTTATCTTTGATCTTATTTTAGTTTGATGTATCCAACATTTAAAAATAAAAATTTAAGGGTACATACAGAGAGAAACTTCTTCAAATCTTTTCCTGATGCAATGGACCTCAGAATAGCAAAGGCATGATTTATCTCACTTCTCAAAGCAGATGCAAATTTCAGAAGAGGCTCTTCTGGAATACTTACGTCTGGGATTTTTGGAGGAGATCTAAACACGATTAAAGTAATTCATTAATTCATATCACAGACGTCATGTAAAGCATTAAAAGAAGTATAATTTGATGAAACAATAAGAAGCTCACTTCTTGATGAAGGTGGTAGCATTAGACCACAAGAACAAAATGGCAAGACTAAGGATCAAACCATGACAGAGCAAAGTGAGGAAATGGTATTCAAGAACATCAAACAAAACCCAGATAACAGTAGCTCCACCTAGCACTCCTGCGGAAACCTTCTTATCCTTCCATAGAAGCACATCGGCAGCTGAATCGTACAAAACATTCAGAGTTATAATAATATAAATCCTCGGAGTACATAATTATCTAACCTTTTTTGCTACATTAGTATTCATGAATGTCTACAAACTTGACCAAAGTTATACATACTGACATAATACTACTTGCCATTTATTTATGCAACCAAAAGCTAAAGCTACATAAACTAAAATACTAAAATTAAAAGCAAATTCTCCAAGAGTTAATCAACTTTGTTTATTTTATTCTTATCTACACATCCTAAACCTCCAATCCAGAAACACAGATAACCAAGACAAAATTAAGAATAAGCCCAGCATAAAAATCCAATCAGAGTACAACGTTGAACGATGAGAAAAGTAGCAAATATCACTCCGCATATATTAATCTTTCACAAAACACACACATAATCAAAATGGAGGATTTAATTTTTTCATTGACTAACGTCCCCCCAAAAAACTAAAGTAAAGCAAAATACGTGATTTTCTAGTAAGTTTGATGGTAAACCCCAAAATTAATTCCAATAACCGCAAAAGGCAAGTTCGAATTTCGTCTAAAGCAAAATACAGGAAAAAGCCGAAAGTTGCGATGAAATTGCGAAATTCCAAAACAAACAATTTTTGCGATCAAAGTTGGAATAAGATTGAAGAACTCAAAATTAGTTATCCGGGATTTTTGTGTTTTTGTTAACGTACGTTTGCCACCACCGAGAACTTTGTGGACGGGCTTCTCCCTTCCGAAGAGGCGGTACACCTTATCCTTGACGGAACTCGTTTTCTTCTTCTCATCATCAGAATCCGAAGAAGAAGAAGACGACGACGAACCGTGAACTTTGTCAGCAATTTTCTCCATAAAAGACTCCTCCTTTTTCTCCTCTTCCTTGTGTTGATGATCTGCCATACCTCCCCTGTTAACAGATGCACAAAATAGATTCACTCAGACAGACTCTCGCTCTCTGTACGTGTGAATAATGATGAATCTTGAAAGTAGAAAAGAAATAAAATGAGATTGATAGATTCTGGTGAGGGATTTATTGATGGGGAGAAGGGACACGATGTTGAATCTGGGACGTTGAATTATGTCGACCCGGATTTGAAGGGGTGAGATTATGCGGGATGTCTGGTCAATGTTATTTATTTAGTTTAGCATTTTTTTTCTTTGAGGGTAAGTTAACTTAAGCCTCGTGTCTTTGTATAATAAGAACATACTAGAAGGTAATTAATAGGGTGTCATCAAATTACATTCTCAACTAACCAAAATAAATAAATAGAAATTACAATTTTTATACGAGCAAGTTTTAACTCTTCTTGATATGGTATAATCTGCATTACTCTTGAATTATGAAAAAAAAAAATCTGCATTACTCTTATTGATATGGTATAACTCGGAGCACAAAAAATGACTCCATAGCTATAGTCAAGCTAGCAAGACATGAGTGCGACCAGGGGCGGATCCAGGATTCCAAAGTCAAGGGGACCAACTTTTATTTTCATAAAAAAAAATATGCATAAATAGATGGACACAAAATATATAATCTAAAATGTATTTTGACTATATTATAATTGTACACGATGTTCATTAATATACTATAAAATAGTTTCAAATAAAACTAATATTCTTCTCATTTTGAATTAAAACATTAGCAAAATAATAAATAATAAATAAACTTGTATATTGTTTTCAAGCTTATTTTTTACAAGGTTTACTTTATATTTCACATATAGAACATATAAAATAATGAATAAACTAATATCACAATACACTGCTATCATATTGATTTAAGAACCTAAATAATTTAATTATCATACTATTAATAAACATATCACTTAAATTTATAAAATTTGATAATTTAGATTTTAAAAGAAATCAATAAGCATTCAAATAAACTATATATAGATGAATAGAATTTAAGGAAAAAAAAAGCAAAGCAAAATCTTCCGCCCCTGAGTGCGACATCATTTATATAAAATCACATGGAGACCATCACAACAAAACAAATATAAATGATGACACTTATTTTCCGAAACAACAAATATCTATCTTATTTTCCAAATAGCTCATTTAAAATTCAAACAAATTTAAGATTATTTCACTTCTTTCTTAAATACCAAACAACCATTCCGTAAACCATCATAGACCATCACGTCATTTTCCATACTAAAATAATTATTCTTTACTCCGATATTAGATGAACATTTACTCTCTCCGTTCCATTTATTTTGCTGCTTTTGCTATAGTACTCGGTCAAAATTTTCATTCTTTTAAGTGACTTATCATATTAAATTATTCACATTTATGGTGTATTAAACCTTTTAAATATTAATATACATGGTATTATATGATATTATTAATTTATTAGTGAAGTATATTAATTAAATTATCTACTATAATTTTTATAAATTTAATCAATATTAATTAGTTAAATGTACCAATGGATAATGAATAATGGATAAAGATAATTAGGACGTACGAAGTATTTAACAAATTTGAGATTAGAAATTGGTCTATCCCGGCCCAGTAAATTTAAGTATGATAATGCAGTTATTGGGCCTTTTTGCTAACTACACCACACAAAGGCCCAAATCATACAAACCTGGAGTGACTAAGAAAATCCTTTAGCCCAAATGTTGATCCCGCAAGGAGAAATTCTGACCACCTCACCTACCTGGAGGGCTTTCCCAGGCCGACCCAAAATACGCCGAAACTATTCATGACATCCCACGCCCCGCCTCCGAAAAGGAAAGGAAAGCTGGCCGTGTTCCCAGCATAGTTTTTGAGGCGGAGGACGGTCAACGCGGTGGCCACAAGCGCCTCATACCAATCAGATTTAGAAGTTTGTCAATCGTATGGGTCGATCTTTTGATCTCGATGTCCGACCCGATTCTGGAATCGAGGAAATCGTCCAGAGGCCTGCACCGGAAGGTATTACTCCTATTTAGTTAAAAATTATTAGTACTAATTTGTAATGGGAGTGAAATTAATTTTTTAGGCACCAATTAAGAAATCATCGAAATGGTAATCATTTAACAAAACATGTTTGTATTTGTAATTTGTGTATGAAACTATTGAGTTCAGGTAGGTACTAATTTTCCCAGGAGATACATACATTGATGTAATATTTGTTGATGTGTACATGTAGGCACAGATGCAGTGCTTAATATAACCTTCACAAGACAAGAGCTTCATCTAGTGCTTGGTTAAAGCCAGGTTGATGTTCCTCTTGTGTTCATAGGAGATGATGTTTCCCCTGGGTTGAAAAAAGGTATGCAGGAAAAGAAATGTTCATGCCCTGTGCATTTCAGTGATTTCATATAAAGCTCATTCTTTCTTCACATATGTTGCCATTAAAGTTCAAATTATGTTAGCTTTGGATTAAAACAAATGCAGATGGTCAGCATTGCCTGCCTCAAGTTGCATTTTCTGTGCACTATATATTTCTTTTAAATTATTTAGATCAAATTTGGTGTATGGATTTGACTAGCAATATGTTGAGAAATACTACAAACTACAAGTTTTGGGTCTTTACTAGAACCAACACATTTCCTACTTATTTGCATTAGCTATACATATTCTATGGAGAATTTGGCTCAGGTAAGTAGTGTGTGTTCATATATGGCTTAGATTAGATTTTGCGAATGTTCAAAGTAAGCTCAAAATATGCTGTTTTCACATTATATTATCTACAGACTAGACTTTTAATACCACAAAATTCCAACCATTTGCACCAAACCAAATGTGGCATGACATTATCATCCTTCAACAACTTCATTTTACGCCTGTGATTAGGAATTATAATTGGTCAACTTTCTACTGCCATTCTAAAATCCAGTGGCTCCGGCACTCAGCCCCTAAGTATGAATGATCGGTTTTCAATTTATGAATGTCTTCACTTTTTTTTTATTCCTATTTCTTGTTTTCCACTTACGCAAATTTTATTTTACGTTGGTGACTGATTGTGTAGGGTCGCCATTGTACGTGATATATAGAAGTGTGAAGTACTTGTGTCCTGCTGATATTGTACATTGGATGTGGATTTGAGTGAGCTTAATGTTGGCCAGAAGATTGTCGCTTGAGATCTCAAAGTTCACCCGGCTCTAAAGCTACTTAGATCCAAATTAGATGATGTGCATGCAAGATCGAGGGTGCAAGGGTTTCCGATCAAAAGAAATCCAAGTGATCCAGCAATCTACTCAAAGCTAAATCAAAAGTCTGTTTTAAGGCCATGTATTAGCTGATTGAAATATCTTTCCAGAATGGTCGATATGGATTGGCTTTGTGAAGTCTTCCTCGTTTTAAATCGAGCGGGAGTGATCCGAACTGAAGTCGAAGCAGTTCTTGTGATGGATAAAAGATTCAAAGTGCTTCATCAAGATAATAACAAGATTTTGCTTCTTGTGATGGATAAAAGATTCAAAGTGCTTCATCAAGATAATAACAAGATTTTGAGTGTCACATTGAGTTGGTGGCTCCAATGATTTTATTAGATAACCATGCTGGTTAGTACTGCAACTTTGTGTAACCAATAATATTATTTTGAGTGAAATATAAGTTTCTAGCTTTTCAATTCTAATTAAAAGTTTTACTATTACACCAAACTTTTGTTAGTATTAAATTTATGTCAATAAATATGTTGTGGACTTTGAATTGAAGGCTTCAACTATATAAATCTTAAATTGTTGCTTAGGAAAAGCATATTTATAGCAATTGAATTCATATATTCAATAAAAGACATGGATCAAATTGACTACTAGAAACTGCATGCCTTCCTCAACCTACAAGTGTCAATTTACATTTCCAATGCATGTCATATACTGCTGTGTTGGCTTTGCCTCAGACATTTTGAGCCTCGCCTCACCTCACCGCTTGTGCAAGTTTCGATAAAGTCAACAAACAATTGGAGTAGCTAGAGAATTTCTATTCCATACTCCCATTTTTCAATACCCTTTAAATGAAACGGTGGATTTTATATTAATATAATAATATGCTACTACAGTAGTATATTCTAACCACCTGGTTTAAAAATTCTTGTAGGAAATAATTTTCAGAGTAAAAGTTAGTAATTTGTTACTCACTACATTTTTATTTTTGTGTGTTTTACATAGACTAGAACTAACAAAATCAAACACAGCTCTGAATTGCATGAGTCCCATACTTAACAATTAATCCACCACCGATACAAATCAACTGGGCCGCCCACCTCGAGCCCATGCTACCAGAAGGCCTCGACAGAAAGCCCCTGGCCCAGATCGCAAAGCACATCTCAACAATGGGCTTCAACTGCGTGCGACTCACTTGGGCCACATACATGTTCACCCGGTACGCCAATCTGACGGTGGCCCAATCTTTTCAGAGACTTGGGCTTTCAGATTCAATCAAAGGTATTTCCGATAACAACCCCGAATTCTTGAATTATAGCGTGGTGGAGGCACAAAGGGCTGTGATTGAGGAGCTTGGGGATGAAGGTGTGATGGTGGTGCTTGATAACCAAGTTAGCCAGCCTATGTGGTGTTGCAGTGATAATGACGGGAATGGATTCTTTGGGGATAAGTATTTTGATGCTAATGAATGGTTACAAGGTTTGGATATTGTGGCTAACCGTTACAAACATACATCAATGGTATGTATGTATGTATGTATTTTCCATCTTTTTTCTAATATAAATACTAATTAACAACTTATTCAATTGAAAATGTAATACTATATATCTGTTCATGAATGCAGGTTGTAGCTATGAGCATGCGAAACGAGCTCCGCGGTCCTCTCCAAAACGAGAGCATATGGTATGAACACATTCAAAGAGGAGCAACAACAATTCACAATACAAATCCAAACCTCCTAGTAATTGTTTCAGGATTACACTACGATCTTGATTTCACTTTCCTAAAGGAAAAGCCATTAAAACTAACTACATTAAACAATAAATTGGTTTACGAGACTCATCGATATTCATTTAGTGCTGGACAGACACAATTATGGTTGACCCAACCTTTCAATAAAGTATGTGAAAGCATTACTCAAGAAATTCACACTAACGCCGGATTTTTAACTGAGGGTGAAAATCTTGCACCTTTATTCGTCAGTGAATTTGGGATTAACCAAGCGGAAGTCAACCGGGCCGAAAGTTTGTTTCTCGACTGTTTCTTGGGCTATTTGGCTGAAATGGATCTGGATTGGAGTGTTTGGGCTTTACAAGGGAGTTATTATCTTAGAGATGGGCTTCATGGCCCTGAAGAGACATATGGGATGTTAGATTCGAATTGGAGCTCCATTAGGAACACAGAATTTCACCAGAAGCTTCAGCTTATTCATCAGCAGATGCAAGGTAATAATATATAATATAGAAATGAAATGAAATGAAATGAAATGGGCATGTATAATGTATTATTGCATTGTCAAGCTTCAAGTTCAATTTATATTGTTAGATATAAATTTTAGTGACAATTTTGCATGTAGATCCTAACTCAAATGGTTCAAGCTATTACATACTGTACCATCCATCAAGTGGGCGTTGTGTCAATGTGGAAAATTCGGAAGTTCATGCTACGGATTGTTGGAGTTTCAGTCGATGGAAACACGAGGCCGGGCATCGAAATCCAATCCGATTGATGGACAGTGAATTATGCCTATCAGCAGGTGGGGATGGATCTCCAGTGACTCTATCAACTGATTGCACCAAAGAGCAAAGTCAATGGGAATCGCTTTCCAATTCAAAGTTTCAATTGGCAAACAAAGATGAAAATGGAACGTATTCGTGTTTAGAATGGGACCCTAATTACTCTTCAATTATTCAAACCAACAAGTGTATGTGTTTGGAAGACTCCCTTAATTGTACTCAAGGGAATCCTCAGACTCAATGGTTTAAGCTTGTTTTAGCTAATGTTTGATACAATACAATAATATAATTAATGTTCTTGTGGTTGTGGGGTTCTAGTCACCTAATTCTTTTCTTAAGGATTTGATTGATATCCATTTTCACCTAATTTATGCCACAAATTGTGAATTCATTCTTTTCTACAAGATAAAAAATCAAAGTTTTGTACATTTTATATACATGGTCACGTATGCATTACATCACTCATTTGGTAAGGGTATAATTTTATTATAATAATGTGATGCATGCATTATTAGTCATTAATCATTACATCATAAAATAAAAAATTCATGTAGGAGTGATATTTTCATTAATTTTGAAGTTCTTGTATATTAAGAGAAATTGAATAAAACATGATACAAATGAGATTTGAATTATGTAAAAAAGTCGAAATTGGAGGAAACGTTATAAACTTGATAGAATAACTCTTTGAGTTTGGCCTTTGTGTTGTGACTGAATAATGTTTTTAAAAAAAAATGTAATACACAGTTTAATAAATCAGAAGAAATAAAGTTTTTAAATTATGATAATTCATATTATTATATAGGCAAATTAAAAATATAGTAGTCCTTTTTTTTTAAATATATAATGACTCTCTTAAAATGGTAACAAATATCAAGTACTAGGAAAATTCTTACCCAGACCGAGTTTGGCCGAACCCAAGCAAATACATGGCAAGTGTAATACACTTGCTTTGAGATTGTATGTAACTCCCAGGAGAGTGACCAATCACAAAGCAAGTGCAATACACTTGCTTGGTGGTTGGATGGGTTGGGCCAAGCCAGCCAGGCTTGGACAAGAATTTTCCCAAGTACTGTTACAATTGAATCATACAAAATGATAAGAGGTATAAGTCATTTATAAATTTAAAATAAATTACGATAATCCAAGTCACCTTTTTTTTTTTTTTTAATGTAGAATTTTAGAAATCAAAGAGACAAAAGAGTCCTACCAGTTCTCTACCAGCAAATAGAGAGAGAGAGGGGAAAGGAAAAATCAATGGGGAAAAAAGAGGAGGTAATAGTAATAGTGAAAGCAGCAGAGGAATTAGTGAAATCGGCCATGAAAGGGAACGATGGGTCCCACGATGCTGCCCATGCTTTCAGGGTCAGAGACCTCTCTCTCTCTCTTGCCCGTGAAGAGGGCCTCTCCACTTCTCCGGATTCTATGCTCATCGTACGCCCCCTTTCTTCCTACTTGTGTTGTGTTGTACTTTTAATACTCCCACTCATTCTGCTGTATAAGGTTGATTTTGATTGCATATTTCAATATATAAATGTATAGTAAACCTTAGTTAACAGTAAAATTTAATATTAAGAGTATACTTGATTTGTAATTGTGTGTCTTACTATTATCCTCATTTTCTTGAATTATCTTTAATCAAAATGTCTAAGTTGAATTTTTGTTGAATTATTTCTCAGGTAGAGTTAGCTGCACTTTTACATGACATAGGTAACTAGTTTCTTCTTCCTTTGACATCTATGGGTTTATAAAGTTTGTTCCAATGTTAATGTTAAATAGAAATAGTGATGCATTATTTTATTTTGCTCTACTTTTATATAAACTACTATTCATTTTAGATATGAAGGCACTTAAGACAAATTTTCTATATTCACTGGAATGAGGAAAGGAATCACATGTGTACACTAGTTTTGATTTAACCATTTAGTACTCAATTTGCAACCATGTATACTTCTTAAAGAAAAAATAAAAATAAAAGAAGTCATACAGTACCTCTTTATATTTCTGATTAATTAAAGCATGTTTGGAACTGCAATCTTCTATATCTATATGCTGATGGTAATTATTTGATGATTAATTGCAGGGGACTATAAATATATGAGGTTAGTTTTCTCCATCTTGATCTTTTTTCGCATTCTTCTTTCAAGAGCATCAATTGTTAGTTTGGGGGATTGATGGGTTGTTATATCTTCTTGTTAAAAGACTCTTATGACCTATTTTAACTTTGCATTACGATGTCCATTGGCCTTGGTATGACAACAATTGCCCTCATGCTAAACCGCCTGGTGTGTGGACCTGCATAATATAAACAAACAGTTCAAAGATTTAGATTGCACCGTTCACTATTAGCTTAGGTTTTAGCACGGCGACAAAAATGCCAAACAATAAAAAAACCATTTTTTATGAACTTATCATGAAGTTCGTAGTTGTTTATTGCATCACTAAAGAATCATGCTTAATACTATGAAATTTGAGATCGACGATGCAACCTTTACTGCCCCTCTTTAACCTGTTTTTGTTTAAATGTTGTGTGCATGTAGAGATCCATCAGAAGGGAAGATTGTTGAGGACTTCCTCATCAAGGAAGGAGTAGATGAAATTATCAAAACCAATATATTAAACATCATAAAGGGAATGGGTAGGCCTTATGTTGTTCCAAATATTAGTGTTAATCATTTTCTGAAATTGTCATTACTTTAGATTATTTTTAGCTATTCTTTCTGCATTAGCTATTCTATTTTGTGTAACTTCTTGAATTATTTAAAACCGATTGTTCTAGTATTGCATCTAAGCTTTTAAACAGAATATGGTATGCTCTTGTTCCACAGTGCAATTAGTTATAACTTGTAACATTTTGTCAGGCTTCAAAGAGGAGATTGGGGGACTTACAAAGAGTAATTATATTCCAGAATTCGGAGTTGTACAAGATGCTGATAGACTTGATGCAATTGGTGCTATTGGTAATTCAATTGTTTATTGCAGTTAAATGAAATGTATAGGATATTATTTATTTTATTAATTAAATTGGTTTTCAGGGATTGCTCGTTGCTTTACGTTTGGTGGAAGCAGGAATAGGGTGCTCCATGATCCCAATATAAAACCTCGATTAGATTTGTCCAAGGAAAAATACATGAATAAAGATGAGCAGACAACTGTGAATCATTTTCATGAGAAGCTTCTCAAGTTGAAGGAGTTGATGAAAACTAAGGTTAATTGTTACTTATAAATAAGATATTATGAATTTGGAACTAAATGTATAATGTTGAGTCATATGAGCTAATGAAAATCATTAAACTGCAGGCTGGTCTGAGAAGGGCAGAAAGAAGACACAAATTTATGGAAGAGTTCTTGGAAGAGTTTTACCAAGAATGGGATGGGAGGGCTTGAACATGGTAATCATTGAGTACTATATATATTTTGCTCTCATTCACCGAAATAACTTATTCTTCTTAAGTACTTATTTCCTTTGTAATCTACTTGGACCAAAATGTCTAAGTTGACAAGCCTTATTATGGATTTCTAATCACATTCTACGTTATAAACAACGGTGTAAACTAGTTTTACAATATATTGTATTTTAGGTCTAGCAGGGGTATGAAGGTCTTAAATATGACTTAAGTACTTTTTGATGTACGGTTAACCACATTATTCTTAACGAAAATTTGGGCATGAGTTTTACAGTAATTAAAGTTTAGTTGATATCCTTATAGAGTTCGACATTAGTTGAGATTAGTTAGATAGACTGTAGATTGATCGAAACTTATACTAGTTTCTCTCGAGTTGAACCAAGTAAATTGATATTTTCATGTATTATAATTTTTTTTATTAAGAAAGGTATTAAAAAGTCTGATTTGTTATACATTATGAATTAATAGCTTTTTATTAACTGGATTTTTCTAGCTAATTTTCGAGTATTTTGGTTAAATTCTCGGTCATCATATGACACTTAAATACACTAGATGTGAAAAACCGAATGCATCGTAATTTTCAGGGAATTGAATATAAGTTGATACCAGGAAGCTACAAATGTGAAAAGGAAAAGAAAAGGAGGAAATGCATCATAATTTTCAAATAATTGAATGTAAGTTGGGACGAAGATGCAACAAATGTGAAACCAAATGCATCATAAATTTTCTCAAAATAAATAAATAAATAAATAAAAATGCATCATAAATTTCATTGAATGTAAGACGGTACCAAGATGCAACACATGTGACAAAAACAAATGCATCATAATTCATAACTTTCAAACAAATGAATATAAGATGGTAGCAATAAAATGTTCACCATTTAGTTATGTACTTTTGTATATATATATTTTAGGTTGGTTAATTTGTGAAGGCCCATAATTTCCATGAAAGTGTTGTCGTCGTTTAGTACATTCGTGCGATTTGTAATAAATCAAACGGTACGTCGTCGTTGGCAGTAACTACTGACTGACAAACTGGAGCATCCACATGACTACTCTTCTGTGACATACATAAACGTCCAAATTAATAATAAATGCCCTCTTCTTTCTTTCACTGCTTTTCCCGGTAAGATAAGATCAAAAAACCTTTTTCCCTATCTACTACTAAACCCTGTTTGGTTTAAGATTCCAGCTTTAGATAAAATGGAAAAGAGGGAATTAAAATGTAGGGTAAATTACGAATATCCCCCTCAGGTAAGGTCAAATTACAAAAATCACCCTCACGTATTGGGTATTACAAAAATCCCCCTCAGGTTTGTCACCTTCTTACAATTAACACCTTGCCCATAAAATATTTCAATTTTGCCCTTGTGTGTTATTTGTATTGTTTGTAATGTCTTATCAATGTTAAAACTTGGGATCTAATTATTATATCTTATAAATTAGAAAAAAAGATAATTATATATTTACTATTAGAATAATTGATAAAATTTATAATTGCCCATAAGTTTTAATAAAATTGCAAAAAAAGGGTATTTATATATTTATTAGCAATTTTTAATTGTATAATATTAATTAAATAGAATTTTAATAATATACTTTATAAATATGAATTGTTTACATATTAGTTAAATGAATTTATTTTATAAATTAGTAAATTTAATAAATTATACTGTATAATAAATAAGATATTTAATTTGTTAAAGTTTATCTTGTATTATAAATTGAAATATTTATTGAAATTTATGAGAAATTAAATTATATCAATTATTTTGGTGGTAAATATATGATTATTATTTTTATATTTACAAGATATAACAAGTAACATCCAATTTTAAAAATTTGTAACATATTATAAACATTACAAATAACTTCCAAGGGCAAAATTGGAATATTTTAGGGATAAGGGGTTAATTGTAAGAAGGTAATAAACCTGAGGGGGATTTTTGTAATATTCAATACGTGAGGGTGATTTTTGTAATTTGACCTTACCTGAGGGGGGTATTCGTAATTTACCCTAAAATGTATTCCATTTATTCACATTGGAAAAAAATGTGGAAGGATAAACGCAAATCCTCTTTATTTAAAGTTTTTCATTAAATAATGAATATCTACAGAAAAAAAGAAAAAAGAAGAGAAAAACTATTTTGTTGCTCTAGAAAACCTTTTTGTAACTCTTAAAGTTTTAAAAAATTTGTCATAATTAGACATGTTATTACGTAAGTCTTCTAAATTACCTTAAAATTTGATTAAATTGTCGTTATTATCCTCAATAATTTATCAACTAAATTTATTTTGAATTAGTAGGAGAAATACTGGTCTGCTTGCTAATTTGACAGTAAGAAAGCAACATATAAAATTATAGATGCCTCTAGATAGTTAGAAATGTTATAAAAACTTTTAGGTTAGGATGTTCTTTAATTTCAGAATAACTTATTTTTATTTTAAGTGCTAATAAGAGGATATAATTCTTACCTGCAAAACAAGTTATACAATTTTTCTTGATGTTTTCGTTCTCTTAATATATAGACTGTATTTGCAAATTGCAATAAACTTTTAACATCAAAATGAGCATTGTGTTGTTAATAATGTTGGGATGTTTTTACTAATACCATGGAGGGTGTTTTTGCATTTTATTACTCCATTTATATATCATGGTCAAACTCAGATTTTGCCAAACGTGCCGTTATTCTTTTACTTTTACTGCTCCTACCACTGTCTTTCACTGCATTGTTCCCCCTCCCTTCATTTACACCTCCACACCACCAAATTACTCTCTCTCTCTCTCTTGCTTTTAATTTTGAGGCTCCCTTTTTTTTTTTTTTTTTTTATTATCTCTATATACTCCCTCCGTCCCATTTATTTTGCTCACATGGTACAGTTGACCAGTCAATTTGACTAAATTTGTAAAAATTATAATAAATAATTTAATCAATATATTTCAATAATAAATTGATAATATCTTATGACATCATATATATTAATATTTAAAAGCTTTAATACACCGGAAATGTAAATAATTTAATATAATAAGTCACTTAAAAGATTGAAAAGTTTGATCGGGTACTGTAGCAAAAGGAGCAAAATAAATGGGACGGAGGAAGTATCTTTTATATACCCCATTCAATTCCCCACATTTAGTATACTGGCTCTACCAACTATGGAAGGTTTCAGTTTACTCAAATACTGGCGCACCAATGGCGGTGCTTCTTGTGGAGGAGGAGGAGCCACCACCATAGACTCCGCCGCCAATGCACGCGCCACCACTGAAACCCTTGTCACCGCCGCTGCCGTCAGCCCTTACTCATCTGACGACGAAGATGGACCCTACTTTGACATTCAATTTGCACTCCCAGTTGACGACGTCGCCGAAAACGAACAAGAGGAAAAAGAAGAAGAAAACCACAAGGAAAAAGCACAAAAGAATGAAATTAATGGAGAAGATGAGACTTCTACTGAAACAGAGTCTACCTCCGAAGACTCATCACTAAATGAAGAAGATGAAGATGAAAATGAAGAAGAGGTTAAATTCACACTTGCATCAAATGATACAGTTTCTCCTTCCGAAGAGCAGCTCTTTTGCCAAGGGAATAATGTGATTTCAATTGATGAAGGTTCTGAAGATATTAACTCGAAATTCCCTGTTTCTTTACTCAAATCAGCCACCAAATTTCGCGTCCTCTTGCTAAAGCTCAAGAAATCGAAATCTGGAAATGGGATCCTTGAAAAATTGGAGAAAAATGAACAAGTATCAACCAAATCGAAAAAAATTGAAGAAAAACAGAGTGGTGGTAAGTTTTGTACTATTAAGTTTAAAATTGAAGAAGTTAAAGTTCCTCTTGTTTCTTTGTTCAAAAGAGAGAATAGTAGCTCCAAAGATAACAACAAAGCGGTCAACAAAATCGATACTGCAGAAGATTCAGATGAGAAAAAGTTGATTAAAGAAGTGGTACTGCAAAAGTATTTAAAAATGGTCAAGCCTTTGTACATTCGTGTTTCGAAACGTTATCTCGAGAACCTCAAGTTTGCCGGACAACACGACAACGGCGGCGGTGCAGTTACTCCGCCGTGTTCTGCGGCGATGAATGCAGGGGAGAGTGTGAAGACTAATCAGAAGCAGGGGAATAATAATAATAATAATAATCTACAAGCTGGGTTGAAAGTAGTGCGTAAGCATTTGGGTAAAAGCCGGTCAGCTTCTTCCACCGTTACGGCGGCGACTCTGCCGGAAAAGATGGCGTCTAACCGCCGTGATGATTCCCTTGTTCAGCTACAGGATGGGATTCAAGGCGCTATCCTGCATTGCAAGAAATCTTACAATGCCTCTAGAGGTATTTTAATATCTTATACCATTCTTAATTAACTAATTAATTAATCAATGAGTTATTTAATTGATGTACAGTTTTTCTCCGTTCTTAATTTTTCTTTCAGATGGAGAATCTTCTTCTTCTTCTTCCACATTGTGCCGTTCAACGAGTGATTCATCATCATCCTATGAGAAGTCACCGGCTTCAACATCATCTTAATTGGGAGAAGCTAATTAAAGAAATTACTAAGGATTAATTAGCTTTAGAGATGTGATTATTATTAATGTAAATATAATAAAATAGTTAAGATTAGTGTAGGTCAAAAAGTGCTAGAAGAAGTAGGGAAAAAAGCACTTAGGTTATTTTAGTCTTTTCGGTTTCTTGCTTTTATTTTGGGGATTCAATACGAGCATGGCCGCAAGGACTGAGAAATGAGTAATGAATTATTACTTGTGCTTGGTTCTATGTAAAGAAACCGTATCATTTAGAGATGAGTATTTATTAATATTGTAGTATTATTTGATTCAGCTTTATGTGAGTTGCAGAAGTGGATATCTTATTCATTTCTACCTTTCCAAGGACAAAACGGTTATTTTTCATTTTTATCCTTTTCCCCTAAGTTTAAATTAGGAATTAATGGTGTATTCATTTATTTTGTTGGTAAGTGGTGAATTGAATTAATATATTTGTAATATGCTGAAAATGAGACAATATGTTGGAAAAGACAGTGAATATCAAATTAATTATCTCATTTATTCTTAATAGGTAGTTTATCTTCATGTGATAAATAAAAGGACAAAATATTAATTTAGTTCTTATAAAAGAAGAATATTGTTCCCTCTTGATTATCAGTACATTTTTACAAGAGGGTATAATATCCATGAAGTAATCACATGGAAAGATTAATTTTCCAATAAGTGAAGCCATTTTTTTAGATCACTTGAAATGTCAACAATTTGTATTTTTGAGGTGTAAAGTGTCATAAATTTATATATTTAGATGAAAAGTGTCAAAATAAAGGATCCCTCAACCGATATATCTTTTCCCCATAAAAATGCACTAGGGTAAAGGGTGCCAAACAAATTTGCATTAACAGGGGGCAAATCTTCTCAATTAGAGTAGAAATGTCACAAATGTGTATAATAATTAGTAATTAAACTAATAAATATTTGTTATAAGGAGTGTTATGTTATCTTAATATGTGGATTTTGTTATATTTAGGATTAAAAGGTAAATTGATTTACTATCCGAGTATAATTTATATTCTGATTCTCATTTTTTATGGGATTCATATTCATATTGATTTAAAGAACTATGTAAAAAACTTGAGATCAATCAAGAATTCAATATAATTCGGATCTAATTTAGTAGATCTAGTTCGCATATATTATTTAAACACACATGCACATAGAGAGAAGATTTATTTGAACAACCTGCTCGTATTTTATTATAGAGAATAAAAAAAGTGAAAGGCCTGAAAAAATGTTTTATGGTTCTTTTTTCCTTTTTTTCATGTCAGGCGACGTGGGAAAAAATTGGAGACAAAGACCCGGAAACAGTAGTAAAATTTGCAGAAATTTACCTTTTTACTGTTCTTTTCCACTTTCTTTTTCAGTATTTATATCTTTGTGAAAGTAAGATATTATAGACAATAACCAACAAGTGATTGGTCTAGTGGAAGGAACTAGTCACTACAAAATAGCGGACTCAGATTCGAATTCCTGTTGGGAGAGGTTCCCACATTATATGTCCGACCCACCTCGAAAGGAATTAAACCCTTGGTAAACCAATAAAAAAAAAATTATAGACAATAAAGTATTTTTGGACAGACTAGATTCTATGAAAGCGAGGGGAGGGGCGGATTACTGGACTTTCCGTTTAAATGTAAAATAATTAGGTACCTTTAATAAATACACCTACAATAATTAAAACTCTTATACAAGCTAAAATACGACACAGCAAATAATTTTATATGGAGTACTAAAATTACATAGTCCATAACATATGAGATAAATTTTGAAATTATTGCACTAACTTAGCTTGGCCAAATTTATTTATTTAATGTATTTATTTTGTGATGGGTCATTTTTTTATATATGGATTATATTCAATTTTGAAGTAATACTATGAATTCGGCTAAACTCAATTTGATATTAATTTCCTGTAAGAGATAAGATGTAATGTAGATCTGCAGTGAATACAAAATAATGAATATAAATTCACAAATTTCATGCCAGCAGCCCAAACAATTAGAGGTATTAATTCCTTTTTCCAATATTGAAAATTGGAAAGGGTAGGGCTCGTTTTGGGATTTATGTCTATTAATCCTCCTACCAAACACACCTGAAGATGAGGGAGGAATGGATGCGTTTTTTGTGCTATCTTAACCAAATCTTTTGTTTGGCATTTATGTCAATCATATCTCCTTTTTTCATCACGGGAAATCGTAATTGATTTGGATAGATATATGAAATAGAGATTCAATTTGTCTGCAATTCCTTTCATGCATGCTTATTCTACCACCTTTATTCTTTGACCATTAGGTACGAACGACTAGTGACTCGCCACACCATCTTTTATATACTCCTCCTTTTTGTTTTTTTTTTATGTTCCTAAAGAAGACGAAAAGACATATATTTTCTTAAATAGGATTTTTTAATTATTTTGTGATTTATTTCCATCTTTCATAAACTTTGATCTATTGACATTCATTTATCTTTGTTGTTCTCAATAAAATTTATGAAGGCCAGAGAAAGTGGACGTCGTTAGTTCAAAGTTGGGGAAAGTAAATGCAATTCACCCATTTTTTTATTCAAATTTTCTCTTAAATAATACATTAATTCTATTCCACTTCCTTAGAGAAAATAAATATAAAGGTAACTATAAATTTAACCTCTTTAAAAGAAATTTTCACTTGCAGAACGATTAACTAAAAAAGGAAGAAAAGTTATTGAACCAAACCTTGAAGGTGGAGAAAGGATCGTTGATTAGTGTACAATTAAATTTCTTTATGCATCTTTTGGTACTTGGGTGTTTATCCTAAATTCGTTAGTGGGACCAACTAATTAAAAGTAGTACTTCTCTACTAGCCAAACCTATACGTAATAATATGAACCAATAGGTTAATAATTAGTTCAACCCAAACTCTTATATAAATAAATATTAAAAAAAAACTCTTATATAAATACATGAATTATTGAATGAAACCTATCTAAATATTAAAAAAAAACTCTTATATAAATACATGAATTATTGAATGAAACCTATCTTGTGAAAACACTCCCATGTTCTTTTTACATTGCTTGTATGTGAAGCAGTAGACTTCCAACTAAAATAAACATAAAATTATGCTCCATTAATTCTAATCCATGTTTATGTTCTGACAGACTATTTCAATTGGGAATAATAATGTAGCACTATATATAGTTATCAAACAAATAAGAATGTTATCTTATAAAGATCAGTTAAAAAAAAAAAAAAAAAAAAAAAAGTCACATGATTTACGTGTTATTTCGTATATTCTTCATAGTTTCTAATTCCGTCTAATAAAATATTGAATTTTTTTAGCTGAACGTCAAGTACTTCAACTCAAACCATCTTGGTCGTAATGTATGGACCAGCCCACAACTTAAACAGGCCACTATGGACGTACAAATCTGGGCCAGAAGTTATTAAAATGGGCTTCCCGTCTCAACGACCCAAAAACATATTAATCTGTGGTTAATTCAAATTTAGCTAGGTTGAATCAATTGTGTGGGCAAAATATTTGATTAATCACGATTAAATTAACTTTCATTTGGTTGAAGAATGTAGCAGTAGTGAGACCGAAAATATATACTATATTATTTTTGTTTCATTCTATTATGCATGTTTAAGAAAAAGAAAATAGTTTTCCATATGCCTGTTAAACTTTTGGTCGTACAAATTTAACTATAACTCGGCATCTGAATGATAAAACAATTAACATCAAATATGATTCAAAATTCGAAGTGCGAGACCATTTTAGTATTTACCCAAAATATAAACAAACATTTTTCTTCTTTTTAGAAAGAAACTTATCCTATAATCTATTTCCTTTTTATTTTACCATAATCTCTAGAAAAAAAAAAAAAACTCTACATTCTTAACAGTGAACAAAACTTTAAATAAATTGGAACTTTTTTTCAGAAACATGATAATCGAGAATGTTTTAAAATTCACCAAACTTCTAAAAGTAGTCTCCAAAAATCGAAAGAAACGGACCCAAATCTTTTCATCCACTTCACATCTTAAAGAACCATGTCTCTTATAGATCAATCAAACACGCTAAATCATTTTAACCTAGACTAGTTTAATTAATTTTCCCACAAATTATTAAAACTATAAAGAAACTCGGCTCCTGCAATTCCAATCTTGAATCATCTGGCTATTTACATTCACATTCATCGTACAATTCATTCTCACAACAACACTTCTTTTAATAACATCCATAATCTTCACCTTCCCATCTATTACCATGTACATACTAATAGGCAACATCCCCACACCCAAATCACTCACAAATCTTGGTACTTTCACTACCTCATCCACCATAACATCAACCGTAACATTAATCCATACCGTCTTCCGGGCCCTGGCCCGCCCCGCCGGGGTCCTAGCCTCACCGATGACATAACCATCATAGCAAACACTCATTGTAGTGTTACTGAACTTGAGTGATGCCACATTCGGATTTTTTATCGAGACGCCAGCTACTATTGTTAGATTTAGGCTAGGTCGAAAATTGGCCGTTCTATTAAGTACGTCAATCCCTTCAATATCCACCAAATTCAAGCTCAAAATGGGATCTTTAACGTGGAAAGCGGTGAACATGAGTACTAATAGGATCGTAACTAGAATCAAAAAAATTGCAGCACAACATCCACATATTAATATGATGGATTTACTGCGGGGTTGTGTAAAGAATTCGATGGGAAAGGAATCGTGTTTGTGTGTGTCGACCATGATATTCGCGTGAGCTGCATGAATCATGTCGTCACTGATTTCCTCTTTTCTTGGCCTTAAGGGCTTGACTTGCTCTTTCTTCTCGACCTCGGCCATGACTAATTATGATGGAAACAAAGAGAGAACTTTGAGGAGTGACTGAATAATTTGCTGATTTTAAGTGGTTATAGATATTTGTAATTGCCTTATAAGGAGAATTAATGATGATTTTTTCCATAGTTAATATAAAGTACGTCATTGTGTGATAGATAGTGACAACATTCTAAACCGCGTTTTTATATACAAGACTTGGAATATTGACTAGGACTAGGAGTATGTATGTTTTATTGCAATTTTCATTGGAGTTATCAAGAAATTTATCAGAAAGACGTTGTGGTCCTGTAGAAGGTTCTAAATTTCTAGTTAATTTATTTCTTTGTGCGCTTGGGGAAGTAAGGGCAGAGGCATGCCCTGCTCTTCATTTTTTTTTGAGAGAAGGCAGAGGCATGCTTGGATTGGACGCTCTTCTTCGTGCCTTGTGCTAGGGGGCGTTCATGAGCATTACCAATTATTCTTCTAATTGTTAATATTATTAATTTGAAATAACAAAAAGTTTATTTTGTTATTTAATCAAAGACCAACTTTAGTTAAATATATGAATATGAATTAAGGAGGCCTATTCTAGTTGTTGAGAAAAATAATCAAAGCGGCTTGGCACCAGAATGTGTTAAACAAATAGAACAAGAGAAACTGACAAGCAGGAAAAATTATAGAAGACTAATGCAGTCATGGTCCATAGTCGGTACCCATTTTTTCCAGAAAGATTACTAATGTGGTGATAAATATGGATGAAAATTGTTCAATTTGCTTTTCATTGACTTATAATCTAATATATATATATATATATATGACGGAAATATGAAATTTGGAGGCTAAACTCTGCAAATTGTATGATGTCATTTGTGCAACGGATAAGTCAAATGTTCTACTTAATAAAAATCTATTAATTATTTATTTGGTGAAATTAATTATGATTTTCATAGTATTATTGAATTTATGCAGGAGAATACAAGATAATGTTACCATTTTTTATTGGTTCTCCCAATTAAATCTATTCCATAACAGGATTACTTATTTTCAGGGGAAGATAACTCCAACTTGGAAACTTAATCATAAACTTCCATAATCATATGGAAATGCTCCTCCATAGGCGGAATTCCCCACCATTCAAACATGTATAATTATAAATTATTCACAACAAACGAATGCGTCCAAGTTGTCACAACCTAGCTCACCCATGTTGCTTGCGTAGGAGATGTACAAGTTTTTCTGGACTCGGATCGAAAGATTTTAACTCGTATCATTTCCTTTCAATTACCTAAAAAGAGAGTTCTATTAGGAATTACAATCTTCATTGCTAACAAAAAATTTAATATATGATTTAACAGACGAGATATGTTCTCTTTAAGGTTCATGAGTGTCCATTTCTTATCTAAACACTTACAATTTATCTTATTAAACTTGATTGTAAAATAATCGTTATTACGTCCTACTTCAATTTTTCATCTCAGAGGGCTTGGCAGAAAATATACACATCTAAAAGGTGGAAATAAATCAAGTTCAGTACCTTACCTTTTTCTCATTTAGTTCCTTAGTTGCAATGGAAACAAATAATCTAAATTATTAATCTATAAATCAGTCTGATGACTAATTGTGTAATACAAAAGGGATTAATGCCAATTTACACCCTTGTAAAATATACAATGTTCAGTTTGTCCCCATATAATTTATCTCCTTCCAAAATTGAGAATATGAGTACGAAAATGTTGCGTAAAAAGATAAAAGTACAATTAGGGGGTCAACTATCACAGGATAAATAAAATATCACATTTATAAGTTGATTGGTTTAAAGTATAATATATAAGAGTGGTAGTTTTGTAAATTCATATATTTTAAAGTTTAGAAATGTAAGGAGGCGATGTGAAACTTTTATAAGATTATAGGGGGTAAAGTGCTCTTTTTAAATTACAGGGTGATAGATTTAATACTATTCATATTACAGGGGGTACATAAGTACCCAAATCACAGCAGGAAAAGCAGGGGGAAAAAGAGAGCAAGAACTGAATAATACAGGCTGAATCAAAATTTACAAAAGATATCAGAAATAAATACTATCAAACATGGCACCTCTCTCAACTATCAACAATAGTACAAACAATAGGCAAAAAAAGAAGTGCTAAGCTAAAACAAAGCTCTAAAAAATTAATCAAATACTACAAACTACAAAAATTGAAATATATATAGTACGTACTATATATCACTTCAAACTGATCAATTAACATCATCATACTATAATCACTGACACCTTAAATTCCGAACCGAATTATTAGACAAATCAATATTCATTATACAACTCAAATCAGCTGACCTCCTCCTTTCAAACACCCTAAAAAGTTCAACTTCCCCCCTCAACCTCGCATTAACCATCACACTTACAACACCTGTACCTGAATTAGGATTAGAATTTGATGATGAACGTCCCAATGAATTCAAATCCACAATCACATAAATTCTTCTAGTAGAGCGCGTCCTAACACGCGCATCAGGGATCACAAATTGCCCTATAGTGCTACTACTATCTGCGGACCTTATAGTACCCAAGCTACTATGGAAATTATAGCGACCAAAATTTCTGTTGCGGATAAGAACTCGTGCGGAGAATCGAACATTGCCATTGCCATTGCCATTGTTAGTTACGGTGATATCATCTAATCGGACTCTAGGCGTTCTGACGCGTACAATTGTGAGGACGAATACGAGTATTATTGCGGTTTGGAACACGGCAAATAGAGCAATGTAAGCTAAGCATTTCATTCTTTTTTTCTTTTTCATCATGAGTTGTTGTTGGGATTGGTATGTGTTAATGGGGGCTGATTCTAATTGCTCATGACTTCTTGGGACATTGGTGGATGGGGCTAAGGGGTAGCCTGATTGCACCTCGTGTTGCTGGTACTTTTCTTCTGCCATTTAATTTCCTCTTCTTTTTTTTGTTTTTTTTTTAATTAGCTTTCAATATATATTTATATTTGTTTCGTTTTTTGTTCTGCGGATTTTGAGACTGAATGAAATGCTTTGAGAAAGTATATATATAATATATGTATGATATATTAGGACTTCAAATGTTTTTTAATGTGGGAAGGGAGCTAGAGAGCTTCCGGGAAATTGCGAGGTTTGAAATTAGGGATGAGATATTCGCGACTCCTTTAACGTGTTGACTTTTCTACCATGACTTCTAGGGGGCCATGTCTTCTAGATGTGAGCTGTTTTTTTCTTTGAGATAGATTTCATTTTCATATTCCTCCTCAATTATATTTAAGGTTTAATATCTTAATACACCTAAAAAATCAAAACGGAAGAACCATTTATGTTACGCGAGGATAGAAGACAATTTGATGACCCTTGTCAGATATAATCTTCCCGTTTAACATTTGAACCATTACATTAAACATGATGTCAAATTGAGTAGATTCAATGAAATGAAATTGATCATTTTCTAAAGGAAAAAAAATCCAATGCATCTTCAAACTCATAATGGGTACACAGAGCCGGCCCAACTACTAAACAACTTGGCCCGGCTATTAGGACCCTGGTGTGGAGGGCCCACGAAACTTTATGAATATCCAATCCAAGTTTTTAGACAGCTGGACTATAAAGACTGCAAATTAAGCTGCCTCTTAATTGTACCTTGCCTTGGGCCATTGAAGTATGGCCCATATCTGGTCTGGGGAAAATGAAAAAACTCACCTTCGTAACAGAGGAAAAAAAATAAGATGGAGCTTGAACAGAGATGATTGGTGGATTAGATTTTTCATCATCGATGAATTAACTTAAGATTTAATTGATATCCTGAAACTTATATAGTTCAATTTAGTATTTTAATCTAGTGTAACACTATTTTTTTTTTTTAATAAACCGGTGTATATATATGAACTTACAAAAATTTGAACAGGTGTTGATTGAATAACACAGAATGTGGGTTTTATCAACTCTTGGAGATTTATAGTAGTATAAATAATGAACTATGGATAGTATTCCGAAAAAATTCAACATATATATATATATATATATATATATATATATATATATATAATCATAATCTCTAGCAAATTCTACTTTATAATTTATAAAGTTTGAATAATTGAATTAACTCACACTTTTATTATAAGCTAAATTTTTTGACAAAGTTTACAAAAAAAGAGAAAGTGATTTTTAATTTTTATAAAGATGTGGTAAAATGGGTCATGACCATTGGCCCTTGACTGGCTCGGCTTAACTCCATCAGTATTTTTGGAAAATTCTTACTTAGATCTGGTCTAGGAGATTTTTCTAGACCTTGTGGTTGAAAAATACTCCACATCATTAATTGTGATGATGTGGTGCTCTCACAATGATGATGTGGAGTATTTTTCAACCACAAGCAATGTTTTAAAAACCGGATCGGACATCGAACCGGTAGCCTTACTGGTTACTGGTTAGATCGGTTTAACCGTTTTAACCACTGATTCAACCGGTGTGACGTCATTACAATATAATATTTTAATTTTAATTTTAATATATGTAATCAACTATTTAAAAAATATATTATTCATTTTTTCAAGTTTATTTCCATAAACTAAATGTTTATCTCATTATCAATTATTTTTCCTACAAAATTTGAGTTAAGAATGAATGATAGCAACAAAATTACAAGTATGATAACATGATATCAACGCAATAATTCAAATTATAATAAACACCATATCAAAAACAATAATTTTATTACTAATCACCTATGAAAAAGAGAAATTGTTGATGAATTTTGTCATTGAATTATATAAAAAAAATAAAATTACATAAAGTTTGTGAAAAAAATGACTTTTCTAATGAATTTGATACTCAAATATATTTATATAACTTATTATATATAAGATTTTTTTGTTTCTTGTTGATTTTTTTTATTTCAAAATGAAAAATAGAAGAAAAGATGTGAGAGTATTGTTGAAGTTTAAAGGCCGCGGAAGAGAAATAAAAATCCATAGGTTCAAATTTTTATTTTTATAAATGAACCAGTGGTTCAATCGGTTCACTGGTTCATTGGTTTTACCGGTTTTTAACCGGTTTTTGCCGGTTCAAACTGGTCAGGAACAAAGCTGGTTTTGGAGGGTTAACCGGACCGGATTGGTAACTGGTTACCGGTTAAACCGGTCGAACTGGTCGGTCCGGTCTAGTTTTTAAAACACTGACCACAAGGTCTAGGAAAATCTCCTAGATCAGATCTAAATAAGAATGTCCCAGTATTTTTATCTCTTCTTGAAGGGTTGAATTGAGTCGGATTTAGTTAATATTATATGGGCTGAAAATGGGTTTCTAAGCAGTAAAAAATGAATGAGGTGAAAAGTACACATTTAACTGAAGTAAATAACTTTTAATGATTTAATTTTGCCTCAAAAGTATTACTATTTTATTTCTCACCCAAATTCTTGATAATTTTAGTTATAACGTTTAACTTATTAAAATTTTAAAAGTAAATATAAAAATATGAATAAATGTTTTAATTTAAGAGTAAAATAATTAAAATGAATTATGTAAGTAAATTGACACCCCAGCCCATAATATGAATATTTAAATGATATGTACTTACAAGTATAATATATTTTTCTTAATTTTGAATTAGTAAAATATAAAATATTAATAAACACAAAACATACAATCTAAACCGTTTTACACTAAAAGAAAAATATAGCTTTTCTCGATCTATTTTCGATTTATTTTGCCAAAAAAATTGGTCAGGAACAAATTTTCAACCGATAAGATCCGTCTTCAAAACTACTATTCTTGTAGTGATCAATTTCAATGCAGCCTATTTTTTTATCCATATTAAGTAACTCATCTTTGATCGATCCGACTCATTCTTGACCCATTCAAACCCGGCTCAACCCATCTGTTTCCCATTCTTAGGTATAATAAAATTTCAGTGGTCGATGTGCCAAGTAATGTAACAGAAATTTGGCTAGATAAGAAGTAAAAGCAAAAAAGCATAGTACGATTATTATTTCTATATATGTCAGGGTTGGCCAAATCAGAATCTCCATTAATTTATTTATTTTTGAGAGGAAATCTCCATTAATTATCGTATCCAAAAAGCACGCGGTTGAACAGTTTTTTATTTTTTTCCCCTATTCTATATGGGGTAAGTTTCTAAATTTCTCAAAGACCAGAAGCCTAATTTAATTATGCTTACACCCAACGTGTCCAACTAATATTTGCAGAAAGTTTCAGCTAATTTTTCTTTTTGGATTCTTTATTGACTAAACACATGCAAAGATCTTGTTAGGAATATGTACTTATTTTTAATGAAAGATAAATTGTCGGATTGTTTCCTGTACGACGGTTTATTCTTATTTTTAGATGACTTTAATGACGTGAAGTTCATATTCTCCCACGTCAAAGGAAGAATCAAATAAACAATTTCTAATATGCATGCGTACTATATATTAAAAAACATAGTAATTTAGAATGCTTTCCTATAAGTAACCTCTCATTATATCCGATAAACAGCTTATTCTCTTGTGATGCGAAAAATGCATATTACCTTCTTTCCCATGAAATACGTTTGAAATTTTATTTAGATGTGAAAAATAAAAAAAGAAATTGACATTTTATTGAGAAAATATAACGAATATCACTATGTGATATTGGTAAATAAGCATTTCATCCAATATAATATTGTCGAATATATACACTTTATTCCTCTATGAAAATGTAAAAACAAAAAATGATACATCATGTTTCTTTCATAGAAGCACACGGTGTGTGCTTTTTATTTATCACAAATACATAAAATGATTTTTACCAGTAACACAAGTAGGCAATTTGTAATCAACTCTAATTTTGAATATGTCCTCGATATGATGTTCCATTGCCAATACGAGAGTGGAGCGTGTAACAATTATATTGGAAACTGCACTTTTCTGGTAAGTTCACTTTGTGCTTCTTTGACCATTAATAGGGCTGTATATAGAAACTTTGAATGCCAAACCACAAACACAAACGAGTTTTATAAATTAATGACATATACGACATTAGGATATGATACCATATTAATATAGCAGTATAATTTTTAAAATTCATTAGATATATAGACAGATTTTCACACAATCTATAATATATATAAGCTCCCAAAACACCATCTTATCATTATTAGTTAGTACATTAAACAAATTTCTGCATACCAACAGGTGATTGGTCTAGTGGAAGGGACTAGTCACTACAAAGTAGCGGATTCAGATTCGAATCCCTGTTGGGAGAGGTTTCCACATTATGTGCCCGAAAGGGATTAAATCCTTGGGAAACCAAAAAAAAAAACAAATTTCTGCATATTAATCTGTTAAGAATGTGTCATTATTTCCAACATGAATAATGATTTGATTTGATTGTCCGAACGATATGATAAAAATATGCTGGTTGGAAAGCCGACTTTCTTAGAGTTATACATGTTCATGAATAATGAAAGAGTCGTGAAAAAATCAGATTCAATTATAGTAGATGACAATCGCATTACTTTTCTTATCCTTTCTACCTATTACGGAGTATATAAGTACATATCCCCCACTCAATATATCACACGTCAACCACACACATAATCATGAGGTTGGTCTGCATTATTAATAGTGAATAAATAAACATTTCATGAACTATAGTATAATATTAATAATAAAATTTGATCATATCAAAAATGTATATTATACCGTTATTAATGATCGATCATCTAATACATAAAAGAATAGGATAATAGCAAAGAAAGTTTTCAATGTCTAACTTTGATCACTGGAAATTTGTTCGATGTTTCAATATTAGAGTAGTGAAAGAATCATAGCTGACTATGGTAATATAAAAAATAGTAAAATTTATTGATAAATGTTACGGCGGTAATTAATTCTATATCATTTAAACTAGTGAATTGTTCAATTTGAAGGCCTTTTTTCGAACTTGATAGAAGCACTGAGTTAGTTTAATTCAGGAACCAAATCGAAGGAATGCATGAGTTTGCATTGCGTTTGCGGGTTAGTATAATTCAAGTGTGTTTGAACTTTGAAATATCCACATTGGGATCTTGGAATTCGTCCAAAAGAATTAACTTAATTTTCTTTAGAAAAATTAAGATAAATCTCAGCTTGTGACTTTATTGAAATTGGATGAAATTCTCATTTGAAACCAACAACTTTGAAAATAATTTCATTCACATTATTTATGATTTTTAACAAGTGAATATATGAAATTATTTATAAAACACACTCAAATAATTGATTGAAGTTCACACTAAGTCATGGCCTCAACCCCATGAAGATTGAGTAAAAATCCATTAATTCCAACGTTAAAATTAATTAAAAATACTATTGTACAGGACACGTCACCAGTCCAAATTAAATGAAAATGAACTTTTATATGCGAAGCCAAATTAAATGTGATGGTCCATGAAAATGGACTAATGGTCACTATTATAAAGGGTGATTTGGTACCAACAGGTGATTGGTCTAGTGGAATTAAGGAACTAGTCACTACAAAGTAGCGGACTCAGGTTTGAATTTCTGTTGGAAGAGGTTTTTACTTTATGTGCCTGACGCGCCTCTAAAGGGATTAAACCCTTAGGAAAACAAAAAAAAAATAAAGGGTGATTTGGTTCCATCCTTTTCCTTTTCCTTTTTGTCATGTCACAGTCAACATAAAAATGTTTCATTTTTTTCCATATACAATAAATTGGAGACATAAATAACAACGTATATTGTCTTGGAACGTTCACTCCAAATTTTTATAATCCTCCTTTTTGTCTCTTTTGTCTCGTGATTATCAGTTTCCAGGACACATTAGTACTTAACTAGAATTTTATAATTTTTATACCCTAATTTTGAGGTTAAATTAATCATAATATAATCAAGACAAATGAATTTCCAAGTACATAGTTACACGTTCACATTCTTCAACAATATGGACTTAGTCATACTTATATTGATGACCATTTGATAATCGTGTAAGATGTTAGATTTTTTCACATGTCCTAGTTCAATAGGTGACAATAGTTAATTAAATAGCTTACAAGGTGAATTTTATATGGTTATTTAATTCACGTTGGATTATTTTAGTCTTAAAATTTTCCCTTTATGTGTATGTGGGTTGAATGTGTGTATATCAAACAAGTCCAAGACATAACATTTTACAGCCCAACCTTGTGAATTATGTCATATATACCCAACACATGAGAAATGACAATTCACACCTTGTTATCTGAGAGAAATGTGTGGATGGAGAATAATCACATCATACGAACAAGGATGAGCCAATCACACAATGAAGTGATCCACTTTAACATGGGAATTTGATATCATGTTATATTTCTACATTTTGATTGGGTCAATGTTTTGAACTTACTGATCAATCTCAAAAGTTAGATCAAGAGATGATGATTGTTTTAGATCTTATATAAAAGTTGAAATTAATATTTTTAATCAATCCATGTGGAACATTTTTAATCTCAAATAAGATTATAAATGATTACACTAGCTACTAAACCCTTGTAACTGGAAAAAAAGGAGATACCAAATTAAAAAAAATCCACCATTTATTAAACGTAAAAATATATGATATATATACTCATAAATTATTGTAAATTTTTAGCACATCTTAATCATTTTTAAATTAAGTCATTGGAAAAGAGTGTAAAGCGCATTATTTAACACTCTACATGGGAAAACTATTTACAGAATTAAAAGAATCACACAAATGTCATGATTAGTCTAGTGTAAGTTTGAACACCTAAGTTATTAAAAAAAAAAAAAAAGTTATTCATATATATAAATTTAACATGCATTAAATTTTGGAGAATTAAAACTTAATAGCCTAATGTTTATTTTCAGTCATACCCCTGAACATATTAAAGATACCTTACCTCCTAAAAATGCTAAGATGTTGCATTTAATCACCCGTTCAAAATCCTCCTCATTCTTCTGGTCGATTAAGTTCGTGCTGTGCATTAATCATTTCATATTTCAAATAGTAAGATCGATCGATGTAAGCCAAACTTTTAAACTATATTGTAGCTCAAACGTCATGTGATAACTTTGTAGAGTCATAAACGGGCCCCTTACCACGAGGATCAACTAATTAATCCATTGTGATGGCCAATTAATAACATCTTAACATATTTCAGGGCCCAATTAATCTATTCAAATAAAATGTAAAGGGGTTTATTACGAAAATAAAAATAAATTAGATTGTCCGTAAAATTATTAAGATATGGGTGTCTCCTGTTAGGTGAAAATTTTCTAGTTCCCAAAAAAGAAATTGACATTAATCCATTGTGATGGCCAATTAATAATAGCTAGCTAGCTAGGGTAGGCGCATGTTACATGTTAATTACTGTCTATCGGCAAAATTAAAGTGGAACTTCTGCATATATATAAGATGAAACAAGGACATACGTTCCTTATAAATATATGTAATCTAAAATCTTCATTTAATATATGTTCAAAAACTTCACATTGAAAATATCAGAAAAAATGGTCTTCTTCTTGAAATCATCATCAAAAACAGTCCACCATTATCATGAAGAAGAAAAAAAAGATCACAACAAGAAGAATCGTGACAGTACTGATGAAGAAGAAGAAGAAGAAGAAGAAGAAGAAGAAGCAACGACAAGCAATAATAATATTAATTATTATTCTCTCACAGTTTGGAGAAAATCACTTCTTTTTAGCTGCAATGGCTTCACTGTGATTGGGGCAGAGGGTAGTTTAGTCTACAGAGTAGATAACTACACCGGACCCCGAGATCATATCATCCTCATGGATGGCTCCGGAAATCCCATTTTCACTATTTCTCGTCACAAGGTATTATCTTATATCTATCCTCTTAATTAATATATGTATTAATTTTTAATTGTTTTGATTTCTTGTTCATTGGTTTTTTATGGGTAGCAGAGGCTGAGGATGTTGAACAACTACTGGCTAATCTATGAAGGAGAAGTTGACAAATGTTGCAAAAAGGGCAGGAATTACTCAGTAAAGAAACCAATGTTTTGTGTTAGGAAAAAGTTGAACATTATGGGAAGATCATCAACAAAACTAAGTGTGAATGCATATGTGTACGATAAAATGCTTGATCGGAGGAAGAGGTATCGTCATACGTACATCATTGAAGGCTCGTACGCCCGTCGTTCGTGCAAGATTTTGGATGAGTCGAGAAGTGTAGTGGCGGAGATCAAGAGGAAAGAGGCGACGACCGCTGGATTAGGAGGTGTTTCTTTTGGTTTAGATGTGTTTCATTTGATTGTTTGTGAGTCGGGGCTTGATTCCAGATTTGCTATGGCTGTTGTACTATTACTTGATCAAATGTTTTCCTGATCTATTATTTATTTTCGTCATTTCATTACATGTTTTCAACTCTGGAACTGAAAAAAAGGGAAGAGGACAAGATAGGAAAAAGATAAGAAAGAAGTTGGAGATGCGGGGTATCGATCCCCGTACCTCTCGCATGCTAAGCGAGCGCTCTACCATCTGAGCTACATCCCCTTTTGTTGATAAGATAATGTAAAGTTTATTTTTATTGAAACGCAACACAGAAGTCAATTATGTCTCACATTTACAAATTTCGTATAAATATGTAGAGGTTTATTTAGTTAGAAAACTGGAATTGGTGCTAGGTAAATTAAAGTCTTTTTAATTACTAAACAACTAGCCTCCTGCACCTGGACAGAAAGACCCTATGAAGCTTTCTAGTTCTGTTACCTTGCATGCAGGGGAGGGGAGGGATCTGGTGACTAGGTGATCTAAACAAGTAAAATTTCAGTAGAACCTTTTTTTTTTTTTTTTTTTTTTTGAGGGAAAAATTTCAGTAGAACTTTACACAAGTTAAGTTTGACTTGATTTTGCTATTTAGCTTGAGAATTTTCTTTCAAGTTAGATTTCTAAACAAAATTTCAATTCGAGTTGATTAATAGTTTACATTTATTTGTTCAAGTTTTAGCTTAAGAAAATGTAGTTTTAAAAAATGAACCAATGTATATTTGATTTTTGGTTCTACTAGTGAACACTTCGATTAGAAACAATAGAAAAGGTTTCAGTTTCTCTCACCAATTTTTTTACAGCAATACATGCACATATATATCCTGAACAATTAGATTTTGCACCAAAACTGCAGTCTGCAGTGGGAAAATTGGATGCTTCTCCAAGGAACATAATTTGCCTATGAAATCCTGAGAAGAGCCAATAATACAGTCAATTACATAATGAGATGCTAAACATAAACAAACACAGGGTGACCGGTTGGAAATGAAATCAGGATAGGTAGGAGAACATAGGATTGAAAAATAAATATTTGATTGCCCAAACAAAATGTTGTACAAAAGGCGACATGATCAATAAGTTCCAGTGCAATTCTAACACCCATCTTTTACATAACTAATGGTACATGCAACATCAAAACCATGCTCTCGTTACGACATTGTTACATGTGACACAACAAATGTACAAAAATCTAACTAATGTACACAATTTTGGCACTGAGAAACTATCAGTTAACAAGACATGAGCAAAGAATGGCAGGCGCCTCTATGTTCTATTTGTGATCCGATTACTACAGTTAGCTCTTTCTTTCCAACTTCACTTGACAACCTTTCTGAGCGAGCTTCTGTTCAGATCAGTAATATTTTTCTGATTTAACAAATCCAAATTCCTTTGTGGCATCTTTTGGTCGATATATATATATATATATAGCTAGAGGGGAATTAGCAACTGATCAGTTATATGTTTCGATCTTGTCACCACTCCAGATTAAATTCTCTAACCTTTAACATGAAATGAAAGAAAACTTGGTATAGAAAACAAAGAATCTAAAATTTCAAAAGAAACAACAGATCTTTTATCTTTTCTATCAAGAGTAAAACCAACAGGTTCTGTTTTTCTAGCTACCAAAATCAGCAAGTTTCCTGTTTTACTTTCCGCTTCCTTCATTGGCCAAAATGAGTTCTTTTAAGATTCATACTGCAGTTAAGTCTTGTTATTAAATTAATTTGGTAATTTTAGACTAAATTCTAAAAATTGCAAAAATCCTCCTGTAACTATTGGTTGATGACAACATAACAGAAATCATTTTAAGATTCAGATCACTGACAATTAAATCATGTCTAAGATGAAAATTTTCAGTCATATATCTGCACACCGGAGTTCTTAAATTCCCCAGTTTGATGTGTTATACCCATATATATGTAACCTGGACAAAATCAAAGCTGTGCAATTATAAACAAGTATGTATATATTCTTTATAGATTTCTTAATTGTATAACAAAGTAGTGTGCTAATTAATTAATTAAATTGGGTTCTCAGTTTCCTAAATCAGCTAGCTAGCTACAAGATCTTACATGAGATTGGTGTGCAGAATTATTATTGGATGTATACATTTCGGAAACAAAGTCATCAAAATCTTCTAATCCCGAGAAGAAATCATCTTTGAATATGAAATCAGACATGCCAAAATCATCACGATGATGTTCTTCTTTCTTCATCTCTTGTTTGATTATTCTTGCCTGATGAGTAAATTCCGAATCCTGCAGAATATTATTTTGTGGAGACGCAGAAGTAGTACTAGTAATGCTGGATTCGTTGGGCTTTTCTTGTTTGATGATTTTATTATTATTATTATTCGGGGATGGGAATTTTTGCCTCACAGTTCCAGCTAATGAATTCCTACGGGTTGGTTGGCTGTGGTTGTGTTCTTCAGTGTAGGTAATAATATACATTCCTGGATCCGTACAGCTTTGCTCAACTTGCTTCCTTGCCAAACAAACCTTTGAGCTGCTACACCTATAATAGCTCCTGTTTGTTTTTATTATAATAAACATTAAAATTAATATTACTGTTTGGGAAAAAATTAAGTTGTGACATATAAAGATTGAAAAATTACCTTGGATAGGGGGAGCCTTTAATTGGTTTCTGACCATATTTTCTCCAAGCCCACATATCAGAACCAAGTTCCTCACCACAAACTTGCATTACCACTCTTTTATGTTGATTCTTCCTGAAAATATAGATATATATATTTATTACATTACATTACATTACAAATTAACAAGAAAAAACAAAGATTGATCAACTAAAAACACTTTTGAAGAAATCAAAATTTTGATTAATTACCAACCTTTTCTTGTATTTTGGTCTATAATTAGCTGCAAGATTAGGCGTAGCTACACAACCAGCTGGCTGTTGCTTTTCATGATCTTCAAATTCAATAACAATACTACTACTACTCTTTGCAGGGTAAAATGGCTTGTAAAGCTCTTCCAATTCATCACTGAAATCATTAATCTCGAAAATTTCAGGAAAAGTTGCAAAAAACTCATCATGATTGCCTTGTTTACCGTCCATATCTATATCACCAATCTCTGTGAAATTACCACTTGATCCCCTGACTATAGCTTCTAAACTCCAATTCTCAATATCATCAGCTGCAGGAAATTGATCAGACATAATTATTAACTACTGCTAATTCTTGTTGAATATATTAGCTAGCAAGAAGAAAAATAGAGAAGCTAGCCGAATCTTTTTACTTTCTTTCTCTAGAAATGACAGATAGTAAGATAGTATATTATTTATAATAGAGGGAATTGAAGTTTATATATATATATATATAGGCGGGCCAATAATCAAGCATTTGTCTTTTCTTTACAAAAATTGGATTGTGTTGACTTTTGCTCAATGTCAAAATAAGTAAGAACCACACGCTTAACAAATACTAATAATTAGTTAGTTAGCCGATAACTCGCTGTTGAGTTCTCATTGTTGACGAGATGAGGATCGAGGACTAAGGAATTAAAAAATGGATCAGATTAATTAAAGGGTACAGTACACATCTGACAGAAATAAAGTGATATTTCATCGTTTATATAATAATACTCCAATAATAAGGATTGTAGTTGTCATGCTAACGTTAATGTTACGTTACGCCTTTTTGTTTCGGTTAATAATAATAAGGATTGTACGTTTCTTTTAAAATCAAACAAATAGTCTAGTTTTAATTAAATTTGCAATCTTTATCTCTAGTTTCTTTAAATACTTTTGCTTCTAATTAATATAATGTTCAGCCAAATCTGAGTACCATAATTATTTGGTTATAATTCTTGCCCTTATATTTCATTTCCCAACATATATATATAATAATAATTTATGTGTTTGGTTATTAAAATTGTCCAGGGTAAATTGAACTTCCAAGCATATATAAATGTTTAGTTCAAGCCCAAATGAAGTCAAACATAATTTTAAATTAACGCAGCTTCTTAAATCTTGAACGCACTGTTGATTGTATTTAATTATTCTTTAGCATCTTCTTATTTAGAATTAATCGTTCCCCTAAAAGAAGGATTGGAGTTGAACTGAAGTACTTACTAATGCCAAACCTATGAGTATATTGTAATTAATAGATCTTGTTTGCCCGAGTTTGAAGCAGCTAGCTTTATATTTGCGGAAAAATAAATTTTTAGTCTCACGTGATAGCTAGATTAATATTACATTGTTTCATTTTGGGTTCTAATTTTCTTAAATATTTTATATTTTTATCACATCACTTTTCGTAGGACCAAAGTGAAAATTTTAAACAATGTTAATGAACCATAAATGCTAACCGACAAGACCAAAATGCCAAATATACTAATAGTTTGTTACAAAATAAAGTACATAACTAAAAACGAAATTTCGCACATTCCTTCTACTATTTTTTAATTGACAAAATAATCAAGAACCAAATTTATAAGGCCATCCCAACCGGGCCGGTAACCGGGCATGAGAGGGGGTTATCGGCTCGGTTCGGTTAGATATGGATGATGGCAATTGGGCGGGCAAAGGGACAGGGCGGATAGGGGGTTCGGGGTAGGCAACCCGACAAGCAGGCAGGCAAACACCCCTGCTGGCCCCTGGCGGGCGCTGGCAGGGGCTGCCGGGGCTCAGGTGCTATTTTTTTTTAAAAAAAAATCATGATTTAAATAAATGAGATTTGTTGAACAATTTCATATATAATTGGACAAATATAAATTTAAATAAATGAGATTTGTTGAATTAATGGATGTCGATTATCCTTCGGTTGGAGATGAGTTTTTTAGGTGGGTTGAAAAGGCATGAGGACAAGGCAATTGGGCAATACCTTCGATTGGAGATGACCTAAGAACTTTTGAAATGTGATATATCGTATATCATAATATTTTAGAAATCTTATAAACTGAATGCTATATTTATAAATTGGAAATCTGAGTAAGAATTATTTGAAAAATAAAGTAAAACACAAAAAAAATTCATTGATTTACCATCATGGTTATTTGCCTAACGTGGAAGAGAAAATTTATGTTCGCAATTGAATGCCTGTATTGATTGTTCGGCGCTAACACTAAATGATACGCACGAACAAGCATAAATGTTTGACTTTACACTAAACATAAATATCTATATTTAGTATAGAACTTTTCAGTTCTATATATATATATATAGATTTTGAATAGTCCACATGGTTAAACATGCATGTCTGAATTAGAGATATGTTTATGGACCTTTGAAGAGAAGTATATTTTAAAATAATAAGTTTATTGAAGCAAGTTTAAATTTTTTATAAATTTTCAGATTTCAAAAACGACATTCACTATATATATATGATAAATGTCATATGCACCCTACACTTCAGAGAGAAATTAGTCTTACGCAATTTTTCGTGAGAACTAACTAACTAAAATAGGTTGTCATTAAAGGAGTGTCACTAATTGTCAATAGTGACAACTTAAATTATCAAACATTTGTTAATAAAAATTATTGTAACAACTTAAAATATCTTTGTCCATATTGTATAGTAATTGTCAAAATTGTTGTTACGTACAAAGAATGGCAAATTTTACTTGGTCACTGAAAATTTTCTCACTAATGTGCAATTTTCTTGTAGTAGTTACAAATTTGCATCTTTTTAGCTATGATTTCAAAGGGTGTATTTAGGAAAATACTAACACCTTTTCCATGCTTGCAACTTGCAAGAGCAAATTAAATTAGATATTTTAATTAATACCAAAAAAAAAAAAAATTAGATATTTTAATAATGTAGTGAGGGCTAGCTATAAGTAGCTAGTAGTTTCCAACGCATGACCTTCAAACGGTGGTGGACTTTAGGACCCTTGAAAAAAATGACCCTATCCAACAAGTTGCATGAACTAACGTGATTTTTAGTGGTAAGAGAATGGACAGGACGTTCTATATATAACCGCATCACCGTCGTTTCCATGCCTAATAATGTATACCAATTTGTTCTTCTATTCTTTTTTTCTTCATTTTTCTTTTTATCTTTAAGTTTCGCTTTATTATTCCCATGCTCCTAAAATACAAAACCTATTTAATTTTTTGTCACATCCTACACAATTTATTTATTTAACAATATAACTGGGACGTACTTAGGCATGCATAGAGTAGGGTGAACACGCAAATTGGAAAGTAATGAAGACTCTTGTGCATGTTCGTTTGGTCTTTAAGAAAGTAGTTTGGGAGAGTAGTCGAAGTTTGTGAGATAATCTCTATTTGCGTATTTTTGTTTATTTGAATTTTGTGAGTGTGGTTTGAGAAATAAAGAAGGTATATTTTTTTTTTTTTTGAAGAGTAAAGTTGTAGTGTAAGATGTGTAAGACTTTATGTCAAATCACGTTTGTTATGTGAGATAAATTGTATAAAAAATAGTTTATTTTATATCAAATCAGAGTAGAGTTTGTATTTGTTATATTTAAAGATAAGAAAATTGTTGTTTGTTTGACTTTTGAGAGAATATTTTGAGAAAATTAAGAGATGAAAAATTTATTTCAAAAAATAAAAAACATATTTATTTGACATTTCTCAAATATAATTCTTTTTAAAAAACGCCAAACAAGCATACCCTTTGCTATTGGTCCTATTGGGGAACCTTTAACTTCACGTCAATATATTTATTCAACATTTCACGCTTGGGTTATAGATTTTCATGCTACTTGCATCATTCGAAGACCCAAAAGGATAAAGTTTATATAGAAAATATGATTAAAAAAAAAAAAAAAAAGAACTTGACGTTTTTTGTGCTAATATAAAGATAATTATCTCACCAAAATATATTAATGCTTTCTTTTTTTATCAAAAAATATATATTAATGCATAATTACTCTATAAAATTGATTATATCATAAAAAAATCTTGTATTTAAACATGTCTTATAATACTATTCACTTTCAATTATTCTATAATTGCATAACGATTGAATTGACTTTACTCTCTAAAATAATTTGGAGTCAAGTCGGATTTAAGCTAAATTAATTGTTTCTTTGTACACTTGATACAGTGCTATATTAAAATAATTCCGCTATTGCTAATACATAAATTCCAATTAATTTATCCATAAAAAAAACATTTCAAATTAGTCATAGTCGCAAAAAATGACACTTCACCAATTCTTTTGTGGGCCGTGACGTACAAATTATCAAATCGAACCGGACCAAACCAAAGAACACGTTGCACCTACAGTTTAGTGGCTTTTATTTTTCATTGAAGTTTTCGCCTTTTTATTCCTCACAAAATTAAGGCTAAACTCGAAATTCAACTCAAAAGAAAAAAATGTCGAATATGTAACCTTTTGTTTTTATGACTTGTAAATATGGCCTGAAAATAAGAGTCCAAAAATGTTGGTACACACAAGGCGATAAAGCCCATAAATCACTCGAGCCCAATTATATACTAAATAATCCGCATTTCAAAAAAATCATTTACCGCGCTTTTCGAAGATGGGAGAACTGGTGGAAAGTTCAATCTTCTTTTCAGATCAACACCTTTGCCAAGCCGATATAATTCCTCCTCCTGAGGTTTGTAAGTCGTAGAATGCACATAGCTTTTTATTTTTCCTTCATTTTTTGGTGGTTAATTTCAGGTTCGAGCTCGGATTGAAGTTGCGATCCTTAATTTCCTGAAGAATCTGAATTCCACGACTCCAGCAATATCAGATCTGCCTCTAGTTTCGTAAAATTTCATGATTTTCGATAATTCATTGCATGATCTCAATTACTTGTGGTGATTAGTAGAATTGCAAACAGATTAGCAGAAAATTGAGCAATAGCAAAGTGAGTCTAGGATTACTAACTGAGAGCTCGAGGATTTTTCTTTCGCATTCTTTTTGTACCAAATCTTTGATGAATGAGAACACTGCTAAATCATTTATCAGAGGTATGAAATTCAATGAATTTCACAAGAATTTTTCTGCAAATTAATTATCATATTTATTGACTTTTTCTTTTTAAAATAATATTTAGTGTGGAAGGTGATGCACATGTGTTATCAGATTCTAGTTCAAGAAAAGAAAGTAACTCAGAGAGAGTTATTCTACAAATTGTTGTGCGATTCACCAGAATATTTTACTTCTCAATTACAGGTCAATCGGACTATACAAGGTCAACACTTTTATGTTCCTTTTTTCATAATTTTCTTAACAGTTGAATTTAATTTATCTTTAGACTGCAGAAATTGAAGCATATGATTCTTCTTATTTTGTATCCAAACCAGATTTGGTGGCATTGCTTAGATGCAGCAGGTATAGCCTTGGTATCATGGCATCCAGCAGAGGAGCTGTTGCTGGCCGTCTCCTGCTGCAGGCATTACTTTTTTAATTTACTTCTTCTCTAGTGTAAATTTATATTTATATATATTTGCTTTACTTCGATATTCTTTGGGTAGTTGGGTTTAATGGCCCTAACATATTTCCTTGTTTGCGTACCTTACCTGATTAAAATAAGCTAATGCAACAGATCAATCTGATATCGTATATATGCTATATGAATCCATATGCGCTAGCTTGTTTCATGGATCAAACTGATGCTATGAATATGCCATATGAATGCATTCATAGAGAGTTAGGTTAGCTGTCAACAACATGTATTGAAATTTCATTATGTGTTGCAACTTGAAAATTTTGGTTTTGTTTTGATGTAGAGGGTACAATACACAAAAATCATGGACAGTATTAATTAGAGCAAAGTAAATTGTTATGCACTGCGCTGTATAGTAATAATACAGCCAAGCATAATTCGGAGTTAAGCTTCAGTTAATGTTGCATGTTGTGACTTAAATATGTTTTCTCTTTTATTTATCGAGAAGGAGCCAAACCAAGAGGTTGTGGACTGTTCTGCTTGTGGATCTTCTGGTTATCCCATATCCGGAGACCTTAATTTGCTAGAAAAATTGGTCATGAAGAGTGATGCTAGATATATCATTGTGGTGGAGAAGGTATGTATTTTTTTGTTCACATACCTATTATATCGCAACAAGTTAATGAAAAGAATTGGTATCCTACAGCACGCCATATTCCATAGGCTAGTTGAGGATCGCATATTCAATCAAATTCCATGTATTCTCATCACAGCCAAAGGATATCCAGACATTGGGACCAGGTAATTTTGTAGTTCAGTGATCAAACATATGTCAGAATGACCTTGCTCTGTTTGACTTAGCTGCAAGCTTAAACTTTCATAGAGTTACTGGGAGGTTATTCTAATATCATAAAGTTCTGAAATACCAAATAGGCTTCTTCTTCATCGATTGAGTCGTGAGTTTCCAGAATTACCGATTCTAGGATTGGTTGACTGGTAAGAGAGACCTTAATTAATCTCGATCATTGTATTAGATATGGATTAGCTTACCACTCTATATTCGATTGTGAAGGAATCCGGCTGGATTGGCAATATTGTGCACCTTCAAATTTGGGAGTATAGCAATGGGCCTGGAAGCATACCGATATGGTGCTCTCTTCTGAACTCTTTAACATACTTTCTGCCTCAGCAATGCAGTCTTTAGTACTGAAACACATTTTCTGTTACGCAGCTTGCAATGTCAGGTGGCTGGGGTTGCGGAAAGACGACATCGAGGAACTTGTACCAGAAGAATCTTTAATCCCATTGAAGCCACGGGATCATCAAATTGCCAAAAGCCTGACATCCTCAGAGATCTTGCCGGTTAGATTTTCTAATGCTTTAGAGTCAATATTATTTGATATAATTTCGCTACCACTTTTGGAAAAATTGTGGAACCTATTTAATACCTATGTAGTATTTGTACCCCGCATAGACACGGTAAAACATGCAAGTTCAGACACCCTAATTCTGGTTTATATATAGAGGGTGAGTACTAGTGTTTTGTTATATCAATGATTTTCTTGTAAAACACATCATTCATCATAGTCATCATAGCGAGTTACTTGAAGGACGAAGATGAAATATAGAAATGTAGTATCACATGAACGCAAACATAAACTCGTAAGGTATTTGATTATTTTTTTCGCATTTTGTTGATTATTTAAACCTTCAATTCCTTACACCTTCTAGGTGATCTCATGATTATCATCGTTTTACAGGACAAGTACAAGGAAGAGGTGGCCTCCATGATTCAAAGTGGACTTAGAGCAGAAATTGAAGCTCTTTACTTCCATGGGTATGAGTTCTTGATCAAGTACATCGCCAAGAAAATTGTGCTGGTCAATTACATTTAATGGTGAATTTGGAAGTGTTCAAAGAAGAGTATAGAAGTCATCAACCAACACAATGATTTTTATCCAATAGCTTTTTTCTTCCCGTTATACTGATGAACATGAAAAAGTAATTGGACTGGACTAGAGACTAATTAACGTTTCCGACTACATTGATGGTAATGCTTAAATTGTCAAATCTTGGATCAAACAGTATCAGAAACTCAAATTATAAAATGATAAACATGGAAAAACAAACGAGTTTCTCAATAGCTTAAACGAATATTGGAAAATACAAATTACAATCCTATACCAAACAATAGACGCTCAATTAACCCAAAAAAAAAAAACACTTTTCTATGAAAATGCTTACAAATCATAAGAATACTATCCTCTTCCTTTAGGAGGATATTGTCATTTTGCTCAGCCCATGTTATACTCTACAAAAACAATACCGATAAATTCCTTCTGGAAAAAAAAAATAGCATAGCCTTCTCTCAGTCTCCCCGACAGGTACTGTTGCTGGATCACACTCAGCACTCTTGTCATTCAAACTCAACCATAATGTATACATCGTTATAGGGTAGGTCAAGTTCCAAGAGAATTATTTTCAGCTTCTCTTTGAGAGCAGGACTTTCTTCCCCTTAACAGAAAACCTGTCACTGTTTTCAAGCTGCAGTGAAAATAAAAATGTCATTATTCGGGAAACGTAAATAAGAAATACTCCGTATTAGATATAGCAGTGGCCAAGAAATATGACCCTAGTAATAATATGAGATACCTTGCTCTTTAAAAAAGTAAGTGATTCTCCTTCTGAATTGAAGTTTGAGAATGTTGAAGGTGATCGTTCATCAATAAGAATCTTGAGCTGCTTCAGCTTTAATGACTCCCCGGGCACCTGTAGAAAGTAACAAGTCAGCAAGACAAGACGTAGGCTTAACCCAAGCTTGAAAATCTGACAAACAAGCACCTGTTGCAGAAGCCGCCTACACAATTTCTTGAGTTTCGTCTTTGGTTCAGAATCTTTTTCTCTATATGAATCTTCATCATGTTTCCTTTTCACTGAGGAACGGGACTCGGATGAATCCTCCCCATCACTATCACCAAAGGTTGTCTTCTTACCTTCAAAGTAGCAGCCAGCAACTTTCTTTGGACGGTCCTTGATACCAAGCCCTTGTTTTCCAGATGTGGCCTTGTCCTGAAAAAATCAGAGTCCAACGCACGTTACATGCACCACCTTCACTACTCTACTCGTTAAAAAATAAATAGAGAATATAGTAGTGAAGAAGTTCCTTTGTGTTCTTGATTCATACAAGTATTTGTTCTTCACATGCTTATGCTAAGACTAAAGCTCAATTGCCTGTCAGCCAGGAAACTTCGACTATATAGTCAAAAACAAATCAGTTACATCTCTGATTTAACAGAAGACGAGAGGCTGGGCTGATTCAACCTTCAGAAAGACATGACTTTTCAGAACCTAAGAGGAGTGTTATACTAAATGTTTATTGTAGAAATCATTCTAGAAAGCCTGATTTAGAAGAAACATAAGCAATGAGATCAGTGATTTGTGGAACAACTTCGAAATTTCCTACTGAGTAGAAAATATCAAAGTGTACATCCTTTGTTGGATACTGATGGACGGCATAACTAAACAAACATAATGCATTTGTAAGTATCTATTTGAAATCCTTTTACAAGCAAGTGGTGGGCCTATTCCGACCAATGAAGAAAATAAGGGGTAGGTATTACACACAGTAGTCCTAGTCCCAAATTTAAGAAGTTGTACCTAAAATGGGGGCTCAAAATTAATTCGCTGTCAACTTTATTACTTATCCAAAGAACAAACCACCACGGATATAATTGGCCCAGTTAAGTTGCTCAAAACTGTACTGCGTGTTGACTCCGATATAGAAATAGGCTTAAGAACTATTAAGGTAGATACAAATTATATTCAAGAAGTGAACAGGAGAAAGCCATACTTGAACAAGTTTGTACAGATTTTCTTGATCATCCTCATTGAATGTAGTTCTCTCATTAGGATTTTTATCAACACCGGTCAAGACGGACTTCTTTCTTCGCAATTCAGCACCAAGTAAACCTCCAACAACAAACCCAAACTTGTGTCCCCACCATTCTGGAGGAACCTCTTGATCTTTTCCTGTCACATTGTGTATCAAACCACATTTTAGTAATTCTATGGCTTGCAGAGAACAAACTGTGAAGCATTGGCAAGTAACAAAAGCAGAAAGGGATCATAGATCCGTGTGACCGATTGGGAAATATCAATTACGAGCAAAACACTTATAAGCAATAAAGTTTACAGAACAGTATTATTTCCAATTAACTGTCTGAGAAATTGAGCCGTTATATTTTAATAGAACTTCATAAGATATAACAAAGAATAGATCATGACCCCCATTACTGTAAATACATTCAAATAGACAGCCTAGTCTAAATTGTGCATATGCTTAACTAGGCTGAAATACTGTCACAAAAAAGTAGGCATTAATTTTCCAAGAGCTTGATCATAGAACCAACGGAGTAAATTCACAAAAATGTTTATTATTAGTCAAATACCAGAACCTAGCTATGTTGGCTCGATACAAGTACTGACGCAGAACGGAAGTGCAAATAGCCAGACCAACGTCAAAGCTATGAAAATTTATTCTCAAGACAGAGAAAATAGCTAAAGTTCATAAAAGCAAGAGTAAAAAGTTATTGTTCTGGTAGGCTTTGTAAGCTTTAAATAGTCTAACCCTAAAGGTAAGACTTAACCAAAATACTAAAAATATAAAATGTAAATAAAATAAATCTAAATATTTTGTAATATTTCCCCTTCATCAAGTACGAAGAGATTTACATGTATTATTGAAAAATTACGAACACCAAAAAATACTTGCAGCAAAAGACCACAAAGCGCCATTTTCGGTGTCAAAAACCCTATAAGTAATGCATCAAATGTAAGCTTGATGGAGTAGGTGTTTAATGTAACAAAAAACCATGGCAATGTGAGGGACGTATTCTTAACAGAGACGATATTACGATAATTCACTAAGAAAAATGTACTATAAGATGTTACCTTCCAAATCAAGAACTTGAATCTCAGACTCTCCTCCCTCGGAGACTTCCTGGGCAAAACTAATCTCGGGAGACTTAGGCCTGCTTACCTGGAGAAATCATCCCCTTATATTGAATAAAAGACTAAAGAATGGTTACAAAGAAACCGAAATACCATATCTATTGATGCTAAATGCGGGAAAATTAAATTATGAGACAGATTTGGTAATTAAAAAAAATTATAAAGTCAGCTGAAAAGAATTGATCCATAGACCATCATAACTTGGAGTTGTTTCAGAGGACCATACAAGTATCTTAGAAAGGTGACTTGAAAGTAGGAAAATAAAGTTAAACATACAAGTACACAAGATTTCCCACAACCAATGAGATCATTCTTCTCCTAACATTTTCCTGAATTCAATAACTAAGTCCCAAGGAATAAAAGTATTTCTACCCCAAGAATGACCAAAGAAAGTACTAGGTGAAGGGTGGTGTCTTTGCTAAGGACCGGCAACACATGATTGAAAAAAACAACTAAGAAATCACCTAGTTCCTGGAGCTAAGCCAATGAGGATTAGCGAAGGAATTAAAACGTTTCTAATGTGTGCTTTAGCTTTTGAGGTAATTCCATTTGCATAAACCTTATAATGCTAGTCAGAAAAGCTTGGCTGTTCACCTAACCAGTAACACTATCAAACTTTGTGGACATAAACTCTTTTATTCACATTTCAATTGAGTATACATAGGATATCAATTCAGTAAACCTATTTGGCACCTAATTTTTAACACTGATCCTCAAATCCAATCATTTTCTTTTCTTCCTAGTAAGGTTTGTCGATGGAAGTCATATCATATGTCGCCCCATGAATATTTTCCCCCACCTTGCCTTCACCAACATTTACAACAGCAAATACTAAACCATTTTGAAAAATTTATCGGATCCCGATGAGAGGACCTGGTTATGTGTCATACTTCCTATTGAAATGGGTAACAAGCTGATATAAAAATTGTTCGTTCTACAACAAATTCTAAGAGAAACAAAAACAAATACAACACAATCCAAAGTGTACTCACAAGAATTCCTTCAAGATCCTTAGATGAATATGCACGTACGGACTTCCCCTTCTCTCTTTTCTGATACCTGGAAATAGACAATCAAATCATACTCTATCGCAAATAAAAAAGACAATTACTTCAAGGTATAGGAGTAAGAAGCGCATTAAAGCTATCGACGGACCTCCCTTGTGGTCGAGTAACCTTTGCAACTGTATCTTGATTATCCTTAGAAAGGGCAGCTGTTGCAGCTTCTTTCATTTCATCTTTTTCATCCTCTGTTGCAGCTTCTTTCATTTCATCTTTTTCATCCTCTGTTGCACATAATTAGAAAAGCAAAGATCAATAAACCAATATATTAACCTGAAAAACGAAATTAATTCTCCTTTAACGTGTAAGTACCTTCATCAATGTTGATTTCAACAGATTGCTGCAAAAATATCAAATCAATGAAAATTAGAACCGCAAAACTAATGCATAAATAATACATACATAACTTAAAAAGTGGAATAGTTATGGAATTTTACCACTTTCAGTTTCTTAAGGATATTATCAAACTGAGTAGTATCAAATGCCCACGCATTCGGCTTCTCATTACCTACACCTATAAACTCCAAACTATCCAATCAAAATTCATCCTTTCATTAAATTGACATTTTTAAAATCAGAATATTTGGTAGCAACCTAGAGTATCCTGCTTGTTCTTCACCCTGACATATCCTTTGATCCCTTGCTTTTCTTTGCCAAGCCCTTCTCCTTCTTCCCATCCCTGAAATTACATTTAATTAAAATGTTATCCAAATATGTCTAGATTGCCACTAAAATATCCTAATTTGATCAGAGTTCAGAAATATATATACCATTTGTTTCATGAGGCGGAAGGCGGCGGAGCTTTTGTCGATTCCTACGTAGCGGAGAGGAACTTCAGGTGTCGCCATAGTAACCGAAGTCTGTCCTCTCTCTCCGATCCTCTCAAATTTCCACAGCGTAGAGATTTTAGGGAGAGAGAGAGAGTGAGAGGGTTTTAGAGATGGATCAAAAAGCTGCTTAAGAATGAAAACCTAGAAATTTGCAATGATACACCATGGGTTTGACTCACGGTCAGGATATAATTTTGGAAGGATCAACGGCTGAGATTGTGTTACATATGCAACCGCTTCAAAACAACGAACTACACAGTTTAATTTCAGCATAAACTACAACTTCACCCCTGAAGTTTGATGAAAATACTAAAAGCCTATCAGATATAATTAAGATACCCCTTGTGATCTTGTGTTGACGGAAAATGTGGCTAAAGGAATTTTTTTATCCAAGTATGGTTTGAACAATTCCATCTAATCAGAAAGTAAGTGTATTAAACTTACTTTACTTTGTCATTGGTCACTTTCTTGAAAATTACATTCAATCTTAAAACAAGTATATTGCATTTGTCTAATTACTTTGAGTTCGATCAAACACAATTAGATAAGAATTTCCCAATGACTAAATAGCATTCGATGCATGTTATAATTTAATAATTTTGCAATTACCTATCTATATCTATTAACCCTTTTCTATCATTTCATTATATCATAAAATTATTTGAGGGAGAGAAACTAAGAAACTATTTTGAAGAAATTGATGATTAATAGGGAGCCTTCTAGTAATAATTTCTTAACCCTTATGGTTTAGAAATCATATATAAACCCAAGTTTTTTTTATCACACTTCCAATGTGGGATACGTCTATTTCTTTCCAATTTTTTTCATTACATATGTGAACTTTGAGATTTAATTTCTCATTCACCCGTATTCCGATTTGGACGTACCATATACCATTTTAATCTACTCACGGAGTAGAATATAATTCCGTCAAGACCCGACTCTTTACTCAAAGTAGGTCCCACTTAAAATACGTCCAAAATGGTCCATTAACTTACTTTTTCCAACACTATGTGTTGTGTATTGTTGTGTAATTAATGTTGTGTATTGTTGTAATTAATGTGTTATTTTAATTAATACTCCATATTTAAAAAAATAAAAATATAATATTAATAGGTGAGAGTTTGCGTATTATGTATTAATTTTAAGTTACTTTAATTAAATATTCTATTTAATATTAATATTTTAATATAATTAATAATTAAATTACGAGTACTAATATAATTACTATTATTAATATTAATATTAAAAAAATTTAAAACTATAATATTAATAGGTGAGAGTGGGCAAAGAAAAAAAATGGAATTAATTCCCCCACGGAACCTCAACCATTGGAGACGACCAGGCAGGGCCCCGGGCTGGCTCTGGGCTAGCCCTCAACCATTGGAGATGACCTAATTGAATGTAGAGATTAAGTCATGTAACGATGAATTTAACATTTCACTATAAAAAAAATACAAAAGGGTTCTCAATGCTACATTATTGTCTCTGACGGGTATATTATGATAATTAGCATAACACTAGATGTATTTGCAAATTGCTACAAACATAAAAGTATTTACTGAAAACTCCCGAATACTATGGCTATGTTTGGTTTGTTGATTTTAGTGGGTAAAATAATAACTAAAATGCAAATGAACAAGATATGAAGCTCAAAGTTGCGTCACTGGATGCAAAAGAAAATATTTTCCTTGGCGTTTTACTCACTCAAATCCAAGAATCAAACATAGCCTATAGGAATCAAGAAAATCATTTTTTATCGTTAGAGAATAATACAAGTTCCAACTCAGTTACCTGGTACAATTAGGAAATCAGGAAAATCAAGAAAATATACTTAATTTCTACGCGTTTCAAATATCCTTCCTTAATTAGTCTGGATCGGATTAACAATAAACAAGATAAAGATAGATGAGCCCAACAACCTAACCTATATATACACGGACTACTATTAATTTCCATATGTATATATAAATTAAGCGTACTATTACATTCATACAATAACATTAAGGAACCCTGCTCTCTTAATTGTGTCTTGAAACCACTCAATTAAGAATCCATTCAAGAAAAACATATAGCATGGACGTGGAAGTCTTCTTTCGTGATTTTTTCTCCATCAAAGATTCCGTAGAAATCTTACCTCTCATGGAGGCCGTGATCACTGTGGCGGCCTTCAAGCACCCCGAAGAACTCGCAAGACGAAGATCCAGAATCATTCAAACTCTTCTCAATGTCAAACCAAAAGAAGTTCAATCATCCATAATTGAAAAGAGTACTACTCGTGTTTTGCCTTTCAACAATATTGATGATGATCAAGATCGTAAGCATCAACGGCGTCGAGTGATCAAGTTGCCCGCAAGAAGCCCGTGCCAAGTAGTAGAAAAGACGGTTCAATGCCACTCCTCTGTTGTTAAGAAACAATATCATCAAATGAAGTCCAAAGAAGAAGATCAAGATCATCAAGCATCGGAATTGAAGTTGGCATCGAGCAAAAGGAAATTGCAAGAAAGATACGATGAATTGAAAAGAGGCCGAAACAAGATTCAAGTTTTGGAGTTGAAGGATCTTCCTAAAGCACCAATGCAGTCGTCGACTAAAATTACGTCTCACGGAAATCGAACTAAACGCAGAATGTGTAGTTACGTACGTACTAAATAGATAGAAATCTATGGAAATTGTTTTGTTATAGTTGTTGAATATTGTAGACTTCTTTAATTTGTTCAATGGATAGAAATTTTCTTTAATCGATCCTTTATTTCTTCGTTTCAATTTTATAAACTACTTAGTTAATTTTATGCAATATTGTTCTTTGAAGTTACGTTGCATAGGAGAAAGTTAATTTAGGCTATATATGTCTAGAAAGATTAAAAATTATGGATAGAATATGTTTTATTAGATTCAAAAGTTTAACATATAATATATTTGTTTTGTTGATTCTGCCATGCCAGTAGCAACTTGTAAGTGATTTTGGATTTGTTCTTATTACATTGATAGTTTTTCCACTGAGAGTTAGATATATGAACTCAAACACAACCAATTATTAATTACTATTTAAGAAGCTTTTTTTACTAATAAAAAAGATCTATATATATAGTTATGAAATATAGAAGCATTATTCTGTTCATGTTTGATTTGATCAATTTTCTAATCATTACTACTATACTGTATTTGCCGAGTAGAGAAATTGTGGAGTTATATAATTAGTTGTTTAATTTGGAAGAGGACTAATTGTAGCAACGTTCATGAGAAGTGGTAGCTGCATGGCCTATTGAATCCATCATTGGAGTTGGAGGCATAAAAAACATAGAAAAAATCAGTTTAATTGAGGTCTTAATTTCAACTCATGACTTTAAGAACCGGTAATTAATTAGGTAATTAATCCATTTTCAGTTAAATTAATTAGCTTATGTAGCTGAATTAATTAATTAATTAAATGAACTTTGCAATGATCAGAACAAGAAATATTATATTGATGGATGCCTCTTAATTGATTTTATCAATGATATCTTAATCGTTTAAAAAAAAGTGTATGAATTAAAAGTTGTGCTGTGATATAGTTTCATTTGGACCATTCATGAGTGTATGACTAGATTCATCAGGTATGTTCCACATACACAAGGTAGTATATTATACTACATTTTATTAAGTATTCTTGGATTTAATAAATAAATTAGTGAGTTTTTTTTACTATATAGCCTATTATATAAAAATATTTTCCTGAATGTATCTCTAAGTGAGTTTTCTTTTTTTTTTGGCTTTATGAATGTTCTATAGTTTAGCAATTTGATGTTGTTGTTTCCGAGGCCTTTTTTCTGGTATAATTTTTAAAAAAATAAGGTGAAATTTGGGGGGAAATTGTTATTAGATAATTGGGGTAAATGACCTCCACAAATACTAATAATATTTTTTGCTCAAATTTTCAGGGCACCCATGGATGATGAATGGAGGAGAGACTGCATCAATGGCGGAATTAAGCTGAAATATTATGCAATGATTGCACTCACTTTTTCTTTTTCTCTCTCTCTTTCTATTGTTTTCTTCAGTAAAATCGATAGTGGCAGTATCGATTTTTACCCAAGATTAATTAGTGGATTAATTAGTTGGAAATTAACATAATTAGAAAAATTGATATTGCTAGTATCGATTTTAACTTATTTTTTTTTATTTTCGGAGATGACTGATAAATCGCTATTGGCAACATCGATTTTAGGTAAAATCGACACTATCAATAGCAATTTTAAGAAAAAGGTACATTCAGGGAAATACTTTTCAGTTTAGGTCATTTTGAGAAATATTTTTATATAATAGGCTATATAGGGAAAAAAACTCTAAATTAGTAGCAGAAAGACTATTATGGCATGATGCTTTTTAAGAATTTTCGGGTTATTTTAAAAAGGAAATCAAACAAACATGCATCGATTTTATATATATATATATTATTAAATCATTACGTCAATATGTATTTAATTTTGCCAACTAGAGTAAAGAAAAAAAGTTATTGTAATAACTCTTTAAGAAAGTTTCATAATTACATTGTTGTTATTGACTGAATATTGCCAAGTCGTCAATGAAGCCAACAATTATTGACTGAATATTGCCAAGTCGCCAATGAAGCCTTGGCCTGATGGTTAAGGTTGAGGCTCTATGATAAAAAGGTCGTGGGTTCAACTCTCACTAGTTTAATATTAGTCTTTCTAACTAGTGTATCTTTATACTTTGATACCAATGAAATATATACGATATAATGATTGACGTAACGATATATTAACCATCTAAAAAACTATGAACAAATCAAACATCAACAAGAATTTTGTAAATATTATGAAATATTACATTAGAATTAGATTATCCTCAAAGTATTTTTTTTATATAAAAGACTTAATTACTACTTGTGTATCGAAATTTCTTATCCAAAATTTGATTTGGTCAAACTTATCTAATCACATGACAAATGTGTTGCAGTTGTTTTGTAATTGATGGTCATTCTACAAGAAGTTTATCCAATTCAAAGGCAAAAATATTACACGTGTCATACAACTACTTTTAATTCAGCCAAATCCGGATTTGAATAGAATTTGGTGAAAAAGCAAAAGTGGTCCCGGGAAATTATGGAGCAAAGTTGTGTTATTGGACCAATTTTGCAATTTTCCCACAAGAATTTCCCCAGATGCATATAATATACTCCGTTTGTGTGTACTTACAGTTAATTCATTCACATCATCTTTCTCACTTGCCCTCTCCAAACTCACTCCTCTCTTAATTAATTCTCTCGAGATTTATTTATATATATATATATATATATATGCTCTACTCTACTTAATTCCTTAAACTTGTCATCATCATTTAATCCTTCAAGGTATGTATATACATATGTTTTTTTCAATTGAAATTTTTCTTGATTAATTAATTGCTGTTCTTGTAATAACATTTTAGCTCTAAAAATTATGTCATTAATTTTTTGACAGGTTAATTATTTATTTTGTATCAATAAATTAAGCATGGTGATGATGGGTTTGGATAAGTTGATGACGAACTTGAAATCGAAATTAAAGTCCATCAAAACGAAGAAACCTTACGACAAGATAGAGAAGAGTGAAAGCATGAGAGTTGAAATCAGGAGCAAGAAAGCCCAAAAACTCATCCAAGATACCCTCAAAATTGCTGATTCTCCCAACACCAAAAGCTATGCTTTTTAGTGTAATTATTTCACCGAAGAAGCAATTTTCTTCAATGTTTCCAAAAATTTTATGAACAAATTAGAGAGACTGTTAATGATGTATCTGAAATACAATACATGGTGTCTGTTTGTTAATTCACAGATAATTATGTCAAAAGAGTACTTATTTGTCGTTGTTTGGAAAATAAGATTTTACCAGCTCTTTCTCTACTGAATTCTAGAGTTTTTTTACCATAAACCATATGTTTTGTTTTGTTTTTTAACATATACACATGGAACTTGTTTGGAAACGGTTATAAAGTAATAGTCAAAATTTTAATACATTATTATTTTGTATGAATGAGATATTAATAGTAATTTTTTTAACTAATTTGATAGCATAGTCAAAATTATAGATTATTGGCAAATTAGTTAAATAATAAGGCCAAATTCATCACCTAGATTTGTTGATTGACCATAGAGATTATTATATTAACAACAATATATCATATGGTTGGACTACTTGTAATTTTATTAATTTTGTGTATATATGTGCCTAAAATGGCAAGCAGGTTATCACTCTTTTACGCGTCTATCCATTTTATTTATCAACGCCATAAAAAAGAGACTAAAAGATTGTAGATTATGATGTCTTAAAGTTCCATTAATTAATTCCTCGGAAAAGTGTAAGTTGGCTCTAACATATATAGGTGCAACGAATTAATGATGAAACATTCAAATGTATGCAAAATCAGAAATGGTTACACTTTGGCATGTCACGAGCATATTGATATTGCCCTAAAGCAGAAATTCTTGCCTTTTCGTGTTCAACAAGAATCTACCACACTCAGTGCAGAAAATTCCAAAGGAAAAAGAATAGATACAGATACAACTTAACCATTAATTAACTGGATGGATATATACGCATACAAAAACAGCTATCTGATAAAGATGTAAAACTGTAAATGGAAGTCAAATCTGTATACCGTATCCAACAATCTTTTATCAATGGCAGCCAGGTTCCAGACCTAACTTGTAGGTTATTGTATAGAGGATGTCATTTTTGGAGTGTTGATGGGTTAACATTCCAACCCAATCTCACAAATTTCATTCTTAGTTAATTACCACTTCTCACTCGTTAAGGTTTTTATCAAATGGACTTGTTTTTTAAGCTTGTTACAATGTTAAAAGTTGATGTTAATTGATTCATTAGTAGTTTGGAAATTCGTGGAAAATTCAACACTCGGATGAAATCAAACTATGTTCGTACTTCATAGAAACCACAAAGTTAGCATGGATCCACTTCGGTTCTCCATTCGCCATCAAGCGATGTTACAACTTACAAGTGTCATCAATTTAACACATGAGATCATTTGCAAATAACTTGAAAATAGAGTATTATATTTAATGCAAAAATTGACCTACTACTACTAATAATAATATATAATATCCGCCTCACAATAAAAATGAGAATATTATTTCTCAAGTTTGGGTGGACTAGATGCAAATAGCAAATGACAATGACATGAATGAAACAATTTAAAGGTAATGAAACCAAACCGAAAAAAGTGAAGCCACTCGTTTTGAAAGGTGATAAGAGGATACAAATTGGGCACATGAGAATCACAAGCAGCGTACGTACTGTGGCAATAGGTCCAAACAAACTAATGTTGGATGTGATCTCATTCTCATAAACTAGTTTAAAATTTCATATGCTGTTCCTAAATCAAGACAACCTTAAAAACGACAAAAATCCACATTCTGCCGTGTACGATTTCTGATCAATATAATACAAAGCTTAGTTCTTTTGACATGGAATTTCTTATTCTACTTCAAGAAAGATATAATAATGACCCTTTCAGGAATTCAAGATGATTCATCTTCATTATTATATATATATATACATAAATAAATGCCCACTCTTAGATTTTTAAAACTAATAAAATTAATAGGTCAATATTACCACATTGCTAATCTCGAGCTACAAATATAGTAAACAGTATTTGCCAAAAACAGTGAAGTTAAAACTTCGGAAGTATTTAACTCTCAACAGAACAAGTATTGATCAAGTAAACTGCCTCTTTCTTTGATTCAGCAAGTAACCTACCTCAATCTTCATAAAAATGGAACAAATATGCAAATGATGAATGAGAGTAGTACGTAATTTATTAAAGTGAACTAACGGTTACGAAGGTAAAGCATTTGGAGATCCTTGCATTGAACACATGTCCAGGGAAGCAATGGAGGATCAAGGCAGTAAGAATGAACACATCGAATCTGGCATAAAAGACATCGAACGAGAAGATCCTCTGGTTCTCTGCTTGAGCATCGAAAACAAACTTGTGCTGATGGCTGTATGTATAACACCAAGAATAATCAAATATTCTGTTATGACATAATTAAAAAAAAAAAAAAAAACTTACATAATATTTGAAGGACAGAATTTTGATACACTTGTCAGAATATAGCTAATAGACAAGCTTATGACTTACATTGGCAGGAAGAGCGCATGCTTCATCCTGAAGAATGTATAGATCCATTTTGGATGTGTCATATGGAATGGTTTGTGAATATATTTTCTGATCTGAAGAAACAGCATCATCCACTTTTGTGATGCATATGAAACTAGCCTTGCACAGAGGACAAGTTGAAGGCTTTCTCTCTGATGCCTGCCAAGAATAAAAATATCAGGATTTAGAAAATTATTCAAAAAAAATTGCTTTAAGACAACTTTTACCATGCCACAAAATATTGAATTAGCAAATCTATTAATAATACGTTAATAGTATAACCTCGGCAATAGAAAAATTGCACTCTTACGGAAATTCTAGTGACAAAGTTCTGATGCTTCAAACCCAGATATGCGGGCTCAGGAAATAAGGAAAACTCTAAAACATTTCATTATTGCATAATCTACTAGTAGAACCTAATACGCAAGAAATAACGAGAAAAAGGAGAAAAGTGTTCCAGTGCAAGAGAAAATTTTAAATTAGCAGGGCAAAGAAAAGAAATATCATCTGAGAGAATGAATACAGAAAATGCTCACATTACGATCTGCCCAGTTCTGGATGCATGCGAAACAAAATCGGTGGCCACATGGCAGCACCCCCCTTGTTGAACAGAAATCGGTCCAACATATAACGCAGGACAACTCAGTTGCTGTAGACGGTCTATTACACTGGTTATTGTCATCAGCTTCATAGTTTTTTTCTGCATTTTTGGAGGAAGATGATGCACCATGAACACATTTGCTCTTATATTCATCATTCACATCCTCAATCTCTACAACATCATTAAGAGCATCATTATATTGCCCATCAGATGCATGCCTGTAAGATGTGCTTTGAGGTCTCTCAACATCTGGACTATTCGGCAGGGTTTCTCTTCTATTGTTCTTGGGTAACACATTCACCTCATGGTGCTCTTGCTCCACGTTTGATGTTAATAACTTATCCTCCACCCGTGTATGCTTTTTAGCCAGTTTACGACCTTTGCGTTGACGTTCTGGTGAAATGTGGTTTCTTTTTTTCAGTCTACGAGAACGAGCAGGCTGAAAAGTGCTTGGTTCTTCAAGCTATTTAAGGAAAGAAAAGTAGCATGAACCAAATTCAACATAACATGAGATGGCTTCAGCTTGCAGAATTAAACAACTAATAAAACATATGCACTTGGATATTAATGGGGGCGCAAGGGGAAGGAAAGCAGTTAAGCTTTAATTATAAAAGTTTCAAATGCTTGCAGAAGAAAATTCTTAATTATGCTCACGTAAAAAACATCTAACGAGTCTAGTGAAACGTAATTTGAAGCATCTACAGATTAATAAATATTGTATGCTGGATAAATCAATTATCTAAAGCAATAAAAATAAATACCAAACGATACATATATAGTTCCCAGAGCAGGACCAAGTGGCACTCACTTAAGAGGACACCAATTGTTTGACACAACATATGTTATTGCAGGCTAGTAAATATACATGTTATCTATAATTACAAAAAAAGTACATGACAAGTCTTCTGATAAATAGACGATCAATATTAGCTCATAAGAATGTAAATGTCAGCAGAAGTTAATAGCGAATAAAATTCCAGAAGTACAGCTAGATTTAGATTGTCTAAATCCTGAAAACAAGGAATAAACTTCTATATCAAGTTCCAATGCTTCCAGAAAGATGGACCCTGGTAGATTCTCGAGCCAATATCTATCACTACTAGAATAAAACATCGATGAATCTGTTTTGAATGTTTTTCTAAGTTCTAACAAATCTACTTAAACCATGACTGTTCTGCCTCAGCTCAGGAAACAAATCCGGATATACATCAGGAAACAAAATCACTAGATAGATGATACTAGATCAACTAATAGCAACAGAATGATAAGCTAATTTGCAACAAAAGAAAGAACTGATATTACAATTTGGCCAATTGAAATAACAGGGTGCAGCAACTAGCAAGCAAAAAAAAAGGATAATCAATGAAGATAATTGTCATGGACACATCGGTAATTACTTAAGGAAACACCTGTCTACAAAAAGAAATTAAACAAGATGGGCAAACATCAACATGACCTGACAGGTTTGCTTTTTGGGTCACAATGACAGCATTGCTGTCATTTGAAGTCTTTTAATCATATTGTTATAGTGACCAGCATTTCAGTATATTGGCAGGAATTTCACAAATCACGCTAAACAAAGGATTACTAAAGGAATAATGCAAGGGTACCAAGTTAGATCAATACTAAATAACAGGTTAGCTTTAATTTAATGTTCAAAAAAAGAAAAGAAGATCAATTTAAAACCTTATCCAAAAAAATAGTTTCCGTCCTAGCAGCATCATCCATGTCTTCAGAGTCAATGTCAATGACAGGTTCTTTAAGTCTCTTTTTTGCTTTAGATTGAACAGTGGTCTGGTTAATTCCCAACTGGATGTCCAAAACTAGAGGCCCCATTTCTTCTCCACTACAAGAAATGGGGAAACACATATAGGTAAACAGTGAAAAATTGTAAATCAGACGAATAAAACTACTCTGCTGCAGCGCTGCAAATTAACAAGCAAATAAATACACACATGTGATTTAAGCAAATTCCATCTTGCTGAAGCATTTTCTCTCAAATACACTTAAGCATGTACAAGTCTACTGAAATGACAGCCAAAATAACCATAGCCATGTGTCAAAATGATTTTAGTCGAATAACAGTGAAGTCTCATCACATGGAAACAAGGACTAAAATTATACCTCTGAAAGGTGTAGGGTTCCTCGGAAACACGCCTCCCCTTCTTTATACATTCCTCAATCCAACGATGATTAACTATCTTGATATTGAACCTCTTAGCAAGCTCATATTTTTTTCCTTCAAATTTCCAACACACCTAAACAAAGTGTTGAATAACTCCATAAATCATAGCACATAAAAACATTAAGTATACAGAATTCAACCAAATACCTACCAAATGCGTAGTGAATTGATTCATATTCCCAACGTAACTAGCACCAGTACTAGATATCAATTTTATGAGGTTGAATCTCTCAGTGCCGTTGTACCCGCTCACTGTAGCCACAACCGACTCCATTCCTTTATCGGAGAAGAGAATGTGAAAAATTAATCGGTGATATATTAATTTATGGAAAAGATACGATTAATGTTGAAGGCGATAATAGAACCCTAGGTACCGAAACCTCAAAAATTGTGATGATTAAACTGAATCTTCGTCTTCAATTATATGTGCCGCGAAAAGTGAAATAATTTGAATTTGGAATTTCTGATGTTCGTAGAGCCTTCGAGGTTACAATTTTTAAAGGGGACAATTTAGAAAGGAAAATTATCTAGTGGCACTGCATTAATGTCTGAATATATTTATGTATTTCATTTTATTGTTGGGCTGGTTTGGAATTTGGATAGAAGAAAAGAATAGAAAGAAAACAAAATTAGAATATGTGTATTGTGTTTATAATATTTTTTTTCAAATTTTATTAATATGGTACTGGGATTAATATTTAAAATTCGACTAATGAATATAAGATAATATCATAATAATGATTCCTTTTATAAATAATAAAAATGTACAGAATTTGATTCTTGTTTCAAGGAAAGTTTCTTAAAGTAAATTATTAGAAGTTAAATCAAAGCAATTATTTATGTTTGATTAGGATTTTATATCGAATTTAATGGATATTTTATTTTAATTTGATTGCTTAGTTCATGTAAATTTTTATCGGACGAGATCAAATAAAATATTAAATAGCTTAATGTTATTTTATTAATTTTTAGCTAATTGAGGGAAGTTTAAAGGAGCTCCATTCGAATACTGCATAGCTCAATCGAAACAGGGTAAACACCACTTTTGGTCCCTCTTATCATTAACTTTTTACAGAGTGGTCCCTCTTATGTTTTTTTTCCCACTTTAGTCCCTACTATGAATTATTTGTTTCACTTTAGTCCTTTTCAAGTGGTCCAAGGCGATTCCGATAACATGTGATATGCTCATGAGGGTAATTTTGTCATTTCAAGTAAACTAACATGGATATTTTCGTTTTTCTAATTATTTAAAAAAAAAAACTAAATTTTCAAACTAGGCTTTCATTCCAATCGAACTTAATCGTACATTTCGTTCCAAACTAAAGTTTTTTCCTAAAATCTTTTTCAAACACCAAAATTGCTCACCAATTAAACAATATCTCAAATAGTCTCAATAGTGAACGGACGAAAATGCCCTAAAAAATATTCATATGCATGTCACGTGTTATCGGAACCACCTGATAAGGACTAAAGTGAAACACATAATTCATAGTAGGGACTAAAGTGAAACAAATAATTCATAGTAGGGACTATAGTGGGAAAAAAAACATAAAAAAAACCACTCTGTAAAAAATTAATGATAAGAGGAACCAAAAGTGATATTTACCCTTGAAATAGATATCGAATCAAAATTGCTACATTAACCGTCCTAGGAAACTTAGCTCCACATTTCAAGATGGGCCACCCTTGTATTACATTAATGAAGTGGAGCCTATAGGGGTATTAGGGTGAATGGGCTTGCTTATGACCATATGTCTATGCATCAATTAATTTGGGCCTGTACTATATCCCAAAGGTTATCGTTTAATTTAAAACAAGGAGATAAATTTTTTAGTTCAAACAAAAATCCAATGATAAAAGATAGCATAGAGTAGAGAATTTCATTTCATGATACTAAACAAAGGAGTACATAATTAAAAAAATCAGTGTAGAATACTTATTTAATCTTTAAAAAAAAATTATCTGGAATCTACACAAATAAAAATCATTTTAATCATATCTTCTTCATTTATTCATTCCAGTGGCGTCCTTAACAGCATCAGCAGCTCCTTGGGCCGTAGCCATAGCCTGTTGACCCGTCTGCACAAATTAAAATTCCAATGTTATTTTTAAAAAAGAAATAAATATAATCTATAATATATACAAATCATTCTCGTTTTTATATAAATATGTTTTTTTTTCCTCATTGATCAATTTCAATTTAGTATTGCTATTTATTTTGGTTGAGATTAATTCGAACCTCTTGCATGGATTGCTTGGCAGATTGGGCAGTGTTGCTAATTTTGTCCATCATCTGGTTAGCCTTTTCCTGAAAAAGTAAGTAAGAAATGATTCCTTATTTATGAATGAAAGTAAATCTATATAATAATTAATTAAGTAAGGTACCTGAGTTTGGCCCCTGGCCTCACCAGCACGAAAATTGGTTTTAGCCTGATCCATCCTTAATGGTTTATCCTTGCGGAGAGAGAAAACAAAAATTATGAGATGATATAATTATATGAAAATTCAGAAATTTTAATGAATGTTTTGAAATGAGACAACAAATTAAAGGGTATTTGTAAAGACTTCTTTACTTGAAATGCGACTAAAATGTGGTTACTATTTATTTTAACTACATGTCGATCCTATTACTAAGGCAACTACTAGAATTTGGTTGTTTTTATTTTTCTTATTACTTACTATCATTTGTGAAACTTCAATTAAACCTTGCCTGTAGTTGTCTGGTAAATTTTAAGAAGTAAAGATATATATGTGGTCCAGATCGGGTCCGGGTCTCAATCGGGTTCAGATCTGGACCCGATGATTTTGGAAAAAAAATTCGGGTCGGGTCGGTCCTGGACCCAGAACTAAACGGATCGGGTTTGGGTCCAAACCCGATAATTGATAAGCAGGTCGGGTCCAGGTCCGAACCCGTCCTTTGACAGGCCTATATGTGGACATGAATAGAGTTACAAAAAGTTTATAGTTGAAAATTGCGGCATGCCTGTTCCCTTTTGCAGTACAACAGTGTCCAATGTTACTTGCTTAAGTCGAGTCTTAATAAACTTTTAACATTCTTTTTTCTAAAACATTTTTATAAGTAGACTCGTACACATTGACAAATTTAGAGGTTAATTAAATTTTTTACATGTCCAATGAACAAATATAAACACAATGTAACAGATGGTCTTAAAGATTAGAGACTATGAACCAATGAAATTATTGATGGATCAAATGATGTTTGAACACTTCATACTAATTATAAATGACTTAAGTATAATATCATTATTATCATGTGCGTCTATAGTAACATATTTGATTAATTTTCGTTTCTTTTGTATTAATGTTAGATTACTTTCTAAGTTTAGCATTTTTTTTCTCCTAACATTTCACTCCACAATAAAATTCAACACATGATCAGATCATTAGAATATCAATTCGGACTACTTGAAACATGGATTGACTTTGAACAATAATTTTTTTTTGTTCTCTCATAATTTACAATCAAGTTTGTACAATATTTATCATTTGATTTCAAAATTGTCCTGTGAGCTCAGAATGATAAACCCAACAACATAAGATCAATGTAATAAATTTATCATAATCTTGCGCAACTCATATTCAATTAAATTAAGATTGTCCAAACTTGATTGATTAAAGACTAAATTTAGGTGCAAACACAAATTAAAAAAGAAAATCAAACTTAAAAGATATAAACTTTTCATCTTATTTTAAATATCAAACATGAAGTAATTTAAAAAAAAGAATGACTGCTTCAAAACGTGACAATTCTTCAGATTTGTTTGCCACATAAGTGCTGACGGAGTGATGGTGCATTATTTTGCCCTAAATAAACTAAATAAATATAAGCGGTGACAGTGAAGCAATTATTTTGAGAAAGGAGTTTGCTTAAAAAACGTGACAACTGTTCAGTCTTCTTTATTACATAAGCGGTGAGGGTGCTTTATCATCTCAGTTTCGAAGATTAATCCAGAAGATTAAAAAAATCTAATAAATAAAGAGAGAGACGAGTCCTTTAAATTAGGCTATTCCCAGTAACTTGTATTTTCATCAAATAACCTTAAAATTCGGCGAACCCTTTGCTGAAAGAAATTGTGTCTACATACATACATATAGCATACCAATACCATGTAAGAATATATAGAATGATTCAAGGTGCCGAAAGTATTGCATCTCGGATAAGTGATTTCATTCTACTACACAACTTATTAATGATAAGAGAAGAGATTCAAACACTTGAACAACAATATCCAATTAATCAATCTTTCACACATTGGAAAAGAATTCTTCAACAGTACAGTACGTCCCAATATGACTGAAGATCCAAAGTTATCCTATCCTATATTTCACTCCAGCTGATTAAACTTTTATTTGAGCTTAATTTGTAATAATATACATTATTAATTAAAATTCATTTTGACCTTCCAATTACTTTTACTGATCATTAGTCCTCTCAATATATACTTTGCTCCTCCAATAATCTTTTCAATTACCCTCCCAACTAATTTTAAAATATAACGGCATAATGGAGATTTGAGGTGCTTCACTTACAAACTTTTAACCGAAAATACATTGAAGCTAATGATTTTGTGGAATCGAAATAAGTGAAAGAAATTCTTAAACACCCTTGACCGCACTAATGTAAGCACAAGTGAAGTACTCTATATTGTAGAAGATAGTTGGATAAGACAAAGTGAAAATATCCAATAAATAAACACACAAGTTTGACTCAGTTAAATCTACTTCAAATTATGTGTTTAGTCATAAACCAAATCCAAACAAATGGATAAGAAGATAAATCAAATTTGACCAAAAACCAAATTTCTTTAACTTCCAAAAAAACTGGAAACAAAACATCTAAAAATGCGTTAAACCACATGTCTTAATAAATCTTAGAAAAATTCTTATCCAAACTTGGTTTGGTCAAACTCATCCAACCACCAAGCAGGTATATTACACTTGCTATATAGTTATTTGGGTTCGACCAAACCTAAATGTAAAATCTTGAGTCTATATATACCATCAACTTAATTCCAAGACTTAAATTATACAATCCAGCTCAAAAGAATTACACAAAAGCACAGACTTTCATTGACCATGGCCACCCGTAACGTCCTTCCCTCCATCTTCCACCGGCTCAAATCCACGGCGGCCGCCCCCATCACCGCCGCCCCACAGCTAGTTTCACCCCCACAGTTACAAAACACTCCCAGTACTAATAATGATCAGCCAATCATCATCAATCTTGAAAATCACAAAGAGCTATTTTCCTCTGTTTCAACTCCAAAACTGATCAAATCATCAATCACTCTATACATGTCATCAGTCGAGCCTATGGTTGATTTGGGCATGTGGGTTATGAATTCCAAGATGATGGAGACACCTATTTTGAGGGACATCATTTTGGAGGGTGTGGAACATAGTTTTTTTAAACATTTTTGTGCGGGTAAGGATCTGAAAGAAGCAGGGGAGACTGTGGGGAAACTTTGGGATGGTGCTAAAATTAGAGCTATGTTGGATTATGGTTTGGAACATGCTGATGGTAATGAGTCGTGTGATCGGAATTTGGAGGAGTTTGTTCGAACTATTGAATCAACTACTTCACAACCCTCTTCTCCTGTAAGTTTTCTAAATTAAAAAATTAGTCTTTAGTGTGAAAAAGGCTGATGAAACATGTTGATAATTTATTAAACAGAGTAATAAATCCAAGTTACATTTGGATTAAATGCAAAATACATCCATGTTTTATCAGAATTCAGTTGATAAAAGATAATTAGATAAAATTATGACTCTATTTTAAGAAATATTAAATAAGGATTTGCAAAATTGTATTCTTAGTCGGATCAACAATTTTGGTCCCTTACTTTACAAATTGTGCTTTTGACCCTATTTTTAAAAAGGTTTTGCACTACCGGTCTAACCTTTTACAAAATTGTACTTCTTCTCCTGATTATGTTTTGCACGTTTGATCTCATAATATAAGTCTTCATTTTACATATTTGGACCCATAAGACTGTAGCAATTTTTTGCATTTTTGGTCCTAAAAAGAGGGCAATATACCAAAACTGTAAAAAAAATTAGGACCAAAACAGCAATTTTGTAAGAGGCTGGACCAAAATTGATTAGGATAGAGTCCTGTAAGACTACATTTGCAATTTCTCCATAATAATTTATTTATTTTATAGATAATATAGTTTTAAAAAGGCAAGTGGATTTAAACACATTATTTTGCATTGGTACATTATTATGGACATGTAGAGATCATTTCACAATAAAAAAAAAAGTAAATAATTGATCGCAATTTCTTTGAACAGAAGAGTGTTTTTGCTAATTGGAATAACCAGCATTTAATACTTGATATATAGGTTAGCTTTGTTGTGGTGAAAATAACTGCAATTTGCCCTCCTAATTTGCTTAAAAGAGTAAGTGATCTACTAAGATGGGAATACAAGGACAAATCCTTGCATCTTCCATGGAAGCTCAAAACTTTCCAAATTTTTGCTAATTCCAGTCCACTCTATCACACTCCAACAAAGCCGGAGCCTTTAACTCCACAAGAAGAGCACGATCTTGAATCAGCTTATCAAAGACTCTCCACGATCAGCGAAAAGGGCTTACAAGCAAATATCCCTTTGCTCATTGATGCAGAAGATACATCAATTCAACCAGCAATCGATTATTTCACGTATTCGGCTGCGATTAAGTATCGTAAAGACGATGGCCCTTTACTTTATAACACAATTCAAGCTTATCTGGCAGATGCAAAAGAGAGGCTGGTAATAGCAAAGAAGTCCGCAGATGAAATGGGAGTTTCGATTGGGTTTAAATTAGTGAGAGGTGCTTATATGTCGAGTGAAGAAAAATTGGCTTCTTCTTTAGGAGTCAAGTCTCCAATTCATGAAAGTATTGAGGGTACTCATGCTTGTTACAATCAATGTGCTTCTTTTATGCTACAAGAGATTGCTAATGGGTCGGGTTCGGTCGTCTTAGCTACCCATAATCTTGAATCCGGTAAATCTTTTATTTAGCATAAAAACTCCACATGACTGGAGTTTCAACTTTTGGTCGCGTACTTTCAAAAACTACAGTTTGGTCCAACCTTTCTAAACGGCTTTGCACTTTTTGTCCCAAATTGAATGGAAAAGAGGTGATGGGACTTAAAGTGCAAAAATGTTAAAAGAAGTAGCTAGGACCAAACATACAATTTTGTAAAGTGCATGACCAAGATCCAGCTCTGTGGAACTAAATAACTTAATATTCCATTATTTAAGCAAGTGATATATATATATATGTAGGAAAAATGGCAGCTACTAAAGCAAGTGATATTGGAATAAAAAGGGATAATCCAAATCTTCAATTTGCTCAACTTTATGGAATGGCGGAGGCACTTTCTTTTGGTTTGAGAAATGCAGGTTTTAGAGTTAGTAAATATTTGCCTTTTGGACGTGTTGATCAAATTATACCATATCTTTTGAGAAGGGCAGAAGAAAACAGAGGTTTACTGTCCACTTCATTACTCGATAGACAGCTTATGAGGTAAGTAAAACAATAGAATAGATTAGGAACAACTCCCTAAAATTTTAGATTTAATAATTTTTATTTATGTGCAGGAAGGAAATACTTGGAAGATTAAAGTCAAGTTCCTTTTGATATAAATCTACTTGGTAGTCAATTCATTGTAGAAAGTACAGAAGTTGTTCTTATGTTTGGTGCAATTGTACATAAAGTGTTGGAAGTACTACAATTACTCCAGTATTAACCAAACATATGTTTGGTGAAATTGTGCAAAAAGTTATTGTCTCCTATTTTCAGTTGCTATATTAGCGTATGGATACTCGAATTGTCAATATCTATGTTTCTTACTACTAAGATAAATGTACAAATTTTAGCTCATGTGCTACCAAATTTAATATTAATATTCACTTTGGAAAATCCATTTGAAAGCAAAGACATTTTTTTGCTTGCATTACACAAGTGCAACTTGCAAGAAGAAAATAATATCATAAAATTTTCAACATATCCCACGGCCAGCATAGTAATACTAATAGGATAACATTAAAAAGAAATGTAGTAGAGTACTCCTTCCCCCACCTTTTTTTTCTTTATTGTTTTTAGAGATTTGCACACAAATTAAGAAATATAATAAATAACTAATTTTTTTTAAACAAAAACTCCAAAATAACATTTTAAGCAAATAATCACACCATTAATTAACATTAATTACAAGCTTTAACAAGAAGAGTAAAATTGATAAAAAAAAATTAATTTTATATTTAACTCCTAAAACAACAAATAAAAAAAAATATAAATATAGTTATCATATTTCCAGAGAAAGAGGATCATTCCAAGAAAACAACACAAATTAAACAATTACCTAAATGCCAGATGACAACGCATTAATAAGAAGCATCTCTCCTAAATAACACTCCTATCCATCCCATTTTTCTTGTTTCTTTGAGAATGTTAGAAAACACTCATTAGATAAGATTTACAAAGATCTACCTTCAAATTTATGCATTAGATAAGATTTACAAAGATCTACCTTCAAATTTATGCAATTAGAGGTAGTGGTTGAAAATTAGTTATGTCAAATCATTATTTTAAATAAGAGGATAATTTTGACTGAACAAATTGAAGCGACAACAGCTGTAGCTCCAAGGCCAATACTAGGGCAAAATGTCTTGATTTCAATTTTCACTAATGTGAATATTTATTTAGTTTAATATTAATCTTGATAATTTATTTATCTTGGTTTGATGCAATGACTGCCTTAATGATGTACTACCATTTCTTAAAAAAAATGAATAAAGTTTGTAATAAGACATCTCATAAAAGAAATAGAAGCAAAAGACTAGGGACAGGACTGACGGAGTATTAATTACATGACAGTGATGTGGGCCATCTCCGGTCTAGCCCCATCAAGATAGCTCCAAAACTTATTTGTATCTAGTCTCACTCACCCTATGCCAAGTTCAAAGTTGGTCCAGTTCATCTGCCCAATCCGAACTAAATCGCAAACCTATAGAAGAGACTGAATTGACATCCACCATCTACTTTTTATACATATACATGAAAATTATTGATATGATATCTCAAATTTCAAGAACCCACAAAATCTAATGTCTAAACTTAATTCAAATTATTTATCAAAAAAAAAAAAATCAATTCAATTCATGTTTCAAAGATTATGCCGAAACCACTTAAATCAATTTTTCGATATCAAAACCAAGCGAAACCTGAAAAATTATGGAGGAAACAATGAAAATGAAAACATGATAACACACTTGGGCATACTTTATATAATGGAGATCCAAGTCATTTAACATAAGGAGACACATTTGCTGACTATGATTGTCAAGGTCCCTTTCATCTTTCAACTTGAGGTCATTTTGTGCCACATAGAAATACAGTAATCACATTGGAAAGTGACCAAAGAAATGAAGGAGTGGGTATCTATACCAATCAACTTTTCAAAAATAAGCAACTTCCTCCACAAAACAAGGGGATCCGAAAGATTCCAACTAAGTACATGTCTAGAATACTTGAGATTCCATGAATCCTAATCATACAAGTAATGTGTCAAAATCACAAAAGAGTGGAGACTAATCACCAATGGTTGAAGAGTCACCATCAAAAGAAATATTAGGCACAATGGCATTTAATAAAATCCCATAAATGAGGAACATACTCTTCAAGTTAGAGTTTGATAGCCTAGAGGACCACCTGGTGTTCCGTCTCGTCTAGTATCGTTTCTACCCATAAGAGTCGGCATCCAAGGAAAGAGCTTCCCGAGTTCCTTGCTTATTGTACTAGGACTTGTTTGCCTATTATTTATTCCAAACTTTGCTCTTTCTATTGCTTCCATAATATCTTCCCTCGATACTTCTTCCGCCCCTGTTATGTTTATCAAAAAATTTAATTATGAACAAAATAAATACTAATTTTTTACATGTTGAGAAAATTTGAAATTTACATAAGATTTATTTAACCTCTCCGAGCAGCAAGCAAGGCAGCCTCGTTGACTATGTTTGCAAGGTCGGCCCCAACAAAGCCTTGAGTGACAGATGCAACTAGGTTGCAAATAAGGTCCATATCTTCTTCAAGAGGGACTCCTCTCAAATGAATAGCCAATATTTTTTTCCTGCCATCTTCATCCGGTTCTCCCACGTATACTTTTCTTGAGAACCGACCGGGTCGACACAGAGCCGGATCCAAGGATTCCGGTCTATTTGTCGCAGCAATAACAACCACGTTTATATCCGACTCAAATCCATCCATTTCCGTCAGCAACTATAAAAGTAAAAATGGCGTAAGGGCCACTTCATATGTAAAGTTGTCCTATGGCCTACCAGGAAAAATTAAACTTTTAGTCCCACAGGATTGGAAGCCAGCACCTTTTATCCCACATTTTACAAAACGCACTTTTGGTCCCAAAATTTTAGAATGCTCTGCACTTTTGGTTCTATCGCCCTCATTTATCATCTAATTTTGCACCTTTGGTCCCATAGAACAGTCCTTGTTATACACTTTTGGACCCACATAACTGTCTATGTTCTGCACTCTGTCCCAAATTGGATGGAACGGAGATGCTAGGACCAAAAGTGCAAACATTTTGAAAATACGGGACCTACAGGGCAATTTTGTAAAACATGGACTAAAAGAGTTGAGGGTCCAGTCCTGTGGGACAAAAAATGCAATTTAACTGGCCTATGAAGCGTAAGTCCCAATTGATACTAATGGTACCTGGTTTAGTGTTTGGTCTCTTTCATCATTGAAACTTCTTCCACGCTTTCCACCAACAGCATCAAGCTCGTCAATGAAAATAATTGAAGGTGAATTCTTCCTTGCAACCTTGAAAAGGTCTCTTATGCGAGCAGCCCCTCTCCCAACGAATAATTCAACAAACTCACTTGCAGAAACTGAAAAGAATGGGACTCCTGCTTCTCCGGCAACAGCACGGGCCAGTAAAGTCTTTCCTGTTCCTGGAGGACCTACGAGCAGTACGCCTCTGGGTAGCTTGGCTCCTAGCTTACTGTAGTTGATAGATCCTTGAAGGCAACAAACTATCTATTACGAAGAAAATTGAATCGATTGTCATGCATTTAATACAACGTATTTTCACAAATGCTATGAGCCTATGACATGTAAACAAGAAGCAATCAAAGCACGTGTCTGATCTTTTATGCTCGTAAATTGGCACATATTAATCCAGCCTATCACCAATCCCCAAATAAGCATCGGATAAAGCATTTTTGGGTTCTCCTGACTCAAGTTTCATATTTCTGTGTTTAGTACACTTGGAGAAAGAAAGGAAGAATTTCATAGGGAGTTCTGCTTGATAGAATCTGGTCCATATACTTTAATGTCATCCAATAGTAATCAAAATGAACACAAGCTTTGGGACCAGTTAATAAACTTATGGAATGCAACACCAGCAAACATTTGCAGATTGGGCTTTGAAAGCTTTGAAGAAGCAATTAAGGCTTATTTTATGCAAAAGTAAATGACCTTCACAAGCTGAACTCCTAATTGGTATGCAATTAAAGGTGGTGAGGAAGTGGAGCACGTTGATTGGTGAAGGTGATTGAAGATAATAACTGACAGAATTTCTATGGCTGTGGTTGGGGCGGTAAGGATTATTACAAATATAAATCAAATTTTCATACTACCTTGAGATTGACGCTTTAAAATCGAGTACATACATCAACATTAGAGCTGCATAAAACATCTATTTTTTGCTTTCTAATTGAAATTAGCCTCACAGGATGAAACCAAGACCACAATGATGCCATCAAATATCTGTAGATTTTGATCTTATTTTCCATAATGCAAGATACTAATTTGAGTTAAATTCAAAAGTATAACTCAGTCAAAAATTTTAAGCATAATAACCAATGACAACCAACTTACTGAACCACAAACATTGACTATATACATCGTGCAGTCGCAAGTCGACTAGTAAGATACAAAGGCTATTTGCAGAAAGATTGATCTCTCACATGGACGACTTTATAATCATCAGCTTGAGAAGTCAACTAGGGATTTCTGTATATAGAGTTGGAGCATGGGCAAGGAGACAACTAATTAATGCACCTAAAGTTGCATCAGTAACTCCTTATTGAAACTAATTATGCTCTGGAGGTCAACATTAAGGTATGAGCAGAGAAATAAATGCTTGCAGCCAAAAACTTACATAGGTGATTCCTCATAAAGGTTTCTAAAAGAATGTAACATCTCATTTAAAAAAAAAAAATTGATACTTGTTCAAACTTACGAGTGGGATATGTAATATACCTAACACACATCATAAAGTAAGTAACTTTAACAACTATAATTGAAGCATAGAGTAAAGCTAAGAAAGGTAAAAGGTACCATCTGAATAAACCAGAATTCCATAAACATGAATCAACAAACACTTTTGATCAGTTATTTAAAAACTACATATTGAACAAGATTTTTAGTTTGTGTATTAGACTTTGTCAGCGCATTTACTAATTGATAAAGTGAAAGGCTGTAACTTTAGTAAGTTAAGGAACATAACTTGTAGGAAGATAAATTACCTCCATCAGCTCCACCTTTGCAGAATCAACACCCTCCACATCTTCAAAGCAAACCAATTGGTTGCTGGATCTTCTCTTTTTAGCCGGACTATTGGCAGCAGAAAGTTGTCTATAAAGAAGCCACATTAAAGGAGTCAAAGGGATCCACAAAGTGAGCACCGTAATCAACATATTCCTCATGGACATTAAAACCGATTGAGGCGCAGAGCCATAAGAAGTCCCTCTTTCCCTCATCAAACTAAGAAGATAACCTTCATCATGATCAATCTTTCTCGTAGAAAATTCCCAAGAAGGTGATGAATTTCTAGACTTTGTCAATTTCTTTGCCGTACTTTTTGCCTCTAGATTACTTGGTGCAACATTCTTACTAGCATCAATATCCACTAAATTCTCACTTTGAATGGGAGGCAATGCTTTATCTTCCAAATTGTCGGTATTTTCTTTGGCATTCAACATTTTTGTATTATAATATATTCGGCGAGTACCCTCCTCGAACAAAACCTTAGTTACACTCCCATTTTGAAGATTCATTACCAAGTCTGAATATGGAACAGATTTTGGGGTCGGCATTGCGGTTACTTTGAGAAACAAAAAGCAAAGACCCAATACAATAGACACAGAAGTAGAAAGTGTCACTCTTTTAGCATTCTTGCGCAAATACGTTGTGAGGCCATCTAACACTGATTTAATAGAAACCCTTTTCAATCTTCTTGACAATAATCGTAACCTTGGGCGCAACCTCAATGAAAATTTCCTCTTTAGTTCATTGCTCCCTCCTTTAATCAGTTGAGGGTCAATGTTTTTATTCTCACTCACCACTAACCTTAACTTGTTGCTACATAACAACCTATGATGAGCTTTATGACAAGTGTAACACAACTGAAAAGGCTTAGAAACAGGAATGAAGCAATTATTGGACAGAGAACAAGACAAACCTCTTTGTATCCCCCGAAGTTTGGACTTTCCAACACGAAAGTTCAATTTTTCTTGGGCATTTAAATACCCATGATTCCAAGCAAGTGGAAAAGACGCCATTTTCCTCTTTCAATATAAAAGTAAAGTTTCCATGAAGCAAAAAATAAAGAGAAACCCAAACCAAAAACTTACTCAAAGAAATCGACGAACCTATGCAAAATGGCGTCTGAAGTATAAAACTCGTCAAGAAATTATCTTTGTGACCTTGATTTAGGAGCTTGAAAAGATGGCTTTTATTTTCTTTGAAGGGGAGATGAGATATTTTTTACAATTTTATCTGTTTGGTCGGTCAGAATGAAGTATCGGTGTGTTTCTGTAGAGATTTTGATTCGAATGAGCTTTCAGTAAGGATCCAATAAGACCCAATAGTGATTGAGAGGGTCCAATCTTATTTTATTATCTGCGAGGCCCGACCCAAAAATACTAGATTTAGAGTTCCGGGCCAGACTAGCCCATAGGCTTTAAGTAGCTTATTACTCGAAAGAAAGAAAAAAATGCCAACAAATAATGACTATGGACTGAAATTATTTACTATCCCAAATGAAACATTTATATCCATTTTGCAATGTATATAAATAACTTATGTATTCCTATGCATCAGCCCACATAAAATTTTCTTGACTTGATGTAACATTATTTACTGAAGCACATTTGTCATGGTAATAGTTTATTACTCTTTATTTATATAAAAAAATCCCTTTTGGCAAAAGGATGGAGGGGTTTCTAAACTCTACTTATATCCCTTATTTAGATTTTTTAAATCAACAGTTACTTATTTTTTCAAATTAAAAAAAAATCGGGTTTCTCAAAAATTACATTAATATATATATATATATATATATATATATATATATATATATATCTTCATATTTTTCAGGCACACAAAACTTGAAATTTATTATGTATATTAAAAAAAAAAAAAAGGAAGGAATAAAACTTGAAAATCATGACACATGTGAACGATTAAAAGTCCATAACAATTTAGAATTCAATTTTCGAATCGAGTTCGCCTAATAAAAATTTATTTGAAATACCAAAAATAGGTTTAAAATCAGAGCAAGTTATATGATATTCGATATCTTAAACTCGCTTGATAAAGGCTATTGAACTCGATTCGTCATACATATTAACAAACGTAGATAGTATATTTCGTTTGATAAATTTATGAAGCTCGTGAATTTGACTCGATATGTTAAATATTAATAGAAAATATATAAGAATATCAAATTATTTTATACTCAACTCGAACTTATTAGAAAAAAACTTTTTCGGGCTCGATTCACTTAACAGTCAAGCTCCAACACATTTTAAAAACTAAACATATTCAAAATTCAAGCTAAGTTATGCGTCATTAATCAGTACTCAACTCGTTTACAATCCTATTAAAAAATTATTCAACTTATATATGTAATTTCTTAGCTAAATATTAAATTAATAATGATAGCTTAGAAGAACATTTTTCTTATATCAAATTATTGAACAATAAATTATATTTTATTTCCTTACCAATTTACCTATTGAAATGTGCATCAAAAAAGAAGATTACCAATTGAAATCCTTTCAAGCATACCCTGAAACTTTAAAGACTAAGGAATAAATTTTAATAATTTTGCTTATCAGTCCCCACCAATATCATATATTATTTATTATGAAATTAATTAATTGATTAGGTGATAAAGTATATCCAATAGTTTTATGATTCGACTAAACAACACGTTTGGCTGTAGAATAAGATAATAATATCAAGTAACTTAGACAAATTATTTGTTGTATATATGATAAAATTGAGTATCCTTGTTTAGCGGAATAATGCATAAAAGGTCCACTAATCATGTATACCAGCTCATAATGATGCTCCATTGACATGGAATCCTTATCCAAGAACTTTTTATTTAAACATATATATACTAGTTCAGATATTTGTTTATACAATAACTTTCTGAAATGTAAATCCTTCTTCATTTTCTAGATAAAACAAAAATTAATTAATAAAATTTAAAATAAACCTAAATTTATTTAAAACTCGATTCAACCCAGTTTTAACCTAGCTATTAGATTTATTTCTTTGACCCTATGTTTCGTATTGTGCGCTACAAATACAAATGCCATCTCTACCAGTAAAACATTAAAGCAATTTTTACATTCTCAGATATATCAGAAATTAAAATATTTGTTTACATAGTATAACATATACACTAAAATTAAGGCCTTCTAATTAAGAGGGATTAGCTAGATCAAATATATATATATATATATATATATTAAGAGGGATTAGCTAGATATAGGAATTCCTTTTTGTGCAACATCTACACGTATAAACAATCATGCCTTTATAATTTTAAATGGAAACAAAAAATGACAATTTTGCCTTACTATCCCCGTGCATTTGAGTAAAATAAATATGTTTTTTCTAATGTATTATGTATCCTTAATCTAGGGTATATTAGTTGGAGAAACGTAAATGAAGGATTGGCTCACAATTCACAAGTTATACGTGAAGAAGATTGCGTGCTAAAACTTGTACATTTATAAGTTGTGTTTAAGGCAATTCACCTAGTTTTGAGTCTTTTGACAAACAATAATATGTATTTATGGTCGTTTTTGGCACATTTTGATCAACTACTATACGAAAAAGAAAGCATCCGTAGATTATGGAATTTTTTTACCTAGACCTTGTGATCTAGCTAGGTTTTTCCACTCATTTAGAATTAAAAAAAAAAAAAAAAAAAAGGAGTTAGTGATTATTTTATGTTTTTAACCTGACTTAACTAAAGTCTAAATTGAAGCAAAGTTATGTGAAAACAAATATTTTGAATTTAAGAAAATAAGTTAATGTTTCATCAATCTCTTTTTTGATTTAAAAATGTGATTGATAATAATTTTTTATTTAAATGATAATTTTGAATTTAACTGGAATTTGATGATATAATCATTAACTAATTTATAAAATTAAAGTCTTTGATATACATTTACATATTTTTTATTGTACGATATTCTGATTATGTGTTATTGTATAGTTAATTTTATTAAGAAAATATAAAATTTTGATAAATTTTAATATGTCATATATTTTTGAAAGATTGATCAATTAAATATGCAGGCATTGGCTTTTCTATGTTCAACAAATTTTGTTCCAACAACTTTGTTTTTTTATTTCTTATGAATAATTGTAACTTAACTTGTTCCAATCCTTCAAACTTAATTTTTCCATCAAATTAAAAATGGTGGCAGTGGAGTGCAATTGATTGAAATTGTAAGACGTGTTGTGATTTTTAGAACAGATTTGTTATAATATCATTAATTGAGTTCATTATTAATAATAAATTTTCTAGACTTGGCCTAAGTAAAGACTTTTTCCTAGAATATTACTATTATTTTGCACCAAGAAATGAATGTGTGTATTGGGATTAGGATTGATTCCTTTGAATTATTGAGTGTTGATCATGTGAATAGCATGACCCCGCCTTATGTTTGATTTTCTCAAAACATCGCGACTTTAATTAGGAATCTGATTCTACTTTAAGAAGTGCCAAGGTTTTCTTGTGTATCTAAGAAACTTAGAATATTTGAAATTGAGATGTCTTAATTTTAGGGAGTGATTTTGTAAGTTTTAGAAATTATTCTAAAAGAAGTGGGTAAGGTAGAAATAAAATAACTTATGTTAAATCAAAGTTTATGATTGAATTTTTGTTTGGTTGATACAATGATTGAATTAATGTATGTTATCATATTTTATAATGAAATTAAAAAAAAAAAAAAAAAAACACAAACATCGATCTCAATAAGAAAACGATACCATGTGAAAATATCGATAAAATGCATGATAATAATAAAATAGGAATAGGATTTTCTCAAGATGCATGTTTAGAATAAATTTATGCTAGAGGGACATATTGAAGTAATTTTTTTTAATAATTAAATTATTGATATTGGATAAAATTAAAGGAATGCAACAAAATCGAAAATGGGAAACCCTCATCAGAAAATACACTAGCTAACATGAAAAGGAAAAAAAAGAATACAAACAAAAGGGTTCAAAAAGTCCGAATTCACTGCCCAAGCGGCAAAAGTCTTAAAGTTTCTTTCATTGACGGTGGTATGTCTTCGACAATTGACAAATTGAATTCTAAAATCAAAATACCATATATATATATATATATATTTTACCAAAAAAAAAATATATATATATATATATATATTCTTTACAAATATTTATATATGTTGCATCGTGTAATCTGCATGTGAAGTTTGGAGATAAATTTTTCCTTCGTTTCACGTGGCACAATTAAGGGGCAAGAGGGAGCCAAGCAAAATGAGTCATGCTATTGCTATGTATAGACGAGAGGACAAATATTGAGGTCCAGCTAATTAATTTTCACTTCTTAATTTGACTCGAACACCGCTTAACAGCTGAAAGAAAATTAAAGGGCTCAATGACTTAGTGGTGGGATTGTCATCAACAAAACGGTCCTTTGTTATCCCACATTAATTTGCCTTTCGTGCCTACATAGACCACCTTCAATTTTTTATTTTCTATTTTTTTTATATTGAATCTATGTTTTTTTAAGACTTTTTACTTCCAAGAATTCAAATTATTGGGCTAAATAACCTAAACCTACTAATACTATAAACTTTCAATTCGTGAGTCATGGCATTCATTTTTAATAAGATTTTGTCGATGAAGTTGTAGTCAATTGGTAAGGTTATCATTAATGTGGGTTTTATTCTAATATAATATTAGTTTGTTCGTAGTTTTTTTTTAATATATAATTTGATTGTATAGATTTTTGATTTGATAATATTATTTCTATATAAAAAAAATAAAAAATAGTTTTTTCTAAGACTTTAATCATTAATCTAAAACAACATTTAATAATCGAGTAAAAAAAATTAATAATAATATAAATGTGGTTGAATGGGATCCAGGGAGTTTCCAAGAAAAAGAAATCTAATCTAATCTAATCTAATCTAATACATATATATATTTGAAGGGTGTCTTTTGACTCCAATTACTCAAATTTGACCAAATACTATTTTTTCAGAATTTTGAATTTCTTTTATTCCTTTAAAATTTAATTTTGAGACTTTCATCATTTGAAAAATATAACCTACTCATTAAATAAGGAATATGTTAATTGAAATTGATTGATTTGCATAAAAGGAGCAATTATATCAATTAAGAACCTCAACCTCCCCCAAAATTTAGGACATTTCAAAATATTGAATTTGACTATACTTTTATGATATATATATATATATACACACATATATTCTATTCATTCTATTTCATATTTCATAGAGTGGTGCCCATGGAGATTTTGGCACCCTCTTTTCTTTTCTAATTGCGACTTTCATATAAATGTATCAATTAGGTAATTTATATTATTTAATTTATATTTATTTGTAACTTTTCTCTTATATTACTTATTTCGGTTCATATATATGATTTTTAGTTTCCACTTTCTAATATACAATTTTTCATTAATTTCATGTTTGTAATTTATATTATTTAATTTATATTTATTTGTAACTTTTCTCTTATATTACTTATTTCGGTTCATATATATGATTTTTAGTTTCTACTTTCTAATATACAATTTTTTCATTAATTTCATGCATTTTTCTTTTAACTTATTATTTATGTCTATGTTTGTATTAATATATATATTTTTACTCACTTCTACATGGAATGAATTTGGCTTATGTTTTCCGAATATTTCAGAATTGACGTTCATAAACATTTTATTAACCTTTTCACTTGATTTTCTTAAATAGTTTTTGTTTAATTTTTTAATTTTTCAAATGGCACACCCGTATTTTTTTTTATTCGTATTAAAAGGAGGTTATCAATATTGTACAATGTATTATTTTCATATATAATATTTAGTCATTTTATTTTTTGTTGACTAATGTTCTTTGGTATCATATGATTCTTAATTTTTACTCAATTAAACAACATTTTTTATTTTGCTCATTTTTACCCATATGATTAATTTGACCAAAATCCAGTACAATATATTATTTAAATTATGATATGTAGTCATTTTATTTTTTATTGACTAATATTCTTAGGTTTCATATGATTTTTAATTTTTACTCAATTAAACGAATTTTTTATTTTTCTAATTTTTACCCATATGGTTAATTTGACCAAACTCCTATTTTTTTAGAGTTTTGATTTTTTTTTAAATCTTATAAAATTTTATTATTTGTCATCTCTAAATATTAATGTAATGAAGTCTATTACTATATAAATTGTATATATACTCACGTAATTTAAGTAAGGATGTAACTAATGATCATTAATTAGGCTAGAGTTGTTATAAACGGACCTAATTAGGTCAAAATGTTATTTCAGTTTAAAAAATTTAAATTCCTAAAAATCAGCCTAATAAATTCATTAATTGTTCCCCTTAAATTTAGCTATTACTTACCATAAGTCTTAATGAATATATTAGGCTGATTAATAAAATAGGGTTCTTATATTAATTGTTCACTTATATTTTACAAATCTTAGTGTATTAATTTGAATCGTCCATGTTGAATTTTTTATTTCTATTGATTCAATTGTTTAAACTAAAATTCTAACATTGTTTGTTCTACATCTTCATTGCAGGGCAACTTTGAAGCTGTTTTGAACTTCATATTCGATGATCTTTCTACATCAAATCCCTTTTTTATATTTATTGATTTATTTTTATTTATTTATGTTTTTTAATAATTTTTAAACTTAAGTTGAATATGATTTTTCCTAACATAACTACTTTATGGATATTAGACGATGGCCTATTTGTTTATTACATGTCCATATAATTTTTTTTATATATGTTTATTCTTTTTTCATATTCTATTAATTTTTCTCTTAATATAAATATTTCAAATATTTGGCTCATCTTGATTTTTTGTTATTATTATTATTTTTTACTTTTTATATTTAATGTTTTTGGGGTTTGAGAATTGTATTTGTCTCGCCTAATGATTTGAATGGTTACTTCTTCATAATTCTTCTGCCAATTTAATTTTCAAAATTAATATACTTTGTGTTTATATACTTCTCATATGAATATGCTCTTACTTAAATATATTAGCTTTTCTTTTCTTTTTTCCATTCTTATAATATTCCTATTTGATTTTAATATTTTTATTTAGGAACATTTTCCTTTTTCTTTTTTTTTCCTTTTTTGCTTATTTGTTAAGTTTCATTCATACTTAATTCAAATATTTAATGTTTGATTCATCAAAATTCTTAATTTGGTTTAGTTTTATTAATATTTGGTGCTTCTTTGTTGTCTAATATTTTTTTATGGTTTTGAGAAATGCAATTTTGATGTCATAATTTTCAGTTTTATGTTATTACAAAAGCTTTGAATTAGTTTATTTTGTCATTGTAACTTTAACGCATTAATTGACTTTTTAATTAGATAATAATATTTGAGAATGAAGTAGGAAAACTCAAAACTTAGAGTCTGTTATTTTGAATCAATTAGAACATGTATCACTATCATTTAATTTTTATAATCATGATCAAATAAATCAAATTTATATATTTATGAAATGTTATCGGATTTTGTAATTTGAAATACGTAGAGGTATGTAAAACAAATATTTTATTGTGTCTGAAGTGAACCCTTCACAAAGTGGTGAACTCAAATTCGTATATTCGTACGAAGAGGTTCTCATATAATATGTCCAATATATTTCGAATTTTCTTAAGTGATATAATCTATTGCAATAGCTAATACTTTATATTATTAATTTTTTTTAGAAAAGTTCAACTAAAGTTTTAGTTTTTTTTTTCCGCAGTTCTATATTTTTTATTTTTGGTCATTGTACTTTAGAATTACAAAACATGTAACATTTTGCGCCTTTTGTTGTTATGGATTGAGTGTGGTAAATTAATCGCCATGGTTTCTATATACAAATAATAAAAGTAAATAATTATTAACTAATTACTGTTAAATTTATTTTAATTAAAATATAATTTTAAATTATTGTGTATAAACCGTGCATAGCACGGAGCAAATGCTAGTTGCATTAAGAAACGAATCCGGTTCTCATACGCTTCTTCGTTCAAAGTTCAAAGTTCAAACTACAAAGGAAGGGTATATTAGTCAGTTAAATATAATCAGCGGGAGATTTAAGCGGAGGGCAAACGTGTAAATAATAAACACGTGGCAAGCGCATGTTCTACTTGGTTTCCCCTATTTAACGAGCTCTCACCCACAACAATTTTTCATTCTCATTGAGTCCCCTACGCAAAATATAATTCTCTCTATATTTTTCGTCGAAGTTATTCTGCGATTGACGGATCTCTCAATTTTAGGGTTAGTTTTTCGATCCTCTCCCAATTCGTAAAATTGAATCTCATGTTTTAATACATTTTTATGTCCTTTTACTTTTTCTTTGATTTGTATGTCACGGTTTCTTGCGTGATATGCTGATGTGATCGTGGTTTGTGTTTTGAATTTTAGGGTTCGATTGTTGAAAACTTGCTGAGAGAAGTAGATCGGCAACGACCTTTGTAATTTCTCACATATACATTATCAATTCTTGTAAGTAACTGGAATCTCGTTTTCCTTCTTTTTTTGGTCATCGTTTTTGTTGTTTATCTATGTTGTTACTTTTATGATTTCTGGTTTATCGTCCTATTTAAAATTAGGTATGCAGATTTTATTTGAATGTAGTTGTATTTGATTGCCCATTTAGTCTATTTGCTTTTCTCTTTTGGGGGAGGGGGTGCGGGTTGGTGACTATCACAAGTTCTTGGTGTATTTTTTTTTTGTTACGTTGTTTTATTTTTGGTAAAGGCCGGATTTTTTTTTATTTAAGATATTAACTTCTGCCAGTGGATTTGTAATTATTGCGTGATCTCATTTGGAAATTTTAGTTGTTCAATCACGTATTTTATGTTAATGATGTAATTTGTTAATTTTGTATGAATATCCAGTTATAATGCTTCCCTATCCTTGTGGAGTTATTTTGAAGTTTGAGTTTTAAAAGAGGATTCAAAAATGAGATGAGAATTTGTGGAGTTTTATTTTGTTTCCCATATATTTTCTTTATTGTTCATTTTTTAAACATTTGTTTACCAGTTAATATTCCTTTTCATCTTATTTGGAACTCAATTAATCTTTCCAATTGCACAAATATTAGATTAGTTTGTAAACATTGATATAGTTCTGTATAATTTTCTAAGAGTATTATTTTATTTTTTGTGCAAGCCAACTCAGTTTTGCCATTGATACATTGTATTTCTTCTTAATTTGTTTGATTGTTTATCCAGGGAAAATTGAATGAGCTAATGGAGTCAAAGGGTGGTAAAAAGAAGTCTAGTAGTAGTAAATCCTTATTCTACGAAGCTCCCCTTGGATACAGCATTGAGGACATTCGACCAAACGGAGGAATCAAGAAATTCAGATCTGCTGCATACTCTAACGTGAGTCTTCTTGTTCTAATTGTAATTTGGAGTGTTCTGATTTTCTTAATTCATTTTATGATTTGTTATCACCGATGTCTTTTGTTTATGCAGTGCGCTCGCAAGCCATCCTGAGATTCATCAAGTTTTGCAATAACTACCTCCAGTGCTTCAGTAGAATATTGTCTCATACTCTCTGCTCTCTTTCCTTTGCTTCCTCCCTCATCCTTGTTGTTCTTTCTAGAAAACAGTATTCCCGCCTTTAAGTCAAAATGGCATGTCCAGTCTCTGCTATCGGATTCGAAGGATACGAGAAAAGGCTCGAAATTTGTTTTTACGAGCCTAAGGTATTTGCTGATGTTGAAGGTCGTGGTCTCCGATCTCTGTCCAAAGGCCAATTGGATGAAATTCTTGACCCAGCACAATGCACCATTGTCTCATCATTAACGAACAATGAAGTTGATTCCTATGTCCTATCAGAGTCTAGTCTCTTTGTGTACTCATACAAAATAATAATCAAAACTTGTGGGACTACCAAACTACTCCTTTCAATCCCACCAATCCTTAAGTTAGCTAGTACACTTGGACTCACCGTGAGTTCTGTCATATACACACGTGGAAGTTTCATATTTCCAGGCGCTCAGCCATTTCCACACCGTAGCTTTTCTGAAGAAGTAGCTGTTCTTGATGACCATTTTACCGAACTTGGTCTGAGCAGTGAATCATATGTAATGGGTGATGCTGATGAAATCGAGAAATGGCATGTTTACTCTGCTTGTGCCAAGTCAACAAATTATTCAACTCCTGTGTACACTCTGGAGATGTGCATGACCAATTTGGACCAAAAGAAAGCCTCTGTGTTTTTCAAAACTCAATCAAGCTCAGCACCCGTAATGACTGAAGTTTCTGGCATCCGTAAAATCCTTCCAGAATCTGATATATGTGATTTCGATTTTGACCCTTGTGGTTACTCTATGAATGCCATAGAAGGGGGTGCAATCTCTACAATTCATGTGACTCCTGAAGATGGCTTCAGCTATGCTAGTTTTGAGGCAGTTGGTTATGATTTTAAAAAAGTGGATTTGAATCTGCTTCTGGAGAGGGTGTTGGCTTGTTTTCGACCAGCAAAGGTTTCTGTGGCTTTGCATTCTTCTGTTGCTGGGAAGGGGATTGGTTCCGAGTTCAATCTGGACATGAAGGGATATGCATGTGGAGAAAGGTGCATTGAAATGCTTAGAGATGGAGGATCGGTTTTCTACAGCAGCTTCACTAGCACAAGGGGCTGTGGATCACCCAGGTCGATTCTGCAATGCTGTTGGAGTGAGAACGAGGATGAGGAAGCTGAGAAGAAGAAATAAATTTCTAGTATCTTGTCTTTATTAATATGGTTGATTTTATGTCTTTTACTTAATGCGTGGTTTATGGGTGTTTTGGAGAATAAATTTGCTCGTTAGTACTTTAGTATTTCTTATTTAAATGAAATTTATAATGGGGATTTTTAAGTATTTGTTTTATTGAGACATTTCTATCGTGCTGTTACGGATGAGGGTTTCATTCATGCATTTGATTAAAAAGAAAAAAAAAAGAAAAGATGTGTTCTTGTCTTCCGCTCATTTTTGTTAGCATTTTTTGCTCTGTATGAAAAAATTGCCAAGATAAAAATGCGTGGATGATTTGATTTGGAAGTCACCAGTTGAGTTTTGGTTGACAATAACTTAAGTTTGGTTTCCTTTTTTGAAAAAAAAAAAAAAAGAAAAAAAAAACTCATGTTTTAAGTACCGTATAACATCACTTGATAATTGTAGAGCTTCGATGATAATTTTAAAATTTGATTTGAGGTCATCTAATTTAAACCATCGCACTTGACTGAGACTGAGAGGAAGAAAACTGATACACGTAAATGATGCCACTTGTGATTCTCATTGCTCTTTCATATTTGCGTGGCTACTAAGAATCAGAACACAATTCCAAATTTCCATCTTCAAGTTTGACAGTTGTCTATAATGTGACTTATTCCCAGCCCAGTCCATATGTTCCAATAATGCAGTGTTAATATAGTTATCCATCAAGGTTATCAATGAATAAGGTTTCAGGAAGGGAAAGGACCTACCCGGATCCGATTTCATTTGCATCTAGTCAAATTCAAGTCAGAACAAGTCTTCCTTGGATCTGCATTTGTCGAGTCCACTGCATCTTGTCCAAGTTTTGAGTTTTATTGGATGTTGGGTTATATTTTCCCAGAACCAATTAAATCATCACTTATAAAATTTTCAACAACAGTTTTTTCTATAACAAGTCTCTCCAAGTTACATCTTATTCAACATCCAACACTTCATCGAGCCTCAACAAAGATAAAGATCAGCAACAACTTTAAATGACTAAACAAATCCATTTGAAAACATAGACATTAATATTAAGCTATCAAAATTGTTAAAGTTATTAAATGAAATCATAAATAAAAGTGAATTTGTAAAAATACTAACTTACGTTGTCTTATAAGCATTATATGTATAAATAAATAATTCATTTAAATCTTTAATTGATTTAATCGACTTAGATCCATATCTGTTCCATGTAATACATATCTTCAGCATCTCTAAAATTAAAAAAAAATGCATATCTTGATCATATCAAATTCATCTGATCTCCAATGGAACTAAAAACTCTAAATCAGACAGAGGACCGAATTTAAATTAAAATCTACCCCATTGGAACCCCATCTAGAATGACTTATTGTGAGTCCACATTAACACAGAACAGAATATAATGAGCACATTCGAGTCCACTGAAGCTTCAAGATCTTCTTCTTCACTGAAGCTTCAAGAAGTTCATTAAACTAGACATCATAATTTGATGTACAGATTCACATCAATGAAAAATAATACATAAAAATGGATTACGCAGCAAAATAAGATGTAAACAGACATACATATGGAATAAATGAGCCAGTGCTGTTTCAGTGAGGAGGATTTTGTGGTGCATAATGTATGGTATGGAGAACAAAATTTAGGGGAGTGATCTTTAATAGTTAGTTCTAAACAATCTGGAACAACATCAAGAACTGCAACTAATAGGGACGGAATTTCCTCGCAGCTCTCATTTGCTGTATCCGCTTTTTATCCTGCTCAAATTTGCTTTGCAGCATCATGATCTCTGCAATAAAAAACATGAAACAATCATGAATGATGAGTAAACTGTAAATCGACACTTGAGACACAACTCTTTTCCACAATTTTATGCGGACATTTATCTTATTAGTTTACAAGTTCTGAGAAGTAATTTTTAATTCGAACTCTAGTTGGCTGTGCTTGCCGCCAAGATTTTAAAGTTTAACCAAAACATTTAGCAACTGAAATAACACGTACCACTTCTGTGTGCTTCCCTTTTCTGAAACCGATAGAAATCAAGACCGACATCTTTGTTTTTCTTTTTTGCCATCTTGTCAAGAACAGCAGCTTGGGCAACGGAACCCACAGCGATTCCACTCTCAGCATCAGTTGTCTTTTTCCTTCCTTTATGTTGTACAACAACTGTCCATCCACCTTCTGCAGCTTGGGCTTCTCTCTCTTTTCTTGTCTGCATGAAATGAAAAATAAAAATGAACTAATTGATAAAGGAGGCAGCACAATTAGATTATGTGAAATGAACTATTTACAGCATTTTCAGGTGAAAAATTGCTATTTCGAACATATAAATGTTGGAGGCGCTCTCTTTAATTAATTTTTGTTACCACATATTCCAACTGAATGAGGTAGAAGATTGAATTTCAAATATTAAACCGTCACATTCAAGAACAGTGTCATGCAGGGGGTAACAATATAAGATTGAAATTAGCCATCATAATATGTGGTCTTTAGTTGAGCTACCTTTAAAGGAGCTGCAGCATATTGCAGAATAAAAACATTACCTGCTCCTCTTGTGCCTCATGAGCCATTATGAAGTCGTCAATTCTTTCTTGAAGCACCTTGAGCCCAGGTCTACTCTGATGGTATTGCGTGATCCATTCTGAATACATAAAAAAGTTTACCCTTGTTCAATATAGTCCAAGCAAGACCAAACATTCTTCTACTACTTTAAAATTGAAACTCAAGTCTAGATATTTTGATAGACACAATGCTGAAGTTTAAGAAACATGTATACAATTATTTTACACCCAACTGAGTAACCTACTAAAGTACCTTGTTTGGTGAGCTCGTCTTTCTAACAAACAAAGCTTGAAAATTTTAAAATTGGTTGAGCTAGAGGAAGCTTTAGTAGTGAGCTGGCTTCAAGGAACAAGTCCAAAATTTAAGAAGCTATGTACATTACATCAGTACATGTATAGTATAAGAAGGAATTATCTACATGTGAAGCCCTATAAAGTTTTCATAAACTCCAAAATCAAAAGAAATCGAAAGAATTACCTAAGAACATTTCACACAACAATTCAACCAAGACACGAGAATACAAAATATATACCAAAAAGAAAAATGTATTCCTGATACAAATATTCTTACTTTGCATTCCTTTAGAGTAATCCTCATCCCCTGATGACATCTGATAAACTTCATCCTCTGCAGTTTCTTCTCTCTTTTCCAGTACATTATCATGGACTAATTCATTTTCCAGTGACCGGCTCTTCTTTTTTCTTTTTGCGGAACTTTTTGATTTTCCTACAGATGAAGGAAGTCCAGAAGTTACGTTTTCAAATACAATTATTGAGACATGGACTTAGATATCTACAGAAGGCTTGAATGAAAATCTGCATGGCAACCAAAGAGTCATTTACCACTTCGGGAGCTTCTAGTTTCAGCTTCATTGCGTCTTTCAGAGCTTGCTACAACTCTGGGTTCAGACTCTGTTGCCCATGCTATTTCCTCATCTGAAAAAGATGGCAATCAAGTTGCCTCAAGTACTTGGAAGAGGCCATAAAGATATATGAACGTGGTCAAGAATGTTAATGTATTAAGCAGTATATATGATCACATTCTGCAATTCCTGATGTATTTTTATTGACGACCCAGAATGAAATATTTCCCAGTCAAACTGGTACATGCTGACTTGTGAGATCTACATGGTAGCCACAAATTTGGTCTTGCGTCCCCATTTGAATGTGTGTAAACATGCGAGTATGCCCACATATTCAAGAATCATCTAATTCTAAACATTAGGAGCTAGACCAACAGTTTAGGAAGAACAATGAGCAAGAATGATGGTGAAATCTGACTCACAAAAGGACCTCAACCCTTTAATTAATGAATAAAGATTATTTAGAGATAATAAATCGGTTCCCCTTTCCTCCCCGAACCTGTTTGTAACTACCATTACAGTGCCACTTTCAAAATCACAATACTCTTTTATACTTGTAGACATCATCTGCACTGCACTGTTAATGAATGAATATATACTTTTTTACAATGAAAACGTATCATCATGTTTCATAATAATCTGTGAGGCTTCAAACAAAAGGAGTCTACTGAAATGTATAACATCAAAATCTAGATCAATAAGCTGTTATTTAGTTAAAAATTATACTCTAGTAACTTGTATAAAACAACATGGATACCATTTTCAATTTAGTTGCATACCATTTTGTGGTTTAGAGACGTCTTCTTCCTCTATGGATTCATTAATGTTTCTTACTCTCTTAACGCCTTTTCTCTTCTTTTTCTCCAATGCCTTCTCCAATATTTCATTTCCTTGTTTATTAGCAGCAACATATTTACCAGACATTCTATCTTGAACTTCCTTACTTTGTGGAATAAGAGCTTCATTAATTTCAATGGTAGATATCTTGCCATTCTTCCTTTTTTTAGTTCTCAACTTCTCACTCCTTTTATTTCCTTCCCTTGCTCCTTGTGTTTCATCTGTTGGTACCATAAAGAATTAACAAAGTGAACTTTACAGTCAGAGTGTTTGCTATGGAGATTTATTAACAGTGCGAGTGATTGCAATGAAGATCTAAAAAGAGTACATTCAATGTGATTCGAAATACGAACAGTGCGAGTGATTTTACCGTCAATATATTGATTCCAAACTCAATATACTCAGAAAATAAAGATATAATGGCGAGAAAAAGAAAAAAAAAACAATAAATGAAGAGAATAATACAAATAATTGAAAATGAGTACCTCTTTCAGAAGTCGTCAATTCTGAGTTTTGTTCTCTCTTCGTCTTCCTAGTTTTCTCCCTCTTCAGCGAATTCTCTCCGCCCATATTTCTTTTAGCCAAAAACAACGACAAGAGAAGGGAAATTAAGATAGAAGAAAAGTGAAGAATGTGAATGAAATATACGAAAATTAGGGTTTAAGGGAAGAGGTTTTGTTTGAGTGAAACAAATGAATGATGTAATTGACCCGGAATAATTATGGGCAAGGACCCGAATTGGTCCATAATTTGAGCAACAAAAATACAATTTTGTTAAAGGTCCAATTTTGCAGCTCATAACCTTGCTGCTTGGGCTGGTTTTTTGAGTTGGGACGATCCTTTTTGTTGTATTCCTTTTCCTTTACTTCCTTCTAATGTTTTTTGTGATGGGGGTTACCCCATTGTAGACTTTGTTGTACCGTTCTTTTGAGTTGGTGAAATGAAGTATTATTTATCAAAAAAAAAAAAAACAAGACACTTTAAAAATGATTGGGGTTTTTCCCATTATTATTATTTAAAAAATCATTAAATATTTAAATTCATCATGAAGAAATTAGGTGGGGGTCGACCCATTATAAAGTCTATCAAAGGAGAAATTATTTAGTACAACCGTTGCACCACGTCATCAAGTACACGTGGTGCAGCCCACCAATACACTTGGGACATGTGGATTGATAATCCACATCACCCCATATTCTGGCAATATGAACACAAATTTTTTAATCCCTATTTTTTTGGAACATGGCTAGAATATGGGGTGATGTGGATTATCAATCCACATGTCCCAAGTGTATTGGTGGACTGCACCACATGTACTTGATGACGTGGTGCAGCGATTGTACTAAATAATCTCTCCTATCAAAGCCCATCTCGGTCTTCCTCCATTAGTAGGGCCATTGAATATCGGAAGCCTGATCTGAGACTTGGTCCATTACTTGAATTGAAAAGTCAAATCAAACTACTTTTTTCTTTTTTTTGATAATTCAAATTAAACTAGTTTAGTAACATGCTGCTTCTGTATAAAATGAAAATAGTTATTTGAACTCGCCTCGTTCTACAAATCATATTTAATGAAAACATACGGTGATTCAATATTAAATGGTTGGACTGGCCTTTTGATTTTAAGGATATAATGAAGTAAATTCCCAATACTCAAGCTACAATAATAAAAAAAAAAAAAAAAAAAACTATTTAGGATGTGTATGGTAGAAAAAGTTGAGGAGTCTAATGACTAGTGGGGAGATGCCCTAGAGAGTATATGGGGGGAAGGGGGAAAAAAATTTCATCTCAAATGACTAGGGGGAGGGAGAGGGTATACGGACTAGAGGGACCTTGAAGGGAGGGGGAGGGGGAGCTTCTCCCATCCAAGCCCCCTCCCTCACATGCTATTTTTTTTTTTTTTTTGTGATTTTGTTTTGTTTTATTTGGTTCTTTTTTTTTTATCTTTATTTAAAAATAAAAAATTCCTAAAATTTGTATATTATTTGTAGATAATTATTTTTAATTATAAAAATATAACTTTCATTTCATTAAATGAACACTAATATTTTAATATTGATTTGTTTTAATAATTTGGGGGTTATATTTATCACCCAAAAATAATTCTTTCTAAGAATATGGCGGAGATGATGAATTCTCTTATATGAATTAATTTAATATTTGATGTAATTTTTTATTTTCTAAGTTCCCTAATGTACTTTTGATTTTAAAGTAATGTTAATTTTAAATTTATTTTTGGTGTAGTAGTAATGATAATAATAATAATAATAATAATAATAATAATAATAATAATAATAATGTAGAAGGATAAAATTTATTATTAAATAGGTTTGATAGAATGAGTCATTGGAGATGACTAAAAAACTAGGGAGAGAGGGGGAGGGGGGAAGGGGGAGGGGGAGAGGGTATTCCCTCTCGGAGTCATTAGAGATGCTCTAATAATTTAAATGAGCATAATATCTTCTGTTATATTTTGGTGTCACATTTTAATGAGACATAATTTATTCATTATGTAAGTGTATGAGAGGGATAAAACCAATCTTAAATTTGAACACTTAGCAATATAATAATGTGAGACACAAAAAATTGACACCAAAATAAAATAAAGATCATTCATTATTTGAAAATATGTGTGATACAAGTATAATAAAATAAATAAAGTGAAAAATAACATTTTGACAATACGAATATATCTTTTTATCCGGAGGGTTCGAAAAAAGAATTCTTCAACCCTGTATGTGGATGTCCTGAAATACTTGCCTCTGAGTAGGTCATGCAATCAGGAATAGAATCCCAGTTACTAGAAATAGAAGGACATGTGGCAATCACTCAGTATATCTGAAATGTTATAAATACCAGTCCCCCAGACCCTGAAATCTCAACATTACAACAAATTCTGATTATAAAATTTTCTATTTCATTTAAGAAATTAAGACATACAGTATTATTTAATTAATATGGATAATTCACAGAACATGAGCTACCAAGCCGGGCAGGCCAAGGGCCAAGCACAGGAAAAGAGTAATCAGATGATGGACAAGGCTAGTAATGCTGCCCAATCTGCCAGGGATTCAATGCAGCAGGTAATAAAAATTGAAAAAAAAGTTTTGTAATTTTGTTAGACTTATAAGCATGTTAATATATTATTTCTGGGATTTTTTTTTTTTTAAAATCTTATATTATGGACGGACAATGCTCGTGATCCAATAAATCTTGCCACTTTTAATTTGTTTATGAGTTTGAAATTTTGGGAACACGTATGTTATTTGATTAGTAGAGTCGTATTTTGTGACGTTTTAAATTTGAAATAAGAATATAATATTTGGAATTGTTAGATTAAAATGTTTTCTTCAGTTACTATATTTGGGACTTATTATGAGGGAAAATTTTATTATTTTTCATTTACTCCCCGGGCTACAGTACAAAGTTAATGTTTAATATTTAAAGTGACTTATTAAATTGAATATTTTATATATGCAGCATTTATTGTTTTGGTTTTAGGCTGGACAACAGGTACAGGAAAAGGCACAAGGTGCAGTTGATGCTGTGAAGAATGCAACTGGCATGAACAAATGAGCTTCACTCACTTCCAAATTTCTGTGTTGCTGTTTAGTTTATGAAGTTTATATTCAAATTTCATTAACTTTATAAATTGAGAACAATTGTGTATGTTTTTCTTTTCTGTCTACGAAAAGAAGGGTATGGTATGTAATGAAGTTCTCTTTTGTTGAATAAATAAATAAATGTATTTTTGAAATTTCCCACAACCCATCTCCTCAATTAGTTCTTTATCGTATTGCATGCTCTTTTTAGTTTTTCCAGCATGGATGACTCTATTCAAAATAAATAATCATAGTGAATGTAATTGAGCAGACAGATTTGAAATATTTATAATCCACAACTATTAATCTAGTAATATACAAAACAAACAGTTATGAACGATGATGATTTTGAGTAATAATTAAATAATTCCATCTCAATAATCATGAACCTGGAGATTAATTACGTTGGTTTATGCAAGAAATGAAGAAACTAAAGAAATGGGCATATCTTATTGGGCCTCACCCACTGGGTTTTTATTTGACAAGCATCTTGTGGCTGACAAAACAGTTTTAGTTTTACCATGTAAGGCCCAATGACTTTAAATTTGAAAAACTTGTTTTACATCCAAGCAACTGCAAATTGGGCTATGAAAAGAATCCGTTTAATTTTCCTATATTTCCAGAGTCCCGCACTCCCGCTAGTCCAGACCATAAATTTTTTGGTCCAGCCAGTAGACAGTTGCGTAAAGGGTTGTTTGCAAATACTTTTAAAAACCCAAAAATAGATATTTAAAATAAAAGTAAAAATTAAGTATTATTAATTAAAATCATAAGGTGTTTGTAAATATTTTAAAAATAATAGCTTTAATTATTACAAAAATATTACCTAGTAGAAGCATCTCCTTAGATGCTTTTCAGTTGAAGAATTAATACTAGAAATACCTATTTGCAAAAACTACATAAAAAAAAGCAAAATAACATTTTTTTTTAAAACATTTGCAAACACCCTTCAATTATAATTGTTATATACATGAATCTTAATTGTTACTTGGGTAAAAAATCAACCAACCACAAAACAAACTTATATGTTCATTCATATTATTGAATACTATTTTAGGAGAACATGCTCTAGAGATGTGCACCTCTTAAACTTATTGACATTTATTGTTTCTTCGTCTTAAATTAATTGAACTTCAAATTAATGCAATCTTTGCATCTATATTACTAATAAAGATAAGAATAGATAAAGACCCATCAATCCCCTGTTCTTGAAATTTTCCTAATGGTCCTCTTTCTTATCATCGATATATATTGGGCCATTGTCTTCACAAAATGGACCAAGACAAATTCATCTTCTTTATATGGATTTTTGGGTACCAAATGGTTTCTCTAAGTGAATGTGACACTTCCAAGAGCAAAACGCCATGACCGTGACCAAACAATTCATATGTTACATTGAATAGATTTTTGTCGATATTCTGTTAAACTTCTTGAATGCACGTCTGTGAAATTCTTATTTGGAGGCTTCTATCTGACAAATGAATTGTAGTAAAAAATAAGACAAAATGCAATCAAATTGTGATGATTAGTTGCTATTACCACGGGAGGTGCTCTCTGCAATTTTTCTGAATTCTGAGCTGTAGTCTGTAGATTATAAAGGGGACCAATATAGATGGTAATGGTAGATAATGAATTAGGGGACGTTTGGTAGGTCAATGATTCTAATTAGTAGGATTAGGTCGGATTAGTATACAATATTTTCGACCCTTATTTTCTTTTTCGGAAAAAAAAAAAAAGAAATATCATTGAAAAACTCTTTGGATTCACTAGCTAGTTTGAACTTTGAAGGGGACTGGTCCCATTGTCCCAAGCATCCACCAATACTATGGCTGCCTCTTTTCTGTGCTGTCAATGGGGGATTTTAATTTTTAACAGGAAGGGACAATTATGCCCAGCTGTTTTCAATCTATGACGTCTAAGGCCTGTGGATGTTGTTGTCATTTTTCACAATAAAAGCACCCCTGTTTTTTTCTTCTTGTCTGGTCAATTTCCTTTCTTTCTGCTAATTGGACATTAGGTTGCATTATGTTTTAAGTTTTAACCATCCTCCTCACATGACCCATATGTTGTCCTTGGTATTGTTCTCTTCTTATTTCAAATTTCACTTTAAATAATTTATTATTATTAAAAATGTTGAGAACTAGTATAATTTTTTTTGTCTTTCCATTTTTATTTATTTATTATTTTTCAGGTTTTACTATTTAATGTAACTTAATTAAAAGCATCTCTGTAATTAAATAAAAGAACCTCATTAATTTAACTAGACATAAAATAAAATGGCATTTCGAATTGGATCAAGTTCTATTGATATCGGTCTGAATCTAGAAAAATTATTGGTTCTTTTGTTCCAAAAAAGGTGAAATCGCTCACCCCGGGCGCCCCTCACCCCCTGTCCGATTATTGGTTCTTTTAGCCCATTGAGTTATGCCTGAATTTAATAATTTCAAATTTTTAACTTTTAATTTTTCTTGTCAACTAGGACAACATATATATATGCTCACTTCAAATGATTTAATAAATTTCGTTGCAAAACAACGATGTTTATATTAATGTGTCGAACTATTCATGTTGTCAGATGAAAATATATATACAAGTGAGATCATAAAAAAAATATTATCGCATGCATTGTTAAATTGAATCAAAATCAATTCCGTTGATAGTCCTAATATAATAATATAATTAAATTTTTATTTTTATTTGTGACAATGCATAATAGAAGCCTTAATGGAGATTATTAATCTTTTTTCCTACTGTAATTTGAAAGTGATGTTAAGCAATACAGAAGACAAATTCTTTTCACCAAAAAGAAAGCATTGGAGAAAAAGGAAGGCAAAAAAGGATAAGGGAATGGAGAAAAGTGAAAAAGAAGAAACAAGTCTGTCTGCCCGTAATCATAAAACTATTGCCACGCTGAATCTAAGAAATATTCTAATTTTTTTATTTAAAAAAAAAAAAAAAAGGGGGAGGCGTGGGCTTGTTAACTTTCTTTTTCAAATCAAAAGTGCCTATCTATTTTTTCTTTTTCCTCTTTACAAATTTATGGCACCAACTGAAAATTTATGAATTATCATCCCACTGCTTGCCTAAATTAAGGTGGTCTTAAAGAGCGTACAATGATTAATATTTTAACATAAAGATAATGATTAGGAATGTACAGTAAAAGTTTTGTTTATTGGATAAATCTTGTGATGGGGAAGGTGACCAAAACCATTATCAATCTCTAAAATTAAATCCACTTTCATTTTTATCGAGATTCTCACATTCTTTAAAATATGGTTTACACTTTGGAACTTTATTGAATGGCCAAACTCAGGGAATGTGGGATTCCCTTCTGTACTTTCCCATTATTACAAATACAAGACATATATAGATGTGTATCTATATGTGTATATGTATACGTCGGTTTTTCATTTGGACATAAAATAAAACTATTCATCGTATAAACTTCACATATATATATTGACAAGATTATTTTGTACTTATGCCTGCAGAGAACACATTTCCACACAATTAAATGACTACCTAGCTAGAGACTAACTGGCCCATAAAAATATATTGTGATTATTTTGTGTGGGCAGTGCTTGTTTTTCTGTCTCAAATTTTGAAATCTTCAATGGATAATTACTAAATAATGTGGGGTTTTAATTTGCAGGGTACTCCATCGGTTATACATAATGGACAATTTAATTCCATTTAATATTAACATAGACGTATTAACCCCTTAAAAATAATAATAAACGTTTTATTTTCTTTCTCGAACAAAATATTTCACGCACGTTTAAAATTACGTCATTTTGATTAAAAAAATGATCAATTTAACCCCTCAATTAATAACATATTATTTAATTCAATCTACCCTCTATGAAATGCTATAACACATACCCCCTCGTCATATTGTCTAATAACACTTTACACCATTACGATTTTATCCATGAATATGTAAAAATAAAACGGACACAGTGAACCATATTTTACAATAACATGGGGTTTATTGTCATTTCATTTATCATGACAGTAAATTGTATTTTAGAAATAACACAAGAGGCAATTTGATATTAACTCAAATAATTTCACACATAAATTATAGTGCAGTGTATGTGTGCGTTTCTTCTTAAGAAAATTACTCCCACTATTTAATAATTTATCCCATGCTTTGTTAAATTTAGTTGGTAAAAATATTCTTTTCTTGACAAAAGCTCCCTGACCCGTGACAGGCATGCTAGTTTCCTTTATACGACACAAAAGAGAAAAAAGACTGACAGTCTATGAAAAATGAGTTTTTCCTGCCATAGAAATCAACAAGAGTTGAGTTCTCATCTCAACATTATTAGTATTACAACACTCCAAACAGAACCTTAGCTTCATCAATGGCAATAACTTCTGTACTTTCATTCTACACATATCTATTAATCAAAATGAGAAGAAACAGAGTAGCTGCATTTTGGGTCGTCATAATTTTTTGCTTTTGGAGCTCATCAATTGCTTTGCTCTCCCCTAAAGGTGTAAACTTTGAAGGTAACAATCATATCCCATTATTCTAAAATTTGAATTTCTATAAAAATATGATAAAATCTTGATTTTGTTTTTTATTTGTTCAGTACAAGCTTTAATGGGAGTAAAAGATGGTTTAAGGGATCCTCATGGGGTTCTTGAAAATTGGGATGAATCTGCTGTTGATCCATGTAGTTGGACTATGGTCACTTGTTCTTCTGAGAGTCTTGTTATTGGCCTGTAAGATTTATCCCATTCAAAAAAAATATATATATCATTTTTTTTAATTGTAGATATAGTATGTTAATTTGATTGATAAATTGTTTTATGCAGAGGGACTCCAAGTCAGAATTTATCTGGTACTTTATCTCCAAGTATTGGGAATTTAACAAATCTTCAAATAATGTAAGACTAAAAAAAATTTATGATGTTTTTAGAGACTTCCATGATTTATTTCTGTAATTTGAATCTTGTTTTGATGAGTGAAATTTGTGCAGATTATTGCAGAACAATTACATAACAGGACCAATCCCAAGTGAAATTGGAAGGCTTTCAAAGCTTCAAACACTTGATCTTTCTAATAATATGTTCAATGGGATCATTCCTCCTTCTTTACAGAACTTGAGAACTCTTCACTACATGTAAGCATTTGTAGTATATTAACAAATTGATTTTTGTTTGTTATTTGACATGATTTATTTTACTGAACCAGGAGGCTGAACAATAACAGTTTAATTGGAGAGATTCCAACTTCACTAGCCAACATGACACAACTTTCTCTTGTGTAATTCACTTTAATTTGCCTCTTGCATCAGTTAGAGAACATTCTCTTTCCGAGGTCGAATTATTTGAAATTTGGTGTGTTTGATAATTTCAGGGACTTGTCTTACAATAACTTGAGTGGCCCTGTACCTAGATTCCCTTCTAAGACATTCAAGTAAGAATATTGCCATTCTTGATATCCTCTCTCCATGTGTATTTTTGTAATGAAATTTTTAATGAACTTCTTGTTTTACCTTTTATTGCAGTATAATTGGGAACCCCTCAATATGTGAGACAGGATCAGAGCCGCAGTGCAATGGCGACTTAACATTGATGCCTATGTCCATGACCTTAAATACTTCAGAAAGTATGTACAAATTAAACATTCAAAATCCCTCAATTTCCCATATCATATACTTGTTTATCATATCATAACATTTTCCTCCATTCTTTCATTAGATGCTCTTACTTCTGTCAAACCAAAGCATCGTAATCTCGCCCTTGCATTTGGGACTAGCCTCGGTTCCATATGTTTCCTTGTCCTTGGATTTGGTCTGTTTTTGTGGAGAAGACAAAAACATAAGCAACAAAATTTCTTCGACGTTAATGGTATTCAAATTAAATTAAACTCCAACTTCTATAAGCAATTAATATAAAATAACTCCTTTCATCAACTGAAATTTCTCAGACCGTCAAAACGAGGAAGTTTCACTTGGAAACTTAAGGATGTTTCAGTTCAGAGAACTACAAATTGCGACAAACAATTTTAGCAGCAAAAACATTTTAGGAAAAGGCGGTTTTGGAAATGTCTACAAAGGCTATCTCCAAGATGGCTCACCCGTAGCCGTAAAAAGGCTCAAAGACGGCAGTGCCGCAGGAGGGACGAGACAATTTCAGACCGAAGTCGAGATGATTAGCTTAGCTGTCCATCGAAACCTCCTAAGATTATACGGATTTTGTATGACTGCAACCGAAAAACTTTTGGTCTACCCCTATATGTCAAATGGAAGCGTTGCTTCTCGTCTCAAAGGTAGATTGTATTTAATTATTAATCTAAGTAAATTTACTGCCCTTTCTCTTGATCAATTCTAATTTCGTTAGTTCATTTCACTTTATGTAGCAAAACCGGTGTTGGACTGGGGCACGAGAAAACGTATTGCCTTAGGAGCCGCAAGGGGGCTGTTATATTTACACGAGCAATGTGATCCGAAGATAATTCACAGGGATGTAAAGGCGGCAAATATACTTCTTGATGACTATTGTGAGGCAGTCGTGGGAGATTTTGGGCTGGCAAAGCTTTTAGATCATCAAGATTCGCATGTCACGACTGCTGTACGTGGCACCGTGGGCCATATAGCTCCTGAATATCTATCCACAGGCCAATCTTCCGAAAAAACGGATGTGTTCGGATTTGGGATTCTTTTGCTTGAACTAATTACAGGTCAAAGAGCATTGCAATTTGGCAAAGCAGCTAATCAAAAAGGAGCAATTCTTGATTGGGTGAGCTAGTTTCTTTAATTTAAATGTTCAGCTTCATTTGATAGGCAAGATTACATTTTCAGTCCCACAAGAGTGGATCCATGGTCACAATTTCTTAAAACATTTTGCACTTTCCGTTCCAATTTTAAGAATATTTTGCACTAAGCTCCATAAAATTTCTTAAAACATTTTGCACTTTCCGTTCCAATTTTAAGAATATTTTGCACTAAGCTCCATAAAATAGTCTATGTTTGGCGTTCCATAGAATAGTGTCTTTCTTGGGAGTTTTGGTCGCATAGGACCATTGCAGTTTTGCACTTCTGGTCCCAATGTGATGGAAAAGAGGCAATAGGACCAAAACACACAATATATATATATATATATATATATATATATATATATATATATATTGGAGTAAAAAGGACAATAAATTGCAATTTTGTAAATTGCAAGACAAAAGGTGCTGAAGGTCCATTCTTGTAGGACAAAAATGCAATTTTCCTCCTTTTATGTAAAGATGGTATTGTTTAGATTAAAAGTTCAAATAATAGTCAAAATTGCATTTTTAGTCCCAAAAGACTGATCTTCTGCACTTTTGGTCCCGCATCTAAAAACTTGCAGTTTTGGTCCTATTCTTTATTTTGCAGTTTTATTCCTAGAAAAGTTTCTATTTGACACTTTTGGTCCCATAAGACCTTGTCAGTTTTACACTTCTGGTCCCAAAGTGGATGGAAAGAAGGTGATAGGACGAACAACGCAAAATGATTTTTAAGGGACCAAATGTGCTGATGATTCAGGCATTTAATTTGGAACTAAAAATGCAATCTTCCCTACTATATTATGTAAAGTTTTTATTGTTTATATAAATCTTGATTGATTTGACTCTACATTTCAGGTGAAGAAACTACACCAAGAGAAGAAACTAGAAGGTCTTGTGGATAAAGATTTGAAAACAAATTATGATAGAATTGAACTTGAGGAAATGGTTCAAGTGGCTTTATTGTGCACACAATATCTTCCGGGATTGAGACCAAAGATGTCAGAAGTGGTTCGGATGCTTGAAGGCGATGGACTCGCGGAGAGATGGGAAGTAACTCAGAGATTAGAATCCAATAATAAGTGTAATAAAACACAATACCTTTCTTCATCAGAACGATTTTCAGACCTTACCGATGATTCTTCATTGATCGCGCAAGCTATAGAACTCTCTGGTCCCAGATGAAAAAACAACTTGCATTTCTGTACTAGTTTAATTGAGGCCTGTACAATGAGAGATCATTTTTATTTTATTTTATTTGTTGTATTATAGCATAATTAATAGTGAACATCAAAGCTTCAAAGAGTTTTGATGTTTCATTCTTACTGTACAGAATTCAAATTTTTGGAAGAGAAGTTGGTGTGTTTCATTCCATTTTGCACCCTTCAAAAAAATTAATTCCAGTACTTTACACTCTTGAAACCACTTGTTCTCGCTTCAGTTTGCACCCTAGGTGTGTTTTCGCGCCGGAATGAGGGTATTTGTGTCTATCCACTTTAATTTGTTAATCCCAAAATAAAGAATTAGATTAAGACCTCATGTTATTAATTAATTAGTTCGAAAACTAATTAATAGTATGAGGCCAGGACAATAAATTAAATGAATCAACTAAAGGAATTATATATTATATAACATTACATTGTTTTCTGTATTCAATGTTATTATGTATGTTTCTATAATATTAAAATCATGATGTTCCAAAATATTTATGAAAATTTTACTACATATGTTTATTAATATCACATAACTTTGATGTGTGAATATTTATATGTCTATCTATTTCATCGTTTTGGTTTGAAAAGAAAAGTTGTGTCCATACTTATATTCCAATGATTAAAATGGATTCGTGAGTCCTACTTCTTCCGGCTTCCCCCCTCCATTCCAACTCAAATTATGGTAAAAATATCTATTTTTCGTTTTCTACTTTGATTAATAGTTATTTAATAAAATGAAACTTTAATACTACTTATAATATATGCTAAAAATGGAAAGCAAAACTTCCAAAACTGGCTTGCCGATCCATGAAAAGCCAACCTAGAGAGAGCACAAGATTTGTAATTTCCATTCATAAAGATAATCAAATATTCTAAAATCTAGAGGCACCAACTAATCGTAGTGCATATCATGAAACATTACAAATATATATTTGATTCCAACAGAATATATATATATATATATATATATATATATATATATATATATTTTGTTTTCTAAGGGTTTAATCTCTTTCAAGTCGCTTCGGGCACATAAAGTGGGAACCTCTCCCAACAGGGATTCGAACCTGAGTCCGCTACTTTGTAGTGACTAGTCCCTTCCACTAGACAATTTTGATATTTTACTCCCATTTAATTATAGATATATTAACTTGAATTGATTTTGAGAAAGCTCCGTGCAGGTTAATTTAACAAAAGGAATCGTGTATATATTATATTAATAATAAACAAAGATTACATTTTGCTATAGTATGATAATTTTATTATCAAATTTATAGACAATATGCTTCTCTTCCAAAACTGAACGTTATGAAATGATATATATGTCAGCAAATTAAAAAGAAAGATTTACTAAACTTCTTAATTTATATTTTTTTAAATGTACATATTCATTTACTGCTTACTATTGGGTTTCCGTTTAATTATTTTAGATAAATATATATATATATATATATATATATTACTTTCATATATACGTTTAAGCATTTTACACATATATCCCTGTTGGTATCTAACAATCTGTGCACTTATATGTTTCACAAAACATAGAATATAGTAAACAATATTCTAACAAATAAAATTCATGCATTATTAAGCATATAAATCATACTTACTTGGTTAGGATTAATTTGTAGAACACTTTAATCAACACGTAAATAGGAAATAAGACTGAGGCTTGCCGAAACAAATTTCCTTAAGACAATATTTTCGGGGCTGCCACGGTGCATACAGTTTGATTCCCGGTAGTCTCCCAAGATACAACAGTCTGTTGTTCATTATTTGCACAACTAATGAACCCACGGCGAACTTTAACAAATAGAAATTTCGGACTGAATTTTTAGGGAATTAAGAGAAAGAGAGAGTAGTGTTTTTCCTTTATGTTATTATTAAAACTGATTCAGAATTGGCCAGATTTTGTCTCATATTTATAAACACAAAAGTGCCTCTTGAAAAGGGACACAATGTTTCGATCCAAAGGGTACCTCTTCGAATCGAATAGACACATCTCTTACTTTATTTATTTCATTCACACATAAAACCCCAACAATCCCCTCACTTGAATCATAATTACATGTACACTCTTTAAACATGCAAAAGCAAAATGATACTAAAAATTGTTCATGCAAAATTTCACTAGCCAGAGCCCAGAGGTAAGATATGAAAGTGATCTTGTAAACTCCTGATCTCAACAGTTTATTTAAACAATTATTATTTTAATAAGGTCATAAACCAAAAAAAACAACGAGCATATCAACTCATTTTCTTGCCTCCTTTTTATGTCTTTTAAGAATGAAACTTCTCCAATATCCATTATTTAATTCAAGGTATTTAATTGTCTCCAAAAGGAGTATTTATTGAATAAAATAATTCAATTGGAGATCCATTAACAAAATCTTCGAGGCCAACTTTCTAATCTAAGAGACCCCTCCACCAACCCCATTAAATCACACTATATCCATTTGAATTTTGACATTTATTCATGTTAATCGTCAAGTCAGATTCCACCTCATTATGTTAAATTTTAACTAAATCTCTTGTTTGAAATTAGATAAATCATTAAAAAAAGGGATTATAGGGTGCCGCTATGTTAGGTGTCGCTAATATCACATTAGGTGGTATTATCACACAATGTGTATCACATTGTATGGTATAAGGAGTATAATTTATACCATAGAATGTGACACACATTGCGTGATAATACCACCTAATTTGGAATAAATACTACATGATGTGGGAGTCATACTAAATATATGGGGTTAATACTATGTAATGTGATCATGTACCATAGAATGTGATACACATTGTATAGTAATACCACCTAATGTGATATTAGCGGCACCTAACGTAGCGACACCCTAGAATTTTCCTAAAAAAAATAGGACATTAAGAGATTAATAGTTTTAGGGCATCTCCAGTGATGCCCTCAGCCTAAGTCCAGCTTCCTCTCAACTCAGTTCAGCTTCCCCTTTTCATTTTATAAGTCATCTCAAATGACTCAATCTATCAATTCCATTTAATTTCAATTCTCATTTTCCCCACTCTCACTTAATAATAATAATTATAGTTATAATAGCAATAATAATAAAATTTAAACAATAATGAATAACAATAAGATATAATTTAATATTGACATTAATAATAAGAAAAAAAATTGGTACACAATACTTGATTGGCATGATTTGAGAATAATAAAAATAAATTAAGATTGACATTAACTTTTCCAAAATAATACACAAATTTAAGAATTTAAAAAAAAAAAGGTTTTTATTAAATTAAAACAAAATAAATTAAATTTGAGTTTATTAAATAAGAGTTACATTTTTAAACTAAAATTAACTTTTTAAAAATAATACACAAATTAACTAAAACTAAAATTAAATAAGAATTACATTTCATTCAATTAGATATTTTAAAGGATTTTTTTTAAATAAGAGTCTATATATTTCTTAAATAGCAAATAAGAAAAATAAATTAAAAAAAAAAAAAAAAAAATGGATCAACACCTGGTGCTGGAAGTGCATCAGGTCGATGCATTGCCTCATGCATTGAGCGCCGAGCGGTGGGTTAATGGCTTAAAGGGGATTTTGTATTTTCTATCCCTTGAATAAAAAAAGTTCATCATTTTCACCCCTCTAAGTCCAAAATTCCTTTCCCTTGAATCATAGGAGATGCCCTTAAGCCATCTCCAATGATCAAGGGGGAGGCTAGAAGGGATGGAGATGGTCATCTCCATTGATTCAAGGGGAGGTTCCCTTGAATCCAACCATTCATTGCTCAAAGGGGTGGTGCAAGTCAAGGTTGGCTTGCCTCATCCCTTGAATCTTGAAGACAATGATTTTTTGTTTTTTGTTTTTATTTATTCTTAGTTAATAAAATTAATTCTTTCTTTTTTTTTTTTATAAAAAATTTCTTTAATTTATTGATTAATTTTAAAAAGGTTAATTTTAATTTAAAAAATGTAAACTTTAAATTAGGAAACTTAAAGAAAATTTATTTTTAAAAAATCAAACATTAAAAGAACGTAACTTTGATTTATGAAATTTAACATTAATTATTTGTAAATTTAATAACGTTGTAAGAAACTTAAATACAATTTATTATTATTAAGTGATAGTGGAAAAAAATGAGGATTGAAATTAAATGAAATTGATAGATTGAGTCATTGGAGATGACTATGAAAAAGAAAGGGGAAGCTGGACTTGAAATCTGAGAGGAAGCTGAACTGAGCTGAGGGGAAGCTGGACTTAGTCTGAGGACATCACTGGAGATGCCGTTAGGGTGTATTGAATTAGCTTGAGTTGAGTTACACCAAAATTATTTAAAGTGAATTTAGCTTCAATTATGTGAAGAGGAAGCCAGTTGTAAGAATTTTAGGGTTGAACCGACCCGTGAACTTTGACCATCTTTTTAATTCTAATCATATTTAGTGTTAGCACATTTAACCGTGGCTCATGGATCATAATTAGTATTTGAACATATTTACGTGAGATAATGTGTTTGCATATAATATTGCAAATTAACTCTTGTGTGTTATATATATTTGAAATGTAGTTTACCTTGTTGTGATAAATAAAAGGATAAAATATTTTTTCGTGTTTTAGTAAAAATACAGTCTCTTTCTCGATTTTTACATTTTTACAAAGGAGTAAATTATACATTATGCGATATCACATGGAGGTAAAATATTCATTCAAGCATGACATGTAGATTGCTTATTTTATATTACAAAGGGGTAAAATAAAATGAGTGTAGATTAAAATTAGTTAATTCTCATATGAGAATGAAATATCAACCATATTATAGAATGTGTGTACAACAGAAGGGGGTAAATTGCTTATAATATCATATCATATGGGGATAAATCACATATTTTCATATCACAAATGGGTAAATTGTTGGCTAGGCACCTAAAAAAAAGTTAACTTGCCAAACACCCGGATATGATCACATGATATAATAAAAAATTTATCCTCCATAATCAAATTTGCCTATCGATTTCATATATACATGCATCGTGATTTCGAAAAAACATGTAGTTGACTGATAGATAGGGATCCAGTTTTAACAAAACCATGAAAGTTTGTTCTTAATAAAATGATATCCAAAAATTCTATACGTGTTTATGGGGAAAGTAGCTATTCTTTGGTGCTCTGCGTGCTTAAAACATATACACACATTCTAGACAAAAATCTGCCATATGCACTTAAAATTTGGAATCCATATTTTATGACGTCTATGTAATAAATATAAATTGAAGCTTGAAAGATAGAATTTTTTTTCTCGTAATTTTTCGACGTCTACGATTTTGTATAGAACTGGTGATGAGCCGGAATTAAGGTTCATCTTATCACATTTATTTTTTTTGGTTATATTTATGTCATACTAATATATTTATTGACAAATGTCCTAATTTAAAATTTAAGGTAGTCCCACTGCACACTTGTCAATATAACGGGGAATGCACAAATTGCAATACTTTACTTATGCTTGGATTAATGGGTTAAACATCGATTTGGACAAGAATTTTTCTGTTAAGAATTTCGCATTATCCTCAACTCTTTTTTTCATCGTATTTCGAACAACTGTCCAAATTGAATTTCGTCACAGTCACTACAAAACAGATAATCACAAGACACTTGCTTTGAAATTGAATAATACTCCGGTACATGTGCAAATTACCATGCTTAACTTATGATTTGGGCAAGAATTTCCGTGTTAAGAATTCGTGGACATCCACCCCATCATCAAGGGGTAAATCTGGAATCCTAGTAAAAGAAGAGACTTGTTAGGAAATCAATACTGTGAAGTTATAGAATAGAAACAACAAAGCAAGAGAAAGAATCCCCACCTTTTAAGTTAATTATGGGTCACACTTCTGCAACACAAAAAAGCACACGGCCATTTTAATCAACGCACTGTTGAAATTAAAATACTCCTCATGAATCATGATCTCCCTTTCCGAGTATAATATATATACCTCAAATCCAATTAGCATACAAAGAACATTAGTTAGATTAAAAGAGTATAAAAAAACAGAGAGACCAAGAAAAACGTATACTACAATATTCTTTTATAACCAGAGAGATGAAGCCACAGCTCCTAAACCCAACAACTACAACTGCCGTCGCAAGTGGTAGCGGATTGCAGCGGTGGGGTTCCCCAATTCCTTACCTCTTCGGCGGCTTGGGTCTCATGTTAGGAGCCATAGCTCTGGCATTGATAATTCTGGCTTGCTCTTATAGAAAATCCACCTCAACTGATCATGATGATGAAGAGAAGTCGCAAAAGCAAATCCACGATTTACAACATGAAGAAACGGAACCCAGAGTCGTGATTATGGCCGGAGACACTAACCCTACACACCTCGCTACACCAGTTGCTGCTACACGATTCATTACTGAAAAAGTTTGAGATATACTTTTAATTTTGCCCTATGTATATACATATACATATATCAGCTCTATACATATCTTTATTTTTGCTACTTAGCTAGGTGGATTAACCATATTCTACTATCTCCAACAACTCTCTTAAATTCCAGTCGCTTATCCTAAATTACAAGTATCATATTCTAAGCTGGGTTCAACAAGAATTGTTCAAATAAAAGATAAAAGAACAACCAAGTCAACTTCTATCCATGTTCATAAATATTTTAAATCCAAAGTCCAAGCCTATTATATAAACTAAAACTTAAATATTGCAGCGAACCTGAAGATTTTCAGAATTTTAAACTTGCAAAATGGTGGCCGGCTAAAAAAAATGGCTAAAAGAATGCACTATGAGATCAAGATAAAACCCCTCCCTCTTTCCAACAAATTATGCCTGTTTTGTACAAATGAGTATGTTTCCATGTATACAAGCAATAAATCTTGGTCATGTTCACCCCGTTAATAACAACATACGAAATAAGTGTAACCAATAAAAACAAAATTTGGTGGATAAAGTAACAATTAGAACCTTAGTTCCAAAAGTCACTGACTAGTAATGAATGTTAGAAACGCTCAAAAAGCAGAACTTCAGTACAACCCTGATCCCCATACGTTTGATGCCTTGTGATTGCTAGTTTACATGCCAAAATTGCACATCTGCACAAATTCCATTTCATTATCAACATACTTCGTCCAGAGATGCTTCTTACGGTTCATAGCAATATCCAGCCAAGGCTTCACGTCTCCACTGAAATGGATAACAACAGCCTTTTCAATTTCCTCCATACTGATACTTGGATTGATCCCAAGCCCCAACAGCCATGATTTATCCAATGACTTTGTTGTCGAATAATAAGTAATTAGCCCAGCCGGTAGTTTTCCCAATTTCCACAAAGTAAGGTCCTCATTCACTAACAAAAATCTTTCAGCAGGTAAATTACAAGACAAATATTATGAAGAATCATTGACCTAGCTTTAGAATGATGACAAAATTAAACAACCAGAAAAGTTGACTTTCAGTGCTTACCAAATTCTGCTAGTAATGGTATTGATCAGTGCATTTTTCCCTCCTCCAAGCATCAAGATCAAACATATTCATGCACAACGCCCAGGCGCATGCCCTAGGATTGAACTTTTCTTTGACGAGAGGATGGGAGAAGTTTAAGTATTCAGAAAAGCGATGAAATGACCCAAAGCAGGTGTCAACGACAGCATTTACCTTTCCGTCCATATCAATTTTCCACAAGGCAGTCAAATCCTTCTGAACTACAACATCATCATCCAGAAACAGAATTTTGTGCAGCCTTGGGTACAATTCAGGCAAGTAGAATCTAAGGGGATTGAGCATTGATAAATACTTTGGGTTTCTAAATTTCATGTTGTTCACATCTTTAGTGGTATTCTCTTGGCCTCATCTTAAACCAAACTTTAGTAGCAGCAAACTTCATCCTATCAGTCACAATATGGAAAACATGTTTCCATGGCTCGTCTGCATTCTTAACAACTTAGTTTACCACCACAGAGATTGCAATTACATTGTCTGAAAATATACCATAATGATATAAACTTGGATCCTCAAATTCGGGCTTGGGCTCATCATCCTCATACTTTTCAGGATGTCCAATTCTCTCCTCCATAAGCCTCATTGCAAGATAGTGCAAACTCTTGGGAGTTGATTTTGCGGCAATCAAGCTGGCAAAAACACCATTCTTCTTGGCCCTTAAAAGCAACTCATTAACAGTAAAAATCGTATCTTTTAGTTTCTGAATCTTTAATTGATTGTCAAAGGACTCCTTGGATTCTGCAATCATTAATCTAGCAATCTTGACTTTATCCATAGCCTCCTTCTCAAACTGCCTTAGCACATCTTCATCAATCAACCAATCAGATTCAAACAAAGAGGAACGATAGGCAGGCTTCAACTGAAGGTCTGATATATTCTTAGCCAAATCGTCGAACATCTTAAGCTGCTTCGATATCTCAATCTTGAGCTTCCACGCATAGGCAGCATATGCATTCACCAACGCAACATGATTATTTGCCTGGCTATATATCAAGTTTAACCTCGTCTTCAATGGATCTGACTGCAATGCTAGAAAAGTTCCATGTACATTCGCATTTCCCGTAGTCTCTTTAACATAATAAGCCAAAGAATTTTAGAGAAATGTTGACTAAATCCTATAACTACATCAATATGTAATAACATTTCGTAGTTTTGCCGTACAAATTATAAAATTTATCTTAAAACATTGCATATACTAATGATGTTAACTAGGAAATGTTATACCACTTAAGTGTATCACCATTAATTGATTGACACATGCATATGTGAGAATTATTATAATTGTCATATGTGCAAGTGTCAACTAATTAATATTGATACACTTAAGTGGTACACCAAAAGTAGTACAGATGATCTACACCCGGTCTAGAGTGTTGAAGCTATAGGAGAAGTGGAATGGGAGTGAGCGACTGGTCCGACCCGCATCGGCGTAAAGTTTACTTTTTGTAAATTCAATACTTGGATAAAACATATGTACTTAATAATGGGGCTCAAAATCCTCTGTATGATAAGTGTGTATCACAAATAAGTAATTGACATATGTATATATGACAATTATAATAATTGTCATATATACATGTGTCAATTACTCATTTGTGGTATACACTTGTGGCTCATTTGTGGTATACACTTGTGGTACACAAATTATGGTACAGAGGATCTATTGCCGTATATATGACAATTATTATAATTGTCATATATACATGTGTCAATTACTTATTTGTGATACACACTTGTGTTACACTAATTGTGGTACAGAGGATCTTGAGCCCTTAATAATATCCCGATATGCAATAGTTTAATTTGGCTCAACATAGTCTTTACCACTTTTAGTGTATCAGTCTTGTGTATCACTACTAATTAATTGTCATATGTACATGTACATGTGACAATTAATTATTAGTGATACACTAAAAATGATACAGAGGATCTTCACCCGTTTAATTTTAACTTGGTTAGACCGTAATAATTTATATTTAAATTTAAATATACTCTTATCATTGATAATTGTTGTAGTAAGAGTTACTCAATTATGTATTACACTTATCTAGTTTAATCAAATTAAACGTGTATTCAATATTGTAATCACAACTTCCTCAAACGTTAAGGGCCTGTTTGTTTGGTGTTTGGGAAATTAGTTTCGGAGAGTAGTGGAGGTTTGTGAAATAATCTCGATTTGCGTAATGTTGTTTGTTTGAGTTTTGAGAGAGTAGTTTGAGAAATAAAGTAGATATAGTTTTTTTTTGGAAGAGTTGTGGGTTATAGGTGTAAGATGTGTAAGACTTTATGTCAAATCATGTTTGTTGTGAGATAAATTGTGTAAGAGATAAGTTACTTTATGTAAAATCAGAGTATAGTTTGTATAAGTTTTGTTTAGAGATAAGAAAATTGTTGTTTGTTTTGGTTTTGAAAGAGTAGTTTGAGAAAATTAAGAGATGAAAAATTTATTTCGAAAAATAGGAAACATGTTTGTTTGGTATTTTTCCAAACACGAATTTTTTTTCGAAAACGCCAAACAAACAGGCCCTAAACTTTTTCTATTTTCTGAGATAAGTAATTAGATGGAGTGAAGCTCACAGGCGTAGCTATATGATCCCCTAAATTTTGATCTTTAACTATAATTTGTATTTGTAATTTTATATAAAAAATCTTAGTATAATCTGTTACTTTCTTTTTGTAATGGACCCATATAATGAAGATTAAAACTTTATATGAGATGGTTCATGACTCCATGTTTATTAGAATGAGATAAAGCAACAAGTCAAGGATTTACTAATATATTCTTTTTATTTTGCAATTTGATTCGTAATAAATTTTTTATTTTTTTTAAATATTAAGGGTCATTCTAATTTCATAATCATTTCTCGTTCATCTTTATTTCTATTGGAGAGGACCTTCTGTGCTAAGAAGTATATTGAAAGCCGATCAACTAAGGAGTCAGAACGACAAATGTATGATTAAAGGACTTTATGGATATTATTATAGAGAATTGTGTATTTTATATCTTCTGAATGATTTAATCATTATGAATTTTTTTTTCTCTGATGAAATCGACTTGGACAATTGTAAACAAAAATAATCTCAATATATGAATTGATTTTGAGTTTGAATCAATCTTTTCGTCAAATTTTATTGTTGTTGTTGTAGTTTTTTTTAGTATTTATTTTCTATTAATATTTTAGATTGGGTAAACACCGCTAATGGTCATCCTTATCATCAATTTTTTACAGAGTGGTTCCTCTAGTATTTTTTTCCATGTTAGTCCCCACTATGTGTTGTTTTCACTTTGATCATTCACAAGGGGTCTTTTACATATAGTGTTACACTTTAGTAGCTCATAAAATTGTTAAGTATCAATTTAGTCCCTCATAAAGATGTTTTGACATTTTAGTTCACATTGGACCACCTGAAAATGACCAAAGTGAAACAAATAATTCATAGTGGGGACTAACGTGAAAAAAAACACAAAATGGAGCACTCTGTAAAAAGTTGATAATAAGGGGGACCACTAGTGGTGTTTACTTATATGTTTTAAGTTTTAAAGTGACCCCGGTGAAAAAAAATTCTGCCCACTGATGAAGCTAGTTGAATAGTTTAAAATAGTTAGTAACATAAACAAAATACAATATATTTTAGTTTAATTCTTTTTTTGGGGGTAGAGTATAATTTCCCTCTGTTTAGTTGATTATAATGTTTAAGAAGATTAACCAAAATATTATAATGATAAAACCAAATATTAATTACAGCAAATTTTGATATTTCTATCCAAAAACTTTTGTGGTCTTTGCCCTGGATAACGAAAACTTGGCACGGTTCTAGCTGAAAATTTTCGAAAGGCGCAACTTGAAACAATAAAACGCGGCTTTACTCTTTAGGGTATATATCATTTTTTTTTTTTTGGTACAAGGTATATATCATTTTTCTAAAACAGTGCTCACATCAATTTTTTGATCAATCTCGCCTTTTCCCCTACTTAATTAGATAATTATATGAGACAGTTGCAGAAGAACAACTTTACAGAGATATAAATTTCCATTTGAATTATTCTTAAAAAAAAAATACAATTTCAAACCCCTAGAAATCCCCTTGGCGAATTTTACCTCTTACGGACTTGCTGCTGCATATTTTTTGGCCTACGAAGTTTGGAGCAGTAATCTTGTGTTTGATTTTTTTGCCTTTGTTTTTTTCAGTTTCTTTGTTATATGCAACTGCATATGATTTACTATATGCAGATCGCCTAAAAATGACTTCTTTTCACTTGTAAAAATATTGCATGGAAAGACTTTCCTTTTAATTATTACTGTAATTGATTGCTTTCTTTGTGTAATCATACATTTTTTCCCCCTTCTAAATGTAGGTAATTACAATTATTATTATTAGCGTGAATGTCAATACTATCCTGATCCAGTACTATTTCAATTATTGATGTACAACATGTGTATTATGATTTATGATGCTTCTCTATTTGTGCTTACATGTGGAAATTAGGGGTGTAATTTCTATTCCAGATTTCATAGAACTCGAGCTCTTGACACTAGCACTAGAATTGGAGTCTGTTTATTACTGTTTGAGATAGCAGCAACGAAAGGAAAGTGATTAGTAGTAAATAAAAATCATAGCCTCCATATGGGCAATCAAATTCAGGGACTTGGAGAAACTAGTATAAACTTATTCTGTTTTAGGGCAAATCATTACAAGGATCATCATCAAACTCTGTGAGGCTAGGGTAAGGACTATTGAGCTTCATGTCAGTTAGCATTTGACGAAGCTCTGAAGCTTCTTCTTTGAGTCGAGCATTTTCATTGACTATACGATCATGACTCTCAGAAAAATTATTGAGTTTGTCTATTAGTTGGTGATTCTCGTTTCTAAGCCGGACCACCTGTGACCAAAGCTCATCCAGGTGTTTTTGCTTGCGCATGCGTGATCTTCTTGCAGATTCTCTGTTTGAAATCATTCTTCTTTGTTTCCTCTCATTTATTATGCTTAATTGTTGCTCATCTGCTTCATCGGATGTTGAATTACTGCTGAAACATGTCGATTGAGGATTGAACTCTTGAATTTGTGGAGTGATTTGGAGTTGGTTTAAGGGGTTAGAAATTCTGTTTAATTGATGATAAGCTGGTGTTGTGTTGTTAGTCAAGCCGAAATATGCAGGGAATTGAGTTGGGTTTGAAGGAAATAGATATTGGAGCTCAGTAACTTCACCGGAATGCATTGCTTTAATAATACTAGGTAGATTATACAGAGACAAGATTTTTTATTGAATTTCAGGGAGAAGTAGTTAGTAGTTGAAGGCGAATGGGAACTAGTGGGAAGGGCTGAATTTATAGGATGGAGAAAAGGTGCTTTACCCCCTTTTTTATCGACTTAGAGTACAGTAGAGTTAATCAAAGATTAGACCACAGGACTATGGTGCCAAATATATGTATGTTCTTATGTATGTAGTATCTTAACTGTGCACTCATAAAACATGTTACGTTATGTGAGGGTTAATTGTGGTCATGTATACGATGGTTGTATGTTACATGATTGCCATGTATATTTAATCCTTCTAAATTATGAAATACTAGTCATAGTTGTGGATAATCTTCTTGAAGAAAAGTGCTTACATCAGAGAAAAGGGGAGAGAGAGTGATTGGGGGTATAATAATTGAATTGGAGAAGTTGTGGGGAAAAAAATGACCCGGGAGAAAATTGGGAGGAGAAGTCAATCTTAAAAATGGATTTAATAGTCAGCCAATGTATTATGTTTTCTACTAGAGGTTGTTTTTAGCAAACACTATTCAGTGACATATAGGAATAGGAGGAAACCAGGTAGGAGGTTGGCCATGGCAATTCCTTTTCCAAAAGTGGAAAACTTGTTAAAATAAATCAGTGACTCAACCGCTACTTTTCTGCAATTTTCCATTAATAAATTAGATATCATAACACTCTTTACTTAGATCATGTGTAGATAATATGACTCAGAGCTTCTGCCTAAGACGTTGTTTGGTAGAAATATAATTAAGTAGTCCTTTTGCTATGATGGTTAACTTTTCAATTTTTGACTGTTAAGTCATAAGCTGGATTATTATGAAGACTTTAATTACCTGTTGATTGGATTCAATTGAGTTTTGCAATATTCTTAATTTAGACAGAGTACATTAATTAGATCAGTGTTCATCGCGTAATTGTTGTTACGTATGTTATTGTAATCAGTGCTGATATGATAACCCCCCTATCTTGATCACTTTTACAAAGATTAGATTTCATTTTAACCATACAAGTTACCCATTTTTACGCAGGTCTAAAAATTTTGTGCTTTTCGTGGTGGGGATGAGAAGATGATGAGTGCATGGTTGTACTTGGAAATGTATGCTTCCACTAAGAAAAAGAAGATAATGCATCAAATTTCAAGAAAAAGAATTCTAACAAAGGTGAATGCTCTCTCCTACATACTGGGTCAGGGTGAGTGGCCTATATTTCAACAATGTCATTAGACAAATTTGGACTCTTCTTTCTTTTCTTGTCTTGAATTTGTTCTTCCCTTGTTTATATTATTTCTGCGCTTCTTCCCCGGCATTTTTTTTTCTCGATATATGTCGTTTCCGTATCGGGTATTGAAAGAGGGATTGGAGATGATTAATGTAGTTGAATACATACATGGGGCCACTTTGTTGTCTACTGTTTATGTATTAGATACCCTTGAGGCACAGTTTTTTCCGGTTTCGATTATGGTTAAATTTGGTTATTTACTGTTACCAGAATGCCACTTTTGCTGATTCTTCCTACTCTAGCTTATTAATTTGCTCACATTTTAGCATTTGATTTCAGTTAATTATAAGGTGGTGTTGTTTTCAGAACTTTAAGGAATCATCCCCACAGTACAATCTTCCCTTTGTTAAAGTTTTTGACCAAAGTGACGAAATCTATTTCATTGATAGAATAAGCTACAGACTTTAATAGGAGGATGTCATTTCATTTGCTTTTTTTTTCTTGTTTTTAGTTATAAAGGAGCTATAATAGTATTAGTCTTTTTTCTACATAATTGAAGTCGATCCAGCAGAGTTGTAGTAGAATTAAATCAAATATCCGACGGGTGTTATAGAGTCCATTATTTACACGGCTACATATAAGCTCAACATGTGTAAGTTCTGGTGAAATGAATCATGTCTTTTTCATTTTCTTTTGGCTGATGGGTTCTAAAGAAGTTGAAACTTGCCCGCAATAGTCCATTTCCCGGTAGGGTAGGGTCTAAATAAGTGTAAGTTGAACAATATAATTTCGTGTTAAGAGTTTGATTTGATCATTATAAGTACCTAAATGTTATGAGCTGGCTGGGGCAACTTTTGTATGATGATGTGGAACTGCAACAATATAGATTTCCGAGATCAAGAGTCCTCGGCACTCGATGAATCTTCAATTTGATAACTGGAACTTGGTCAATCCTCAAGGAAGATCGTTATGTTGTGGTGAAGGTGATCCCAATAATAATCCTCTGATGTCTAAGTCAGTACGAGTAGAGCTTGGATCCGATGAGAAAAAATTACTATTAAGTTTGCAATTACTGCATTCTATTAGTAATAAAAGAGATGACACTTATGATTAGGAGTTATGAGCTTTAATTTAACTTTGTCTTATGAGAAAGCACATGACATGCATTTAAAAAAAAAAAACTCACAACTACTCTTTTTTTTTTTTTTATTGATCTGATCGAAGTTAAGTTGGATGTAAAGTAATTTGATTTAATTTTGAGACGTATTACCTTATCTGCTAAATATGATCTTATTGCAGTATATATTTGGTGGCTAAATTTGTTTTTGTAGGGACTCCACCACAAATAATTGGCTAATTAATGGAGTCTTTGAAGACGTAAGACTTCCTTTTCTTCTTCCTATTCTCCTAAAAATCAAGAAAAAGATGGGGTTGGGTTGGGTTGGGTTGGGTTAATTGGCTGGAAACCAGTCCGTTTTGATGTGAAAGACATGATTATATACTTATAACCCACTTGAGGCACAATAATATCTTCAAAATTGTGATCGTATCCCAGTATTTTTTTCATGAAAAAGAACCAGAAGATGTGATATATATCTTTCTTTTCGTTTTATGTTTTTATTATATTTTTCATTTATATATCTAGGAATCCAATACATACATTAACTAATTAACGGCCAGGGTATTGCACGAAGGGGTGCTGGATTTAACATTTCATCTGCCTCTTTTTTTGATCAGACAAACATACAAACATTTTTTTCCTCAAAAATCAAAATAACAATTATAATGTTTACAGTGTAGAAAAAGTGCAGGCGCACGATGGATCACATATCCCTGCTGGGGCCTGGCTAACAAACCCTCGTGGGTGCCGGTGCACCAATTGGCTTCATGTCTGCCTCAACCACGTGTGCCGACCACACGCCTTCTTTTTGATTCAATTTCTCATTTTAATTACTTATATGATAACTGAAAATATATAATTTGAAAGTGTTAGTAATGAGAGATGAATTGAACTACGTTACTTAATATCCGATCGAGATACATACATAGGCACATTTATATTTATTTTATGATGATTAGCATGTCTCAGTCAACTTGTACGTAATAATTTCGACTGGATCATTAGGTTAACTCAAGACCTTAATTATAAGACAAAGACATCACGAATTTGAACCGATATATAAAATCAGTAAATTAAACGGAACAGTACTATTAATTTTAATCCTCTTAATTTGTACTAGTAATCAGAGGAGATCGACGCCTTTTTCAGGTGCTCTAAGCAATATACATGCATGGAAGGCATTTATGCACCCCACTCAAGTAACCTATAATAAAAATTATTTCATGATATAGTGAAGGCAAATGACGATGTGCATACACCATTAATATTCATGTGTTTTATTGTTTTGCCCAATCAAGTTTTTCTCTGAACTCGTGTAGGGGTTTTTTTTAAATCTTTTTCCAATTTATATTTTAAATAACAATTAATTACTTTTTATATTTTAGAATGTATATTTGATGAAGAGAATGATATTTATTATAGTTTTATTCATGCATCACTAGCAAGTCTTAGTTACATTTATATAAGTAGTACAAAATTGTTGAAAGTATTAGCAAAATGTTAGGTAAAGCTGGATTAGACCCACAAATCGTCAAGGACCAAATAGAAATATCAAAAAATTACTACATCATAGCATGACTTCTCTTTATAAGAGTATAGTATCTCTTTATACTATGTTTTTGATTAATTGAACACCTTAATAGTTAATACGTACAATTACTAACGTAACAGAATCTTGCCTCACTCTGCTTTTTAAAATGTGCAAAAAAAATTGTTCATCATTTATTAAGTATATTCGTACGTACGTACATGACAAAACCAGTAAGATTCTTGAGTGGGGAAATGGACTAATTCTTTAGTTTAATATTAATTAGTCAATAAGGATTGAAAGAAATTCGGATACGTTTTAAATCAATCATCGGACTTCTTTCTTGATTGATCTAAATCCAGTAAGATTAATAAGCTAGCATCTTAATTCTTGCTACCCCTCTTTCTTTTTCTAATTTGTTTAATACAAGAACTTTGTTGATATGTACTTATTAATTATTATAAAAGCATTTCCATCTTCGTTTAAAAAAAAAAATTCCATCTTTGGTGCAATCAATGTTGTGTATGGTACCATTCTTTGGTGCTATCTTGAATTATTGTTACTGTTTTTGGCATCATTGATACTATTTGCTACGTACCTGTTACAAGCTTTAATCCTTTCTTTTTCTTTTTGAAGAAAAAGAAAAATAATTTCTTGAACCCACTAATATTGTGGATATCAAAAAGTGTTTGGTTATTTAGGGCAATTGGGAACTGGGTTTCTTCACTTAATTTGGTGTTAGCAAAACATTTTGGTTATCTTGATTTTTTTTCTTTGTTGTATATGTTATTAGAAAATATGATCAACTTATATTGTGCTGCTATTGTTGGTTCTCGGCACGTGTCGAGTTTTCGATATTGTTTTTGTAACTTAATTTATACTAGAATAAACCCGTGCTATGCACGGAATTATATTAAATAATTTTGTATAATTAATTATATGACAAATTAGTAACCTGACATATGAAAATGAAAAAAAATTATTTACAACCCTTATTAACGAATGATATCATAAAGGTTAATTTTAAACATATCTCTTTGTTTTATACATAAACATGAATTAAAAATAAAGATAATGTACTTAACGGTTCTTTGGGGGATTCCATTTTTTCTTTAAAGATAAAAGATTATTTATGTTTGTACAATATTTTGAGTTATCCTTCTCTCAATTTATGACCTTCTACTCATTGTCTAATTGTCTATGTTTTGCAATTATCAAAATGTCTATTTTCTAAGTATCTATCAATTCTATCTTATGGAGTGACAAACAAGGTCATCCGCCTATACGCTCGAACAATATTTACAAATGACTCTTCTAGATTGATGAATCAAGCAAATGTACTGCAGCTGAGCCAAGCTTCTTGTTCCATGCTACCTGATCCAAGTTAATTTGATCCTAACTTTTGATTCCAAATTATTTTTAATCCCCAGAAAGAATCGTTGTAGTGATACATCAGTTTAACTATGTTGGATATTTGACAATCTCATTAAATCTGAGAGCTCCACGTTTTGATTCTGTCTCAAATATGACTGAAACAAACACACCACCAATGAATTGTGCATGTGTGCAATAAAATTTTGTAATAGATAACAATGAAAAGCTAATGAAAGAATAAACAAATAGGCAAATATAATTCACTTTGTATCAGACTAGAGAAGCTATAGATTTTGATTCACTGAAACTTCTCGGCACACCAAAATTTCCAAGGTAGAGAGAAATGGTTCATCACGAAATCTCATATTTTTGTACACTTTGCAATTCGAAGGGCGGAGAAGAGAACTTTTTACTAACAACAAAGATTATGAGAAGGGTGTACAAAACTATGATAAGCATATTATAATTTTTTTTCCATGCTATATCACTTTCTCTAGCTATAGTTTGAATAACACTTTCATTATCCTCTAAAAAACTTCTAAATTGATCGTTTTTTAGCAAAAATCAACTCTTTAAATAGATAATAAGCTTTCATCTCTAATTCTATCTATCTATAATTCTAGAATTAGTTTTCTTTCAATCTATATTTCTCCATTCTTACCAAATTGCTCATTATATGGTTGTCTTTTTAACTTCATTATTCTTATATCTGAACTCTGATGTATTTCATTGGTCAAAACAAACCACTACACAACATCATCCCATCACCCATTTTCAAATCACCACCACCATGTCATGTATTCACCAACCTTTAGAAAAACAGTGCAGTCCGTAAATGATCCTAAAAAAAAGATAACAAATAAGTTCATATTTGTTAAGCACATCATATATATTGTCTTTACATTCTCTCAGTACTCATGGAAATGACATGTACAAAATATTAAAAAACAACATCACAATTTTTAAAAATAATTTAAAGTCAAAATAACCGTTCCATATATAACAGAAAAAAGCTTTGCCTATTTGAAAAGCAATTAACAGTTCAATAGAAAAAAAGATAATGAAATATCATTATATTCAAAATGATCTTAACAACAATTAAAATATAAGTACTACATAAAAATCTATACTTTTCATCTTTAGATTAATGATTCAATTTAAGTCTTTATGATTAAACAAAAATTCGTTCATAAAACAAAAAAGTATGAATTAAATTAATGGGGTTATTTTTACTCTTTTAGATATATATATATATACAATCAATCACTTCAAGATTTAAAAATAAATTTACCATTTTCATTTTACAACCTCAGCATTTGATCCAACATTTCACCTTCTGATCAGTTTTGAGTAATAATAATAGGAAGTGGGTTCTTTACCTGTTCTCTGCACACATATCCTATCTTTCATTTTCACCAATGTGGCATGTTAAGGAACCAATAATTCTTTGAGTACAAATCATTATAAAACTGAAAATTAATGATGTGAAGATAAGAAATATATCAATATAATTGCCCTATCTAGCAAGAATGGTGAGGCAAGAAGAATCAAGGTCAGGGCATCATGAATTACGAATCTGAACTCATTATTTGCAGCATATTCAGTTTTCACGGGAGAAGGATGTGGGTTATGATGATTATTTTTTTTAAAAACCAATCAATTTTTTAAACTGTCATAAAATGTATGTTAAAGATAGTAGAGGAAAGAGAAACAGAAGTTACAAAAGTTGAAACATAGAGGTAGTGGGAGATGTGATTTCTGGAAAGAGAGAAAAAAGGGGTACAGTTATAAATTTTTTAAAAGAACGTATGAAAGGATATGATGGAGTTGTTTCAGATAAACTGTATATTTTTATAAAAAAAGAAATTCAAAAAAAGGAGGAAAAAAATTTCAGTCAAAATTGAACTATTTGACCAAAACACCGCCTTGAAATAATAGTAAGTTAGATTAGATAATCTCCCCATCCTTTACATTATTATCCTTTCACCTTCTATCTAAGACTATCAATTGAGTCGAGTCTATTCGAAGTCCGATGAATTGGTCCGACTAAAATTTATCCGAACCCAAAAAATTGTTAGCTGAACCGAGTTTCAGCAATTAAATTAAATTCGTTCAATTTTTTAGTCGAACTTGAGCCTAATAAGACTCAGCCCGAATAAAATCCGAACATATAAATATTTTAAATTCTACAATTAATAATTTGTATTACACTGTTTTTATTTTTATTTTGAAAAAATAAAAGTTTATTAAAAAAAGTTAAGTGAACCCACATATATGATATTTCAATTACGTACGATTTTGAAGGCTAAAGTTCAAAAGAAAAACAAACTAACATAAAGAAGGAAAAAAATGGGAAAAATTTGATGCAAAAGGTTAAAAAATATTGGAGTCTTGGGACTTTAAAAGCCGATGGAAGAATTTATATGGAGGAATCTTATATTCAAAACTCTTGGCAGATGCATTGTTAAAATAGTTTTATCAATAATCAAAAGACTTTTTCTATTCATTTAAATAATTTTAAAACTTCATTGTCATTCACAAGATCAAGTGTTTTTTCTTTTTTTTTTTTTCTGGATATGGAATCACTATGCCAAAAAATTAGATTTTGATAAGCTTTCTTGTCGCGTCATGGACTTGATATTCATTTTAAACATTATTGAATGTTTTATATTATGAAGTACAAGTATGAAATTTATATATTCTCGTGTATTAAGTATCAGTAGTCTATTTATATTTATGTGTGTCTCAATAATATTTAATTTTTATTTGTCAAGTAAATTTTGTTATTGTTAACAAATTAGAACTCTGAAAAGTTACATAGGCCGAGCTAGTTTGTGCCAAGAAAATCATAAAATTTATGAGTTCAATTTGAGCCTATATGAAGCCCGATATATTTGAGTTTAGGCCATTTAATGCTCAACTTGCAAGGCCCGATTAACAACGCTACTTCTATAGCATAGAACAAATAGTTGTACTACCAATTTAGAACCAAAATAGATATAGCCATTGTGAATTAAATCCCAATCCTCTTTTCACCCCCATTCTCAAGGAACCAAGTTGTCAAAATACAAATATAATATATATATATATATATATATCATAAAGAAAATGATGGATCTGCAATTAAGATTTGATTGGAGAATATGAAAGAAAAATGGGATAGCATAGATATACTGGGGATTATGATAGATGAAATTGAAAGATATAGGATTATAGGGGGTTGCTAAAATTGCATAGGCTTCATAAGTAGAGGAGATATGCACCCTTTTCTGTAGACATAATTCATCATGTGGTGCGGGTCTGTTTACTTGCACAATTTTGTTTTTTGTATATATCCATTACACGCTCAGACATTGCAATGATCATAATTTCAGATTTACTTGCATATATTTCTTGACATGATAAGAATAAAATCATTTTACACCAAAATGAATGATGAGAAATATATCTTTCATAAAAGAGACCTTATTTTAAAGGATGAAAACATCATGAGATGAGAAGATATCTTTTCCAAGGAAAAGGAATTAGAAATCAGCTGATGGTGTTTAGAAAAATGAAACTGCCTGCCTGGCTAAAAGAAAATGGGGGCGGGGTAAATATGCAAGACACTCCACTAACGTGAAGTATTTTAAAAGTTATTTCTTAAAATATGTGATCTATTTTATACAAATCGAATGTTTAATGTCAAATATTCGGATTCCTGAGTAATTGAAAAATATGGATGTCATGAGAACTCAAAGCTCAGTCACAACGTATGTTTAGAAACAATTTTTGGGTGCAATTCAGCTAAACTTAAGTTGTAATGTACGTCTGTGTGGATTTAGATGGGGCAATATTATTATACATACAGCTATAAAAGATCAAACTTTCAGTCAGTCCCCGCTTTTATTGACGATAAGATCAACACTGGGGCATTAATCTAGACTTAACCTTGATGTAAATTAAAAAAATTAAGAAGTAATCAGGCCTTCATGCATGTTTTATAGTATATCCAACTCCACTTCAACTCATAAATTTTGTATTCTAGTGTTGTCTATTTGTGATTAGCCTTACTTTAATTCACTCAAAATAATTACGTATTCAATCCCGCAATGATTTAGAGTAATCTGAAAAATATCCAATTTGTGCTAGAGCTAGAGTACAATGCTGAAATACAGCCACTCGCAAAAGCTAAGGCCACAATTATGATACTACTTTATGAGATGCACGTAAATATGACCACAAATATGAATGTCCTGTACAATTGTGAATTGTGTATCTTTCATCTTTAAGGCAAAGGAAATATAAGGACCGTTTCATTCATATTCCTTTATAAAGCACTTCTATTTTATTTTATTTATCACATTTGTTTTGGAAGAAATCAAAGCTGCAATTTCATTGTTTATTTGAGAGGAATAATGATATTTAGAACTCCAATAATAATCTGAGTATAAAAATTATTGGGCAGTTACTAAATATGAATTTTCCAGGAAATCTCTACATATATCGACCGTACGTGTTTCATTATCGATCTTATTCAATTGTTTCTCTCCAAATTTGTAAAATACATGTATATTTGTCACCACAACATCAACTAGTTCTTGTATGTGTATTACCTATCATCGTACCACCAGATATATTAGTATGAATGAATATTCATATTTTATCCTATAATTCTTTATTACTTGAACAAAGAATATCGACTACTTAGGTGACATTCATCTTATAGAACAAATAACAATCATCTTACAGATATCTGATGATATATACATAGTCATATAGAAATACTAGCTAGCAATAGACGCCCACATTTTAAACAAAAACAATATAAAAAAGAAAAACAAAATTTACGGAGGCGAACAAACTGTTGGATACATTATAGATACTGATATATCAAAAAATATTTAACATAAATGAAAACTTGTTCACAAATGTAAATATTTGTTCCAAACATTCGACCTGAGATTATTAAAAAAAAAAAAATCAGAAAGGACATATTACCATAACATGCTACAATGATTTTCTTAAATGAAGAATCAGTGGCCAGTTTGCCCTTCAACATATCAGCTCATCCATCAACAACTGCAGAGGTCTACTCAAGCAAATTTCTTGTTCCCACAATTCACTTGATATCGGGGCTCGACTGAAAAGCCTGCTATCATTTTCACCCTATTCCTACATTGATAACTTATACAGACTGCTAAATCACCAAAAGGCAGGCAGTTTCAGAAGCAATCCAACATTTCAACTGATTATAACTTCTAATCACTCACAACACATTCATTTGTGCATCACCAATTCAATCACGATTGTTACTCTATGTTTTCAAACGAAATAACACTATATCCTACAACTGGAGAATCCACAATGGTTACATACTCAACCACGGATCCATAAAATTTACAATATAATATCCAAATGTAAGTTTGCAACCTCAAAACGCAAGTTTAAAAATACCGAATAAAGAAAACTTTATTGTCTAGAAAAACAGATTGACACGCATTTTCAAGGCCAAAGTTCAAAAGTATACCTTCCCTCAAGGTCATTAAAGAGAGCATCCATTTCACTCCCACCTCTCTCAATCCTCCTCTTCTCATAAACTGCATCATCCGTAGGCAACTCATATCTACAAACTGGACACGTATTTCTAATCCTGAGCCACGGCAGTATGCAGTCACCATGGTATAGATGGCAACAAGGCATCCTGATCACTTTCTCCCCAACTGCAACCTCATCCTTACAAACCGCACATATCACTGCACTATTATTCTCCTCTACTTCCTCCTTTGTCAACACCACCATAGGAAGATTCTCTACCACAAGTTTTGCAGCCGGGGGACTACCCTTTAGAGCATTCTCATTCTCCACGAAAAGGGTATCGTATTCCATAGTCAAAATATAATCTTCTGGAAGGTTAACTCGCGGAATTTCGCCCCCATCTTGATTATTTTCTTCTGAATTCTCAAACTCGAAACTCCTCTCCAAATTATTCATAGCCAAAAGCACTTCCCATTCAATATTTCGCTCTTCTTCCACCCCTTCTTCAGATTCCTCACTTTCCGAAGATGAAATATCTGATGAAACAGTTATTTCCTCGATTCTATCGATCACAGAATTCAAATTCTCCCTCTCATCAGAATGGAATCTCTCACTCACTTCCTCCCATTCAAACTCTTCTCTCTCATTCTCGCTAATTTGATAATTACTAGCATTAGTAATCCCATACTCATCATCATCAACATCAATAATATTATTATCAACAAACCCTGAAGTTACCTCAAATTCTTCAGAATCAGACTCCGAATCCATGCCCGTCACACGAAGACCTCCGAGACCCGGTCCGAATCCAAATTCAAGAGCCGAAACCGAAACCTCGTCCCTGACCGAACCGAATCCCAGAATTGAGTCTTCCGGCACGTGAGTTTCACGTGCCTCGAACAGATCTGTCACGAAATTCATCTGGTCCTCATCCTCTTCGGCACCATAGAATAGGCAATTAGGGTCATCGTAGTCGCATCCTAGGTTTTCGTTCAAATCGAACCCTAGATTAAACGACGCCGTGTAGTCGTCGAAGAAGGAATTGTTGGGAGGCGAAAAGGAATCGAAATCGAGAACAAACGGGTTAGGGTGGTTGTACAATTCACCCTCTTCTTCTTCAAGGTGGTTGAGGCGGTGGAGATTTGAGACCTCCGCCATTGACGGTGTTTGTTGCCGAGAAAATGTAATTGATTTTTATTGCCAAACTACGTCTTGAGGCTTTTCCTTTTCTTATTTTATAAAATTTGAGCAAATACATAGGAGTAATTTATTTACCTAACTATATTTTGTTAATGGTTATACTTGCAAGAAACATATTGACTTATTTCCCAAAAGATCTTTTCAAGTATGGCATGGAGCTACAGGAACCAAAATGTCAAATGCAGGTTTGCTCTATTATATTTGGACTTCCTTTCCTTAATATATTAATTTTATTGATTTCATATATGTTTATATGTGGAAAAGGGTACCTACATTTGCTTTTCGAAAAACATCCATATTGTATTTATTGTTCATATCTCTAAAATGAATAATGCTTTTAAAAATATCACTTTTGGACAATATATGATATGAATCGATTGAAATATATTGTAATGGAATTAAATTACTTGAATATAAATAGCCTAGCCGGAAAGTTATTGGAATATAACTTAATAGAACTAGTGGAAGAGATTAGTCCACTACAAAGTAGCGGACTCAGGTTCGAATCCCTATTGAGAGAGATACCCACATTAATGTGTCCAACCTGCCTCGAAAGTAATTAAACCGTTGTGAAACAAAAAAATAAATAAAATGATATAACTATTTTCAGAAAAATAAAAATTGAGAGAATTAAATTGCTTAGTTGAATACAGAAAGACTTTAGTAGAAAGTTATATTAAAGTTGACTTTCAGTAAATTTAACAAAAACATTTATTGCACAATAAAACGCTTTAATTATCATAAATGAAGTTTCCATTATAGTTGTTTTGAAAATGATGTCTGCTTAATTTATGGGATCAATTTATTTATTGAATCGTTGCCATAAATATATTAGGGGTGTTTGGCAATTTGCACCCTGAAATTATAGAGTTTTGGCACTTTACATCTTGACTTAAAAGTTTTGGCACTTTGCACCCTGAAAATATAATTTATTTGGTACTTTGCACCTTAGTATGTGTTTTAGTGAAAAAATTTATTGATAGAAGGGTAGAATAGTTATTTTCAATTTTATTTCACTTTGCACCTTGTCAATATAGATTTTGCACACTTAAAATATAGAATGTTGGCATTTTGCACCCTCAAATTATAAAATATTAGCATTTTTCACCCCGAATTAAATTTTTGGCACTCTGCACCCTAAAAATAAAATTTGTATGACATTTTGCACCCTCATGTATTTTTCTTAAAAAAAACAGACTCATGAATGTCAGCGATGTAGAGATAAAATGGTCATTTATATGCACAACAATCATAAACTTGTTATTCTAAATTTATTTACTTTATAATAACTTATTTTAACATTTTCTCTCTGTAAAATTTAGATTAAAAAAAAGACATTGTCTTCATTTTTTTTTCAAGTATCCACAAGATATTATTTACTTTATATCTAAAATACACGTTTACATATCTAACATATTATTATATTGCATGTTATTTATATATTTTAGATTATAATATTAAGTCGGGGTTGAAAATGCCAAAAATTATATTTTTTGGGTGCAAATGCCAATATTCTATATTTCAGAGTGCAAAATATCAAAATTTATACTTTTAGGGTTTAAAGTGCCAAAAATATTCGAAAATAACTATTATACTCTTCAATCAATTAATAGTTTCCTCAAAACACACACTAAGGTGCAAAGTTCCAACTAAATTGTATTTTCAGGGTGCAAAGTACCAAAATTTTTAAGTTGGGATGCAAAGTGTCAAAACCCTATAATTCAAGGGTGCAAAGTGCCAAATGCCCAATATATTAGTAATAACCAATTTTAAAATTTTGAGTTGTTTCATTTATTATTATTTGCAGTGTCTAAGAGTCGTGACTAGACTAGGTTTTATTTTTATGATATTGCAAGTAGTGGCATTCTTAATTTTAATGACCTTAATTAATTAATTAATTAATTAAAAGTAATTTAATTAAACCCAACCCAACATATTGGTAGCCAAGATTATAATATTGATTACTACTCTCGTTAATTTCACCGGCGTTCGGTTGCTTTAATTGATCATTTGTCTAATTGATGAATTGGCTCAATTAATTGTTTGGGCTAATAATATAGTGCGGTGTTCGACAAATTATATGTTGGGTCAAATAGCAATTGGGCATGTGTATATTAATCTAGTTCGGATGGCCTCACTGATTTTTTTTTTTTACTATTTTGTCCTCCAAGATTCCTCCATAATTGATTGAATTTCAGCCCTTAATTGATCTTTAATCTTTCTTTCTTTAACATTTCATTTTTGCCATGTTCAGAGGGCTTTTTTCTATTCACGTAAATGGAGGGATTTTTACTTCCATAATTGCAATTTATCCATGTACAAATACTAGTTTCATCATGCATCAAAGATAGTATACCGCGAAATATCATCCAAATTCTATTCAAAACAACAACAAATTTCAAGTAATTAAGCACAGATTGCGATATAAAAATCAAACACAGATTGCTGCATAAAATTCAAATAAAAAAATTAAGATTTTTCTAAACAAGTACAAAGAAACCTGGACCACTTTGAACAATAAATTCCTAACTTTAACAAGACACCCTAATAGCCCATTGTTTGTTATTAACAAGAGATCTTAGTCACTATACTCATGACCGTAAAAGATGTAATGTCTCCATTCAAAGCAGTATGCATAAAATTCAAACTAAAAACAAGGACTTCTCCAAACACATACACAAAAGTTAGGACAAAGCAGTACTTAATAAACTAAGTTAAAATTAGGGGACAATCACTTTGGTGTGAGACAAATATAAACCAAAATGTCAAGCAACGATCAAGATAAATCAAACAATTTATCAGTAAAAAAGCACATTTAAATTCCATTTCAAACCGTGGTTGCCTTTTTTTTCTTAAAAATATTGTTTCAGATGGAAATAGGAGAAAGATAATAACATATTTTTGGCCTAATATACACCCAAATATAGTGACTAACAAAAAAATCTACTGCCTTGATTTATTCAAGTCGTGATGCTAAAAAAGATTGATGAAAAAATTACCATAAGAAACAAGTGAAGATGCAATAAATTGATTATGTACCCCCTAAAACTAAAAAATTAACATAAGAAACAAGATTGATGAATGATTATCAATGGGCGAAAAATTAGGGTTCTTGGAGAAGAGAAGCTCCCTGGAGAAAGGGAGAGAAATCGTGTGAGAGGGAATTTTTTAGAATTTTGTTAAAATGTGCCAGATTTATTTGTAATTCTTCAAAACTAAAAGAGCAAAATGGGTAGGAAAGATTCAATCTGGGCATTAATTGTTAATTGGAGGGGTAGGTATTTAATTATAATTATCTGGATTAAAGGGCTGGATCACATTTCGGTGGATTATCACAGACAGCCCATTAATTTTATGACCCAAACCGAATAAAAAAATGAACCCACAATTAGACAATTTGATTGTAATTGTGGGCTAACTGAGGTGTTATTTGGGCATTGCGTATTTAATTAAATCCCAACCAATACCCAATAGGTGAAGTTACGGAAAGAGAGGGATTCGAACCCTCGGTAAACATCCGAACGCGCCCGTGACTACTGGGCTGAAGCCCAAAATTTATTCAGGAATGTCGATATTTTATATGATGGGTTGGAGGTGCAAGTTTTTATTTGATAACTTAGTACCATTTAGATTTTCATTTTCTAAAGACAAGTCTTGCAATATTACGAAATATTTTAGTGGCCTAGGAGAGGTTACCTAAGGACAGGATTGAAATTAATGGTGTAGTTTAGAGTTTTTAATATTAGTTTGCACGTTGATGAATACAAGAATTACTTGATGGGAAATTATGTGCCTTTTATAGAAGTTATGGTGCACCATTTGGATCAGATTTGTTTAAATTAGTTTTTTTATATCAATATAGGTATGGGGTTAAGAGGTCAAATTTTTTTTTTAAAAAAAGTGAATATAATTTCAGTAATTTATTGCATCACGTCATTCGTACAGTGAATGTATCAAAAGAAAATTATTTTTCAATATGGAGTTAAAAATGCAATCGTCTCGCTAAAATTAAATTCATCGTTACATAATATTTTTCACAAAACACCAAATGAATCTTAATTATAATCCCATTTTCTAAACAAACTGCCTGATTAGTGAGTGCTAAACATATAATGAGTCCATTAGTCACGCCATCATGCACCCAACTTTTCATAATTGACAACTTTAATATAGTAATTAATCACGTTTTCACATCGTGGCGTCGCGTACGCGGCCGAGGTTTTAAGAGTAGTAGCCTGTTTTGATAATTGACCCACACCCATAATTCTTGTGGACACAATAATTATTGGGCCCACTTTTACAAAAAGACAAATATATCCAGCTCATAGCTCAGAAAACAATTTGAAATTATTACAAACTTGACTTCAATGGGCCACCTTATTGGCCCAACTGTTTGAAATTTTGTTAATTAGCTTTAGTATACCCTCTATTCCAAATTAAGTGTTATTTTACATATTTTTACCAGTGTTTTGAAAATCGAACCGGATTGACCGGTTGAACCGTTAATTGGTCCTCAATTCGATCCGGTTTATCTTTAAAAACCAGTTCTTAAATTAAGCAGTGTGAACCGGTAAAACCAGCCCAAAATCGGTAAAATCAGTCCCAAAACCGATAAAACCAGTGAACCGGTAAAACCAGTGAATCAGTGGTTCACTTAAATTTTTTTTTTTAATTTAGAGTTTTTTTTGTTATTATTATTTATTTGAACTCTTGTTTAACATTTAATAGAATTACATTTATATATTTTAATTGAAATAACATTCATTATTTTAGTGTTTTAACAATAAATGAGGAACAAAATAATGCAATATTACACTTTTTTTTCACATAAAAACGTACATAGCCATTTTCTCATCATTGTAGAATAATATTATTTTTTGTATGAAATTATGCAAATCTCAATTACCATATAAACATCAACTTACAACAATAGAATTCAAATGAATAATCCAAAACTTTGAAAATGAGATGAGTTTTTAATTTTGTTGTCTTGTTTTGAATGTATGTATTTTTTAGGGATACTTGAGATTTATAATTTTGACATTGATCTTAATGTTTAAGACATTTTGATTATTTGCATGAAACAAAAAAAAAATTATATTGATAAAGAATAATTTTGTTTAATTATAATTGTATTTTAGATAATCTAAAAATATATATATAAATATTACATAATAATAAATTCACACCGGTTATACCGATCGAACCAGTGGTTGACCCGATCTAACCGATCGAACCAGAAACCAGTAGAGTTTCCGGTTCAATGACCGGTCCGATTTTAAAAACACTGGTTTTCACACATATTAAGGTACCTACTACATAGCCTTACTTTTATGAAAAAAATAAATTATATACCTCAAATATTCTTATTCTTTATTTATCCCACCATTAGCTATTTACATGTTATTCAAGTTTTACACACTCTCTCTTACTTTTTCTCTAAAAGTACCTAAAATATGTAATTAATGTGTATTGAAATCCTAAAGTGACAGATAATTTGGGACAAATTTTTTTCTCTAAAAGAACAGATAATTTGGGACAGAGGGAGTAGCATATTTGAGTTTTTAAATCATTTTTTTTTTCAATTTTTTCTCCTTTTTCACATTTAACTTAAAAAACTCAAAAGTCATTACTCACTACTAAAAAAATTATAATGTAATCTTTATTATAAAAAGTATTTGAGATATTTTATTATAAAAAAATATATAATGATGAGGTTGATTAATCTATGAAAAATAAGAAATGTTCAATTAATATGAAACGAATGGTTACCAATGACGTCTTCTTAGCCGTCACGATTAAATTAATTAATTAGATGCTAAGATGCATGATTCGGAATTACGACTAACCAATGAGTTGTTATAAGGTACTTTCTTCAGTTCATTTACACATCAGCACTGTACACATGTCACGTTACTTGCCATGTATTTATGTTAAAATAATGAAACTAGCATTATTAAGTTCTTTTGGAAGACTTACTGCTTTCTTTTTTGTTTGAGTTAGTTGTCCAAATCATGGAACAAAATTTTAATATATATTTGGACGAGAACATGGAAAAATGTATATTTTGAGTGAATCAAATGATAATATAAAATAGTTTTTCACTAAACATATTTATTTGATTTTTAATTTTATTTCAAATATCCTTGATTTTTTTTTAAAAATATTCTAAAGTTTTCATAAAAAAAAATCTAATTTTTAACTAAACGATGACGAAAATGAAAATTATATCCATGATATATGTAAAGCTACGTGACGACTTGGTTTTGGGGACAAGTTATGAGTGCATCATTATCTCATATTATAATTGTGTATTATATATTCACATAAATATGTTTTTTACTTTTGCTCTACGTTTAACACTAATCTTAAACTAATCCTCTTCTACATTTTATTTTAGGTTAAAAAGATATCGAAGTATAATCAATAACTACCCTAGTAAAATAAATAACCAAATTTAATAATTAAGAACTAGTATTATTTTCCTACATTATATCCACATCACCAGTATATACTATAACATATGTTTATTTTTTTATTGACAATTAGTACCACAAAAAATCTTATTTTCAAGGAAGCAAACTTTTAGATTTAACTTTCAATAGCCAATTGTCGGTAATTTACGTGCAATTCACGTTGTCACATATATTTACGAATTACTAAAAAATGATTGGTCAATTGGATGAAACTAACCCCACAATGTAACGAATTAAGGTTTAAATCCTTGCTTGGAATACTATAATACGTATGAGACGAACTTTGAAAAAAAAACATTTAGGATTATGTTTTGAGTTCATATTAGTTAACCCCGACATTTAGCCAAAATTATTTAAAATATAAAAATATGATAAGTGGAATGTGTTAATGAATTAATACAATGTTTGGTGCCATTGTTCTAATATCGGGTCAAATGAGTTAAATCCTTACGATCCGGCATTTAGACTAGATTATACTCAACCCAAGCATGGGTGGATTAGGATTCGATGAAATGTCACTTATAACCTCAAATTTACATATTACTTATTTTAACATATTATAAATTCTTCTTAAATCTCTGAAAATGAAAACACATTCTACATAAATAAATCACAAACTAAAATCAATATCAATTTACTATTAACAATGAGACATTCGAACTAAAACATTGAATAAACATTGATCAGCTCATACTCTTATACTTATATACAAATGGCTTCGATGAATTGATATATCTTAACTAACATAATATGTTCAATCAAGTAGTGAAAATATATAAATATATGTCTAAACTCATAACTCCATCAAACATATTACGATTGATTGTTTTAATGTAATATGACTCAATCAAATCTACCAAATGTATTTTTAATATGACCTTCAATCCGGATCTGATCAATGCCACTTTAATTCCATATACGCCCCCAATGTATATATATTTAGCTCCCACCTCTATATAAATGCCCGTAGTTTTATTTCATTAGTTGATGTTTTCATTTCAGCTTGTTAAAAAGAGCAACACGAAACACCAATTCGGATTGTGTCTATATTAAATTTTATTATGTGAGTTCCATTTCATATATAAAGTGGTCTTTTTTTCTCAAGCGATTAGAATTTGTTCAATAAATGATTAACCAAACACCCAAGAAATCACACTCCTTCTGTTTTTTATTATTAAACAATTTGATACTTGTTATGAAATAACCTAGAATATGAACATGTAAAGATTAAACTAAAGAGAACAAAGTAGGGAGAGAAGTTTTTTATTCATATGCTTTTTGAAATACATTACAAAGTATCACTATTTATAGGACTAATTGGAATAACCAAAAGTCATAAGTTACAAGATAAATAACTCTTCAATGTGAATTAATCTAGGCTTTAGTAACTTCAAAGTGACCTTTCAATGACATCCATAATTTTAATATTTATAACACTCCCCCTTGGATGTTCATTGTTTATTGCCTCATTAAAAACCTTACTAGGAAAAACCCATTGGGATAAAAACCTAGTGAAGGAAAAAAGAGTGCAATATATCTTTTACTCCCCCTGATGACAAAATCATTTAACATCTTTAAGTCGACACATCCCAATTTCACTTATCAACTTCTCAAATTTAACAGTTGGCAATGCCTTAGTAAATAAATCTGCCAAATTTTCACTTGAACGAATTTGTTGAATATCTATGTCACCATTCTTCTGAAGTTCATGAGTGAAGAAAAATTTTGGTGAAATATGTTTCGTTCTATCACCTTTGATGTACCCTTCTTTGAGTTGAGCTATGCAAGCTGCATTATCTTCATACAAAATTATTGGGGTATTTTTGTCGAATGGTATACCACACATCTGTTGGATATGATGGTTTATTGATTTTAACCAAACACACTCTCGACTTGCCTCATGCATTGCGATTATTTCTGCATGATTTGATGAAGTGGCAACTAAAGTTTGTTTAGTAGAACGCCATGATATAGCAGTTCCATTGCTTGTAAATACATAGCCTGTTTGAGAGCGGGCTTTATGTGGATCAGATAAGTAACCTGCATCCGCATATCCAACTAAGTATGATTTTGCATTATTTTGATAAAGTAACCCCATATCAATTGTTCCTCGGAGATATCGAAATATATGTTTAATTCCATTCCAATGTCGTCGTGTCGGAGAAGAACTAAATCTTGCTAATAAATTTACAGCAAAAGATATATCAGGACGTGTACTATTAGCAAGATACATCAATGCTCCAATAGCACTGAGATATGGTACTTCAGGACCAAGAAGTTCTTCATTATTCTCACGAGGACGAAAAGGGTCCTTTTTTACATCCAGAGATCTTACAACCATAGGGGTACTTAGGGGATGTGCCTTATCCATATAGAATCGTTTCAAGATCTTTTGTATATAAGTTGATTGATGAAGAAAAATTTTGTTTGATAGATGCTCGATCTGCAAGCCGAGACAAAATTTTGTTTTTCCAAGATCTTTCATTTCGAATTCTTTCTTTAAATAATCAACTGCTTTTTGAAGCTCTTCATGAGTTCCAATAATATTTAAATCATCAACATATACAGCAATTATAACAAACTCTGATCCTGATTTCCTTATAAAAACACATGGGCAAATTTGATCACTTTTATAACCTTCTTTTGACAAGTATCCACTCAATCGATTGTACCACATGCGCCCAGATTGTTTTAATCCATATAATGATTTACGCAAGCGTATTGAATAATTTTCCCGGGATTTCCCAAATGAATCTGGAATTTTAAGTCCTTCAGGGACTTTCATATAAATTTCAGTATCGAGCGAGCCATATAAATAGGCTGTAACAACATCCATTAGACGCAAATCTAACTTTTCGCGTACTGCCAAACTAATAAGGTATCTAAAAGTAATTGCATCCACCACAGGAGAATAAGTCTCCTCATAATCAATACCGGGTCTCTGCGAAAACCCTTGTGCCACTAGTCGTGCTTTATATCTAACGACTTCATTTTTCTCGTTTCTTTTTCGCACGAATACCCATTTATACCCAACGGGCTTTACCCCTTTTGGTGTTTGGACTATTGGTCCAAAAACTTCACGTTTTGAAAGTGAATTTAATTCTGCTTGAATTGCGTCTTTCCATTTTGGCCAGTCATTTTTATTTCTACATTCTTCGACAGATTTAGGTTCTAGATCCTCATTCTCATTTATAATTTCAACAGCAATGTTGTATGAAAAAATGTTGTCGACAACTATTTTATTTCGGTTCCATCTTTTTCTCGTACTGACATAACTTATTGAGATCTCTTCATTTTCATTATTTTCATTATTTTCAGGTACCTGCACCGCTTCTTGGGTGTTATTATTAGTTATGTCATGCGACTCTTCATGAGCGCTCGCCTCCACAATATGACCATCTTCATCTTTTGCTCCTTTTCTTTTACGAGGATTTTTATCCTTGGAACCGATTGGCCTACCACGTTTTAACCGTGGTTTGCTTTCATTTGCACTAATAGATTGTCCTACCGGGACATCAATCTGAACTGGAGCATTTTCAGCTGGTATATAAGATTTAGTAACTCTTTTTATATCGGTAAATGCATCTGGAAGTTGATTTGCAATATTTTGCAAATGAATTATCTTTTGAACTTCTTGTGTACACTGGTTTGTTCGAGGATCTAGATAAGATAATAATGATGCATTCCATGTTATTTCTTTTACCAGCTCTTTATTCTCTCCCCCTAATGTTGGGAACATTGTTTCATCAAAATGACAATCGGCAAACCGCGCCGTAAATAAATTTCCCGTCATTTGTTCAAGATACTTAATTATAGAAGGGGACTCATAACCAACATATATTCCCAACCTCCTTTGAGGACCCATCTTTGTGCGTTGTGGTGGAGCAATTGGCACATATACTGCACATCCGAAAATCCTAAGATGGGAAATGTTTGGCTCATGGCCAAAAGTCAATTGTAATGGGGAGAATTTATGATAACTTGTTGGCCTAATGCGCACAAGTGCTGCTGCATGTAAAACAGCATATCCCCATGCTGAAACCGGAAGTTTTGTTCTCATAAGTAATGGTCTAGCAATTAATTGGAGGCGTTTAATGAATGATTCTGCTAGTCCATTTTGTGTATGAACATGGGCAACAGGACTTTCAATTGTTATTCCAATAGACATACAATAATCATTGAAAGCCTGAGATGTGAATTCACCAGCATTATCAAGGCGAATTGATTTAATTGCATAATCTGGAAATTGTGCTCTTAATTTAATTATTTGCGCAAGTAATCTCGCAAACGCCAGGTTGCGAGTTGATAATAAACACACATGTGACCATCTTGTAGATGCATCTATCAAAACCATAAAATATTTGAATGGTCCACATGATGGATTAATGGGCCCACAGATATCACCTTGAATCCGTTCCAGAAATGCTGGAGATTCTAACCCAATTTTCATTGGAGACGGTTTCTTTATTAATTTACCTTGAGAACAGGCAGCACATGAGAATTCTTTGAATTGAAGAATCTTCTGGTTCTTCAATGAATGACCATATGAATTCTCTATAATTTTACGCATCATTGTTGATCCGGGATGGCCTAACCGGTCATGCCAAATATTAAAAGTATTTGGATTAGTAAACTTCTGGTTTACTAAAGCATGTGTTTCAATTGTACTAATAGTTGTATAGTACAAACCCGAAGATAAGGCAGGTAACTTTTCCAAAACTCTTTTCTTTCCTGATATAACAACTATGATATGTAAGTATTCATTATTATTCTCATTTGTAGTCTCAATATGATATCCATTTCGGCGAATATCCTTGAAACTTAGTAAATTTCTTTTAGATTTACTAGAGAATAAAGCATCATTTATAACAAATTTTGTCCCTTCAGGTAATAATATAATGGCTCTTCCGGAGCCTTCAATTAGTTTTGCACTACCAGATATGGTATTAACATTTGCATTAGTTGCTATTAATTCAGAAAAGTATTTTTTATCTTTAAGTATGGTATGCGTTGTAGCACAGTCAGCGAGACATACATCATTGAGATCGATCTTGGATCCCACCATAGAATTTCGCAAATCCATATTGCTTCATTAAACAAAATAATTTATCATAAGTGATATTTATTAATAGGTGAAACTGAAATACAATTAAAAGATGATCAAAAGTACGAAGTGAAATACTGAAATTAAATAACATCGAAACATAACTTTCAACTAGTTATTTAGTTCTGCTTATTATTTCCATCATCAACTCTCCCACCGAGAGTCTCGAAAAAGTCCTCTACATCCATATGAGTAAAATCATTAATGTTATTATCTTTATAGGCAAGATTTGCTTCAATATTGTGGTCATCATCTTCATAACCAAAATTGGTATTTGTATCATTATCTTGGAAAGTCAAGTTCGTTTCCATATTCTTTGATGCTTGATAAAGTTTTACGAGATGCTCAGACGTACGACAGGTACGTGACCAATGCCCTTTCATACCACATCGATGGCATATATTTTCATTTCCTTTTGAAGGATTGTTAGGACCACCTATTGAAGGGTTACTTGGACCACCCTTATATTTCAGATCATTTTTCTTTTGTTGGCTGAAGTTATTGTTGCCATAATAATTGAAATTATTACGACCTCGACCACGTCCACGTCCACGGCCGCGACTACCACCACGACCACGGCCACGACCACGGCCGCGACCACGACCTCGACCATGATAGGGTCCGGTCTCAAAATTTCCATGCACTGTTGCATTCACTTCTGGGAATGGAGCGGCACCAGTGGGTCGAATTTCATGATTTTTCATCAATAGCTCGTTATTTTGCTCAGCCACTAAAAGGCATGAGATCAATTCAGAGTATTTTTTAAAACCTTTTTCACGGTATTGCTGCTGCAGGAGCACATTAGATGCGTGAAAAGTTGAGAAAGTTTTCTCTAATAAGTCATCGTCAGTTATTTTTTCTCCACACAATTTCAGTTGAGAACTTATCTTAAAAACCGAGGAATTATACTCACTTACGGTTTTAAAATCCTGTAGCCTTAAATGCATCCAATCGTAACGAGCTTTCGGTAAAATTACCGTTTTTTGATGTTCATAACGTTCTTTCAGATTGTTCCATAATTCAAGTGGATCCTTAACCGTTAGATATTCGGTTTTTAATCCTTCATGCAGATGATGACGAATAAAAATCATTGCTTTTGCTTTGTCTTGATTAGATGCATCATTTTCTTTTACGATTGTATCTCCTAGACCTTTAGCGTCTAGATGAATTTCAGCATCTAATACCCAAGATAAATAATTCTTTCCCGATATGTCTAGAGCGGCAAACTCGAGCTTGGTGAGATTTGACATATTGTTAGCTAATATAAAAATAATAATTAGAATAATGTCACTGAATATGTGTAACAAAGAATTTAAATTTAACTTCAATCCAAGTATATAAACATAGAAGATATGAACATAAATAAACTCAAAAGATTTAGGCGATCAAAATATTTTAGAAAAAAAAATTGTTTTCAAATATTTTACAGAATACAAGATTTAACCAATAATATTCTATTATCATATTATGAAAGTAATTTTATATGCACAAAAATTTACACATAAAGTTTTATATACAATATAAAACTGTGTAGAACAATTCATTACATAAAATTTACAAATAAAGTTTTATATATAATATAGAACGATGTAAAACATTTCATGTCCAGTGGTGGTAAATAATGATAACGAATAGAAAGTACTATTACTGCTATAAAACTGAGTAGATAGCAAATAATGATAAAGAACATAAAGTACTGTTACTGCTATAAAACTGAGTAGATAGCAAATAATGATAAAGAATAGAGAGTTCTGTTACTGCTATAAAACTGAGTCGATAGCAGAAAGTAATAATGCTTACAAGTACTGTTACTGCTATAAAACTAAGTCGATAGCAGAAAGTAATAATGCTTACATGGACAACACCATACAATTCCTACCTGATGTATTACGAAAATACTTAAGTTGGATCAAGTATTTCGAAGTAATTCGTGCTGATAACGTGTTATGAAATAACCTAGAATATGAACATGTAAAGATTAAACTAAAGAGAACAAAGTAGGGAGAGAAGTTTTTTATTCATATGCTTTTTGAAATACATTACAAAGTATCACTATTTATAGGACTAATTGGAATAACCAAAAGTCATAAGTTACAAGATAAATAACTCTTCAATGTGAATTAATCTAGGCTTTAGTAACTTCAAAGTGACCTTTCAATGACATCCATAATTTTAATATTTATAACAATACTAAAAGTAATCATTGTATTATATAATCGCCCAATGCTAGATTCCAGATCCATAGAAGAATTATTGAATATGTATATATTGTGGAATATTGAGAATGTGACTAGTCATACGACTTTTAATTGTGATATACCTTAATCATGTACAAATATTTTAGTTCATAATTTTAACGTGTTTGGATCTATTCATAGACCTATATAAAACATCTCTTGTGTCTTTAATTCATGTGTCTTTATGGGCAAACTATGATTTTTACATTTATGAATAAATAGCTTTTGGTCTATACATCATATTCATAAGGCAAAATTGCAAAAATCGTCCCAAACTAATTACTGATTTTAGATTTTTGTCCCAAACTATTTAATTTTGTGAATTTCGTCCCGTAATTTAATATCTTTTTGGAATATCATCCCACCATAATTATAAGACGGAATTGCGCATTTGCCGATGAATTATCACATGGCTGCTTAAGTGTCATGATATGGTAAATTTTAACATGAATAATTATATAATATTGCAGAGTTCGTCCCAAATTAATTACAAGATTGAACGTCATTTTCATTAAATTAGAAATTTGATATTGGGACTAAATTCATACAAAATGGTAAATTATGGGACGAAATTTGGCGAGTTGATATAGTTTGGGACGAAAAATCAAAATTAGTAATTAGTTTGGGACGATATTCCAAAAAAATATAAAATTACGGGACGAAATTCGCCAACTTAAATAGTTCGGGACGAAAATCCAAAATCAGTAATTAGTTTGAGAAGTTTTCTGCAATTTTACCTATTTATAATTCACTTGTCTTTGTAGCAAACTATGATTTTTTTTTTTATAGTTTCTGCATATTTCATCATTACATGTTTTATCATGATGCATTATACGAAAATGAAAGGCATTTCTTCTAATTAATTGAGTTGGATATAACTAATCTTTATTTAACAATATCTACAAAAAAGAATTGTTTAACTGTTCTATCAAGACCAAAAAAAATCTTTGTTTAATACAATATCAAATTTATATATATATACAAAGAATGAAACTGTGACAGCAATACCACTATATATTTGGAAAAAAAAAAGTTAAAAAAAATCGTACTCATTAAGCTGATTACCCAATTACCTATATTTTTTGCGAAACACTTGATAAAAAAGATTCTCCATGACTTTTAAATATACCTAGCTGTATAATTACTTACAACTTTTAATTTTTTTATATAGTTCCTTAATAATCAAAATCATCCACTACCTCTGAATTATTTTGGAGGGTTCTTTCATCAAACCAATTCCAATCGCCCTGGACCCCCAAAACTCAAAAGCTTCCATTGAAAACGACATTAGCGGTCGCCATTTTTATCGGTACAAAGATTAAATTCACCTCAAGAAAGAAAGAAGAAAATAGTAAATAAAAAAGGAATTCTTCAATTTACTGCAAAATTTGTATTTACAGCTTGTAGAATAATCAAAATTGTTTCTTGGACGCGCGTCTCCGTCAATACAGAAGGAAACCATTTGTGTATAGTAAGCTTAATTATTAGTATTATATTATCTATTCATGGAAAACGTTGCGTGAAGAATTCTCTCTCTTCCTCTTTATATAATTATCATTCTGTACCTCTGTTTCCCAGGTACCTTATTAGGAGAATCAAATTTCTCATTTTGGATTTGAGGGTTGATTTTTGTATTTGTTTTGGGCTTGCTTGTTTTACTTTCATTTTGTTCTCGAGTTTTCCTGACTTCACGAAATTATCATCTGATAAAGTAATCAATTAAAATTTCGAAGTGGGTTTTTGATTTTGCTTGTTCAAGATCATCAAAAACATTAGCTTGGTTTCTTTTAAAGGTTGTTTTCCCATAAATTACTTTTGAAAGTTAATCTAAGGTAGCTGGGTAGGTCTTGAAAAAAATTGAAACAACTCTGATAATCTCAATAGAAACTTAAAACATATAAAGACTGTTAGATCTATCAGGTTAGAAAGCAATTATTCAAAAAATCCTCACTTGAGTTCAAGTTTTATAGGGTAATTTGTAGGCTTTCTTTACAGATCTTTTAGCTCAAGGAAATCAAGAGTTTGGTCTATTGTAATTACATTCCAAAGCCCGATCTTGGTTCAAATAGTTGGACAAATAATTCAAGAATGACTATTGGAAGTCTTAATCCTGCTAAAGAAAAGAAGTTAAGAAAGAGCAAGCAAGTAGTTGTTGATGAGAAATCCCCTTTGTTGCCCACAAAGCATGAAGAAGATGGTGGATTTGATGAGTTCAATGGAGCTTCCTTTAGTGGGGCAGTTTTTAATCTGTCAACAACAATTGTCGGTGCTGGAATCATGTCTTTGCCCGCGACCATGAAGGTGTTGGGACTAATTCTCGGAATTGCTGTAATTATTTTCATGGCATTCTTGACAGAGGCCTCAATTGAGTTTTTACTTAGGTTTAGCCGTGCATCAAAATCGGTTTCCTATGGAGGTCTTATGGGTGATGCTTATGGAAAGTATGGCAGGATGTTGATTCAACTGTGTGTGTTAGTCAACAACATTGGTGTACTTATTGTATACATGATTATCATAGGTATCTTCTCGATTATTATGAATTAGTGTGTGTGTGCGCGTGTGGATTTTCGAGTCATTTTGAATCTAACCAAGGTTTTTATTGGTGAAGGTGATGTGCTTTCTGGAACAACATCTGATGGAATTCATCATGCTGGTGTTTTAGAAAGTTGGTTTGGAGTACAATGGTGGAACGCACGATTTGTTGTTCTTCTAATCACCACTGTTGCCGTATTTGCCCCATTGGCTAGCTTAAAGCGAATTGGTATGTTCTTTCTCATTTGATGTAGGAATTAATTGGAAGTTAGTACTTATTGCAATTTTTAGAACTATGCATTGATTTTGTCGACTTGATGAATGATTGAGAAGCTTAGCTCCAAATTTCATAAAAATACACCTATTTTAATAATGCAATATGAACTTTTCTCCCCAACTATAATCCTACCTAGAAAGGTACCTTGTATGTCAGAAGAAAATTGCTGGAATACGAGTATATCTAAATTTGTGCACATTTTATTTCCAGAGTTTTGCGAGTAGTTTCTTTCTTTATTCGTATACCGTGTCTGAATTTTGTTTTCATTTGTGTTTGCAGATTCATTGAAATACACATCTGCTTTATCAGTAGCACTGGCTGTTGTATTCCTTGTTATCCTTGTGGGTATCACACTCTTCAAGCTGATAAATGGAACTGTTATCATGCCTAGATTGCTACCTAATGTTACCGATTTAACTTCATTCTTCAACCTCTTTACCGTAGTTCCTGTTCTCGTCACTGCATACATCTGCCACTACAATGGTATGCTATCAATATCCATTTACTAGCTTAGCTGGTTTTGTAGGGGTAATTCTAGTCTGGACTGAGTTCGGGCAAACCCATGGCAACTGCAATACACTTTCTTTGTGATTGAATAACACTTCTAGTAGTGATATCAATTGCCGAGCATGTGCATGCACTTGCTTAGAGGTTGGATAGTTTTGGCCAAAATTGGGTCTTGATTAGAATTTTCCAATTTATAATGCATTTCTTTGGAGGATCTTCAGCCATTGTATAATGGGATATACTTGGTACATGAGCCGTAAAATCTAATTCACACTTCAATATGCTAGTTGAACTGATTACCTCTGGTACCTTATTTTGTATAAATAAAGAATCCGGTAGTTAGAATGACTTCATTAATGTAAAAAAAATCGGTTACCTTCAATTCCAATCTGCATAAACTCTTTGAGTAGCATCTGCCCATTACTTTGGCTTCTTTGACTAAGAAGTATACTCTTTTTCTATAAATGGTACTACCTCCGTCCCCTTTTTCTTATGCTTTTATTTTTAGTTCGGAGTTTTATGTAAGAGTTGAAAAAGTGAACCTTTTGTGTATAAATTTATGCCCTTAAAAGTAGTGGTTAAGAGTTAGTGGTGTCAAACCATAACTTCATGTGTGTGAGGGTATTTTTGAGAAGTATAAGTTAATTTTGGGAAAGAGAGTGTTAGTTTGGGACATCCCAAAAAGTAAATAGTAGCAAAAATAAAGGGACAGAGGGAGTATTATATTACGCGAAGCTGGCAGCTCTAACAACATTTTTTCTTCACAGTTCACTCAATAGAAAATGAGCTTGAGGATAGCACACAAATAAAGTCGGTTGTGAGAACTTCCCTTACCCTCTGCTCGAGTGTGTATGTTATGACTAGTCTCTTTGGATTCCTCTTATTTGGTGATGAAACACTTGATGATGTGCTTGCCAACTTCTCCACGGACCTAGGAATTCCATTTGGATCTTTGCTTAATGATGCTGTTCGCGTTAGCTATGCGGCTCATCTGATGCTTGTATTCCCTATTGTATTCTTTCCCCTGCGACTAAACTTAGATGGCCTCCTATTTCCATCTGCAAGGCCTTTGTCTTCAGATAACTTGAGGTTCGCATCACTCAGCAGTGGGCTCATTGCTGTCGTCTTTTTGGGTGCAAATTTCATTCCTAGCATATGGGATGCTTTCCAGTTCACCGGAGCTACTGCCGCTGTTTGTATTGGTTTTATCTTGCCGGCTGCAATTACACTCCGGTAAGTCTATTACTTTTGAATATTATGCTTTTTAGTAGGTTTTCTCAAGTTTAGATTGGTTTTTGATAAAAGACAAAAAAGAATGAAAATGAATCTGAACTATTCTTGTTTCTGGTGCAGGGATCGATATGTCATAGCCACGAAGAGGGACAAGGTCTTATCTATTTTCATGATTGTTCTTGCTGTCTTCTCGAATTTGGTGGCGATATATAGTGATGCATATGCATTATTCAAGAAGGGTCCGTCTCATCGTGAATGATCAATCTCCTTTCTTTGTTGTTGGCTTGAGACTTGGATTGTGAGTCTATTGTCCTATAAATGTGCTCAACTTTAATGTTGAGTAAATAGCCTTTCTGAAAGTTTATTGATGATATGTTAGTCTGTTCTTATGGTTTGTTGTATTGTATTGTGTTTCATGTTAGTATTTGAGGAATGATATTTATAAAAACATAAAATTGTATGCATATATATATTACTTTTATTTATTTTCATTTTCAAGTGGCCTCTTTTTGCCAACTGCAAGATGCTTTCAACATTTGGAACTTGCATGAGATCAAAACCAACGCCGTCAGTTGTGTAGGTAGTTCTTGTACAATGCATTCCAATCCCAAAATGTTCTTCAACATAGAACATGTTCATTTCCTTTACACGGTGTATTGCAGTGTCAATCATGAGCGTGGAACCTTTGCTTACTTGATTGAAGAGCAATGTGCCACTAAGGTGGTTAGCCTAGCAAACTAGCTTTGCCAAACTGACTCGTCCACGGGTTCAAATTTGCTTGCGATAGTAGTCTGAAAACAGTTGTGAACTATGATGAGCGATCTATCTGATTAGTATCTTGGTGGGGTGGTTGTGGAGGGTCATCCTTGTAAACAAAGGTACACTCTACCCAGAAAGGGTTACTAACATTGATGGTCTCTTTCCTACTTTTCGAAAAAAATAAAAAGGAATTGGTAGTAAATTAGTAATATTATCAACATAATTTGATTACTCATTTAATTTTCATCTCAAAACTGCAATATCCAAACCACATTCAGGGCCCTCACCATAAAAAAAAAAAAAAAACAAAAAACACACATTCAGATATATCTCACATTTCAGTTCCTTTTAAACATTATTTACATACTAATAGTTACAACTAAAAAATACATTCAAAACACGTTTAAAGTATTTTCCATGGCTGCTTAGAAGAATCTTGAAATCACTAAACTAAAACCCGAAATACTTGATAAATCTAATCAAAATACATCCACATAGGGCCTAAAATGTCACAGAAATTAAACCTTAAAAATAGATGAAAATAGTAATCATGTCTATGTACATTTCATTCCACCCAGCTGAGTATAAGGCAACAATAATAATAATACATTGATGTACTAACAATAGACAATTAGATTACACCTCACCCAAAACTAACCCAGAGGTTTTTTACAAGACTATTGGACATTCCTGGAAGGAAGAAAGCTTGGTGCATTCTACAGACTACAACCAAAATTTAACAAACTTACATCATTGAACAACACTACATCTAATTAAATACCTATTTACATTGACAAGCTCCATAAACCTTCCAATACACTACCTAACAAACCACTAACACAGGACAAAAAGAGTAGGAATTAATTCACAGCTTTATGCGTTCCCAATGGTGGTCACAAAAGGAACTAACCTTCTGTAATCTCTCCTCCTTCCAAGCGCACAACTATCAAGAACTCTTCCTAGCATCAAACGAGTATTCTGCAGCGCTAATTCTTTAGGTGATATACCAGATTCAGTTACATTAGCTTGCCCAAAAGGCGACTGGCCCGGCCCATATCCTAGCCCAGATGCAAATTGCAAAGGCCCACTTCTAGCTTTGAAAGAGGTTTGAGGAGCAAGCATCTTCTCATCCATTCCACCAAATCCATTCTCAAAAGATCCTGGATCATGTGGATGAGAACCGGGCAGAGAGCTACAGCTCTGTAAGAGTGCTTCTAGAACACTAAGAGCCTCCCAGCATAGAGTACTCTCCACTAGCTGGGACACAATTGCATACATATGGGGACTTTGAGTAGCATCCACAGGAGTATGTTGAAGCAAAGCCTTTAACATGAGAAGAATAACACGCTGATATTCAACTGGCCCTTTCTCCAGGAGCCTTAGGAGATGCCCAAAAGCCAGAGTCGAGTGTTTGGGGAACCACTCATTGCACAGTAATGGTGAGACACAAGCAAGAAGATTTTCTATCCCCTTGATCTCTCCAGAAGCATAAGCCATGAATACAGTTGCTAGCTCATCCAGTGATTTTGATCGACACCAAATTGCAATGTTGGTTGCAACAGAACAAGCCTTTTGGTACTGCTGTTGTAATGGTGATGCAGGTCCCACCACTGCATCCTGGCTCAGCTGTAAGCATAGCCAGGGAAGTAAGCCTGTAATGTGCATTAAGAGCCGCGTTTCTGCATCACCAAATATTGAATCACAAGAAGGCACTGTGATTTGAGAGAGAACCTCAACCGAAATACCATGACTAACAGTGGACATGAGTCCTTTAAGCACTAAGGGCTGCACTCCTTCAAATGCTGGCACTTTTGCACTTGATGGTGTTGCTTCAGAGGCATTCCTTGATTCCATGCGCTGAAATTCAGAACTATCTGATGCATTTGTGTGCAATTCATCACGGGGCATGCTTGAGAGAAGTACATTCTCTGTTGTTGAGTCCCGGAATGATAAACGATCGATTACCCGAGAGAAAAGCTCAAGTACTTGGCAGTATACATGAATAAAATCTGTGTGCATCATGGCGACACAGCCCCAGAAAAGTTGGGGGTAGAGTATTACTTTTTCAGGTTCCATATTTTCCACCATCACCTGCAAAGTTAATAAAATTTCCATAACAAAACCCAAAACTGAAGGTATTGGATTACCCAGGCACCTGTGCAGGCAGCGAAGCAGAGATACACATGCATCATTCGTGACACGTGGTCGCAGTGCACGGTATATCTGGTGCGATCGGCATGCCAGGTGTCTTGATGTACATTCCATAGCCCATTTAAGTGCCTCTGCCCCCCAAGTTTCTCTGAGATCTCCTTGGAAAAAGATCGCATCCACCATACTTTGTACAAGAGCTGATAAGAGTGCTGCACTTGGAAGTTCAGTCCTGATTACTGTGGGGTCTTCATTCTCCCACATCATGCTACCTCTCTTTGACTGGACATATTTAATAAGGCTCACAACCTGCTGCTTGTTCGTCTCTCCATCATTATTCTCGACATCATATAGTTCTAAGTGCCGTCCAGCAAGCGAATATAGCAAATTAACAAGCAGGTGCTGGCAGTGTTCCAACACAATATCTTCTGAACTATCCATTGAGACAAATGTGACGTGAAAGAGCAGCGGCAAATGTTCCCGAAAATCCTCATCATTCTCATAAGCAATTTCAGCTAATAAAATCAATGCAATATCCGCCTGTGTCAATGTGTGTTGCTGATGGCCTTGCAATGCTGACTGAAGATCTTTAGCATTGATACCATGAGTTCCAAATCCTGAGAGCAATCCATCTTCCCCAGAATTTGGAGTGTCAATGAGGTAATCTCCACTGTCTCGTGATACATGGCGACTTCGCAAACTTCCGGTTGAACTTCGTATACCCATTAGTGGCCCTGACATGTTAACTAACGCTGGCAGAAGTTGCCCAGACCGACCAGCAGTTACAGGAACAATGTTCAGTTCTGGAGGCATAGGACTCAATGGGCCTGAAGCACTTCTTCCGCCAACAGCAGCTGTTCTCCAGCTCAAGCTTCCACTAGTGTTCCTCAGTGGCCCATCAAGTGATCCACGGACAAGTAAAGGTGACATGTGAGGCTGGCTGTCCACAACAGAAGTTGTTTGAGCCACCGCAGGCGTTTGAGAGAATTCCAAGACAATGTTCCCCCCAGTGTCACCCTTATTTGCACCAGGTCTCAATGGTTCCACTGTGTCTTCAAGCATCCGCTGAGCTAATTGGTAGACCAAGTGATCAATTGTACGCTGTGGACAGATCCGAGCCAAATATAAACTAACCCTCTTAGCAACAGAGAAGTATGTAGCGAATGCCCCACTTATTTCTGCTGATGCATTAGAATCGCAATCTTCAATTCCTTTGGTGATCAAGAAATCCAGAACCGGACTAATATTCCTGGGCTTGCTAGCTATTGTGCTCCATAACTTCTCAATTTCATCAGGAAATTGATCCCCATGGCGCCATGTCACATAATAAAGGCTTTTTAACAATCTTTCACTCCACCCAGAATCCTTCAGTTTCCAAAAATTGAGATTCTCAATCCATGGAGCCATGCAGGTTAAAACTTGATGTTGTGCAATTATATCTACTGCATCTAGTTGCCTCTGCATGATCTCTTCACATAGAAGTTGGCTCAATTCTGGATGATCTTTAGCAAGTTTGCATGAGAGTTTGTATTGGAATTGTTGATAAGAATCTGGGAGATTGCCAACAACAGCAGCTCGATAGCTTCCTGAGCACTCTACACCATCCTCCGCCCATTCACGGACAGAAAGCGTCTCGAGCATCTGAAGAGCATCGTCACGGATTTGTCTTGATGGATCCACCACTTTGTAAAGGATCAGGCTCAATAGCCTCTGAATTTCACATTTAGGTATCTCCTGCCGCATATATACCTCAGCCAGCACACTAAAGTAGCCATCAGCTATTGCAGCATCAGAATAATAGCACTGCACAAGAATGTACGCTTATTAGTCATTTAACAATATGAATATTCGATATCTAAAAGTATAGGACTGAGAAGGAAAAAAATAGGAAGCTAAGGCAACAAATACATGAAAGGAATTTTTTTTCAAAAATAAGGCAGCGTGGGAGTATATTAACTTACTTACCTATGGTGATTTTGGAATGCGATTGTGATTGCCAAAATCTAAAACTTGTGAGTACTGAGATGTTGGAAATCGAAAAAAGGTGAAAGCAAAGCCCAATGCATACTATGGGTGTTTTTCTGATTCAAACATTTAATTTAGTTTGCCGTGCTCAAAACATGGTACAACAAAAAAAATACTTCTTTAATTCCTTAGCATCACATGTAAACTATCTCTTTTGAAACATTACCTGATCGATGCAAGCAGGAAATAGGTCCAAATTTGTGAGGAGAAGATTCTTCAGAGCAAGTTTTGCCAGAGAAACTCGATGGTGACCTCCTCTATGCCTATCGCGCCCAGTTGCTCCTCGTCCACCATCTCCAGCATATTTTGAATAAGATGGAGTTCTTGGATCAGCTGGTGAATAACCAAATGGTGCCCTAGGTGCAGGCTCTATAAACAGGCTGTTGATCCAAGAAATTACCCGGCCACCCATCTTTCTGGCATTGTCATCAAAGCAAGGCCCATATAGCAATGAAGCCATTGCATTCATGGAAGCCCATTGTATTGCTTCGACCTGTTCAGTCAATTCTTTATCAAATGAAAGTTTATCAATAGAATCTTTGGACCGAGAATGCTGACTGGACTTGTATCGTTCAACTTCACGTCGATAATCACTAACACCATCTTGATTCCATGAACCACCAGTGTCATCACCCCAGGAAAGGAGTAGATCAAAAAGCTTCTTTCTAGTTCTAATATCAAACTTGTCTGATTTTGAATCAACAATTTCAGGAGCCAAAGATCTTATAACAGAAGCAAGTGCATATCGAAGAGGTTGCATCTCTTGAAAACTCTCTGCAGGTGCTGTTGAAATCTGCTTAGTTGTTTCTTCAATGAACTTTAAGTAATGAAGGCGGAAAACTGGTTTGCGACCTAGCATGCCAGGCCATATTTTTTCTGCAACTGTACGGTAAATATTTGCAATGTGTATGCGGAGTTCTTCACGGCGAGACTTTTGGCTCTGCATAAATGCCGATCATTTGTTAATTTAGTTCATCCGAAAAGACTAAATCAAACATCAGCAGAAGTCAGGCAGAAAATGAGACGTTTGTTTAATATTTAATAGGATTTTGATATTAACAAAAAAAATAAAAATTCTCCTTCCTGGCAGTCTGAGTATAATCATGATTTACCTTTGGACTCCAATTGTATAAATTCAATCCTTTTACAAAAAGAACCAAGGAATACATCCCAGGGAATATAAGCAGCAATTATCCATATAGAGAAGAGAAGAAAAAGAGGAGATGGAGAGAGAAATTCTACATACAGTGTTGTAGTGTTTCTATCAGAAAGTATACCTTCCACTTGGGTTTTCCCTCTGTTTCCTGAGAAATCTCTTCCATAAAAGATGTAAGCTCACTGAACATAACTTCACATATTTCCAGATGTGAGTGACCAAGCGCCATGGTTGCTGCATGCTGCACAAAACAAAACAAAATTAAATAAATGAAGAATATTTTTAATATACCCAAAGGTGGGTTAACCAAGTGCTTAGAAGATGTCAACATCTTTTCTTGATTCAACAGTGGGAAAAAAACCAAGTTCTTCTATTAGGCTTGTTGAAATACTAATTGATCATCATTCGTAGGGGTGTAGACGCGTAGATACCGAGATTCATGCAGCCAATAACATCTATCTAGGTAGATACTTCTTATTTGTTCTTTAAGTTGTCTTCTTCGTACGTCAATTCAAAGCATATCAAATGAAACCATTTTCTTTATCATTGAGAGACACACATTGTATAAAATCATAACCACATATTTGAAATTTTCAACCAGCACAACACCCAGCTTGAATGCCAGTAATATAAGAATATTGCTGGAACTGTAACGTCGTAATATTCTTAAATTTATGACTACATTATAATAAAAGGATTATCCTGGACAATACATGATTATAACCCAGAGCCGAGTAAATCACTATTAATATTATGATTGTCGAGTCTATCTAGATGGGCATACATTCAGGTCGAGATTAGGACCTAGAATCATGATACCATGGAAAAGTAGAATAATTACCGTGCATAGCCATTCTGATATTGTTAACTATATGGATCTATAGTCAAATAAATATATATGCTATGGTCAATCACCTTAAGTAGATTGACACAATTTCTCCCATTCTATATTATGTTATGGTCAATATCTTGCCTAGAGGGAGTAATAAGTAGTAGTAGTTTGGTGTATCGTCGTTTAGCTTATAATTTTTTTTTTTCATTGTTGACATTGTAAAATATAAATAGAGCTCATAATACACTAACGAAGGCCATATCTAACATGGCAATAATCTGTGAAGCATATGTTAGTGTTTTCACTCACCAATCCCAGTATCTGGTGCCTTTTAGACATTCATCAGATTAGATTCACATGCGTTAATCAATTCAATGAATTTCTTTAAACATGATAACTTGTTGACTTCATATCTTCCATAACTATAATAGTTAAAGAAGTATGTCCTTAAGCAGCATAAATGTGTATCCAAAACTATGTTGGATAAAATCCTTCAAAATAGCTATAAACGTGGAGCAAATTATTTCATTCCCATGAAAGCAAATCCGAGAACCTAGACTGCTTAAGAAAGAAGGATTGTTTTGCATCGGAATCTGGGCACAAGAGCATTTTGATAGGAAATAGCCAACAGAAAAAGGAGATGGTTGATCTTGACTGGTGCATGTTCGGTACAAAAGGTGAAAGAGACCACACACCACTTATTATTGCATTAAGAAGTGGCAAGTATCTCTCGTGTTTTGTTTGTGTGATCTGCACTGGGTAGTGCCATGTGAAATGAAACATCTTCTGACTTTTTGGAGTACAAGCAAATGTGTCAAGATCAAAGACTTTAGGAACATGCCACCATGATGTACTCTTTGGATTTTATGATAGGAGAAATGCTCGAGTGATTGAAGAACTTTTACTCTTTTATCTTATGGAACTAAAAGTTACTTCTGTATTTCTTAGATTATATATACACACGTGTAGATAGACAAAAAAAATTGGTTGTAAACAAAAAATACCCTTTAAGGTCCCAATTAATGAAATATGTTACATTTATTTATAAAAAATGTACCCAACTTCGAAGAAAGTAAGAATACTTCCCTCTAAAACAATAGAAAATTCTAGCAAATCCGTCTAAAAGAAAGTGATCCTGAGTCCGGATATGATATATAATAATATTGGATCCTAGGGAGGAGCCGAACACAAGCGAAAGCTGCGATTTATACATATGTTTGTTATTAATTTTTTTAGTTCTAATGCAAGATTTTAACGGTTGGGGTCCTGAACCATAATAAACGGCATTTACAGGCATATATCACTAAATAAAGGTGTTTTTTCGCCAGCGCAGGCATTTGGGTTCCTATAGATAGTTCTTACTGTTAACACTCTTCATTTCTCATTACTGCTGAAGTGAAAGAAAGTTTCAAGGCATGTTACTACCATAGTTCTCATGATTATCTTTTTCGTAGAGTTTTCTATTGATTAACAGTTGAAAACTGACCCCAACGTAAGACTGCAGCAGCTCTGCAGCTGTTTGACAGGTGACATGATTTGCTACCTATTCTCCTATATACTTGACTTCGACGTTTGTAAAAAATCTGAGATCAGAAAACTGACAAGTAGACCTTAGACCTAGAGTGACGTATGTTAAAAGAGTGGCAAGCAGCAAGGCAGCATTACTTACCAAATGTGCTTCCGGACCAGATTTTAGGGAAGGAAAAATCAGACGGAATAGTTCTTTTGTCGCTGCTGAACCACCAACTTCTCGACTGGCAAGTGGACATGAGCATGCAAACATTGCATACATGAGCCATTGATCGAGCTTATTATCTGTATCCTGCGACTGATGAGCCTTTCCACCCAACTCAGCAGGTGTGATGTGAGCAAGACGTTGAATAACCTCTAACCTGCATAAACATGTTGAACTAATTGAGTTTGTCTTTCTTCTACTAAAATATTCCTATTAATTATTGAACTGCAAATTAACTTTGACATTTTTCATGACTGAAGATAGCATGTTGTTGACAACTTGAGGCCCATTTCTTAATTCCTTGAATTACTCATATTTTATAATCTGACATATCATTTGAAACTATGATAAGATAAGACAATAATAGCCAACTATAAACAATTTACTTTGCTTCCTGAACAGAGCTAGGGCAAAGCTCAGCAGCATATTTCACAATTTCACTAAGACATCGAGCCCATCTGTTTTTATCAGGACTCTCAAACAGTATAGATTGGAGAGTCACATCAGGAGGTACAGCATCAGATTCTCGTCTCAGATCAAAAGGACGCCCAGAATCCCAATAGCAGCTCTGAACAATATCATCCTGTAAAGACAAGACGCATAAATTAAACCCTGGTATCTAACAATGAAAGCAGAGGTGCTTGAAAATGAATAAGAATCTAACAAGAAAACCCCATGATTACTTACCCCATTCTCTTCTAGAACATCAATTATGAATATTGGTTCAGCTTCATTTTTCAATATATGATCTGGTCTTTCATGAACTGAAAGTTCCCGTATATCATGCCGCAAAGCACGCACACACCGCAGTAACTCTAATGCAGTATGCCTAATTTGACTATCAACAGAACTAAGGAAAATAAGACCAACTGCATCAATCTCTGAAGCACGAAATTCTATTGCCTCTTGAGACAAACGGAATGAAGACCTCTTCAATCCCTCACTTCTTTGTACACGCTTTAAGTCAGGAGCATCGTTTTCTAACTTATCAGATAGACAAGCTCTCCAGAAGCGCATGAGTTCAAGAAGGCGTCCTAGTGATGTCTGGATAAGAAGAGGGAATTCATCTGGAAGACGTAGAATAAAATTTGCCATTCCTCTCATTACTGCAAAGCGGCGATGGGGAAGATATCTCACAATCCGATTTAGAACCTGCACAGCTTCCTCACGAACACCAGGATCAATACTAATGCCATGTTGAGGTATAATTTCAGTGATTTTATCACTTCGGCCAACTTCTTCGATAAGGTAGGGTATACACTTCAGCACCGAACGGAAAAGATACCCTTGAGACTTTTCTTTTGTAACAGCATCTGAAGTGTGTGAAAACAATTTATGCAATGTTATAGAAGAAATGTAGAGGCATCAAATCACATTCAAACACAGTGCATAAGATTTTATGTACATTAGAAGATACTTCAAATTCCAAATACATGTTCAACAAGCATGATCTATTCTTTTTTTCCTTTTTTTAACACACCACTTTACAAGATAAAATACACGAGGGGATGCAGAGGTTTCACTAAAAAGTATAAGACAGCTCAAGTGAAGGAAAATAAACAAAGCAACACAGCAACGTTCTAACTACAAGGCCATCCGATCCGAAAGTAGTAGAAGAAAGGGAATGCCTCTACATGATCTATTCTTGTGCACAAGATGAGCAACAATATATTGTTCCCATAGTTGTTTTTCATAATAAATCAACTAGGCTTACTAAATTTGTTTCACTTTTCCTACTTAATGAGAAAATGCACTACTGAAACCAATTCATGAGGCAAACATGAATCAACTGCCGCCACCAATAACAGCATAGAATCAAGAAGATATAAAAGAAACACTACCATCTGATCTCTTGCAAAGCCGAAAAGAATATACAAAAGATACACCTCAGCATTAAAGGGTGCTTTTCGAAAATCTTGTCACAATTGAGCCTTTACAGCGGATCAATTTTTTTTAATGCAAATGTGGTGGGACCACAAGTTTATTTAACCCCAATAAACCTGATAAGCTGTACAATACAGCAGATTATATTTCTTGCTAAAACATTCATATCCTGAAAATTTTTAAACTAAGTTGCCAGGCTGCGGAAGATGCATAAAAGATACTGGTTAACTTTGATTTGACTAGTAAAAGAGTTAATACATTCTACTTAGTTACTTATTTATAATCAGCAATTAAGCATAATTAGTTTATTGGTTTTCTCCAGGTTATGGACTGCTGCAAAAACTATTGTATGCAAGTTGGCACTTGGTTAAGTTTTTCAATAGTTTGAAGAGTTCTGACAGTCAGAATTTGGTTGAGTAACTTTTTGTTACCCATGGGTCTGGACATGTTGCCTTCAGCAACGTCTTGGTTGGAACCACATCCAGGCCAGGAACAATATTGTAAGACCATATTTCTTTATATTGTTGTCCACCGGCTAGAATTTAGGATATTAGAGTATTGCCAATGATTTATGTCAGGTGCATAGTTAAAATAAGGAAAATTATGTGTACACACTAGGCAAAGCTCTTTAATCCGCAATCATTCACAAAACAATATATTGAACACTATGGTTTTTAATTTATTCTTTCTATTATTTTAATGAAAATAAATTCAGGAAAGCAAGGAAATGGCAACATATGATACCTCAATATCAGTAGATGGAGTGAAGACAGAACGGAATGAATAGTGCTACCATACTGAATTTGATCTTTAGAACAAATTCATAGAAAAAAACTTAACCAGTGATTGTACTTATGAGTCATCGTCTAAGTAAATGAGAAAACATAATAATTAAGGATGATTAATTTACCAAATGTTCATACGGTTTCATACAAAAACTGTTTTTCAAGATATTATTTAGAACATCTCTTCATGTATCTTACCACCCACAATATGCATAGCTATGATAAAAATCAAAGTTCAAGCAGTAACTTGTATAAAACAATCCATACATCTGAACATTTTCGTAACTTTTTCAGCGTGGTTCAGAAAAAGAAAATGTTGAATCTCTTTCAAGTTACTACAAATATCTCCCTATGTGTCTGTGTAGAGTGTGTATGCGTGTGAATGTGATAGAGAAAGAATGATGTGTGTGTGTGTGTGATGTATGTGAATGTGAATGTGTTGTGCCTGTACAGAAGAGATTCTGTTTGTCTGCCTGGGTGTGTATTGTGTGCAAGAGTCAGGTTGTGGGGCTGATGGTAGTGGAGATCCGGCCATGAATCGATGTGAGTATTTGTTGATGATAGATGCTCAGGGTGGAAAAGGCAAAAAATTATTAAAAATAGCAGAGGGCATGATGGTGCAATACAATGAAGCTCTCATCAGTGGAAAATTGGTTGTCGGAAGAATCATTTTTGCTTACAAAACCAAAAAGTAGTTTCACTTGCAAGAGGTCGGGAATGAGAAAAATCCAGGATTCGGGCAATTAAAAAATGAAAAAACTCATCCTCTGAGAAAGAGGATTCCCTTGATTGTTTGAAGAAATCAAATCCCACGATACTCAGGAATGGAAACTAAGGAATATGAACGAGTCCATCCCCTTCTTCATGAAGTTCACCATAGCTTCGATCATTAATTTTGTAATGACCATATTCTGTTGATAGCAGTTTTCGACTTGTTTAAGAGAACTCAAAAATGAACTAAATAATCAACAAATTCATCAGTTAGAATATGAACACTTGCATGGCATGTAAAGAATCAAAATGACAATAATTTCCCACATAGAAACTAAGAACTGAAATGCATGTAAGCTGGTACCTATAGTAGTCCTTGAAGACGTAAGAAGAGCCTGACTGTATGTTCTATGGCAGGATCTCAATATAGCCTCAATTGCAGCCTTAACTTTTGGGATGTAGTGACCAATATTATGAACTGCCAATGCAATGCAAACCCACTAAAGTTAGATATTTAACTCAGGGGGTCAGAAACAAAGAGCATTAAATAATAAAACAAATTAACCACCGTGAAGAATTTCCAAGCCAACGTGCTGGCTTGTAGGAGACATAACAATGGCAAGCAAGGCACGTAGACCAATAACCTTTGCTTCTGGACTATCTTGCTTCAACAATTCCAGTATCAAATGATTCATTGCAAAATCAAGATTATGCTCTGCAATAGTCACACAGAATTCCACAAGTTTGTCATGTTGGACATCCTGAGTGAGCATTCCTTTCCTGAGAATTGTTAGGAGTTGCGAGGTGACACTGTCAAGGTAATCCCATACACGATTTGGAGGTTGTGCATCACCATGGACACTCAAGTAAAACCTCAGAACCCGATGTAGACAATCTAAAGCCATGAATCGATGGTTCTTATCCTGCAAAAGCGATCCACGTGAATCCTACTGGAAAATTTAGACTTGAATGAATGGGTAATAAACTCTAGCATAGTCCAACATACACATTAACGCAAAAATAAAGTGGAGGAGAATATGGAACAATTCTGCTTGTTATAAGTCACCATATTGCACAACATATCTGAATAACTTACCCTAAGATGTTTGTATAATTGTTCCATGTGAGGACCAAAATTATTGAGGAAAATGTGGGGATCACCAAGACAGAGGAGAAGAGTGACCAAAGGGGAACCAACCTGTAAAATTGCTCGAGGTCAGTCAAAATATCAAAGATAATAAGGAGTGTATTAGATCCCTCGCCCTAATATATAAAATGTGCAACATAGAGATCAAAACCAGACCAAATAGAAATATTTCTCTATTGTCAAAGCTACAAAAAACATATTTTTTTAAATCATCAAAAAGGGAAAACAGTTTTCAGAGACCACTATATTATGATTTATAACTTTGTGGTATTTTATTAAAAATAATATATACTGCAGAAAGATTATACGCTGATCATTTTGAATGTATGAACTAAATTTATGACTTCATATACAATTAGGTTTATGTGTTTTTGAAATCTCTGCAATTAAAACAGAAAAGATCTATTTACCATTATTGAGTATAAAACTACTATTATTTGCAAGAAACTAAATATGCATTATATCACACATATAATCCACATCACTGTATTTGTTGTGATAGAATCACCTTAATGCAAAAGAAGACCTCTGTAACAAGAGAACTGACATTACGATGCTTTCAGTCATGGTAATACTGCAAACATTGTGCCTTATCAATGCACTGTGTTGTTGATAGGTCTTATTTGACAAGATAACAATCCCAGATATATCATGATTTTAGCCAAGGAATCACAAATATAGTTTCAATGAACACGAATGGAATGCATTTTGCCGAACATTTCTTCTTTTCCATGCTGATATTTTCTAATATAAAGTGAAATGTGTGTTTTCGTTTAAATCTGTCCTTTTACTATTTTATTTAGTCGTCGAAACAGATTATACAACATCATTTAGTTTTAAATACAAAAGAAATTAAAGAATGTAAAAAATAAGGTGAAGATGTATATATGCAAGAGATTGTTCAATGGAATATTTCATAGGCGTTAACTTAATATTAGGATATAGAGTAATATCCTCACATAATAAGAGAAGCTGAGCCCATCAAAGTATCAGTGGAACGGAAAGTGGCTAAAATGTTTATGCAATTCATGAAGGTATATTATCAGACAAGTGTCATATACTTCGATATACCAAAAAAAAGAGTAGGTCGGGTTGTGGGAATGTCAAAATTTTGCGAAAGCTGCTATAGTGAAATATGAAAGTCACAGATTCCTCTCATTAAAAAGTCCCTCTGTTTGTAGGGGTAAAGGCTGTGTACTAGTGGGCACCCTCAGATATACAAAAGGCAATCCATTCACAAAGTTGCCCGGCTAAGACTGTGATATGATGTTTTCTTGTCAAAGTAGTAAACGGATTGGAAGAACAAAGCTATTCTGCACTTCAAAATTAAAGTTTATTGCAAAACTTCCTTAAGAAATTTAGATTAACTGTCTGGACTCAGTAATCCTCAGGGACCTTGTGGTGCAAAATTCTATCAGGCATCATGGAATTTCTAATGACAATATTCCCTTTTGAAAAGAATAATTATCAAGACAATTACTTTTGCAGATTTTGTTGAGCAAATGAGAGTAAGGGATTGTCATAAATCCAACGAAAGGAAAGCTGATTGACAACATAAAACACATGGCAAATGAAATACAAACAATTTTGTGACACAATACAATTAATAGATTATAGGTCACACATAGAGGCTGCATCTTGAACTGGCATTATCATTATCATTATCATCTTTTGTTGCGGATTTATAGCAGAAATTTATGAAGAAAATTTAATCTCAAGTTAATTATAAATGTTAAGATAATGAGTTAAACAAGAAAATGTGAGGGAAAGAAATATGTTCCCCATAATACCAACCACTGAAACTTACAGCTATGTGTTTGCTTTGCTTGTCCATCCAGTGCATCAGCTGCACCCTTATTCGTGCAACAGCCTCGTACCATAAGATGAGTGCAGGGTCAACACCAGAAGGAGGCCAGTGACCTTTTCCACCATCAGCAAGTGGTGCTAAAATGTTTGAAAGCATGTTGCAAAGAGCATGATGAAGTTCGCTTTTACGCTTATGAGGGGCCCGATTTAGAGGGTTGGCTTTTGCAACAAAGGATGCTGATGCATTCAGACCACCCTCAGTTTTCACCTGAAAAATCACCTTATCATCATGCAAAATGTTTTTCTTAAAATTTTAACCAGTGCCAATGATTAACACATACCCCAAGCTTAAGGTAGCGCATTCCATTGATAATACTAAGTGTTTCACTTCGCGCAGCACTAGTATCAATTCGGCGAGTATTGAGCTCCATGAAGAAGCGCTCGGTCACAGAACTGAATCTGTTTAGTCAAAAGAGATAAGCATGCAAATACTAATCAGATTCTAGTGAAGATTGCTAGATCCTATTACTAATCAACCGCACTTGTTGGCAGAAAAGGTAACAAGTATTTAGAGAAATTCTCGTTAGATATGCCTACAAATTAGAATGGAGTATACAGAAATCATACAAGGGATGAATTGAGGTCCTATATCAATAGGATAATCACTTCGCTTCTGTATACTCCAAAATGGAAAAAGGATATATACTAGTTATTACAAAATTATAGTGAGTATTACGGTTTATGATGTATCTCATAATTTAATTTTCTCTGGGTCAGACTTCCAAGTCCTTTGAAGCTCTTAAACTAACTCTTATGCAAAGAAGATTCAATTTATACAGTATTTTATTGAAGATAAACTGATTCAGGACAACCCTAACAAGCTTGTTTGTATGGTTAATAGGCTGTGAATTACCCTATGAAGAGTAATTTAATGTTGCCAAAGCTGTGGAGTGAGAAAAGTGCGGGCTTTGTAGTTTACTGATGTTTATGAGAGAGAGAAACAGGTTTTAAAGTCCTAAAAACTATAGTAATAGTAAAGAATAGAAAAGCTGAAAAAGAGAAACGAAACACAAGGATTTGAAATTGCATATCACAATTGAGACTCAATTTGTGAATTGCAATCCCCATTCAGAGACATATTATATAAATCAACTTGAAGTTTCTGATCCTGAACTTCAGAGAAATCTGCAATTCGTGAAAATCCAAAATACCTTTGGATTGAAATTAAGAAAAAACAGGTCCCGAAGTAAGGAATAGATTCAGCCATGTTCTTTTACTTGTCTAGAAATCCATAAGATGGAACACAAGGAGCCAAGAACTTTCAGATCATTGTCGATAATTACTCGCTCGCAATGAAAAAATTAGCATCAGATAGCAACCCTTTGAAGTGTCATAACTACTGGCATCTTAAAATTATCTGCTTACCTGATCCTTGATAAAGCACCAAGAAGTTGTGCCACTAGGTCCAGAAGAAGCCCCCTTAAATCAACCAATGAAGGATATTCAACTTGGCTAACGACCCTGAAATTAATAAATGTTGAGTTTTTAACATGTAAAAACGACAGAGCAAACTTCAAGTATTATGCATTAATCGAAAATCAGTACAGATTTGGTATCCAAGTACATGTAATTAACATATAAGATAATTAGGTATAGGAAGTCCAAATCTCCTCAGCAACATTTCTTATGTTTTATCAAAGCAAATGCAGGATGATAATTAATAGCTATAATTTTTTGAACATCACACACATCAACGCTCAAAGCTTAAAACAAAAAACAACAGAAATTTTCTTGGAAATAAATGGACATCAGGCTAAAATGAGAAGTCAATTGAACAGCTACAAGATCCTTAAATAAACAAATATTTATATATAACCCGGATATAGAAGATTTCAAACTCTGGGTTGGGATCCACCATTGAGAAAGTAAATATAATTTGATATCAAGTCATCCATAATCTTTTACCTGTCTGCATTGATTAGCCAGTCGAAGACAAAATTTTCAAGCCCAATCCAAAGTTTTTCTGCCCATAGAGAAAGAAAGTTAATTTTGCAAAAGGTATTTGGCAGGGTACCCATGGGTGCAAAGGCATATCAACAACGTCCACGTTTTAAAAACATGAAAACTTGACGTATGCTCTCCTTGGCACATTAAAGATTTAGAGCATGAACAAACCTGTGAGTCCTTCTTGTGGACAGCACTCGACAAATCGAATACAAGCTGAACAAAATATGCACTCCACTGCAAGCTGGAAAATGAAACATCAAAATTATAGTCAAGTTGAAGTACACAAGATATAGTTTGTATGTGCTGCAAAAAACTTGCAGTTTGTTGTTTGAACTGAAAGCAAACTAAAAAAGTGTATATTTTAGGATCATTGTAACAAAAGGAATCATAATCCTAATTCTATCAGTACAAGTCTGTCAAATGTTAAATCCTATTTTTTTCAATTTTAGCCATTAGGTAATCTAGTTGCATATTCTTAGCGAACCCAAGAATGATGCACTTTTCTTTGAGTAATCAATCAATTCAATGTGCACAAATAAATGCCAATCAACTTTATAGAGAGACAGATATAGGCACCAGAATTGTCCCAAATGCAATTATGACAGTTTTCCATCTCATATGCTACACATGTTTTGCAGTTGCTTATTAGCTGCAGATAAACAAGTCTACTAAGAGGATATTGGAATAGCTCGCAGTTTATCTCTAAACGAATACGGGAAGAAAAAACAGGTAAAATCCTCCAAAGATAGGACTTCATCATATTTTTTACTATGAATTTGTACTGTAAAATAAGTCTTTTTAATGTCCTCTAATTATAAGCTAGTATGAGCTAGAGTCTCACTGAAGTTTCTGTAGTTTCAAGCTGGAAAAAATGCAAATAATCCAATTTCATGTAATGCTATCAGTTGCTAACCCTATGACCATTCCATAACAATTTCAAACCCAACCTCCCTTTCCATTGACTTACACTAGTATAAAAAACATGTAGCTCAAATAAAGAAATTACCATAGGCATATTAAGAAAGCTAAAATGGATAGACAAAAATTAAGAAAGGGAGTTATATTGATAAACATGCACTGTAATTACATATGACACACAGAGGCAAAAACCATGCAGTACACTGCACATAATTCTTATAAGCTCCAAAAACAGAATAATATTGTAACTATACCCAATCAGAAAGAGAGGACGACGTGCAATGTATAAAGTGAGAAAGATGATGCAATTGTTTAGGTTAACAATTCAACAGATTAAGGGGAGACAAACCTTTCTCTGAAATGTTGATGCATCATTTGCACCTTTTGGGGATTCGCTGCATGGTAAACACCAAATATTTAAAATGAAACAAACAGCTTAATTTGAAACTAAAGAATATATTAAGATTAGAAAATTAAAGAACTAAGTAAAACTATTCTTCCAACTTCATTGGACAATGAATCTAACAAGACAACACAAAGACAGAGTAAAAGAAGGCTTATTATCAACTGATACAAAACCACTGCGAGATGGCTTGAGTCTTTCAGTCAAAATATCTTATTTGTTTCTGCTTATTTTTTCGATCACCATACCCACGTACTAACTGTTCGAAAATTGACACTGCTACGTTATATTTGACTGAAAGATCAAAACTTTAAATGTAGTTATATTAACTTCTCAGTAGTCATAAGCAAGTTTCAATTTCATTCAATTTTGTCAACTACGATAGAAACAAAAAATGTGCATAATAGATGGAGTCTGTGTAAGTGCATCAACAGACAACAGGCCAAAGAACAACAGGAAGCCATTGGCAAGTTTGAATCCTCTTTAATGGCTTCACCTTTTAAACCGCCCATATCAGATCCCACAACTCATAATACCAGGATGTAATATGTCATAAAGTAATTCAACAAATAAATAAGATGATGCTACTGCTCATACAGCTGTCAATTCACTCAGTCAGGAAAGAAACAGTTCTTATCAATCTTGAATTCACTAGCCAGTATATGCTGGACTTGTAATCTCAATTGACAGCATTGATGGCTTTTGAAGCTACTAAAACATTTAAGGTTGATTTCCCAATTATAGATACCTATACAATGGCAAATCAAACTTAAAAAGCACACACAGGAGAAATATTAAACAAGCTCGAGTTCCCAAGCTAGCAGTCTACCATGCCAACCAGTCCCTGTGAATTGAATGCTCTAAATTCTTACAGTTTATAATCACCAATTATACATATGGAGGAACCTTTTACTTATATTTTGAAACGGAACAGTTTAAACACTGCAAAATTGCTTTTCATGTGTGCACTGCATTTATTTGGGTGGTAATACTGAATGTTCTCTAAGTGTGGCACATATTATAGTTATAAACAAACTTATTGACTGGTATCAGTTAGAGTTACCTTGGCAGTAGTAAAAATTTATGCGTGATAAAATTCAGTACATGTCAAGAATGGAATTTGGCATAAGATGAAAAGATGTATCAAAACTATATGTTTCATACAAGTTATGGGCTAAACCACAAATGTAAACTATACTCTTTCAGTCACACACTTGATACATATTTTGAACTTATACATCAGATATAAAGTGGATGGTCAAAATATTGATATCACTCTCACTGGGCCAGACTAACACAACACCAAATATAAATTGCACTTGCTTATGCTGATTGCAATTTGGCATAACTATATCTTGGAGCAAGTTCAATCACTAAAAGCTTAGTTTTCCAAAGATTGCTCCTGCCAAAAAAAAGTTTCACGCATGTAAAATCAACATGCTCCCAGTCATTGGACATGACAGAAATCAAGAACAAGTGAGATATCGTAAGTATATATTTAAGTTAGAAAGTCAAGAACTTATTTTCCACCAAATAAATTATTTTAAAAAAAATCTCCCACTATGTTGTCTAACGCAAACTTAAAATAGGGATCCAAACATGCTCTGAAATATTTGATATCTGAATTAGGCTTCAGTCGGGCATTACTGCATGCCCTCCCACTAAGGTACCATCTGCATGTATACAATCAAACTCTGGCTACTTAGAAACTACATTCTTATAGAAGGAGAAAAAACCTTTCTCTCCATCGCAAAAGAGCTTCCAATAAAGGTACTGGTGTGTGTCGCGCCACCATAGCTAGAGAATCTAGTACTTGCTCATAAGCCGGATCGGATGGTCGAAGGTACTGTCCATCCTGTAGTTAGCCACACAACATATACTTCAGCAAGTACACTTATTTTAATAAACAAATATCATCGACAAAATGTAGTGTGACGTGTCATCATCCAAAGTTCCACAACTGACATCGTTAAAAGCTGGGTAATACTTGGGTAACTGACAATTTTCCTTCCCTTTACTGCCACGTAATCTATATTATGTTTTTTCTGCTTTAAGATTACTCATTCATTCCTTTATTTAAAACTATACTATCATTAATTGTCACTTTATATAACCTACCAAACCCCACCCTCCCAGATACAGTAAGATAAACCTTCTATGACAATCCAAACTGGCGCGTAATTTAATTTTTCACTCCCGCGTTTTTCAATCATGTCCATGCTAAAAAAAATGCAATATATTATCTTTACACATTTCATAGCCCAGCAAGCAGAAACCTCCTTTAGTAATCATCAACACACTGTTGTCGATATCATAATTCAGATGTTCGGTGTGACAAGATAAAGGAGAATATACTACATCAACAACCAAACAAAAAAAGATAGAAAAAATAAGAAACTTACTTGTACTTGAGCAGTTTCAATGCGACGCCTTGCCAGAGGAAGGAACCGCTGCAGCAGCGCATCAACAATCAGCTTAGCCGCACTCCCAGCCTTCATTTCTTTCTCGGATTTTTAAAAATTAATAATACACACACAGCTTCCAGCTTCACAATTTCATCTTAGCCCTAACATTGTTTTTCCCAATCATGATCCCAAATTGAGAAATTTCCAACCATAAAATACATAATTAGATTAACTCAATAAAACATGGAGCGTAAAAACATCCGATTTCAACTGTTCGTTGACACAGTTCCACGCATTTATCAATTTATATGTGATGGCTTAATTTAGTTCAGATTATTAAATCTGATTATAAAAAATGAGGGTTTTAGAATGTACCTTCGCGAACTGGAGTTTTGTTCTTCATTCACAGCTAGATAATAATTACAGTATTTCCTTTTCTTCTTCCTCTTCCATTTAGAATTCAGATTTGCTATCTGACCAACGGCGACATGAATTCTATACTCTTTTTTCTATTTTTATGTTTTGCTGTCAGTCGGCTGTTTTTGGCATGCGGGTCAAATAAGGATCCGTAATTCGGGTCGGGTGTGATTGCGTTTGCCTGAGCTGGTTCGAGCTGTAGCCTGTAGAAAGTTGGAATCTAATTAATTTATTTGTCCAATCCTTGCTTATGTCAATTTCATTTATTACTTGGCAGTAAATATAGTTAACGCGTACTGTCATTTGTGATTTAGTTTCACTTCACTTAAATAGAATTTCTATAATGGGAAGGAATGTTTGGTTTGGTAAATTAGAATAGGGTCAATAACTAATTCCACTATATTACTCCTATTATACAGCGATGATAGTTTCGGCATATTTTTTCATATTTGAATATCTGGTTCACACAATCAGAGCCCCAGTTACGCCAGCCAATTTAACTATTCTACCCTTGCTTTTTTATGTGACTTTTTAGAAAACCAAAAAGGAGTACTCTACTCCTACTCATACAATATTGCTAGTGGAATATGATGTCAACTAATGATTTTCAAAATATATAAAAATTCATATTTGAAGTGTGATTTTGCTAAATGTTAATCTTTTGAAGACATTAGCAGAATTGTATACTAAATATAAATAGTAAATTAAAATCCGGACATGCTCGTATAGTAAATTTTAATTCACATCCAATATTCAACAAAACCTGAACATGTAGTTTATCTTGAGTTATGAATTGGCATGTAATATACTAACAAATTTATAGAGTTATTTATTGATATGTGTCAAAAACGAAAAATTATTTTCCCGTTTAAGAAAATGCCACAATTACAAGGAAAATGTTATTTTCCAAAAAACGTACCTTTTCTTGTATTTTCAATTGAGTCTAATGTGAAATTTCTTCATATATTCGTAATTTTATTTGTTTTCATAATTCTTTGTCTATTCATTAGAAACGTGCAAATGTTTAATCTCATACATGGTTTTACTTTTTTTTTAGCGACTTATATAGTTTAACTTGGAAGTTGAAAAATGAATGGAAGTAATTTTATCTATTCAAATACTTCACTAGAGTTGATCATTTCTCCAAAACTTATTAAAAATATCATTTCGGTGATAAATCATATTCGTATAATTACCAATAAATCACTGGTTTATTGGAAGAGACTAATACCCTCAAAGTGGCGACTTAAGTTGGATATATTTCGCGGGTCTCGATTTTAAGAAAATGGTTTGGGTGGTTTCGATGAAACCTTTGAAACTTCATTTGGATGGGTTTTGGCTGTTGAATTTTGTGGTTTGAATAAGTTGAAACCCCACTTTGATTGAGTTTTTATGTTGGGGTTTAAGGAAAAAAGTAGGTGATAAGTGTCAAATCAGTATTTTATATGTTTGAAAAGTTTAAGTGTGATTTTCTGAATATGTTTTTTATGATTTTCTGAGTTTGACGAAAATTTATTTAAAAGAGTTTTTGCTCGATCTCGCGAAGCCTCTAAGGCCAAGCCAAACCCATCAACAAATACCTTATATTCATATTTTTTTTATTCATGCTCAAATATAGAATACAACACTCTACAAAATATAGTTGCTTCATTAATGCTAAGAAGAAGAAAAATGTGAACTATATTCATATTTTTGGGTCAATGCCTCAAAATGAAATGAATTATTAATTTGTTCAAATCTAAAATTAATATCTTTTTATTTTTTGTTTATCCAAATGTGGCAATTTAATAAATAAATAATAATACGAATTAAAAATCCAATAGATTTTTTTTCAAGGAAAAAAACCAGCTCCAAAACGCCATCAACTCAACACACGATTTTTTGGCCTTTTCTCCACCACATCGCCGTTTATCCAACAAACGCAAAGGTTGTGGAGCTGCAAATACATGTCGGTCTTTTTAGCTGTCATTTGATTTTGCAATAAGTATTGAAAAATGTGTTAATATTTGCAAATATTAACAACACAAGTATGGGAAGCGAAGTTATTAGGTATCCATGAACACACCATAAATCATAATAAGTGGCTATGTACATGTGAATCGATGCCAGTGTTTGTACCAAAATTTTACGCAAACAACCAGATTATGGTTTTTTAAATGATTGTAAGATTTTATTGGAATATATTATGCTAGGGCTCGACCCAGTAATAAATATGTTAATTTTGATGCTTATCGGTGATTGCTTGCTTTACTGGGCCGGCTCTATAGCTAGACAATTTAGGCCATCGCCTAGGGCCCTGGAGGAGCCTCAAAAAATTATTTTGTAAATTGTAAGTCAGTTTTTTTTCTATTTGATCATTTTTTGTCAAATAATATGTAAGAATACAATAAACTTGGATAATTTTCAAAAAAAGTCTTGTCCTGTTTATATAACCACATTCTCGAACAAACGGTTCAAATCAAATTGATTTAGTGGCTAAAACTGATGCTTTAAAGACTTTTCATATATACTTATATTGGATGTTTTACTCCATAATCTAGAACAATGTATATACAAAAAGAATGTCCTATATATCTTTATGCATAATTATATACTGGATCATACTTAATTGATCAATTAATGTTGAGGCAAATACATTAATGCGTCACATCTTGGTTAGGATGTGTTGGATAATGATCGGAGCGCTACATTAAAATAAATTTAACATATGAAACTAACTTTTCGATTTCTTCTTGTGTTTGTTATGTAAGCTAATTTATGTAAAATTGATTATTTCATATTATTGGTGTCTAATGCTAAAGATTACTCAATCCATTTTTTTTATTTGTTGTTTTAAGATTTCAATGTAGAATTAACTTTTTTCTACCAATTTTACATTCTTATTAATGTTATGATTATTTGATTAAAATGATATTTTGGAACTCTTACTTAAAATAGTGACTATTTATTACGTTTCTCAATCCTTGTGCTATCCTCCAAAGAGAATAAAAAAACGGAGGTAGTATATGCTAGTGATAGTACAAATGCATTTGTTTTTATTGTATCCAAGTATTTTGGAAAAAAATATTATGATACTTTTGTTTTGCACTAGTAAATTATATTTAACATTTAATACAATTTTTTTTTTTGAGAACCAACATTTAATACAACTTAGATTCAACGACTTTAAGTCAAGCTACAATATCTAATATTAATTTATTACAAAGAAGACTCAAACTACATGTCTCGATTTTTTAATAGCTTACAGAACTGTTTCATAATCAAATGGAATAATTCAATTTGACATAGTGTACAATTTTTGAAACTATCGTGTTAGACTAAATACCAAAAATTGATACAATTAATTATATTGAATACAAACACCTAAGATTAGGGTTGAGCATTATTTGGTAAACCATGTATGAGCTACATTACGGAACAATTATAAGTTCAATTTTGATATTATCGATGGCTTAAAATCCTCTATTCCACAATTTGTGTACCATAATTATGTATTATTAATAAATAATTGCCACATGTACATATATATATGACAATTATTTATTAATGATACACAATTATAGTACACAATTTGTGGTATAGAGGATCGGATCTTCACCCATTATCGATTTACCCAAAACCGGTATACCCATTTTTTTTAATCCCAATTACTAAGTACTAAAGTCAGCGTTCCAATTTTCCAATCCAAGCTTCACTTTCACTTCTCGCTTCTTCTACGGACTGCCCTAGTGCAAAACCCAAATCTTCTTCTTCGTCAATTCAAAATCCCACAACGCCGCATCACCTATCCCCATCGCGCCTCCACCATCTCTCTCGGCCCAGATTTCTAATTTACAGAGGTACAGTCCAATTTCTAAATGCCCAGTTTTGTTCTTTTTCTGATTTTTCTCTTAATAATTGGGTTCTTATTGTATTTAATACCCAAAACTTGAACGATGCCTAAGTAATTTTTGGAGAGGGGACTGAGGCTAGGGGATCTCTGATGTATTCTTTATAATTTCTATTCAACTTCATTGGATGGTTAGAGTGGTACGAAGCATATTATATTTACATATGTATTCAAGACATTATTTTTTATTCAATAAATTTTCGGTTTTTTTGTACGGAATCAAATCGTGCCGAACCGCACCGAATCGGTAATTTACCTAACCAAACGGAAACTTTTAGTTTGACATGAATTTTGTAGATTCAAGTTGTGAACAGAAGTTGCAGCTTTCTTTATGTTAAATTTCTCCCTAGAAAGAGGGTTAATCTACACCAGTAGTAAGACAAACAGTTATAAATTATTGTTGTGAATGCAATGAAAAGGTTTTGATCCCAAGGCAACCCGCTGCAAGTAGTATATTTTGTTGAATGACATGTTACTGAGACATCCATCCGTATGTTTCATCACACATTCATGGGTCACAAACTTGTATTTCCCAGTCCAGTTTTTTCCCCTCCTTCTGCGACCAGAAGGTGATTTGCTTTCACACACAAGTATGTCAACCAAACGTGTGACAGGGAGATCAGGAATGCTAATATACCGATTCTATATCATTTGTGGGAATACTATTTAGATTTTCTTTGAATATCTATAAATATGGACATCTATTTTGAAAGTGAAAATTTGCTTTGCATAAAGAAAAGTTTTGACATGTTTTACCTCTGGCATGGAACTTGGAAAGTGATATTTGCACAAAAGGAATATCATGATTACATCTTTTCTCAGTCCAACATACTGTCTGTATTGCCTCTATGAAACATTAATCAGCATCAAGGGCATGTCGTTATTGTTTATATATAACACTTTAGTATTAAAGGTTATATTTTCTTTGTAAAAGGAAGACTGGATCTTAAAATAGAACATCTTAAACTAGTAATTGAGGTCTATGAATGTTGATCAACTGTTATGCTGTTTCCTTTTTCTTTTTTTGGTTTACTTGCTGTATTCCGAACTTCCGATTTTATATTTGTTCCTAGTTCTGAATTGTTGTTTTCCATCATTGTAGTATATAAAAATTTAATTCAGAAAATCCGTTGGTTTGCTAGCAAGACAGTCTTCTTTTACGCGAAACATGGTGCAAGCACGTGTACAAGTTGCACTGGCCTTTTTAGTAACTCTCAACACGAAAGTAAAATTTCACATTCGATCTAACTCTTTCTGCTGCTATTTCTCTGTGTATACTATTAAAATATGATATAGACTGGGAATAGGATATCCGACTGACATACATTTTCATGCCTGACAGAGAATTGTTAGCTGACTGAGATAGGTCAACCAAGAAACCTGAGATCTGAATCTGACTCACAATGGCTTCTGGAAAGGAGACGGAGCAAGACCAACTGGCTGAGGCTCTCAATGAACTTTTCACCAGTGTCTCTACCATGGTCAAAGGCGAACTTCAGGTAAATAGAACTGTGAAACATCACTTCATTTAATTTTAGAAGTAAATTTGATCATGCAGAAGCAGAAGTTTTACATGGCAGACATAATTATTGGGATTGAGTGGCTCCTAGGAACCTTTTCAATTTTTTAAAATAGATTTCTCTTGGTACGTCGCGAATAGTGAAGAGTCTGCAAGTTGAACTAGATGAGGAACTACAAAAGAATAGTAAACAAGTGCAATTCCGCAGTACTATGTATATGTTGTAATTGTTTTCTTATAGCCACCGCAATAGATTAATGTAACAAATATGACTGAAATTTCCATGAGATGGTCACCTGTGCTTACCCTTTTCATAGTGTGCCACATTTTTGTGATTCTTCGCACATTTGTGTAAACAATTTAACTTTGTTGTTTGCTCTAAGCTTTTCCTGTAGATCATAGTGTTCTTTAGTTTCTGGCTGTTAATAAAGTTGACTCTGCGAAATGTCTCAGGGAACCAATAACATACTTGAGCTTTTGGAGAATATGAATTTAAGGGTTACAGAAGAATACAAAGGCTTTGGTGACATGGCTGCAGGATTAAGCGTTTTCGTGGAGCAATTGAAGTCCAAAAGTAGTAGCTTTGATCACTACATTCAGCAAATTGATGCCATAGAAAATCAAGTTACAGAATTTGAAGCAGTAATTTCCATGCTAGATAAATATGTTTCTTTATTAGAATCAAAACTTCAATCTGCATACCCCAGTCCTCCATAGACTGTTATTTTCATTCTTTTGTAAATTTGGTTTCAGCTTGGTTGCAATATATTCTTTCATATTACTCTTTGAACAACTTTATAGCCCACGTATACTACTATATTAAGTTAATACTATAGGGGGCCGTTTGGTAGGGTGTATGGGATTAAGGTGGATTATGTCGGAGCCGGATTAAATGCCATATTAAAAATATGTTTGGTAGATTTCATTGGAGTCATATTTAGGTATATATTAAAATATTTTCACTGCTTAATTGAACATATTTTGTTAGTTAAGATATATCAGTTCGTTGAAACCATTTGTATAATATATAAGAGTATGTGTTGATCAATGCTTGTTCAATATTTAAGTTCTAATACTTCTATGTTAATTGTAAATTGATATAGATTTTAGTTTGTAATTTATTTATATAGAATATGTTTTCATTTTCAAAGATTTTAGAAGAATTTATGTTATTTAATGATATATTAAAATAGAAAATATGTAAATTTGAGGTTATAAGTGATATTTCACCGAATTCATGTACACCCAGATTAAATAATACCCGGTATTTGAGGAATGTTAAGTTATAGTCTTAATATCAGGTCGTAAATATTTGAACCATATGACCCGGTATTTGAGTAATGTCACCAAACTTTGTATAAATCTATATTAACACATATAATATGATCTAAACCCCCCTATTACGTCCTACCAAACGGTCGCTAGTAAAATCGAAGGGGAACCTGTAGACTAATTTTTAGTATGCACAGACCAACATAAATTTTAACTCAAAAGTACTTTTCAACAAAACAAGCCTCAACTATTGATAATGACAAACTAACCTGCTACTAGCAATACAATTCTACATCACACTCTGAACAAGAAGAAGAATATATATTGCTGTAAGTGATATATAACTTGTATACAAGTATACAACAACGTACTGTATGTAATCCTTCACAATTGGCAGGAATACTAGAACTTACCCTATCCTAGAACTTGCAAGTATACATACACTTAAAAGACTCTTTAGTTAAGGTCAACAGCCAGCATTTTGTGAATCTACACCTTCTTCATGGAAAAGTCGTTCATTTCACACTAAGAGATGCTTTCCAAGCTTTTGCCACCAGAATGCTCGTGTTGAAACGGAAACCTATTCGACCAACTGTACAAGAAAATACAGGCTTTGGAGATGAAGAATGAACTGGATGAACGGTTCTAACCTTTTAGTACTCATATATACAAGGGCCCGATATGATCACCAAATTGCTCGTGTAAAATTTAGTGGTCGTATTCTATGGTTCACAAGTAGAATGTTATTATAACATACTTGAATATTTCACACAATTTAGTTGAAGAAATATGGAGACTGGAGCACATCTCTGAGATCGAAGTCCCCCCGATCAGGCAATGGAGGGAAACACAATGACGGGAAGGACTTTTCAAAGCCCTCTAACAACTGTTCAATAAGAAACTATTAGAATTGGGGATTCAGAAACAAATCATAAGTTCATAACTGTACTAAGGATTCAGAAACTTTACATTCTCAAGAATTGGGGCTTCATATAGTTCGACAAATTTCTCTCTTAGTATGCTGTTCATTTCATCAACGTTACATGCATGAGTCCAATATGAATCATGAACGCCTGCAGTTAGATAGAACATGAAGTCATTTTTTGTCTCAAAAGTTAGGAGAATGTGATGCAGAATGCGAGAATGACCTGCAAAATTCAAGCCTGCCTTCTTGCAGGCAATTGCTGTCATCATCATATGTGAACCGTCTAGGGAATGAACAAAGTTTGGTGGAAATGCTGTTCTTTGCCTCTTAACCATTATCTGCAACAGAATTGGGATAACAAATTTTGGGATTACTAAGATGTTAAAATAATCAGAAAATAAAAGAGTGAATAGCATTTTTGGTCCTCCTTATGGGCCAAATTTTTCACTTTCGTCCCTCTTAAATTTTTTGTAGTAGATTCGTCCCTCTTATCAATGTAGTGTAACACATTTGTCCCTCTTAAATTTTCCGTAGCAGATTCTTCCCTCTTATCAATGTAGTTTATTTTGAATTTAAGTGATGTATCCGTAGCAGATTCTTCCCTCTTATCAATGTAGTTTATTTTGAATTTAAGTGATGTATTTTGGATTAAGAGGGACTAATGTGTTACACTACATTGATAAGAGGGACAAATCTGCTATGAAAATTTAAGAGGGACAAATGTATTACACTAGATTGATAAGAGGGACAAATGTGTTACACTATATTGATAAGAGGGACGAATCTGCTACAAAAAATTTAAAAGGGACGAAAGTGCAAAAATTAGCCCATAAGGAGGACCAATGTGATTTACTCATAATTAAATATGAACAAAGAAAACTAAGGAAGTACGAGCTACCTTTTCCGATTCACGCTGCAAAGTCAAAACTTGAAGAGAAGTTTTAACCTGCAATGAGAACCAAAAGAAATGGCATTTTGATTATTTAAAATGCTAAGAAGAAGTAGACTGAAGTATTTGCTAATGTTCCATGACACATACAAGATGCCTTCCAGCATGACGGTAAGGCTGAACCACAGGAAGTCCTAGCGGAGTTGTCCAACGAACTGGTTGGTTTTCTGACGCAATAATCTGTTGAAAGTTTATGAAATATTCAACCAAAAAGCTTTGATCAACTTTAATGAGTAAAATGATAATGCAAATGTAAAAGAACAAAAAACAAAGCCCAATGTCTTTTCATTAGTGTTTATTTGTTAATATTCAAGAACCGGACACAGCTTTAGGGTCTAGGATTGGGGTGAGGAAAAGAAAAGCAAATAAGGGTATATTCCACAGTTTAGTTACTAGAGAAAAAAGTGCAGAAAGGAAACTTGAATGACCTTTGCACATTCTCCAAGCCAGCTCATGATGCTCCTTGCTGCTTCAAACATCTCTCCTAGTGCAGTTAACGTAATCTATCGAGAACCAAAATGCAGAACTTTAATGTCATAAGTTATCAGGAATTCCTAAGAAGAAGTTCACTTTTGTATATAATTCATAGACATTTATCTATATTAAAGTACTTCTACTGTCAACTGATTTAATATTAAAGTTGCAGGCCTAAAGTTATGCCATACGACCCATACCTTTGCTGCGTAACAGGCTGCACCAAAGATCTCTGCATCATCTGCAATGGCACCACGCTCCTTTAATCTTCTCTTTATTTGATCGCGAGCACCAATATAGGTTACACCATAAACTGATGTCATCACTGTCTGCTTAACCAACTTCCGGTCCACCTGAACACCATTGTAGAGAAAATATTATGGTTAATTTACAGGGATAGGGAAGTAAATACAATGGCGGTAATGAAATATCATATGAACCAAAATGTAATTTCATAAACGTAGTTTATCATCAAACTTAGTACTTGCTAGATGAAGTATGTATCCTAATAACGGATTGAAGTGTAGGCTTGGACAAAAAACAAAAATATTCATAATAATGTTCAATAAAACAAGAACTCAAATCTCAGGCAACATCAATAAACATGATTGATATTAAACCTGATTAATAAGTAATCTTGCGCGCAATGCATCAGGAAATACTGCAGGATCCTTTTGTGCATCACTCCTCATGATATCAAGAACCCTGCATAAATGAATAATCAAAAACTAGTTTGTTAAATTTCTTGTTCTTCTTGATGAAAGAAAAGGCTGGAGTATAAACTAATCCATCCAAATTTAATTAAGCTACATATACAAAATGAACAAAAGTATTGGATGTCTAACTCATCTAAAAGAAATGAATTACCTTAAATAAATAATTCATCTAAAAAAACTCAATAGGTACTAGAGTATACCTCCAAGGAGGATCTCAAAAAAATTGTACGGGAAAAAACAGTAGTTACACTATATATGAAATTAGCTTGAACACCAATATCATCTTCTATATGATCATAAAATTCAGAAAAGAATAATTGAAGAAGGCTAATTACTTTCCACCTACTACACATTAATATGACACGTTTCTCAAAAGGAAACTGGGTGTTTTTCTTACATATTTTGGCATGAAATCCATCTGATTAAAACAACTAAAGAGGAACTTAGACACCGTTATAAATTTCACCTTCTACAGAAGGAAAATTATACATTTAATACAAAGAAGCATCTGCAATGAATAGAAGTGGAACTACCTGGAAGCTATTCCTGAGTAAACATCAGCAGGGTTTTCTCCGGCAACCAAATTAACAGCAGCTGCTCCTAACTGAATTAGTTATTAAATAGGACAATCACACAAGTCTGAGTGATAAAACTTTGATAAAAGAAAATAAAATGCAATATATCAGAGAATGAATAACTTTCATGTTCAATATACAGAAAACAGTCATACTATGATATTCTCTCAAACTTGAATCGTCAAATGTGGCATACCAATATATTTCAATAAACTTATGTTTTAAATATTTACCAAGACTATCAAAATTTATGAGCTTAGAATATCAACGAACTAATATTGGAAATTTTTTGAAAATTAAATTTATGTAGAAATGGTCGTACAAACCATTACTTTAAAAAGCACTATGAACCCTTATGACAAAACAATGAATTGAAATTTGAGAAGTAAATTTATAATATTACTATAAGATGTAGAATATATATATATATATATATATATATATATATATATTATTAAGATTTATCTTCTGAAATCTTACATATATATGTTTAATTTTATTTTTTCATCAAACATGGACTAGACATCCAATTAACTTAGAATTCAGGATGATTGACTAGAATCCATAACTAAGATATATTAGGAAGCATGCTTTATTTTTAAATATTTCGAAAGCATGTACATAAATTATCATAATATGAACTACAATACTAAAAATCACACATCTAATATTTCGAAAGTGGTTTTAATATTATTAAATATTTATTAAGGGGGCAATAAAACAATCATTGATAAAACAAAGAAACAAAAATCACCTTATCTCTACCGAGAGCAGCATAGTGCTGTAAGCCATTGCAGGAACCATCCTAGAAAATTGCAAGTGGAAAAAAAAATCACTAGGAAAGATGATTATATAGCTAGGATTTCAAATAACAATAAAAAGAGAAAAAATTATTATTTTAAAACAAACCTGGTGCACTGGAATATGTGAGATTGTTTTCTCAGGAGACGGACTTCTCAGGGCTTCAGAAAGATTAATACATGCTGCCAAAAACTGAAATGGGTCTTCTGCATTCAACCACCAGCGCTTTCCTTCAAGTGGTCTATCTGCAGAATCAAATATATCATCCAAATGATTCCCAGTAAAAGTCATTCGACCTTCAAGAGATAACTTGTCCACACCATTGGCAAATAAATTTGCCAAGTGTATCTTAAGCCAGTTTAAGCCTGATCTTCCTAAAGGTCGTCCCTCTGCAAACTCTAGGATTCCTCGACAGATGTCAGAACCTAAATGGTTTAAGTGCGGGTGCATGGGGTACGCGCGCCCTCGAAAATCAAGGTTGTGCGGGTAAAAGAAACCTTCTTCCTCTTTCATTTTTCGTGCAACCTATCCATTACAAGAAGACACCAATAATTATTACGATTGATAAGGAAATTGCATTTAAGTCCCACGAGAGTGGACACACACCACTTTTAATATAACGCTTTGGCCCCAACTTCTCCCCCCCCCCCCCACATTTCACTCTTTCTTCCCCTTCCCATCTAATTTGGGACCAACACAAAATGCAAAACAAAGACAGTCCCATGGGACCAAAACCGCAAAGCAGAAATTGTTCTATGGAACCAAAAGTGCAAAAAATGGATGGGAAGGGGAAGAAATGTGCAAAGAAGAATTTAAAAGTTGAGAACAGAACTGCTAATTCTGAAAGCACAGGACTAAAAGTGCTGAGTGTCCAGTCTCGCAGGACTAAAAATGCATTTTTGTTTCTGGAATATGTTTGGAAATGAGAGGATGAATCTTACAGCAAGTTTGAGCTCTATATCGCAACGTTGTGAATACCTCTCGCTGTTCTCTTTTTTGATAGATTTAACTTTCCATCTCCATTTCTTAAGTATTGCTTCATCATCTGTATCTGGCTGCTCTGGAAGAGGGATCTGCGTGAAAAAGGAAAATTAGTGATATATGTTTATGTAAATGATCCAAAATAACCAAATCAAGGAAAACGGATAAAAATCTAATAAACATACATCATCACGGTCGACTAAGTTCGCCAGACAACCTCCACTAGCCCATATTCTATCTATGGTGCTTAGAACTCTCTTATTCACTCTCCACTTGGTACTTCCAAGAGTATCCAGTGCCTGGAAAGATAGCTGCGGTTTAATATAACACGGAATCCCCTTGTCACTAAACCAAGAATTCACATGTTACAGACCTCAAATACTTGTTTCATTTGTTCCCTAGGGGCTCTTTTAACCGCCTCACGTTGTTGTCTTGCTCCATGTGTGCGCATTACATATGAAGACAAATATAAATATGCACCCTTGTCATAACTACAAAAGAAAGCATCCATGTCCAGAAACATCAATCAAAAGTAAAGTTCAGACTTGGGTCTAACAAATAGCCAAACATTATACAAATTATGAATTGGAACTTATATGCTAACTAGCACAAAACCATCTAACGATTATAGAAAATAGCAAAGACGTCAAAAGAGATTTATTTATTTAATACTTTTTTTTTAATGAAAGTAACAATTGTAAAAGTTCATCAAAATTAATGGAAAGAAAATATAGACTATTGAAGAATTGGGAAATAGAAGCAAGTCATTATACCCTGTCCACTTGACTGGATGCACTAACATCGGCATATAAGGGATAACCATGTGCCTAGCCTGTAAACAAATGTTATCTCTTAGATTTAAATCTATGTACACCGTGACAATAATGAAAAGAAGTCAAAATAGAATTTTCATGTAGAAGTTATCCAGTATGGTGTGTCTGTTCATGTCTTCGTGCCTCTTGATCCAAATTGTATTCCGTAATCTCAAACAATTTCTCAATAATTCCACTATGTGGTGATTAATTGTACCTAGTTTGAACTTAGGAAAGGGAAGATGTTAGTAATTAACTTACAGTTCTTTCTAGACCTTTACGAACAAGTGGATCACATTGGATAACACCATATTTTCTGCTAGCCCTGTAAAAGAGAACCTTGTAAAGATAGTTGAATACTTGAAGCAACATAATAAGACCTGGATATTGATTGGGAGAGTATACCCTACTTTGTTTCTTTTTTCACAGTTTTAAAAGTGTGTACAAAGGCAGGTCGAATATCAGGTGGACCCTCTGCTAACTGATCAGCTGGAGGCTGTATGTAGGCAGTTTGTATAATCAATTCAATGAGATGGCTTCCAATCTGAAAATTACAAAGAATCATTAGCCCGTTGGATTTCTATAGCTGTAACCTTGCTGCAATGATCTCCAGATTTGGTTCGTACCTTTGCTTTAGCATCTTGACCCCACGGCTGTGATTCAATTTGTCTATTCACTATATGCCTCACTGCTCGTAGCTTTTGCTTTTTCATCATACTAGTAACTCTTTGTCGCAGTTGTTGTTGTTCGTGGTCATTGCTGTCTAATCCATCTCCTTCCTCTTTTATATCTTTCTCAGCCTTTTTCTTCTTCGTATTCTCTAAGAATTTGTGAATTTTCACCTGATCCATAATGAAATTATGTCACCCATTGTACTAATCTACATTACATTTTCAATAATATCAGACAAATAAGCTTAGGATAATTGTGAAGAAGTGAGAGAGGACATTATTATTCTTCTTCGTACTAGGAGATGCATTAACTATAAAAATATCTCCATGCAGCCCTAAAAATAGATCACAACTGTGCCTATTGTTATTTCCGATGGCAACATTAATTTTTTTTCTTTCTAAAAGGTCATAGGAAAATTATCCCAAAGGTAATTTCCAATTACTTGTGCCACCATAATTGTATAAAAGCCATCATTGCCTCCATTTTCACAACTTCTGAGGTAAAAGGCCATTTTGCCCTCATACACAGTTTTTATTTATCAATTAGATTACTATGTATAACCAAAAGATATATTGCTTCATGACCTAATTTTCACTCTCATCTACTTCCACTTGTTCTTCATAGCCCTTCAACAACAAACAATATTATCTATTCACCACACAGTACAATTTCGAACATGATTTTCAAGTTTCCACCATATTTTAGCATCCACAACTTTTTAATGTTCATGAGCAGTAACCTGTGTTATTCAGATTCAATACAAACTCTATTACGTTAGGCTATTCTTGGCTCAATAAGAGGGAGGAGAAAGGCAAAGAGGATATGAGTGTTTACATTACTTTACGATCAGCCAATTTGACAACCCATAACGTTAAATTTTTCCCAATACCACAATGTATCTGACTTTATTACCTTATACTTCCTCTGTTCAAACTATTCCAATCATCAATATAATATTTTTTTGATAATAATCCAAACATCAATATAATTCCCACTGGTTTAGTTACTTCAGTTTCTGGTCTGGTTTGACATGAACTTTAGATAAACCTACAGTTTCCAAACTGCAAGGTAGCGCTTGATGGTTCTGAATAAAAGCAAACCTCTGATCTAGTCATTTTTTGTTTCTGAAAACAAAACACTACTTGTATTAATAAGGACAAAATACAAGGGAAAAGTGCAGAGATTGCACTAAGAAGAAAGTAACACAAACAAAACAGACTAAGATGAAATCATTTCTACAATGCTTGCCAATCAGTAAGTAGCAGAAAGAATGGAATGCCTTTAAAAAGCTTAGAGTTAAACAACCACATGGCTGTCCAGAACCTAATCTTTTCCCATAGTTCTTCAATATTATGCTCTGTCTAGTCATTGATTTGACATAAGCATATTATTTTTGCTAGATCATACTGCAAACTCATTGAAATTAGATTGGAACCAATTAAGCTCTCTTCTCTTAATATATTTTCACGTATGGCATTTTACCTTATACTAGCTCTCTTTGCTTATAAGTAATGTGAGGTATGTGATTCTAACAAAAACTAAGTAAACAATGAATTTTTATTTTATTTCATTCCTCGTAGATGATATCCAATGTGTTTATCATTCTTTTCAAATTAGCAACGTAACACTACCTCTTTTACTTCCATAACTTAAATATTCAAACTCTTACTATTTAAACTAACATCATCAGCAAAGGTTTATTATTAATTAGCTTACCAACCTCCTGTTCAATGGCATCACCTATAAGGCAAGCCGCCTGCACTACTCGTGTACATCCATTCTCGCCCATCAACAATCCCATTAGCTTATGCATTGTAATAACTGCCATCATGTCAGCAGGCAAATGATCAAAGTACTTGGCATAGGCTGCTTTACTCTTCCCTGTCCTAATAAACTCCTGCTCTTTAGCTATCTTATCGCGCAAAGGCTCAAACCATCCTAGAAACAAAGACTTTATATAAGGCAAATTAGGAGCCAGCTTTTGCTCACACATATCTCTCAAAAGTTCCCCATACTCTTTAGCCGCTTGCTCCCAAGCCTCGGTCTCGATTTTCACTTGCCGCCTCCTAAGCGCCTTGTACTTATCATGACCAACTCCTTTATATCTCTTATGTCTCCACTGTGTGGAATACTGTCTCCTATCCTCTTTTCTCACCTCATTTAATAGTTCTTTAACTTCTTCAGAAACTGAGATGTGAACATTATTTTCCTCTTCAGCATCAGTGGTTGAAACCTCCACCGCCTCAGCTACACTTGCATAACTCTTTGTGGGGCACAACCCATTAAAATTTATTTGGTTTTTAACCAAAAACTCATCCCGGCTCGAAATAGCAATGGTCTTCTGGAAACCCAATTCAGGAAAATGAATATGGGAGTGAAAATCGACCTCAAAAATGGGTCTTTGCTTAAATTTATTGAGAGTAATTGAATCTTGGGAAAATCCAAGAAAGTTGCAAGTTGGAGAGAATGAGTGGGACTTGCGGGAGAGCTTTGATGGGGTTTTTAGAGTGAATTGCTTGGCAATGTTTCTCCACATAACTGTGGAATTTTTGTTGGGGTTGAAGATGAAAACTTTGGGTTTGTGAAAAGGGGTTATTCTTGAACGATCAAGCTTTATGATGCAAGAATTAGGGGTTTTGCTGCTGGACATCAAAATTCACTTGAAAAGGTACTGGAAAATTATTTAGGAAATTAGAGAGATTAAATTCTCATTTGTAGTTGCCGACTATAAACCCTCCTAAAACCTTTTCCCTAATACTATTGGTTTGTGTTACATTCTCCTTTTTGGGCCTTATGCACATGTGATTGTGATTGTAAATTTTGGGCCTTTGGCCTAACTATGGAATGTTGAGACAAATATTTGTATTTCAATGACATTTGGGCTTGTTAACAAAGGTACGTGGAAACTGGAAAGTGATATTTAGCTTTTTATCTTCTGAAAATTTTCTATTAATAATGTCTGGACATATGATGCACGGTGATTCTGATGTGCTAAACTTTGATTTGAGATCTGATGGAATAGCCGGAGCGCCATACTGTAATGGCTGGAAAGATATAGCAGCTCTTTCGTTGAGCTATGATGTGTTCTTAAGTCGATGGACTGGGATGGAATCATTTTTATGGGTATGATCATTTGTGGTGAATACCCCTTTGTGCGCAGAGTGTAGTGTGTACAACAGTATGGTTGGATCCCGAGGTTTGATGGAGGCACATCCTGTGATTTACATCATTCAGGGTTCTGAGGGTCCAGGATTAGTCTAGCGTAAGTTTGGACACCTGAGTTATAAAATAAATAAATAAATAAATAATGTTTCAATTCTTGTTGCATTAATAAAATATTATAGCCACAAGTTAAAGTGAGTTGTCTTATTTCATTTGAGCTTTATTTGTTAGTATTCGTAATATGAAATTTATTTTCCGTCCATGTAAGATTTTGTGTATCTTTTCTTATACTTTGATGTAACATTTTAGTGTTACATGATAAATTAATCCACCATCTAAGAATGTGTGGATCTACACAAATTTTGAATTTTCACTGTTATAAAAAAAATAATATGTATGACACAAAAATGTGAAATTAAAATATAATAAATGATCCACCTCGCATAGTTTATTCTTAACATTTTGTATATATCATCACTATATTTCTCGACTATAAACTTGAACTCGAGTCGAATTGAATCATTGATTATCTAGTCTGATGATAGTTAAATTTGAGTCACTTCAAGTCGGACTTGTAAAACACAAAAAACAAACCTACCATATCAAATACTAATAGACTTGGTCGATGATTTCTATAAGTACAACCCAAAGTGAAAATAAAATGAAATTGAAATATCCTGATTGAGTCGGATCTATCCAAATGGATATCCGATCCGTTGACAAATACAGCAAACATAATGAGAATTGGTGCGGGCTGCAGACCCACTATTTATTTTATCATTTAATTTCAAGAAGCCATTTCCTCTTCCCAATAGAAAAATGAATAAATATTGCAACTAAATTTAAATACCGAGCTACCAACTAAAAAGAGTGAAAAGAGGATGGTTGTTTATCTCCAAAAAATATACATAGAACAAGATTAGACCACAAAGATTAGGGTTTGAAAGAAAAAGGAAAAGGAATTTATTTTTGTTCTGCTACCTGAAGAATCTAACAGCATCAGCTCTGGCAATTAGATTGTTCTATCACAACTTAAGGTAACCCATCTGCAGATTCTTTATACAAATTTACTCTTCTTTTCGATTTTTTGCTTGTTGATTTTAATCAGAAGATACAACAATTTCTGTTCAAACGATTTTGTTATCCAATTTAAAGTATTGGACTTGGATCTGCGAGATGAACAGTCTAATTTGTTAACTGGAACTTGTTAGTTGTTGCTGCCCATTGGTTGTTAGGGTTCGCATTGTTTTTGTAAAAAAGTTTTTCATCTGATTGCTTAATTATTCCACTAGAATCGAATGTCTAATATTGCCTTTTTTTTTTTTTTTCCCATGAATAGGGGTTTGGATTTTTTATAAAGATTATTGGATAATAAAGATGGGGTCTTTATTTAAGACAGCTTGCTATAAGTTCTCAAAATTCCATTATCATAGGGCCATCGAACATAAATGGCTATTGTAAGAATCACGAGCAAGATTTGAAGTTGGGTTGGTGGAAGTTTATTTATAAAATGATTGAAATAGGGGAAGCTTCTGAACCTGGATCTAGAACATCAAATTCCCAATTGGTGAGAAGCATTTCTCTCCGTGAGGATGATATTTTTCATAGGCAATCAAGTTTTGGGGGCAGTGGGTCTAGGAACACCAGCCCGCTTGGTCATATGGGGTTGAGGAACACAAGTCCTTCTAGGCAGAAGGTGATTAAGACTCCACGAGGTTTAGATGAAGAAACCGTGGCCACGTTTAGTAAAACTGTACAACCCGATATCCAAATGGAAGATAATATATGGGCCATGCTGCCAGAAGATCTGTTAAATGAAATCTTAGCTAGGATTCCGCCATTCATGATATTTAAGCTACGCTCTGTTTGTAAGAGATGGAACTCGATTTTGCAAGACAATAGCTTCTTGAAGTTTCATTCACAATTGCCCTCCCATGGGCCTTGCCTTCTGACATATTGGAAAAATTCACAGACTCCTCAATGTTCAGTATTTAGCTTGCCATTAAAGCAGTGGTTTAGGATTCCGTTTACGTTTCTACCTCAGTGGGCTTTCTGGTTAGTTGGTTCTTCAGGGGGTCTTGTATGCTTCTCAGGACTAGATGGATTGACGTTCAAGACTTTAGTTTGTAATCCACTAACCCAAACTTGGAGGATTTTGCCAAGTATGCATTATAATCAGCAAAGGCAGTTGATTATGGTAGTTGAAAGGAAGGATCACTCTTTTAAGGTCATAGCCACTAGTGATATTTATGGTGACAGATCTTTGCCCACAGAAGTATATGACTCAAAATTTGACAAATGGTCGCTTCACCAAACTATGCCTGCCGTAAATCTATGCTCCTCAAAGATGGCAATTTGTGACTCGAGGCTCTATCTAGAAACTCTTTCACCACTTGGTTTAATGATGTACGTACTAGATACAGGCCAATGGGAACATATACCTGCAAAGTTTCCTCGTTCATTGTTGGATGGGTATCTGGTAGCTGGAACACAGAAGAGACTCTTTCTAGTTGGAAGAATTGGGTTATTTAGTACAATTCAAAGTATGAGGATATGGGAGCTGGATCATTCAAAATATGTTTGGGTTGAGGTAACTAGAATGCCACCAAAGTATTATCGAGCTCTTTTGAGGCTCTCAGCTGAAAGATTTGAATGCTTTAACCAAGAAAATTTGATATGTTTCACATCTTGGAATCAAGGAAAAGGCCTTCTCTATGATGTGGATAAGAAGATCTGGTCTTGGATAGCTGGATGTGCTCTTCAATCATTCAACAACCAGCTCTGTTTCTATGAGCCAAGATTCGATGCTGTAATCTAAACAATTTCTGATCTGGGATTTTTGTTTCCTTTATTTTGAAGGCCAGTATTTGAATGTTCTTCATTATCAAGGCCTTCATTGCCGGAGTTAGAGAATTTTCCTCTGTGGAGTTATTGATCATTGGCTGATTGGCAGTTTTAAGTCAATTGAACAAAATAATGGTTAAACTGCACCCCTGGTAATGGCTGTACAGACAGTAATTCTAAAATTTAGAGCTTCTATGGACGACTCAACTTGACGTTTCAAAACTGTAAACAACTAATCCGCCTTATATATTGTAATTATGAGCCATTGTTATGGTTATCTGTTACTCCGTGGATATGCTGATTTTATTATTTTCATTTTCTCTGTGCATATTCCTTATGCTTGAGTTGGAAGCTATCTGTCATTACTGATGTTAGTAGACTTAGACTTGTTTTATCATGTTCAAATTATATCGAATTCTGCACATTTTGATCAGTTTAAAGAGTTTTGTGGATATCAGGTCTCTCTTCCCCAAATCGTCTTATATAAAACAAGTTTTGGGGTGCAATAATTGTTCCATTGCATTACACATTCTACATGAACTTTTGTCATAGAAGCTGTTTTAAAATTTATCGAGTCTCTTGTGGCTCAAGTTGTTAGTTTGGATGCTTGAACTTGTGTGTGTGTGTGTGTGTTAGTGGAGGGGCTATGTGATAGTTTTGGTTTCTACTAACTGTGAGGTCTGCATATATTCACAATATCAGTAGACAATTACATGCCTTTGGCTTTGGGCACACTTAGTGTATAGACGCCATGCTAAGTCCATCTTCATAGAAACTGCATGAATGACATGGAGAAATATTATAGTCATCTGATAACCAATAATAGTAGTGGATGGAAAATAACATTCCATTTTTTGCTCTTTCTTTTTTCATGACTTGTGGAAGTACTATTATTATTTTGTTATATGTAGAAGATATGTTTATTTTAATAATCATACGCATCAGAAGCGAAAGACCTGCACATTATTTGTTAATTTCGATCCTCAATATTCAGTTTAAAACAAACTTTTGTTTTAGGCTGCTACAAATTTTATACACTATAATAGATATGCTCATATTTATTTATTCCCTAAATAAATTGGGAACTTCTTATACTTGGTGATTCTCGGAATATGCTTACTAAGACCTGGTCTACCTTGTGGTTGAAATTACACCACATTATTAATTAATTGTAATGATGTGGTGCTCTCACAATGGTGATGTGATATATTTTTAATCACAAGGTCTAGGAAAATCAGGTCAAAGTAAGAATGTCCCGTGATTCACTACACTATATTATAGCATGCCCAGTTCACTATAGAAAAGAAGTATTCATTGGGCCATTGGCTACATAAAACTCCAAGACATTTGGTCATTTTACTTTTACATGCATGCAGTACTAGTTTGATCTATGTTGCAAAGTTGTTATTTACTTGTTGATGCTGGGAAGGTAAACCTTCTTCCAAATCTAACCACAGAAGGTCCTATTTTGAATGAGGAAGAGTTTCTCTTGTTTTATCTTCCATTCTATTTTACTTTCTCCCTTGGGATTTGGCGAGGAGTTTTGAGATAGTAGTTGAAAAAGTTAAAAGATTTAGGTACTTTATATTTTTGGCCTCAAATTTGTTGAGAATATAAGTTCCATGCACGTCATTATTTTTTGATGTGGTTAAAAGATTAATGTTAAATAGCAAGTATGAAATTTTAACTGGATCTTGTTTAATTCACCAAGGGTCCAGGACTCCAGGCCAAGAATTTGTAAAGCTTGGAGAAATGTGAAACACCACCTTAATGCAAAAACAATTGCAGTATATATATCTATCCCCAGTTGATTCCTCAAGATGACGTTACTAATATAATAAATGTTTGGGTAACGAACAAGGTGGACATGGTATTGGTACTTGTAGCATTACATTGCATTGTGTCTCACCAGCTTTTGTACAACTTCAAATGAACTTATACGTACGTACACTGTGTACTTGATATTTCATAACTGGGAAATGAAGGTTGATGATGGATATAGCAACGTACATAACTTTTATATATATACATGAATGAACTTGTTTTTAGAGGTGAATTTGTATACATACATAATACCTTATAACTAGAAAAGAAAAACAAAGAAGAAACTTTTTTAAGAAGCCCAAGAAACCGACTCAACACACTGATCTCAAGAAGGAACCACTGGAAAGTACGTATCAAAGTGCATGCCAATGCCATCATGTCCTAAACAAAGCTCTTTAAACTAGACCAGCTGTTGGAAATTACTATAAGAAGAAAAGTGAGCAATCCCATGCAAAAAATATTCCGTTTGCCCACGTTGTTGAAGCTCTTCATTTGATGCTCATGTTTTTCTCTGTTTATTCATGCCTTGTTAATCGCAACCGAGCCTGATTACACCTACCTCCTTCAGTTATTGTCAAAATAATATTCTAGCTAGCTGCATTAAAGTTTCATTCATTATATGTTGGTGCTTCGATCTACCAAGTCCATGTTCATACTTTTCATTCTTTCACGCCTCAAGGCACCTATATATCGGACCCATGGTTTGAGACATGTCACACTAACTCATATACGACCTGGTTTAGGAAATGTCAGAATTTTCTTTGAATTCAAACTTTGGAATAAAAGAAGGTTAACATTACGAGATTAATTCAGTTTCATGTCGAAATAAAAACGTAAATTTTGAAATCAAGCATATATAGGTACCCAAAGGTAATTAATTACTGCTTATATCCATGATAAAATATATACGTGAAATATTAACAACAACATATCTGCTGCTGCAGTGTTTTTACATTTTAGCCAATGAAGTAACATTAATTACTCACAAAACAATTAAGCATCTCTTATATGACATTTATCTGAATATTATAACATTTGAGTTCTTCTAAGCTCTGTTTGTAGCCAGAGCCAAAGTCATAAAGAATTGAGAAGAACTAGGCTAGTTGTCGGAATCCTAACTTAACTTTGACTCTGCTTTATTTGTAGTACTAGTACTCTATAAAATCCCACATTGCAACTACTTATATATCTGCTTCATCTGTTCAGTTGTTGAAAAAAACATTTAAAAACCAATATACCACAAATGGCATCTGGAACTTATGCTAATTTACTTCTGATTCTTGTTATAATTTTGCTTGCTCTGGAATACTCTAAGGCAATTGATCATGAAGGTACATATATATACTCTCCTTTTTCATATTTCATCAAATTAATTCATCATTGTTTGGTTCTGTTGTTTCTACAGGAAAACTAAGAAAGAGAATGTGGCTAAAGGGCAGTAAAACAAGAAATGGTTTGTTTCTACTTCACAGTGTAAGTCGATCTCTAACTCTCTGTGTAGTGTATGTTTAATTACTTTTTCGTTTTACAGTTCTTGGATTATGGCAATAATTATCAATTAATTAAATATGAGAACAGAATGCTTTGGATGCTGATGGTAGAAATATTTTCGGGGGAAGAAAACTATTGCAAGGACTGAATGAAAAACGATCATATATTTCAGGTATAAATCGAGTTTCATGATATATCAAGTATTTAGCAAAAAATAACTGCATTACTATATTTTAAACTTGTCAACTTACACATTTTATGTAATTGGGTACAGGACAAAATGAAGCACAATATGATTCTAAGGCCTGGGTTGAGGCCGTTGATGAGGTCGCAAATCTAATGCGCAATGACTACAACAAGGAGGCCAATCGGGCTAGACGGAAGCCGCCCATCCACAATCAGGAGCCAAAGAATTGATCAATTAATGATATATTTGGATAGTGTAGTACATTTTGGTAAGTAATGAATTAGTTATAAGTTTAGGCTTCACAATTTTGTCCCACAAGTGAAGTAACCAAACCTAATTATATATTTTATTAACTACTTCATTATTTGGTATATTAACAAGTGATGCAGTGATAGTGTTTAGAAATGTAGTAGGTTTTTGTTTCTTTTTTCTCTTTTGGATCTCAACATATATATATATATATATATATATATATATATATATATATATATATCATATTATTGTACATTATATATTCAATGAAGTCTACCTAGTTTCAGTAGTTTGCTTTTTTTTTTTTTAACATCGGCTGCGTGAAAAATGATGTAGCTTATAAATGGTTAAGCTTAATGAAATGCGTCTAACACTACTTAAGCATCCAAATCTTGGAAAATAAAATAAGAAATTATTTGAAACAGAAGGATGTGTGCATGGGAAGGCTCATTTCATCCAAACAAATGTGGTTCAGTTCTTGATTGAATCATTTCACGTTATGGGTCAAGGTTCGGGTTAAATTCGACCGTGCTCTAATTCATAGGTGAGCATTGTTTGAGCTTGGGCTTCAAGAGCGAGCCCCAACACGAATCAACCCCGAGAGCTAAGCCAATCAGACGGATGAATAACAACAAAATACACAGTGAATCAAAGCTTACACGAGGAACAAAACCAATTACCCTCACGGACTAAAACTCTAAATCCAACAAAAACCAAATAAACGTTGTTAAAGATTTGATATACATAATGTATTTAGCTTTTTTAAGTCCGACTCCAACTAAATCTTAAATGTATTAATTTGCAAATAAACACTTCACATTTAGCTCTAAGCAAATAAACACCTATCTGAATTTGGATGTAAATCCAGTCAAATTCATATTCCTTCATTCCAATATTTCCTACATATTCACTCAATGTATCATATAAAATTTTAAAAATGAAAATTATAAAATCTCTCACATTTTTACGGTGTAAAATGATGTAGGTCGATTATTACAAATGTCACATTATAATTTTTCACAAGAAAAAAAAAAAAAAAAATTCTAAAGGATAAAACGTGTAGTAAGGAGTACTTTTTTAAAGAAGAAGAAAGTACTATTAATGTTGCATGCCATGATTCTATCCAGAATCTTTTATTAGAAAGAAAAACTTACCGAGAATATTATATTATAATGGTTGGCATTTACATAAGTATGAACACATATATACACATCAAGGCATATTTTATATTTTCTCCAATCAATTTTTCTTTATCCATTAATAACTTTATAAAAATTTATAATTAATAATTTAATTATTATTTTACTAATAAGTTAATAATATTAAATATATGACAATATATATATATATATATATATATATATATATATTAATATTTAAATTTTTTAATACATCATAAATATAAATAATTTAACATAATAAATCTCTTAAAATATAATTTTTTTTATCAAATATAACCAACGGAGTATATAATGGGATGGGACGGAGTATTTATTTATTTATACAGGTGGCGGGTTGAAGAAATTGACATCATTGACCCCTGAATTTTCAGCAGTTGACTTCTTCATCCCACCCACCAAAAAATGTTAGTCTCTTTATATTATTTATTACTTAAAAAGCAAATAATTAAACGAGAGAAACATTTGAGCTGCCAGTGTTTAAGACCTTGGAAAAAAATTGTTGACCCATCACCCTTGCAAGATTTGTTCACGACATTTTGTGCAGCATGTTAATTGACTTAACAAATCGATTTAAATTTAAATTCAAATTAAAATAGAGATAACTAACAGATAACAATATTCTAAATATACCAGCTAATTTAATTTTAAAAAAATAACAAATAATGATAATAGCACCCTCGTAATCAGAAGACACATCAAGTACGCAAGAAGAAAGTTGTGCATAGCACATAGGACATAGCAATTGTATCAATATGGTATGAAATGATGCCTAGTTTAATTGATCTTAGCTTAGGAAGATATTTAATTCGATTAATAAAGATTTTAGTTAGTTACTTAATGGCAATTGGAATTTAAGAATTTTTCAATGTCTTGACCTTACCCCGACCTCTTCTTCCTCTATAAAGAAAGGTATAAGTTGAGCCATCACTTTTGAACAAGTATTATTCCTTATTATTCTCAAAGATTTATTAGCAAAACCATTTTTATATTTGATGAAAATTATTGAAAAACTCAACTAATCCTCCATTTAAGATATATTTTAACATATTTACTGAATGGAAAATGCTTTTATTATCTTGCTTACATAGTGTGTCACCATTTTTTTTAAATTCTTTTTTACATGGTTATAAAGTCAAGAAAATTGAATACCATCGAAAAAAATTAACCAAAACCACTAAGAAAAAGGCGGATATGTCTTAGTCCCCCTCTTAAACCCATAAAAATACGGCAACTTTGGCTTCTAATGCCAAATAGCCAATTATTAAAACACTTTACTAAATCTTATTTACCAAAACCCATTTATTACTCGTCTCTCTAAACGAAAAGCGTTTTACCAAATTAAAAAACCCTCAGGAGATCATGTATCATACTTTCAGCTGCTCTTCATCTTCTGATCATGATCAAAATTGATGGGCTGCTCTATGTAATGGGTAAGATTTCTCCTTGGGATTTTCCTTTTGTTTTGTTTTTGTCTCAAAATTCAGCCACTATTTCAAAGTATGAATGAATCTTGCATCTTTTTCAGTGATTATTTTGGTTATCCGAAATTCTAACTGTTATTTACTCTTCTTGAAGTTTCCTGAAGACCCTTCTGGTTTGTACACAAATTGATGCTTTAATTTATTAAATTTTGAAATTAATTTCGAGCTAACTTTTTCGTGACTTTGTATAAATATCGAAAACCCCTCTGAGATTTTGAATAACTTTCTTTTTTGTATTTTTTTCTAGTCTTGATATGTTGTTTATTGATGGTTCCATTTTAATCATTCATGAGCTTTTTTTTCTGCTGCAGCTTTCTTTGTTTATTATCTATTCGCTGTTAATCACTACAAAATTTAGGTGTATTCTTATTTGGTATTGTCTGGAATCTGGAGTTCTTGTGATTTTACTCAATGACTTTTCGATGATTAATAAAAAGACAATGCCACGAGTGAGATCATGTAAGGTGAATGTAGTTTTCATATGTAACCTTACATGAAAATTTGAAAAATGGATATAGGTGAGAAGAGAATTGAAAAAGTTCAGAGCTTTATTAAAAAAAATTAAGAACTGATGAATTTTCAGTCATTTTCCGGTAGGTGAATCAAAAGCTTATATAATACTATTGTGATAATCATAACTTATTTCCCCATACTTCTCAGTCTTTATGTATTTTTTAAACAAATTAATAATATTTGTACAATTACAGTGACCACAACACATTTCCTACAACATGTTAATGTTTTATGATATCGAGGAAGGACCAGAAGATGGTTCGTAAAGCTGATTTGGTTATTATCGGCATCACTGTTGGCTTGGCTGCGGGTATACTCATAGCATGTCTTGTATTTTTTGGCATTTTATGGTACAAGAAACAAGCCCTTCTTAGGCGCAATGAGCATTCTGTTTCTGCCCTTCCAATACGCACTAATGGCTTAGGTACAAGCATTGATTCAAGTGCATCTCTTTCGGGCTCTATAAATATCAAAGGACCAGATTATCTTTCACCAAAAACTCAACATTCTTGGTGGAATAATCACACCAAAGATCGATTTCCTTCCGCATCTGGTATTCCTAGATACAGTTACAAGTATGTAATCCCATTTTAATTAGTTCTCATACGCATTTACATCTGGCTCGAGTACTGCACTCACTCCTACGTTTTGCATAATATGCGTACACATGATTTATTTCGATGTGCATATTCAGAGACATTCAGAAGGGCACACAGAACTTTACCACTATTCTGGGCCAGGGTTCATTTGGCCCCGTGTATAAAGCTGTAATGCCTGCTGCTGGTGAGGTGGTTGCTGTCAAAGTTCTTGCTTCAGATTCCAAACAAGGGGAAAAAGAGTTTCACACTGAGGTATGTTCTTTCTCGCTAATCATTGATGATTAACTATCTATTGTAGGTGACAATATCAGGAAATCAATGAAGTCAACTAAATAAAAAAAGTAATTAGTTCAATAGGAAACCAATGGTTCTAGATAGTCACCTATATTTTCCTTATACTCCTTCATTTGGCCTGAAGTGAAAGTGTTTTGACAAATATAACTCTATATCACCTTAGAACTTTTTCCTATGCTAAGAATTAGGTAGACAGAAAGCATTGTGCCATGAAAAGGACAAAGAATTCGTTTTCCCTTATATTTATGATCTAAGAAACCATATAAGATTGGGGAAACTTATCACAAATTGTATAGAAAATTGAACTAAATCTTATGTAATGGACATTGATTTTCAGTTACTTGATTTACTACTTTTTATTTTATGAATTACTTTATTTATTACATTTACTAATTTACCCTTTCTCCTTTTCAGGTCTCTTTGCTAGCTAGACTGCATCATCGCCATTTGGTTAATTTAGTCGGATATTGCGTTGATAAAGGGGAACGGATGTTAATTTATGAGTACATGAGCAATGGAAGCTTGGAAAACCTTCTTTATAGTAAGTCTTTTCTGCTAGATATTGAGATTAATTGAAGAGTTACATGTTTCAAAGTCAGTAGTTCATGGTAATATCCTGGTCAATGCTATGAATTTAGAGAAAGAGGACCATGTTTTGAGTTGGGAAGATCGACTACAAATAGCACTAGACATTTCACATGGGATTGAATATCTTCATGATGGGGTAAGCTGAATAATACGATAATTAATAACTACTATGGCTATTTAGAAAACTAGTCTTTACAACTTTGTTACATTCATAAACAGGCAGTGCCTCCTGTGATACATCGAGATCTGAAGTCAGCTAACATATTACTGGATCATTCAATGAGAGCAAAGGTTCGCATCATAAAATTGCCGTTGTTGCTTAAGCTAATTGTAATGTTTGATGTAGTATTTCTTCTATATTCTTTGTAACTAGGTTGCTGATTTTGGGTTGTCCAAAGAAGAGAATTCTGATGGCCAAAATTCAGGCCTTAAAGGCACACATGGGTATATAGACCCCATGTATATATCAACAAACAAGTTCACAACAAAAAGCGACGTGTATAGCTTTGGTGTTATTCTCTTTGAGCTCATCACTGCCATTCACCCACACCAAAACTTAATGGAATATGTCAATCTTGTAAGACACACATCAGATTCTCACTAACTCCATTACTTTTGGTTCTTGAACTTTAGTGAGTAAAACACACTTTTTTTTTTTTAAATTTTACTCACTAGAATCCAAGAATCATTCACTCTGTAATTCTGACTTAATTTTTTTCTCTCTTCTAGGCGGCATTGAGTTTGGATGGTGTGGATGATATAATTGATTCAAAGATTGTGGAGACATGCAACATAGATGATGTGAGGAACTTGGCCAAAGTTGCTCATAAATGCTTGCATAAAATACCCAAAAAACGACCCTCGATAGGAGACGTATCACAAGCTATTTCAAAGATAAAGCAAAGGCGTCTAGTTAAAGAATATACCATGTCTTTTGTTAGAGAAGATTATTCAAGAACCGTTAGTCGAATAGAATTACAGCAACAGGAGTTGAGAAATATGGCCAGTATAGATGAAAGGCTAAATGAATAAAACGTTCATTGTTATGTGATCCTTTTTTTCTTTTTGGATGCTGCAGGAGAGATGATGAATGTATTGTATTGATGCGAAACGCAAATATAATGAAATTTAACATTTGGTAGTCTAATACCAAGTTTAGTTTACAGATGACAACTCAAATGCTTTGGTTCTGGAATGCATATTCTTTATTTCGCGCCTTGTTTTTTGTATTCTCACTTACCATTTTCCCTACAAGTTGATCATATTCGTAGTAGTTGGAGCGAGTTTTAATCGGACATCCAATCAGAATCCGATCCAAATCTATTAATTTCTTTTACCAAGATCTTATGAATATGAAGAGAAACAAAACTATGAATATAACAAGATTCTATATATATTAATGTTCAAATCGGATTAATATTAAGTGCAATATTTGTAGAGTTTGTATACATTCAAATTTTATGTATTAAAGGGAATCATTTTCTGTAGAATAGATATGAAAAATACTACTCGTATCCCGAGGCTTGGTGGAGGCACATCCTGCGATTTACATCCTTCAGGGTTCTGAGGGTCCATGATTAGTCTAGTATAAGCTTGGATGCTGCTTTCGAATCGGCTGAAAGAGGATTTTGATGGGTTATCAAAAAAAAAAAAAAAAAAGATTATGTAAAAATATTCATCGTACCTTCATATGATTTATTTCTTATTTTTGCTAGTCAAGTTGGTAAATATATTCGGCATACCTGAAATTTGGATATCTGAATTCGATCTTTTTTTTCACCGCATCGGAGTTTATATATGGATTCGGAAACATGCTATCGAGTCGGGCCAGATTGATCCTGCTCCGATTTGAATTACCCACTAACAGCCCCAAGAGAAATTCCCACATGGGCCCAAAATCTTAATCCAACATGGGCTACTAAACACAGCCCAAATTTGCATCCCCTTTTACATTATTAGCTGGGCTTAGACCATGTTCGAAAACCATATGAAAATGAAATGAGATGACCAATTAGGCTATTAGCAGTGGTGCCAGTTAATTACCCCCAACCGCCCCCTGCCTACTGTAGCATTCATTCACCACCAGTTACCACCACCCTCGTGAATTCTCTTGGCGCTAGGGCTCCTCCTAAAAAGAAATTCTCACATAGGATTTAGTTTATGCGCGTGTCTTCATAATTGCAAGAGAATTCGGATTTTCGGAAACGCAAATGGTAAGAACTGTAAACCATGTAGAGGACGACGAAACTGCCTATAGCTCGTCGCCTACAGGTAATTCTATATCTATATGTTCGTCTGTGTCTGTGTGTGTGTGTTTTTTTTTTATATGTAGAATTGTTTATATTTCTGAGTTCGAGCAGAGAGCAAAAGAGTTGATCGAAAGGGGAACGCTTTACGGTCCAAGCATTCTGAGACTGAGCAACGCAGAAGAAGCAAAATTAACGAGAGGCAAGCTTTGTTTGTTATGATTTGGGATTTTGTTCATGTTATTTCTGTTTTGTGCAAGTTGGTGGTTTGTTTATATATGTGTCTGTAATTAACATTTTATTATGGAGTAGCATTTGGAATTTCAGTTGAACTGAAAATGGTTATTTATGTACATTCTAAAGCTATTCAGTTTGTAATTTAGCCCTTTATCTTTCCTTGAGTTTCATTAACCTGATGAGTCACGATAGGTGGTACTTAAATTACAATTTAATTTGTTGCAGATTTCAGATATTGAGGGATCTAATACCTGAAAATGATCAGAAGAGAGATAAAGCTTCATTCTTGTTGGAGGTTGGTTATCTCATTTTATTGCCTATTTTATTTTGCTATCATTCAGTAAAAGATTGTTTATTACATCTTACATATTGTAAAGGAATTCTAACAAAGTTGATTCCAATGCAGGTTATACAGTATATCCAGTTTTTACAGGAGAAATTGCAGATGTACGAGGGTTCATGTCAAGGCTGGAGCCCAGAGCCTGCAAAGTTGACACCACGTGTAATCTTTTACTATATTATCTTTGTGTTTCTCTCACGTCCAAGTCTATATTTTATTGGTATGAATCGATGTTATTTTTTTGTTACCGACAGAGAGTCAATTCTGGACAAATTGGAAGCTTCATGGATCAGTCTCATCTTGAGAGACATTTATCTGGTCATGAAGACAATATTATTCTCAACCCAACATTGCTAAGTAATGCGCAAAACTCAATAGAGTCGGACTTCGCTGGAGCTGCCTTATATGAACCAACAGATAACCCACCCATGGCAATAAATCAAGGCCTTCACCTGAACATGCCTCTGCCACCACATGTTTTTGAGGGTGTGCCTTGCCAACCCCATCAGGGATCCTTCCCAGATGCTGCTCAATTGTGGCGCGAAAGATCATTGATGGATGATTTTTCTGTTCCTAACAACACTACAAATGAGGAAGAACTGAAGAGTGTAAGTGGACAAGCTAGTATCTCAAGTGCTTATTCTCAAGGGTAAGCATTGGCTAAGATAGAAAAACAAATGATAATTTGGATTACCATGTTGCATAGTGTGGCTTGTTGTTTTGATTTTTGTGGAATTTTTATTTGTTTTCTTGCTCTATAAACCAGTACAGTCCCCTTAACAACATTTTGTGCATTAGTAACTTGATACATGAGATTGAAGTGCAGTTCATTTCACTCATTGTATGAGTGCTAAGATTTAGTAGTACAGTCAGCTCTCTAACATTTCATCATTTATATATCTTTAATGATATTATATGTCTTGAAAGTATTGTGTTATGCTTTGTTACTTTGTAAAAATAATTTAATGAGTATATACTTCTTTGGTTATCTTGAGATGCTACTATGCTAGACATTTCCAGATTTAAATCTTGCTCAGTTGTCTTTCTTGTAAAAACTTGATTTGTTCCCTTAAATAGTCCTACCTTACATAGTTGATTATTGGATTGGAGATTGTCTATTCTAGAAATCACATTTTCTTGGTTTATTATCGAATTTTAAGGATCTTTAAGGTAAGTTAAAACAGCAGATAGGACGCCACACATTGGAACCCTACATGGAAGTAGATCAGTGTAGTCTACTTTGAGAAGGCATTTTTTTTTTTTGTCTAGAAGTACATGTGCACTTGACTACTAATGCTTCTGATGATAAATATTTTATCTGTCCCCCAAGATTATTGTATAATGTACTCTCTTACATGGTGATGGGTATCAGTAACAAATGTGCTTTCTTGTTTACCTGTGATGGGGGTAAATCTGCTACATATCAAGGAGATTGTCTTTTAAATGACTAAATTACTATTCCAGTTGCTTCATTCTCAGAAATTACATCCTAATGTTTTAAAACATTACATAAGCTATTTGAATGATATTGGTCAAGAGGGTTGTCCATAGTCTGATATCTCTCTCTCCAGTATATATTTCTCTAGGATTGTAAGGTAAAGGTTCTCATTTACGTTAGATAGCGGATTGCATGTTGACTTATATTTCCATTTGATTACATCATCAATTAGGCGTTGGTTGATGATTCTTACAACCTATATGATATGTGAACTTCATAAGAAATCCCTCTCTCATTTCCTCAGTCTACTCTACGAACCATAATGTCTTCGTTCTCATTATTGATGTACAGTTTTTTTTTTTTCTGAACAGGTTATTAAATTCTTTAACAAGTGCACTACAATCTTCCGGAGTGGATTTAACCCAGGCCAACATTTCTGTTCGACTTGATATTGGAAGACGAACAAATATCGGAAATGCTGAGTCAATGTTCAATATGAAGGTTTATCCGTCTTTCTTCATTTCATTTTATAGCCTTTTCATGGTTTGGCTTGGCAATTTAGAATGGGTCGATAATAACCAGACATGGTAGAAAGTGACTTTATGTTTCCTTTACTACTCTGTGGTACTTGAATCAAATTTAAGCCCTACTGATAAATTTAATGTATGAATATGGTAATTGCTTACACTTTTCTGCCTGCTGACTATTCAGGATCACGAGAATGCGTGCGTCCTCAATGCTCTAGCTCCCGGGAACATTGGTGAGGAGGATTATGAACACCCTCACAAAAGGTTCAAGGCTGATCAGACGTAGACTTATTTTTCACTTTCAGAATGACAATTGCATTCAGTATATTATGTATGTCCTGCTGCATCTCCTTTCTGTTTTTTGGTAGAGAGGACGTGTTTGTCTGGATCACATAGGAGTAGCGTACACAGGTTGTTTTATTACTTTTTGTGTTAGAGGCTTCCATTCCATGTTAATATCTTCTTTTCTTTTAATGCTATTATGTTATATCACTGAAGTTGGAAGTTAATTATTTCTGTCATCCGTTTTTGTTCTTGTCATTCTGTGTTGGTCATGCCATGGTGTTTAAATAGTGACACTGATATAGATATTTATGGAATTCAATGGGTCCCTCCTAATTCCCAATAGAGAAGAGAAGTTAGTGTCGTCATTTGGGCCAATTTTAATCCAAATCTAGTCCAGTTAATTTAACATTTAAAATATTTATGAAATACATGGAATAGGTATGTGACCCAGAATGATTTCCATTTGTTAATATATGATGTATAAGAAAACGAACAAGTTATATAATATTCAAATATTGTATTCATAAAATTAATAGTATTAATTATATAATATAAAATAAATAAATATGGGTATGAAGAATCTGAGTATATCATAATATTCTTCACTAAAACTTTGCTGCTAATTGAAAGAATTGCAATAGTAAGTAAGGGAGAGAGATGTGATTGCATGAAGCCTTTTCTTTTCTTTTCATTTCATTTACCTAACACACACCAATCTATCTAACTATCTATATCCCTGGAAATAGCAGGGTGAATTCAAAATCTGTACAAGCACAGAGTCAACTACAATTCATGTATAATAATTGTGCACCACCCTTCTCAGACCCTTCACCAATCCATGATTGATCGACCAAGTATCTTATGAAAAAATGCGAGTTTCGCTTCTAGTATTTCATTCACTGTCAAGAAGACATTCATGTGGATTCGCATAAAAGTAATCTTCTTCCTTTGGTTTGTCTGAAATCATAACGCGCTTCTTTGGCCTCCCTGTTCGGTTTTCATGGGCCTCCTTAACCTTAAACGAGAACTCATCCCAGCTTAATGATCCATCATTATAGTTATCAATCAAACCTACCAAAACTCTTCTGTCCAATACAACGCTTTTCTTGAAACCTATATACCTGTAAGAAAACCAGTTCACAAAAGAAGAAAAAGAAAAAAAGAGTAAATAGAAATAGATCCCAATGAAAACATACATACATACCTGCGGTGTCCTTGTACGACTTTAGCCATATTCCCATCGTATGTAGGAACAAATACATCACTCTCTAAAGAAACTAAATAATCCAAAGCTGCCATTTGAGATGAGTGGTTCCGGATTAGCCATAAGTCCGATGCTTCAAGCAATGTCTCCTTTTTTACCTATTGCACAAAACAATGCTCTAAATTCTTTAACTAAATTCAAATATATTGAGTTTCTTTCTTTACTGACCATTTTAGGATATGCATTTCCCAAACTCCTCAATCTCCTTTCTCCACCGTATATTTCTCCAGCAGCAACATAAATTTGAATATTACGATCAATTCCGAGTGCAGTTAGTACTAAACCAGTTTCTTCGGGTGTCAAAGGGCATAAACCTTCCTTCCTTTTTAGCTCAGGATCTATGTCTTTCTCCTTCCACCACAAATTGGCGTATCTAGTTTTATTATGTATTTTCGGTTAGTAAAAGAAATGATTCAGCACCTTTGCGTACTAAAAAGGACATATGCAGGTTACCTCATTGACGTCAATTCCTTCACCTCCTCATCATTGCAGCCTCGAGTACAGCCAGAAAAAGACAACATATCCATTTCGTATCTAAGATGAAGAGCAAGGAAAGGACCTTTTTGCCTAAGAATTCTAACCACTTTTCTTCCCAATTCTTCAATTTGGGCAGTAAACCTCAAAGAACTAAAATTTACTCGACAACGTAGCTTCTGAATTTTTAGAGGTAACCCGTTATTCGCTAGTCGGGAATCAGTTTTACTGAATCGTACAACTTTGTGTTTTCTAAGAAGAGGAAGAATTTGTTGGCTGTAATAAGACATATTCGACCAACTCACAGGAGGTAACTCAGAGAACATTCCTAGCTCTACTCTTCGTTTGAGTCTAGGAGGAAGTTCTTTCAGTATTCGAACCTCGTCCCTTAAAGATGTAATAAAGTGATCAACATCAAATATGTCCTGGAAATTACTGCAAGAAAGAATGAAATTATTTACCAAAAAAATATGATTTGGGGGGAAATTGAGTAAAAGTTATTTCAATCAACCTTGGATCTTGCCAAAATGAAGTTTTATCCAATTCTGGGACAATCAGAGTTACATTAAGATATCTGGCAATAGCAACCATATCGCATATCTGCATATCAAATCAACAGTGGACACCAAGTCTTGAAGAAGTTTATGCAGAACAAAAAGCATAATGGAAATTAACAACTCACTGCTGCCCTCATTTGGTTGAGTCCTCCATTGCAAGAGACAACAAGATAACCGTTGTTTTTGTACACCCCTGAATGCAATACGAAACACGATTCAAGAGTAAGTACATTAAATCAAAGCTTTCGGTGACATCCAAATAAGCAAAACTAAAGTCTAATAATCCAGGATCCAAATTGTCAAAAGACGACACAAGAATCATACAACTGAATAAGAATAAGAATAAGTCAAAAGGCCATTGACTTACTCTTCGGAGGAAATCGAACTTCTTTTGGTTGCATAAAAGACACACTAGTAGAATAAGAAGGCCAACTCTTTGACAACCCTGGCCGCCAAACTTCTCCTAATGCTACCAATTGAATAATACAAGTCAATAACAATAATGTATTGATTGCCCTCAAAATCCATAGCTTTGTTCTAGCATGAGACAACCTCAAAAACTTCAACTCCGTATCCATCAACTTTTCATTGTTATCCTCAACTTTACACATTTTGGTACCATCAAAGCTTCACTCAGTGACTATCAAATTTCATAATCTTCAACAAAATGATGTCCCAAGGACAATGAAAATCAAATAGGTACCTTGATTGTTATAAATTAGGATTATAATCTAAAGACAAAATCTTGAGAATAATATAGTAAATCCCTAATAGAAAAACTAAAAGCAATTCTGAGTAAAACTATGGGAATCTTAAATTAAGGACCTTTCAAAGTTTCATCTCATTAAATACTAAATACACACACAGTGTGAACCTTCCACCTAAATGCACAGTTTGTGAGTGAATCTTGAATTGGAGATGAAGAAAACAAATGAAGAAAGAAAATAAAAATATGAATGACCATTCTCTATTTCATAAAGTTATGGCGAGATTGGCATTAGAATCCACATAATGGTGAACTATTGAAGAAATGAGGTTAAAAGGAGGAAAAACAGAAGAGTGGCAGTAGTTACAAAGTCGGTGTGTTGTTAAGTAGTACTCCATTTAATATATTTGTCTTTTTTCTTTATTAATAAAAATAAATTACTATTTCCTAGTACAGTATATGATGAGGATGAAGATGATCAAAAATGGGTGTGGTTTGGTTAAAGTGGTTTTTTTTTTCAAGATCGGATCTAAATAAATAAAAGATATTTGCTTTCCTTTTAAACGAGTGAAAGAACAAATAGGGAAATTATCCCCTCCAAAAAAAGATTTAAGACTTTCCAAATGTCGAGAGCAAAGAAGGTAATCTTTAATATTTAATGATGGGATAAATTTCGCTCCAACTTTTATAGGAGATGGTAGTAATATTTGGTGGAGTGAATGTATCTGTGTATAGCGTGATGCAACTAATTAATTTCTTTCCTAATAATTCACAGTGAAAAATAAGTAATACTTTAAAAGTTAGTAGAAAACAATTTATAAATGTCGTCATATTATTAAAATATATATATATAATTGGTGTACCCACCACATTAATTATGCAATGTTGGCTAAAAGTTTTAAATTTTTTTTTTTTTTTTAATTAAAAGGGATACCCTAATTGGTGCTTTCACGAGAATAGGTGGGATGATAAATTAATTTTTTTTTATGTTTTGGTCAACTAAAAAAATAGATAATTTAATGAATTTTCTTTCAAAATGTTTGAAAAAACTTGTAAAAATCAAAGAAAAATATTAAATAGAAATTGCTCTGTAATTTTGTTTCCACGGACAAAAAGATTTTCGATATTTTCTAAATGAAAAAATACGAAAATTTAGATCTATCATCCACGATCAAATAGAATTTTTAAAACAATTGTAATAGTTCTTATTATCTTCTTTTTTATTTTATTTTTTTGTAATCAGTAGTTCTTATTATCTTAGCCATGCATATGTATGTAATTTTCAGCTCAAATCAAGCTAGTCCACATCGATATAAATTTGAAATTCAAATAAGACTATTAGATTTTATTTTATTTTTCTCAAATAATTACTCAATATTTGGTTGAAGCTTGTTAGGTAAATAAATTTTGATTTCAATCCGTTATACATGCATATCTAAGAAGGTTGAACAACATTCTTTGAAAAATAACTTTAAAGTTAAAATGTGTAAACAAAATATATAATAAAATATCAATTTACCAGCTCGATTTGACAATTAAGTTCATCTCAAAGATAGTCTCAAACTTAAAAGGAGATTTAAATCAAACTCATTAAAATTAATCGACTCGTTTACATCCATATATACTTATCCAATGAAAAGATAAGTATATTTAAATTTTTTAGAGATATTTTTAAATATCTTATTTAACGCTCTACTAAAAATATTACTTTAATACAATTTAATTGCAATTTTTCTATAATAATTTAATTGGAAATTATTTGCCCAAATCATTTGGCCGAATCTAAAACATTATTATGATTAGTGAAACACAATTGCTCTGAATTTGTTACAACGAAAGTGATTAAACTGGTTGAGCATTTGCAAAATTAGTCCACTACGTACTACCTATGTTGCAAAATTAATTAGTTAAAAGATTCTTACAAGCCATTAATCCCACTCTTTAACTTTGTAATATGGGTTTGGTAAGAAAAAGGATGGTTTATATTCCAGACCACTTCTTTATCTGGGTTTTGATCGTGAATTAGTTTCGAATATTCGGTAGTATTTATGCTCCCAACTCCACATGGGTTAATTAACAATTTAATTATGCATTTTCGGTTTTCTAAATATTATTAATTATATTTGTAGGAATTACAATAATTATATATATCCATGTTTAATTTGAGAAAAATTAATTATATGAAATATCGTGCATATTAGGACGTAATGGATACTTTTATTAACTATATATAATAAAACAGTGGTTCTACTAGCTAGATTTATAATTCTGAAAAAAAGAACTAGCTCGAAGTCCAGAACCATAGATAAGATAAAATAGTGGAGTGGTTAATTTATTTGAAGAGATAAATTAATACATTCTTCTTATTTGGATTTTTTTCTTTCTGGAAAATGAAGGTTGGATTTGAAGGAAAAATATGTTTTTTTTTTCTTTCTCAATATTGATTGTACTGGTAACACACAATTTTATTTAATGTGTGTTTGCTTTTGTGTTTATATTCCTTTTTTAGAAAGTATATTTTTTTTTTATTATGTAAACTTTCGAAATTTAGTACCAAATTAAAATATTTCCTATAAACAATATACAATGTAAATTTTCTTTCCCTAATTCCCTTTATGTTGAGAGTTTCTCACATGAAAATAACATTTGTAGTGTTTTTAGAAAATCTATAAATTACTCCATATTTTTCGATTTTTGTTTAATAAAACAAATATTGTTAATAAAATTATCTATGAGAATTATATTTTAGAGAGTGAGAAACCCAAAGAATTGAATAAAATCTCAAATTACTGAATTATATTGGGCCAGAGTTTAATTGTGAAGTTGGGTCTCTTTAATGGTGCTAAGCTCAAAATATATCTCAGAAAAGACTCTTCTCCCCTTTTCTCGTTTTCTCAAAGTAATCACTCCCAATTTTCTTGGGTTTTATCTAGGGTTTATTCCTCTTCTAAAAGCACTAGTTCTGTATCTCTGCTCGTCCTCACGTAGAAGATGAGGAAACTAAAGTTTCATGAGAAGAAACTGCTTAAGAACGTTAATTTCTTGGAATGGAAGAGAGAAGGCGGTCGCAGGGAATACCACGTTATGCATCTCTATCACGTCACCGGCAGAGACGACTATAAAAAGTGAATTCAAAATTCGTTCATCATTTATCGTTACTTAGTTGTGAAATTTAGTAAATTTCTGATTTTGTGTGTGTGTTATTAGGTATTCAAGTTTATGTAGAATGACGCAGAAGCTAGTGAACATACTAAAACAGATGGACTCTAGAGATCCTTTTCGAATTGAGATGACTGATGCCCTTCTTGAGAAGCTGTGAGTTTATCTACTCTAATGCACTTTTTGATATTGACTTTGTTGTTTGATGCTGGTATGGTAGTCTTTGGTTGTGATTAAGTTGGTGAAGCATGTAAATGAGCTATATGCATTGCTGCGAGTTGGTTGTTCATATATCATAGTCATGTATCAAAATTTCCATACTGGAAAACACAGAAAAGTTTGAATTTTTGTTTCAATAGAAACAAAACCAATGAGTTCGTTCTATTTAATTTACATATTTTTCTCATTATTTCCGGAATAATATAGAAAAGTTTATAATATTTAAATAACCGAAACATAGCATGAAGCCAAAATTTTATTCCATGATCATAGTTATGACTATGATATGACGTGAAAATTAGAGAACAGAGCTCAGATGCCTAATAGGTTTATTTTTGGAAGAATGTTTGGACGTATCTTTACTTATCTTATTGGGCATGCCCTCACTCACTGTCGTAGGAGGTTCATTTGGCTCGTGTGATTTTGTGGGATGTAGAGCTTTATTCATTTTTTTTTTATCATCACTGCTGCTTGTTGTTATGGTGTTCAATATATATGCATGATACTTCCAAATTTAAGTTTTTCTCAACTAGGCATTTTGAGTTTATTAAAATGTGTTATGTGAGTTCAAAAGTTACGAGTTTAGCTTACTCGTGATTTTCTATCATTTTAGGTACAGCATGGGTGTGATAAAAGATCGCTCAAGTCTGAAGTTGTGCGAGCGCTTGTCAGTATCATCTTTTTGCAGGTAAATTTGGTGTACAATGCAATTTAATGCCGAGATGTTGTGTGTGAACTAGATTACACTAAAAAGACTATATATCAGATATTGTGTCTAGTAATGCTAACTGCTAAGAGTTGTGAAATCTGATATTACAATTACACTACGAAATGATAATTGATTTCCACACGAACTGCAATACCAAGGTTTTGCTTGGACCTTGGAATTCTACTGAAATAAAATTGTAGATATTACCGCCAAGTAATTTCTAGGGTTATGATGTAAAAATCATTGATTCAATCTACTTTAAAGAGTATCAACGTGCATGATAACACATCTGATCTGTCATTAAAGAAACAAAGTTGTTCCAATGCAGCTTGTAAGGGTGTTTTTCCATTTTTTTATTTGCTTCAGACGTAGGCTTGCAACTGTCCTGAAGCAGCGGAATTATGCAGAACACTTAAAAGAAGCGGTTACATATATTGAACAAGGTCATATTCGTGTAGGACCAGAAAATGTTACTGATACAGCATTTCACGTTACGAGGAATATGGAGGACTTCATTACGTGGGTAGATACATCAAAGTTAAGGAGGAAGGTTTTGGAATACAATGATAAATTTGATGATTATGACGTGATGAACTAGTGGTTCCAGAGAAATTCCTTTCCTGGGTTGATTTTAGTGAAAACAATATTCGCAGTGCACAAGAAAGATTATGCTGATTATGTCCCATTTGGAGGTCGTCCATTTCATATGTACTGCAACTTCTGCTGCCAATTGTGTTTCTTTTTCCTTTGTCGATCATTTTTTTTTTAATTTATGAGAAACAAAATTACAAAAATGAGAATGAAATCTTGTTTTTCTTATGCAGCACTTGCCTCAAGTATTTATAATTCATTATGAAAATTAATACAGAATGTAAAAATATAAAGGTAAATAAGGAGTTAAATTTATTGCAAGATATTATACTTATACATGGCTGGTTGCTGAGTTATCAACTGCAAAATCAAGGGGATTTTGTTTTTGATTGAGAAGAAACCTTTGCTGGCGGTCCTCCTGGAAAGCCAGGTGTCGGCTGGAAGGGAAATTGAGGGAGAGGGATCGGAGAAGTTGGCAGTGTGGGTGGTGGTGGAGGTGAAAGTAAACCAGGAATTGGCGGCAGGCGAAAGAATGGAGGGGAAGAAGGTGTGGGGAAAAGTGGAGGAAATAGTGAAGGTGGAGGTGAAGGTAAAACCGGAGGAATTACAGAAGATGGTGGCTGAAAAGGGTTTGGAGGAATTACAGAAGATGGTGGCTGAAAAGGGTTTGGGGGAAGTACAGATGGTGGTGGCTGGAAGGGGTTAGGAGGAAATATATTAGGTGGATTGAATGGATTTGGTGGGAATGGGAAAGACATTGGCTGATTTACCTTTTTGTCCAAGAACTGAGATTCTTTAGCATCTGTTTCCTTCTTAGGTAGAGGGGGCAAAAGTGGAATTCCACGGACTACCGGGAGACGTGGAAGCTGCGGTAGAGGAGGCAGCAGAGGTGGAAGGTAGTTGCCTAAGCCTGGTGGATCAGATGGGGGATCTTGAATAGGTGGTAGAAATGTGGGATCATTAGGATTTGAAATTGGAGAAAATTTCTCTGTATTTTTGAAGGTCTGATTGATTACTGGTTTTTGGTCACATACTTCAGGCTGTTTTAACGGTTTGAATGTGAAAAAACCTGCTGAGAAAATATGTGTTCCTGATTTTCTTGATTTGAGGTGTAGGTTTGATGTGGTTGCCGTTGCAGCCACGGCACAGAAGGGCTCGTTGCTGCTGACTAATTTGACAGAACATCCTTTGATTTTCTTGACATGTTTGCTAACTGAGAAAGGGAGATGCACTTGAAATTCTCCGTTCTTGTTTGTCTTGACTTGTTGTCTGAAACCTGGGTTTGAACTTGGACTAGTATCCTTGCATTCTACTGCAACAGTGGCACCTATACGCGGAATTCGGGATCAGATTTTATGTGCAAACAAAATTTGATATAATGAAAATGTTGAAATGAACCTGAGATGAAGTGACTGGATTTGGAAAAATCCTGGTGGAAGCAAGTGTCACAGTAGACAGTTCCCACTATAACTGCAGATGGAAGCTTCTTCTGATGCTTAGCTTCAGCAATAATGTTACTAAATATGAAAGTGAGAAAGGTTATAGTCCAAAACAAAGACATTCTGAAACATAAAAATGATTTGTTTTATTATTTTGTTGGGTTTCAAGAATAAATAGGAAGCAGAAGGATTGGCCTTTGTTTATTAGAACTGCTCAAATTCATTCATGAAGCTTGCTTCAATTTCTGTTGTTATAGAGCATTCTTGGACTGTCTAAATATTTATAATAGGAAAAAAACCAAGGCTCTTAATGTCATTCATGCACAAACAAGTGAACTGCAAACCAGCAGCAGTTATTTCTAAAAGTACCAAATTGGCAAAACGGAAAATGTAACTTTAGAAAGGAAAAGAAAAAGGAAAAAAATAATTGTCATCTAATTTTCTTTATTATTCCACCAATTCCAATTCCAATTCCAATTTTTATTTATTTATTTATTTATTATGGAAGTCACAAAACAAGACTCTAAAATTGGAAATTTATTTGAAATTACAATCTCGTTGGCGATTAATTTTGAGGAGACAAATGTGAAAATAGGTAAAATTCCGAACATTGATGTTAAACGACGTCGAATCAGGATGGAATGGATTGAGTAGTATTTTTGTTTTGTTGGTTGAGAGTTGGAGAGAGGGACAGTTGGTGGTTCACGAGACCCTTAGTTATAGGTATTCCACAAAATTCATGAGAACAACTGAACATTTACAGACCTTTTTCCATTACCAATGAAATTATTAGTTGAAGAGAGAGAGAGAGAGAGCAAGTGTTGTAATTTGCATGTGTTTTGCCATCAAATTCGTGCTTACCATACACATGATTTATGCCTTGTTTTCTAGCTTGCTATGCACGGAGCATAAAATAAGTTCCTATTTTTAAATCCATAATTGCATTATATGTTCTTATTCTTAAATTTTCAAAATGTATGCTTCATAGTTCTCCAACTTTATTATTTTTCAGTGTTATAATATTCTTATAATTTCTATATATATATTTCATAAACTAATTTCATTAGCATATACACTGATAATTAGTGGTGTACAAAAATTTGATTTTTGAGGTATTTTATAAAGAAAAAAAAAAGTTTTTCATCATAATTTTGAGATATATCACACAAATATTGAGAAAATTATATCAATTCTTTTGTCCATCATTTTTAGTCAAATTGAAAGCTAAACCATACATTAAATTGAAATAAGATGGCTGCATAACCTGACTTGTCACTCAAATACTATCATGTGATCGACTGAAATTCAATAACTCGTTCCATATTGTTATTACTTCCAAATACTTCACCATGCACTTCAAAAGCATTGTTCAACACTTGAGTTAGTATCATATGATTTAATTAATGTAGAATGAATCATGAGAAAGACAAATATCCTTGCAATTTTGATAAGCAAAGGGCAGAGGCATTTTTACTAATATGGTGCACGGCAAATCCGAGAGGCAATAATCAGAGAAAGCGATTGGCTCCATTGGCGTACATGTTGTATTGTTCAAATCATGCATAGACCTCAAGCGTAAATAATAAGTAGATATCACCTCGAAAGACCTCAAGCGTAAATAATATGCAAAGGGCAACAACAATTAACAATATAGGTCGTGCAATGGTTTCCTCTGTCTCCACGCAGTCTGCAGATTGCCATGAGAAAGAAATACTCGATCAGTATAAAATTCATAACATGGACAATATTTATTCACTGGATTATTTCTGCGAATACATGATTAATTAACCAATACAGTATTTTTAAAGCATACATACTCGCATCACCACACACAACTTAGAACAGTTCTCCTCCGAAGCAATTAATTTGTCCCCTGAGAAAAAGGCGCTTCATGAACTAAATGTGGGAAAATTATATATGCAGATGTGAAATATGATATTAACTGCTTGACTAAAAATGTGGGTTTTTAATATCCCTTGAAATGTGGAAGTACTTGACAGTAGTTACAGTGCAAGAGAAGTTTGTCAACATTTGAAGTGGCAAACGTGAGTGTGGAAGTTAATTTGACTGACGGAAACCAACTCAAAAAACCACGGATAAAACTATTTTATCAAATAAATTAATTCTAAATTCTGTAAAAAAATGAATTTGAATCAAAATAGTACTCTTTGATCAAAACACCCCCTTTGAAATAATAGTAAGTGAGATGAGATGAGATTAGATTAGATGCTAGATTAGATTTCAGGTCACTTTAACTTCTGAGAATTTGGAATTTGTTTGTGGAAATTAAATCATGAAATCAAACCTTCTTTTTGAAACATTGTGGTCTTCTTTCGAAACTAACTTAATTGGGATTATAATTTATGTATAACCTATGGGCCTTTTTAATGAGCCATGAACTCGTCCTGATTATTTTTCGGCTACCCCTTTAATTTATTTATTTAAATCTAATTGTAGTTGAGCCCATCACAAGTAAGAAATAGATTTGGGGGAGTTTTGGTCTAAAGCAAGCCCAAGTACTCCCATTCAATCTAATAAAACCAAAATAGCCAATACAAGCCCAAGCCCATCCTTTTTTTTTTTTCTTTGGAGAAAAAGGGAATGAGTTATATTCAACCAAGAAAGGTCAGCAATTATATACAGTAATGCAGAATCGTTTTCACATATTCCAGTAAATGTTTCCCATGCTTCTCAGAATTTGCAATTAATTCAAAATATTATTAAATAATAAATACCATTTCGTATATTTTAAATTTATAAAATATGAACTGATTCTACATATATTTTTTGTAAAATCTTGCATTTATTTTTTCTATTTCAATAAATTTCCAATATTTTTTCAGTGTTGAAAATTTGAAGCCAAAATACATCCAAACATTTTCCAGTTCTCAGGTGAAAGGCTAATACGGAGGTTAATTTGGTTACTTACCTAACAAAATAATTATTGTGAACACCAAACATGCTATAAATTCAATAATTTATATTTATCTGGATTTATGAAGTATAAGAAACATGCAGAGCCAAAACCAAATTATCTGTAACAATTGGCCTGTTTCTGATTTTGTAAATGAACCAAGTTGTACTAATTCATTAGCAAATTAAGAATTTATTCCAAGGAACACAATGGAAATAAGAAGCCTTTTATTGAAGGACAGCTAGTCTCTCCTTATCTAAATTTCTTTTCTACGTAACATAAAAAGTTGAAAAATGTTTTGACATGTATTTACAGAGAAATATTAAAAAAAATTGAATCTTGCTTCTCAAGCTTAAAGAACCAATACATTCTTAATTCCTTGTATAAAGTGGGAATCCGATTCTAGATATGGACCATACAATATGGAATTAATTACTCTCAGACACGTGAGCCTACAAACACTTTTTTTTTGGGATAAATTCCTATAAACAACGAGTATACACGGGTTTTGAACCAATCAATGATCATTCAAATATATTGTATTCTTTTTCTTTACAAGGAGTGTTTTTGTAGATTATTCACGTGTAATTTGTAAAACACTACTATTATTACTTTAAAAGCTAATTTTCAATAGACTATTATATAAACTTCACATTTATTTCCTATGAGAGATAGTTATTAGTATATTTCGACTAGAATCACATGTTTCATTAGTTATGATGTCTATGCGGACTAGTTCTAATTGTTAGGAAATAAATCTACAATCAGATTTAATGAAATAACAAAAATAATGAACACAAAATTTACGTGATTCACTCAAAACAGGGTACGTTCACGGACCGTGCAAATCTTTCAATAAAGGAAGATAATTACACAGTATTTACAAACACTTGCACTCACAATTCTTTTACACTAACAAAATTACTCACTCAATTTTCTCACAATATCTCTCAAATGAAGCTGCTCAATTTAGGCCTCACTTTGATAATTGATGTCAGTGTATATTGTTGTAGTACTTTGTTCTGATGGTGTATTTCTTTAGCTGAATGAAGCTGTATAGCCTCCAAGTCAGCAAAAATAAATATCACGTGAAACCCGGTGCACCAATCCTTGAAATCTGCTGAAATAATGTTGCCATTTTTCTTGATTACTTCTTCCTTTGACACCATTTGTCAAAGTTTGTGGGTCTCACAAAGCAAAGTGGGAAGACTTTGCATGCATGGTACTTGACTACCTCTACTGTACCAACACTAACCCAGCATGATCAAAACTCCTAAGTTGATCATTGAAGTAGAGGAACTCGATCGATATAAATTAAACTTTTTTTGATAATTATAAATTAAACTTGCTCATATGAAATATATATGTTTATATATATGTATTTTAACTAGAATTATTACATTCTAATGTCTCACATAAAAGTTGACTATGGTACATAAAATAAAGGAGTAATTAAAAAGTGACCCGAAATAACAATATAATTAAATACTATACTAGTGAAAAACTGGAAAAGATAAAATTGAATGCACCAAATTAAGTAGAGAGAAAATACTATTAACATACTATTAATTTCAATTTCTTCCAACATTGAATGCACCAAATTAAGTACAGAGAAGAGATTGATCTTTCACTAATTAGATCCCATACATAAAACCAGAGCCATGGAACTTGTCCCTAGTAATGTCATCAATTTTTCTTATCATTTCATCATCAAGATAATTCAAATGATCTCCAACCTCACCTTTTCTAAAGAAAGAACTATATGGCAATGGAAACCCATTTGGCAAATCACTTGATTTGTTCACTTCATGTTCACTCAGTATTTCAAAGCTACAACTTTTCACAGTTTGCTCCACTTCTTCTTCTTCATTCTCACCTTCAAAAGGGCACCCCAGAAATTCGGCGATCTTTTTAACACAATTCTTGGTATCTTCCTTCAATTCCTCATAACTAACAAAATACACTTTTTCAGGCCTTTTCATACTCTGTTCTCTGTACGCCAAAACATGTTCATAATAAGGCCCAAAAGGGAGGACCCCTCTGCAAAATTGTTCAACAGCAGTTTCCAATTCCCATGGTTCTTGCTCAAAACTTTTAACCTTTTGAACAAAATGCCAAAAGGAAATAAGAGTATCCTTTGGGTTTCTTGTGACATAAACAATTTTACAGTCGGAAGAATTTAGAACGTCAACAAGGATCTGATATGGTATGTGGGTGCCCAAGATTCTTGTGTTTTTGGGATCTTTAATAGCACCACTTTCAGTACCATTTGATTGGATTTCATTGACATAGAGTTTTGTTTCAAGAGATGGGATTAGTTCTTGTGGGTTGTTGAAGGTTAAGGAGGACAGCGTCGTTTGTTTTGAGGAGCGGTTAATGATGGAGTGGAGAAGTGCTTTGAGCCATGTGGTGCCAGTTTTGGGGAAAGATGCTAATATTACATCTGTAGGGAGTGGTTTGAAATTTTCAACAACTCTTTGGGTGGATTGGAAGTATGTTTGGGTGAACCAAAAGCCATTGTATTGGTAGAGGAATTCATGCACACACCATTTCTCTCTTGGGAGGGATGAAGTAATTTGATTCACGTTTGGGTCTTGGAATTCCATAGTGTATGTATTGACTATTGATTGAGGAACAAATGTGAAGTATATATGAAGGAAAGGAAGGATTGAACTCTACATATGTAGAAAATTTATATGCTATTCTATTCTACCTGTGCTGTGATGTATGCATGATTACCTTTTCTAATGATATGATAATAGAGAAATCTACATAGACACCCCTTCTTAGAAACTCTAATCACATGAACTTACCAGCCTTTTCCAAAAATTACCAAGATATTTTCTTGATTCAACGAAAGTTTTGAAGTCTCTGAAATGCCCTTGACTTGATATTAAATAATATTTTAAGAAAAAAGAAAAAAAAATCAACTTTTCCTACCACCTTTCTCCACCACTGCCAGTGCCACCACCTCTTTCGGATCTCACTCTCCCCAACCTCAATTAACCCATGAAAAATGTTCTTCACAATTAGGGGAATCTAATGCAACAAGAATGACCAAGTTTGGTTGATAAATGAGAGAAAAATCAGCCTTTCGGATCTAGGGTTCTTTGTAACCAAACTATGAACAACAATTTTTTCCAAATTACTCAACGGTTTTATGAAATCCTTACACATAAATCTTCGCGACGACGAAAGGAACAAAAGCCCTCAATCAATTTCGTCAAACAACTACTGAATTGGGTGGCTGTTCGTGAGAAGATCGAGGACCAAGGATTGAGAGAAAATTTGACTTGGACTTGAGTTTTTTTTAGAAAAAAATTAAGACTTTTTTAGAAAAATTTGGGGAATCTTGAATTTTTTTATTAATTTATTTAAGTTATGAAATTTTCATCCTATTAATTACTTTATATTATAACAATTTTTATACAAATTAATTGTTATAACGTTATTGTGAGGAAAAAAAACCTATATTTTAATACAATATTAATTTCATTATTTTATTGGAAATTTTTATTATCTTTTAATTCAATTTTAAACATATTTTAGTATTAGTTTATCTTATTGTATGTATAACAAAAACACCACGTAATGTATTAAAACCCCAAGTTGCCTAATGGTAAATTTGGAAAAAAATATTAAAAGAGTTGATGGCGTCATCTTTGACCTTTTGACATTGACATCTGACGCGATAAGGGGTGTCCTTTAAAAATTTGGTAAGTTCAGTAGTTAAACCTTACGACACAAGTTTTCATGATTAATTTTGGATTTTTTTTTTGCGCTTATGTCTTATTGCCTTATTTGGGATTAAGAGTAAGAATATATGAACCAAACATTGAATGATATAAAATTCCAAAAGTAAAGAGAATAGAATATATGAACCAAGATAGAAAATTTCCAAAATTAATCTCGTTTCGATATCAAATACTATATATGTTTAAAGTTTCATTTTTTTTTTCCCAAAAGTAAATTCATGCTATCATTTTCATTTTTAGCTTTTTAGCAAATAAAACTTTGTAATTAGACTTTATGCTCACCTCTATGCATATATTTGTAAGGATAATAAATGTTAGATTTTAGTGAACAACTCAAAAGAGATCATAGTTTTTGTAATCAAGTTTTTTTACAAGAAAAATATTCAATAAATGTTTAAATATATATATATATATATATATAATGAAGCTTTGTGAGTGAAACAATAAATGTTTTTTGAGCTTAGTGTGGATTGCATAATTCTTTTTACAATATAGGACCCCAATTTTAAAATTCATCTAAACATCGATCGAGAGAGTCTCATCTAGATGACCATCAACCCAGCCTGATGTCTATTGGAAGAAAATTGTACAATCATATCAAGAATATTAGGTGATTGTGCATAGTTGATCTATTCAAATCTACTAGTTAAAAAGTAAATGATACTTAAGAAGGTAGAACTAATTAATAGGATTTGAAGGGTCTACCGTCTACCCAGGACGTCAATCGATCGATCAACTCAATTCGAGCTCAACTTCATTCCACATTTCAACACCGCTCCTCTGCAACGAATTGAAGATCCGTCCAGTTCATGAGCCACCGACGGTCCATTCCAGGTGCTTCTTGGGCTACCCGTTACGTTTATGCAAATGATTTGACTATCACAGTCATAACATCATCTCTGATTCTCTGAATTGCAAAAAATTTGGGCCGTTTTGGGCTTACTGCAAGCCCAATTAACCTCGCAAACTAAAATACAACTCTTCAAGCCCATATTCTGGTTTAAAAAATTTCGTTAAGACTTTCAATTCAGTCCGACCTATTCGATATCTAAATATTAAAATTGAACCTGAATTTGAACATTTCAACAGTAATTTTAAATTTGAATTTGTTATTTGTAGTGACTGTACCAATCACACGTTAATTATACATATCATATGTATATAATAAAGCTGACTGCCCACACACACTTATGTTAATCACACAACTACTGCTGCATTATTGATTGCTGTTAAAAGGTCTACTTTATCAGTTTATCCTCATTCTTTATTCATAGTAATATGCAAAAAAAGTCAAATTGTAAAATAAATGACAAAAGTAATCTCTCCACAATGCTCCATTGGTACAAAATCAAATTACGATATTTATATGTCTGTTCCGATTGAAATGTCATTAATTTGAAACTATGATAATTATATTTGTGTTAGTATCAAGGGTCACGGATTGTCGCTTGTATATAAATCATGACATATATACAATATGTTTAATCTCACTTAATCTTTCCTATCAAATACATACGACTAATAATGGACACCATTTTCTACTGTACATCTGTGTAATCACCTTAAATGTTCAACTTTAAACAAACTTGGCACGAGTTAACGAAAAATTATAATCAATCCATTCATTTTAAAAAGTTGTCGATTGAGTCCAAAATTATAGGATTTGACAAAATAATCTTATTTAGATATTTGTTGCCAACCAAAATAGGAAGAAAAATATAAAGTGAAAATTCTATCTTGAAGAGAATATTGAATCACATGGGTAGTCACAATTACAAAGGCTCCAAATCGAACAACTTATATAGACATGATTATTTTTTGAATCCGACCTTATTAGTCTGAACGACCCCCAAAGGAATTATTCAATTATGATTTGTCGCATTTGATAATTCTCTAGATAATATTGTAAATCTAAACTATTTACATTATTTGTTTTGGAGATATTATTTACATTTTGATACTGTGTTAAAGAATAAACTACTCGGTCACCCACCACGGGCACGGCTAAACAAAAGCGTGTTGTTAATTATTGACACGCTTTCATTTTTCTTTTCCACAAAATTTCCAAAAATTTCGTCCTCTTCTCCATATTATAATAGGAAAATTAGAATTTTGAAGAAGTATATAGATACGATCTTCTGAAACTTCTGACCTCGGATTTCTCGGCTTTTGTCTCGCCTGAATCATCCATTTAACCTTAAAACTGGTACTTTTTATTTATTTTTCTTATCTTATTTTATATTTCTATTATAATTTTATTTCCCCCTCTCTTTTAGTTCTTCTTTTCTCGATTGCTGGGCTGGAATTAGTTAGAGTCGTATAATCTGTATTCTGTAATAGGTTCTATCCCTTTGATGTCTAATTTTAATTTGGGTTTTCGTCGAATTGTTTTAATCATTATTATTATGAATTATTAGGTTACTGTTCTGTGCTTGATTTTAAAGAAAGTGGAAAGATATGACTTTTCATTCACTTTCTGTATATCCCATTCCCATCATTTATGTGTTATGTTCAATTGATGATATGCTTAAAATCGTAGCTTTGTTACCATTAGAGTCGCAGGGCAAGCGATATGATTTAATAATATCTTTATTTTCAATTTCTAATCAAGTTAGTTTCTTTTTGATATTTCAGGTGAATACATATTATTTCTGTCATTCAAGGTCGTCCAATATACAAGGGCATTGGGTTTTTGAGTGTTGTCTCATTAGGAGAGAGGGTGCTGGCTCGCGAAGCTAAGTCATCTTCGGCGAGCTTGGGGTCCTCTCTCGTTGTATTTAAGAAGTTCCAGTGAAACATAGGAAAAAGGGTTATTGAGGGATTAAAAGTTGAGTTTTACTGATCATGGGTGCTGCTTGTTGCTGTTTAAGGGATGATTATGAAGATTTTACTAATCCAAATAGTTCGATTTACAGGAACTGTATATGTCTACGTTGCTTCCTACAGAACTTCTTACATATGGTATAATATATTTTCTCACCTGTAAATTTACGGTATCTTGATTACTCTGGGGATATTTCAAAATTCATAAGTCAGTTCAATTGTTCGAGTTCAGTGACGATTATAATACTTCTTGCCATGCCAGTGTGATTATTGAGTGACTTATAGTGTTTTTACATTATGCAGTATACATCATTGTTTCAAAGAGGAGAACAATATGCCTTACCCTCGCCTACACAAGGGGCAACATCTTTAAGTACTTCAGCATCACTTGATAATTCTCTAGCTGATATGTACCGTTCTCCTCCAAGACCTTTGCCTTATGATGCAGATCCGAGATATTTTCGTTTGCAGCAACGTGATGGACTTGTCTCTAGAAGGGAGAAAGGCTCGAGTCATTCACACGAGGAAAACGAACCACTAAGAACAGGCGAAGTTGATGAAGAATCTGAATCTGTGAGTAATAAAAGCAAGTGGAATGAGTTTACATATGAAGAAGGATCAAAAGAATATAATTCGAAACCATCACAGACGATCTCGGCAGCCAAAATGGCATCAGGATATGCTCATATTTATACTTCTTCTGAAGATGAGGATGTTTGCCCCACTTGTCTGGAAGGTGCAAAAGGACTCGTACTTTTTCTCTTCTTGTCGATTTGAACTGACTCATATACTTATACACACTCTTTCCTGCAGAATATACCTCTGAAAATCCGAAGATAATTACAAAATGTTCTCACCATTTCCATCTTGGTTGTATATACGAGTGGATGGAAAGAAGTGATAACTGCCCTGTTTGTGGCAAGGTAATGCTTGACCCTTCCTAGAATATTTCTGTATGCTTATATTTAAGTATTACCTATATTTCACCATATAATTGTCTTTTGTCTATGTATTTCTATTCCATTAAAGATGTTATTTTGGAAAATGAAAAAATATGTTTGGAGCTTTATTTGCTTTATTATGATTCGGTCTAGGTTAAGGTTCCGACTTTCTTGGTTGTGAGAGGTAGGCTTTGTGAAAATCTTGTCACTTCAATCGACCACATAAACTTGCAAAACTGGTCAGCTTGATGATTTAATTCGACCGATAGCTAAATTGGGATCTTTTAGGCCTTCTTCACTGTTAAAAACCTTCATTAACTGGCGATGGAATTATGTCAGAAGCCCATTTTTGGGTTTTAAGGTAACAATCGCCCTGCAGCTTATGGCGCAGGTAACCTAGTTTCACTTAAGTCTGAGGTTTTAAGGTATCAAGTCTTTATATTTCGAGCTCATTTAGACCAAATTTAGTCGATGCTCATATTTTCATTACTGGGTATTTCATTTAGTAACTTTATGCTAAAACTAAGATGCCTTGCCTCGCTTGCGTCTCTTCTGTTGAATAAGAATCTGTTAAGTGAGAACTGACTTGATTTATGGGATTTAACTTGACATTATACATTTTTATTTGATCGTTTATTCTCAGTTGTCCTGTAATTTGATGTTAAGGACTAGCAAGTTTTGTTTTTCGGAGTCTAATATTGTTTACATGGTTCTCTAGGTGATGGCATTCGATGAAACGACTTGATAATCCCCGAAGTTCTGGTCGTGGATGAAAAACCAACCACCAACACCGAAGAGAAAAACATACACATCAGATTCAAATATGTATACTCATTGTAAATACTGCGTGTTGCAAAGCGTTGTCTTTATGTGCTGATATCACCCAGCATAAAATTTACTAGTACATTGTAATTTTTCCACTTATTTTTCACTTTAATTGTACTTTTCCCTGAATTTTTAGCCTGCTGTTTTAAAGTGAAGGAACCAAAGAGTAACACCTTCCCTTCATATATCCCCTATAAGGGCTGTATATACATAAATTGTGTCTGATCCACATTTGTTCAAAGTTTGCCAATGTGTATATTCATATGTTGTGCCAGATATTTGTTCCAGAGTCTAAGGCTGAAATATTACAGCTTAATAAGCTGTTTTCTACATAATGAAATCGAGCTAGAGAGAATCGCGAACATGGTAAAGAGTTGAAACATAAACAATATCTATGATACAGTAAATATGAGAATTGATACATGACTTTAATCTGAATATAATGAAGTGTTATGATTCAAAAGTATACTTGGTTCTTTCAACCGTGATTATTCTCTTTCAAATGACTTGCACACGTAATAATAACAATAGATTTCATTTGCGAAGCAATGATTAATCACTTGCAGCCGCTTCAAAAGTTTTGAGGAACGTCTCAGGTGGTTGCCCTCCGTTCAATTTGTACTTCCCGTTTATCTGTCATACAACATCGTAAAAGTTCAATATATCTTCCAAGTGCATATACATACATAATTCACCACCAATATACTTAGTCGTGACTTACCACGTAATATGGGACTCCATTAATGTGTGCTGAGTATAGTTTAAGTTCGTCATGAACCTTCAAATAGAAAAAAGGGTTTTATTTTCAGAGAAGAGAACATATATAATACATAAGAAAGTTTTTCTTGTTAGAAGTATTACTACGTACCTCCTTCACACCATTGTTTGAATCTGCAAGAAACTCAGCTGCTCCTTCTACTCCTACCTTTTTAGCAGCTTCTGCGAGAAACCCCCTTCAGGGGCAAACACACAGACAATGTTATTTCTATTAGTTAATCAAATGTTCAATCGGTTTCTAAGACACAACCAAGAACTACTATATACAGATGAGACTACTAAACTAACCTGTCACCTATATACTTCCCCTGCGTAAAATAGCCAATGCAAATCTCTTCGAAAAGTTGATGCTGCTTATCAGGACCTTGTTTTCCAGCAAAATATATCAACCTATGGCTGTCCAGAGCATTTCCCCTGTGCATATCCGAGATACAATCAGCATGACGTAAAAAAGCTAACTTAATTGCGTAATCAATATACATTCACTTACGTGAGTCCGGATGTGTCATAATCCATTCCAAGATCCTTGAAAATCTGCAAAAATAACACTTGCAATAATTACTAGCTTCTTCTATGTGTATGTACTTATAATAGGAGGATGAAAGAAGGAGGAGCTAAAACGACGACGGAACCTCTGTCATCCGAGATTCCATTTGTACGGATCGAGGTCCAAATTTATTGAGATAGAATTCCTTCTTAACGACGCCTTGTTTTGGTGCAGAAGGAGTTAACATGTAGGGATGCCATTTGATCTGCACCAAAATTTGATATTCAATTGAACCAATTTGCAAGGAAAGAAAAATAAGAGTAAATTTCGAACCTCGAAATTGTATCGGTGATTTGATGAAGCTATAGCTTTGTCCAGATTTTTTTTCCCAACAAAGCACCAGGGGCATACAGTGTCAGCGGTAACATCAATTCTAATAAGTTTCTTATGATCACTGTTTTTGCTACTCACTGAAGCCATGGATCTGAAACAAATAAATAGTCTGTCTATATTCCCAATTTCAGATACTTGTAATTATTTCTAAAATGACTTGGAGTCGACAAAGGTATCATGCAACTTGATTTATGAAGAATATGTGATTCGGAATTTGTTTAAAGAAAAACTAACCTTGAAATTATTATCTGAAGGAGATTGCTCAAACGCATAAAAGCTTGTTAAATCACCTATTTGACTATTAGTATTATCCTTCACCTTTTTGTTCTACATATATATATATATGCGTAGTTTAGTTAAGTTGACCAACGGATTACAATATATTGAGCTAGCACCATCGATTTCACACGATAGAATTAGAAACGCAAAAAAGACCAAATGAGTGGGAATTAAAGATGTAGTAGGTAAGGGGTTTTGTTTCTGAAAAATTATACTCCATTTACAACTACCAACGACTGTTCAGGGGGCAATATAGTCATTTCAAACACACGCCATCAGTTAAAAGATTTATAATTTGCAAATCTTGTTCACTCCAGAACTTGCAATATAGAAGAATGAGCTATATGAATAGATTCATCATGGTCATTAATTGTTTAACAGACAAAAGGCAGGAAAATCAAATCAAACACTTCACTGATCACTTTATTTCCTATTGAGAGAAGTTTATCCACCAACGCAGAGAGAGATATGAGATATCACATACAAGTTGTTCAACATGCTACATATAATTATTCAACTCATTAAATAATAATTAATACAGTCCAACTTGGGAGTATATATATATATAGTCGGATTATTTAATGTTGGTTCACATGGCGGAGGAGCCAAGGCGGAATGTGGTTGTGGGATTCTCCAGGTCGACTATCATTGCCACCATTTTCTTTGCCTCCTCTTACTGTTGGCTGCTGCTGTGACTCACCACTACAATTAAAATCCAGATAATTTCAAATGCTGGTTTAATTAATTGCACACAATTAATCCAACCATATATTTTCATGAAACATGATATAAAAGAACAACGGAAAATGCAATTTTAAGTAAGTACATCATGGTTCAACTCTCACGAATGTGGGTATTTTCTCTAGTTTTATATTAATTTTTCTCTAATTTAATACTAGGAATTAATTTCGATTCAATACAACGTTTGATGTATCAATGTATTCACCATTAAAAAAAAAAAAAAAAAAAACTCTCGACACTTTTGTTATCTACACTTTATAAAATTATATATCTTTGATCAACTTATTATACCATTTTGTACTCTTGGTCCCCATTGAGTCCTTTTAAGACCAAAAGTCCATAATTGTGACAATTCTGGACCAAAAGAGGTTTTTGGCAAATTAACTCTCTTTGATATGTCTACTGAATAATTTATCTCCATGTGAAATAAAATAATGAGCAATTTACCTACTTGATAGTGGAGGTGTTGCACAAACACTCTATAATGCGACTGAGATTTATTTTCACATAAAAAATGGTCAGCTTAACTTTATCCTTAACAATATTTTCACCTTACTTTACCCCAATGATATGTATAAATAGGCAATTTACTTCCCTGTGATATTGCATAATGGACATTTTAACCTCTTGTAAAAAGCACTGTATAAAAACACATGGTATTTTGCCCTTTTATTTATCACAGAAAGTTCAACTACCTATTTAGAATGACACGGAGAATTAATTTGCTATTCACTCGACCAAAAGTGAACAATATTTTTAAAAATTGGAACCAAAAGTGAAATTTTGTGTTATGTGGAACCATAAGTGTTATCATGTGGGACTAAAAATGCATTTTTCCAGAAACTCAATGCGTGTGAGAAATTAATATTACCTAATAGTGAAGGAAAGAAATCTGTTTAATTCTGTGGGAGGCTGAAGAAGTAAACCCTCCTGGTGCTTCTCCTTTTCCTTAACCTGTTTCCATATTAAATTACATATATAATCAAGCAACAATCAGTTCAGTTCTTCAAGGAAGAAGGAAAATGAACTCATACAGAAAATAACAACAAAAATAATTTTACCTTCTTTGCTAAAAGGTTGTTCTGATCCTGCAATGATCTCTCCTGTCATAAATTCAAAAACAAGTTGCAATATGGCCAATGTATGTATTAAGATTAATGTATTCCCCTAAGTGAATGAATATCCGCATACATGAACTTCTAGTTGCATTGTATGATAGGATACATGAATACTTAGATGCATGCTTTGACTATCTAGTATTCATAAACTTAATTAAATTGGATACATGTACTTCACATGCCTAGACTAGTGTAAATAGGTGTAAAGTGTGTACTTGTAATTCATCAAGTCTTCAACAAGAGTAAAAGAAAAGGAGAGACATACTCCAAGTATTTCCTTGTTGATCTTGTTCACTAAATTCACAAAAATATCCAACAAGTGGTATTAGAGCACCTTCGATTTAAAAAAGGGGCGTTTATCACAATACTTCACTAATGTCAAATTCTGGAGTACTATCACAAGCTCTTCCAATCTTTGACGGTGAAAATTATGATTTTTGGAGTTTCAAAATGAAGACATCATTTCTATCACTAGATCTATGGGATCTGGTAGAAAATGGATTAACTACACCAACGAAAGGAACCTCTACTACTGTTGATAAAAAGGAACAACAAAAAGATGCTAAGGCGTTATTTTTCCTTCAACAAGCAGTAAGTGATGCCATCTTTCCAAGAATAATGGGAGCCACCTCTTCCAAGCAGGCGTGGGAGATCTTGCAGAAAAAATTTCAAGGGAGTTCTAAGATCAAAACCATCAAGCTTCAAAGTTTACGGAGAGAGATGGAAAATCTCAAAATGATGCATTCTGAGAATGTTATGCAATATAGCACCAGAGTGATTGATCTTGTAAATCAAATGGGATCATATGGAGAAACTATTCAAGAAGAAATAATTGTTCAAAAATTCTTGATAAGCTTGACAGAAAAATACGACCATGTTGTCACAGCAATTGAAGAATCTAAGGATTTATCCACACTTACCCTCGTAGAACTCATGGGATCTTTGCAAGCACATGAACAAAGATTGAGCAGAAATAGTGGAGAATCACTAGAAAATGCCTTTCAATCAAAAGTCAACCTGAATAATCTAGAATCGGGTGATAACAAGAAGGGTAAAAGTCAAGGTGAAAACTCTCAAAACAAAGGGAAAGCCAAACAAGTTGATTATCCCCCTTGTGGTGTTTGTCAAAGGACAAATCATTTGGAGAAGGATTGCTATCACAAAGGCAAACCCCGCTGCTCAAACTGTAAAAAGTTTGGTCACTTAGAAAAAGAATGCCAATTTAAGGAGAAAAATTACGAAGCTAACTATTCAGAAGAAGATCAAGAGTATTTGTTCTTTGCTAGTCAAGTTGTTGAAGAAGAAACCAATAATACTTGGTTCGCTGATAGCAATTACATGACTACAAAAGAGAGCATTTTCACTCCTATAGATCATTCTATGAAGACTAAAGTCAAGATGGATAATGTTGACTTGGTAAAATTCAAAGACAAAGGCACAGTGGCTATTCAAACAAAGAAAAAAGCTTCTAAGAAGGCGATATGGACTGAACCCATGAAGGAGGAAATGAAAATAAACAAGGAGACCAATACTTGTGAGTTGATTCAACCTACCACCAAAGACGTATTTGGGGAGAATCGGATCTTCAAACCCAAGTTGGATCCAAACAAGACCATCAAGAACCAAAGCAAACCCGTCCAAAAGAAAAATTCCAAATCCTAAGAGAAAAACTTGGAGTTGTCGGGAAAAACATTAAGGAGGAGTATTAAGATTAATGTATTCCCCTAAGTGAATGAATATCCACATTCATGAACTTCTAGTTGCATTGTATGATAGGATACATGAATACTTAGATGCATGCTTTGACTACCTAGTATTCATAAACTTAATTAAATTGGGTACATGTATTTCACATGCCTAGACTAGTATAAATAGGTGTAAAGTGTGTACTTATAATTCATCAAGTCTTCAACAAGAGTAAAAGAAAAGGAGAGACATACTCCAAGTATTTTCTTGTTGATCTTGTTCATTAAAATCACAAAAATATCCAACAGTATGAAATTTTACACTTGTTTTTAGTCTAGTAGTCATCTGTCTCATGATATATATATCAAGAACTCAATTAGGACATATAACATAGAAAAGTTAAAGGACAAAAAATGCAGCCGAATGTTCAGTTTACAAACACTCAAAAGTGAAAGAGAGGTTATTTAGGCCACCAATGCATTTCTCACATGTGAAGTGGTAATCTACAACATCCACGTTATGAGCCATGTGATCGAAATTGCAACCAAATGTCCTTAATTCAAAACACGAAAAAAAGCTAAGGCTATGTTTGGTTTATGAATCTCAATGAGTAATTGATAAGCAAAATGCAAATGAACAAGAATTGAAGCTGGACATTGTATGATGCAAGAGAAAAAATATCTTACTTAGCGTTTTAGTCACTAAAATCCAAGAATAAAAAATAGCCTTAATGACCAGTTGTGCTTATCAGAGAAAAAACTATCCCAAGATTGCCACCTTTTAAAAATTAAAGGACTAAAATTGTATTTTTTTTCGGAATTTTGACCATTACTTTTAAATTTTAGCCTAGAATACATTGTCTTTAGTGAAGTATAACATCTCTCAAAGTTCTGTATCAAATTCTAAAGTTGGTAGATTCTGCAGAATGGCTGTATTGTGGTCCTGTAACAAGGGCAGAATCTATTACATGATCCATCAACAGATATTAAGGAACACCAACAGTTACTATAAGAATCTTCAACATGTCTATGTCAGAAGCTTTTTCAAGATTAATGTACAATAAAAGGAAAGAATATATACAAATTTCATTCTTAGAGAAATGATGTTAAAGATGTATAGAAGATATATGGTTAGAAATATAAACCCTATTGATATTATTGCTATATTAAGCCTTAATCTTAGGGTAAATATGCATTTGGAAGTCCAGTTTTTTTTTTTTTAATTTATATTTTAATTATTATAAATTTTAGCTAGCAAGTATTTCAGCATATCTATTCCAGATTTTATTTAGTCTGTCAGAAAATATCCTACTTAGTCTGCAAGTTCACAGCAAATCTTGATCAGCTCTTTTAATAAAGTAAGGAGTATTTGAGGGACAGTTAATGAGACAGTAGTAGTGTAGATCTGGACTATCCGAGCACAACAATGATCTAGCCGAACAACGAAATAGTCAATCACGGTCGCAAGGTCAAAGAAGTAATCGCAACCAACTGACAGGTAAAAAAGGCAACTTGAGATCTCCCTAAATAATCATCCAGTAGTTACGGAAAAAACACCATCTCTACTTAATAGTAAGTCTTAGGTCATGTAATTAGGTCATCATGGAGATAATCATGGGATCAGTTACGGAATGTCACTGTCGAAGAATGAAGGAGTATCTCTTAAATTAGTCCGAACGATAATCGAACAGAGGATATGCCATTATTCGTTAATCTCATTTCGAAGCTTACTTCTCTCCCACTTTTGTGCTTTCAGTATAATACTTTCCGGACTTACGCATTAAAGGGGTTTCATCAGAACAACTTCGGCATTATTGTTCACCTCGGTCATCTTTGCAAGTCATATAGCATCCGTAAAGACAATTTCTTTTTACTCAATCGTTGACTCATTCTATTAGGTCATCTCCAGTGACTCTTCAGCCTAAGTCCAACTTCTCCTCAGCTCAGTCCAGCTTTTCCATAGATTCCAAGTCCAAATGACTCAATCTATCAATTACAATTAATTCCAATTCTCATTTTTCCCACTCTCACTAAATAATAATAATAATAATATGCAAACCAATTTGGGAATAATAAAAATAATTTAAGATTGACATTAATAATAAGAAATAAAATTGGTATACAATAATACAACAATTAAATACTTGATTGACATAATTTGGGAATAATAAAAATAATTTAAGATTGAAATTAACTTTTCCAAAATAATACACAAATTTAAGGATTAAATTAAAACAAAATAAATTAAATTAGAGTTTATTAAATAAGAGTTACATTTTTAAACTAAAATTAACTTTTTAAAAATAATACACAAATTAACTAATATTAAGATTAAATAAGAGTTACATTTCATTTAATAAGGTATTTTAAATGAACTTTTTTTTTTAAATTAAAAAGGTTTTTATTAAATGACAAATTAAAAAACAAAAATTAAAAAAAAAGGGATCAACAGGTGTCGGCCACCTGTTGCTGGGCGGGAGAGTGCAGCGCACTCGCCTGCCCAGCGACTGCCAACACTCAATGCATGAGGCGATGGAAAATCCCATTGCCTCATGCATTGAGCGATGGTTCAACAGCATGAAGGGGAAAATGCATTTCCCACCCCTTGAATCAAAAAAGTTCACACTTTTCACCCCTCTAAGTCCCAATCCCTTCCCCTTGCCTCATAGGAGATGCACTTAGGACCTTTAGTTCCAACCTAGTCCAAAAAATCCATTTTACTCCTTTTTCTTCACCTCCATCTTGAGGTTTTAATATCCATGGAAAATGTTAATTGATGACATAAGCTGGAGTTACATTCTTTGTTGCACAAAGTAAGGGTATAAATATATATATATATATATATATATATATATATATATATATATATATATATATCCCATCTAACTGGAGAATTTCATGTAATACTCATTCTGGTGGTGGACTTAGCTCTTAGGTCCAAATAATTCTTACTGACAATCATGTATGGATAAACATGCATGCTATATATACGATCTAGATATGTGTAAGTATTAATTAATTAATTAATTAATTAGTTTGTGAATAGTCTATCATATACATACTAAGAAGAGATCAGAACTGTTTCATTTCATACCTTCTTTTGAAGCTGAGAAATCGACTCGTGCATAAGTTGGTTCTGCATGCATGCATGTTTCATAGCCAAGATTGAACAAAAATATGTTATGCATACTGATCATGAGCAGCATATATTGAGATTAACTTCTATATCTATTAATTAATAGCCTTTTAATTAATTAAGTTACCTTCCTCGTACGAATTCGCTTAAGAGAAGTGTCAAGTTGTTGCTCCAAATTCTGGAGCTCTCTCAAGCTAAGGGGATCCAAATCTTCTCCCACATAGTTCCTACAATTAATACAACTAATTTTATTAATTTCTCAAAATTCAGTAAACAGAATTCAACAGTACGGTACCTCATATTTCTTTGTAGAAGCTCAACCCGAGACACGAGTTTTGGGTACTCATAACACCAGTTTTCCTACATTTTAACCGAATACAGATTTTCATCGAGTTGTAAAAACAAAGAAAAACCATAATTCATCCTTATCATTTCAGCATAGTTTAAGCAGTTATAATGAAATACATAGATTAATCATAAAAGTTACAGAAATATTGGACATTTACATAAATATTTAATTTGTATTGGGGTGTGAAGTAATAAGACCTTAAAATGAAACAAAAGTGGACTAGAGAAATTACAATGACATAATAGTTCTTCTCTTAAATGAAAACCTCAAGTAATTTATTCTAACTGAAGAAAAACTCAAATTAACTGTTAGAAAAACTTAAGGCAAAATAACATTTTTAGTATCACATTACTTGACACTCGACACTTTCCTACACTTTACAAAATTCCACTTTGATCCTTATTTTTATGCTCTTTTTTGTCCGAATGAATGTTATGCACATTTTTGTCCGAATGGGACCAAAACAACAAAAAATATGACAATCCGGTGGAACTTGAAATACTAAATATTAACCCTGCTATTCAATGGGACAAAAAAAAAGAGCATAATATTTTGAGAATTGAGATCAGAAGTGTAATTTTGTAAAATGTGACCAAAAATATAAAATATTTTAAAATATGAGATACAAAAGTGCAACTATTTTTAAAGTAGGGACCAAAATGGTCCAATCTTAGGAATCTGCAAATCACAAACATCACATACACTAATAAAGCAAGGAATTTTTTCTTAAATTCGAGATTAAAAGTGAAAATATAACATGAAGAAAGAACTAGTAGTTAGAAAATATACCTTGGGTTCAGAATCTGTAGTAAGTTTATTCTCAGCATATGATTGTCTTTCATATCTTTCAATAATTCTTTCCATGCTACAATATCAAAGACCAAATAAAATTAAACATCAAACTAAATTATTTTAGGCATAAATGTAAGGGGTGGCAAAAAACTGTTTTTAGATCATTTATAGCAAGTGCAAATGTAAAGGCAAACAAACCTCCTTTAGATTGTACATGGTCCCCAAGCTAGGTTTTATGATTTCAATATGGAATGGGGAAACCCTAATAACTAAGTTGTGCGATGTAGTGTTTAAATATATATAACAATAATGAAAATTAATTAACTGCTAATGAAGCTAATTAAATACAATCAGCTAGCAAAATCACAAAATGTATTTGGATGATTCTATTGTTTATATTGTGTTTGTACTCGTGGATCAAAATGTCATTTCGAGTGTATGTTTCGGTCGACCAAATATTGAAAAAATTTCGGGACTTTTCGAAAATGTTTCGTAAACACCAAGTGAAATTTGTAAAAAAAATTACTAAATTAAGAAAAATAAGAGTCTCTGGCAAACATATAGTTACAGAATTAAATCGTTTTTTAGTTCCGCTTGATTGAAAAATGGAAACTCTTCGACGAAAAAAATGAAAATTTTGATTCATGTTTGTACTGTAAAAATGTCAAAATTTTAAATATTACATGGTGAAATTAATGTTTTGCAAAGCTCAAAATAGATGTATATTTATTACATACAAATAGAATAGTGATGACTAATACAATATAAATTGTTATATTTTTTTTTGGTTTCCCAAGGGTTTAATCCCTTTCGAGATTTAAGAGTATCTTATTACTCATACACGCTTTTTGTACTGTGTGAAAATGGTCAAAATGATAAGTTAGTTTCATTAACCTAGAGACATTCATAATATATATATATGTGTGTGTGTGTGTGATCAGAAGACTCTCACTGATCTCATCCATTAAAGTTTGGATAAACTTAAGAAGCTAAGATACAAATTAAGATGAGTTGAGGGATCGATGAACGAGTATATCAATGGAAATTTTTTACAATGTTTGGATTCAAGATTAAATCTTGTTGTACATCATATAATCCTATTGACGAGCTTGTGAGCCCTTCTTTACAAGCTCATAAATACTAAACTCGAAAGAGAAATCGATAGACCAAACTTAATTTGCCAACAACGACTTTATTGAAATTGAAGGACAAAAGGCAACACTCATTCTAAAGAGGCAGAGAACACAGACGAATGTGTGTTCGTGATAAGGCTACACTCAACCTTCAAAAGAAGAAGAAAGTAGACGTATATAATCGAGGAGAAATTTTGAGACCAAATCAAGGAAAGTATAAATTAAATACAGAATGAATGTTATATTTGTCTTTAATGTGATCATTATTTGTGCAAGATTTCATTTTTAGTTTCACGGTATTGGACATTGTCATATATATATATATATATATATATATATATATATATATATGTCCATATAATTTGAAGCAAAAGACCATCTTTGGATGTACCTTGATTGAATCCAAATGACTTTTATGAAATCTTAATTAGTTGCCTACGTAAGTACGAAAACGAACCAATCAAGTTAATTACACAATTAAATGAAAACATAAATATATGTAAGATCGAGTTAGTGAAAAAAAATAACAAGATATAGTATATATGTACACTAAATATGTGAGTACGTATATAAAATATTGTAATTTGATGTATATATATATGTTTGTGAATGCATGTGCATTATATATGTATGTTTTTTGGGGTTTGGAAACTAGGAAGGACAAAACCATATATAGGCATGAAGGTGGAGTACTGACTGCTTGAAAAGAAAACTCAAAAGAAGGAGTAGTATAGTACCCCCATAATTTATGTGAAAAGCTGCTGCCTCAAATTAAGAACAAATTCAAACCCAAATCATTGAAGAAAAGTAGTATAATTAATACTCCTATAAACTAACTAAATAATAAAGTAAAATAAACAAAAAATAATTTTTGCAATTGAAGATACTGTTTTATCAGAATATAAAGAACTTTATAGTAACCCCATTTATGATATATCTGGCAATTGATGGGATATCTTATTTATCTAACAAAAACATATTCACAAACCAATTTCATAATACTAACTAGCATTTATTTATCAGAAAAAGAAAAAAATCAATTTCATAATATGGCAAAGAAGACTAGTTAAAGCCAAGAGGGAGTATGGTCGTATTTATTATTTTATTGTACCTTAAAAAGAATGAAATTGAAGAAAGAGACATGTACAAACCAAATTCTCAGAATTTAAAAATATATATGCAAATCCAAACACAGCATAAAATCAAGCCTCCCCAAATCAGAGAGTGACACACACACCCCACAAATGGATTAATTTTTTACTTGAATGTATTGATTAAAAAAATTCATATGTTTCCAAAAATAAGACGAACCATTGCTATTTTAGTGTCAATGGAAACAAAAATATAGATTAATTTCTTCTTCCACGTATTTTTTTAATATAATATATTTCCGTAAAAAAATTTCCAAAAAATGAAATTTAAATCAATCAAATGACATGAAAGTAAAGCAAGTGAGAAAATCCTTGTTGAAATATAAAAATGTTGAAATGGACTCATGATTAGAAGAAGAAAAAAAAAAGAAAAGGGGGGGGGGGGGGTATATAGGGAGTATAGATATTGGTTACCTTGAATCAGTCGAGTATTCAAAGAGTTTTCCTTTGGTAGAAAAGACAATCAAAGCAACCTCAGCATCACACAGAACAGAGATCTCATTTGCCTTTTTCAGAAGACCAGACCTCCTCTTTGAGAACGTTACCTGTCTACTAATCTTGTTCTCGATCCGCTTCAGCTGAACTCTACCTCGCCCCATTATTATTTTATTTAAGTAATTTTTTTTTTGGAATATATATATATATACGTACTAGCTATCAAATACAAAACCCTAAGATATTCCTTACATATATATATATGTATATATATGTGCTTCACACAAAACCAAAACCAGAGAAATGGTATACTACTAGGACAGAATTAGGAGGTGGGGGAATTAAATGGTTTCATGTTCCTTAAATCATTTCCCATCCTATGTTAATTCTTCTTCCCCTCTCACGGCATTAATATATATATATATACATGTATATGTATCTAGCTATATAGGGGTTGGATGGGGAAAAATAAAGTGCATGCGCTGTCGAGTTGGGATTGGGAGGAGAGTGTTGTATTAATTAGTTAGTGTGTCTCGTTTTGGTCCACTGCTTTGTTTTCTGTACGAGGAGCTTAAGGGCACGTAGGGACCTGGGAGTAAATATCCCTATTTGTACTATTACTATTATTTTATTTTTTTATTTTTTTACTACTAGGAAAATAGTACTACTACTATTTAATTAGTATTTTATTTAATACTCCTAGTCTTTTGTTTTTGTTTGTTTGTGGCGACGGCGCCTCTTTATTTCTTTCCCTTCCTTCAATTCAATCAAATCTCCCTCTTTTAGATAAATATATAATTACAGCTCCAGCTCCGCCCCTCGTAATTTCTCTACTACTATAGTAGTATTTGGTGAGAGTTCAAAATTACTTTTCCATCCCTCTATTCTTTTACCATATTCGAATTAACACTTTTAGGAATCGAATCTAATTCTAGGATTTTGATTTCTAGGAATGTGATTACCATGAATATAACTCCATTATATAGCTTGGGTAACTTTCGGAATTTCATGAAGGAATGTAACAAATTCATTTGCACACATGTTAACAAAAATGTTCCATGTATATTATAAATGATTTATGAGAATTTTTAATTAAAATTAAAATTTAACTTTCTTTTACTCAACCAATAATTATTTAATATTTTAACATTTATCTTAATTTTATAGGTATAATGAAGTGGTAAAAAGTATTTTATGTTAAATTAATTTTTTTAAAGACTTCAAATATTGTTTTGTAATGATTGAAACTTCAAAGTATGATCATATAATTTCACTTAATTTCAAGGGGTGTAAATAATTATTCTTAATATTGATTAAATATATAATATAATTACCATACATCAAAATTTATAATTGTTTTAATTTATGTATTTTATATAAATACAAATTATATATATATATATATATATATATGTGTGTGTGTGTGTGTGTGTGTGTGTGTGTGTGTGTTGAGAGAGAGAGAGAGAGAGATAGTATATATGGAATTTTTTTTTTTTAAATTTTTACCATCAATATCAATGGGAATGAAATTAGAATACTATAGAAAACTTGGGTTTCAGATTCCTAGTTTATGAAGGCAATATTACTAATAATAAAAAATTTAATTTCTGTCCCAAAATACAATAAATCAACTCAAACACAATTATATGATGCTTGGTAATCAGAATATTAAATTGCATGCCATTCCGATATTCCCAGACAAACAAACGGGTTCTTAAGGGCATCTCCTATGTATAAAGGGGATAGTGGATTTTGGGGGTGTTTAGATCTAGGGGGTAAATTTATCAAGTTTTATGTAAAGAGGGAACAAAATGCATTTTCCCCTTCCACCCTTCACTCACCGCTCGCGGTGGGTCACTCGCCGGGCGGGCGAGTGCCCAACCCACAGGTGGCCGACACTTGTCGGCCACCTGTTCACCCACCCTTTACTTTTTTTATTTTATATAATAAAAACTATTTTAATTTAAAAAAAAATTAAAATACCTTATTTAATAAATGTAAGTCTTATTTTATCTTACTTTTATTTAATTTGTGTAATATTTTTAAAAAGTTAATTTTATTATAAAAATGTAACTATTAATAAAAATGAAACTTTAAACGAACTTTTTTTTTTATAATAAACCTTAAAAGAACTTAATGAACATTACATGTGTAATATTTTTAAAAAGTTAATTTGTGTAATATTTTTAAAAAGTTAATTTTATTATAAAAATGTAACTTTTATTTAATAAAATCAAATTTAATGTAACTATTGTTGTGTTTTTTTTTAAAAAAATATTGGTTGTTATTGTTATTATTATTGTCAATCTTAAATTATATCTTATTGTTATTAATTATTTATTTATTTCACATACGAGTTAATTTTTATTATTATTAGTATTGCTATTATTATTATTATTATTATTATTATTATTATTATTATTATTAAGTGAGAGTGGGGGAATTGAGAATTTTAATTAAATGGAATTGATAGATTGATACATTTTAGATGACTTATGAAAATGAAAGAGGAAGCTGGACTTGAATTTTGAGGGGAAGTTGGACTTGGGCTGAGGAATACATAGGAGATGGCCTAATTGATTATCAACATAAAAAATTCTAGCAATGCCAAGTTGCATCTTTGTTTGTTTCGCTCGCACGAAATATTTCAAGGCTATCAGAAATTATCTCTAAAATTTCAAACAAACCACTTTTCTGAAATATATAAAAATCGAGAGCATCTCAAAAAAATTCTGGTTTCTAATTAGAATAGTGGAAAAAAGAAAAAAGACTCCTCAGTCCTCACTCATTCTATAGTTTTTTTTTTTTTTTTTTTTTTTTGATACAATGGAGGTAAAAATAAACTACAAACTTTCTTCTAACAACAGAGGCAGAACCTCAACTACAAACTAGTCATTCTTTTATGGTGTGTACTAAAATAGATTTGTTTTTTAAATAAAATACAATTCAGAAACGTCACATCCCATCCCACATCACTAGCTCACATCAACCGTTTTTTTGTAAAAATGCAAAAACATCAAAATTCAGTTCTTCTTTTTAAACTTCAAGTGGAACCAATCAACCAAATGATGAAAAAAGTTCAATTTGATACTAGAGATGAGAGATAAAACGGAATATAACCAAAAAAATAGCTAAGACAAAATTGACTGCATTTACGTCATTTAATTACACTATAGTAATATATATAATATTTTTTAATGACTTATAGGATAATAATCGGGAATCACAATTATATATTTTCTGTTATATACTCCTACTATATATTTATATTAGATTTCACTACATGAATTGAGTTAAGTATGAATTAGGTGGCTTGGGATTGACTTACCTCGAAAGCTAGCTCAATTGTTGGGGATTCTCCAAGATTTTATAAAGTGAACTTATTATTCATTTTCAGTCCTCGTGTTGACATTTAATTTCAACACTTCCCCTTGTGAATTGCGATAAGTGGGACTGTGGGTAAAGGTCCATCACACGAACAATGACACTACATGTCCTTGTTGACTGGAGAAATAATGACGATCTAGATATTTGTTATCTGGGAGAAATGTGTTGGAATATAATGAAGCCCATCATCCGAACAGAAGGAGTTATTCATCACAACATGAGGTGATTTTCTTTAACTTGAAGCTTTGATACCACATTAAATTTCACCACATGAATTAAGTCAAGTTCACATCAAGTAATTTGAGTCTAAATCACCTAAAAGACAGTTCAAGAATTAGAGGATTATCAAAGACCTTATAATTTGAACTTATTATTCCTAGTTGAACAGTTTGTGAAACTTCTGTTATGCGATTTAATAACTGAAATTTACTCACCCCAAAACATTTTTTTTTCTGTGTCAAACCATGTTAACTACTTATGACGTTTGTTAACACTTAACTAATTACCTCCTAATACATATTTTGTAAGTTCTTTTTAGAATTTGGATATATCCCTTTCAGGTTAAAAAAGAAAAAGGAATAGGTACTAATTGAAATCTAAATATCACATATACAGTCAAAAGAAATTTACACAAACGATATAAAGACCCAACTAATTATCAAAAGGAAGATATAAAATGACCCAACATCGTACTACAATTATCAAAAAGAAAAAAAAAAAAGAACATCGTACTACAATTTAAGTCGTTTTTCAATTCCTTATAAACTCATAACAGTGACACGTTACATTCAAGTTACCTCAAACTGGGGAAGATGAGGACAATAAATGTCATGAATACTCGTACGTGCTGTCGCCTTTTTTTACTTCTACGCTTTATCTGATAGTGACACAAATAACTACTTTTTGATGTTACAATTATCAATTAATCTGATTTTAATTGAAATTTAGAGTAATATAATAATAGTATATTTAAATTTATACAAATCATTTTTATAACTTAAAAGTCCAAAATAAGAAAATTAATGCAAGATACTCCTCCGTAGTATGTCATATTTTACTAAAGTATCGTATGAAATGTTAATTGCATGGAACTTCCCTTCTATTATTGTAATAATGAGGATTTTGTGTCGAATATAAATAATTACAAGAAGATTTTATTCAATAAATATCTTAAAGGGAGGTTCCATACCGAATATTTAATATTATAGAAGGTTTCTATGCAATAAGCAATTTACATATATGGTTTTGCATGTTGCAGGAGAATATCTTGCACTAATTTCAAACAAATCATTTCTTTTAATAGTTTCCAAAATATTGTCACTATTGAAAATTTTCTACGACATACTCATTCGTCATATATTCACAAATCACAACTACGATTGAACATAAATGATATGAAAAAGATGCTTAATAATGTGAAAGTTAGATTTGGGTTCTGGTTGATCATATCCGATAAAAATCTAATATAGATATTAAATTGATAAATGTTATAATAATATTTTACTAATATAAGTAATAACATTCCGCAAGAACATCCTTGATAATTTAATAATATATAAAATAATATATTCATTTATATTAGTATCATTTTTATGTTTGAATTTCTCCAAAAACATGAATTAAGTTTGATTAGTCTGTTGGCAAATCTGAAACTCTATGACCAAGAGGTTATAAGTTCAATTCCCAGACTAATATAGGCATTTCTCAAGTTTGAAACTAGTATTTGTATTGAACTTGTCTTTATTTAAAAATGCGATTATCCGATGAATTTAGATGTGATTTATTACAGAGATGAAAAATCCATTATCCGAGTCTAAGACAAATTCAAAAACAGATATGACTAGAATTAATCTGAATCCATCCATCCTTGATAACCCTAGCTTCTTTTACAAATATTAATAATATACACGAGAGTAGTCAAGGGACCTCTGATGCAGGAGGGGGGTTTCTCCTTCGGGATAAACCTTTTAAAAAAAATAATATACACGAGAGTACATATATATATATTCTATATCAACTACTTCTTTATGAAATTGTTCGTACTTACTTCATATACACCATAGATGAATGGTGGTCCACTGCTTTTGTATTGTACGAAAAAGAGCACACTTGGCAATTCTTTGTCTTAGGTTAGTGGGCTTACAAATTTCAATCTATTTTAGAACAACTTGAGCTAACAAGTGGTCCAAATGCTGTTAAAAGCAAGTGATGTAGAAGATATAATTTCAACTTAACTACAAATTAGAATAATCATATATGGGGACCATGTACGTACGTATATACAAGTAGCTACTACATATATGCTATGTCGATTATAGTACAAAATAAAATGGTCTGAATATCCTTAAAATTTAGGTTTTCCAGGCTTTAAACTGGGGACCATATATAGTCAAATTAAGTTATTGGGATAATTAAATTATAGAAAAATACTAAACTAAAAGAATACAATGCTCCGTGAATTACTCAAAGCATCAAAGGGGAATGCAACGCATGCTTATTAATGGGGAAATTTATTTTCCATTATAGTACGTGTCAAGCTTCCAGTCAAATTGCCTTTTGACTGAAACAAAAATTTGCAAAAATATTCAATGAAGTACGTTCATATATTCTTTTCTTGTTTATTGAGTTTTATAGCATGTTACAAACGACATAAATTAGAAGCCAAGATTTTAAAAACTCAACTTTAATTTCGGTACTCGTTGTCGTTGGTTGTTTGTTTAAATTTGAGGGAATTGCACTTTTTATACCAAACATTTAAATACTTTATACATTTCATACCAAACCTTTTATAATTGCACATTTCATATCAAAATCAATCAACCTTTTTCAATTTACATACCACCGTTAAATTTTGGACAAAATTGGACACGTGAAAATTGGACACGTGCGCCGCACGTGTCCGTTAACTCTAAAAAAGAATAAAAAAAAGTGTCGCGGGCGGGGGGGAATATTTCGGGCAGGAGTTCTGAATTTTACTTTTCATTCCAAACCTTTACATACTTTATACATTGCATACCACACCTTTCAGAATGATCGATACTTACCCATTCGAAAAAGACCCTATATGATACTACTGTTATTGATCATTCTGAAAGGTGTGGTATGCAATGTATAAAGTAGGTAAAAGTTTGGTATGAAAAGTGAAATTTAGAACTCCTGCCTGAGACACTTTTTTTTTCCCTTTTTTTTTTTTTTTTTTGAGAGTTAATGGACACGCGCCGCACGTGTCCAATTCCGTCCAAAATTTAACGGTGGTATGTAAATTGGCAAATGTTGATTGATTTTTATATAAAATGTGTGGTATGAAATATATAAAGTATATAAAGGTTTGATATAAAAAGTGCAATTCCCTCGTTTAAATTTTCCTTTGGTCTAGAAAAAGAAACCAACACTTCAAAGACTTACCAAATCTCTATGACCAACTATAATTCCTTGTTCGAAATTCTTCAAACATGAGAAAGTTCTAGATTTTTGTTACAATTTCCTGGTATACAAATGGATATATACATGTAGGCAAAAAGCATACAGGAAATCGAGACGAATACTCAGGAAGAAGGAAAGAGAAGAAAATAAATGTCATGTTGTATATATGTTCCTTTTAACAAATTTTTTTTTTCAAATCATAGAAAAGTAAATTGAACATTATGAATATAACATGAGCTAAATGGCAAATAACTCAGAAGAAAAATTGGACTTAGTATTAAATTTGAATCAAAACTTAAGATGTGGCATCAAATTTACATTTTTGTGTCTAATGATACCAAAGTTGTAAAATGATATATATTATATATATGTGGTAAAATGAAAAACAAATTTTCCATAATTCATTAATTATAGACGTCAAATGTATCGTATTCCGGGTTACTCCTACCCCAGTGGATTTAATTCATTGGGATTGGATGAATGACACATGAGTATGAAATGACAAAACGTGGCATTCATCTAACACTCGGGTGGATTAAATCCACTAGGGTAGATACTAATTTTCCCGTATTCCGTCCTAACTCCTAATACTAATTCATTCTGCCAAGCCAAGTAAGCTCTCTCTCTCTCTTTAGGGGGTGTTTGCAAATGCTTCTAGGAAGTGCTTTTGAGCTTTTTTTCCTCGAAAAACGGTTTTTCAGTGTTTGCAAACTCTGCTTTTGCTTTTGCTTCTCAACAAAAAAGCAGTTAGAAGCTGCTTTTAAAAAATCATGTCATGACGTGCTTTTGGAGCTGATGACATTCTTGTAATAAAATAGAAGCAGTTTTGTGATATTTATATCCTTAATATTTTCTCTTAATTCCAACAATACCCTCATTCTCTATTATATGTAATTGATGCAATTTATTTTTACTGTTCACAATTTTATTATTTTTGTTTGTGTGTTGTCTTCGATTAAGAATACATAGTTCATATGTCATATGTTTTTTTTTTTTTTTTTTGTAGTTTCTAGTTTACCTTTGTGCATTGTTGTAGCCCTTTTTAATTATATAGGGTTTTATTATTTTTGTTTGTTCGCTAATTATAAGTTTTTCTATAGTGGTAATTTAAAATTAGTTAGTCTTTTATACTCAACTTGTTTATTTATTTTTTTATTGTTTGTTTGTTTTGATTTCACTAATATCTTATTGTTAGTTTGATTTGTTTCTATTTTGCTAAAGTATTCATTCTGATTTGATTTAAACTTAGTTAATGATTTAAATAATCTTGATTTCTTCATATTTATTTGACAAAAACTTAGTTAATATTTAGGTGATTTTGTTTGATTCATTATAATTAAATATAAACTTACTTAATGATTTATAATAATTTTGTTTGATCCATTTGATTTGATAAAGTTTAGCCAATGGTTAACATATATAATTATAACATTGTTTGTTTTGATCTAGTTGCTAAAATTAATTTATGAACATGCCAAGTATAGAGTAAAATAGGGCTTGTAATAAAATTTATATGAAATAAAATTAATGTATGAACATGCCAAGTTAAGGGTAAAATAGGACTTGTAATAAAATTCATATAAAACAAAAGACTTATTATATTCTGCTTTTCAGAAATTGCAAACACCTACTTAATTGCTTTAAGCTACTTTTTACCTTATTTTGCAAACACCTCATGCTTTTTCCTAAAAGTACTTTTTAATTACTTTAAGCAAAAGCAACTGCTTTTCCAGATGGAGAAGCTATTGCAAACACCCCCTTAGAGCACCTCCAGCAGCTTGGATTTTAGCTCTTCCAACATCTAAAATTTAATTTATAGACAATCAAACTAAAAATTCATCCTCCAGCAGTATCCTCTATTTTTAGAGGACTATGTATATTGGATGTTTGGTCTTGCAAATATGAAGGCCCTTGTATAATTATACAAGGCTCCACATCACCAAATTAATTCTCTCCACATCACCAAAAATGTTATTGGTTTGAGTTTAATGTTTGTTTGAATTAAATATTTTATTAAATCATTATTTAAAGCCATTTATTTCAAAAAAAGTTTTTTTATTAATTTATTATATTTAAATAAGAAACATTAAAACATGTACTTATTATTTATATTTTACGTGAAAATGTTATAAAACATTATTTATAATGTTATTTATAATTTAATATTGAAAGAAGAATAAAATATAATAATTCTGAAATTTTAGATGATGACTGTTGGAGTGAATAGCTAAAACACTGTTCACCATGTATAATTTGATATAGATGGCCATTTATACATGTCATTGGTGGAGATGCTCTTAGTCTTTTCCCACCGGACCCCTTCCCTATTAATTTATTTAGTACTCTTCTTAATTTAAGGACGGTACGTGTATATATATATAAAACATACTAACAACAGAAATAATTGATGAAAAAGGCTATATATATTTCTTCACTATGATAATTTTGTTTTCTCATTTTCAAACCTTAAAATTAAGGGATTGGAGTATATGATATCAATTCACAAACTATATATAGTTTCACCTGTTGTTTGCTATTTTTAACTTTAGATTTTCCTTTTTAAGTTAAAAAAATATATCATATATATGAATGGAAAAAAAGTAATATATATCCCTTGTTTCGTTTTCTTAAGAGAAGGTACTGGACAAAATTCAAAACTTATTAATTAATTTCTAGCTAGGTGCAGGTTGTTGAATCCAATTAAAATTAATAGTAACAGTGTACGTACATTTGGTAATTGCTTTCCTATTTGTGTTAAAGTTTCCATGACAGCTAGTATCTATCAATTAATCCCATAAATTAATATGTGAAACTACTTGCACTTGAACCATCTCCATTACTAAACCCAGACCAAATACGTACGCGAGGCACCCCTCGTGCGAATTGAACTATATATTAATCAGTCATGAGGTGAGGTGGTCCTTAATTAATTTATTCCCAATCCAATTACATTTTTTTTTTTTTTTTTTGATTGACATGTTTGTTCCACACACGAATCTTTGTCAGTTGATAGAAATCTACATACGTGTGTTTTTAAATTTGAATTTTCAGTTCGTTCTTCTAGTACATCTTTTTCCCACTTAAATATTTAAATTTAAATAAAAGAAAAACAATTTTCAATTTCAAAATCCTTGCTAAAGAAGATAAATCTAAGAAAGAATTTTGTACTAACAATTGCACACTTTTTTCCGCACATTACGATGAATATTTTATTCGGGTATTCACGTGGGTTAAAGTCTGAAAAGTTGCATAAAATAAGCAAGGTATCATTTCAGTTACAAAATTGCACAAAATCTTGTTGATTGGCTAAATCAGGAACCATTTTGTGTAATTCAGATTTCCTCTACTTATAGAAACTGTTTGTCTACCTTTATATAACATAACTGTAGACACTTAAATTTTATGCCGAAAAATAAATTTGAACTCATATTAGAAATTAAATTAAATTCGCTATTTCTGAACTTTTGCTAAATTAAATTCCAAAATAAATAGTTAATTTGATTAAATCCCACCTACATTTTATTGACCAATAAAATAGTGACAAGTGTTCAAGATGATGTGTCATGACCAATCAAAAGAAGGCATATCTCCTACAAGTGATATACATTTAAAAGAGTGCATATCTCTTTTACAAAGAGAAGTATATAAGTCTTCTACTACTGAGAGCCAATCAAATCGCACCATTCAATTATCTAATTCTACTTGGACTCTTCTTCCTACCACTATAAATAGGGGTCATCTCTTAGAAGAAAAACACATATTTTCTGAAGGAGCACAAGTTGAAGGAGCAAATTCTCTCTACGAGGCGTTCTTCAAAACCTTTTTCATTAACTCAAGATATTCTTCAAAGATCCAAGGAAATTCTGGCGTTTGATTTGAGAACAAGCTAAGAAGCCCTCGTTTAAATGTTATTGGAGATCTACGACGATCCAAAGAAGATCAAATTCTCCTAAATTCAAAATATCCACGACGAAGTTCAAGACGTTCGTCGAAGAAATTCAAATCATTTCACATTTGATCCAGGATTAAGCAAATTTGCCCCTGGATTAACGTTATTCGAGCATAAATTCACTCTAGAGAATATCAAATCAACATTCTCCAAGATCAAGTGCAAGAAACATTTATTTTTCCTTAAGATTAGAATCAGGGGAATAATAGAGATTGTAACCACTTCATTAAATCAATAAATTTTAATTTGTAGAATTATTTCTTGTTTAATTTATTTTAGACTTGAAATTTTGTTGCTACAAATTTCTGGCACGCCCAGTGGGACAATCTCTACATTTCATCTCTTTTCTTCATCAAATACAACGGTGGCTATGGCGATAAAGGCTACAACCATGAAGGAACAACTTGCGACATTGACTAACGCCATTGACAAGCTCACGAAGCACATTCAAGAGCAAGACATGAAGCTAGATGAGCTTTTGAACAAAATGGACAATGTCGATGCCACCCACAGGGAGGAAAAGCAATTCGAGGATCTTGAAGAGAGCGATACATCTACAAAGCAACTATTGAGCAATGGAGGCCATACCGAGACGAATCACCTGATGGAAAAACTGCCCAAGGAGTTTGATGACAATAAGACACTCATTAAGCAACAATCAGATTCAAATAATAAATCTTCAACCAATAAGATTCAAATCTCATCTGATGGCATGATTCAAACTGTTCAACTGAAGGAGTTCATTTTGGAAGCCATCAAAAGCAAGATGAAAGGAAGCTCGGCATCTTGCCTCACATATTCCAAGCCATACACACGAAGGATTGAAAATCTGGAGATGCCAATTGGCTACCAACCACCAAAAATCCAGCAATTTGATGGAAAGGGCAATCCAAAGCAACATGTGGCGCATTTTATCGAGACGTGCAATGATGCTGGGACGTATGGAGATCAACTTGTCAAACAGTTCGTACGTTCGTTAAAAGACAATGCATTTGACTGGTATTTTGACTTGGGGGCAAATTCCATTGATAATTGGGACCAACTAGAGCAAGAGTTTATTAATCGCTTCTACAGCACCAGAAGGACAGTTCAACTCCCCGAACTCATTAACACTCGTCAGTGGAAAGAGGAGTCTGTCATTGACTACATTAACCGTTGGAGAAATTTAAGTCTCAACTGCAAGGATCGATTGTCGGAAATTTCATCCATCGAGATGTGCATCCAAGGAATGCATTGGAGTCTTCGTTACATTCTTCAAGGAATAAAGCCGATAACTTTCGATGATCTGGCCACTCGAGCATACGATATGGAATTGAGCATGAGTGCAATTGGTAATGATGTTAAAGATGAATTAGAAACCAAAGAAGGGGGCAAATCTTTTAATGAAGCTCCAATTGAAGAATCTATGATATAAATGTCACGCTCCTAGATACGAGCTTAAACTATCTAAGATCTTCAAATCAAGATCTTTTGATTCACTCCTTGACACGAGTATAAACTGTTTACAAATCAAAATTCATCACTCCTTGACACGAGTATAAACGGTTTACAAGTCAAAATTCATTACTCCTTAAAACGAGTATAAACTGTTTACAAATCTCAAATCAAAGCCTCCAGTAGATGAGATGAAAAGATCTACAAATTTCAAATTTAGTCTCAAATCAAAGCCTCCAATATATGAGACGAAAAAGTATACAAATTTCAAATCAAAGCCTCCAATAGACGAGACGAAAAAGTCTACAAATTTCAAGTCAACTTATCCTGGACATGAGTTGGAAAAAAATATATATCTACCAAATTTCAAAGTGTAAAAAGCTCGATGACGCACGAGCCTAAACTGCATGTTACTCCTGGCCCACATGAGTATAAAATGTGTACGGCAAAAAAAAAAAAGCGAAAATCCTCCATTTTGAACTACGTTTTGACTTGATTCCTTTATAGATACGTAGGCAGCTTAGTCATTTTCTAAGTTCAGTCATACAAAAAAAAAAACTCTTCATTTTGAACTACATGATGATTTGATTTCTTTTGGGATATGTGGGCAGCTTGAAAGTTAATTTTAAGCTCAATCAAATTCCTTAAAAGAAAAAGGAAATGTAGCTTTCAAACTTTGGAAGGACGTGAAGAAAGGTCGAGACTTACCTACTCAAAGCAAAAACATTTCGTAAATAATTCACGAGGGGGCAATTTGTAGACACTTAAATTTTATGCCGAAAAATAAATTTGAACTCATATTGAAAATTAAATTAAATTGGCTATTTCTGGACTTTTGCTAAATTAAATTCCAAAATAAATAGTTAATTTGATTAAATTCCACCTACATTTTATTGACCAATAAAATAGTGACAAGTGTTCAAGATGATGTGTCATGACCAATCAAAAGAAGTCATATCTCCTACAAGTGATAGACATTTAAAAGAGTGCATATCTCTTTTACAAGGAGAACTATATAGGTCTTCTACTACTGAGAGCCAATCAAATCACACCATTCAATTATCTAATTCTACCTGGACTCTTCTTCCTACCACTATAAATAGGGGTCCTCTCTTAGAAGAAAAACACACATTTTCTGAAGGAGCACTAGTTGAAGGAGCAAATTCTCTCTACGAGGCGTTCTTCAAAACCTTTTTCATTAACTCAAGATATTCTTCAAAGATCGAAGGAAATTCTGGCGTTTGATTCGAGAACAAGCTAAGAAGCCCTCGTTTAAACGTTATTGGAGATCTACGACGATCCAATGAAGATCAAATTCTCCTAAATTCAAAATATCCATGACGAAGTTCAAGACGTTCGTCGAAGAAATTCAAATCATTTCACATTTGATCCAGGATTAAGCAAATTTGCTCCTGGATTAATGTTATTCGAGCACAAATTCACTCTAGAGAAGATCAAATCAACGTTCTCCAAGATCAAGTGCAAGAAACATTTATTTTTTCTTAAGATTAGAATCAGGGGAATCATAGAGACTGTAACCACTTCATTAAATCAATAAATTTTAATTTGTAGAATTATTTCTTGTTTAATTTATTTTAGAATTGAAATTTTGTTGCTACAATAACATCTAAATACAATATAGTATATTTTTCTGAAATTCATAATCAAGCCACCCGATCGAGTTTTTCTATATTTGGTTTCTGATTTTTTTATTTGATATTGTTCACTGTTCCCATATATGTTCCGATATGAATATATTCTCTTCAAGCTTTCTTTTTGCCAAATACTTTTTGTGTGTTCTAATTCCAAATATTTCTTACGTACTTTGTTGCAGTTATAATTAATCGCAAACTCCCGTTCCCTCCACCCAAAATTAAACCAAAGAAATATATATATATATATATATATATATATATATATATATATATATATATATATATATATATATATATATTATTTTAAGTTATAAAATTTTGTTGGATGTTAATATAGAATCGGCAAGTATCATGATTATTTTTTTTTTGGCTTGACCGAGTCAACTACTAATTCAATTGATCATGAGATATTATTATAGCATAATATATATATTTATTACTCCATATATATAGCACTTTTATTTTACCATATTTTAAAAAGAACTGAAACGTTATCAGAATTCATATATATCAAGTTAATTAATTTATGTTATCATAATAAATATAATTAATCGCATTAATTTTTTTTAATTTATGTTATCATAATGAAAATATTGAATTTTGGAACTATTAATTAATTATAAACAAACAGTAATACTAATACAACATTGAAACTAATAATTTTATAATATATTATTTTATTGGGAGAAATCTTAAAACTAACCTTCATCATGAGTTTGCATACTACAGAAAATGTCTGTGCCTGGTTCAAATTTTTTTATTTGATGCTCAAAATATATGGGTGTTAAAAATAATTCTCTAGATAATATGATTAAGTGCCTTCAAAGGATTTACCTAACCATGAAACAAATTAAGGGTTCAAGTTCATTTTTTTCTTATGTCATTCGGAATTTTTATTCAATAAATAATAAAATTAACAAAAGGAAAAAAAGTTGGCAATAAAGTTCAATTTGTTGGAGATGGCCTAAGGGACTTTCTAATTCGATCTTTATCTTTAGAAATGGAGCAAGTTGTTGATTAGTATAGCAATATAAGTACAATTTGGGCTAGTGATTTCAATAAAATTTAATTAATTATGTTCTCCGTACATGTTTTTTTGGTTGTATGAGTGGAAGACAGCATTGTGTCTTAGTTGTGGGAAACAAGTGTTAATCTGCCTGCCTACTAGAAACGACTAATTAAAATGAGAACAAGCTAGAACAAATTAAATTAATAAATGTAAGCAGTAAGCATCTCTTTTAATATAATTTCTGCATGCTTACTAAAGAAATTGTTATATATAATATATAGTACAGTATATGTTACTAGTTGATCTGGCAACTTTATCCACCACTTTAAAGTTTGTTATTGGGAAGATAATATATAAGTTTATTAGGAAAATCTGTTAATATATAATAACTAGAATTAATTAAGTTTGGAAATTCATGGGAGATCGATGATCAGGGGATGGTTATTATAATTTTTTTAGGGTGCGGCCCCTTTAGTTACGGCCTCGCATGCAGTCCATTCCATCCGCCGTTAGATCGGCTTAGTTGAATGTCATCCGTTGGATTGGTAACTAAAGTTTTGGGATTTAATTTCGGAAATAATCTAATTAAAAAAAGCAATTGACTATTAAACCCTTTGATTTAGTTTGTCAAAAAAAAAAAACATCTGAAAATAGAAAAGACCGTATTGCCCCCCATTAAATTTCATGTTTTAAGAAGACGTTTATACCCCATTTAAAAACCGAAATTAATAATTAATTCCGAAATTATTTCCTTCTCTTTCATAATCTTTCAAACCTAACAAGTAATTTTATTTTATTTCATAATCATTCAAACTTAATTGATTATTTTTTGTTACTACTTCTCCACCATTTTTACACCATCCATGCCTTCAATAATCTCACCACCATTTTTGCACCTTAAATGAATAAAAAATCCAAAATTGCTTTACAAATTTTGAATTAAAAAAAATGAACCTCAAGTACTTTTGAATCCAAGAAATCAATATCTCAAATCAATAATTTTGATGTATATAATCCTTAATCCCCTTGTATTTATTTATTTCTATTCGGTCGATTAAGTTCGAATTTCTTAGATAATAGTTTAAATTTCAGTTCTCATGTTATAGGTCAATTACAAAAGGCATTCATTCGATATATCCATCAATTTTTCATGAACTAATAGTTAGATAATTTTTCATGAAGCCGAATAATACCGGATTAATACTATTTCGGATTAATATGAAGCCGAATAATAAATTTAGGTTGAAATCTTTATTTTCAGACTATATTTCGGATTTATATGAAAAGAAAATCCAAAATATTATACAATGAACGATAGAAATACTTGTTATTTACCACAGTATTTTAAATTAATAATATTAATATGAAAAATATCATGTTACATAGTAATAGATAGGATTTACCATAGAAGGATGATAAATTAAATATATTTTGCATAGGCTAACTTTTTAATACATTAATAAATTAAACATGTGATATATATTATGTAATCCGAACAAATTTGTACATAGATTATTTTTATTTTGATCTATTTTTTCCAATTTTGCTTATTACATTAAAATTTCATTATCATTGCCAAATTAATTACCTCGGCTTGCATACTTCGTCATCCGGGATTGTAGAATTTCCCACCATATTTAGGTTTGTGGAGATTGTGATGAAGAGGTTGATTAGGTTTGAGGAGATAGTGATGAAGAGATTGATTTTGAACGAACTTGTAGATAGTTTTCTTAATCGTGCAAGACGAATTTTGAATTGTAATTAGTGTTCTTAATCGTGGAAGAAGAAATTTAGTTTTACCCTAATTGTGTTTTAAATCATGGAAATAAATTGGATATAGATTTAGGTTTATTATGTGAAAGGGTATACGTGTCTTTGTATAATTAAGTTTTAAGTGTTTTAAATTTAAGTTAATTAAAAATGATATAATTGACTTTTTAATTTTAAGTTATTATTTTGATTTTCATTTAAAAATAAAACAAAAGATTAAATTGAACATTAAAAAATCGGTGCAACCTTGACAAAAATAAAGTGTTAGTTACCACGCTACGTGTTGCGATTTAAAGGGAGGCCGCACATGAGTTTAGTTACGTGAGACCGCACCCTAATCGGCCCGTGGTTATTAAGTGAAAGCTCTACAAGGAAGATTGATTGCATGTCTTATGACCTCTTAAAAATACTATTTAATTTCGATTATATAGTGAATGTCAATTATACATTAGACAATAGTTTAATGGGTATAATTTAAATTTTCAGAATGTTTTCTTTGTTAATTTCCCAACTAAAGCATTTCAACTTTAGCTCTAAAAATTTAAAGCATCACTCAGACCATCTCCAACAGCTCTTTTAAATTTCAGCCTCTTATCCTAAAATATAAGCAATGAACAGTGTTATACACTTTCACTTTTTACTCTGCACTCCAATAGCTAGTTTATATTTTAACATATAACTTTTATATATTGCTCCCTCCATCCCATTATTTTTACTCAATTAGCTATATTATCCAGTCAAAATTTTCAATCTTTTAAGTGATTTATCATGTTAAATTATTCACGTTTTTTGCGTATTAAATCTTTTAAATATTAATATACATAGTGTCATATAATATTATCAAATTATTAGTTAAATATATTAATTAAATTATTTATTAATTTTTTTTTTGAATTTAGTCACTGGTCAATGATACCAAGGGATAAAGATTAATGGGACGGAGAAAATATTTTATATAAATAGTAATGATATATTTATAATTTTAATTTTTTTCATTTAATTTCATAATTAAAAATAGTTTTTTTAAAAAAATATTAATTTTCGGAGTTTTATGGGCATAATATTTTAATGTTTTGCATGAAAGTATAAAAACTTTTATACTTTCTTGCAAACAATTGCAAATAGCAATTTGTATTTGGTCATGGGTATTTAGCCATCCAAACCTATAAATTTTAACAACTCCTATATTATACATTTGCTCTTGGAGAGCACTTTTTATCATAATCTTAACAAAACTCCTAAACTTAAGTTTTACACTTGCTCTTGAAGATGACCTCACAGTCTTATTTTATGTACATATTCCATAAGATAGCAAAAGACAAACAAACAAACAAAAAAAAAAAAAGGAAAGAGAAAGATAGAAAGCCCAGATGAGTAATTAATTTGCAGTCCGCAGAAAATTTCAAATTGCACATGCTAACTGGGCCCTGCCAAGTCAAGCCTTGTTAACAGTTGCAGTATACCAGAAACTTATGTAATATTAGTTTAAGCTGATTTCGGTGAATTGTAATTTCAGTAATATTTTGCAAAAAGAAAATGTTAATTTTGATAATTAAATTTTATATAATAAATTGTTATCGGAATTGATTATGATAAAATTAATTGTTGTAAAATTATTTTTTCAGTTGCTAAATCAAATAAACGTTGATGCCCATATTATTTGTTGAAGCCCATAACGAGCATGATATAACATGAAAAAGTGAAATTTTAGGTTAGAACAAATATATACAGCTTGGGGCAAGTGGGAAAAAAATAAATAAATAAAGGGATTTGGAGTTCCATGCATACCAATAGTTTTTACAAAGCACTTTAGATCCACGGGAACTTAGCATCTAAATTTCCCAGACTACACACAAATTAACTAGTCAATTACGACATGGACCGACAAGTACAATTATTCGAACATCTGTTCTGTACATATAATAATTATATGTACAAAATATAGTACGTAGGGGTGCTTCCGTTGCATTTACCATAGGGTAATACATATATATAACTAATTAGCAGCAAGTTTTGTACATTCACTAATTAATTGAGAGTGAAATCAAATCCGAAGATAGATTAATATATATATATATATAGTAAACGATGTAGATGTGATTAGGACACAAAATGAGACATATAATCACATTTCATGACATTATTTAGGATTCATTAAAACATTAATTGTCCTTCCAGAGCATCCAACCAGGAACCATTCCATTCATATTTTGAATGTGATCAGTTGCTGCAGTCATCTGCCCCGAACTCGCTGGATTGTTAAACCTGTTTTTGAAAGAAAAAAATAAATTAATTTTTGAGAACATAACCCAAAGTAATCTAAAATAACATCTACGGACATACGTGATTGACCTTCAACAGTACGTACTTTCGATATATTCACACATTTATCAAATTGCAACTTTGTCTGAATTTTTTTAAACTGTTGGTCTCATCCCCGCTTTAATTTAGGACAAACAACTCAAATCTAAGATAGTCTGTTGAGACCAAAATTTAATGCACAAATGGGACTCTATTCCATATGACCAAAGTAAGTAACATAAATATTTCTTGGAGTGAATCAAATTTATGAAAAGGCAATCAAATTTAAAACATTATAGTAGTATATTCAGAATATTACCCAATCTGTAGAGTAGAATTGCAGTCGTCCCGAGGTTGAAAATAGCCATGAGATTGAGCATGCTCATGATTATGATTATGATTATGATGATGTTGATGGTTGTTATACGCATTGCCTTGATCCCATGATTGCTGCAGCTGATTCGACGCAGTGTAAATTTCTTCCAGCTAAAAAAAAAAAAATAGGAATTGACATATATAAGAGGTAAATGATAGATGACAATATATATAAATATATACTATGTACTGAATTTGTAGGCATTTGGTTAATTAATGATAGAGCAACCTTTCTCTCTAAAGCCTTATTAGCATCAAGCATCATCTTCTCCTGCAGAAGAATATATATATATATATATATATATATAAATATAAGTAAGCGCGCAACATAATATAATGAAAACAAATACGTACCTTTGCATGAAGATCGGAAAGCTGATCAAGCATAACCTGAGTCTGCACATCCAAGTAAATTAAAATCAATTCGATCGGAAAACATAACATGAAAGAGAAGAGTAAGTTCTCTTACTTCTAATCACATTATTAAATTGGGGCCGGAAGAGATATATATGAATATTTCAACATTTGCCAGTACGTAAATCTAGTAGGAAAAAATGAAATATTTAAATATTTTACTATTCTTATCTTATGTTATATTTATTGTAATTGTGGACTTTGTAATATAAAGAAAAACTATGATGATCAATTGAGAAGAACTAGTAACATACTCCGATCCATATATATACATTCTTCTGGCATTTGGCATATTTATATATTATCCATGAACAAAGTGCATGCCTAAATGATTGTAACTCTTTCTTCAGATCACAATTAGAAAAAAAAAATAGTGATATACTTACTATTTATTACGAAGATATATCTCAATCAAATCAATCTGATTCCCAATAGTATTATCTTAATTCTTTCATATATATTGTAACACATTTCTCAAACTTAGGTAATTACTCAATACTACTATTAATTTTAACTTCAAATTAATTAGTTCAACAAGCAAGCGGTACAAATGACTCTCATAAGACATGTTCAATGAGAATTCATGATGGTCCAAACAATTCCTTAAAAATTAGAACTCTGGAAACTAAGTTGAAAAGAATACTTGCAAAGTCCTCTAGAATATATTTAGATAGTTGCCTAGGCCTTAAATATATTGTACTATTTGTTTACTCACAAAGTCCTCTAAGAGATCAAAGCTTTTAGATGAGTTGAACATTCATTTCATTAGTATTGATGTATTATTAAGCCATTTAAGAAAATAATATTAATTGAAATGTTATAACGTCTTTTTTTTTTTTCGTTTTTTTTTTAATCTATATATATAATATCAATTTCTCGCAAGGATCTACGATGTGAATAATTTACAATTAATGAAATGGGTAAGTAAGTTTAATTAATTCTATACTTACCCTTGTAGACCTAATATGCTTCAAAGAATTCTCCAATTGATGCTCAAGGTGCTCAAGATCATTGATGTTTAGAGGTCCTAAATCATCCCCAAGAAGATGCCTACAAATCAGTTATAAGTATCAATTAGAGTCCAATAACTACAATTAAAATACACTTGTTGATTAATGTACAAGAACCATATATAGTTAATTAATTACCTTTGATATCCCTGGAGAGACTCATATTTGGATTTTAATTTTTGATATTCCTTGTAGCTGCTTATCTACAAGAGAGACTCCAAAATTGAATTAGTAACCATTCAACATGCAGATTGGAATATTTAACTGTAAATTTCCCTTTATTCAGGCTAAATCACAATAAAAAAAAATAAAAAAAAAAAACAATGTATGTATTTGTGTGCAGCAATGTTTAATTCAACTAATTAATTATAAAAAGATTGACACTGAAATTGAGATTTATACCTCAATATCCCTAGCTGGATGATTGGCTTCTAGTGAACCATAACTGCACTTTTGATACCTATCGATTGTCTTGAGCATACTGACACATGAAACCCAATTTAATAATTAAGTGTCATTTATAAATCAGAAATTAATTGAGTGCTTTTATTGTTTCCAAAGGAAATTGTAGATAAACAAATTAATAAAAGAATAAATAAACAAGGTAACAATGTCAATAGTAAGAAACTATTTAAATAGGATACAATACATGATAAGAAAGATTTAGATGAATTGGACATTGAACATGTTAATTAACTGGTAAGTAAAACTAGTATTTTATGGAGTACATATATAACAATGGATGGTATAATCTAAAAGGAATTTGATCAATTTCCAAACATCTCACAAAATGCACTCCCCTCTTTATCCCTTGAACAATATTGTACTGGTATCTATAGTACCATTGTAAAGTCCCTAACACATAGTGTATATATATATAGATATATTTCATTACAATCCTAGCTCCCCTGTGCTTGCTACTCATAGTAAGTATTTAATTAGTTCACATAAAACTAATTAGTTGAAAATAGAAGATGGATTAGTTAACACAAAGGTCATGTCAAATTCGTTTTTCTATAGTTCACATAAAACTAATTAGTTGAAAATAGAAGATGGATTAGTTAACACAAAGGTCATGTCAAATTCGTTTTTCTATCTAATGAGAACAAATTAGTCATGTCAATATGAAATTAATTATTTATAAAGATCTGCCAGAAGCTTTTATGTCAGTTTATCATCCACTGCAACATATATACAAAAAGGCTTAATTTATGCATTTAAATTATATTTTTCAACTATATGACAAATTTCCCTTTTCACAAACCCTAGAAGGTAAGGCAACTAATGCTGAAACAAGTTTATAAATTTATAAATAAAATATATATATATATATATATATATATATATATATATATATATATATATATATATATACAAAAAAAAGAGAGAGAGCAAGACATATAAATTAAGAAGACTTCCCAAAAACATCAAACTGAAATTTAAAGTGTTAAATTTGAGATCTCATCTTACAAAGAAGATGAGACCAAATCAAAGATTTTTCCTCAACACATGCATCTGAATTGAAAAGAAAAGAAAAAAAAGAATCACAACAATACCATAATCATCAAGAAAAGAACAAGATCAATTAATTAATTTACAAAAAAGTAAAATTAGAGAGAAAAAGAAGAAGATAGGTACTTGGAGGAGCTACAAAACTCATAGAGCTTGCCACGATTAGAGAATATAATAAGAGCAACTTCAGCATCACAAAGCACAGAAAGCTCATAAGCTTTTTTGAGTAGCCCATTTCTTCTCTTTGCAAATGTTACTTGTCTATTTATCTTGTTCTCTATTCTCTTTAGCTCAACTCTGCCCCTACCCATTACTATTATTATTATTATTATTATTATTAGTATTTCTATATATGATATATCTATTTTTTTTCCCTTTCCTCTCTTGACCCTCTTTCTTTCCCTCAATTTTGCACTCAGATTTTTGTTTAACTAAAAGAGTGAATATATATTCAAACCCTAATTAAAACCCAAGAAAAGAATTAACTTATTAGTTTGTGTGTGTGTGTGTGTGTGTGGTGGTTAACTGGTTATATATATATGTGTGTGTATTTGATTTCTCTTTTTGAGAAACTGAAGGATCTAGCATGTGATGCAGCAGATGAGAAATGAAAACTTAGGGTTGGTGTTTTCTTTTCTTTTCTCATTTGCCTTTTACTATGAAATGAAATGAAAGCTTCATGTTTTTAACCTTTGTGATAAAAGAAGTGTTCAAGAAAAAGATAATTGTAATAATAAAGGATGGTTAGATTTAGAGCGTGTAGTACACGAGTGGTGATTTGTTACGAGGTTAGGTGTAACGCGGGGTGAGATCGAGTGGTGGTGGATTTTAATCTCCATCAGGAAAAATCAGACAGCCGTCACCAATTGTAATATGGACAACACGTGTCGGTTGGCAAGTGGCTTGTAAATATGTCCTCTGCCAATCGTTGGATAATAGTCCAGTTTGAGTGGGATTCCATTCCATAGATTTGTTTCTGTTGGAGAAGGAAAATATATTGGAGATGAAAATGGTACTAAAAAATAAAGTTGCTAAGATTTACTTGCATTTTATTATAAATACTCCAGTATTCAGGCGAACAAATAGATTATTATTATTATAGTAAAATTCTATATGACGTTAAAAGCTTCTATTAACAATTACTATCTTATGAAAAAATATTAATTTGATTTCTACAAATCTCAAATCTTATCAAATTTCTTTATAAGAATCAACGTCGTACTTGCATATACATAAAAGGTACATAGTTTGAGCAATTTACAAGCACGGCTCAATCTTCTTGTAATTCGACCATAGCTCTTCAAATTTGACCACATTTTCTTTTTTGAAAATCTAATTTGACCTTACCTCAATGATAGTTTATACAACTTATACCATAAATTTTAATTAAAAAGTTAGCTTAAGTAGCAACCGTGCTATATGTTTATACATTTTTAAATTCTTCGAGTTTAATTATTAGAACAAGGGAAGGCCAAACTTTGAGGGTGCTATAGCAAAGTTATGAAAAAAATTGGGATGGGAAAATAATTGGACTCTAAACTCTAATAAGCAAAGCATAAGACCCATGGAAAATATTGTACTAGTAGTGCTCTAACTCAGTATAATATATATTGTATACATATTTACCAAAAACAAAAGTATACATTGTATACATGTACATTACTTCCCCTAATGCATTAACACACTTCGACATGGACTATACAATCAATTTTTAATAAGCTTCAAAGTTTGTGATGCTGATGTTTAAAGCAAAAATTAAACTTGTGGTTATAATTATATGTCGCCTGAACAATTAAATCAAGCGTTATTGAGTGCACGTAGAATTTGTTGCTACCAATTGAAAGTCTTATTCAAATATATTTCTTTGATAAATATTTTTAACTTCCCAAAGTTTCATCTACTTTATATATATATTCGGTATAAAATCATGGTATTAAATGTCTCTCAATATTTTTTATCATTTGTTATGTTTGACCAATCTGCTTAAATAAAACTTGAACAATTATAAAAGTAACAAATTTATTAATAATCTATTTAACTTATTCCAATCATGGGTTGATATCATTAAATCATACTTAATTATTTGATATATTTAGTTTTAAAAACTTTAAACATCACATAGTAAAATCAGCAATATGATAAACTGATTCAGCACTATAACAAATGAAATAAAAAAAGTTGACAAATTTGTATATTCTTTTTATTCGAACCTTAGTGAGTTACGTACAAATTCCATTAAATTAATTAATAGTTATAAAAAATTGCTTCAGTTTGATTGTAGCAATTTACAAAGTTTCATGAATTGACATATTAGTTTATGCATTTAAATGTTAGAAAAGAAATGAAAACTATCCTGCAAATATTTTTTAAAAAGTGGGTTCGGGGACAACGTTAGTGACTTAGTCCACTATTCCAAAAAAAAAAAGAAAGAGGGAGAAATTAAAAATGAAAATGAAAAATCAGTTAAATTTAGATGGAAAGTTGAGTGCTGACGCGCGGTTTGTCTGTTGTGGCAAAACCTCCGTCATGTCCCGTGTGTATTTTGGCGTCCCACCGTAAGATCTACAGTGTAATCGCTACGTGTCAAATTCCTATTCATCGCGAGATTGACTGCCAACACGACAGCACAGTAAAAGTTCCATTTTCCGGCGTACAGGTGTCCTGATATGACAGGTGAATGATGAGTGGGGCTGTAGTCTTTATAATTTGCCGGCGCGTGTAGACAGAAGGAAGCGGGGCCGTTTCTCACATTACTGTTCGATTGGTAATCCCATCAGGTTTTGATAGAATACATATTACTATTATTATGTGTTGTTGGGTTCTTTTCAGGACAAAGAGCAGTCTAATTATGACAGTCAATCTCATAAATTACTCTTTATTTGTAAGACATTGAAAAAAAAAAAAGAGAGAGAGTATTGGCCTATTGGGTTCAATTCCCATAGTATGAATATTTTTCAAGTTTATTGCTAATATTTGTATTCGGTTAGTTATTAAAAATTCTGATGTAATAATTGATTATCAAAAAATAATTTGAATGTAGAGATTTATTTATTATCGTATCAAAAAAGAAATCATATTGAAGGACAGACTGTATTTATAAATATCTAAGACAATGAAAAAGAAAAGACACAATAATGTGCTATCATCATTTATGATATTATCTGTTACATGTAAAGATAGATTGGAGAATTCATGGTTGATCATAATTAGTAATCCCTTTTCCAAAGAAAACGGGCCTTCCCCTGGCCCGCCATAGTTTCTGTTTCATAGTTGAAACACAAATTACATATTGAACCAACCAGCACCAATTATACCATATCTTCTTCGGAGGACTGATAAGACTCATGATTCAACCACAAATTAATTGTTAACCTCTTCAATCAAAACAATTTGCCATAAAGTAAAAAATGCACTTTAGTTTAAACTTCAACCAGAAAAAGATTAAGTTGCAGCACAATGCACATTCCAATCATTCAATGCGCAGGTTCATAAATTTTTAACTCAAAACAGACTTCTTCGTGCTAAGGGTATAAATAGAAGCGTCGGACCATCCCTTAGGAGAGTTTAACTTGAAGACTTCACATTTTCCTTAAAATAAATACATTATTAAATTTGACTCTTGAATCGCAGAAATTGTAGATATATTATCTGATATCTCGAAAATTGACTAAAGAATCGAATGAAATCAACTAGAAGCACCAAAAGGCAGAATGTTGATTGGTCCGCAGTAACTAGACCACTTTCCTCTAATTCATTAGCTGATTTTTGTCACCATACCTTCTGGAAAACAGTTCCTGAAATTGATTTTGCATAATAAGATAGGAGGACGAGGAGGAGGATAAGTAAACAAGGTGGACTATGGGCCAAGATTTCCAATTTACTAAAGTTTCCTAAATTGATTAGCTTAAAAGCCTTTGACAAATAGAAGCTATATCATTAGAACTGAACATTTTATGAACAACAATATCACATTTGCATTAAACACATAATCCCAGTTGTATATTACATACATAGCAAATGAAATGAAAGGCAAAACAATCTAACTTGATAGTACACTTCCATAGAAACAGAGAAGCATAGGTAAAGGGCAAAATATGTTTACATGATTAACTAATTGTAAACCCTAAATTTGGGGCGATTTGGAGCACTCGGGGCACGAAAAATGCCCTTTGGATTGACAATTGGAGCATGAAGAAGATCTTGATTTGGATTTGGACTCATCAATGATAGGTATCAAATTGAATGGACCTCCTTCTTTAATCAATCCAGCGCCCCTGCACCTGGAGCATGCTATCATTTTCAAGTCACCACATCTCTTGCACATCCCCAAAGAGCTGTTTTAATCCAAATAAAAATAAAAATAAGTAACTAGTTGTATTTCAAAGATTTATTGTCAAAAATTAGAAGAAGAAATTCAATATTTGTAACAGATTGAGGACCTGCGCTGAGAAGCAGATATGAAGGAATCGATTTTGGTGGCGGAAATCGTGGCGGAGAGGAGTAGAATTCCAACTCCATAGCCTGCTATTTCACTTGTTGTTATGTGTTCAAACATCTTTTTGATCTTTCTTTTTCTTTTTTTCTCATCCTCTTTTTTTAGGTACAATTCGCTCCATGTTCAATACCTTATCCATTGCCAAGGAAACGTGAAAGTATAATGTAAAAAAGGTATATTGAAATTCTTATCAAACAACGGCCCATTAGCTCAGTTGGTTAGAGCGTCGTGCTAATAACGCGAAGGTCGCAGGTTCGAGACCTGCATGGGCCATTGTTTCATTATTTTTGTTGAAAGTTTCCTGCCTTAACTTCTTTTCTTTTCTCTCTAAAATTCCCAATATCAATTATGAACCAAGAATGAAGATTTTAAAAGATTATTTTCATCATTTCTTTTTCTTCTTACTTTGAAAGAGACTATCTTTAGCTGTCCTAGCTAGAAAATCATGATTTTCATTATATATATTCCTTTAACTTTTGAAACAACTCCTGCAAACTGCTTACAACAATGCAACAGTAAAATTATTGAAGTTATGAAAATAAAACTTGTTTTCTGCTCGAGTACCACATATGCAATGACACTAATCTCCTCAGAATATATAGTCCCCATTATGAACATAATAATTGATTGCATCTCCTTGACAAGAATGATTATTAGCTTGATTTTGAATAGCCTGCATCTTACTGCAACCATTAATCTGCTCATCCAAATTCCACAAGTAACAATCAACTGGGATAAATTCACTCCAAAATGAAATACTGTCTTGACGGATCATAGGCAAAATCTGATTATTCTCATCGACTAATTCCGTTTCTTTATTGCTATTATTTTCAATGGCTTCTGCTACTTGAAGGGATATTATCTCTTCTTTTTCTTCTGCTTGTTTTGCAATTTTTCTCTTTTCTTGTTTTATCTCATGAGTTTTTGTTGCCTTTCTCTTCTTGAAATGTGTTCTCCAATAGTTCTTTATCTCATTGTCGGTTCTCCCCGGCAAGTATCGTGCTATAGTCGACCATCTATATCCAACATAACAAAACAAAAGGTTAAAAAATTTACGAGTAGGCAAAATTGCATTTTTAATCCTACAAGACTGGATCGCAACACTTTTAGCCACGTACATTACAGAGTTGCACATCTAGCTAGTCCCATTTTTTTTAAGTAATTATTTTTTACACGTTCCGTCCCTTTCCTTAGTATAAGACTTCAATTAGCACAATTTGGATTTAAACGAAGGATGGAACCAAACGTTTACAAAGTACAGGATCAAGAATGTTGAGGTGCTACAAAATTAAAAATGAAAGATATATAATTACTTGTTTCCCCAGAGGGCATGAAGTTCAATGATAATTCCTTCTTCTTGAGGTGTTATATTGCCTTTCTTCAGTCCGGGCCTCAAGTAATTCACCCATCTAAGCCTGCAACTTTTCCCACTTCTCTTCAAACCTATAATATATAAATTAAAATATATAAATAAATAAAATACAAATTTCAAAACATACAAACACAATAGTCAATTAATATACATATAGATGCATATGTGTATGTATACCAGCACATGAAGATACAGAACTCCATCTCCCTTCACCATTTTGGCTTACATATTGAATAAGCAATTTATCTTCTTGAGGAGTCCAAGGCCCTTTTCTCCACCCTTGTTCCATATTTCCCCAACTACCCATTTGAACCATTATCAATCAAACTAATTAATATTTTCCGATTTTTTCTTTTGTCTCCAATTTTGTGACAGACAACCTAAACACACCAGTCTCCCCCTTTTATATATTTCCTCAAACTTGTCTCTTTCATGTCTTTTTTAATTCCATTAAGAAGGAAGATGATCTCATTATATTCAACACTGGTAAACTGAACTTAAAAAGACTAAATCTTTGTTCTTTATTACGAAATCACTACTTCTTCCCCACATAATCTGCCATGTGTTATGTTACTGCATTTTTATTTGGGCTGGATTTTTACCAATAAGAATTGAACGTGTGTGAAATGCTAAAAAAAATTGGCACTGCCGTACCATGAATCATCAGCGGACAATTATTCTAGTTTTTTTAATATCAAATACGTATGATGTGAATTATTAGTCATGTGATTAGATTAACTCATTAACTTATTAATTAAAACACTATATTTGTTCATTAATTAAGATGTAAAGTTTGAGTAGTGAATTGTTGATCAATGAGTTATCTTGTCTTGTGTAAAATTCCTACCGTAATATTCGTTTAATTTAGTACATCAATCTCAAAATTATGAATTCAGAACAAATAGATAGACGAAAATACCCATATAAATCAATATAAATGTTATCATCAATCTTTTAAGCGAACTTTATGCTAGAAATATCTTTTAAGCGAACAAAATAAGTTTATTGCTATAGGCTTTTAAGAGAATACGGAGGTTTATTGTTAACTTTTTAAGTTAATATGGGGTATTATTGCAGTTTTGTAAGTAAATAAACTTATTTGATATATTATTTCAAAGAAAGTTTAGGATATAACTATCACTTTTTTTACAATAAATCATAAAGTATAATTATATTTAAGGCGAATGAAACACATTGCAAAATGAGATAGGCATATATATATATATATATATATATATATATATATATATACTTGAGTTGTTGATACACAATATCTTTTACTAATGAAGAGAGGAAAAAAATTTTCTTCATTATTTAATTAAAGTACATAAGAGTGTTTTGTATTTTACTCAATTTACTGTGATTCTGTCCTATAATTAATTAGTCCGGGCGTCCCCTTTTACGTAGAAAATGGTTATCACCCAATTAGAATGCAACACATGTTGGGTACGTAATCTTGGGTTTCATGTTTCAATAAAAGATATATATAGTTGAGGGACCGAAACATGAAGTCATAATAATTATTTAAGCATTAAGAAGCTTCATGATACTAAATTGAGTAATTGGTGTTAATTAAATTATTAAAATATGTACAAGAAGACGAGATGAATGAGTCACCAAATGGACGCGTGGACTAAGAGCCGCATTTTTAGAATCACATATAGCATAAGCATATTTTATTATCTATGATATGATTAATTAATTAATGGGCACTATTCTAATTCTATATATAGAGAGGTAGTGATGATGTGTATCATGGTTTGTATTTAATATTGAAAAGCTTTCCAAATAAGAGAGTAGAAGATCTAGCCAAGTATAAAAATCCCATAATGGCTTTAAGAGATGCTTGATAGGAACTCCACACATTCAATTAACTATTGAGTGAGAAGTGTAACAAATAAATATTGTAAAACATTGAGAATCTAGCTTGGTGATCTTTGTTCACTCTATTCATTTAAGTAATTATATGTATTTATCAGACCAATGAATATGTTTAGAAAAAATATAGAATAGAATACTCTGATTAGAGTACTCTATTTTTTGTGGTTTACGGACAAGATATAAATTAAATTCAATGGCATAAATTGGTCAATGATTATATTTGTGACATTCGGATATTTAATAAGTGAATGGAGACATCTTAAGACCTAAGTCCATCTAATTATATATGTTGAACCAGAAAAAGAAAATATTAGGGTCTATTTGGATGGATTTTGGCTCGATTTTGCGAGTCCCGATTTAAAAAAAATGGCTTGGGTGATTTCGATGAAATCTTTGAGACTTCATTTGGATGAGGTTTGGATGTTGGATTTTGTGGTTTGAATAAGTTGAAACCCCACTTGAATTGAGCTTGGATGTTGGGGTTTAGGGAAAAAAGTAGGTGGTGGGTGTCAAATTAATATTTTTTTAGTAAAATTTAAAGGAAAAAGTAGATGGTAGGTGTCAAATCAATGTTTTATAGGGTTGAAGAGTTTGAGTGTGAGTTTCTAAATAGATTTGTGAAAGTTTTATGAGTTTGACGAAAACTCATTTGCAAGGGTTTTGGCTCGGTCTCGCTATCCACTTATACCCTTAAATCTTACCTGGTTTTTAATGAGATTATGATCAGTAGATAGAATCAGATACTACTCTAGAAAAGGCTTCTAGATGAAGTTTTTGTCCCAAAAAAAGGAGAAAATCGAAGGTTAATTAGCCAACCATGACAAGTAAAAGTGCTTATGGTGGAAGCTGCATGTATGTCATTAAATACAAATCAGGACAAAGCATTTGCATTATTTCTTATACTATGTACTAAATATTTTTATTATTTACCGGCACCATTATATTGCCAACTTTTAGAAGATATATAGTTGTTATGTTTGACCCAAAAACTAAAGAAGAAAAAGGAGGTAAGGGCTTTTCATTTTGTTTCATTTTCATGTACCATGTGATATTAAGACATTTCATTTTAGAAAAGAAAACGATATTTCAATTTAAGAAAATACGTCTCGAAAATTATACATCCATCATCCATGATTCATGATCATATGTTTTTTTTAATCTCTTTATCATGATCAAATTCAATATGTTTTTAATTGTACTCTGGGTAGAGATAACCCAAAAGCTTAGCGGGTCTGATGGGCCTCCCAGTTAAAGATTATGTCTATTAGTCTAGGTGTAGAAAAAAGGAGGCCCAAATGAGGTCAGGAATATTTAATATAGGCATGTCAAATATGCCGAGTTCAGTTCACTCTAATGTATTAAAATAGCGAGCTCAAAAATACAAGTCTCAAGGTCCAACTTTAGTTTATTGAATGATTATTTTTAATTTTGATACTAATTCTTGTATGAACCCGGCTTGTTCACACTTAATTAATCACAAGACAAATGTGTTATATATGTGACGTGATTGGATATTATTTTTCAATTATGAAACAAATGTATTATTCTTATTTTGTGATTGAGTGAGCATGATTAACCCCGATTTGAATAAAAACTACATGTGTATGACGATGTCTTTATGTCTAAAATCAAGATAGTCTTTATATATGCATTGATGTAATTCAAAAGTTGTTATATATTTTGACTTTATCTACCATACAACCCTTATGTCTTAACTTATGTTTTTCTTTATTGGATTCTTCATTTTGTCTAACAATAGTGATTACTTTATATTAAATCAAAGTAAACATTGTGTAAATGAATTTATTTTTTTTATTTGATAGAAAGCGGTAAATAAATTACTCAAATAATATCCGTATTTACTTGTTAACTTGTAAATTATATGCGAACTTATTATGTCATTGATGAATGAGAATGATCGTGGAGAGAATTTAGAGAAGAAAGGGAAAAATTTAACTTATTTATTCAATAAAATTATAGAAAATCTGCATTATACAATAACAAAATAGAAATAACCCTATTTATGACTAGCCTAACCGGCTTATAAAAGCGCTAACTACAATAGACGAAAGATTAACACTAAACGTGTTTAGACTATAAAATGAAGCTTAATAGTAGAAAATTAAACTAAGTAGATTAGATTAATAACAAAACCTGATTGATGACTACCTCAAATGCAACGACCCTTTCCTGCGCATCAAACACTTGCATCTTCAACTGGAATTGGTAAAATTACTTTTTTAAAATAAAAAAATTGTTGTTTGTTTGACTTTTGAAATAATAATTTAAAACAATTGAGAGTGATTAAATATATTTTAAAAATAAAAAACATATTTGTCTCGCTTATGTTTAACAAAAATTATTTTGAGACGTGAGGCAAAAAGACAATAAATTTTTTCCTAAAAGAATTTAGTAAAAAAACATCTAGTTATCTAGGAGATTCCTCAACAAAGCATCAATGCACGGATAATTAGAAATAACAATATAGTAATCGTACTAACTTACTAGCTAGTACCATGTACATTAAATATTACTCCATACGTCTCATTATTTTTACTTCATTTCAATTTTTTAAGTGACTTATCATATTATATTTTTCATATTTGTAGTTTAATAAAATTTTATTATATTAATATATATATTGTTATGTGATATTATCAACTTATTAATAACATATATTAATTAAATTATTTATGATAATTTTTATAGATTAAATGAAATTGACTAGTCAATTGTAATTTTTTTTTTTTTTTTTTGAGAAAGACTAGTCAATTGTAATTAGGCATAAAAAAAAAGGGACGAATAAACTATTTAAAAGCTATTGCAAGCTAAAAAAACAATTAATTCGACCAAGAAATAGAGTACAATCAAGAGGGAAGGAAAAGGCAGGGGAGAACTGAAGTAGTACAACTAATTCTATTTTTTTATTTTTAATATAATTAGAATTTAATTTTCACCTATTACTAGATTGTCACTAATGTGCTTCACTATATCAACCGTCTTACCGCTTGAAAATAATTTCAACATGTAAAACTAAATAAATATTTTGTATAAAATTACAAATAAATTATTAATTGAAGAATATATACATATATAATAATTATATATACTTTACATATTTATAAATAAATATTCTTATTAGTTCTACACACACGACACGACACGACACGACACAACACAACCCAACCCCAGTACGCACATATATGGGGGTAGGGTTTTAGCAGTTTCCAATTACGCACACACGTACTAATAATACTGTTGGACGGTTGCTGTTGATTCTATTTTCATACTCAAGAAAGAAAAAAGGAAAAATCTATTCCACTATAATTTGTGCCTTTCACTCCGCCGCCGCTGTTGCCGTTACTTCATCTGTCAAAAATATGGACGGTGCTGATGAAAGAAACGGGGATGAAGAAAAGCACCAGAAATTTGATCCCAATGATTTCACTGTTATCAAAGAAGGAGAGGCTGAGATTCTAATGCACACCAAAAATGAAGTCTTTTATAACAAAACCCAGGTACCTAAATCACTATTTACGTTTTCATACATCTTTTTTTCACATTTATTGGTTGAAGAATGTATTTTTATTGGTTTGTGATATTAAGTTAGTTGGTAGCTAAACTGAATTTATATGAAGAGTTGATAAGTGGGTCTTCTTTTTCTTTTCTCTGTTTATTGATGATTTATAATTGTTTAATTATAAGTTTTATTTTTTTTAATAAAATCCCAGTAGTTTTAGGCCTTTTTTTTGTGAGTGATGATCTAATTTCTAAAATTTGAGATAATTTGACAATCCACACCAATTTCAAGCTTGGTGGAATTTTTGTGTGTTACTCTTAGCTTTAAAGGAATCTGAGCTTTAGTAATGTATGCTTTCCAGGTTAATAACAGAGACATGTCTATTGCTGTTTTGAGGACATTTATATCGAAACGCAAGCAAGAGCATGAAGCAATACTCTCCAGGAAAACAAGAACTGGACCAATGGTTGAAGAGGAACCTGCTGTGGATCCGGAAGCTTTTGTTGATTCTGTAATGCAATTGCAGAATGGAAAAACTAATGGGAAATGTGATGCCTATCATAAGATAGCTCAAGATGAACCATGCAGCATCTCAGAAGATCCCACTTCTAACCAAGAGGGAAAAGGCAAGGGAGAACTGAAGCCACCTCGAGTTCTTGAGGTTATTAATAATTCATGTTGTTAATTTTACTCAATCATCACAATTGCTTTTGTCATCAGTTGATTAGTCATGCTTCACATGTGGTTGACAGGCATTATCGGCTTCTGGTCTCCGAGCTTTAAGATATGCTCGTGAAGTAGATGGAATTGGCCAAGTTGTGGCCCTGGACAATGATAAAGGTAAACTCTATACTGGAAGTGTTTCTTGTTTATAGCTCCCTCTCGAAGTGCGAAAGAATAATTTCCTTCAGTTTTTGTCGTTTTTCAATTTTAATAATATGCACGGGTCCAATTATGTGGACAAGGTCAAAATTTATTTTTTATTACTTCCGAAACATAAGTTCTAACGTTGTCCCCTTCTGCAGCGTCTGTTGAAGCTTGTAGGAGAAACATTAAGTATAATGGTTCTGTGGCATGTTCAAAGGTCGAGTCACACCTTGCTGACGCTAGAGTTTACATGCTTACCCACCCCAAAGAATTTGATATGGTATGAATTTTTAAATTAGTATGTTGACACAAATTCTTTTTTTGTAATCCAATATTAAACGGATATATAAATAGAATTGCACCTTGACACCCGATGCATCATCGCAGCAGAGGGAATAAAATTATAGGATTAAAAAACCCTAGCATAAAAACAAATAATAAGAGATGCTAGTAGTTGCCAATCAAAAATTGCTTTTGTAATGGAGTGCATTGTAATCCCATATAGTGCTCATGGTTGGTTTTGATTTCTTGTTTGCCCCTGAATTGTTAATGCAGGTTGATCTTGATCCTTATGGTTCACCATCTGTTTTCATGGACTCTGCTGTTCAATCAGTTGTTGACGGAGGCATATTAATGTGCACAGCAACTGATATGGCAGTGCTCTGTGGTGGAAATGGTGAGGTATGCTATTCCAAGTAAGATTATTTTTATATAGTCAATTTTCATTAATCTTTCAATCACGCAAAAATAGTTCTGACTTCTGATTCAATGATCTGTTTGTTGATTCAGATATGGCTCTTATCCTTTGAGAGGAAAATATTGCCATGAGATGGCGTTGAGGATCCTTCTTGCATGTATTGAGGTATGTTATTACAGTGGAAAGATGAAAACCGGTGATTCTGAATTATTTTATTAGCTCCATTTTTGCCTTTATTCTCAAATTACATTGCATTTTATTCTCTTATGAAATAAAATATTCTTTTAATTGCAGAGCCATGCAAACAGATATAAGCGTTACATTGTTCCTGTGCTATCTGTACAGATGGATTTCTATGTACGAGTTTTTGTTCGTATATATACGTGAGTGTTTCTCCCTCCATGATTATTAATTTATATTGGCAGGTGTAGTTTGTTTAGTATGTTGTGCCTTAGTTGATTCTTTAGATTTGCATGTATAATTTTCGGAATATTTGCAGTTCAGCAGGTGCAATTAAGAACACTCCTTTAAAGCTCTCGTATGTGTATCAATGCACTGGCTGTGATTCGTTTCATCTTCAGCCAATTGGAAGGACTATCACTAAGGTATAAATCTACTTTTTTTTCCAATTGGTGTGAGTTATTGAAATGATATAATAAGATTTTGTGTGGCCTGGAAACTAAATTTGCAGCATATCTTTTTACTCCATAAACTAAAAAACCTATCCTATCCGTCCTTCGACTCTAATTTACTGCTAACTTTTGGCTCTTTTTATTTACCACATGGTAAACTTGAGAAATTATGCTTTTGTTGGTTCAAGTCAAAATTATTAAGCTGACATTTTTTAAAATATCAGCATAAGTCTGCATCATATGCTACATCTGACATGATCTTTTCACCTTTTTTTTTTTTCAATTTCTTCTAGAATACTAGTGTGAGACGCCTTCCTGGATTTGGCCCTGCTGTTGCCCAAGAGTGCAGCGATTGTGGCAAGAAATACAATATGGGTGGTCCTATATGGTCTGCTCCAATCCATGATCAAGAATGGGTGACTTCCATTCTTGAAGATGTTAAGTCTTCCAAGGATCGGTATCCTGCTTTTAATCGGATTTCTGCTATATTGACTACAATTTCAGAGGTATGCCAACTTCTTTTAGCTTTACTGGTTCAAGATTAGCTCCTCATGATTGTATTCTTATATTGTTTATGGTTCATAATGCAGGAATTGCCTGATGTTCCTCTATTTATGAGTTTGCACAATCTCTGTGCGACTCTAAAATGCACGTCTCCATCTGCCGTTATATTTCGTTCAGCTGTGATCAATGCAGGATATCGTATATCTGGAAGTCATGTAAACCCACTCGGTTTGAAGACAGATGCTCCTATGGATGTCATCTGGGATATTATGCGCTGCTGGGTAAGCTCACTTTATTACCTTTTACCTGTGAATCCTATTCATGCATTGAACCTCATGTTTTTTCTCGTTCTCAGGTTAAAAATCATCCCGTGAAAACTCAACCACCAGACCAAGCCGGAAGTGTGATCCTTGCCAAGGAACCCGTTCTTCAGGTATTGACTGTCATAATATATTGCGCTTCCTTTGATCTTCGGTGGTTACAAATACGTAGATATTTGTCAAGTGTTTATAGGTGACAGGTTGTTGCTTGTATAAGGTCGAGCCCCTTTATTTATTAACCTTACTCACCATCAAGAGATAAAGGTTGATAACCATGAGACGGTCACCTCTGTTGTTTAGAGTGATACAACACTACTTTCAATATTTGTTATTTCCATTTTCTCGTATTGCGCTTCAATCACGTTTAGATTTCACATTAATAGTTTATCTCTGATATTGAGCTTTAGTAATGGTTCATTTTTTCTTGATGACGTGCAGGCTAATTTTGCTCGAGCTGTTGCTTCACTTAGCAAGGCACAGGCGAAAAAGGTAGCAAGATTTCTTCCTAATCCTGAGAGGCATTGGGGGCCTAAGCTAAGGGCTGGACGTCAAATCACAAGCAAACACGTGTCTCTTCTTGGCGCACACGCGATTAATGGGATTCATAGCAACAACAACAACAAAGAAGAAGAAGAAGAAGAAGAAAAAGAAAAAGTAGAAGGTGATGAGCCGGCAAGCAAGCGTAAGAAGGCAGAAGATCCTACTCCTAATTTACTATCATAAATTGGCCTGCCTTCTTCCAAAATGTTGTTTCAGATGCTGCATTTCCTACTTTTGCAGAAGGAAGAAGCATATTGCATTGAGCGGCGGTGCAACAGTTGAGAAAAATCATACAACACTAGCCATCATGAAAGGGAGGATTTACTTATCAACCTATATCTCATGAATCTCACAGGAACGATTGATGACTCAGTTTTTGTTTTGCTACTTTATTTTTATTTCGTGTTTTTTAACTTTTCTTGTTTTTCCCATGAATTCGTGGCAGTGATTCCGACTTTTCTACTACATTATTTTTCATTCTCATTCATTATATTGTTCCGGTGTTGGAACTTACTGGTTGTAATACAAAATTTTGCAGTAGTTTTAATTTGCCCAGATTCTATTGTCCTGATATCATAATCCATTTTAAAATAATTTTGCTTGAGTAGTTACGTCGTAGGTAACATTATAAATTGTGAAAAAAAGAAGTTACTCGTATAATCAATCTAAAGCACATACAACCATTGACAAATTTGGGATAAGTCTAGCTGCATACGGCATCTAAAGTGGCTTCTCTTATTAGAAACCAGAGCACCCACACCCCAAACACACACACACAGACACAGAAGGGGAAGGAAAGCCTTCAACTTTTCCGTTTGCTATGACATGAATATTCTGTTTGCAAATTGCAACTAGCAAAATGTGTTGAAATTGGAGTAGATGTATACAGAAAGGTAATATTATTTATTATTTATTAGAGTGTTTGGATTAAACTTGCAACCAAGTCGTTGTAGTATAGTGGTAAGTATTCCCGCCTGTCACGCGGGTGACCCGGGTTCGATCCCCGGCAACGGCGTTTATATTTTTATTTTGCCCTTTCTGCCTTCGTAGCCTAAGTCGGTCAATATAAGGAGGCCACTTTAATACAGTATTTCATATAATTTGACCAGATTAAAAAAAAAAATTAATACTAATACAGTTTTAAACTTGTAATTAGGGGTACATGTACATCACTTCATCATATAACAAGACAAGTTAACCATTCATTGAATGCTTGATTCAAAGTAAAGTGTGTACAAATAAATACAAAAGTCCTAACCAACCTGTATCAACTATGGATCATTGATTTTATTCAAAGAGTCTATGTTCGTAAAACGAACACACCGAGAATATAAGAAAACTGCAGACAAAATCGAATTGCCAAAATGCTCAAAACTCAGACGCTAGGAAAACGTTTATGATATCACTTGGCGGTGGGAGGGTTGAGGTCGTCCCAAGCTTCAATCCAAGTTTCCATTGCATCTGCAAGCTTGAGAAAATAAGGATCTATTTTTCCAAGCTTATCTTTAACCTGTTTTGCAAGTTCAACGTAACATTTCTGGACAGTGGTTGAATCCTTGGAAAGAGTAGCATTTTGGAAGAAAGGGATAATCTCTTCTTGCCAAAAGATCCCTTTGTACTCTTTTCTAAGGTTCACAAATGGGTTGCTTGCCTTGCTGTGCCAAATGTATGGCAGCCCAGTTTTCACTCCCAATCCCAAATGATCACAAATCACCTGAAATGAAAAACAACAACCTTTAGAAAGAAAGAAAGAAAGAAAGAAAAAAAAAAATGCATACCTTGATGCACCAGCCAGCCCACATATCATCATAACGCCCAATGGGCTGACCATCTCCCATAAGCCCAAAGTACATTGCAGGGCCAATAAGTTCCCTATCAAATCCCAAATTCATTCCACACATAGGAAACAATGTACCCTTTGGAATTGTCAACACTGCATCCACATACCTAAAATATACATCACACACACAAAACAAAATCAAATCATATCAAAATAATTCCAAAAAAACCATTTATTTAGTTTTTTTTTACATACGTAGAGTTTCTCTCCCGAGGCTTGACGAGTTGAGTTGGTGCATCATAATCGGGAATGTTCAACCAGAGTCCGTGAGACACGGCGGTTGGAACGCCCTCACGCAGACTGAAAGGGTAACCACGCACAAAATCGGAGCCTTCACGGAAGGGGTCGTACAAAGTGTTGAAGAAATGTGGGGTTGATGGACAAAGTAGATTCTTGATGTGTTGTTCCAATGCATTGATTTGTTTCCCAGATGGGTCGTTTGCAACCTATTTCCATCATATATATCATACTTTAATTAATTATACTATACTCACATTGTTATATAATAATGATCAAGAATATTCTAATTAATTAACAAGATATATAAATTGGAAACATATACACAATTTATTTAAGATATTATTACAACTCATAGTACGTAACATTTTAATTGTTAATTTTGTCTTATTAATTATGAGTAGGCAAAAGAAATAAAATGAACTCACAAAGCAGTCATCATCAATAGTGTAAATGTACTTCTTCTTGGAAACCATGTACCCAAAGCATCGACAAGCTGAGTCCTTGAACGAAATGCACGAAGCTTTCGGTCCCAAAATCCGATTAATATCGTTCCGATTATAAAGTTCATAATCGAATCCATCGGGCACCCCTATGGTCTTAGTGGGATCACCGTCTTGCACTATAATCAAATGATACGGCTCAAAAAATGGCCTCCACATCTCCAAGAAATCGAGGTTTCGGATCGTCGGTATCACTATATCCAATTCATCTTTCAACGGCGGTGCTGCGGCAGCCATGGCGGCGGACGGTGGTGGTTTTGAGAAGCGTTAATTACTACAAAGTGTAATGTTAATTAATAAGTGATGTTATTATAACTTTATGTAAGAGTAATTAATGTAAGTGTGTGTTTTGTTTGAAGGGGGTACGTTATTATATGGGGAATGGGGGTACGTGTCACGTGCTGAGAAGAGGGACTTTTTATGGTTGAGGACTTTTTCTAAGAGAGGCTGTTATACGATTTAATTGGGAGACCTTACGTTTATCATTTTCAACCTTTTTTCCTTTTTTGGATTATTCTTTTATTATACATATTTTGGTATATATAGTGGAGTTTGTGCACGAATTTAATTTCCGAATCAGGATTTAAACAAGGAAAATTAAGGAGGTTTTTATATATACAATAGTGACTATTTATGTACATTATGATCAAATCAATTGATACTGATTTCTTATTCAATTTTTGGACATAAGAGAAGGAATTTATGTTGATATATATTTTCGATTTGTTTCTTTACTTTTTCATAAACTGAATGTAGAGATCCTATAAAACTAAGGCTCTACAACTTTAATTCTAGAGTTATATAATATTTACTTTAATTTTATTTGAGATAGTGAAAGAATTTTTTTGTATATTGTGGCGGGGAGCTAGCCGAGGTTATACAGAAGATTTTCGTTTAAACTAAGTCTATTATATACCATTGATTATTTATTCATTAATTTATTAACAAAAAAATACAGAATGAGAGTCAAAGCAATTCTATTTATTTTTATATACATATACAGAATAAAAGAGCACTTCTGACTTGGGAAGAGATTGGTAAAAACAAGGGTAATGCTTTCTAGTTTGGGAAGCTATCACTTGTAACGAAAGGGTCAATTAGTTTTGCATTAATCAAGGGGGTTCATGAATCATTAATTCTTTGGGATATATTACAGCTGGAAGTACAAGCAACCTCAAATATTTGAGTTTAAAAACATTAATATTTCTTTAATTAGGAAGTTAAAAGATCATTTATTATCATGCTCTTGAATTGCATTAATTTTGTAGGAAGTTAAAGGATCATTAATTATATCAATCAAACCCACACTAATTCAAATATCTTCATCTCCTATTCCTATAGTATATACATGGAAAAAAAATTAAAATTTCATTGTTTCGATCGAGAATATCGAAAAGTTTCCATTTTTGAATCAATGGAAACGAAAATGTGTAATTCCGAAACTATTTTTTTGTCATGATAATTTCTTTCTTACTTTACTTAATTTAATAATTTTTCCTCGAGTTTTTGAAAAGTCCTCAAAAAATTTACAATATTTACTTGACTGAAATGTACATAAGAAACGAAACTTTGATACAGGAGTACATAATAGTAAATTATATAAGGAAACAAATTTAGTATTCTAATTCAACCAAACATAGGTTGTTCATTTGATTAATGCATTACATTTGTTAAAGCTAGATCAATTAGGGTATTTGTGTACATATTTGTATTAATTTTGTAAGTGGGTGAGTCCACTCAGATTTGAACTATACTTTATCATGTGATTGAGTGAATTTAGATTCAGTTGAGACTTCTGAATCTATAATTATTCTATTGATTATTATCACAATAATGTCGACTATATATAGATGTTGATTTTTAACTTCAAAATACTTTTCGTGTGTATATTTATTTCCTCCTCATTTTATGTACCATTCAAACAAAGGTGTAACTGTGTAATTAGATTTAGGTTAATCATTAATGGTCCTTTTTATTATTGACTCTTTATATAGTGGTTCCTCTTTTGTTTTTTTTTTTTTTGCACGTTAGTTCTCACTATGAATTATTTGTTTCACTTTGATCATTTTTAGGTGGTCTAAGGTGAATTAAAGAGTCAAAATAGTTTTATGAGAGACAACAATAATTTAATGAGGAACTAAATTGATACAAAATAATTTTATGGAAGATTAAAGTGTAACACTATAAGTAAAAAACTCCTTGTAAATGATCAAAATGAAACAAATAATTTATAGTGGAGACTAAATGAGAAAAAAAATTACTCTATAAAAAGTTAGTGATAAAGATAATCATTAGTAATGTTTACCGTTAAAATTATTTATTGTAATTTGAAATGAATCAAACAAGTGAGAGATTGTCTTAGTAAAGTTTACTAAACCATTAATAAGACAAATAGACAATCTAGCCTAAATACATTAGAGTTGATTGAAATATGGGCTCCAAAGATCGATTCTGGGCGGCCCATAAATAATGTGAAACTTTGACTTTTTGTGTTGATTAACCCAGTTTGTCTAAAATGAAAATTATTAGCTTAGTATAAATTATACACGGATTACATAGAATCTGGCCCAATCCCTTCTAGCTACCAAGCTGCTTGGACTAATCAATCTGCCCACATTAATTGAACCTGACCAGACCCTATTCTTCATAGTGGGCCTAGAAGTTCAATGGCCTTTTTATTGCCTCTGTGAGGCAGGCCCGACTCATCCCACATGTATAGAAAATAAGAAACTCTTTTATTATATAGCGTAATAAAAGGAATCCAAATTCCTTTGACTACTATCTTAATACTTTAGTAATTTATGTAATTAAGTAGTTGTAAACTACTTCCTTTTACAAAGAAAAAGAAATGATATGTAAGCTTTTGTGATCCATAATTTTTCCTTTTTAAGAATTATCGTTATTATTGGCTTAAAATAATCTTGTTGAATTATGATTTCATGAACAACAGTGCAGAATGCAGATGTTTCAATTCTCTAATCCATAAGTGAGTTGAATTATGTACAATGCATCCAAAAATCGTCAATTTAATCTAATCTAATCAAAACTCATTTCTGTACAGTATCCTTCAATCATCAACGATTATTGATTTGAAACCCTAATTCGAAATCCATTACGCGCTTCAACCCTTGGAAATTCCATCAGCTTATCTCCCCCTACTTCTTCCCATTTGTATTTCGTCACGAAATAATGGAGAAATGTCGAAATTTCAGCTAGCCCTAATTCTTTTCCAGGGCATTGTCTCGTCCCGCCTCCAAAAATTAAGAAATGGTGTTGATTGTCAAGGCCTTTTTCCTGCATTTTATCAATATTTATTCAGATTGATTGCCAATTATTAACGATATGAGGTATGTATTGTGGGAATTATTACTAACCAGCCATCTCCATGGATTGAAGGTAAATGGATCCGGGTAAAGATGCGGATCGTAATTGACTTCTCTTGTGTACACATATATTCTCCATCCTTTTGGAATTACATATCCTGCAAGTAGAATAAGCAAAATTGAGTATACTTTTAGCATTTGAACAAAAATAGACAAAATAATTCGTTGTGTGACAAAGATGGGGCATCTATGGAATGTCTTCGGTTGGTTTTCCATGTGGGATTATGATAGGGTAGGGACCATATACAAAGATGATCTCTTAATTTATCATTGCTCATATATGCAACTGTTTCTTTTAATGAAAATTGTGGATAAACCCGAAATTCAATCTATCACAATATAAGTGTAATAACTTGGATTCAAATGAGTCGAGTTTATGCTGTAATTTATTTCCTTTTACTTATTTTTTATGTGGGTTTAATTAATGGGAATTTGAGAACTAGTTCATGTTAAGGTGAAGCTAACATTTACGCAATGTTTTGTTCTTGTAATTTGAGCGAGTAAAACTAAGGAAAATGTTTTCTTACTATGGAATGATAAAATTCATTTTGTCCAATTCCATTTTCATCATTGTTTTGCTCAGCGAAACTCAAGAACCAAACACATATACCAATAGAGTGAAATTGAGATGCGCACCATTTATGTCCATATCTCTTGTTGTTTTCCTCAAAACTCCATTAACTATTGTAGCTAATCTTGATGTCTCATATATGACCTGCATAAGAATATCAGCCCACTTCGATTAGCTTGAAAGTTTACTGTGGCAACTATTTCACTCTAAATTTTGCAATACTTACTGCTCGTGTGAAGCGCATTGATTTGTAGTCTTCATAATAAATGGGATCCTCTGGCTTTTTCTTTTCTCTGATTGCCATATGTTCTTTCTGGTAAATTTGAAGTTTAAGTTAGGGAAAAAGGTATTGGCCAGTCAAAATAATTATAATTCAGAATTGAAATTTCCACTTACTCTCAATTCTTCGAGTACTTTGGGATGATCATGTAGATATTTGATAGCCATCATAGAAGTTGTCGAGACTGTCTCATATCCAGAATACAAAATTGTTATGATTAAGTCAATCATCTCATCATCACTTAGCTTATATTTATTCTCTTCTCCAAGTAAGATACCAAGCATGTCCTGTTGATTTTCTGTAGAAGCTCTTCTATCTTCTAGTAATTTTCTCAACAAGCTTGTAATGTTCTTTCTTGCCTAATGAAGTTAATTTGTGAGTACTCAAAAATATTTGAATTTGTTGACCTTAATAAAGAATTAAATAAATTTTACCTGAAACCCGCGATGATAGTTTGTGTTGGGAAGGTTGATAGGCAGTGAAAGAGTTCCCAAAACTAATTTAAAGAATTCCGGCATGAATTCTTGCGATATCGAACTAGCTTCACTACTTGCTATTTGCCTAAATGATGATAGGAAGGCCATCTGAACAATAATATTACATGTATTAGAACAGGGGAAGACAACAAAGATGAACATGTGACTCTTGAATTAGATCTAGAGTTCCCAATACATACCTCTTTTGTTTTCTGTTGAATATCAATGATTTTATCATCCCAATTGCTCAAATGGCATCTCATGAAATCATCGATTTTCGGCAAGAGTTGATCTTTAATCATAGTTGGACTTATAAGAGAAAGCAGGGCCCCTCTCATGTACTTATGAGCAGAGCCATGCACAGCTGCAATGTTGCATTTCCCTAATATATCTAACATTGATTGGGGATATCCAGGTACAAGTCCTTTTGCTTCATTCACCAGAATATATCTATTTAGCTCTGGATCCATTGAAACAATTGTAGGACATCCCAGTATGTGGGATTTGAAAAAACTCCCAAACCTGTTAAAAAAACAAAAAAATTCCAACAAAAATGTGATTAGATATGTTTCTCTGTAATAAAAATCTGTTTTTCTTTTTTTGTTTTCCAGGAGGATTGATTAAAAAAGAAACCTTGATCTCTGATTTTTCATGAAGCTTGGGCCTTGTCTAAGAAACTCAGTGGTTTCTCCAAAAACTGGCCAACCCATAGTACCTGGAGGCAATCCTTTCTTCCTGTACTTGAGTTCATTCCATCTGAGTAAAGCAGTGCAAATGATGCAGAGGCCCCAAAAGAGAACTACAATTACAACAAAGGCAGCCATTGATTCTCTCCAGAAGCTTCAAACTACTTCACAGAGAGAAAGAAGGAGAGAGAGAGAGAGAGCTATGAAAGGTATGGGATTTGCTTTACTGTCTGTTCATGAGTTCGTGCGGGTGTGTTTATATAGACCTGATTGAATCAAGTGGTGGGGGGTTGGGTTGCTAATACGCCAAAAATATTCATGATAAAGGGTTAGGACCTATTGGACCTATTTAAAAAAGTTAACCTGAAGGAAAAAGAAACATAAAAAAAGAAATTAAGTTGTGAAATCTTGGTAACTCAAGTGCTTATGTATACAAACAGCTTGATGCATTGCTGTTTGAAATATTCCTTTCCCAGATTCATAAATATTACTTAAATTTTTAATATAGTCTACTTACATGTCAATTTTCTTTATTTGACATCCCAAAACAAGGCTTTATTTGTTTAAATGGATTTTCTCCCTCAAATTTATCATCTCATCTAAAATAAATGATGCGAACTCCATAAACCATCGATAACTAACTTTGTGTAAAATGTAAATATATCTGAAAGTTCACTTTTCTAGCTCGGATTCAAATCAAGTTGGGTGAAAAATGATTGAACTTAGGATTCTTTTTTTTATTTCTCTCTTTTCTGTTTTTCCTAGATTCTTGAATTGAAGTGGTGGTGTAGTTGAAGTGAAGTACTTTTAGGTATGGGTTTTAATTTGATTTATTAGCTCATTAGAGCTGTGATTCTTAATCATTTGGTTATTTAATAAGTAATCTTTTACTAAAAGAATTTATATAGAAGAAAGTCTATCTTTGACTGATGTTCTACATTATAGGCAATAAAGGTGCACATGGACGCCACCCCATTTGAAGCTAAGGTACTGGTGATTAAGTGATTCGCATGTGTGTCAAATAGATCTGTGCATGAAATTACAAAAGTCACTTGAGGACATGTTCTTGGCTGTGTGTGTGTGTGTGTGTAAGAGTGAGGTGAGTCAAGAAAAAGTCACTAGAGACATGTTCTTTGTTATTACCATTAGGAATTCATAGTCTGTATCCTATAACGTACTATAATAAATTGAAAATTAGAATATGTAGGTTGTGATTGATGCCTAGTAGTAACTTAGCTCCACTCGTGAAATTTGACTTTTGGTCTTATTTCATTTGCCCCTTTTTAACTTTTCGTATCTTCATCTCCCATGTTGCAATCTTCCACGCATCCCAAAATTCAGTAAATTTTTGGAGCCTTGTGCATAGGGAGAAACTATATACTGAAATAAGGGGATAATTATTTCTACACCCCTTGAAAATTGATGAAACTTCATACTAACCTCGGAGGTTTCAGTAGTTAGAAACACATACCTCTCTATAAGTTTCAGCTCACATATATACTAGTGTAGCTGGTTCAGAAAAACATCTTTTTTATTTTTATTAAACATGTGGACTGAATGAGATAAGGGAATGTGTTTGCCTACTCAAATAGAAAGAAAAAAATCGAAATTGATTGTTTTATATAGGAACTACAGTCTACATTATATGCTCAATATAAAAGACTGAATGAGCGAAGACTGGTCTCTGCTAAAGCTGGCCATGTCGAGTCTGGCCTCGCAAAGCTCGAACAAGGGATATAAATGAGTTGATCCATAACCAAAATGTTTGAGTATGATATATTGATCCATTAAAATTGGGTTTGACCCAAGTGAGGATTATTTTGGTATTTCTCATTTTAACATTCTTTGTAACAATAGTTTTAAGGATAATTTTTAATGAAGTTTCGTTTCATGTGAGGTGAAGTCTCATTAATTATTGAAACCTCAGGGGTACATCTGTAATTATACCTATAAAAAGTGATGATATTAGAACCCTCTTTATGCTAATCAATGGCATTTCACAAAGCATGATTTATTTTTGTATTCTTCTGGGATAATTGGATAAAACTTAAATTTGTGCTAATCTAATCAAAGTATTTTGCTATGACTTGAGATTTGTTTCTCTTCAATCAAACAGGTAGACACTGGTGGTACGTAGTACATAAGACTCCAAAGCCATTACATACAATTCAAGTTCTTGGCCACGTGGACAGGCTGCCGACTACTGGTACATTACATATACTCAGAGACCTGCTCACTAATTTTATATACTCGTCGATTTTCGGGCAATTCCTTTGATTATTGGCTGACTAGTCACTATTTTCCATGCTCAATAATGCTTAAATCGACTGATTAATTTGACTGACTTCAGTGTAAGTATTACTAAATGCCATGCAGTTTCTCAATATTAAACTATCTTCATGTTAACTTTTTTTATGATGGGTGTTTACCCATTTTCAGTTTTGGTGTACCCCTCTTTTAATCTGATCGGTATCTAACTAAAAAAAAAGGAATATGACATAAAAAACAATGGTTTAAATAAAAAGTTGATTTATGAAATATCTAATATATACAAGGTTTATTTTGTAATTTTAAGTTATCTCTTCTCCTCTCATTTTGTTTATTGACTTTGAGCTGAAATTGATGGGGTGTCATAACTCGTAATATGGCGCAAAAGGTAGGTTTGATAATGACTTGAAGAGAAGCGTGGATCCTTAAGGAGATCTTAGAAAAGGATTTGACACAACTTTACTGTGTCCCTTTTTACATTCTACAGTATTAATAATATTAGTATTTAGTGTAATTGGAAAAATAATGGTGGACCGTAGTATGCTGTCCTAAGTCTAACTAATGCCCTGTATCATATAGCAACATCTTCTATTAAGTTAGTTGTCTCTGTGTACTGCTAGATTCTATTGAAATAGTGATGTCCAACAATAATCATTTTCAACATGCTTTAGAGTTTCATTTATATGTGATGTTGTTCTGGTTCATCTCTATTTTTGTGAATCTATTCCGATATGTAATTGATCCCCAAATCAGTGATTGATCAATGGAGTAAAAATAACTAAAACCAATAATAATCAAGCTAAAAATGATTGGAAAAGGGACGAACTATGATCTCATGCAAATTACATTTCTTTGTACTAGAAGAACTATTCGCATTGCATTATTTGACAATAACTCATCATTAGAAACAGGAATTCATATTGCCGACAGAAATACAATATCAATATTTTGAAAGGAGAAAAACATTCATAATTTTTTCACAAAATAATTTATTCATAATAAATAGTGGGGGCGTAGGGAAAGAATTGCAGCAAACAGAATTGTCCTATTATTCTTGTTTTTCTTTCTCGCTTGCTTTAGGTAAGCATGTACAAAATTGAAACCTTTCTTCTGTTAAATATACTTACATTTATAAGAATAAAAATATTTCATAATAATGTAGAGAAAGAGGGAGGAATGTCTACCCACACGCACACATGCAAATGCAAGTACTGGAGACGAAATTGCTTGATACAATACATGCAATCAATCAAAACTCCAGAGCCAGAGGTGCACGAGGGCCTCCATTTTGTTCTTTTCTGCTTTTTCCTAAAGTTGGTACCCATCCCCTTCTCTCTCTCCCCACCATTATTGAAATTTTCACTTCATTTACAAGAATATATTATTATTATTATATATACTTTTAGTGCCACCCTAATTTAATTTCATTTTAGATATATCTGAATTAACTAATTCCACCACAAAACTCTCTACTTGTTTAATTTTTCTCTCTTACTACGATAAGCTAGTCAATTTAATTAACTTTCGAATTATTACAAAAAATGTTACAATTGTCTTTTTATATATATATATAATCATTTCATTTCGTGACACTATAATGTTTTTTAGCTTCAAAACTGCAAATATCAATTTAATAAGTTATTTCAAAAATTAGTTAGCTCGATAAATAAAATAAATACTTTATTTTAGGTGGGTCAAGTAATTAGTGCTATTTGTCATTATTTATGGTTGAATTTTCCCATCTGAAGCCTAATTTGCTATAGTATTGATTTTGTGACCTGTGCCCATCGAAGATGATTAGCATTTGATGTGATTATATATACTGTGAAGGCACCCCCGCCCGTATCCTCAATTTTGGAATGTCATATTAAATTGCCAAAGAATATGGGGCATAGAACCGGTTCATTGATTTGGTTTGAAATAAAAGTACAGACAGAAAAATAATTACCGAATTTAAGAAAAATATTTTACGAGACTAATTTGCTATCTCATTCAAATAATTTTGCTTATGGTCAATTTGGAAAAGTTTTGGCTTAGTTTCACACATGGATCAAAATTTCGAGAATTTCCAATCGAAACCACTGAAATTTTTCTATTTTTAAGTCAATAAGTTTTTACATTTACTAGCTTATAAATTATGAAATCATAACTCATACAAAATTATGAAATCTATTTAAATTTTGTTTGAGTTGGGTACGTTATATATATATATATATATATATATATATATATATATATTAACAGTAGAGAAATGAAATGAAATGAAAAGAACGTGAAGTGTTTTGTTACCTGAAAGATGAGTAATTGGAGTACGCGCGTGTGCATTGAGAGGGACAGTTACGTTAGAAATTAAGAAAACTAGATGGGCCTCAGCTCTGATGATTGACTGCACGTGTGGGAGATGCATCCACGTGCACTCGTTTTTATTCACTTGAAAAATAATAATAATAATACTCTTCTATATTTATTTATTTAATTATTTAGATCGATTGTTTTCTTTCTTTTTCTGTCACACGCTTCTGCACAAGAGAAGAGAGGAGATGGCCTCACCTAATTTGGAGTTTGGTCAGCTTTGCTGTCCAATGCTTATCACCTTTATTCATTATATTTGCACCCCAATCTATATGCAATTTACAATTTTACCTAACTTTAATTAATGAAAATTGTTAATTACGTACGTAGTCTAAAATAAATTGTTACAAATTACATCATTCTAATTACATGGATTGGTTTTTCCGTATTAGTCCGGTTTACTTGATTTTGGTTTCAAAAAATAATCAGAGTTAATACAATAAATATTTGAGATATGATTTGAATTTTTGAGTTTAAAAAATTTGAGATATTAACTTAACTGAATCTGAATATTGATTGATATTTAAAGATAAAATGACAAATATCAAACTATTGACTTTTATAAATTGTCTATGTTTAGATTGGAGAGATTTGTAGAATCAAAGGAGATGAACTAGGACGTGAATTAGATCCGCAAGAAGCCTATACTATCAAATTATTCAGGTTGTTCAAGAAATTTAAATCTCAATGCAAGGAAAAAATTAATATTATTTTCCACATTAAAGTTTATCGTTGCATAAATCCATAAAATTAAAATTGAAATTCATATATATACGTAGATTAGAACCAATCAAATTGAGATAGACTTGTTACTAGCTAGCTAGCTAGTAAAATCCAAAATAAAAGTTTGGGAAACACTACTTTTCAGTTTTGAATCACATATCATGAAGATATATATCTCTTTCCCCGAATAGATAATCCAGGAAATTAATTCAAATTGAAGTACACATTCCCCGATGCACCTGTCCTCTTTATCTTATCGACTTCATTAAATTACAATAAATGAAGAGGCAAATTGCCTAAGCCCAGCAAAATAGCCTAAATTAGCTAACTGTCAATTACTACATAAATTCATAGTATATTGTGGATATGGTCCCTCGCTATCTACTGTTCGGGCAGAGCCACTTTAATTTAATTTAATGCAGAAAATATTACTACTAACCAAAGAATCTGCAGCCTTTTTTTCATCTTTAACTGCTACAGCCCCTTTCCTAGTATTTTCACTTTATTTACTACTGCTGACTTCTGTCCTGCAATCCACACAAAAAAAAAAAAAAAAAAAATAGCACACGGAGGCAGATAGAGTGTATTTATTGATATTATAATTATAAGAAATTAAATGAAATTACTTAACCCAAAAAAGCTAGAAAATAAATACTACAATAGGGTTACTTAATAAAACTCTCTATCCCTTGATGTATTGAAAGTCTGAATTTTGACTTTATCATCGTTAATTGATATTAATTAGATATTATTATTTATTTTCAAATCTAATTTTATTCTTAAAATCTTTAGAAAATTATATTTTTGTAAAATAAATAAGTAAGCATAAATTACAATGTTGTTTTATATTATAACTTGTAAAAGTCAGCAATTTTAAAGTATCTTTTATTTATTTGGACAACCTATAAAGTTTTGTATAGATTAGCAAAATGCATTGTGTGCGAAAAAAACCTGCTTTTTATAAAGACAGTAGTTTTAATCAATTTTTTTTTTTTTCAAAGTCAAGATCAAATTTATATTTTCCTGAATGCATTAGGGATATACGTAAGATGAAATTAAGTAAGTGAGGTGCTAATTGTAATTTTAGCAAACTTCACGTTCGGGGTGTTTCATGTACGTACTCTATCCCACGTAATATAAGAAATGATGCTCATTTCATTCTTTTTTTTTTCTTTGTTTCTTTCTTGCAGATTAATTCTAGATAAAATTAAAAAAAATAGATTTTTTAAGCATTCACTTCTTATTTTGAAAAAATAACACAATTTATTGAAACTAAATGTCCCACATTAATTGAAAACAATGGTTAAGTCCACCTTATAAGACATTGAACAATCATTAACTTATAAACTAGATTTTGAGATTGAGTTAGGCCCATTATTTTGGATTAGAACTAAAAGCTAGCCTAGTAAAATGTTCGAAAAAGGAAATCCAATAGAGTCTATACTATATATGAAGGTCTCCGTTTTCTACTAGGCGGGAATATGCTAATTACTTTGTACATGGATTTAAATTATCTCCATTTCGTTATGATTTTAGAACAATCAAATACAATACAACATTGGCCTCTCTTATCCATGCTTGATTTATGTGGATGTAGGTTATTGGGATATCAAATTTCAATCTAATTATTACATGCACATGTGATAGACAATGATACATTGACTTCATGCAAATATCCATTTTACCTGTTTTATAAGGCATCTCAATGAAATTGAGCCTGGGAAATTACTTGAATATTGTATAAATAAATTATGTTATTTTCTATATGTGTTGTTCTTTGTTCAGTTGTAAATTGATTTGATCATACTCATTGATATGTGAATTTTAATTTCCCACAAGGATCATGATCCGACACATTTACTAAAAGAGTTGGCACTAGTGAATGGTCTTAATTTCTAACATGCAACCCGCACCGACCACTTGAAATTAATAAGTCTAAGGGTGCACGATCGTGGAAAATTAGCTTTGTGGCCTCTAGCTAGGTGAATCACAATAGCTTCCTATAGTCGGGCATACCTTTGACATCGTCTGGCACATTCAAGATAACGAGTATCTGAAATCTTGACAATATATATATATATATATATATATATATATATATATATATATAATTAGGACAATGAATTCAAATTACTTCTCTTTCTTTGTGTTACTTTTTAAAAATGGGATTAATTAACATGATCAAACTTAAACCAAACACTATTCGCGACTGATTCAACCTAGCTAGATTTAATGTTCATGAAAGTAAATAAGCACTCGAAAATTTTAACGTTGAATCCCAAATTGACGGGATAAAAAATCGATCAACTCATACTTAATTAATCCTCTGTCACCAAATTAATGTTACATATATATATATTGTTATAGTATTATAGTGTGTGTCCATGAAATTAAAAGGAAAAAGGTAACACGGACAACAGTGGGCATGTTGCTGGAAGATGCAGCCACTTGAGGAGGAATTCGCTAGTGGTAATATATATCCCCCCCGGCCCTCTGCTGGAACATTTATATACATATATATATATATATATATATATATATATATATGGTTAATTATGGCTTTATATCATTATATGAGTAGTAGATATATTAATTCTTTCATGATTTAAGAATTGGGTTTATTAGTTTGGAGGAAAGTGATCTGGAAAGATCACAAACATTATCCATTTCCCAATTAATTTTCCTATATTCTATAAAAAAAATTCAAATTAACGTCTAAATTCAGAAGGAATTTTTTATTAAATTAAAATACTAATTTTTAAGATCGAAAATACGAACCATTCCTAGAGGTAAAACCAAACGAATTCAATTGAGACTAATTTGGAATTCGACTTCATCAACTTGATCAATATATACTCAAGTTCAATTTATTTATAATAATTATAACACTGGAAAAATGAAGTCAAATCTGAATATGCATGTGTTATATATTCAAAAACTCGTACTAAACTAGATTACACCCGGTCTATCCATTCCTCAAAAGTCAACCAACATATTGCAAAAGAATATCTCACCTTTTAGTTGGCCACTGCACAAATTCACTTAAGAAGACCATATGCACCCCACCCCCATGTGTGAATAAGGTCCCCTCCATTTCAGTCCTTGTTTGATGCTCAATTGCTTTGTCTTTCCCCTTGTTTCTTCCAATACACCATTTGTACACAAACAATTCTTTTAGCAATCTTCTTTATCACCTTTATATATATTACATTTCTCATATTAATTATACTTTCAATAAACCCACATATGTCAAAAAAACAAAGTAACATGACCATGTGATCAGCTGGTTATTGCTTGGCCACAATCGGTATCTACTTAAGGCTTTCCCTCTACCATATATTGGCTTCTTATGTCATATAGAGCTAGGAAATCTCGCACGAACTTCAACTGCATGTTACCCTCTTGTATGATTATTGTATTAATTGTCCTTGGTACGTATGATATCTATATATATATATATATATATAGTTGAACAACTGACTATTCCCCTCCTTTGTATATCTTAAATTATTGTACGTAGAATATCATGAGAAATAAATACTCGCATTAGTGGGAGTCGAACCCAATACATTTTGTCCTTTTGGTCTTGGTACATCAGCTTTTGCCACTAGGCTCATCGACTATAGTAATTTCAAATACCGTTATTTTTTTTTTTGTGTTTTTCTTTCTACTTGTCCTTCTACACGTGATAAAGGAAAGCGAGAAATAGTCAAAACTAAGAAAGACATTGAAGGGTATTTCTTTTTCGAGTTCATGTTTAAGATGATTGATGATCATTTTTACCTTTGCATTATTTATCTATAATGAATTTGCAATGTCTAAAATTGTTTTTTCTTTTAGTAGATTCGTTTCTTTCTTTCTTTTTCTTTTTTTTTTTTTCATCGAAACTTGGTATGGAAATTAATGGAAAAGTATCTTTGCAGAAGCATGCATGAAAGCATTCTCTTGATGCACATTTATTTGTTTTATCTCTGAGATTACATCTGACAATCCCTTGATAAGTCCGATAAAATAGGGGACCTAAAAATTGAAAATGAAATGTCATCTTATTTATCATATAGGTTGAACGTGTGTTTGTTACTATATATATATATTACAATTTAGTGCTTTTCTTGTTTGGGATTAGTTAGCCAACGATTTCGCCTGCATATGGTTCAAAACATTACAACTTTATTATTATAAGAATCCTTAGTTATGAAGTAATGTAACATGACACATAATTGAATTTCAAATTTATTTTCTAGTCTTAAAATAAAAGGTCGTCACAAGTAACTTAATAATTTTCCATATCTTATTCTTTGTTAGTATTAATATTATACAGCTCGCTTATAGTTAACCAAATTTCAGAAGTTATTAAACATGTAATTGTAATTAATGCTTAGTTTACTGGTTATCAGTTATAAAAAGATCAGGCTTAAACGAGCTTTTATTAACTGCACTATAGCAAATTTCATGTCGTTTAGTTTAATTCACAACCTTACTTGAGAAGAATAGTTGGGTCGTGTGACTTCTCCCTCAGAATTACGAAGTTCTAAGAAAAGAAAAAAGTTGATACATTTGAATTATAATGAATAAGCGAAAGCAAGAAGATTTCGGTAACTTAATTTGCATACTTTGAGAGGGACATTAGTGTATTGTTTGGTTGTCGGGAAAGTGAGGGAAAGTGAAGGAAATTCGGTTTTTTTTCTCCCACATGTTGTTTGGATAGCAGGAAAGTAAATTATTATTTTCCTTCAACTTTCCTGCAGGAAACTTTTGTAAAGAAAAAACTTCCCCACCAATTTGATGGGGAAATCCCGGGAAAATCGTGGGAAAATTTTAAAGTAAATTGCAAAACATCCCTTGTACTTCGTCTAACTATCAAAATCCCTCATTTGTGATTTTTTCATACCGAAAGCCCCTTTGTGCTTATTTATTATTAGCAAAAAAATATCTTCTCAAGTCATATAACAATTATACCCCCACAAAATGGCGCAAAATCATCTTTTTTATCTAAAAAAATTATCAATAACCCCCTGTTAACTTTGAAGATGGATATAAATTCGGTGACTAAAAAATATAAAATAGCGTCAAATTAATTTATAATAAAGTTAATATAATGAAAAAACATGATTATTCATACAATATTTTATCAACAAGGAAAACATAATTCACAATCAAACAAAAATATTATGTTTTCAAACTTTCTTAACTACCAAACAATTGCAAGAAAATAGTTTTCCTCACAACCAAACATGTAGAGGAAAATTACCTTATTTTCCTTTTCCTTTCCTTTCATTTCTTTTTCCTTTCCCAACAATTTTCTCTCATTTTCCTGACAATCAAACAAGCTATAGGGGTTAATGTTGGAAAATTCCTATATAATGTGGGTGTCATAGGTTAGTTAATTTAATGTGTGTTGCAATTAGATAATAATTAAAGTCCATAATTATTATATTGCGGTTTAATGAAATTAAGTTTTGGACTTACAGTATCAAAGTTGTGATGGAATAAAAGTGTAGATACTAATTATGTGGGATTTCAAATTTGATGAAGGCTCAAGTAGGAAATAAAGGAAAATACAATAATCCTAGTATTTTCTATTTTTTTAAAATAAGAACAATAACCCTAGTATATTACTATTTAAAGGATTATGATTTTCATTTGAAAGCACAATCAACACATAATTATATACTCATATTCTCTGTAATTCTCTGTAATTTGTTTCTACAAGAATAATAAAACTTAGGGTATGTATTAAGTGGAACATCATAAATTCATCATTAATAAAATTATGATCACGGGCATAAATCAATGTAAATTTCTCCTGCATTAAAGTTGAAGATATTATTATTGAATTTCTTGATAATTGACATGATTAGGCAATTAGGTTTTGATATTGAATCTAATCAGATCTATTATACTATTTACTATATATGCTTATGTTACAGTCTAATTTTAATAAATTAACTATATATGCATCGAGGAACGAAGAATATGAAATGATGCTTTGTCTATAGTAGTCCAAGAAGTAAAGAATGTTAGACGTACGACATATTATAATTCGATGTAATAAATAATTAAACCCTAACTAGCTAATTGTTTTGGCAGAATCTTACGGAAAAATTCGCGAGAATGAATGACTGTTATGAGGCTTGAGGCTAATTAATTTGTTTTCTAGCTATTACTAATATCGTATACTACAATATATCCTGCATGCACCAATAACATGAACAACAAATATATATATATATATATAAGATTGAATCATATGGTATTTTCACACAAATTAAATAAAGTGAATTGAAATGATAATTTTGCTTTGGACTAATGAAAAATCAAAGAAAATAAGGCCTGATTTCTCTGTAAGTTATTTATTTGGGTTTCTTTTAAATTGTCTTAAAAATAGCAATTAGCATGTGATAGATACCAATAAATCCACCTAACCACATGCTTCCCAACAATTTTGATAAGAGTTAAAAAAAAATGGTTGGTATGTATTTTGTTCATATGCAACGCGCTAATCAACTATCATAATCGCTATGATTCTCTTGACAAATCTAGCAAATTATTTCAGGTGCAATTTTGTTATTCTCGAATAATTGTGCAGTACGTAGTTAATTTGCTTTTCTTTATTTTATCCCAAGGATATTAAGGTTTTTTTTTATTGTTTAACTTAACAAGAATATTCAGATCTTGTATGTGACGTATTCCATGAGGTGCGTACGTCTAACACATTATTTTGAAATCTCTACCAGAGTGTTAATATATTAATAATTACTTATTAATACATTTGAAGTGTTAGTAATTACTTATTAGTACTTTTGTTTTTCACTTATGATTGTGACCTCAATTTCTGGTTTGTCAACATTCTAATGTTTTTAATTTTGTGCTAGCTAGTAATTTGTTTTTCTAAGGTAATGTTTGGATAATGCATGTAGAGAAGTGATATATATATATATATATGAAAATGTACTCTCAAAAGTAAAAAGGTAAGGAGTATTCAAAATTGTAGTTTACCTTTACAACTGCAATTTGTTTTTGTTGCATTAAGTATCCATGTCTTGGCCAGTGTACGTATGCATAATATACATAAAGAAATAACTTCCTACTCTATTTTCTTTTACTTGATTTTATAAATATAATAATATAATCTAATACTATGAACTATTAAGAAAACAAAGTGTAATTCCATTGTTTTCTTTATTATTACAAGTATTAACCTTCCATATCATAATTGTAGTTTGTAGCCCACTGTACCTTACAGCACAGCGGGACATCCACATTCACACGACAAAATCCAATATATATTATTAATTTATAACATATATGTTATATTATATATTATTGTCATTTCAGTGTATAAATGCATAATACGATTTCTCTTTCTTGCTTTGTCGTTCACCATATATAACACTAAAATATTATTAAATCAATTTGCCAGGGATTTATTAGTTATACAAAAGAGTCAAAAAAAAAAAAAAAAAGAGTTGGGGAACTTTTTTTTGGTGGGGGGGAAGGGGGTAGGCGGTGTTTGTCTTGTAGGTCTTACATCATTTTGGTCCAAAATGTTAGATAAAATTATAAAATCTGAAATGTCAGGTATAGAGTGATTCTCATAATTAAACTTGTAAGAGAATAATTTTGATAAATCATTTCCGTTTGAAGCAAAAATCAGGAACTTCCCAAATATATTGGAGCAAAAATATTTAACTCATAAGTAGTATTTTATTTCTATATGCATCATTAAAAGGCAAAGGAATTGATTTTGCTCCCAATGGTTGAATTCCTTTTGAGGCACGTCGAGCACATTATATGAACAATCTCAAGAAAAAGAATGTTTAAAATCTTATTTCAGAAAACTAAGATACGGACAAGATGAAGAAAATTTCTTCTTCGAAAACCATCATACTTAATATTAATTTTGTAATAGCTAGTATATTATCTGCATGTGACAATAAGGATGGGAGATATTGTATTTTAACTGGAGGAGTCCCCGGTGCCATTGATCTTGAAGAGATTATCTCATTATGAAGAAGTACAGGTGGAACCTGGCTGCAGTAGTTGATTTAGTTAGTGTCATATGAATTTATGATGACTTAAAAAACAATTTATGTACAAAATAAATAAAGTAGGCCTTAGGAAAAGATGAGTTTATTGGGCTTAATTACAAGCCCAATTGTGAAAATCATGTGGCCCAATCGTACGTTAGATGGATCGAGATTAAATAATTCAGAATAAATATAATTCTCCAAGTTATTAGTTAATATAAATAAATGGTAGTGGGAATGGGAATGGGAATGGGAATGGGAATGGGAATGGGAATGGGATGATTAGAGAATTTTTGATTTTCCTGGCAATTGAATTTAGGATCTTACAGTTGCACATGAATGTACGTCATTGCATCCGCACAAAAGCTCCCCACTTGAAGTGTCCGTTGCTTTAAATGCTCCCCCTCCCTCACTTCTCTGCATCATCAATAACAATTCAAACAATTAAATGACAATTCTTTCAAGTGTACCACAACAAATACCTACATTTATACTAATACTAGCTTGTCATATATATGAATGTTAGGGATCCATCAAGCAAATCTGCTTAATTTGATCAACCCAACAAGGAATAAATTAAACAAATGCAAATGCACATATATATATTACCTTGTAATAATCGACAGCGATAAAATTTGGCCACCGATTGCCGGCTGCCGCATAACACGTTCGAACCATGTCAACTAAGTCACCAGAGTTCTGCACACAGGCCAATGGCTTAATAGGCACAGATCTGAAGTAATTCATCAAAATCAAAGCTTTACTCGTGTCATTTAAAGCCCCAGACTCTGCTCTGTTGAAACATTCACCTGCCTTCATTCCACCATCCCCATCTAATCACACAAATTTCCCCCAATTAATAATAACAATAAATTATTAATTAAGGTAACGACAGACGATAGACGATAGACGATGACTTACGTACATTGATTTTCTACCATGTAATTCCACTGATAACCAATTCCTTCACTGTTTTCTTTTGATTCTTTAGAAGTGAAAACGATTAGTCTTTGATTATTCGCCACCATTTGATTGACCAGTGGCCAATCCTGCCCATTTTTGGGCATTTTAGACAACGGAAACCAGTACTTCATTAATCCTGCATCCGTAAAAACCTTAGTCAATCCGTTTGGTGTCTCCACATAGTCTTCCAAGATTATCGTCACGATTTCTGATGGATTTGAAGATAAGAATGATTCGATTTCCCTTAAGGTGTTAATGGCAGGTACCTATATACATACGATCAATTGATGTTAATGTCATCATGGTCAAAGGACAAAATAAACAAACATATCTGTTAAAACTTGTTACAATTATTAAATTCTTGTCACAGTAATGATTTTTTAATTTTACTTACAAATCTTGTGTAGTCGTGGCAATGGCCTCCAAAAGAATGGCACAACCATATGTCTCCTTCAAAGTCATATGTATCAAGCATCAACGCACGAACTCCGTTCTAATTAATTAATTCGGGTGAAAAATTACTTATTTTTTTTTTTTTCTATGGCCGAAATGTAAGAAAGCAGTTGTGCATATATATATAGTGAATTAAGGTTTTGGTTATGGAATAAGCAAAAAATTTACATTTAATTGTTGAGTGACATTGTCTTCTTGGTTTGTAAATGTAAGTCTTGGAAGCCCGTCGTCTATTGCAAAAGCGTTGTGTGTTGTCAAAAACACGTACTTGTTGAAAGGTAGAGAATTGTTCTGTTACGTACCCCAGCAAATAAAAAAATTAACTAACATTAGGACGACTCTAGCCCTAGGAGATCAATCAAAGCAACAAGTAGTATGTATGTATACAGTAAGTATGATAGAGTCATGTCATGTGTTCAAATTATAACTACTTTATTATTACATGAGATAAAGTATACAGGGTCGATATATATAATGCAAGTAAAATGGGAAAACAGTTATATATATTACTCCTATATGTTTGAGAAAGAGAAATTACGAGTAAATTGAACTGGTCAGTGGCGACTGATCTAACACATTTAGAGCCATCAAACGCTGCTGCACAAGAGAAGCAATAAAGTCCAGCCCCACAATCTTCATCCCTCAAACAGTCATCTCCCACCTGCATATATTTATATATATGATCATCATGATCTCACGTACAGCTGATAATAATAATATATAATTACACTACACACAGAACTCGTCCTAACTAAATCCCTCCAAAATAAAAAAAGGAAAAAAAATTAAGAAAATTAATATATATACCTTGCAAGTTCCATTTGAACAGGCCTCGCCAAGTTGTACCACAAGCAAATATGTGATAAGAACAAGAAAAAAATTCTTAACTTCCATGGTGCTGGATGAAAATAAGAATTTTAATCAATTATTTAATTATTTCAAGGTGAGGTTTATTAATAATTACATGATCAATGAATCTTGTATACTGCTGTCATGTACTTATTTAATTACGGCTGAGGAACCGAAGAGATTATGTGTTATATATTGTAGTGGTGAGCAGAATAGAACAACAAATTAAAAGGCGGACTTAATTTGCTACTATTTAATTTGGTACTGATAAAGACAATCAAAAGACGACGACCCTATCAATTCATATATATGGTCATTTGGAAAATCAATTATTGCAATTGATTTCATTCATAACATGTCAAATGATTCTGAAAATTCCCCATCAAGAAAATATCCACACTCATTTATGTGACGGTTTGAATTTTGCCTACTCAGGTTGCGCCCACTATATATACAACATGCGTTTATTTATTTAATATATATATATATTATGGAAAGTCGTTATCTTTCCATAAAACTTAATTGCCTTGGCACAGTTTTTGCATGATGGACTATAATGCAAATTTTGAGATATGACTTAAATTCAATTAACTCTGATCAGTTTTTTGGAACAATATATATATACTATGATAAAGTATGATGGTATTTTGGAGTGACATAATAATTTTCATATGTTGCACCATGTCATATTTCTGAAAATAAGATTGAGCAACTTGTGAGTATACATATGGACTCGAATTAACTTAATTACGAATGAATTTGGCCTAGTCATGAAAGCTCACATGCTTCTTTTCAAACATTTATGGTGCTTGCTTGCCCCTTATAAATAACAATTATATCGTAAGTAACTAAATCAGTTTATTGATTTTAGTGTCCAATCTAGCTAATTGTAATTTCAATTGATGATAATAATATCATTACATAATCTTCTCATATCTTATATTAAAAAAATCATGGATTACGAATGTGTTAGGCTTGTAGAATAAACTTTGTGAGATAAATTTAATATGAAAATTTAGATATTAGACGACATATATATCTTGTAATATTATGTTAGGTGTGAAAAAAAATGATTTTTTTTTTTTTTTTTTGCTTCTCAAGTGTTTTTAATTTCTTTAGAGACATATTAGAAAATATAATATGAGAATTCAAACTTATATTTACATGCAATCGTGTTGATTTTACAATTCGGATTAGTTCAGTATCAGGCCAAACTTGTCCGAGTATGACTTCAGATCCTGTTCAACTTAAATTTGGGCCAACATTTTCTTATAGTATACTACTTGAATTTTATTGTAAACGGACGGAGAAGAAGCTCAGGACGCTAATGGGCTTGGGCTTCCTTGGTGCAGTCAGTTTCTATACTGTTCAATATTTTAAGACTTTCTTTCATTTCTTTTTTCACATTTAAGTATTTAACACAATAAAATAATATAACTTTTTTACAATAGAAAAATAGTTTATAACGAGTAACATATTATGTGTATATTTTTATCAAACAAAAATAAAGTACTCTGGGTAGATCTGCGGGATGGATCATTTATTCCACTTTGATGTAACAATTTTGTGTTACTCATATGACAAATATATTAATTTAGAATTTACACGTGACTCACACATATTTGTAGGTTGAATTCAACGTGCGCCATCAAAATGTGACATAAAAGTCTAATATAAGATTTTTTAGTAAATCAATGTTATTGCTTTATTTATAGTAAACTCCGTTAAAGTAACTGATAACTAATTCTCGACATAATGAATTTATGTATATAAACGAAAATTATGATAATTATATTAAAATAAAACTAATTAATGATATATTAAAACCGCAATATCCTAGGAAATATCTGGTACGACCAAAGTGGCGTGTTAATACCCAATGGCAACCTACAATTCAATTTTAGTTGATTTTTATATTTAATAATTTGTAATTATGTATAAGTAGTCATCTGATTAACACAACTAGTATTAATTAAAAGAGTTCACCACAAATCAAAATAAAGATTACTCCTGTTCTGATCTTAATTACTTTATATTGCAAGTTTGCAAACAAATTGTACTAAAATATCTAATATGATACTGTGCATAGCACGGCTTTAGACTAGTTTATATTAATCGAAAATAAATTCTTATATAACTATATATATATATATATATAAGCTTTGCATGAAGTAATTGCATAATCCACAAAGACGTGATTGAATTGAGGTTTGAAATTGATGGGTCCAGTAAATTATTTTGCGACATCAGAGAAGAAGCGGTTGAGTGTGGGCATGATTTCCGGCGGCCGTGTGCGAAGGAACTTACGGAAGCCGTGTTCTGCGTACTTTTCTCCTTCCTCCTGGTTTTCCAAAACTGCCGTTTTACGATGAGCTTTATCAATTCTGCATATACATAATTCGTTTTATTCAATGTCGGATACTAGAAGAAAATTTATATTAGTGAGAATTCAACCGAACCTCAATTTGCTCTGGACAAAAATAAAAAAAATGGGGATGAATAGTTTACAAATTTAAAATTAATGTAAACCAACACATAAATAAGATTGATTTATTATATGACATCAAAATATAACATCAATATGTGATATTAGATGATCTTTTGTCGTTTTAATTAAATTATATCTTTAAAAAATAAACAACTATATAAATGGGACATATATATGAACCTGACTGCAGGATTGAGGAGAACATTCCTTGTAAGCTGAAATAGACACATGCCAGTGACAAAAGTCATTGCACCAATCAGAGGGTAGACCTATTTTGGTATTTCAAAATAAACAAATTCCCATAAAATGGAAATTATTAAAATTAAAAAGGGAAATGAAATGAAATGAAATATATGTAAGAAGATTAAGAAATTACAAAATATGAATGAAAATGAATTACCTCTGGTTTAACCCAACGTCCCATGTAGCTCTAGTACAAAGAAATCTGTAAAAATTAAAAACTGTATATAATAAATACTAAATGTAAAGTCGGGGAATTGTTCAAAGTACAACAATTTTGTGCGCGTCTCTACATATATTTATACTAGTGGTACAGAATATTGAACATGCAATAATTTATTGGATTGGATTGTTTACTAAAAGTTTGACCATTGCAAGAAGATTCTAAGGATTGGATATTTGGCTTAGAATAGTAGGACGGACATCATATATATCGGGATATATTTCAGTGGGCTACGATTAATTATTTTGACTTCAAAGAAGAAACCAGGTGCTTTAATTAATTAGCCTCTTGTTTTCAGTATCTCTTAATTTCTATTTTTGGTATTTTTAGAGGAGTAATGAATTAGGAAATGAATTGAACAATATCAGGACTATGCCTTTCGGTCCGATCTTAGGCTCTAATTAACTCACCCTTCTTGGATGAAAAATCCTAGGGGCATTTGATTCTCACAAATATGTTCATGCCGTTTCTCCAAGTCTAAGTGGATTTTCTTTTCTGAAATTTGAAGTTGTGATTAAAATCAGTTTGGCCTCTAAATGAATTATTCAAAAGACTTCTTTTAATCAGATTAAAGATGAATAACTTCATATTATATATTATTATATTTTATATATATTTCAATTTTTGTAACTTTAGTTAGTTGGGTTGAAATGAATTAAAAAGTGCAAACTTCTTTGGTAATGTATAACAAAGTCAAGTTGAACCGTGATTTCCCCAAACAAAAAAAAAAAAAAAAAAAAAAAAGGGTATCACAAATTGTTTAATTGGATTTTTAATTATATTTATGTATAAATAGTCATATATATGGATCTAGGGTTATCAATGGATCATATTCTTAGTTGTATCGTTCTAAATTTTAATTTTGCCCTAAAAATATCTCTCCGTTGGTAGGGCCCGCCACAAGACAAAGTTCAGCCTAATATCTATCACCAATAAAGCCCACGTAACACATTAAGCCCAACATTAGACGGTTTGAGTATCCATTATTATATTTCTAGCCCATCTGTATCCCACTCCGAAGTAGTCCAATTCGTTTTAAGATGGGCCTGGATATTTCTTGGCAATGGCATCCTTTTTCACACGAGATCAAATTGATTGAAACTAATTGTTGCTTCTTTTTCCATGACTTTAGATTCACGCGAAAAACTCAACCCAACTATACTTATTTCTCATGTATATGAGAAGGCTCGACCAAATGTTTGAGTATATTTAAATATATATCTTGTATATTTATTATTTTGAGAAATTGATAAATTTGTAGCATTGTTATTTGTTAATTAGATTGTGCTAAACCTCTTCTGCATGAGATGTAGCATAACACATCTTTTTATATGGCAAATAATCGAGATAATTATATAATATAATGTGAAATCATTAAATAAAAGCATGAAATGTGTATTAGACATGTTATATGTAATTCAACTTAAAATTACCAGTATTATACTTATAATTATTGAATGACCAACTCATCTAAAAGCTTAAGCTGTTAGAGAGAGGAATCATTTAATAAATATCACTTAACACGCCCCCTCACGTGTAGGCGGTATTCATTTACTCAAGCCTTAACACGTGGAATTTAGAAATGGGTGGCAGAGGGATTCGAACACAGGACCTCTTTTGGCCTGAGCTCTGATACCATATTGAATGACCAACTCATCTAAAAGCTTAAGCTGTTAGAGAGAGGAATCATTTAATAAATATCACTTAACAATAATAAGGAGATGCTGTTTTACCAACCGCAACTGTTAAAATAGTATCACACTAGAATGTCCAATTAGCTAAATACAAGAAGACTTGATTTTGAAATTAACAAATTGAGGTTGTTGGAATATATATCCAATGAGGTCTAATTTATGAGTCCAATAGACACTTTAAAATTGGAATATTTTTTAAATTGTATTTTAATTTGTCAAAATGATCTCATAATTGATGGTTTTGGACTTGAATTAACTAGATCCAAATGAATATACCAATGAAATGAAAAATTCAATTTCGAGAATTATTATCCAAATCACATTTTAAATTTATAATTAAAGTGACTGTGACAGGGATTGAAATATCTAAATTCCGTGTCCAAATTTCTAAGAAAATTACATTAAATCCTTGCTTCAAGATACAGGAATTGAATTCCAGCAGGTAGTTATTATGTGCTATATATATTTATAGACTGAAAAGGAGAAGGCCAACATACTAAGCATCCAACAGCAAGTAGTTGAAGCATCCCAAATACTCTCTCCACAAACCTTTCACTTTACACATGTCTTTCTTTCTTACATTTAAAACAAAGCTTTTCAACTCTGAGATTATAGTCTCAAACTATCAACAAAAGCTACGCGAAACATAAATCAAATTCTATGTCTTCCTATCTTTGATAAACATAGATAGAACAAACATGAGGTTTTCCATTGCACTTCTCTTTCTTTTTGTGCACTTTTCTTGCATAGGTAATGTCCCATTTATCTATCTTTAAAACTAGTTTGGTTTATCAATTCTGGTGCTTCTAGTCAATACTGTTTCTTTTGTATTATCGCAGCTGCGTACGATCCTTTGGATCCGAACGGGAACATAACAATCAAATGGGATATAATGTCTTGGACACCAGATGGTTATGTGGTAAGACTACTCATCCATAATATGGCATATTTGTACATTGTCAAAGCTCAAGACATTACATAAAGTTTTCCAAGGAAAATCAACTTTTAACATATTTTTTCGTTCTCTTTGTCACATTTCATTCAATTTTAACATATTTAAAAACCTCGTATATGATCTGACATTCAAAACTTAAGGAACCTCTGCGAGCAAGCACCATGTAAGAGGAATTATTCAATCGATAATATGCTAAACTTTTTGTTTCCTTTAGGCTGTCGTGACAATGAACAATTTCCAAATGTACCGGCACATCATGAGCCCCGGGTGGACCCTGGGCTGGACATGGGCCAAAAAAGAAGTGATATGGTCCATGGTTGGATCACAAACCACGGAACAAGGCGACTGCTCAAAGTTCAAAGGCAACATCCCACATTGCTGCAAGAAAGACCCAACTGTGGTAGACTTGCTTCCCGGAGTTCCGTACAACCAACAAATCAGCAACTGCTGCAAAGGCGGAGTCTTGGCTGCATGGGGCCAAGACCCCCTGGCTTCCGTTTCTTCATTCCAGGTCAGCGTTGGCCAAGCCGGGACTTCAAACAAGACCGTTAAACTGCCTAAAAACTTCACTTTGCTTGGCCCTGGGCCAGGATATACTTGCGGCCCTGCAAAAATCGTGCCTCCTACAAATTTCCTCACCTCTGATCGCCGTAGGAAAACTCAGTCACTGAGTAAGTAATCAAAATTTTCCATTCCGTTACACAGAAATTATTACATAGTTTTCAGCTAAGATTTTGTGTATGGACCTTATACGCAGTGACGTGGAATGTTACCTGCACGTATTCTCAGTTTCTTGCACGGAAGCACCCGAGCTGTTGTGTCTCCTTCTCGTCTTTTTACAACGAAACGATCACGCCTTGCCCAGAGTGTGCTTGTGGCTGTGAAAACAAGAACAAATGCATCAAGTAAGCAAGCAGCCTGATGAACTTCGATAGAGCTAAATGCAAAAATACCCCTTGTGTTTTGCCTAATTGACAAAAAAAATCGTGAACATGGTGTTATAACCAATTTTAAAATTTAACAAGGTGATTATTGTCAATTTTGAGGTGAATATTGAATAGGGGTGTTTTCACATTTTTTTTGGGGTATAATTGTCACCTGCAAAATATGTACTCTGATTAGTCGGGATTTTTTTTGCTAATAAAAAATAGCATGGGGAGATTTTTGGTAATAAAAGTAATACAAGGTTTCTAATAGTTAGGCAAAGCATATGGGGTATTTTTTCCGATCTTCTATAAGGTGGATTGACCAATGAGGTTACGCCACATATGCAGAAGTTTCCAACACCATAATGAACTATCTTCCTTGATTGCAAGTCGGTCGACCAATAATCCGGCTCCGTTCTGGTTTAGGAAACTTTTGCATACATGACATAACCTCATTGGTCAATCCACCGTCGAATATATCGTTCATCATAGACATAAATCTTTATCCAGATTACCAATTTCGTGAAATACATCTAATGATTATACGAATGTGATCCTAAAACAGGAGTGATTCGAAACTCTTGAGCGTGGTGGGAGTAAATACTCCAAGAAAAGATAAAGCGCCTCTGCTACAGTGCACGCACCATATGTGCCCTGTTCGGATACATTGGCACGTAAAGGTCAATTACAAGGACTACTGGCGAGCAAAGATCGCCATAACTAACTTCAACTATAGAATGAATTACACGCAGTGGACACTCGTAGTTCAGCACCCGAATCTGAACAATGTGACTCAAGTCTTTAGCTTTGATTACAAGCCGCTTCTTCCCTATGGCTCCATCAGTAAGTTTCTTGATTTTTTCTTACCCACTTGTACCAAAATTTAATGACCCTTTTCTTATACTGTAATTTGATGTGCAGATGACACAGGAATGTTTTATGGGATGAAGTTTTACAACGATCTGTTAATGGAAGCTGGGCCTTTCGGAAATTTACAGTCGGAGGTACTTCTTCAGAAGGATATAAACACTTTTACACTCAAGCAAGGATGGGCATTTCCTCGTAAAGTCTACTTCAATGGGGATGAATGTATGCTTCCTCCACCAGATTCTTATCCCTTTCTCCCAAATTCTGCTCCTACAAGTCAAGCTTTTATCTCGATTTCGATTCTCTCTTTTGTAATTTTGTTTCTTACTATCATGTGTTGATGAGTGAGAGTTTTTCAAATTTTGATAGTCTTGGAAGTTTTAAATTCCAACAACTTTGGTGCAGCAGATGAAATCTAAACACAGGTACATTTTGATCAACAATCATATTAAATGGTTCATGTTCACATTACAAAACCATTTTAAATACTATGAATTCAAGATTTCTATGAACAATAATAGTATAGGACAATCAACAAAACAAGTTATACATCTACAACAAAAAGAATGGCATTGTATTGAGCAACAATTTTAACTATATGCTCCACTCGAAATTGTGCATCAGAATCCACAGGGACTTCTAAGTTCTTGGATTTTGCTCTTTCTAGTCCAAGATATGACGATGATGGGAGATTCTCAAACGAATGAAAAATGGAATGCGAGGGTTAAAAATAGAGTGATGAGTAGCATGAGCAAGGAGATATTTTGGCGTAAACTGGAACTTGGTAAAAATGGATATGCATCAGGAGGTGGCATAACACAATTATCACCATTGAAATAGATTCTTCTTGGAAAGGCCCAACCCTTTTCAAAAGTGAAAGTCGATTTGTCCTTTCGGAATAGAAGCTCTGACTGCACATTTCCCAAAGGACCAGCTTGTGAGAGCAAGTCATTGTAGAATTTTACACCCCACAACATTGCAGTATCATCTGTCACAATACAATACAATACAAGACATGGTATTAGACATGGTATTGAAATAAAAGAGCGTTTTCAAGTAGTCACAGAATGACAACTTACTTATATGTTCATATGGAGTTAGTGGCTTGTAGTTGAAACTGAACAGCTGAGTCAGATTGTCGAAGTTGGGGTGTTGTACAACCAAGTTCCACTGGGTATAATTCATCCGGTAATTGAAGTTTGTAATGGTGACCTTGACCCTCCAATAGTCCTTGTAGTTTAGTTTTACATGCCAGTGGACTCGAATTGGACACATGTGACTTGTACATTGGACCAAAGGTGCCAAGCTATTAGTCTTTGCACGATCGGAAACAACAGAAGCAAGGTACGGCGAATCTGGACTGCAAGGAGCAAAGACTCAAATGAGTAATTTAAAGAATAAAAAAGTAAAAAAGATAAAGAAAGAGAATAAGCATAAACTTGAAAACTTACTTCACACAACTTCCTGGCTGAGTAATGTTATTTTGGCATCCACAAGTACAAGTAGGGCAAGGAACAATAGTATCATTGTAAAAAGATGAGAGTGACACACAGCATGAAGGAGTTTTTTGAGCCAGAAACTGTGAATAGGTGCATGTCACGTTCCACGTCACTGCAATACGAGAAGCCCATGAGAAAGAAACCAAAAATCAAAATAAAAGATCAAGTTCTTTGTTCTCTATCCTATAGGCATAACAAAATGGTCTCCAAAAATAGATTATGCCTTCTAAAAGTACATGATAACTTACTCATTGCTTGTGTAACTCGTCTTCCATCTTGCGTAACGAACTTAGTAGGCTTCCCGACTTTAGCAGGTCCACAAGTATACCCAGGACCAGGTGCTCTCAAAGTGAAATTCTTGGGAACTCGAACGGTTTTATTGGTGGTTCCAGAAGAACCAACACTAATTTGGAAAGAGCTTGCGGCATTTGATGGATCTTGGACCCATGAGTTAATCACTCCTCCTTTACAACAATTTGCAATTTGTTGATTGTAAGGAGTTCCGGGTAATAAGTCCACAACTGTTGGATCTCTTCTACAGCAATGTGGAATGTTGCCTTTAAACCTTGAACAATCTCCTTGATCTGTAGTTTGACCTCCAATCATGCTCCATATCACTTCTTTCTTAGCCCAAGTCCATCCCAAACTCCAACCCGGAGCTTGAATGTGACGATATTGTTGGAAGTTGAACATAGTCACAACAGCCTGTTTAGGTTCAGTGCAAAGTGAGTCAAACAAAGAATTGGAATTTTATATCGGAGCCAAAATTTATTAATCGGTCGTGCAAAGAGAGCTAGTATAACACTTACAACATAGCCATCAGGTGTCCAAGAGATAACATCCCACTTTATTGTGATATTCCCATTAGGATCAAGTGCATCATAGGCTTCTGAAGGAAATGAAACAAAGATACATGTTAATATTCTAGGTTCTTATATCGAACACTCAGAATTAAACATTTTCGGCAGATTAGAGAAAAGCCCACAAGGAATTTTTTATATTTTTCTGTGAAAGCTAAGGCTAAGAATATCATCCGATCTTTAAAGATCATAAAAATCAAACTATGAGCGACAATGAATTAACCTTTGACTATTTTCCTAGATTATAATTTTGGAACACTCAATCGGGAGGCATCCTCAAGTTGTTTGCATAAGGAGTACTTACGACATGATAATGGTATAATTTTTCAGATCAATATTTGGATAAATGCAAGTGTTTCAACAATTAAAAGATGTCTAAAAATGACTATATGAGCAGCAACTACTGTGATCTAATTACAGAAATAAACAAGTCAAACTCTTATGGATCAACTGTAGAATTTTCACGAGAAAAAATGCAAGAAGGTGAAAGAAAGATTGATACTATGTGCCCAGTTAATTTTCCTTACTGCAAACTAGGGTAACTCAACCTTGATGCAATTCAATTTACCTAAAGCTCCAGATTCATTTCCAAAGTCAAACTCATTTCAAGAAACAGTTATAAAGAAGTTTAAAATCAAAAATCACTAACTAAAACAAGTTAATTAAACATCCAATAACACAAAGATCTGAACTTTATGACAATCAAATCAGACCCTTTTCCTCATTTTGCATTTAATAAACTTCAATTATCCAATCAGGCAAACAATTAAATTAAGTCTTCACAAATTATTAGAACCCAACTAACAAAATTCACCAAAAAGAAAACCAATTAAACTAAGAAAGATGTTCAAACTCGAAAATGAAATAGATTACCTGTTGAAGTAAAGCTGAAAGAAAAGAGCAAGAAGAAGAATAAAACGGTGGGGGTTGTGAATGTCAACAGAGATCTGAGACAGAGTCCCATTTCTTCTTTCGATTGCAAATTTCTTGAAATTAATCACTAAACTCTCAAGATCTGCAACTGAAGTGAAAAGATTAAAGGGAGAGACTTGGAGAAAGAGACAAGAGAAAGAAACATGTGAAAACGCAGTGGCAACAGCTTGTTTAAGAAGAGCTCAACTTCACTCTAGAAAAAAGTCTTTTTTAACTAGTAACTTCACTCACTGTAAATATATTACTCCTAAGATTCTTGAATTATTTTACTATTTTCTTTAATTTTCCTATTAATTAATTGCTTCTTGAGAAGTACAGTATATAAACATTACTAAATTCCGAAATGAATTGTTAGCTTGTTGATTTCAATCAAAATAATCAAATCTACAAGATTAAGTATTGAAAATGACGGGTTAACTAGGGCATGCAAAAACAGGGAGATAAAACAACAAATTCCGAAATTTAATTATGAGTTTGAGCAATTTGTGATATTTAATTGGAGAATGGTGACGGTCAAAGTTCATAGGATAGTAACATTTTTGCTCTTAGCTAGTTTTTCATTAATGTGAGGGTTTAATGTTTTCATTTAGTAACTAAAATTGTGTATGCAATAGATCAGGGGATTAGGTTAATGAAATTAAGAGCTTATAGTTAGGCCAAATAAAGAAATTTTAAGATTAATGAATCCAAATGAGAAGTTTTGTAACTCAATTGTTTTTAGTTGGTTACCCTTGAAAAATATTTATTGATCATCCTAACTCCATGTTATGTATGCAGATTATCCTATAGAATTAAAAAAGAAAAAAAAAAAGGGACATTGCGACTCCCTAATGCTTATATGGTAAAAAAAAAAAAGCATTTAAAACTTAATTTCATTGCATGAAAAGACTATAATATCACTTTCTTCACCGAACAATATCTAAATGCACATTTTCTAAAAATATCAGTTCAAATATGAAAGTAGTAAAAAGCAATTTTCTTATTCAATCTGTAAGTCAGTGTGATAAATTAGAAGTCATGTACTCCTATTAATACCGACAGAAGGAATGGATATTATTTAAACTAACATTCCTATCTGTATGAATCAAATTTAAGTTCCAAAGAAGTTTTACTATATTATTTGTGAAATTAGTGACAATTTACCCCTTGATTTGTATAATGTTAATTCAACTTCTTATAATTTGAAAACGAGTACTTTATTATCATGTAGTTTTATAAAAATTTCATATCGTCTCTCTCTGATATTATTAAACTTTAAAAAATATATAAATTTAACCACCCCTCTTTAAATGTGGCATTTTACATATGTAGTATGATAAATATGGAATTTTATCCCCCATGTTATGATAAATATTGCATTTAGCTCCCCTATATTACAAAAAAAAAAAAAATCATGTTCACTCTCAATTTTGACAAGTGAGTTACACTCTTCGGCTGAAGAAAGTAAATTGCTCTTTTAAAATATTTGATTGGGAAGGGGTAAATTTTTTTTTTTAATTACATGATAGAAATTGAACATTGTGAATTTTTAGAGGAGTAAATTGAAACTAGCTTATTTGGGTTTTGCTAAGAAAGTATAGTTAACAAAAGCGGTATATAACTGTAAGTAACCAACACTCGCTCGGAGGGAAAAAAAACTAGCAACCAATAAGAAAGAAAAAATAATGTATTTTTCGGAAGACTTCTTAATTTAAATTGACACCAAGCCTTATATTTAGTGATTGTCATTATCATTCATATGACTCAATCTTATTGTCACTATCCTAAACCGTGCAAAAATATTCAAATTTGTTCTTTTGAAATAATCATATACACACATCCATTTGAAGGTGCACCCTTTTTAGAAAAGTAAAACGGAAAATTAATACCTATCCCGGTGGATTTAATCCACTTGAGTGTTGGATGAATGTCACATGAGCATTGTAAGGACAAAAATTGTCCTTACTTGTCCTTACAATGCTCATGTGGCATTCATCCAACCCCAATAAATTAAATTCACTAGTGTAGAATCTAAGTAATCAAGTAAAACATCAATGTGATTTAATTTATTCTTCTTGAAAAATGGTAGAAATAAATGTAATTGAAAATCATGCTGCTGCCGACAATAATGATTGTACAATGTCCAGGAATAGCTCGTGGCGCGTTTTGACTAACCATCCTTTTTAATTTCTTTCCTTGGTAATTATTAAAAAAAAAAATTTTATCGGTTACTAAAATATTTACGACACTATTCGTTTAATTTTTAATTAAACCTTTGACACTGTCGGTGCTCGAGAAATTTCCAAGAGGAATGAACAACTAGCAGCGTGGGGTCCTCAATGTAGATGGTGTTAGGTAAACTCGAAAACATATCAATCAAACCAAAATGAAAAGATCCGATCCACTCAATCATTTGTAGTTTCTATGGATCAGTGTTGACACAGTTTTATCCCATTTTTGTTTCATGAAACAAATTTGAGTATTTTCACGGAATATTATTAACACAATTTGAATTGAGTTTAAATATAGTATTATATTGTCTAGATTTAAAATTTTCAGATGTAATTAAAATATGATTTAGATACTACGGTTTGAGAAAAAATTTAGTTCATGTCAAATAAATATTAATTATATAGAAAGAATGTTTGGTAAGGTAAATATCATATAACGAACGAGATTTCTATATGTTTTGGCCGTCATGATTTATTTAGCGTTGGGAAATGAGTCAATGCTCGACTTTAACTGGGTATGGGATGAATCAAAACACAATTGGGCTGACTCAACCTCGATTGGTATAACTTGGGCTAACACCCGGCGAGAAATTATGTAATATAATCGTTGCACTACATTATCAAGTACACGTGATATAATCAATCAATGTAGTTTGGAGTGAGATTCCACAATCGTGTAATCGAGTCGAGTAGTGTTGAAAGTTTGGGATAAATTTAATGTCGAGCTTGAAATTATATTTGAACTAGGTTTGATTATATGAATTGAGTTCAAACGAGCTTTTACTGAACGAGTTCAATGACTTGAATATTGGATAGCTTGATAGTCACATGTATGTTTAACACTTTTTAGCTTATCTAATCGAGCTCAAAATGGACTTCAAAATTTAAATATCGTTCGATTTTTTTTCACATGTATAAAAAATCGAGCTCGAGTCGAATATCGAACAACTTAATTTGATTTTTCAGCTTTAATGGCAATGATCCCGCTAGCTAGCAGATATTAATCAATTATTGTTACAAATTCAGAAATTACTTCCTCTCATTGAATAACGTCAATGTGAAGAAAAACTGAGATCATTAAAGTATAACAAATGTTTGTATAATAAAAGTTAAAACATTTAAAAATATCTGACTTTGATTCTTCATATATACAAAGTGTGCATCTAAAATTGCAAAAAAAATAATTATGAGAGGCTATAATTGCAATTGATGCATTTGTTTTTGAGTGTTTGAATAACTTATTAGCCGTTAGAGGACAGTCGGACTCCAGCAACAGGTGCTGAAAAAACACACATTTGTCGAAAAAATCGTGGCCACGGTTTAGCTTGCTATTTTTAAGGGAAAAATATGATTTTGGGCCGGTTGAAGGCCCTAAACAACAGTTATAGCCTATTAGGTTCCAAGAAGCAGCCCAAGACCAAGTGAAAACAAACAGTAATCTACGCCTAGCCCCATTCCCATCTAAACAAGCAATTAATTTAGGGTGCGTTTTGGTATTATCACATTTTTCTTTTTTTTTTTTATAAATGGTGTTATCACATTATTATTTTTATAAAAAAGCCACATATACATTTATGTTTTACAAGGTCAATCTTTCCTTCATTACATAATAAAAAAAAAAAAAAGTTCAATCTTTCTTGCAACTCTATTATTTTAAATATAAATTGACATAAGGGTATTTTCAAATATTTTTAATATGGAGTGTACACACTCTTCCAATCGTTCTTCCGACTCTATGAAAGATATTCTTAATTTTTCTCTTGATTATTTATCTGGCCAATCTTATATCCAAGAGTTCTTAAATTTTGAAGTATTTATTTCATTTATTTTTCTATTATGTATGTGTACACCATCTGCAAATCTAAATAGTTTAATGAAAAACTATACAATTACATTCAGTAATCATATTTCACATAGATCAACTTATCATTCATTCCAAAATGTTAACAATATTTTCATGGCCATCTCTGTCGCAAATGATAAAACTATTGGGGAAAAAGGCTAAATAAATTTATGGCTATTTACACTAATTATGACGGAATTTTTTATGAATTCAGTGACTTAATTTGTAGTAATAGATAGTTTATATAAGGTTTACAAATTATATCAATAACTTTATAGCGTATCTTTCCAATTAGCCAATTTTATGATTCCTTACAATAAAAATGGCAATTTATTTAAAATTATAAGTCAAGTATAAATTGACGTTTGCACTATAATTTATGAAAAATAATTAGGGTCGTGATTAAATTTAATTGAAAAAGAAGAAGGATCATAATTGACCAACAACTTGATTCGAGCTATCTCATTTGTCTACGGGAGCAGCAAAGGTCGAGAAGCAGGGGATCATCGCCGCAGCCAAAAATGACCCAAATTTCACCAAACTGCTTTCTCAAGCAAACCCACTTTGTTAATTTAGTCTTATCATTTTTTCATTAATCCGTTGCCCTTTAAATTTTTCTCATTGTAACCATAAATTTTTTTTTTGCACTTTATCGAATTTATGATGTTGTCTTCGTGTTAGGGCCTTTAACTTTTGTTCATTTTTGTTTTGGCCTACGATGGATACTACCGGAACACATAAACCATCATTCGGTCAAACTGAGATTAATTGGGACAAGTAAGCTCAAATTAATGCTGTATTATCGTTTAATTTATATATATTTATGGAGTGATTTTGTAGATAATTCCTATTGATTGATTTATTGCTGTAAATGAATTTTACCATATCACGTATTTATTATTTATTTTTATGTTACCTCTGCTGTATCTAAACGTAAATTTAAGCAGTATGTAACAAAGACGTGTCAGCTGAATTTCGATTAATCAATGAGTTTCCAGCTGTTGGTTATTTGAAGGTGTTTATGGTTTGATCTTTGATTAAACCTTTTGTGTTGGTTCTCTTGGATTTGCGAACCTTTAGTGTTACCATTGTGATTTTGCTGTATAAGCTAGAGAAGTTTATGGAAATTGATATAGAATTAGTTTTATTTAGAATAAGGTAATACGTTTTTGGGCAGCTTGGAAATTGAGATCTAAGGAAACTTCCCCTTTTATTCTAATTTGCCATTTCAAATTCCAAATTGGAGACTATAGTTTAATTAAATCTAGGGAGTCTTAATGGTGCATGAAGAACCCTTCATAAATCACACATTTGAAGTTTGATTGTTATGGAGTTGCCTAGTTTGTTGTTCAGGAGATCTAGTACTTCAAAAATTATGTTATTTAGGTGATTTTGTTATCTTTTTAATCCGTTCTGTTCCTTTTCCTCATGAAGGCTTGACAAAACCAAATTCTATGTTGTTGGAGCCGGGATTTTTACTGGAATCACGGTGGCACTGTATCCGATTTCAGTTGTAAAGACTAGGATGCAAGTTGCTTCTCATGATACTATAGAAAGAAGTGCATATTCTGTCATCAAAGGCCTACTAAAATCAGATGGTGTTCCTGGTTTGTATAAAGGTTTTGGCACTGTCATCACTGGAGCAGTACCTACTAGAATTATATTTCTCACTGCATTAGAGACAACAAAAGTAGCTGCTTTCAAGATGGTGGAACCATTCAAACTATCGGAACCTACACGGGCAGCTATAGCAAATGGGATTGCTGGAATGGCGGCATCTCTTTGTTCACAAGCTATTTTTGTTCCAATCGATGTGGTATGCTGCACTCATCTTCATGTTTTTAATTATTATCCGGTAATGCATTATATTTTAGTCATCTAAGATATAATAATCTGAGGAGTGAAAGATCTAGTGGATTATTAATCCTATGACTAAGGTATAATTCATATCGTGATTTTCCCAAGATATTTTTTGTGTTTGGATTTCAGATTGGACTGTTTTGGTGTCAGGTTTAGACTTAGATGTTGACCGAGAAAATATTTTGGTGTCTTTTTCCCTTACTATATTTGGCAATCAAATTAGAACCCCTAATACTAATTAACTCATCTTCTGGAAAAGGTTAGTCAAAGGTTAATGGTGCAAGGCTACTCGGGCCATGCGACTTACAATGGGGGTCTAGATGTTGCTCGTAAGGTTATAAAGGCTGATGGGATTCGTGGATTATATAGAGGATTTGGTCTTTCTGTTATGACATATTCTCCATCGAGTGCTGTCTGGTGGGCAAGTTATGGTGCAAGTCAACGCTTCATATGGAGGTATTGCATTGAACTTCAGTTTCATTGGGGTTGTCTGCTGGAATATATTTTAGACTGACCTGTTTTTGTTGCATCAAATTCTTGTTGATGCTATGTTGCTAGAAATTGTTGGTGAATTTTCAACTCCTTTGATTCGTAAATGAATGCCGTGATCCTATATGATAGGAGTAGAAAAAAAATTAAGCATTTCCAAAATATTTGCTTCCTTTATGTTTAATTGATTATATTCTTTCACTGTCTTACGTAAGACACGCTCCAAAGCTCAATTGGGTATATATACACAATTTGTCTCATATTAAATGCTCCAATTTCCACCATTATCAAAGATGTTAACTTTCTCTCTTAAAGCTTAATTCTGTTAAGAGTATTGATGTAACACTGACACTACAAACATTCGACCAACCAATTTTCAAAGCACAGAAGTGTAAAGACATTCAAAAGCTCCACTTTTCTATTTTTGTCTACAACGTTGGCCTTTTGAAATTAGGACGGAGGATTTTGAAGATATAATATTTAGGAATTTAGTTACTTCACAGTTCATCTTTTGAGTTGTATTAGAACGAGCTGATGCTCAAAAGGTATCATTTTGTATGGAAACAAGACATAAAGTTTTGAATTTAGCCAAGGCATCCACACAATAGTTTCCTCCTCGTTTTGTATGAACAATCTGACTTTCCCACGGTCTTCTAAGCAATAATTGGCAATCTTCGATTATACTGATCTCTGTTATTGATGAATATTTATTGTAAATTTACCCACTTTAATATTTCTGGCAGACTCTTGGATGATAATACCGTGGCTCCAAGTGGAGGGAAAATTGTTATGGTTCAAGCTGCTGGAGGGATTTTGGCAGGTGCAACTGCATCATGCATCACAACCCCATTGGACACAATTAAAACCCGCTTACAGGTGTGGATATTATAATTAAGTTTATATCTTACCTTGGTTTCATAAAATTTACTTGTGTTTGGTGGATTCTAGCTGATATGCTTAGTGTTGTTTGTTTATGGCACAATCACGTCTTTGACTATTACTTATACACTCTGCAGTCATTAAAAAGGGTTTATAACATCCACCTCCGATGAGGTTTGTTGTATTTCAACACCACCCCTCAGCTTCTATTAAACTTACCTCCATTTTAAAAGGATGAAATGTAATAAAATCCTCCTCATGGTCAAACTCTAATTAAGAATGTGCTGACATCATCGAGATTATACCCTTCAATGAAGGAAAACTAAAATAATTAAGGGAAATGGACGACATTATATAGCCAGATATTTTGTTCAATTTTCTTTTTGACATAAATACAGGGGGCATAACTGTCTTTCTGCTTGTAATGTTGACTTTTGGGCGGAATCCAATAGACAGTTACCAGAAGTGTGTGATTGAAATACGACCAAACCTTAGGGAGGCGGATGTTTAACCCTCTTTTAAACATGTAATGAATGGGTAGCCCAAGCCAAACCAAGTAATCTTCATTGCAATGAATACCTCAAATTTTAAATCCACACAAATAGGAAAATTTATCATTTTGCTTGACATTTTTATTATTATTTTGACATAAAACTAAAGTTCAAATCCCGATGTAATCTGGTATCACCATACTTTCTACTTCTCCGTTGCTTCTATTATACTGTCGTGCAATAACTATAGATGCGGGAGGCCTCTATTCTCATTATTTTGTTGAATCCTTCTTTTATGTATTCCAGGTAATGGGCCATGATAAGAGACCTACTGCAAGGCAAGTAGTCAAAAAATTGATTGCTGATGATGGGTTTAGTGGATTTTATAGAGGACTAGGCCCAAGATTTTTCAGCATGTCAGCTTGGGGAACTTCAATGATTCTGGCTTATGAATATTTAAGTAAGCTTTCTTTTGTTTTACTTTTTCATTCTCTTTTGTCATATCATTGTTATTCACGATCTCTTTGTGAATGGTAATATTGGAGTTATGAAGTCTGTAACACAGTCTTTTTTTAATCGAAGAAATATTTGTTGTATGCTTGCATGTTTATTAATATGTCAATTTCATTTCCGCGGCAACATAAATTGTTGGTCACTTTCTCTTATCAATTTTTTGAGCTGAAACTATTTTTCATGTTTTCCTAATCTGCAGAGCGCTTGTGCGCAAAAGATGAATAAGCTCATCAACAATGATCCATTAAGGTTTGCATTGCATATGTCAGTAGGTGCCAAACATTTACTTAGCCATATTAGCATACGTATCTTTGAAGATACATTAAAAATGATCACTTTGCAAGTGAACAAGATAACAAAAGCCAGCGTATTTGGCAGAAGAATTATTTCCATTTTATCGGAAACATGGATGACCCGATTCTTTTTGGTGATTTCACATTCTTTTGTAATGGTTAGCTACCTCAGAATGTAATGTTGTATTACTGATAAAAATATTGCTCGTTGACGTAATTCAGTTTCTGAATCATATTTGATTTCTGCTCAACCGTCATCATAGGATATATTTAGTCTATGGCCATTATTGACAGTGTGGGTTGGTTAAAAATAGGAGGATGGTCTAAGAGAAAATTTCAAAATTGTGGGTTGGTCAAGAACCAGTACGGGCCAGCTTAATTCGGGAGGAAGAGTGCCTTTGTCTGGTTTAGATCTACTCTTTGAATGCGAAGTCCTTGTTGATTTACTTAAATTTAAGTTTCTACCTTACTTATATAATCCTAACTCAACTCAAACATAAATAAAAGAATTAGATTCAAATCCGGGGAGTCGGCTTATGGGTTTTTTGACCCAAAAACTAGTGTAAATCGACAGAAAGAGCTAAGCATTATCATCTTAGTATCTTTTCTCTCAATTTTATTATCCCAAAATTGAACCTTATGAATCTTGCTTTGTGGCCAGAGTCTAATGATATTTCATGAACAAAATATTCAATTGTATAAAAAATTGATCCACTTCTAGTAATGGGAAATTAATCAAAGTATTGTACTACATAGAAAGAAAAAGTGAACTCCAAATTCATCAGTGCATTGGAGGAATCGCAGGCAAATAAAATGCCATATGCAATTAAAAGTAGACGAGTACATAAATACGCCGGTTGAACAATTCATCTTATGTGTGGAACACAAAAACAGAAGAAAAGACCAAGATTCAACCCTGGCAGTGAAGCAGTTACTATTCTAATATTTGCGGAATAAAACTCCATTGTAACAAAAATGGTCTCTCGATTTTGTTAACTAGCAACAGGTAAATCGCCCTCATCACTTGAATCACCCTCATCATCCTTGCTGCCTTCTGCATTCTCTTCAAGAGATGAAGCAGATGATAATTCACCAGCCTTACTGTCATCTTTGGCTGCCTTTTCAGATTTCCCTTTGTTCATCTGTCAAATAGACATAGAAAAAACAAATAAAATGATAACCGGAATTATGCGATTACCGTGTTTGGAGAAAAGCTGCAGATTAGAAACAGTGGGGTTTCTCATTTTACTATATACAAAATCATCTGTCTAAAAATGGCCTATAATGCAAAGATTCTCTGTGAAACTCCACCAAAAATAATCATCAATCAATTCAATATACTGTGGAATCCACCAAAAATAATCATTAAACAATTCACTATACTATCGACTGTGAGCTCACTAATTTATATTTCTAATGAATGAGATACTAATGAAATAAGATTTTTTAAAACATAAACCAAAAGAAATGTCATCCGAAGCAAATGCTCATCACAAACTTACAGTTCTAAGCAAAGTTCTCCTGTCCCTTTCCCGAGCATTCTTGATTGCCTAAAAACAGCAGAAAAACAACCTTGCTTAATTTCAAACAAAACACAAAAAAAGCTCAAAGTATCAGGAGTGGTGCGTAATAATTGAGTAAAAATATTAAAAAGGAAAACCTCTTCTAAGGCCTTTTGCTCAGCTTCTACTTCTGAAATATCTCTGCAGGAAAGGAAACAAATACCCACCCGTAAGTTTATTAGGAATGACGGATGAGCTCATACGCTTCAAATCAAGCATTTTGAAATCAACATTTTTGCTTAGTTTTCTTTGTATCAGTATATTTTAATTAGTCTCAAAATCAAATATAATCTTTCCAGCATTTCATGTAGAATAATTGAAGAAATAGGGGTGGGGGCTCATTTTACCTTCCAATTATGTGTCGTGTTGAACATGAACATTTGGCACATACATGATGCTCCTTAGCACAACCTACAGACATTGTTCTCCAGTTAAAAACAATCTTCAATAATCACCCAAGTAGAGCTTCAAAAGTTTGAAACAATTAAGATTATGGTTTGCTATGTGGAATAAGAATAAGTTTGGTATGTCGCTACCTAATCTCAACTATGGTAATTTACCAGCAAACAACCAAGGTTCCTACCCAAAATTTTATTATGATTTATTATATTTTGTACTATAAACTCCTTCTCTTGCATTTTCCTTTCTAGATATGATATTTTTTAATCAATCTACCTCGAAAAAAGAAAAAAGAAAAAAACACATCACGAAACTTTTAACACATCAAAGCTAATGTAACCTTAGCTTCAAAACTTACAGTGACCAAATGAAAGACCTCAGCAATTTATGACTGATAATCGCAAAGCTCAAGAAGCATGATCGCAACCTAATGCATTCTACAAACAAAAAACGGATGTACTATACAAATATCTTGAAACTAAAAAGAAAAAATTACACAAGAAAGATCAAGGCAGATAATTAGCTTAAAAGCACAGCACCAAAACCGCCCAAAAGAGAAGTAACAATACGTGAAAGCTGTGAGTAACAATTACCATAATCATAAAAAAGGAAAATCAATAGAAGATATTAACTTTGAATAATTCAAGATCCTTTTCTGGGTAGCCAAGTACTAAACCAATTGAATTTTCATGGAAAATAAAAAAACACAGTACTAAATTAAATCAGAGATTTAAATCTAACCAGTGCAGAGATTATGGTAAGCTTGTCTAACATTCCTCTTCGAACACCGCTGACTATCAATAATAAGAAATTCCATTACAATTAAACAAAAAACAGAAAGAAAAAAAAAATCAATTAGTAGTAAGTACCATTTGGCAGGTTCAGATAGGGGTTTATATTTTCCGTATTTACGTTTCCATTCAATCTGTTCTTTACAGCGGGAACAAACTCCGGTTACTTCTGAAAGCGGCCTAAATCTACCCCCAACTTCGGTGGGGTTAATTGTTACGCCGCCTTTGGGTTTCCAGGCGAATTTGTTCTGGTGCTTCGGCGGAGCACCCTTTTTACTGCTCATCTTTCTTCAGTTTTAGACAACAATATTCGGTCTCTCCATAACCTAGTCTTGGTATTTTACTAATGTTCCTATTTTAGCCCTAACAACTCTTTTATGATATTAAAGAGCTAAAAAGGCAAAAACACTCCATGTGCTTTTTCTAAATCCCAAAAAACTCTATATATTATTTTGACTAAAATCCCAAAAAATTCTATATATTATTTTGACTTTTAAATTTTTTTCTCTGATATCAAGTAAGTGTTAAATACGCAATTTATAAAAACGAGTGTATTTTAAACGTTAAAATTGTAACTATTTGTTCACATTTTGTTTATGATGTGCAATTTTACTCCTAACATCGAAAGACAAAAATACCCCTTATGTTTTATCTAACTCTCAAAAACCCCACCTTAAGTGTCATTTTAAATCTCCAAAATCCTTTGGTTTTAAATACCACTATCGACCTAATTAGTATATACTTAATTTTTCAAAGAAAAATATATATTTAAAAAAAAAAAAAAACAAAGGGATAATTTTTTCATTCCACCAAAAGTCAAAAGTAAATTATACTTGAGTTGAGTGTGGTATTTAAAACCAAACACAAGGGGGTTTTGAGAGTTAAAATAACACAGAGAATTTTTTGGGAGTTAGACAAATCATAATAGGTGTTTTTGTCTTTTGCTTGTATTTAAATGAGCTGGGACTTTTTCATTTGGTTTCGAAATTACTACTACTTTTAGTTTAAAAAAAAAGTGAATTTATAAATATGTAATTCAATTCAGATATTCAAATAATGTTTTCTATACAGAATATTGAAAACAATGTTTTTGGGCGATTTGATAATTAGCCAAATAATACAGTAATTTCAAGACAAAATTAGTTTTAAAATTTGACTATTCTGAAACTTGAACTTATACATATTAAAAAAAATAATCACGTGTGTTGTGTAATTAAAATTCATAGATAAAAATTGAAATGAAAATAAAGAAAAAAATGAGATGAATATAAAAAAAAATTAAGAACAAAACAGAAGGAAACAAAATAAATGAAGAAATTGAGACATAATGTATATCGATGAATGAATAAATAATTAATGAAGAAACAATTAAAAATTGTTGCATATTTATAAAAAAAAAGGGTATAGATATTTTTGAGATAAAAAGTCCACGGAATATAGATGCGGGGACAATTAAATTAAATGTCACATGAGCATAATATAAACGTTGAATGAGAGGGGATTATAAGTAGTGTTAGAGTGACACCAACCCATATTTAAGGAGAAACAAAATTTTGCATATAGTTAATACAGAAAAAACTTCTTAGATATTTTGTTCTAGTCAATAGATTGTAATAATGTAATGTGAACTTTCTCTTTGAATCTCTGGCTCCTTCCAAAACAAAAAGGCGAAAAGAAAATTAAAATGAAGGAGCTGTAAGTAATATCAATAGTATATATATCATTATCAGAAAATTCAAAGCTACTGTATACTATCTCAAGATCATACACACATTTATGGAGCACTGAATGAATTCTACAACAAAAGAGAAAGAGAAAAAAACCACCCTACATATAATTTCTATCCGGATCCCACCGCCCTTTTTTTTAGCTGAACAATGACCCAAGACATGCAAACACAAAATTTACCAATATTAATTAATGCTGGTAATTAATCATCTAATTATCAACGTCCTGCTGGATTCAGGATTTCGGAAAAAACTTCTCCAGAATTCATTTTTTGACTGCTGGATGCAGAAGCGGATAAAAAACCACTGCTCTTTGATCTTGACGCAGCTTCACTCGACCCTGAAAACATTTCCTCATGCTCAGTCGAGTTTGGGCCTCCATTCCACAGCAACGGAAATGATGGTTTCGCTAATGGACTGAAACCACCCCCAACAATATCCGTGGCCACGTCTGCGTCTCTCTTCTCCGCTGCCTCTTGCAGTTGCATTGCAAACTCGAGGCTCCACACGACATCGCTCATTGCAGGCCTTTCGGTTCCTCTGTCCCTCAAACACATTAATGCCGTTTCTATGTATTTACTCAAACATTCCGGTGCAATTTCATCTTTGAGACTAGGATCGATAATAATTTGTTCCAGTGTCCCTTTCTTAAAACATAGTTTAGCCCATTCGGCTAAGTTCACTCTCTCTTTCGGTAGACTTGGAATAATTGGTGGTCTAGCACACAAGACTTCAAATAGGACCACGCCAAATGAGTAGACATCGGACTTGTCAGTCAATTGTTGTCGTCTGTAGTATTCAGGGTCTAAGTACCCAAAGCTACCCTTCACCACCGTGCTCACATGGGTGTGGAGCCCGCCAGTTGGCCCGACTCTCGAAAGGCCAAAATCGGATACCTTAGCCACCCATTTCTCATCTAGTAAGATGTTGGTGGATTTTACGTCACGGTGAATTATCGTGTGTTTGGCGGACGTGTGGAGGTAATGTAATCCTTTTGCTGCACCGATACAAATTTGAAGGCGTTGCTTCCATGATAATAAAGAATTCTCGGAATTGTAGAGATGTTCCCGTAGTGTTCCATGAGCCATGTACTCGTAAACTAAGATCATTTCTCCATTTTCGTCACAATAGCCAAGGAGTGAAACCAAATGAAGGTGTCTTAGCTTCGAAAGCATATTGATCTCCGTTAAGAACTCGTGAACTCCTTGATTTGATGATGTGTTCAATCTTTTAATCGCGACAGCGGTTGCACCGTTGTCGATGTACCCTTTGTATACGTTTCCAAATCCTCCTTTTCCAATCACAAAATTATCGTTGAAGTTATCCGTGGCTGATTTCATCTCATCGAGTAAGAAATGTTTGCAGAGATTAGACGGTAGTGATGAACCGGAACCACTAGTTCTCATGGTCGATCCTGACACGTATGAAAGAGGGATCCACGACGATTTGGTGGGATTCGTGGTACCCGAACCTGAGTACAAAATGAGCATTAACAAAGAGATAAAAATTTAAAATATAATTACTTGATTGATAAATTGATTCGTCGTATTGTTTCTTCCCGTTTCAACCGCTACTATATAAGAGCAACTCCAATAGTTAGTAGGGAGGAGGGGGACGGAGAGCTTGAAAATGGTCTTCAACGGTGAGAATGAGAGTGAGAGGGAGGGGGAAGCAAGTCATTGCATGCTCAATCAAGCAGGTGGCGTTACGAACTTCTTACCTTTTTTTTGGCTCAAGATCCTCTGTACCACTTTTGGTGTACCACTTAAGTGTATCACCACTAATTGATTGACACATGCATATGTGAGAATTATTATAATTGTCATATTTGCAAGTGTCAATTAATTAATGGTGATACACTTAAGTGGTACACCAAAAGTGGTACAGAGGATCTACACCTTTTTTTTTAATTCTTAATATTAAAATCTGAAAAAAAGTTTTATTTTTAATTTTTGTGAACTTAAATGGAAAAGTTTATTTTCAAATTTTGTGTTTGATTTAATAAAATTATGTTTTAAATTAATTTTTAGCATTATTAGTTTTGATTTTAATATTTTAAATATGTCTAACAATTTAGATAAAATATACAAATTAATCGAATTTTAATTTAATCTAATAATCGAGCTTTAATACAATTTGAATTCAAGTATAGCTTGATACATATGTATATATATAATACGAATTTCTTATTATATAATTAATATTATGTTATTCTTATTATTATTATTATTGTGAGAGTTGGTGGTGGAAAAAAGAAATCAAACTCCTAACCATTATTAATACAATTTGAATTCAAGTATAGCTTGATATATATATATATATATATATAATACGACTTTCTTATTATATAATTAATATTATGTTATTCTTATTATTTTTATTATTGTGAGAGTTGGTGGTGGAAAAAAGAAATCAAACTCCTAAACATTTAACACGAGGTAGGAAAGGGGAAAATAGGATATTTTACCATGACTATTGGAGATGGTCTAATTAATGGATATTAAAAATCTCACTAAAACTAAATTCTAACATAAAACGAAAAATGAGTTTCCCGAAGATCACATGCATCTCTTTTCTTCTATTTTTCAGAATAAAAAGTTATATTTGAACAATATAAGTATGACAAATTATTTATTTATTTTATCTTAAAGTTGTCAAATAATTAAATACTCCCTCCGTTTCATTTTACATGTCACTTTAGAGAAAAAAATAAATTCCACAATACATGTCACTTTATAATTTCAAGATAGATTTAAATGCTAATTTGACATTTTTACCCTTCTTTAATTCTAAATACTATACTTAATATCTCCCAATTTTCAAAACAAATAACCATGCATTTATTAAGGGTAATTTTGTCCAACTATCCTTTAATTTTCCTAAAATCTAGAGCATTAAATAATTTCTTAATCCTTGTGAAACAACCTTAAACGACATCTAAAATGAAACGACATCTAAAATGAAACGGAGAGAGTAAATGAAAGAGGAGAGAGAGAGAGGGAGTAATCAACAAATATGATTCGGCGGGATTCGTAATACCTGAATCCTTCACTTTCCGCCCCCGTCGACGGAAACTCAAGAAGCTGATTATTATAGCTGCAATAATAAGTGCAATAACACCAATCACACTCCCGATAATAACCAAAGGTTTTCTACTCTTCTTCTCATCATTCACTGGTTGGATTGCCATACCTATACCTCCCGATTCTCCATCATCGGGTAAAGGTTCAGGGTTAGCCGCGTCAAGACTCCCACTCGGATCACTCAATTTAAAGATTTCAAGACCATTCAACAGAGCATTAGAGTACAAGGGACGTGTATCAAGGTCAGGAAATAAAGAAATGCGTAAATCTTTCTTTCCATGGCGGCCATCGTCTGGGACCCACGTGATATAGTCTTTGTAAATTGGTATTTCAGTGCCGCCGGTCCAATAAATGACGTCAACTCCTACATCCACCGTCTGATTATCGATCGAAATCATAAAAACCCTCTGATTGACTTTCGTAATTTCCAATTGAATCTCGCAGAAATGAAACCTGTGCAGGTAATAAAATCCAGAATCGACGGGAAAATGCCACTCGAGGCTTATGCTAGTATTTGCCATCGTCCTCGAGGTGGTGTACACTTTCTCCGGCGCGCTATACGGCGGCGTTTGGGGAGTGTAATGGATCTGAACATCGTCCGCGTGAGGGTAAAAGCCGTAATCTCCTCCGAATATGTAGTCATCATCTTGATACCATGCGCGAAACATGCCGCTATCGTCTTGAATTTCGATGTTGGTACCACCGACGTTTAGCCTGAAGAGATTCTCCAAAACGGTGTCGTCTTGGAGATAATACGATTGATCGATGAATTTGATCGGCACACCGTTTCCCATGAAGTAGAGCTTATCTGGAACCGAAACGATTTCAATTCCGTTAATGAAAGCAAATGAGTTCTGATTTGGGGAAAATGTTAAATCGATTCTCTGATTTTCTTCAACGTTGATTAGGTATTCTTTCATGAACGATGGATTTGAAGGGGAGGGGGAATTTAGATAAGCGCTGAAGTTATTTAATAAGGTGAAGTTATTAACAGAGACTGAGAAAAATGATTGTGTGGTGTTGTAGTTGGAGTATGTGTTGGGGTAGAAGTAAAGGCGGATGAATTTGGGTCCCGTGAGAACTGGGAATGTGTAGGTGAACTGGGAGTCGAAAACACGCGCCGTCATGTAAGGTACTGGGTTGACGGAAGAGTGTTGGGAAGAAGCTTGAAGAGCTGAGGATGCAGTGGAGGCGTTAGATGGCGCGTATTTTGAACGCTCGTCGCCGTCCCAGCTCCGGTGGCTGCTGTCTGTTGAATTAGTGGAGGATCCACAGTTGAGGAGGATGAAGTCGGTGGCTCTATACGGCGGAGTTGTGGCGGTGGTGGTGGTGAATATTTGGAGTAGGAAAAAGAAGCAGAGTGCAAAGTAGAGCATGATTGCAGTGGGGAAGAAGATTTACTGGAGACTGGACATAAGGAGAAAAATAGTGCCAGAAAGACTTGGAAATATTTGCATTGAAAGAAGTCAATGAATTATTTTTAATTTTTTTAGGTGCATTTTAAATTAAATTTGACTACAATTTTAGTCCATTGCTCTGGGAATTCATAGATTACTCTGAATTGTACACTCTTTTTCAATGAAAATCACTGTTAAAAAAAAATGGGATAAAACAGATATATCATGGTATATTTATTTATTTTATAAAAATAACATCAGGGGAGGTGGATGTTACATTTTTTTCTTTTCTTATGAACGAAACAATTCCATTAAAAATTTAAAATTGACTAGTAGTGTGATGGACAAATATCATTTATATATTTAAATAATAGGACAATTGCAATGTACTACATTACGCACATAATTATTCTTATTAATTAATGGTTGATCTAGCTCAAACCCTGAGTTGAGTGTCGGGTTAACAATAACGAGTAACATCCTTTATTGCAAGGACTAAAACAGTAATTTTTCATTCACAAATCACAAAAACATAGTAAATCAATGTAGAGCCCTAGTTACATAGTTTACAATTAATAATAATAATTAAACCCAAACTTTCTTAAAAATACTAGTATATAACAACAAAACAGCGAACTACAAAAGCACAGCAAATTAATCAGTGACTAATTAATTGCTAAGCGTCCACTCTGCAAAGTTGTTTATATCCACAAGGCCGTTGATTGTATATTTTGCTTTTGGGCCCAACACAACTGCCGATCGTTTGTCTACCGCAGGGGGGTGGTCTTTGCAGCCCCCCGTAACCGACCGTTGGCCCTTTTCCGGCCAGAACCCTTCTGCTTATTTCCGATTCCATCATGAACTCCTCATTTTCCGGCAAGCAATCGGCGATTCTGGTGGTGCCGTTGCACTTGTAGTACCCCTCCGCCGTGGTGAGAGATTGAGTTTTTGCTGTGCCGATGAAGAATACAAGCAGAAGCGCTACTGCGGCTGCTTCCAATTGACGAATGGTGTTGATTTTTGTCATTGATGACAGTCACTGTTTTCTTTGTTGAGGAGAATTTAATTGTTAGCAGCAAGCAATATAAATAAATTGTGTAGAGGATAAAAAGGTTTATGGGATTGTTGATGAGTGGCAATTATTGGAGGGTGGTTGTGTAATTAATTTGAGTTTGAGGAATGGGTCTTGGTCTTCTTCTTTTAAATAGATCCAACCACCACTAGGTTTTGGGTAGGATCAGATAGCTAAGAGTCGCTCCAATTCAAGAGGGTCCAGTACCTGATCAATTATTTAATGTAGGTTCACATCAATTGAAGAGGAGGAGACAGAGATAGGGGTAAATGGTAATTCCCTTTTACATGTTTCATGTTTGAAATGAAATATAGCATTTTACTATCTCGGTGGAAATTTTAAAGAATTAAATTACCTTCTTCCGTTGAACTCACTCGCACGGATTTGAATATTACGTAAATAGACAAAATTATCATTCCCTATGTATGTAATAACACAAAAGAGATAATTTAATTTAATACATAAAAAAAAAAAAAATTCACGATGATAAACTCGTCCATGTAAAATAACACATGGACTAGATGCTTTATATTTTTTCATGTTTCAAATAGTCTAAGTATAGAGTACATTTAAGTAAAGATTCAAAAATATCAGGGATCTATATGAATCTTCAATAATTGTATAGGAAGGTAAAAATATATTTCTTAAAAGCTCAAGGATAAATTAATAGCAAAGGTGGCAAATGGACGGGTCAGGTAGGATCGTTAATGGCTCATTTTATATGAGGTTGTTAGTGGGTTGGGTCGACCCGTTTAAGTGTGACACTAATATTAATTTTATTAAATTAAAATTAAAAATAGTACATCATCATTATAAGTAAATTTTAATTCAATATTCAATTATAACTAAATGAGAATAAATTAATATAATAATTTCTAAATATTTTTTAAGCTATTTAATATTTTTATTTATTTATTTGAAACTTAAATATGATTAAAAATTTAATTTTGTAACTAAAATTTCATGAATCTAGAATAGAACAATAAAATAATATTGTTAAGTTAAAATTAAGTCATTAAATTAATTAATTTGGTTAAATGTATATATTTTCACTAGACTCATCAAAGACCCGTTTATGAAACCACTAAAAAGCCCATATAAAAGTTTACAAAACTCAACTCAATCAAATCCAAACCCATTATTTATAGGAAATATAAGGGTTGGGCCGAGTCGGATTGGGTTGGTAAAGGGCCAACCAATGAGTTTTGACCCTCTTTGCCACCTTGAATTAAAAGTTATGCTTCATTTTCGTTTTACTTACCTCGTATCCAAGCGAATAGATTGAAAAATAAAGTGGTTTGGTTGTTGTGCGCTCCGGAGACCTAAGGGAGAGTAAATTATCATTAATTCGATAATGATATATAAGAACAAAATTAAGGGTTTCATTATTTTGTCACTTTTAAATTTTAATGAGAAGAAAAACTATTCATGAAATATAAAAATAGCATAACTAGTTAATTGGGGTAATTACATCCACCTCAATGAGACTTCACCATTCACCTTTCACGAGGTTAGGTGAAATTACATTATTTTTTATTTGAAATTTTGTAATTACGAACACCTCCTTTATTTTTAGTTTTTGTAAAAATATATAAAGACAATGGGCAATCGAAATCTTATCGCCGTCATTTTAAGTAACAATTTGTATTTAAAAAAGGATTAAAATGCAAACAATGACATTCCTTCAAAATATACTCACCAAAAACAATGTAGGCCTCTTTTGATTTAAATACATTTGAGGTATAGTAGTGATGTTCTCAGAATGTGGAGCAAAATAAGTATATTTCAAATAGGCAAAATTACAAAAAAATCTCAAACTAATTAGTTTGATTTTCATCCCAAGCTATATTATTTAGTCAATTTAGTCCCATACTTTTATATTTTTTGGAAATATCATCCCACTTGTCACATGGATGCTTACATGACATGACGTGGCAAATTTTATCATAAACAATTATATAAGATTGCAGAATTCGTCTCATACTAATTATAAAATTTGATTTTTCGTCCCAAACTATATTAATTCGTCGAATTTCGTCTCACAATTTGTCATTTGGCATGAATTTAGTCCATTATTAAATTTCTAATTTTATGGAAATGACGATTCATCTTTTACTTTTTTAAGGGACTAATGACAATTTATCCCCCTATGATATTCATTATGTTCAGTTTACCTTTTATAATTTGAAAAGAAGCAATTTAAGTTAAATTGAATATTATGAACTTACATGGAAGTAAATTGTCAATTAACTTTTTCTTAAGAGTAAAAAAGTATCGATTTTGAGAAAAAAAATCCTATCTCAGTTCATTAGAAAAAATTTGTGCATTTTTTTATTAATAAAGTAATAAATATTTATAATTAGTTTGGAACAATTTTTTTACCCATGTAATTTCAATTACGGGACCGAAGTCGGCTTACTCACATAGTTTTGGACGAAAAATCAAAATTTGTAAGGCCATCTCCAGCGGTGGTGTGCGGGGTCGGGGCCGGGGCGGAGAAGCTGCGGAGAACCGCTGGAGACGGCGCGGGGTCGGGGCGGGGCTGGGAAACGGGGTGGAACGGGCTGGGCGCAGGGCTCGGCGGAGCCCTGCGCCCAGCCCGCTGAAGCGAGTGGCTGGAGGTTGAAGAAGAGGGGCGCGTGGAAACACGCGCCCCTCTTTAAAACAGGTGCCGCCAAGTGGCGGCACCTGATTGGCCCTTTCTTTTTTTTTTTTTTTTGATTTTCCTTTCCTATTTAATGTGTATTTATTTTGTGTATTGTTGTGTATTTATGTTGTGTATTTAAACCTAATTAATGTTGTATATTGTTGTAATTAATGTGTTGTTTTAATTAATGTGTTATTTTTAATTAATGTTTTATTTTAAATAATGTGTTATTGTAATGAATGTGTTGTTTTAATTAATGTGTTATTTTAATTAATGTGATAGGTTATTTATTTAATTTAATATGATTAATTATTAGGTTTAACATTAATTAGTTAAAAATACAAATAAACATTAATTTAACATTAATTATTTAATCGTTCAACATTATTTAAAGTAATTTTAAATAAAATTACTAAAATACTAATAAATATAGAAATAGTCCATTTAATTTAACATTCATACAATAAATATTTTTTTAACTCTACTTTGATTAAATAAAAATTTAATATTAATATTTTTAATATAATTAATAATTAAATTACGAGGATTAATATAATCCATACAAATAATTTTTTTTTAAAATACCAAATTAGTTAAAAATACAAAATAAACACGTCATAAGCATAAAATTTAGATTAATACTTAATCTAATTTAAAAATTTAAATACATACTAAAATAGATAAGAAAATTAAATTTAAACACTCGTTTTTAACCGTATTTTGCATAAACATGTTCTATTAAGTCTTTTTATGTGTTTCCTTTCTTGTATTTCCCGTATTTTTGATTTCTTGTATTTCCGTTGTTGTTTCTTGTATTTCCTTTGTTGTTTGTTGTATTTCATTTCTTGTATTTTCTTCCGTGTTATAAAAATATTTGTTTGCGTATTAATTTTCTGTATTAATTTTAAATTACTTTTATTAAATATTCTATTTAATATTAATATTTTTAATATAATTAATAATTAAATTACGAGTATTAATATAATTACTATTATTAATATTAATATTATAAAAATTTAAAACTATAATATTAATAGGTGAGAGTGGGCAAAGTTTCAAAATGGAATTAATTCTCCCACGGAGCCCCAACCACTGGAGACGACGACAGGGCTCAGGGCTAGCCCTGGGGCTGCCCCGGAGGGGCAGCCCCAGGGCTAGCCCTGAACCATTGGAGATGGCCTAAGTAGTTTGAGACGAATTCTGCAATCTTATACTATTATTGTAAATGATAAAATTTACCACATCATGACATGTAAGCATCCATGTGACAAGTGAGACGATATTCCAAAAAAATATAAAATTACGGGATTAATTTGACAAAGTGATATAATTTGGGACGAAAATCCAAAATCAGTAATCAGTTTGAGAAATTTTTTGCAATTTTTCCTTTCAAATTAAAACAAATAAAATGGTAAATGATATGATTTTACTTTTCTTTCTTGCTGATTGTGCGTTTGATTTTGGTTCAGAGCTTCAAGTCTGTATTCCATTTTCTCGTTTCATAATAACCTTAAACAGGAGATCTGCGGAATTAATTAGCTGAGATTATGACTGCTGCATTATTAATTATTCGAAGCTGTGTTTTCACCTGTTATTCGTGTGTTTCTCAACCTGAATTTTTCATACTCAATTTATTCACTTCATCATACCTGATCAGTTAGCAGTTTAAAAAAAACACGATTATATATTTAATCGGAAGATAACTCTGTGATTGATATGGTGCGCGAATTAGGTATATATTGTCTAGAATTCTCTATCGCGGAATTATAGTTGACCATTGTTCACAAATGCTTATTGGTAGCTTAGATTGGTGATAAATCAATGATATATATAAGAGTAATTGAATGAGATGCGAAGAGAGTTTGGGGTTTCTTAAGAACGTGCAAAAGATAGCACAATGTAAATGGAAGGCAAGATAGCAAATTATAGGATGTTATTAGCTTAAAATTAAATGTGTTTGAGGTGTTTTGGATGAAGTATTTATTCATGTATATTCAAAGATACTTAATTCAGGTTTGAAACTTTAGATTTCAATTTTAAACTTAGTACTTGTATTGCTGTTACATATGAGCATATCTCATCTTTGTGTTACACTCTCGTTCTTATTCTTTGCCTGACTTCAAATTACTTGTCAAATAGAAACAATGCAAACTTAAAGTCTTAAAGTACATTTTGTTCATGTTGCCCTTTTGAACAACTATATGTTGCAAACTATTTACAGGATTCTATCTCATTTGAAAATTAAAATGATTGTGATGGAATTTGCATGCACTCTAAATCAGCTCCTCAGAAGATGAGCTCCCTTATTACCTTCTGCAGCTTCTTGCTGATTCAGTGCAACCTCAAGCCTTGTAATTATATCAGACATTGACGGACGGTCAATTCCATAATCAAGTAAACACCTACCTGCTGTCTCTATAAATGATTTAAGGCTGTCATGTGATGCTCTCCCAACCAGAAATGAGTCGATACAACCTGAAAGGTTACTTCGCATGTTTGACTTGATCCATTGGGCTAGACTCACTTGATCCTCATCCAACCAACGATCTGATTCTTTACCAGCACACAACACTTCAAACAACACCAGACCAAATGAGTAGACATAAGACTTTTCTGTTAACTCATATCCACGTACGTAGTCTGAATCCAAATGTCCCCAATTACTACTGCCAATTGTTGGTGCGCTACTATTCCCTTTCTTTTTCGATAAACCCCAAAGTGAGACCTTGGGAATCCAGCTGTCGTCTAACCATACGTTGGTCGACTTCAAGTCACGATGAAGCGTCGTCTTATAGATAATGGAATGAAGGTAGCTTAGTCCCCGCGCGGCGCCTATGCAGATTTGAAGTCTTCTCTTCCATGGAAGTGGATCCTTGTGAGGTTCGTGAAGATGATCATGGAGTGTTCCATTTGCCATGTAAGCGTATACAAGCATCATATCTGATTCAGTCTCACAATACCCAATTAGAAAGGATGTATGATGTTGATTTGGTGAAAATTTCATTTGAATCTCTTTCATTGCTTGCAACTCATTTGCCATGCAATGTCTGGAATCCATAGTTCTTGACCATCTGATTGCTACAACCTTATGACCTCCATCTATATATCCTTTATATACATTATCTGAGCCTCCATATCCAATGATGAGACTGTTATGGAAGTTGTTTGTAGCTTTCTGAATTTCCTGGACAGAGAAATGATGGATAACCACTTGTGGTGGCATTGTTGTTGAAGCTCTTGATTTTGATGGTGTTCGTGGTAAAATCCCAAATGGATCCCACCACCATCTTGTTGATAAACTACCATTGGAACTGCTGTCCTTTGTCTTTGTTTTTGCATTCCTCTGGTCACTGCCTCTGGTTCTTGAATCTGAGCCTAGAATATCTTCACTACTTATCCTCTCTAATTCTTCTTTTGGTGGAGATATACTTATGTCATCCATTGCAATAGCCCCATAGCTCTGATCACTGTAACTTCTGCCAGCATTCATCTCCTCTTCTACTTGCTCCATAGGATCTGTAGTCTGTTGTAATGCCAAAGCTAGCTCAAGGCCCATCACTACATCAGCCATTGCAGGCCTTCCCTGAGGTTGAGTGTGTAAGCATCTTCCTGCAATCCCCACAAACACTTTTAAACAAGCTGGTGAAATCTGCTCCACCAGGTTTTCGTCAATAAGTCGATCCACTATTCCTTCTCTTATGCAATATCGTGCCCATCCAGCTAGGCTATGCTGGTCCTCCCCCAGTCTTATGTCTACTGCAGGTCTGCCAGATAACACTTCGAACAATACCACTCCAAAAGCATACACATCAGATTTTCTCGTCAATTTACGAGTCAAGAAGTACTCTGGATCTAGATAGCCAAATGTGCCTTTGACATTGGTACTAATGTGGGTGAATGAATCATTGTCTGGCCCCATTTTGGATAATCCGAAATCTGAGATCTTGGCAACCCAATTCTCGTCCAGCAAGATGTTTGAGCTTTTCACATCTCTATGTATGACTCTATGCCGGGAGTGAAGGTAATACAATCCACGTGCAGCACCAACTGAGATTTTGAGCCGCAGTTCCCAAGAGAGAGGAAGAATGGACTTCCCGGGTCTGTTTATTTTGTAGAGATGATCGGCAAGTGTACCTCGGGTCATGTAATGGTAAACCAATAGGCGTTCATGACCATCATTGCAGTAACCAATCAAAGAGACAAGATGCTGATGCCTGATCTTGGATAGCATTTTGATCTCTGTCCAAAACTCATTATCCCCTTGCTTAGACTCCGATCTCAGTCGCTTAATTGCAACAATTGTATCTCCCCCATCAATACTGCCTTTATACACTCTGCCGTATCCTCCACTGCCAATATGAAATTTAGGATCAAAACTGTTGGTTGACAATCGGATTTCTTCAATTGAAATGCTTCCTAGATGATCTTATGTTCCTTGTACCAGAATTTGTGTCTGAAACTCTTCCTAGGTGGTAAACTGCAATATTCAGCAAGGCAAGTATAACTGTCAGCACAGTCGCGATCAAATTGCTACTATAAACTGATAGTAGTTTCTTCTGCTGCAGTGTTGATGTTAAACTCTGTGGCTCAGGAACTGGGTCCATTCCTGCTAGATTGTTGTCGGGGTTGCTCAACTTGAATACTTCTAACCCATTAATGGAGCATTCTATATCTCTCAATTGAAACTTTGGCTGGAAACCAATGGTGAGATTGCGCTTTCCCACCATTTTGTCTCCTTCCATCATCACAATATAGTCTCTGTAAACTGCAACTTGAGATGCCCCTTGAATCACATCGCAGTTATCCTCTACAATCTGGTTGTTTATGACAATAAAGAACTCCTTGTTTCCACTCTCTTCTATCCTTGGTTGCAACTCCGAAAAATGGAGCCTAATCAGGTACCTAAACCCCAAATCCACTGGTATTTTCCATGTAAGATTACCGGTACCCAATTTTGTGTAAACGGACCTTCCTGATTGATAAACTTTCCTTGGTGCAGTATTCATTAGCGTGCCTCTATATTTAACAGAATTAACAGTATTCTTCATAGTAATAACACCTGTTTCCAACAAGTGGTGGGAATCTTCATCCCATTTGCGGAACAAGACTGAATCTTCAGTTGGTGAAATGACAGTTCCGCCAACATTCAGACGTTGAACCATCTCGAGTGCTGTGCTGTTATCTATGTAGAATCTGTACTTCTGGCCAACAACAGGGGCACCTAACTCCCCTTCCGGAGTGAAGTAAAGACCAGTAGGCATCGAGACAAGCTCAATGCAGTTAATAAATGCGTAAAAGTCATCTGATTTCCTAGTGTTCTGAGCGGGGGAGAATGTTATAGTAAGTGCTTCATCGTTATCAATGTTTAAACAGTACTCTTTGATCATTTGCTTTACACCCAAAGCAGTAGAAGTAAGGGCAGTGCTGAAGTTGCTGAGTAGCGTGTAGGGGCCAGCTTTGACAGTGAACAGGGGTTTAGACTTTTCAAAACCCTTGTAGGAGTCTTGGTGGAAGTGCAAGCGGATGAACTTCTGTCCCGGCTTAACTGGAAAAGTATAACTAAACTCATGGCGTGATATTCGAGCAGTTTTATGGAGTAGAGAATCCAATTTGTGGATGGCTCTTGAGTTTGATGATTTGCCATTTATATGCAGCGGAAATAAACCGGAATTATCTCCAACCCATAGTCGGCCGTCAGGTGCAGTCAAACTGCCTGAAGAACCACAAGAAATGGCAATACTGTCAGGTGGGCTGCTGGCAAATATGATCCAGAATAATAAGCAGCATAGAATTGTGAGAATATATGATATGTGAGAAACATACATGATTTTTCTTATTGTGCAGAACTGAGAATTAAGAAGCTATATATCTGCCGAAGATTTTATTGATTCATAGAAGAAGTGGGAGGCATGTAGAAAACTGGTTTCAGTCAACTCAAGCAGTAAAGTCTTTTTTTAAATAATTCGAAGGACCACAGCAAAAGAATAAACGCGAGGTAATATCTTCCCGGTCCCGGCCTCCTTTGAAAAGTATTTTGCTGAGCTCATTTCTTTCATTCATGCTTCTGGAAAATATAATAATAATAATATATAGCCCACAGCATGGATTTTTGGTCGTAGCTTCCCCTATCAATTATTAAGCTTTTTTTTGGAGTTGCCTAATGAGATTTTGTCTCTGAATTGTTGAAATGTCATGGTATTTTCGCATCTCAACTTCTTATTTGCATGTTATTACTTTGTCATCTCCATGGAATAGAATTCCTATGGAGATATTTTACTTTTTATAAATCAATGAAAATGGAAATAAGATTTAGAGCCTCTTTGTCTTGCATTTTCAAAAGTTATTTAGTTTCTACTTTTTTAAATAAATTTATCTTTTCTCAATTTTCTCAAAAGTCAAATAATCAATAATTTTATTATTTTTTTAAAAAAAACCTACACAACTATACTTTTTTTTTGTTTCCCAATGATTTAATCCCTTTCGAGGCGCATCGGGCACATAAAGTGGGAACCTCTCTCAACAGGAATTCGAACTTGAATCCGCTACTTTGTAATGATTAGTCCGACCAATCACCTATTGGTACACTAAATATACTTTGATTTGAAATAAAGCAATGTATCTATTGCACAACGTATTTCACATAATAAAGATTATTTGACACGAAGTTTGACAAATCTTACATCTACTACCACTTAATATCTTCCAAAAAAATATACACCTACCTTATTTCTCAAACTACTCTTTCAATACTCAAATAAATAACATTATGCAAATAGAGATTATTTCACAAATTTTTACTACTAACCTAAATACCCAAAAAAGGGGCCCAATTTCTGAATTGTTTACATGAGACTTTCATATTTCTTAATCTAGCAACCACAGTATAAAAACTCATGTTTCAAATTTCAATTTTTTTTCCCGAAAAGTTTCTAATATCCATGCACTAAAACGAGAGCACTCCTGAATCCTGATGAACCCTAACTTTTGTTACTCGATGAAGTCACAAGTGCTCTAGACAAAAAGAGTGCATTCCTAGTTCAAGTAAGGATGACCCAAAAGTCGTCTCCCTCTCCCTCTCCCTCGTTATATATGCATATATAACACAGAACAAAACACTATATTCTTGGCTGATTTCTTAAACATCATGCAATGGACTCCTGGCAGGACATTACTTGTTATAGCTCACCGGCTTTGAACAGTGAAAACTCCTGACACAGTTGCAGTCACTGCCGAAGGGCAGATAGCATAAAGTGTCACCCATGACGAGCTTTTGAGCAAGAATGGGATCTACATTTCACTCGTGAATAGGCAGTTATAGGCACACAAAGATAAAAGATAAACACAATAACATACAATCAAACACAATATCATATGCAAACCATCTCCAACATTGATCACAACAGCCCAAGTTCCCAATGCCCATTTTGACTTCTTCTATGGGAACACAATGTATTTTCTTGGATAATAAGGCAATGGCAAGAACTTGCTACTAAGTTATGGTATTTTATTTTCTGTGACATAGAAACACAACAGCTTGTCAGCAATTATTCATCCTTAGCTTTGTGACATGAATCAATGAAGACAAAAATCCAACTGAAATTGAATAATCTTGTGAATGAATATTACATTCATAGAACATGGATATGAAATTACAGCTTCTGTGTACCTCTATGCAAAATTGGGTTAAAATATAGAATTATTTAAATTTGCGCTACAAAAACAAGGAGCAACTATAACACTACAAATTCGGCTTCACTTGTGTTGATGATTCTGGGATAAATTCAACCTATGGGTGTCAATATTTGTTTGATTTCTTTCCAGATCAAAGGCAAGCAAAAAGAATAATTTTAGCGAGTCATCAACCCTTGTGTAGCCTGTGCAGCATCTTCAGTAATTTTGTTGGCTTGGATGGTATTTATTACGTTAGTAATGTTTACCTGGAAAAAAAAATTACATAAACAAATTTAAGAAACTGTAGTATTATTTAGTTGAAGGGGAAGGTGATAGTAAAATTGATGCAGTAAAAATTTCATTACCCTCCAATTTGCAAGCTTTTTTCGAAGAGCTTGCCATTGATTATTTCCAAATATACGATCTGAGCAACGGCTGCACCAAATAGTATGATCCAAGATTGTAAATGATCTACACTGCATGATTCAGATATCAACTAACATAACCTTACTACATACCTCACGATGACCACTTGGTTCATTTGATCAATTCTGCAGTCTATCAACTTGGCTGTAATTGCCTTGACAACCCATGACTCCACCTCATTGTCTTCAATCTAAGAAAACCAAGAAAGTGTGAGATGAAGATGTAAAGAAGAAACACACAGCTTATGGAGGAGGACAATAAACTTTACCTGGAGTGTGCCCTTGATCAATGAGTAAGGAATTTGACCAGATTCATTTGTGCCAAGATCTACCAAGGAGATCAACCTCATCTTAGTAACACAATCTTCATGCACAAGACCTGCCTCATTCCAAAGATACAATCCAGCAAAACAGATGAGAATACCTGCTACACGAGGCTTGAAATATGTAATGTCACAATATAGGGATGAGAGATGAATTCTTACCGTGACTTTTCAAAAAATTAGCATTCGTGGAATGGAAATCCAAATAAGCATCCAACTTCTGAGTTAAAAATAATTTTAGAAGTTGATACACCAATGCATATTCTGCATCTTTCTCCAGTTGTGCTATAGCAGGCATATCAAGCAAATCGCCCTAGAGAACAATTGTACAAAGAATCATGTTATGACAAGTACAGATTTGATCATATATAGTTAGATCAAATGTCAGATAATATTCATTGAAAATAAACTAATCTAACTGAAAAAGGAGAGCCTCAGAAACCTAATGTCACTCTCTCCATAATTTACAACGTATAATGGACCCACTCTTTAGAAGTCAGGGTATTGATTTGTAACAATGACATTTCAAATTTCACATTTTACCTTTTGCTATTATTATACTAAGAAATTTTGCATGTGAATGCGGGAAAGTAAGATGCCTAAAGGTTTTTTTTATGCTAAAGGTTTATTACATTATTAGACATCATATCCAAGGATCAAAATGCTTCATCCTAAAAATGAGTAACATGTACTGACTATAACTGGTGTAGCCAGCATGATTTTACCATGAGAAATGGAGTAAATGACACAAAATGAGAAGAAAATCTTATCAGGACATTGCATCTCCTAATATTTGTGGGTAGGTTGGCAAAAGTCCAATTTTATATCAATCACAGGACAAACTTATAATTCGTTGTAGATGAAAGAATCAACTTTTTCCCAACAATTAGCAAGCTTAGATCTCATATATGCTTCTCAAGAGTGTGCCCGCCAGGCAAGTGTACTTGCATCAACAGAACATATTTTAAACTGAACTGGAAGTACTTGATAATGAACAGACTGGAAGAGATTTAACTCCTATATACATCCATCCCAAAAGTGAGAATTTAATTCACAGTAGTACCTGAAACATGTCGGGTGATTTAACAAATTCAATAATAGTGCGAACAGCTTCCTCCTTAGCTTCAGTCATGGTCGATGCATCTTCACCAGAAAAAGTTTCCAGATACTTGACAAGAAAGTTAAAAGAATCTTTTGCAGAGCTGAAATCCATATAAGGACATACAAAATATTATTTAGTCAACACTTAATGTACCAAGAGATTAACATGTTTAATAAAAGTACATCACGTGTGGTTCTCACCCCTTGTTCTCCCTTAAGATATTAGCAACTGCAAGAAAGAGATCTCTCTGATCCTTGATTCCAAGATTCCACTCTTTTAATAAGTTATCAATCTTTTTTAAAGACAGTAGAACATGTTCGGTGACCTTTCCACTGATTGCCAGGTTGAGAGCCTTCATATAAACGTAGAATTGGCTATATGGGTTCTCCAACAAGTTATAGAGGTTAAACAAGCTGGAGAAAATGAATAAAAAAATATTAGATAGCATCTTCAGTTGCTTAAATGATGTAGAGCCTAAGGCAAAAAGTTTTACATCTTTAAGCGCAGTGCAGGCTTATCATTAGGCTGTTGAGTAACCTTTGTGGCTATAAGCTCTGCGATCTCATGTACTTGATCCAGGCTCTCAGGCCTCTTAACAAGGTTGCAGATAACAGTGTAAACACATTCAAGATCTGAGGTAAATTCCAATCATTAACAGAGAACTTATAAGTGGCTACATCTTAATATAAGATGAATCAAAATATAAAAAATCTGTCACTATCCAAAACATAAGATGTAAAAGCCATGAAAAGTCACTGTACGCACTCCTGGATATTTTACAAAATTAAAATTTAAAAAAAAAAAAAGCAGGCCATCTCTACTTTTCATTATGACAAAGTGAAGTACCAAAAAATTATTTTAAGGAAATACACACCAGACATTTCGATTCCAAACAAAATGGAACAACTAATAAGCTATTGATTTTATGAAATCTTAACAAACAATACAATAACCAAGAAATCGCTATTACCTTTCTCTGCAGCTTTAGAAAAAATAACATCAGCGGAAGTAAGCATCAATGAAGCCAAATCCAACCACCTACTCTGTATCATACACTCTTGCGCCTCCACACACAATCTGCTCACTTGTCCCTCAGCTACCTATCAATATTATATTTATCACAAGAAAGAGATATCATAGCTATAAAGAACAATCTAAATTCTCTATGCCGAGCTATTTATACATAATCACAAAACAATTCAAGATAATAAAAACTCAAATATCTTCAACCTCTTGATAAATTTGCAGAAGTTCTTCCCATTTTACATATTAAATTTTCAATTTGATGCTGTTAAACAAACTAATCGGAATCCGAAAAAGATTATAGTCAAAATGTTTAAACTTGCACGATTATCTAAACACATAACAGACAGAAATTCACACTAAATTCTAGGATCAAAAACTCATTGTGAGAATCACCAAAAAGAAAAATTTAATAATCTCTATGAACTTAATATATTAGTTCAATTATATTTGAAATTCTTATACCTCCGGACCGGCGTCAGCCCATGATGATTCTGCGGTGAACCGAACGACGGCGAGTGCGGGATCTTCTTCTGATGTGGGGACGAGGGTCGTCATTTTTGAGGTTATGAGTTTGGAAGTCTATGTGCTCATTAGAGAAACGATTGATACAGTGAGAGAAAGAAAAACCCTAATTTGAGGATAGAGAGATGATTTGAACGTATGGAGGGTAAGGATGTAATTATACATTCTGCACCTATGTATTAAATATTAATTATATATATTCATAAGATTAGAATAAATACTTACTAAGCAGGTATGATAAACAATTAAATCAGATATTTATTTCCTAGAAATAATAATATTTTATATATTAATCCTTCAACCTGTAATCTTTATAGTAAATACTCATACATAAATATTCCAATTCATTGAAAACTTGTTGAGTTAGATATTTGGGCCTACTCGGAATGTTTTTAACCCAGTGTTGCGGGTCTCGATTTAAAAAAAAAATAATTTTAGTGATTTTAGTGAAATCTTTGAAACCTTATTTGTTTGAGTTTTGAATGTTGAATTTTTTGGTTTTGAACAAGTTGAAATTTCACTCGGATTAGTTTTGATGTTGGGCTTTGACAAAAGAATAGGTGGTAAGTATAAAATCAATATATTTTTTTCATAGAGTTTGGGGAAATAAAAAAAGTACGTGACATGTCTCAAATCAATGTTTTATAAGTATCAAGAGTTTGGATGTAAATTTGTGAATAGGCTTATGATGAGTTAATTATTTTTGTCAAACTTTATTTGGAAGAGTTCTGATTCAGTTTCGCGAAAAAAAAAAAATGGACGAAAATTTATCAAAATAGGGCCTTGATGGTTTAGCTTTGATAGTTCGTAAGAGGTTTTTTATTTTACTAATGGCCATTTAAGAAAAATCACAATTAAATTCAGTTCTATCCTTATGTCATATAAGCTCAAATTCTATAGAAATTGTGAACAAATTAAGCTCAATCTAATATTTTGATTCAACTTTTCATAAGGTGTACATCTTTTTTCCCTGAAATTCGTATTTTTATTTTTGAAAAGAGTGCTGTTCCACTAATTTTAAAGAATAAGAAATCATTACAACTTCAAAGGAAGAAAGGAAGAAAAGACAATTTATACAATAAAATATAAAAAATTGGAATTGTACTCTTGTGGACAATTGGACATACCATTAATCTTGCGGGACTAATAAAGCAATTTTATCGTGTACATATATATATCCAGAGAGAGCAGAGTCAGTTAGGGTTTATAGTCACGCCGCATCTCTTCAGATCGTAGGAGAGCTCCCAGTCGCCGCCGCAACGCAACCATGGTTCTCATCTCTCACTCTTCTTACACTAACTTCCCCTTTCGTTTTTCCTGTTATGAATTTCTTCCTCTGTTATGTGTTTAATAAATGTTGAATATCGTCTCTGCAGCCGTCGCACAAGTCATTCATGATAAAGAAGAAGCTAGCGAAGAAGCAGAGGCAGAACAGGCCTATCCCCTACTGGATCCGCATGCGCACCGACAACACCATACGCTACAACGCCAAGCGTCGCCACTGGCGCCGTACCAAGCTCGGATTCTGAGCAACAATGTCTCTTTATATTTTTCAGTATTTTTCTTTCTTATTTATGTTCCGTTCTATTTAGGATCTAATGATGATTTTCAGTGAGATAGTCGAATCTATTTCTATGATGATTTTGAAATACTTATTTATTGTTATGGAATTTTAAATTTGGATTTATAAGCTAATATCTGATGAAAATGTGTTTTTTACTGTTTTAATATTTGTTGTGTTGCTGATTTCAGTGTATGTAGTTTCGCGGTGTCATCATTGGCACCAACATAGTTTCATTTTCATATAGGTTTGCACTGGCTCATAGACATGAAGAGCAATGTGTTCTGGTGGGACGAGGTTGGTTTTCAATCTAATGTAAGGGGGTATATACATAATGGATAGCATACTAAATATGTAGAGTGAATTTGAAGTCTCCATTACGAAGTTGAAAGTTTAACACTGACTTTTATGCCTGTCCGTCCATTAAAGACTTGGTGTATGATAAAATATTCAACTCATTATGATGATGATTTTTCGAGTTTTCTGCTGATTTCCATGAGTTTAGCTAGGCTTCATGCTTGATTTGAAGGCAATTTCATAATTTGAACTTTAAAGACTGCAAAAGTTCACATAATTTCTTCGAAAAGTCCAATCTTTATCTATGAATACTTACAAGCTGTTTGGTGGCTCGATGTGTTAGCACGTAGCCTAATCTTGATAACCTTTATTATAGACTATATATCCGAGGCTTACATTATAGCTGTAATTGTACTTCATTTAATCTTTAATAAGCTTCATCTAAGAATAGGTTATGTTTTGAGCATCTATTGATCACTTGCTATCAGGCTCATCTTTCGGTGGGGTGGAAGGTTTAATATCAACTGCAGATATATGGTTCGAAAACTAGAATTGGTTGTTTTTAGCAATTTAGCTTGGAAGATTGTTTTAACGTGGTTTTAGATTGGCTATTTGAGAAATTATGGCCATTGACTATGTGGCACTCAAAAGCATTTTATAATGAGTCGAGTGGTAGTACTGATGAACAACTCAATATTCAAGATTTAGTTTGACATTTTTTTATTGCTTAATGATTTGAGCTCGAATGAGTTTTTTAATTGAGCCAAATCTATGTTGAGCTTGAATGGTTTGACGTTTATATATATATATATATATATATATATATATATATATATATATATATATAGTCACTTTTTACCATATTGAATCGAGCTTTAGAATTAATTAAACAAAAAATATTGTTCTAACTTGTTTGATACATATAACAAATTCAGCCAAAACGAACTCAAACCAAATGCTGATTAGTTTGGTTTAGTTTGGTTTGGTTTTCGCCTTTCGACCTTGATGTGGTTGATCTCTCGTGTGTAATCTTTTTCCACTGATTTGAACCGACGCTGGTAAAATATTTCCAAATATCCTCATCAGATAGTAGACGGTATAACATTTTGTCTTTATGCATCTAACATCAAGAAATAGACCGCTTGAAACATGACTGGTATTTGCTTGATGTACCAGTTAGGGGGTTGGGCTACGGACATATTTGAAAACTATATTTATTTATTACTACAAGATAATAGAGTATAACCAGGATAACTGAACACATCCACAACACGTCTTGTGTAAGTAGTACATTAACCAAAAAGCTGAAAAGTGAGCTAGTTGTTCATATGCAATTGCTGAAATTAAGAAAAGTTATTCAAATGCTGTGAGTAAGCAATTGATCCAATTTTATGGACATAGATGCTCATTTACTGCCATCACCAAATAAGTAATTCAGAGAGGAGCTGCCCCCAGGTGCGGCATGAACCTTTGTCGATGGTCTATCCTGTAACCATAATAAGATAGGAACATCAGAGAATAACTATCCTGTAACCTTAAAAGTATTGTGTTACACTATGTGCTATATATCTATGGAGCCTAGCCTAAATCGCGTTGGATTGAAGGAGCTACCTATGCTTCAGCCTTCCACCCATACATACATCAGATGCCAAAACTTTGTGATATACAATCGAAGATGTAAAGAAAGCGTAAAGGGAAAATGGAGAGAAAACAATACAAAACAAAATACTATCCACTCAAAAGTATACGCGTGATTATCTACATGAAGAAATTGAACAGATAAGCCACTAGGTTAAACAAATTACTTCACTCATCATTTTGAGCAATTTCACTCTAAGATGATGGTACTCTCGAAAACAACACAACATATGAGAAACTTATGATAAGAGGGGCGGCTTACAGTTATAAAGTTGCCGCAGTTTTGGCCATCTGCTCTGGAATAGTTGTTTGGATTTTTACAAGGAACGCCTGCAGGAGTTTGCTTACTGTTATCCGCCTGTAGGGGAGGGGAAGCAGAAGGCTTCGAGGAAGGCTCAACATTTGGATCCTTAGATGCTGCTTCGGGATTTGTGGTCGCGGCCTCTCCACTACCAAAAAGGTATCCCAAAGAACTCTGCCCACCCCCAAAACTGACTCCACGACCCATTCTTTCTGCTAATTGTTTTTCCATAAGCAAAACCATTACAAAAATTATCGGGAATTTAATTGAATACAGATCCCTTGAATGCACAAGATTAAAAAACAATTACAGATTATTAGATGTATAAATTAAGTTTCATACATCAAATCTTTCTATATTGATGAACATATGGATGTGCATCATTTACTATTATGCATTTACAGATGAAGAAACACAAAAATGCTGATGAATAATGAAATCAATGCTCTGATGCAATCTCAAGCACGTCCCAATATTTTTTTTTTTTTGAGAAACAATTTAAATTCATTTTCAAGTACGAGAAATACAATTACTCTAAGATATACTAGGAATCCATCAGATCAATCGCGTAATCTACAAATGCATCGTATTAACCATGTAATTGTCATGTTACAAGAAAATGAATTACTTACTGCTTTCCTGCTATAAGATCAAATTGAAAGAATAATCTTTTCACCGAGGAGAGCGAGAGAAGAGATGATATTTGATTGAAAGAATGAGGATATATCATAAATGATTGTGTTGAAAATTATACCTTTTCTTTATTGTTTTGAAAATTGTAGCACGACCCTTTTTTTCCCTTTTTTCTTTTTTTCGATAATTTAGCACAACCGTTTTTAGTAACATCGTATAAACCAAAAAAAAAAAATTGGACAAAAATAAGTGCCATTAATATTTTCTATAATATGTGTAACAAACAAGTTGACTTTGTAACATGAAAGTACAAATTAAATAATATCATAAATCTCTATATATTTCCTCTCTCCAAAATATATTCATATAAATATTTTATTCGTTGTCCTATCAAAATTAAAAAGAATGAAATCAAATGGAAAGTCCAAATCTAAGCTAGAAAAAAAAAAAAAAAAAACCTAGTGTAAAATAACATAGAGACCATAGAGCTGTCAACATGTTAGATTCATGTCAGAATATACTTGATGAGAATCGGACTCCAATTATATCGTAACTAGGTCTTTCCAAAATAGAAATCCCCGAGTTTGGGTCGGGTTTTTAATTATTTAACTATCCTATAAAAGGAGGCCATGTAATTATCATAATAGATATATTAAATATAAAGAATAAAAAATAAAAAAACTTTGCTTAGTCGGTCCATATAAAATTGGCATGGAATCCGTGATATACATATCAAACCATAAAATCAAATAGGGCAACATTTATCATTTGACAATTATAAAAATTCGATTGTGTTTGAACTTAGATTCTGAAAGTATGTTTGGTTCAATTTAATTTCTTTTGAATTCGGAATGTTTTAGTATAAAGATTAAATGAAATCTCAAACTTATTACTAAAATAAAAGCAAGGTAGAACAAGTGATTCTTTTGTATTTAAATCCTCAATCTTTAATTCTATTTATATATCATCTACTATTCTACTTGTGATAAAAAATAATGATATTAATTTAAAAGGACTAAAATATACTCGTATAATTTCCAAGGCCGGATACACAAAGGAGGCCCAAGACGTAGGTTCGACTTTTCTAGCCATTGGGCCGAAATTGATCAATTTCCAAGTACCTATTTGGGCTGTAAAAAATGTTGCTCTTTGCATCTTTTTAATTTTAACACTCGATCTGATAGCATTTTATTTTTATAAGGACCTTCAAATTCTTTCATATATTGCGTTTTTGGCTTCATATTATTCATTCTGATAATTGAAATCTGCGCGCATGATACTTAATACTGTATATCTTTATCTTAACCATTTGTTTCTCTCTCTTTATTTTATATAACATTTTCTGAAATGACCCAAACCGTTTTCGTCGTGATTTTGGCTTCAAGAAATTGTGGGTATTTGGTGTATTTTATTTTTGTGTGTGTATTTGTGTGTGAAGTTTCTGCTTCAAATAATTGGTAGAGTTTGCATAACAATATTGTGTAGAACATTTTGAATGAGATATACAACCCCCCCCCCCCCCTTTTTTTTTTGGAATGTGCTATTATTTATATTATTATTATAAAGAGAAGTCATGTCACGGTGTAATAATTTTTTGTTATTTCTATTTTGTTCTTGATGTTTTGATTAATTTAATTTTTAACCTTTTAAATTCTTTATTTATTTTATTTAAATAAAATTTACTTTTATTTTTTCTATTAAAAAAAATTATTTGTGGTTAAAAAGTTCAATACACAGTGAAACGCATGTCGAAGAATTAAAAGCACGCTGGAACGCATGCATATACTAGTCAAAATTAAAGCAAGCAACGTAAAATGGGAATTGGAATATTGGAGACATGTTTCAAAAAGTAGGCCACATCAAAGAAATTGTCCAAGATAAGTTGGGTACGCTGCCAAAATCAATGAAATTAATTTGTTCCACATGCATATAATGGGATTAATAGAGAACAAGTTGGATATTGATTATGATGCTTAAAGATAAAGGTTTGATATTTTAATACTTCATAAATTGGGATGATTGTAAAATAATATTGAACATATGGGTCCACTATTTGATTCAATATTTGGCTGGCAATGGACGGGTTTGAATTTGATTCAAACGTATCCAATTAATAAAACCCATAAGAAAAAAGATTTACTTAAATACTTAGGGTATGTTTGTTCAAAATTATATATTTCGTGTTTGGAAAATGTCAATTTTGAAATTAGTGTTATCATGTAATTAATTTTAAGAAAATAATCTAAAATATTTTTGAACAGAGATAAGATTTCCTCTTGAAAATATACAAACAAAAGATTAAAAATAAAAATAAAAAGAAGAAGAAGAAGAAGGTTTATGATTTTGATAAGCTCTATTACATACGTCGCACAAGTTGAAGCATGCCCATATCCCAACTCATGACTTTTTTGGGTAGCTATGAATGATTGTGAGTGTTGTCACAATTTTCCTCTCCTAGTCCTTGTACAGAAAGTAGGTGTTGACACGAACTACACAGTGACCTCATTCCTTATGCATTTGGGCAGTCTCAACTACAGCTAGATCCCATCTGAATAATGTAAACTAATTAAATCTTATATAAATCAGTCGAATATATTGAGATGAATAAGACCGACTTTTCAGTCGTGTTTGAACTTGATTTCATTCTAAATGAACCAAATTTCAACGAATCCTAGCAAACGCTTATCTATAAAACTCGAACAAAATCACAAATAACATTATTAAATGTTCAAAGCAACATTTAAATAATAGACTCCATATAAGTAGCTAGATGGATGGATACCAATTAATAGCATGGTGGGTAAGATCCCCTTAGTATTATTTAAGAAGGAAAACAAAGAGTTGATTTTAAGGTTCTGCATTAAAGCCAATTAGCCAATAAGCTTTTAGTTCCCAATTAACTTATTTGTGACATAATTTTGATCTTCATTTCAAATTTTCAAGATTTGAAGTTAAAGCTATGAAGTATGAGGTGTTCTATTGCAAATATTTGTTTACTTTTTTCAGATCCCAATGGGATCACAGTGCAGGGATCTACCATATTGTCATGTGCGAACAGATGACTTTTGATTTCATATTTCTAATTATGATCTGTCAATTTGATCTTCTCAAGTGTGCATGGACTTTTTCTAAACGAATTTCATATATAACAATACTTCGTAATTAAGCAATTTCTATTCTAAGTGCTAAGTCGTCTATCCAAACTCAACTCTTTTTTCAATTGAATTTTCTTCTTGACTCAACTTATCTGAACTTACCCAGAGTCGCCTACATGCTACTTTTAGGATGGCTCTATGTAAAGTTCTAGTTCAAACTCGATTAATTGATTCTATCATAAAGTAAATATATTATACATATTATGTGACTGACAACAAATATCCCTTTGTATATTTATAAATGACAGTTTATCTTCTTGTGAAGAATGAAAGGGCAAGATACCCTTCTATGTTTTTTATATGTAAGAGAAGCACAGTTTTTACATTTATAAAGTGCTCATTTAAGCATATGGGGATGGGGTGCTCATTTATACATAGGGAAAATCCCACTTCGCCCCCCAACCTTTTTATGTTTTTGCAGTCTCCCCCCTAACCTTTAAAGTTTCGCACTTTCCCACCTCACCTATTTAAAAAGTCTCAGGCAACCACCTCATTGAACAAGGCACCCCCCAACCTTTTTAAGTTTTTGCAGTCTCCCCCCTAACCTTTAAAGTTTCGCACTTTCCCACATCACCTATTTAAAAAGTCTCAGACAACCACCTAATTGAGCAAGGTAATGGAATCTGGCGGAATATTCCGTTTGCTTGAAGTGACGTGGCTTTAGTCAAAGGTAGAATAGTCCTTTAAGGCACAAAAGTGCGAAACTGTAAAGGTTAGGGGGAAAAACTTGAAAAGGTTGGGGGGTAAAGTGCGATTTTCTCTATTTATAATAATTTCTAGATCAAAATTTCATTTCGAGTATATATGTTTCGGTCAACAAATTAAATATTGAAATTTTTTGAAGAAATTCTTCGGAAATATTAAGAAAAATTGTGAAATATTCATTTAGTAAGTTATTTCACAACTTTTCTTAATATTTTCAAAGAATTTCTTCAAAAAATTTCAATATTTTGTTGACCGAAACATATATACTCGAAATGAAATTTTGATCTATAAATTATTATAAATAGGGAAAATCGCACTTTACCCCCAACCTTTTCAAGTTTTCGCAGTCTCCCCCCCTAACCTTTACAGTTTCGCACTTTTGTGCCTTAAAGGACTATTCTACCCTTGACTAAAGTCACGTCACTTCAAGCAAACGGAATATTCCGCCAGATTCCATTGCCTTGCTCAATGAGGTGGTTGTCTGAGACTTTTTAAATAGGTGAGGTGGGAAAGTGCGAAACTTTAAAGGTTAGGGGGGAGACTGCAAAAACTTAAAAAGGTTGGGGGGTGCCTTGCTCAATGAGGTGGTTGCCTGAGACTTTTTAAATAGGTGAGGTGGGAAAGTGCGAAACTTTAAAGGTTAGGGGGGAGACTGCAAAAACATAAAAAGGTTGGGGGGCAAAGTGGGATTTAACATCAAATTGGAGTTTATGTCGTATTATAAATTTAACGTGTATGCAACACCTCTACGAGAAATGAGGTAAAACATATAATATTCTATATCACATGTGATATTATATCACCAACAGGTGATTGGTCTAAGGGAAGTGACTAGTCACTACAAAGTAGCGGTCTCATGTTCGAATCCCTGTTGAAAGAGGTACCCACATTAATGTGCCCAATCCGCCCCAAAAGGGATTAAACCCTTGAAAAACCAAAAAAAAAAAAGTAATATTATATCTATTTTCATTTTATGGGAAGTAAATTCCCAATTAAGTATATCATATGAGAGTAACTTGCCAAAAACTCATATGTTATTTAATTGCATAATACATGTGTTGTATTTATCTTGTACTATAATTTTAGTTAGATATGTTTGAGTATAGTATTGACTAGGACTTCTCGGTACTCTACACTATAATTAGCCATTTAATGCTTGTTACTCGAGAACATGATCAAACCTTTTTAATTTCTCATGAATTATTCTCCATCTTAATCAATAGCCCACTTAGTTATCATTTTTCAATCCCAATAAGTAATGATATCAAAATTTTAGAAACGATTCATTCTTTTCAATCAACTCATGTGATTTGAGATAACAATTCAGTGGCACACACACTTGTCAAAATAGCTTTGTATAGGCCTTATCCTATTGTTGAAATACCCAATTTCATTCTTAACTTTCTATGTGATGACATTGATCATTATTGAATTTACCTATGTGTTTCTTAAAAAAAAAGTAATTTATCATTAATTAAGGTACATGATCCCATTTAGCTGCCTAAAAAACTCAATAATTTGTACAACAATGCACATGGTTGATTTGATGGATAAGTTGGTAGAAGGGTCATGTGACAATCATAGCGGAGATGGGGTAGGGAATTTCTTGGAACATACATAGTATTAGTTAGGGTAGTTTAAGATATATGGATGAGTTGGTTCTTATTCCCTTCTGAAATTTTCAGACAACCCTCATGGGATATCCTCACTTTATCCATGTCATAATGCAACTTTTCTTTGTTTGCAACATTTTTCAAGCCTCAACCATCAATTTCATTCAATTTCTAATTATTGGGATATTAAAATTAAATCAGTTGTTGAAGAGACCATAGTCTAGTGATAAATACTGAAGCTTTAAAATTAAAAGGTCACACACTACTTTTGTGAATATTTCTTTAACTTACACTAATCAAATTGATTTATGTTTCTTCAAAGGTGAAATCACACTTTTGGTTTCATGGTTTAAAGGTTCCGTACAATATAAAGTGATGTTGTTTACACAAATATTTAATTAAATAAATAAATTGATAAATATTTGTAATTTTGTTAGTTATACCAATTTTCTAATGGAAAATCTGACTTAAACCCTCTAAGTTGATAAATTCACTTTTTCATTAGAAAATTAATGTAAATAACAAACTTATAAATATCCATCAACTTATTATATTAGACATGTATATAAATTAGAGAATGACATTACTAGTGCCCCTTTTCAGTTATGGTACCAAAAACATGATTTTTCCTATCTTAATGGCACACAAATGCAACATCCCATGTTCTTAGATTAATTGGCCACTTGCCACCATCCAATGCTTTGTTTTTATCTTCTTTTAATGGGATTATTTTGGGGTCTTTAGAAAGAGACGTGGCCAAACTTATATTTTGATGAATCATTTCTTGATTTGTACGTGTTATCGATCTTGCTAATTTTCTCTTACTCTAAACACTATGTCGATCGTTTGAAGTTTTTCTAGTTGAAATGTTAACAAGTGACATTAAGTCATTTATCTATAGATTAGTTGGTTTTAAATATTGGATTTATTTCTTAAAATCACAGCATAAATATAAGTAATTATTTGGAAAATTGACCTTAACTGCATTTAATTTGGCCACTCAGTAAACACTTTTCCAAGCTAAATATCACATGCATCCATGTTAGTGCAGTTTCTGGTTAGGCTGTCAAACATCAAAGGTGCAAAGAGTTCTCAATTAATTAATTAGGACAATTTATGGTAGTAATAATGCAAAATTTAACTATGTAATCATATTGACTTGATAAACTCATTTTCCACATAGGTACGGATATAAAGTATTTGCAATATTCTTACAAAATAATTATCTTGTCTTACTAAAAAAAAAATCACATAAGTACAAATATACAAGTACTTGCTATATTCTCCCCTAATGCTAAGTAAATGAGTTCATGAAATACATATTATGCAAAATATTTAACTAACTGTTAAGGACAACTCACACAAGTACAAATGCAAGTACTTGCTATATTCTTCCCAAATCCTTAACAGGAATAAATGGAATATTAATAACCTTTAGTGTTAGACTTCATAAAATATCACAATGATATTTGAACATACATATATATACTTTTACTAGATAACATATATGAAAACTAAATGCGCAATGGATCATCACACCTCCAGCCATTGATGTTTGGAAGAAATCCGGCTGCCAGGGCCGGCCCAAGGGTTTTGGGGGCCCTAGGCGAAATAAAAAAATTGGGCCCTTATATAATTTATTTTTTTATGTAAAATTTATTTTTCTTGCTCTTTTAAATTCAAAAGTGTTTATTAAATGTTTATATTCTAATTCTTCTAACATATCTTCTTCTATAGACAAAATAGTTAAGTCACTTAATCTTTCTTGTGTCATTATCAAACGAAAACATGTTTTTATTAATTTTAATTTTGGAAAAACTTCTTTCAGCAGAAGCCACTGTTACAGGTATAGTGAATATAATTCTATAACAAATATATGTATTTGGATAAGAACTAATCAAATTTATATGATTAAATAAATCAATTGGTTTGTCTATTTGGGTTGGAATAACTTTGATAGTACGTTTAGTTCATAATACAAATTGGAACCATCTACGTCTGATATGGAGTCATGTTTTAGAGCATTTTCAAAGATTATTACAACAATCTTTCAAAGTTTTTTCATCTAAAGACATTAAAGCTTTAACATCTAATAATAAATCGAAAGTAATTTTATATAATTCTCAAATTGTTCAAATCTCCTCTTAATTGCAGAAATAGCAGAAAAACGTTGGTGAAGACAAGACGTTTCATCTTCCCCAAAAAAAATTTCTTCTGTTTTGGACTGAGTTGGAAAAGAAATAGAGGAGAAATTAACATTAGATTAAAACGATTAATAGGTATATTATAAATATATGTAAATGAAGGAGAATTAATGGAAGAAAACTGTAAAATTGTAAATTGATTTTTTGTACAGATTGCAATTAATCTGAAAAACTAGAAGAATGAATAATTGTGTCTAGCTTAACAAGTAAGCTGAGCTATTTATAGCATAATAACTAACACTAGGGGTAATAATGTAAATACATAATTAGTAAATAACGCTTAATTAAATATACATATATTGCCGCAAAAATAAGGTAAATCCAATTAGAGACATAAAAAAGTTGGGCTGCCGCTTTTTGGTTTTTTTATTATTATATTATATGAGCTAAAAGTTGGGCTCAATTTGTTTAAAAAAAAAAAAAAACTAACACTTTGGGCTCTTAATATAGATAAGCAAGAAAGGGGCCCTAAGAATTTGGGGGCCCTAGGCAAACACCCAATTTGCCTAGTGGGTGGGCCGGCACTGCCGGCTGCGTATAAGATTCTTCTACACTCTAGCAACCTCCTTTAGATGGTGTATTTTAGTGAAGAATGTTGAGTGTATGGACCTTATACATGGCTCACCTATATATAGTGTCTTGCCATCAAAGACACTAAGAAGGTGTAGAGTCTTTTACTTTATGACTCACATGATGCTCAAGTTAGTGGGGCAAGATAATGTGATAGTGGGAATTAAAATCATTAGTTAGTGGGAAGATCAAATGACCACTTATGAAGTTTATAATAAAATTAATAATAAACTTACATTACGAGTACTTAATAATGTCAAAGCGGCTAATATGTAAATTATTTTATTGAGGGACCAATATGCAGCTGTTAATGTAGAGCAAAATGGACAAAACTTTTCCGTGAGCTCTCCCCAACTCCATTTTTCAACTATTGCTATAATTTCCTTTTATTGATTGATGATGATATGTTCATTTTAGTACCCTTAAAGGAAAAGGGTGTTGTGTTTAGGAAATCTAAATTCCATAAAATAACATTTTCAGAAAGTAGCTTGATGATGATTTTCCACGACACAAGAAATTTCGTGCATTTGCTCTCAACTATCTATATGACAAGAAAATTTGAACCATGTAGTTACAAAAACACTCGTAAAAATAAGAATTTCTAAAAGGTAAACATGCCCTGCTAAAAGTGTCAGAATTTTACGATCGCTATGTTAAAAAAATAAAAATAAAAATTGCTACTACAAATCCAGACCTCAAAAATCTTATGATTGCTTGATTCATTTATTCTTGGATATCTGAAAGTTACAAGTGAATAGAAAAATGAAAACAAACCCACAAAGTATTAATTAACGAAGGGTAAGAGGCAGGCAATTGTTGATGAAGTTAGGAAACATAATGTCCCATAATCAGTACATACATAAGCCAAAGAAACAGCTACATCCTTATCATCTTCATCTCGAATTTTGATTGCATGTCATCATATATATATATATATCTTTCTTGCCTCAAAGAAATGTTGATTTTTTAAGCATAACTGCAATATTATACTGCTTTATATATATATTTCAAATTTCATTTCGATCAAAATCATGAAAACATTATAACGAAATCAAAGATGAAAACCCCCCCCTCACAAAAAACATTTAACAAGGAGTAAGAGTAAAAGAAATGGAATACAACAAAATAGATCCAACTGCAATATTAAACTGATGCTGTAAACAAATTATAAGTATTAATCAAAATTTAAACCACCTAATAACAAGTCTAGAATATATTTTTTGCCAGCTTATTGTCTTAAACTTTAAACCTCAGTCATAATAACCTTAGAGAGTGACATTGACCAACCTAGCCTCTTAACTACAAATGCATGTTAAGGGCCTAGTCGCTTTTCAGAGAGCGTTTCGGTGCTCTTTAAAAAGCCAAACAAACATTTTTTTACTTTCAGATTACTCTTTCAAATTTAAAAAATAACTTTATCTTAAAAAATGTTTCTTTTATCGCTAAAAAAGACATATCCAACTCTATTTAATTAGACATAAAGTAACATATTTTTACACTACTTATCTCAAATAACAAACATGACTTGACATAAGGTAACATATCTCTTATGCTATTTCTCTTCGTTTCATAATCTCTAAAATAATCTTTTCATTACTAAAACTTATATCATCTCCAAAAACTAAAACAAACAACATTATGAAAATCGAGAAAGAACCTTAATTTATTTCTGAAACCACTTTCAGAACGCGAGACGAAGAATCCCTAAAGTTGCGTGCATATATATCTTAATAAAAAAAATAAATGTAAAAGCTCATAATATGCCTTAAAATGAATCACAATATTTTATTTTTTTCCCAAAAAAAAAAAAAAGAACACTGTTTCTTTTTCTAATGAATGGACAGAAATACTGATTTGAAAAGTGGTTTAGATTGAGAAGTGTTGCCAATGCACAAATCCACTTTCTACCATGAACTGACAAAGTCCACATGCCTCAAGTAGGCAAAGAGGTCCATGGTGCAGGGTCCAGAATCCAGACCCACCCACATTACTTTGTCCACATGGGCATGAAAGAAAATGACCAGTGAAACTATGACCCACATATTCACACTAGATCTGACCCACATTCTCACCTTAAACAAATAAATAAAGTACTTAGGCTTTATATATACTATATAATACTTTTACATTTCCACTAAAAGAAAAGAACTAACCTTTGCAATCCATCGAGCAGCCTTTTTCCTTGAGAGAGCCAAAAGACAGAATAAACTTATTTTCATTCATTCTGTGAGGAAATCCAGAAATAAAAACTTATTTCCGCATTGATAAATTTCAAGGTGGGGGATAGTGTTAACTATTGGGTTCTGTGTCCATTTCCAGCTTCTTTTTTTTTTTTTTTTTTATTTTATTCTTGGTGGCATTTAACAGTGGAAATTGTCTGCCTAGATCACTGGAATCTAACAACAAAGCATTTATTTTTAAAATCAATGCACATCAAATGATTTGCATTTTACCTGTTAATGCTCTTTTCTTCTGGTCTTTTGCCCAAAGCCCTTAACCTTACCAGTGCACGCATACTTACTTGTGAGCCTTGAATTCTTGAATCAGGTCATAATTCTTCTGTATTGGCATTAAAGAAAGAAACAGAAATGTCTGCAAAAATATTACCTTCTTTAACGGAAGAGAACAGAGATCTGAGGAAGCAAATTGGGTGCATGAATGGCATATTTCAAATATTTGACCGTCACCATTTCCTTACAGGCCGGCGTATAAGCAGCAGCCACAAAAGGCTACTTCCAGGTATTTTTCAATTTTATAGGACTTGGCAAATGACGAATCACATTTGCATATATAAAATTCGACTACATCTACTTACTTCAAGGCCTGTAGGAGAATTTATTTGCATATTTCCAAATTGGTTTCACTCTATTATGCAGAGTCTATCTAAAAGATCAATTTTACAGACAATTACTTCCTTTAATTTGGCTAAAATGTTTTCCATTATTGTTTTTTAAGGTGCTCAACACCAACTGGACTCCCAATATGCAACAAAAGCTCTCATGGTAAGATTTTAAACATGATACTCTATTTTCATGGAAAAATACAAGGAACAAGTTCAATAACATAGTTACCTTTACCATCACTTAAATGTTCTGTAGGTAATTTAATTACATGAATTTGCAGGGAAAAGATCCGGGCGTGGAGAAGGAGAAACCAAGAAGTTCCGTGGAATCATCCCGACCTTCGTATTCGTCTTCTTCTTGTTCATCTACATTCTCATCACTTGATTGTAATAAAACAGCTCAACTAGAAAAGCTTTCACAGAGACAAATCAATGTTCCTGAAAGCCCATTTCAAACCAAAGCCATAAAAGAACAAAAACTTTCATCGACTGAGGAAAAGCCATCCCTTGATCTTCGCGATGTAGTAAAGGACTCCATGTATAGAGAACCCCGTGGCTTGTCGATCAAATCCTCCTCAAATGATGAAAGAAGAGGCCACACAATGAAGCACATTGACTCTCCCAGGCCTTTGCAACAGTCCAAATCTGGAAAGCCGAAAGACACAAATTGTGAGGGTTCAACTCGAGTTCTAGCCAAGGTCCATGAAAGTACAAAGGATGAGCGGCTGGCACTTCCTCGTTTCTCTTATGATGGAAGGGAATCAAGAGAGACAATTAAGTCAACCATGAAGCTGAAAGAACTACCAAGATTATCATTAGACAGTCGAGCAAGTTCCATGAAATGTTCAGCCCTCGAGTCAAGATTGAATTTCCGTGGCAGTGACCTGCATATGGAAAATGAGAACTCCAGCCAAGTTCTCCCATTAAACCAAGAACCTGGAATCCACAATCGATCATCCAGTGTTGTAGCAAAGCTAATGGGTTTGGAGGATTTCCCATATACAGTATCCATAAACGAGTGGAGGATCCAAAAGATAAATTCTAGCCAAGAAGAAGCTTTTCATTCAAATTCATCCATGACAGCTGAGAAGACCAAGCAAAATCAAGTTACTTACTCCCCGCGTCCTTCACAAAACAATCCATCCTCTCCATCACAACGATTACACAATCCCGATTTTGTCAAGAAGCCAACTACATGTTCAAGGATTCCAACGGAACCAGCTCCATGGAGGCAACAAGATATGAATCAAGGTTCTCAAAAAATGGCTCCACAAAGTAGGAAAGCTTCAAAAGATGCCCCACATTTTTCTTCTTCAGTTTATGGTGAAATTGAGAAGAGAATAACACAGCTTGAATTCAAAAAGTCTGGTAAGGATCTCAGAGCTCTTAAACAGATTCTCGAAGCAATGCAGAAAACAAGAGAGCAATTGGAAAGCCAAGCAGGAGCGTCTGTTTGCTCAGATCAGAACTCTAACTTGTCAATGTGGAAAGATAGAAAGAGTAACCACCAAGCTCCTACCATCAAGGGTCCTTTCCCTCCTAAGCAATTAGGTTCTTCCATAATGATCATGAAACCAGCAAAAGGGACGGATAAAGCCAAAAACGCAAGTTCCACTCAGGTTGCCACGACAGAAGTGCCAAATCTGCAAAGACTTCAAACCCGGGATCCCAAATATAACAGGGAGAATTTAGCTCACAGACAGAAAGTAAAAGATCTTACACCACGGAACAATAACCTGAAAGAACCCACTTGGTATCTTCCTCCCACTGACAAGAAGACTACTTGGAGAAATACAGAACCAGATCGAAACTCAAGAGGATCTCAGCGCATTAATGTAGAGAAGTGCACTACCTCTGGAAGGAGTTCTGGAATGATTAGTCCAAGGTTACAAAAAAATCTAATCAGGATAGAAAGTCAATCTCATTTTAGCGGGGTCAAAAAGCATTCTAGTAAGAAACTGGTAGAAAAAGGCTCACAGAACAAAAAGCATAACTTGAAAACAAAACATCCACAGCTAAGTGATGATCAATTGAGTGAGTTTAGTAGTGACACCAAATACTCAAGTTACCATGGTGATACAGCTTCCGTAAGCCTGGCCTCACATATGGAAACAGAGGTCACCAACTTGGGTCATCCCAATTCAAATGCCATACAGAAAGAGGTATGTAAAATAGCTCAGCTCATATTTGACCATTGCTTGCATAGGATTTTACCTCTTTAGTTGAGAGATTTACATTACTGCCTTCCAGAATTTTGTGTCAACATCAAGAGAACACATGCCAGCAGTTGAACTTGCAGTAACCACACTGGAACAACCAAGTCCAGTCTCAGTTCTTGATGCTTCATTTTACGGCGAAGATTCACCATCTCCAGTAAAAAAGATATCAACAGTTTTTCAAGGTATTGGTCTTATGCTCTGAGTCTATCTAGAACATCAAATCTTAAACTTGAATAACTATGCTTAATTCAGTTTTATAATTGAAAATATGCAACTGTTTCAGTATAAACAGAGGCAACAAACAACTCGAACATTACACATTACTGACATATCGAGAATGACATAATGCACCTCAGCATGCTCTCACATGTTAATAGCTAGCAAAATTGTTTTCATTGTTTACTGTAGATTTAAAGTTTGTTCCAAAAATATTGAACTATGATGAGCATATAAATCGACTTTGAAACTATAAATACAACTTAATGGATGTGGATTATGCATAAAAAGTTTGTAAGTTTGCAATGGTAACATGAAAGTCATACTGGCTCAGAATTCAACATACAACGAGAGTTCATAACAAGAAATTAGAGAGCTTATGAGCTACACAATATACAATTGCCATCTTATCTTTTAGAAACTAACATGCTTATGCATCATCCGACTGACGAGACATTCTTTGTTTAATCATAAAAGATGACGGCTCAAGTCCTGATGAAGCAGAATGGCTTATTGTGAATCTAAATCATTCAATGGACTGCACAAGATCCGATCATGGTTGCAAGTACTCTCAGAAGTCAGAAAGCATACAACACTTGGTTCCCAAGCTTATGCTGTTGAACAGCAAACTTGATGAAACAGCTGCAAATCACAAAGCAACAGCATATGGGAGCCTCAAACCTGATCATAGATACGTTAATAAAATACTACTGACATCGGGACTTCTCAAAGATGCAAGCTTCATCTCAACAGCCGATCAGCTTGTTTCCTCGTGCCATTTGATTAATCCAGAGATGTTCCATGTCCTTGAACAAACAGAGAGCATTATGGAAGATGCAAATGGCAAACTCACTGGAAAGAATGACTGGAAGAAGCTAAATGAAAAAATCCAAAGAAAACTTGTTTTTGATCTGGTAAATGAAATTTTAGTCCACAAAATTACTCCAGAGAGATTATTTACAGTGGGAAAGAGAAGGATGAGTCCACAGAGGCTTCTGAAAGAAGTTTATTTGGAGATTGACAATGTGAATAGGATGCTAGCTTGCAACCTTGATGAGGAGGAGGATGGAATGACCAGACTCTTAAATGCAGATATGATGTACCAATCAGAAGATTGGGCAGATAACAGTGGTGAAGTCCCGGCTCTAGTGTTAGACGTTGAACGCCTAATCTTTAAGGACCTGATCAATGAGGTAGTCACAGGTCAAGTTATGTGTCTTAATGATTGGCCAAAGAGGCATTGCAGGCAACTGTTTACCAAGTAGTTTTTCTGCCTGCCTCTGCCTTGCTTCTTGTATCAGTCTGCATGCTTTTCCTACTTTTTTTTTTCTTTCTAGATAACACAATGTCAGATGTATCATATATAAATAAGTAAAACCCAACCCCTCTAGAATTGAGAAGACAGATCTCATGAACTTAAAGTACCTCTTGTATCTTCCACATATTGCTTCAGTGCATGAAACATGTCAATAACATAATCAACCGATGATGCTATTCTAATTAAACAGTGAAGGAGAAGAACTGTCAAATAATCTTAGCGATTATATCATGGTAATGCTCATTTGCAATATGTAATAGGTAGGGCAGTTCTCAGCTGTAATTACAAGGGCCCACCCCCATCCAGTGGCAGAGCTAGACGTTTTTTCTTTTTTCCTTTTTTTTTTGGGGCGAGGGGGGGCAAGAATTTTCAGTGCACTAAATTTTACAATTATTAAGGTTTTTTTTTTTTTTTTTTTTTGGAAAAAGTGCATTAAAGTAGATAAAATAATAAGGAGAAAATTGTGTAATATTATATAAAATATAAGAGATTATATTCTTTCTATAACTATTAAAAAGGAAAAAAACAGTAACCCTTCAACAGCAACCTGACCATCTGGGCAACGTAGTATACATTGTGAAATTTAACTAGTACTAATACTTAGCATAGATTTTCTTGGGGCCCCCTCTTTCCGCAAGCCCCAGTTGAGATCCTCCACTGCCAAAGTGCGAGCACATATGAACCAAAAATTGATAAAGCAAAAGTGCAAAGAGCTTGTGGTTATATCAAGCAGAGGTATAGATAGCATCTTCCATGCAACACAAACTGGAAGTCTCAGTGATGCCTGACTTCCAGATGTTAAGCCTCCGAGGTAGCTCAAACTAAAAAGTTGTAGCTGAATTACATCCCTTGTCTCAGAAGCCAGAACATGGATGAACATGTCCCAAGTGTATTGGTGGGTTGCACCACGTGTACTTGATGATGCGGTGCAGCGGTTACACTAAATAATCTCTCCAGAAACAGGTGATTCATATAAAAAAATTGTTTTCTTCATTAGTAAACAATAGGAGTATCATTTTCTAAAAATTAAGTAATTATTCATAACTATAAGACACTAATATCAGTAATACTAGAGCATGTCATTCTCCGAAGTCTAACCCAATCGATACACTGAAATGAATTTTTTTAAAAAAAAAAAAAAACTTACAAGTTTTCAACATAAATTCTTTCAACATTTCAATAGTTTACATGTCTGGCATTTATACTTTTGTGTGATGATACCTTAAAATCAGAATCCATCTTTTATGCTCAATTATAACTTATATGCAAAAACCTTTTAACACCATGTCCAATATTTCCAACCCCCACTGCCCTTCCTTTCAAAAATTCTTTAGTACATTCATCAATAGACTATGCCATATTCACCTTTCTTAAATTCAGAAACTTGGTAACTATTATCAGCAAAACCTGATCTCAAGGATCCTTATACAATATTCTACAAGCAAATTTGATTATCATTATTCAATCCTTTCGTATTTATCTTAAGGACTCCCCCAACATCTTATTTCCATCCTCACAAGCATCTTATCAAATTTTTGGAAATTTGAGCATTTGATTAGGCAATGTGAGAAAGACAAGTAATGCCACCAGCGAATATTTGAAATAAACCTCCACACTATTTTATCATGACATTTTAAGTTTCCCATGTCTACCATTTCTCAACCCGGTCTGACTTAAAGGATTTGTTCCTGTAACTTTTGATGTCTTATCGCCTTCACATATGTTGACGACTTGGTGCATTAGTTTTCTTTAGTTAAAAAATAAAATGACAGCCCGTGCAAGCTGGTCAAAGTCATTTCCTTGGCTAGCAAGAATTTTAGCTTTGCACGTATCAGCGGAATAATAGAGTACTAAACTTTACAGTTGAAGGAGACTTGGAAACCATCATGCACAAAACTTTAATAGATGAGGTTAGTCCTTGTTTACGTCAGGCATGATATTTAAAATAAAGAAGAGGACCGTGTGAGAAAGTTGTCTTGGTTAACTTACCACATAACAGGCGATATTTCTCATTAAAAATTATTCCGAATAAACTGATGATCAGAACTGTCTATTTTATTATTATTTTGCTGTTACACATCATTTCTTTTTACCTCTGATACTTAGTTATCTCTAATATTTTTTTTATATTGGAGATATATCCTATCACTACTTAACAATGTCAGCAAGATATTGATAGACCGTTGAATATGGCAAAAGAACGTTTTCGTTAAACAAACCCAGCAGCCCATACAATATCCTAAAAATCAAGAATAAACACTATTCATCACAAGCCTCTGACATGTCCAACAATTGTCACATGCATATCAATAAGTCATATACCAAGTATAAGTTGCAACAATTACAATTTCCGTAAATGTTGCAAATATCCTTGTGAATGGCTTATATTGATTTTTTACTAACAAATTATGTTATATTTCATTTGTTTATAGTATTATGTCTTAGTACTGTACTTTGGTGCATAAGCCACATAGGGTCAATACTCAAAATATAATTCATTGTTACTACATGGTTATTAGGAATTTACATAGTTTACACATCATATGTGTTGGTTAATTAGCAAGTAAATATAGTAATGTATCCTCAAACCATCAGAGGACCGCAAGATTAAAACCCTTTTATCTTTTTTGGGTTACTAGTATAGACACACCCCAACGTATATTATTAACACAACTGAAATTTGAAGAGCAAGAAATGCCCTTTAGGTTTGAGTAGTTTGAAGTCTAGAGTAAAAGTAGTCAAAAAACCAATGCCTACGATTTCAATTAAGAAAATAAGTGAATAACAAAGTTCAAGATGGTAAACTGACAACTACATACCTCAAGATCCCATTGGAAACTGGGAACATTTACAAGTCTAATACAGAGTCTAATCAGACATTCCTAATTTACAATTGAGATACCTCCTCTGGATATTCCATTTTTTCCCAAAAAAAGAATCTGCTCATCCCTCCTCTACTTTTCGTCCTTTCCATCATGATCATTAGCAAACCAAAGAGGAATTTTATGAACGCCTTCATTCCGTGGACGCATACTCATGCCTAAGGATTAATTACCATTCCCAAACTTAAATTTTACATTTGGCCTCCCGCCAAGAGAATCTTTCTTCTGCCCTCAGTTTCGCATGAGACAGTCCTTGCAGATTTATTGTCTTGAACATGGTTCTCCACGACCTCACAACTTTGATGATGCGGCCTCATCCAAAAATTTAGGCAGAATAATAGGCACATACACCTCCTTTTCCCCAAATTAAAGAGGGAAGCAAGAATGGGTTGCTTTCTACAGCTTGATGTGCCTTCACAGAATCCCCTTGCTCAACGGCCCTGCTTCAGACCCATTACAATTGAATTTCTGCTGAAAATTCAGTCACGGTCTCTCCAACTTTTTCTGCAGTTGAACCTGCTGAGTTTTTTCATCGACCCTAGTCTCCGAGTCTTCCTCGTTCCCTGAATTTAAATCAGTGTAAGTCTCAGTTTCCGGAAACCTGGGCAACCAATTAGGTATGTGTTCATCAGGAGGATATTCCTCCACTTGTGCAAAACTAGGGTTCAATCCCCTTACCATAACAAATGGAAAACCAGAAACTGAATAAGCAAATGGGATTTCCTCTGCTTGGGCAACATAATGATCATATCCTTAACCACTCCCGACTCTGAGAGTGGATGGCTAACAGAAGCACCTGAAAAGCCTTGCATAGAGCCCAAAGACTCCAACCCTAGAATCACATCAAACATATTGCAATCGCTCCTATTCAACGAATTGGCGTTAAGATTCGTAATTCTCCCTATCTCCTTAATGTACCTGACCGCCACATCAACAAGAGTATCCAGTGCATACAGTTGATACGTCTGAACCCCTAAGCATTCCCAGACCTGCGCTACGGCTATTCTAGCAATGGATTGGGAAAATTCGTCTCATTTCTTACTCTTTCTCATGGACAGCTGACTATCTTTCTCACTCAAGAACTTCAAACTGTCTTTCCCATCCTCATCGCTCATATTCAACGACACTTCATAACATCACATACCAAAATCAAATGCTTTAACTAATTTTGCCGAAAAATGCAACTTATTCCACTTAAATCCAACAAGAATTGAAATTTTCATCGAGCCAATTCAAAAACCCGAGGCTCGTACATTCTTAGAAGTATATTATTCATTCAAATCAATGGAGAACAAATAGTAGGATAGATTAAAAAAATACTCACCGAGAATTCTAGGGTTATAAGTAAGGCCTAGCTGGAGAGATATCAATCCAATTGAGCTTCAGAAATCAAACATGGATTTGATTAAGTCTCTGCAAAACCCTTGATCGACAAGGAGAGAGAAAATGGTAAAGAGGTGTTTGCAATGGAAAAACTCCTCCAACCAACCAACTACTGCGTTTGTTGGATTGCACTTGTTTTTTTATTTATATATTGCAAATATTATCCGGCCACAAAATAAGTATATTATATTTTTTAAAACATTAGATATGATTTAACGACCATTAAATCTCAACAAATACTTTGAAGGCATAAGATTAAATTTATCTAAAAATGTCACTTTTTTATTTTCCCAAAAACATCTGAAAGTATTTTCATATGGCTCATTCTAAAAAAAAAACATCTTGAAATTAAATAGTATTAATCACATGATAAATTCTCATAACACAAGCAAAACCATAAAGATTTGAATTCATTCTTATTGTCATAGTAGATAGCAAAGTTTTAATGTTGGGAAACAATTGGGTGATGGTAGTGCGTAGTACATGACATTTTTGCAAGAGAGCAATATTCAGTTTGCAGCGACACAACGTGTTTTACCACAACAAATTCCAGAGTATTTGGAGTCTTGTCAAATTCACGATCAAGTTAATGTTGCAGCTCAATATCGATTGCCTAACTATAACTCGGTTCAATCTGCATGGCCTTTGAATTCTCTTCCACACGATGTCATCAACAATTACACCTTTTCTACATCAGATAATTATTTGTGGAACACCTCAAGTGGCAATACAACAAACATAACAACAACTACAACAAAGATCCTGTCATACCAAAAATGCAATTTTTCCAAAAGATTTATTATTCAACTTGTGAGGCAAAGAATTCGCAAGCTGAAAATGTTTGGAATCCGGTAATTGATATAAATAATGGAAATTAATCTTCTACGTTATTCTTTTTTTGGTTTCCCAAGGATTTAATCCCTTTCAAGATGCGTCAAGCACATAAAGGGGGAACCTCGCCAACAGGGAATCGAACCCGAGTCCGCTACTTTGTAGTGACTATTCATTTTCACTAGACCAATCACCTGTTGGTTCTTCTACGTTATTCTAACTATTAATTATTAACATGTCTTGGATATGATTTATATATGTTTTGTTGTTCCTAATTCTCATGTCCAACACTATCATTACCACTTTTGAATACAAGCATTGATAGTTTACATTGTTTATACCAACCATAGAACTGCAAAGATTTTACGTTAAATATACTTTTGGTAAAAAAAATTGAACTGCTTACCTTTTAATAAGATTACCATTAAGCGGATATCTACTTACTCTTACATATCCATTCAAATTTGAATCTGAAGTTGTAAAAGATTTAGTAAAAATAAATCTTATTTAGCGTAAAATTTAATTTGTCACTCGACTTTAAGCACATAGAGCAATTGGAAACATGCTAGTAAATTTAATCAGTACAACTACAACCAAACTTATTCTAGCTATAAAATATATGAAGTTAAAAGTTCATATGTAAACAATAAAAGATTTCATGTGAAGTTACATATCTAGGGTAGTCAAATCATTTAGAATCAAGTTAGCAAAGAAATCCAAACTTCGCAATTTATTAATTTATGTACTCTTTAGTTTAGTTATAAAGGAACTGTTCATAAAGGTTTAATTATAAAGGTTTTTTCTAAGTTGACACTAACAGCTTCCGTAGCATAGTGGTAGTGCGTTCGCTTCGTAAGCGAAAGGTCGCGAGTTCGATCCTCGCCGGGAGCTTTTGTTTTCTGTATTTTAGGTCCATGGGCATTGATCTCAATTCTCATAGATTCTTGTGTATTTTCGGCCCATAGGATGTGATTGATCTCAATTCTCACATTACAGCCCATATACCCCATAGCAGCATCATCATACATATAAACTATTATTTTCATGTTTAATTGTTGTTGACGAAGTACATCCTTTATTTCATTAAGAAGCACTCTTCAAAAATCTAATTTGTGGTGGAATGCATTTCTCATCTCTAAAAATTTTAATGATCACATAAATGTTTTTCTCTTAATTAAATGGATGGCGTTTGGCGATTGGCTAAGTAATTCTTTTGCACGGCGATGAGTCATCACATCCTCCTCCTCCTCTAGACCTCCACCCAACGTTATACAATGTGACATCACCTAACAGGCCAAAATCGCATAAAGTGCTATATATATAGCGCTCGCAAAACACGAAAAAGGCATAAGTACCCCTGCCGCCTTTTGTGCGCTTTTTGCTATATATATATATATATATATATATATATATATATATATATATATATATATATATATATATACCATGCCTTAAACACCTATGACTAGAATATAATTAAATTTCATGCTAGTCACATGTAGTGAATGGAAGTTGCAATATATATAATTAAATTTCATGTTTTTTTAATTTCGATCCCCAGTAGTAGACTTGACATTCTCTTGATTTTGGTAGGCAAATTAATGGATGGACGTGCATGGCACTCGAACCCTTTATTGCACAGAGATTGATGTCTCCTGGATTTGATCGATATATGGTTGGGGACGAGAACCACCCCGTAGCTCCCCACCAGGTGTGTATCCTAATCCTCTCTTCGATCAGACTCCATCGTATCAATAACCAGCTGATCAATGGCTATGTTATGAATCACAGATCATGAATTGATGTGCTTGCATAATAAATTGTAATTATATGAGAAGAGACGACGAAATAATTTTGAGGAATCCTCATGAACTGTACGTTTTATTTTAATTTCTTCTTATGCCGAGATTTCCTTGATCGAATTGAACTATGGTGATTTTGGTTGGAATTGGATTTGGAAACTCCGCCCCTATAGTTGAAACATCTCAGTTTTTATTTCGCGGTAATCATCAATTTATGATTTTGCTCTAAACCCTTAACACGATTCATTCGAATGAGAATAAAATTTATATTAATTAAATAGAGTTGTCCCTTCTTTAGTATTTAGTTTTTGCACATGCACGTGCATGAACTACACCATTTTTCCTCCCAATATGTAATTTACAGCCACGAGGCGTGCACGTAGCATTTTCTATCATTAACTGACATTAGTTCCAAATCTAAAATTATGATACCAATTGATTCTATTATCATGCAAATTATGATATTATAAGTACCAAACAATATAAAACTTGATACCAAAAAAATTGATTGTATAATGTTGGGGAAATTTGAATTTATTATTGTAGTGCTATGGCACTTACAATGATTTATTTTGGAGATTAGAGTTACAATATTTTTTTGTACTTTTCTTATTGCTAAATGCCTAGATTATATAGAAATTTATAGGATAAAACCTACATGAATATAGTTTGATACATGAATTGAAATAAATAATATACTCCTCCTTTAAGTAGTATATATATATATGAATCTAATGAAAAGACAATATATACATATATATTTTCTTAGTTCATGTATATACACATTTAACTAAGTAATTATAACATAACCTTTTAACTTCTTTTCAAGTTGTAAATTAATATTTCCAACATCTAATACACCAAAATTGACTAGCTAGCTAGATTACCATGATATTGACACAAAACACAAAAATGCACAACCGCTCTTTGTGCGCTATTTGCTATAACATGCTTTTAACAACTATGCCAAGATTACAATTTCATGCTAGTAACAACTTGCAAGCAAATTGATAAATTTCATGTTTTTTTGGCATTGTCTTGATTTTGGCGGGCAAATTGTTGGACATGGCAGTCGAACCCTTTATTGCATAGAGATGCATGTCACCTGGATTTGATGGTTGGGGACGAGAATTGCACCCCGTAGCTTTTCCCACACACAGGTGTGCTTCCTCTCTTGAGACTCATATCAATAACTAAATATATATATGGTTATGTTATGAATCATGGATTATATTCGTACGCAACGTGCATGCATCATAGATCATGTATTCAGTCAAAACACTTTTGATTCTCACGTAATGTGTCGATCTCTGAGTGATGGATGATTAAATAAATTGAATTTGTGTTATGTGATGTACAAGAATTAAGTATGTGAAGATATTTTTACTAGCATTGGGGGAAAATGGAGTTGTATGTCCCTTTATTTATTTTTCGTGCATGCACGTGTGTGAGATGTGCCATTTTTTCTTTCAAAATGTAATTACAGTCACGTGACGTGCACGTGGGCTTTCCTATCATAATACTAAAAAATCTATTTTCTCTAGTAAATTAAATTTTCTAATTAATATAATTTTCTCACGGGTAACCAATTACCGGAAAAGAGCCAACCCTAAAGTGATTTGGGCCATTTGGCTTATCCAGCCAACTCAATATAGATTATAGATGCATCCCAATGGGGACCCTCCTATAAGAATTTTGCATGTGGTCCCTTCATAAACCCTAATTGCTATTTACACCTATATTTTTCTTCTTTGTCTTTTTTCTTAATTCAGGACCACACACTATATATATATATATATATATATATATATATATTTTCGTTTAATTTACTATTTTCCTCTTACGCCAGTTTCAAGGGTCCTTTAAGATTAAGCTTACTTTGTTGGATCTTGTGTAAAGTTGACATTACTAAAATCTGTCTTTTTCACCTTAGAACAAAACACTTTTTCATCATTTTCTTCTTCTTCTTCCCACTTTATCTTTTTCTTTCTAAGTATCCCTTTTCTTTCTCATCTTATCAGAGACGGATTGTTACCCTTAATTAGGTCTAGTCTGAAATACATTTATTTGTATGATTGATAATCAAATCAAATCAAATCAGTACTGTATTAACGTGCTAGAAACATCCAAAACAATAATATATATGTACTAGTATTAGAAGATCCTTCAGTATGTAATAAAACGAAGCATAGAAATTAAAACTTAATTTTCAATATATATGTATAAATTAAAACTTACAGTGTACCTGTTATGTTCATCAAGTATATATGATGATGACATGACTGGATTCATTTTACTTCTCTCAGAAGCATATATACTGTTCTCAGCACTAACAATAAATCAGATTTAACCGAAAGGAGCTAAAATATCAGACACAATATTTATCAGCTGGTACACCAAAAAGGCTTCATTCCACGAGCAACTGCAAGACTTTCACGATCAATGTAGATCAAGTGTAGGTCAAATTAATTCACCATGAAATCTGAATATATATATATATATATAGTTTTTAATTAAAAGAAAAAAAAAAGAAGGGTATCTTGGGTTGGAACACATTGTCTAGCTTTAATTATTTTGTGAAGGGAGAAAATGGAATGGCCTAACTGCAGGTTGAGTAGTAGTAATAGCAGTAGACTCAGAATTTGCTAACTGTAGTGAACCCTCATGAAAATGCAATTCTGAATTATTAGTACTATTTCCGATGTGGGATGGAAAATAAGATTGTGTACCTCCTCCTCCAAGGCTAAAATTCATGTGGTTCATATCTTCCCCCCCATGGCTTCTTGTCGGGATAATATTATGAGATAGTGTCAAATTTGATATTGGATCCCATCTAACAAATGAGTTGTATGGTACACTAAAATTGTTTGTTGTTGAGACGAATGAATCTTGATTTTCTTGCATGTTATTATCAAGCTGATCTTCCTCATGATTCTGCATCGGTACAGTCGTCTGGAGATTTGGTGCAATAAAACTTCCTTGAGGGATTTGAAGTGGAGGCAATTCATCAATTTCATTTTTCGCAGCATTAAGTAGCCAATCCACAACTTTGCTTGGTTGGTTGAGACCTAACCGGTCTTGGAGATCATATAATTGAATCGCGGTGGGTACAGATAGCCTCACACGACGGTCTCTTAGGCCTCTTACGGTGCAGACTTTGCTGTGCCTGTCTTTGCCTCCAAAGGCACGAGACACGCGCACGATTCGAGGATCTTTTAACCTCGACCAAGATGTTGTTGAACTAGATGATGCCTTGGAGGTTTTAGTAATATCAGTCGTGTTGTACTCTTGCTTTGTGGTGTATTCCGATTCATCTCTTCGAATCATCTTATCTTATGGCTCTCATAATAATTAGGAGAAATTAAATTTATTGAAAACCCTCTTTCTTAATCTGCATATATAGATGGTAAAAGGGAATTTACACATGTAAGTATTAAGAACAAAAAATGAAAATTAATTATATTCATCTTATGATATATGTCCCTAGCTACTGAAACTAATTATAGACAAAATACGTACAATATAATTATGAAATTAAATATTTGAAATAAATCTCAAGAAACAAGGTTTTAAAAGGAGGATTCAAGAGGTACTATGTCATATATATATATATATATATATATATACCTTTACTTTTAAAGGAAAACAAACTTATAGAATACCATCATGTAGTAGTATAACCAAGAATATATATATTAAATTAATTAATTACTTACATAAGTTCTTCCGGAAAGCTTCTTGGAAAGAGAGATATAAACTTCTAATTCAGTACTAGTACTGTGCCTTTTTTCTTATTCAGAACTCAGCCCTAAAATCCATATATATGATAGTTTCAGAGAGGAAATTTTCATTTAATTTAATTTCACATAGAGTATATATGTACTTATAGAAATAGAAAGCTGAATAAATGATACTATGATAAAAAGAAGAAGATGCCGGTCTTGAACCGACCATGGTTTATGGAGAAATGAAAGAAATGGTATAGAGACGGCCACGTGTACATTGGCATCTATGAGATAAATCAAACTCTCCTAATCCGCCTACTAAAATTATAATGGCTTTGATGCATTAAGTTGTAGACATTTAAATAACATGTCATGGTAGCACAAATACTATATATATTGAGTCCATTGAGGAAGATTATATATGTATAAGAGGTTTTTTCTTTTTCCTAATATCAAGGGGACCATTTTGAATTTTTTGCATATTAATTTGGAAAAGATGGGCTTAATGCTTTATCGACAACTACAAAAGGCATTATGGCTAGAGTTCCTTTCACATGTTATTGACATATGCACGCCTGTAACTTCAGGGATGATAACACAGGAGTACATAGACTGAAGTTTTTGTGTTAAATACTACTTATTAACATACCGGCTTTATTTGGATGAGTTTTGGTCCAGTTTAGCAGTTTCGTGAGATCAGATAAAAACATTTTTAGATAAATTTTGCTAGACCCAGAAAACTCATCACAAATATACACACAAACTCATGAAATCTATAAAATATTAATTTGACAATTATCATCTATTTTTTCCACAAACTCTCTAAAAACTCAATGATTTGAAACTTACCACCTATTTTTTTCCCAAACCCCAACATCCAAAATCAGTCCAAGTGATGTTTCAATTTATTCAGAGCCACTAAACATAACCAAATGAGGTTTCAAATGTTTCACCAAAACCACTCAAACTATTTTTTTAAAACTGAGACCCACGAAATCGGGTCAAAACCCATCCAAATAGGCTCATATATTTGATTGGATGTGTTGACCTGGTTATTGACATCGCAGTGGGATAGGCTCGAGATGGCATGGACCTACACAATCAAATCGTAGCATTTAATTAGTCTGATGTTTAGTTTTAACGATTTGAGTTGCATCTTTGTTATCAATTATAATTACTTTAATTTTAACACAACAACAAATATTTGGTTCTACAATTGATATCATAGTCAACATGTATCACAACCGTGTTCAACTACCCCACAATTACCCTCGTCACGGAGAGACTAGAGATACTGGAACGCCCCGAGTTGATCAAAGCGGTTAATTAATTTTGAGTAGTTTAAAGATTTGAATTGCATTATCGGTAGATATTTATCGAATATATTCTTGTGTTACTATGACACGAGAGGACCTCACTATATATATAGATTTGCGATATATCTGTAGAGGGCTAATTTGGTGGCTCTAATTTTTTTTCAAGACCATAGCTAGCCGTGTTGAACTTTCTTTCTATGAAGTGGAAAGAATCTACAATGATGTTTTTTGGCATCATCAGATGATTAGACTGAAATATACGGTAGTCTGATCAATTGCTTACCAAATTAAATATCTAGCACACAAATCTTAAGTAGCACATTCTTGGCAGGGCATGCATATAAAAGAAAAAGGTCATGGCCGGTCTAGGAAGAATATGAAATAAATAAACATTTAAAATGCGAAATTAAGTAAAGCAACGTGGGCGATTTGCACCCGGACCCACTAAAATTTATCGTAGTTACATAAAAATTGTTGTGATTTCAAAATTACAAGAACAATATCCTTATAGGTTTTTTTTTTTTGAAATATTTTCAGAAATTGCAAGGGGTGTACTTGTAAGGATTGTTGAGGTTGTAAAGGTTTTTTGGTACATAGTCTATACTAGAAGGGTCTCCTCGTAATTTTTGAAAAGTCAGGAATTTTTTTTTTAAAATGATTAAACCTTAGTGTAAGTTATCCTTAAATCAATGAACTACCTTTTAACTGCGTGGGGTCCATGCAGGCCACAACCAAGTACAAAAAACTTGTTATTAATATACTTCAAAAGCTCGTCTTGATCATGAAAATGTTGGCCTGCAGCAAGAATGGTTTGAGATCGTGGCTTACTTTTGTATCTTAGTGCAGGGAGGAAAAGTAACCGAAAATGCAAAAATATACTATGTACATGAAAGTTTTATATTTGAATGGTACGATTTTTATTAACTATATTGACAGATAACTGAATTATATTTTACATTATCAGAATTATATTTTACATTATTTCTGTTGTCTACTGTTCAGGTTTTTAATTTCTTGAACTACATTAAATTATACTACCCTATGGTTAGCTAATTAATTATATTTAATCCCTATAAAGTCTAATTTTATGAACAAAATAATTGACCATATTATAGGAGACCAAAAAAATTAGGTTAGGAAGAGGTTGAAAAGTCTCGAGAGCGTTTTGGCATGCATTTCCTTTAGTAAATATATTTACATATATATTAATAACGCATTTACTTTTCTAATTTATAGTACGTACAGAGTCTTTTAAGATGATGTTGAAATAAAGAAACAAACGTTTACATATTCATGTTTTTTTGTTCTTATAATTACAAACAAACAAAAAAATAGATCTAATAATTAAAACTAGGTGTTCAAAATTATTGTTACCTCATCTTATTGTATGTGACCGCCTCTAACATCATTCCTCTTGGCCATTGTTGTACACTACAAAAAACTAAAATACAATGTTAAAATTATCGCGATATATATATATATATATATATATATATATATATATATATATATATATATATATATATATATATATAATATTAAGTGAACTGGCACTAATAACCATATTACTATTAAGTTTTCATTATTGATATTTTGTAGTTATGCAAGGCTATTCAAGTCTAACTTAATCCACCAACAGGTGATTGGTCTAGTGGAAGGGACTAGTCACTACAAAGTAGCGGACTCAGGTTCGAATCCCTATTGGGAGAGGTTCCCACATTATGTGTCCGACGCGCCTCGAAAGGGATTAAACCCTTGGGAAACCAAAAAAAAAAAAAAAGTCTAACTTAATCCCTGTCATTGGAACTTCTCTCAGCAAGAATCAAATTGAGGATTAATATTTTTAATTAGATCAATCACTCGTTGATTTCATTATTGATATTTAGTGATACGTAATAATAAACCAAATCTTATAACTAATCATAAAAAATAAAAAATCGTTAGATTTTCATTAGAAATGTGTCAGTGACAACTTTCATTATTTGTAGTTGTCGTTAGAATTTTCCTGTTGAGTGTTAAATACATGAGTTAATCGTATTTTCTTAATTAGGAGATTATAGTAATTTACCCTTGTTTGTTTATAAGTTTATCAAATTCTCTATCTGTATTTAATTGTATATAATATTAAAGAAGCATTTCTTTTTCAAAATTTAGGTCTTATTATAAGTGATTTTGAATTAAGAGGAGTAGATCAAAACCAAAAACATTTATTTCAAATTTCCAAAAAATTAAGAAAACACCCTTTACCATATTAATTCAACCAATAGTTCAAGTTTCTAGGAATATTAATGCATTCACACATCTTAAATCACAATTATTGATGCTTTAAATTACGTACTTACAATTATTTAAAAAAAAATAAAAAATTTACGTACGTACATGCATTCATCACATGGCAATGTACAAAAAGCTAGAATTAAAACAGAACAAGAAAAAGTACTCAACTCATTTCTGTCATTTCAGTGTTAGGCTGTTAGTAAGGCCATCTCCAATGGATGAGGGCTAGCCTGGGCTCGGGATCCCCGAGGCCTGCCTGGTCGTCTCCGTGGTGGAATTAATTTCATTTTTTGCCTCTGCCCACTCTCATCATTTAATATTATAGTTTTAAATTTTTTTTAATATTAATATTAATAATAGTAATTATTATTAGTACTCGTAATTTAATTATTAATTATATAAAAATATTAAATTAAAGAGAATAAATAATTAAAGTAACTTAAAATTAATACATAATACACAAACACATTAATTTCGGGTTTAGTACTTGTAATTAAATTATTAATTATATTAAAATATTGAGTCATTTTAGAATTTTTAAAGTCATTAATTACCAAGTCACTATTATTAAAAAATAATGTACCAAAAAAAAAAAGGAAATATCTAATTTGAGACTAAATGTTCATATTATGTTAAATATAATTACTTATTATATTTTGTTATCATGGTACAAATTTTAATTTTTAAGGTTGGTGGCAAAATTTTTGGGTTTAATTAACAATTGATTAATGTTTTTATGATTTTCTTACCATGCATAATAAAATCATTGTGTTGGCATAAATTACGGGTTTAATTAGATACTATTAACTGAAAATTTATATATATAAGTATATCATAATTATATAAAGTAACACATTGAGTAATATATAACACATTAATTAAAACATATCACATTAATTAAAGTTACACTTTAATTATACAACTAACTAACATAAATATCACATTAATTATACAACTAATTAAACCTCATTAAATATAATCAACAAACAAATTTTAAACCTTATTAATGGAAAGATGGAAAGAAACAGGCGTGTACTCATTAATTGAAAGAAACACGCCTGTATCTCATTAATTGAAACAGATAAATTACAGGAAAAAAAAAAAAAGGAAAGCTACCAATCAGGTGCCGCCACATGGCGGCACCTGTTTTAAATAGGGTCCCCGCCCGTTGCAGCCCTGAAGCCGCCCCGCCCCGAGCCCCTCTTCCATCTCCAATGGTTTCTCCTCCAAAGCCCCACCCCGGAGATGGCCTAATCAAATCACTATTAATTAAAGGAAACCTGCGTCCATTTGTTTAATTATATTTTTCATTTCCTGCATAGCAGATTTTTTTTTGCATAAAAAGGGATAATAGAAAGAAAACAATTGTTTTATAATATTATTTGGTTAGGAGCGACATTTCCTTCTAGGTTTCGGGGAAAATTTCTTAAGTATTTAGTTCTAGCCTGAAAAAATCGGTACTACCTCTTATGCATAATAATTTTCGGGTATTTAGGAACCTTTTAAATAATTTGAATTTTTTGAGGAAAAAGCGAATTATACACCTAAAATACTCTTAATAAAAAACAGAAATGATTAGATAGAGTTTTTAAGTTTAATAAATAAGGACAAAATTAGAAAATGAATAATTAATATTGCATTGAGATCCTAAAACGATAAATATTTTAGAAAATAAATCTCTAAAACGACAATAATTATGAAACAAAGAAAATATTATGTACGGCTCGCTTCACTTTCACCGCAATAGCATTGAGAATTTCGAGATAGTAGTTGAAGGATATAGATCAAATTTTAAGGGTACCCCATTTTGCATTATTGCCAAATAAATGGTCCCCAGATCTTAGACAGAAGACTATTAATCAGAGTTTCAGGGATGTATCATTAATATCCCTTTAATTTATTAGCCCCATTTTCTAATTTGAAGTTTGAACCATAGCATATATATATATCTGCATCCCCGCCCGGCCCACCCCACCGGCTGTACGTACAATTTTTATTTTTCTTCTAATTAACTTACTATATATATATTTATACTATACCACATTTATCATATGCATGCTCAACTCTCGTACGCCATTTTTTATCTTTTAATTAATTTGTCAATATATATCTTCAGACTTAGATTCTGTTCTCATATATATTTCGAATTGAATTGGGTCGAGTGTGACATATGAAATGGATAAGGAACTAAATTCTCTTCCATGAGTCATGCATGATAGCTCAATTTTGATGCTAAATTGATGAAGGCCTAGTTTTTAATTATGCTGTTTAATTAATTTGTAGCTTTCTCGAGTCGTGTATTTGTTGGAATTTTAAGCTTTTAAAATTCAAAATAATAATTTGTAACAATTAAATTGATTGTGTACCCTAAATACCATAATTCCTCTTTATTGTCATTATGTGGCTATTCAAAATTATTTGACCTTAGAGGTCTCATTCACACTATAAATAGGGGTTAGTTACACGGGCGGATCCACTAAGAGACAAGGGGCCCCCCCTCAATTTTTATTTTTTTATGTAGTCATAGTTATTATTATTTCTTTTAAAAAAATAAATAAAGCCTAATAAATTGGCCTAATCCCAACCCAAGTTATAAAATTTTAGTCCAATTAATAACACAATTCACTTTAATAATAAATCACTCTACCCAATTTTTCAGCCCAAATAAAAGATCAAGATATAGTAAATGTTATGAAATTAGTCAAATTAGCTAAGGATTGTCTTCAAGAGACAAGAGATGATGGATGAGGACCTTTGTTGGAGGAAGTTACTCCTTTTTTATTCTAAGAATGAAACTGAAAATCCTTTAATGAGTAATATCTATGTTCTATATGGTAGGCCAATGCGTAGGATTGAAGAATTACAAAGTTGAGAGATTCAATTCGATGATAGATAGACAATTTCAAGAGTTGAACAACCGTTTCAATGAAGTAAACACATAGTTGCTTTTTGTTGTTGCATGCTTAAACTCATCAATCGATTTGAGGTTTTTGACAAAGAAAAACTTGTCCATTTTGCCGAACTTTATCCAAATGACATCTCTTTTCTTGAGCTCTCGGTCCTTCCCAATCAACTTGAAAATTATATTAGAGATGTTCGATCAAGTGATGATTTTTCTAGCTTGAAAGGGATTGGTGCTTACTAAAAAGATGGTTGCAACTAAAACGCATGTCTCATTCTCGATGGTTTACAAACTTGTGACATTGACGCATATTCTACCCACTGCAATTGCATCAGTTGAGAGAACTTTTTTCTGTTGTGAAGATAATAAAGAATCAACTTCGTAACCGAATGGACGATCAATGGTTAAAAGATAGTTTAGTTGTCTTTATAGAGAGATACATATTTAATAGTATTTCAAACGATACTATCATGGACCGATTTCAAAAGATGAAAAATCCTCGTGGTCAATTATTAAAATAAATACGTAGATATTTTGGGTTCTTTTTGGACTATAATGAGAAATTATATTTAACTAAAGTATCTCTTGGAGTTTATTTTTGTCAAACTCCATCTCTCCGTTTTTGTATTGAGTCATATATTTTCTCGTAAATAATATAAGCTTTAAGTTCAATAGTTTGATTGAATTTTTTTTTTTTTTTTAATTTAGCCCCCCCTAACCAAAAATCCTGGATCCGCCCCTGGTTAGTTATCTTAGGAAAACACACACCTCACTAGCCTAATTTGCTTCACAAAAAATTATACTATTTTCTACAAATTACTTGGGCACTTTAGACAAAGTTTGGTTCATTGTTTTCTCGTGAACGTGCTTACGGGAAGACTCCGGCGAGGCCAAATGTTTTATCTTGGGGAATCGATTAGCCACCAATACCTGCACGAGGAGAGACAATCGTTTTCTTAGGACAAGCGTCTACTGACATGACTCCGGATCAGACTAGCCGTTTTACTTTTAAATTTTTACATTATTCTTGTCTAAATTACTAATTTCATTATACTTGTGATTTGTGATTGTTATAAAAATAAACCAAATTTTCCAACAGTATTAATATTTAGAACATGAGATAAACAAGTACGTGGATGGGTCACCATCTTCGCTAACTCCACTACACCACCTTCCACCGCAACACAGAGGGTCGGTTTCGGTTTCTTTAATTTTCTTATTATGTCTTTATCTTCTTTGTTCTGAATATATACTTCAAAAAATAATTAATGTGTTATTTTGGAATGTATTTTTGGATAATCTGAGGAGGGTATTTTAGGTTTTTATGCCTAAGTTCTAAATCTTAAATGCATCTCCTTTAGTGAGCAACAATACATAAAAGCCTTTTTGTTTCTAAAAAAAAAGAGGAACTACAAGCTTTATGCATGGATCATTTCCATCTTTTCTGTTGAAACATCGAAATTTTTTCGTTCTTGGATCAATGGAAATGAAAATAAGATGTATTTTCGAAACTTTATATTTGCCTTGAAACTTTCTCTATTTCTTAATATAGTAATTTTTTTCACAATTTTTCCTAGTGTTTCCGAAACATTTGAGAACTTTTCGAAAAGTTTCCAATATTCAGCTAACCGAAACATACATCGAAAATGAATCTTTGATCCACGCTTATAAGTGAACCGTTTTGATCGCTATTTATTTTCGTAAAGGAATAATCTATCCATTCTAGCTTTATACACCAGTGGACAAAATTGTCCAATAGATATATTTAAGGATAGCCGGAAAAACCCTAGGTTTAGGGTTATTATATAATTACTATTGAAAAAAAGGAAATAGATCATTATACCACTATAATTTCTACCTTTTTTCTAATAATCATATATATATTTATAATAGTTAGTGTACAGACCCACCAGGGTTAGTAGCTCTTAAGAATTTAAGATTGATGCTCTAAAATTAAATTAAAGAAATGCATGCACCTAACAAAATTAAACGAGCGATAGATCATCATAAAGAAACTAAAAGAGATCGACCAAAGATTACTTAGTGAACATAAATATAGGGCCACTCTTTAAAGCATTACATGTAGAAGGTACTTTTAATTTGCCCCTTTTTTCTTTTTATAATTTTGTTGGTAATTGATGACATGCAGACAATGCCAGTTGAAATTTAAGCGTGGTGTGCTGTACTTAAAGTTAGCATGTGAAAGTTTAATGGGTGTCGGGAAGGTTAAAGAAAATAATTAATCTTCAGACAACATGGTTAGAACTTTTTGTTCTGATTTATCTTAATGTTTTTTTTTTAAAAAAAACTTTATATCTCATATTACTCTCGACATATTCACAATCGAAACTTTTGAAAATATAACAAACAAAAAAAAAAATCATATCGAATTCAAAGTGTCATGCTGTTATTAATTACTTAATATTCGTATGACGAAGGAATAGTTTTCTTTTTCCTCTAAACTAAAAAACCTTTGGTAATTTCTCCTCCAACCAATAGAAAATATCTCATTAACGCGGCTAATCCCATGCATATTGTATAGACCTCTGGTCGAACAAATTACATAAGGCAAAAAATCATTTTTGGCACCATAGAATTAGGCGTTTTTCAATTTTGGTAACATGGTATCAATTTTGGTACCAATTCTAACTGCCATTTTCAATTTTGGCACTTCCGTCATTTGACTGTTAAGTCAACTGACGGAAGTACCAAAATTGAAAAGGGCAGTCAAAATTGGTGTCAAAATTGACACAATGGTACCAAAATTGAAACACGGCTAGTTTTATGGTGCCAAAAATGAATTATTATTCATAAAAGTTGAATTTATTAAAAAAAAAATATTTATTCATAAGTTTCATAATACTTCTAATTTTAAATTAAGGAATATCTCTTGAGATATAGCCAATAAAGAAAACTAAGATCAACTCCTTTGGCTAAACGTAAATTTGAGAATATAAATATATTATACATTCTCATATACTATGCATACTTATTTAAAGTATTTTATTTTAACTATGGTTATATAAAATTAGTTTATTTATTATTTTATTCATATTTTTTTTATATAGCACATCAATGCAGTTTATTGATTTGTTCATTTATTATTTCAACTCGACTTTCAAATATGGTTTAAAAGGTGTCTATATAATTTCGGAGGATTTAAAGGGAATCAATAAATAATCGCTTCTAACTCTTCAAAATGAGAAGAAGTAATGCATCTAAGCAACGTCTCCGTTATTGGAATAATAAGGAGAAAAAGAGAAAGAAGAAAATGAGAAGAAGGCAACTTACAATTGAAATAATTAAGGATACAACTGAAAAGCGAAAGTTTATATCAGAAGATAATTGTATATTTTTATTCAACCAAGTGATTTTTATCTTTGAGTTAAGATCAAACTAAAGACTTAAAAGACGTTTTTCGTTGAATGTTTTGTCATCATAAAAAAAAAGGGGAATTGTTGGATGAAGTTGAGTCAATGTAATAAGGAGTGGTTTTGATGATAACATGTGTAGCAAAAAAAAATTATTATTATTGTGTACCTAAATATTTTTTATAATATTTTTTTTTACTATTTTTTTATTCTTATTCTTATTAAAATGGGAATGACATAAATTGTGAATTGGAAATAATTGGTGAGGGGAATTGGCAAAAAAATCATTTTTGACACAATAGAACTAGGAGTTTTTCAATTTTGGTACTATTGTGTCAATTTTGGCACCAATTCTTACTGACCTTTTCAATTTTGGCACTTCCGTCAGTTGACCTAACATTTTGGCACTTCCGTCAGTTGACCGGTCAACTGACGAAAGTGCCAAAATTGAAAACAACATTCAGAATTGGTACCAAAATTGATACCATGGTACCAAAATTGAAAAACGCCCAGTTCTATGGTGTCAAAAATGAATTTTTGCCAATTACATAATATCATAAAGAGCTACTCCTAATAATTCATCCATTCAAAATCAAGAAAATGGTTCTATGGCATCGAGATTTGGAAAAAATATCATCACAAAAAAATTAAACAAAATTAAATCAAAAGTAATAAGAGCCGATTAATTCGAAACAAACGCCCAAGCGGAGAAATTATAAGCTGCTAAATTGGTTAACAATAGGGTATATATCGTTTAAGTAATTTAATTAATGCATGGAATCTTGCCTGCTTTGCCACAAATTATAATTCTCGGTGAAAATTTGACCTTGATCTAGATAGTTCTGGTTATTTACTCCACAAATGGAACGAATTGCATTATTTGCTGTTATATATATGAGCAAAACTGCTTTTTTACCGCATATACAATATAGGAAATTAAAGATTATTTGGTGCATTCGTTAGATATATGAGGTGGCCCAACCAATGGTTAATATTAGTTTAAATTAGTTTCTATATATCGTTACACGATGGCGATGATATCATGGAGTTAACTTCTTCTTATATTAATGAATAAAATTTAATCATATCTCCTACTTGTGCTGCATCACGTTATCCGTGCAATTGATGCATCAAACAATTATTCCACCACCAAAGGGTATGCACTTTCTTTTTTGGGTTTCTCAAGGGTTTAAGTAATACCGTTTGATGCCGCGCCGGACACATAAATTGAGAATATTTATAACTTGGATTAGCTATCTTGTAGTGTCTAGTCATTTTCACTAGATCAATCACATACATGTTGATAAGAGTATGCAATTTTGGTATATGAAATGCTGCAATGTACATTTGATCATTGTTGGATAAAATTTTTAGGACAAACAAAGTGTGCGTCAATGAATGTTCATTTGAACAACGAAAATTTGCCGTATACAAAATCCGAAAATCTGATTTAGGGAGGGACCGTCAAATATTTCATATTAATTAATATCAAATATGAAAATCTGATTTAGGGGGGGTAACCGTCAAATATTTCATATTAATATCAAATCGATTTTTGGTGTTAAATTATTATACTAAATGTTCATTTATGTGGTTAGACTAGCGCCTAGTGAATTATTTCGTCGAAGTTTTATACAAAGATCACCTATATTTACAAGCAAAATAAACGTGTGAGTATAAAACCAAATCAAAGATCACTCTAATTATTAGGAAAATAAATGATCAGTGACATGATAATAAATAGTGCAAATATATATATACATTTATTTTGTGGTTGAATGAATTTGTAAAGCAAGACTAGAATTTTCCTAAATGTATATATGAAAGATATGCTCTTATAGAACTTTTTATATGTAAAGAGAACGAGATAAATTCAAAAAAAGAACAGGGCATGCAGTCCACTTTTTCAGCAATTTTTGTGTATATTATTTTCTAATAGGAGCATTAAATCACTCACTTAATTTTATCTTTTTTATTTGTTCTTCCATCTAAGTTTGCATGTCATTTTCTCTGGCTAAACAGTAACAGATGATTAATTGAATAACTGCATGTACGAACAGAAGAGGCAGATGAACAGTATATATAGATGTGACAATTCTGAGATATATCCGTCCAAAATTGGGACGGGACCGGCCTATTATACGTACGCTCTTGATTAATCTAATATATATAGTAGTAAGTAATTGGAGACCGGATCGGAGTTGTACAAATACAAATACTTTGGTAGTTTATGCTTGCAGTGCAGCCTTTCAAATTCAAAATCACAAAACAGTACGTACTGCACATTGCACCCAAAGCCCTTTTTAAGCTATGACCATATACGTACGTACCCATCGCCATCAGCAAGCGTGCATGGTTTCCTATTATAACCAAACACCAATTCCGGCCACAACACTTAATTTACAGGAACACTCAAGTTATATATATATATATATATATACTAATTTGTTTTGTGGTCCGTTTATGTTTGGACTCAAGACCCTTTTAATTTGCGGATTAATATTCTTAACTATGAGTTTGAGAAGCAAATTACACTACCCATCGAAGCCCTTTTGGATGAGGAAAAAAAAAATGTTTTAGAACCCTCAAAATTTCACTGACTGGCAAGGTGTGGCCGTAGTATTCAGCTTGGAAGAAATCACGGAGCTACATGACTATTGTCCACCTAATTGAGGAAGAAAGATTTTGAATCGAGTTTTGACATGAAGTATATAAAGAAGAAATAAAAGAATATGGAACGGAAAAGAAACAAAAAAAAAATGAATATTTTTTACGATATACAATATTTTAATCCATGCAATATTTATTTGTAAAAAAAATGCAATATTTGTTCGAATTTTGGAAGAGTGGTTTGGAAAACATGGTGGATGTAGTTTTTTTTTGGAAGAGTTTAAGTTGTAGGTGTAAGATTTTATATCAAATTATGTTTGCATTTGAGATGAGTTGTGTAAGAAATAGATTACTTTATGTCAATTGTAAAGTTTATGTAAGGTTTTTTTAAAGATAAAAAAATATCATTGTTTGTTTGGTTTTGGATATAATAGTTTGAAAAAATTAAAAAAATAATTAATTTATTTCAAAAAAAATTAAAATAACATTTATCTCGCTTTTCTCAAACATAATTTTTTAAAAAGATGTCAAACAAACAACCAATTTATTTTACAGGAAAAAATACTCTTATCATATATCATATATCATATATATATATATATAGGAGAATGGTGTTTGACTCAATTTGGACTCAATTCTCTTTTCTTAGAGTTTTGAATTTTTTTTAATCATAAAATAGTTAGTTATTTGGCAAGTAAGCATTAATGGTAAATTTAAATATTTTCAGAATATTTTGAAATTGTTAATAATGATTTCCTTTCTTTTGTATACAAATTATTAATTATTATAATATCATTAAACCGTAAAATGAATACATTAAACCGTAATATTGAAACTCCCTACAAATCATGCTAATTATTAGGAATTCTACATAAATTTGTTAAATATGCAAGATTATAACGTATTCAAATTTAATCTCCCTACAAATCATGCTAAATTTTAGGAATTCTACAAACTATGAAGTGTTTCTCATTATTTTCCTAAATTTTAGTGTTTCTCATTTATTATAATTTTACGTACCTATTCAATGATAATAGGAATTTTGAATTTGTCCTCCTTATAAAAGAAATCTCTGACCTCTCAATTCATGAGTTTTCATTATTAATTCAGCCATTGTATTTTTTTTCATCTCATGCGTTCTATCTTTTTCTCACTCATTCTTTTTTTTTTCTGAAAAAAAATAAAAATTCATTAGCTATTCACTCTTATCTTGCATTGTATTTAGTTTATTTTGTATCATAGACGCCAATTTTTCTTCTTCTTCTTCTGTTGATTTAGGAACATTATTCACTCATCTCTTGCATTGTATTCAGTTTATTTGCTATCATAGACACTAATATTTTTCTTCTTGTGTTGATTTCAGGAACATTATTTAAGGTGAAAACAAATGAATAACTACGAGGAAAGTGACATGCATATGCATTGATTTTATTCGCGACCAAGAAAGCAATACATTTAACATATATAACTAAGATTACAAGATTTGGGAATAAATATTAGAGGTATCATACCAGAACTTTTAATGGTTGAGATAAGTTTCTAACTTATTTGATTATAATTTCATTGTCTGACTATGAATATTTTTGGGATATGTTATATATTATGAACGTTCATCTTGGTTTTATGGACTAAAATTATTAATATTTTCGTATTTTTATTGTTTTTTAATTTTAATTTTAATTTTATTTTTAATGAATAATGTTTCTATCGTGTTTCTCAACATACATGCAAGTTCCATTTGATCACATTTCCATCATGAATTCTATTTTACTTATATTTGCATAATATCAACTATTCTATACTATATATCATAGCATAACAATCCATTGAACGTAATGCCATAATTTTGATTGAGTGCAGATTTGGATATTTTTTAATTTTAGCAGATCTTATATTTATTTTTATTTTTTTAAGTTAACGTGTTTATTGAGAAAAAAAATCATTTATTTTTCTTCTTTTGATTATCTTATATTCAAAAAAAATTAAAATTTTGTAATCATGACAAATACATTTTTGTTTGTATTTTGCATCTTTGAATTTTTTCATTTGAAGGGTGGGTGTTGACTCGAATTGAGTGTTTTGACTAAAATCCTAATTTTCTAGAGTTTTGATTTGTTTTTTAATCTTACAAAATTCTATTATTAGTAATCTCTTAAAATCAATTTCATCTCTTACATTAATTCTACACAAACAGGAATGTCAAAACTAAATTAGTGTGCCAAATAAATGATATTAATTCCAACATAACTAATTTATGCGTAACGTAAGGAGGAAATTACAAAATCCTCTCCAGAAACACTCTTCCAAAAAGAATCATAATTAATAAAAAAAAAGTAGAGGTAAATTCATAATAAGAAACTTCCAGTTTTAGTTGTCCATCAGTTCATAATGTTTCTGTTTTTTATTATAATTTTTACATATCAACTAAGCAAAACTAAAACATAATTTCAGTTTCAAATTTTAAAAATTCCGAAAATACAGCCATTAATATGAAATAAGTTTAATACCTTGATTGATGCAAATAGAAAGTCAAACAAATAACTTGATTTATTATATTTAAATATTTCCGTAAATTTAGCTATTAAATCATTGTACTCCTTAGAACTTACATAAAACCTCTTATATAAGAACTATGTATTCTCTTTTGCAAAAACTAGAGTATCAGTGTGAATAGTCCAATGTTAATTTTTATTCCTTCTTTTGGTTCTTTATATCAAACTTGAAATCCAACAATATATATTCTACATCTTTGCTACAGAAGATTATGAAGTTATTTCCAATTTTAGATGTGATGTTCATCATGGTCTCCCTACATCAAGTACCAATTTGGTGTTTATAGGTTTATTTTTTTTTTCTTTTGAAAAATTATTTTTACTTAATTTGATATGGTTTTGCTTAATATAATTACACTTAAATGTTTACTTTAATGTCCATAGATAATGTATATTTGTTATAATTGTTATATTTGTATGTGTATAGGGCGTCTATATACTTGATAAATTACAAACATTTTGTGGTTATTTTTTTTAATATTCTTACGTATATAAAATCTTCTCATTTAGTCTTGCTTTTGTTGTTTTAATTATTCTATTTTTCTTCCAAACATCATATTTTATGTGTTCTTGAGTTATTTTATATATACATATATATATATATATATATATATTATGTTATTGAGTTTGCTTTTGAATTTATTACATCCCCGTATAATTTAAAGATTTTTTTTGGAACACTTTGATTGCTTATTCTCTTTTTAGTAGATTCTATTATGTTTTCTCTTAGTACTAAATTTTTTTTTATGATTAATATGTTTAGGCTTGAGAAATTAATTTGACACGCCTAATTATATGAATGTTTTTAGTTATTTCTCATTATAAATTTTCTGTCCAGTTAATTTTCACAATCAATAGAACTTGTGTTTATACCTTCTGAGCCTTCGACGACTGGAGCTAAAAACAATGCTAATGCAATTTCAGTTATATTCATCATAAATTTTTTGTCAAATTATTTTTCAAAAACAACAGAATTTGTGTTTATACCTTCTGAGTCTTTGGGGGAGCTAAAACAATGCTAATGCAAGTGAACTTCGTGATAGGCCATAATTGAAGGAAAGTGACAAGGGTGATTCGAGCATGGTGATTTTAGCCATTGCGAGTGATTGTGTTTCTAGAGCAAATTATGGGAGCATCATCAATGATATCAAGGAAACAAGATTGACTTTTGACTCTTTTACAACTAGGCATACCCGACTCAAAAGAAATAAAGGTAGCTCATGGAATATTAGAGTTATCATTTGGAAATACGTTTGACTCAGTTATTTTTCATTCACAACATTGTAACTTTAGAAATAGCTTGATGAATGGAGATTATTTTTCCTCATAATTGTATTTGTATAAATTGAAATGTAAATACTAATTTGTATTTTTAGTCTTGAAAATATATTAAGGTCCTATCATAATAATTTAGAATTACAAAATAATGATGAATGATATATAGTGTATGGCAATTTAAGTAGTACTCTTATTTATATTTTGTTGAAGTACTATTTTAAAATTATTTGAATTTTCGATATTATTTTTTTTCTTTTGATAACCCAGGTGTACAAGCTTACAATAGACTAATCCTGGACCTTCAGAACCCTTGCCCTAGAGCCCTAAAGGATGTAAATCGCAGGATGTGCCTCCACCAAGCATCGGGATCCCACCATACTGATGTACACTCTGCGCACAAAGGGGTATTCACCACAAATGACCCTTAGATAGACCCATAGAAATGCTTCCATCCAAGTTTCAAAATGGGATTCGAACCCCCACCCTTGCCGCTGGAGCAAGCCTTATGAATTTTCGATATTATTGTATATATAGACTACCGACAAAGTTATAATAAAGTCAATGTTTATGGGATCACATGGTATCAATCAAGTATATTATGTATAAATATTAAAATTCGACAATTAGATATACATATTAAACAATATCCATTACTTTTCTACTTGAGCATGGCTCGGTGAAATTTTTTGTACTTAATTTATGATTACATAATTATTATTTGGTTGTTGGAGCGACTTCAAATATTTGAGTTGTTTAATGGATGAATATATATATATATATATATATATATATATATATATATATATATACTTGCTCATGTTTTATCAATGGTCATTAACTTTCATTCAATATTATAAATTGATAAGGATGAAAATGTAGAATTGTGCCTTTTGTTGTTTTGTACCGACTATTGAGTGAGGATTATTGACATTAATTGACTTAAAAAATAGAAGTCAATAAATTCTTTAGCAGGATCTCAATAAATAAATAATTTTTAATAATTACTATTCATTTGATTTTAATTCAATATAATTTATTTTCTTTTGTATAAACCGTGCATAGCACGGGACACAAGCTAGTATTTTTAATATTTTATATTAGTCAACTACACAATTATCCGTGAAGCAGCAACACAACAATTTTCCTACACTGGAGGCCGAGTATTATTTTTTCTCGTGCGCCAATTCTCTCGCGGTCTCTTTCTCTCACTACACTCATCACACGTCAGTCTCTATCTAACTCACTCACTCCCTCTCTCTCATCCTCTCTTTATCAGGTAATTAATTTAAACTGATTTATTTAATTAATTAATTATTTTACGAGCTGATCAGTGATTAACGCGGAGTCCATCTTTCAATTGATCGAATATGTGTGAAAGTGAATCTATCGATTTGTTAGTGAATCTCTGAATTTGCTGTCCCCTTTTTGCCTCCAGGGTTTTGTTCTTCTTTCTTATTACTGTGAGATCTACTCCGAGACTTGGTAAAATCTCGATCCGATTGTTACTTTAGGTTTTGAGTTTTATATGAATGTTAATACGCACAGACTCGCACATTATTTAGAGAAGTTGTTGGGGTTTATTATAGTATGAGACGGAGATGAAGCAATTAGGGTTTGTTGAAAAATGTGATATTTTTGTATCTATACTAAAAATGTTGATAATTTTGTTTCTTTTATTGTGATCTTGATAATTTTGCTTCTTTTATTGTGATCTGTGCTGTCCTATTGGAGATGAATGATAATCCTTAGTCAAATGTTATCTGGTGTTATAATTGTTTAACAGAGTGGTAGGATTTGTTGATTGTAAGTTTTTGTTTCGATGACCTTTTGATTTCGAAATTGCAACTGTGAACATAGGGTTTAACATTTTTTTATTTCCTCGATAAATTTCCCAAAGGAGTCTTCTGGTAAATTTTGAATTTTCAAATAGTGCCATTAGTTGTTATTTAGACGAGGTTCGACCTAGAAGTATAAATGCCTGAAGCATGTAAGCATGGGCTAAACTAATATGATTCAGCACTTTTGGGCTCCAAATTACGTTTACACATGTTATATTTTCATTCTGCATTTTTGACGAAGATTAAGCACTGGGAATGTAGATGGAAGTATTTTTAGTTTATTTTTACTGTCTCTCTTTTCTATTTTGTATGTTAAAATAGTTTAATAGAGATTATGTTCTAACTTTAAAAATATCAGGTTTCTGGTAGGAATGGCCATGCAAGCTGCAAGTCCTCCGCCAGCTCCCAGCGCGCAAGTGGTTGGAAATGCTTTTGTTGAGCAATATTACCATATTCTCCATCACTCTCCTGAGTTGGTCCACCGATTTTATCAGGATACAAGTGTCCTTAGTCGCCCAGATCCTTCTGGTATCATGACGACTGTGACAACAATGAAAGTAAGTCTTAAGAATTGTAACTACTGTCATTTCACTCCTTGAATTAGTTATTTTTATCTTGGAAATTATCTTTTATGTACTATTCCTTTGGTTAAAAAGAGTTTTTTCAGAAGCCATCCAACCTATACATCTTCATAATTATCCACAGCAGTTGTATAACCCATTGAATGACAGCCATGACCATGGATTGAAGTATGACTAGCTGCTTCTGCGATGTTCTGTTGAGTTATATTAGTTACTTTTGTAGAAAATTGTGGATTCCTCTTGGTTGTGGCAGGGTTATTATGCATCGTAACCTGCCCTTAGTATGTTACAGGTCTTGTTGCAAGCAAACTTGATCAACGAGGTTTGAAGTTGTTATTAGCAGTTTCTGTTTACTTGGAAACACTTGCAACCAGTAGATAGATCAACAAGGAAATAGTGTTTCCCAATTAAAGTAGTGCCCTATAATTAAAATAAAATGTATGAGAATTTTGCCTGACTAAAACATGCAAAAACAAATAAATAAATATTTAAGAGATATTGACTAATATTTAAATTAATCTGAAAGGTTGAAATTTTTGTACATCCTGTACTTTTGTCTGGAAGCAAGGATCCAAGGATCCAAGAAAGGTCCTTGTAAGATATTGTTTCCTTTGACATTCGCGCAATTCAAGGAAACTTAAAATTGCCAATATCAGTCTCCGGATCTCTTTTCTATTGTAATAAACCTTGATCAATCTCTGTTATCACATGGAATTATGTGGACTTAAATTTCTTTTTATTTAAAGAAATAAGTCTATATTCGAATTACTTGATTAAAATTTATCCACATATTTTGCTTCCGAGGCTTGTAGAACTCGTAACATAAGTTTTGCTCTGTTTCATGTTTGATCAGAATATAAATGACAAAATATGTTCCATGGACTATAAGGACTACAAGGCAGAGATAAAGACTGCTGACGCTCAGGATTCATACAAGGATGGAGTGGTTGTCCTTGTGACTGGGTGTTTGACTGGAAAGGACAACCTGAGAAGGAAATTCACACAAACCTTTTTTCTTGCTCCTCAAGACAAAGGATATTATGTTTTAAATGATGTTTTTAGATACGTGGAGGAAAGTGAACCAAATATTACCGAAGGCGAGGTTGTTGGAGTTGACGAGACACAAACAAGTTCTTTGACCCAGGCCCCAGGTCGGTTTTATGATTTTTATACCATCTCATTTTGTTTTTAAGAATATTATTGTTTGTGATTTTTAATTATCCTAACTTCTTTTACAGAGCCTGCTCAAGTGGTTAATCCCCTAGATGCAACTTTGCCGATGGAGGATGTCGAGACTATTGAGGACAAAGCCAACGACCAAGTGATTGATGAGACGCAAGTTAGTGATGATAGGGATATTGTGGTGGAAGCTGAACCTCATTTAAATGAGAATCACTTATCCAATACTGCAGAATCAGTTCCTTCGTCATCTTTGGAGGATACTCCAAAGAAATCATATGCATCGATTGTTAGTTCACAAACAAAGAAGGGACCAACCAGAATTTATGTCCCTGCAAACACAGCTAAAGGAGCTAAAGGAGCTTCTGCTAAAACTGAGAAACCGTCAGTCAACTCAGCTGGAAAGGCTTCAGGCTCTGAAGCATCAGCCCCTGCTGCACCTGTTAATGCATCAGAAAGTAAAGATGCCCAGGAAGAAGGTATTTGTTATCACATTTATTTATCATATATATTTGTAATAGTAAACACCGTAATGCTGATGCTATAGAATATGAAGGAAATTGTTATGTATCCAAAAATCTTTCCAATTCTGAGCTATATTACTAGATAATCTAAAAATTGCCTTTAATTACAGTTGAGGGTCACTCCATATATATCCGCAATTTGCCTCTAGATGTAACAGTTGCTGAGCTTGAAGCTGAATTTAACAAATTTGGACCTATTAAGCAAAATGGGGTCCAAGTCAGAAGTAATAAGGTTATATTTGCCACAACTTGTTTTACTACGGAATTCTAGTTCTTCATAGTTTGTGATACTCACCACACCTCCTTTCTTTGCAGCAACAAGAATTCTGTTTCGGCTTTGTTGAATTTCAAGAATTCAGCTCCATGCAAAGTGCAATTAAGGTATGTGCACTTCAGATTCTTCTTCTCTACACTTTGTAAGTTAAACTTGCTTAAGAGTTCTATGTGGATTGTGGAGGTCTCTTCAAATCTGAATGGCTTCTGACATGTAGTTTGTTTTAGCGAGTTTGTCACTTTCGTCACTGGCTTTTGAGTAATACTTTAGTTACTTTGGCTGCTTCACGGATTGAATTGAATTGAATTAAGGGAATAATGATTCATTATAATTGGTGATCTAATGGATCCTGAATTTGGACTGAATCTAATGTATTTTTAGAAATGTTGTACCTTCACCATGATATTCATATTCCGTATATAACCTGGATTTTGCTGTTTCTTCTTCTGTACCAATTCTTTCTTTCTTTCTTTTTTCTTACCCCTCAATACTCTATTTGCCTCAAACTTCTAAAATTCTTTTTAGTTCTGAACCTATAAGGTACTCTTAAATCTCCATTCTGCCTTTTGCTACTTTCAAATGTCCATCTGCAATTTTATTGTCGTGTATGTTTGCATTATACAAATTTTAAAAAGAACGCCGCTTTGAGTTACAGACATCTTTTTTCTATATAATAAAAGCAACCGCTAGGACCTAGCAAAGCAAGGTGAATCCTATACGTCACATATAATAGTTTTCCACTCCTTTGTTTTCCAGTAAATTAGGTTTTGCATTTAGCTTTAAGTAGTTGACTATCTGAAACCTGATTGAATATTCTGATCCAGTTTCTACCACCATATATATGACAGAGTAGAAACTTATCTGTGATGCAGTCACAATTTTGCTTTTTGTCAAAATTTGATATCAAAATGATTGATAAGATCTACATAAATATTTTCTACGTTTCTAGATCTGCTCAGTCATATTGTTGTTTTACCACCCTTCAAAACATTTTTCCCATGTTCGAGTGAAATAGTGAATGGTTTAAAGTATCTAGGTACTGTTTACTGTTTCACAATGCTACACACATTTACTATTTTGGAGAACTTAGGACTGCGAGAGCTTGTGAATGCGAATATTTGATATATTTTATACAAGTATGTTATTGTACTGAGTATTATAACAACCACCACCACAATAATAATAGTCATAAAAATTGTACTCGTCAGGCTTCTCCTATAACTATTGGGGATCACCAAGCTACTGTGGAGATAAAGAGGACAACAACTCGAGGTGAGCAATGGCACTACCTTTTCTGTGGTGGATACTTGTATCTTCCTTTGAGATCCATTCAGATGCTTTTGCTTTTGTGCAGTTGGCAGTGGGAGAGGTCGATTTACTTCTTCTCGTGGAGGCTTTCGTAATGATAACTTTAGGGGCCGTGGAAACTTTGGCAGTGGTGGTGGTGGTCGAACCTACATGAGAAATGATAGCTTCAGGGGTCGAGGTAATTTGAGTGGGGGCCGCAGCACGGGAGAAGGTTATCAACAAGGAAGAGGGAGGGGAGGAGGTCGTCGTTCTGGCGGCCCCACCCAGAATTCTACTTCAACTTAAATTATGGGTTGGCGGAAATTTTGGCGCATTTGGGAGCACCTGAAACAGTAAGAATTATGAATGTCTAATAGTTATATCAACTTTTTATAGTTGATCCCTTTCTATTTCCTCCATTTATTTTAAAAAAACAAAAATGGCTTTCCCCTCTTTATATTATCCAAAATCTGAACAGGGTTTGCCTCACAATGCAGTGGAGTTTAGTGTAGTAGTCAGTCAATTCTTTCTAACAAAATTTTGTTTATTTGTTCACATCTTACAGGAATGTAACTTGAGATAATTATACGTTATGTTTATTGGAAAAAAGGGTTTTTTTTTTTAATATTTAAAGTAAAAGAGAAAGGTTGACTCCTTGTATGTTGTTAAATATTTATTCTAAAAAAGAATAAAAGATGCTAGTTAGGTCTAGTGGGTCTGGCAAAAAGAATCTAAATAAATGGTTCAGAATTGCAACTTCTCATATTCTATTTTTGAATATTATGGTCAAAGATGTTATTAGTGTTAATATGGCAAAATTGCAAAAAAAAAAAAAAAAAAAGAAGGCCATGAACTTTTTAGGTCGGTTATTTTGGGACACTTTATACTACGTGAAGCAGTTTTTGGAAACTTCATACTTTGGAAATCAATATACGTTATTTAATTTTATTGATTTGCAATTTTATGACACTTAAAACTAGCAATTTACTATATTTATATTTTGATAGTGAACAGTTTTAGGACATATTTTGCAATTTTAATCCACCGTAATATAAAATAAAAAATAAAGATGATATTTAAGATTATATATTTGAATAAAAAAAACCCCTTTTTCTATAAATAAATTTGTTATATATTTGTGCTAAGAAATCAATAAGCTAGTATTTTTAAATAACTATTTTTTGGTGAAGTTAAGTTCATAAAGAAGTTTCAAGTGAACTTTTTTTTACGGCGATGAATTTAAATCTCATAAAAACTATTGAAATCTCATAAAAACTATTGTATTTTCCTTCCACAAATGGATGAGATGGTGGATGATGTTGATTTTTTTTTTATTTAGGTATAGTGGACTAAAATTTTGGAATTGTATCCTAAATTTGCTTACTATGAAAAGATAAAGTACGCAAAGTACTTGTTTGACGATAAAATGTACTAAAATTAAATAACATTAGAAGTTAAGAGATTTAGATTGCTCGATGAATAATAAAATATTCCAAAATTATGAATATTTAAAAGTTAAAGGAAGTAAATTATTTTTTGGAGTATAAACTTATAAAAGTTAAAGGATGTATTTTGCAATTTTGAATACATTGCTCTATTTCTATTTGATCGACATGAAGGACATATATTGATGCAAATCAAAATAGTAATTAGTTTAGTGTAAACTTGTACACCTGGATTATAAAAAAAAAATAGTAATTTGCTTACACTTCAGTCTTCAAGTATATAACAATTATGCTCATAAAAGCCAGAAAATACACCATGGATAAAAACTAATTAATATTTCTTTTTCAAAATGAAAATTTGGAACCTAATTAATAAAAATATTGGGTTAAGTGGTGATGACTTTTGATCTTTAAAAATAGAATCTAAGTTCGAATCCTACAAAAGACATCACACTGGGAGAAAACTATACGTAGTGTACTCTTCGGCAATGTTCTCAGAACCGGACCGGACAGTGAACCGGTGAGCCAACTGGTTACTGGTTTTACTGGTCGAACTAGTCGAACCACTGGTCAGACCGGATGACGTCATAATAATATAAAAAATATATTTAATTTTAAAATATATGTAGTGTGCGTAAAATTTAAATATTGTCCTATAATTTATTATAAATATAAAATTTGTTATATTATATTAAAATTAATCATATACTACTATTTATCTAACTTATATCATAATGATAATATGGTACTAATTTGTATGCTCATATAAATGATTATATTTCTTTATAAAAGTTTAAAAGTGTAAGTTAAAAATACAACAAACTAAGAAATTCATAAATTTTAAAATATGGTTATGTATAAAAGTCTAATATTCAAAGTCAAACTTGGATATTATATCGATTTGACTCTTTATCCTAAAAATAATATTGAAATTAAATATTTTATAGAATAAATTTTAATAAAAACTTATTATTTGAGTATTAATTTTCATTCATAATGTGTAAAATATTTATTTGAGTTAATTATCTAATTTTTAAATAAATTTGGCTACAAGTTTTTATAATTTATAAATTTTAATTTGTACTAAAAGTTCAACAAAAGTGATGTAGCTCAAATGGTAAGGAAGTCATGTTTCACTTTAAAGGTTAGGTGTTCAAATTCCAACTTTTACAAGAATTTTAACATTAAAAAAAAAAAAAAAAAATTCAAAACCGGGTTGAACCGGTCCATACCGGTTCGGCGGTTTCGGACCGATTCAACCCGTTTCAAATGGGTTTTAGAGTAATTGGTTTTAGGAGGTAAACCGGACCGGACCAGGCTCCGGTTCGCGATCCAACAGGTCGGACCGGCCGGTCCGATCCGGTTTTAATAACATTGCTCTTCGGTCGAGCTTTAAATATACAATTTAGTTTTTTGGAACGGATATTATTACTTGTCCTATAGGCAACTGGGCATTAAACTAGCAAGTAATCAACCACTAGACAAGCCAACTAGCAGAAATTATATAACTTAGATTGAAATCTAAGTCTGGAAACCGTGTTTTTATTCAATGTATGAGATTATAATGTTGTATAATCCACCCACTTGTTATAAAATCTTGCATCTTTATTTTCACTTTTCACTTGAAACAGAAGTAATTTTTATTCAATATTTTCTCTGTCAAAATTACTTTCAAATATTTCTAATTCTTTAGAGAGAAATTAATTTTGTTTAATATTTAGCTGGGGTAAACTAAACTAGAACCCAATCTTTAAGGGTTTGATTGTTTGGCATTGGGAGTAGTTTGTGAAAGTGGTAGGGTTTATGAAATAATCTCGATTTGAGTTATGTTATTTGTTTGAATTTTGAGAAGGTGGTTTTTGAAATAAGATGAATGTAGTTTTTTTTTTTTTTTACAGAGTTTAGATTGTAGATATAAGATGTAATATATAAAATGTGCAAGACTTTATGTCAATTCAAATTTATTAAGTGAGATAAGTTATGTGAGAGATATATTACTTTATGTTAAATTAAAATTAAGTTTGTGTAGATTTTTTTAATAGATAAAAAAATTATTATTTGTTGGACTTTTGGAAGAATTATTTAAAAAAATTGAGAGAGAGAACACAAATATTTTTGAAAGATGGCAAACAAACAAGAGTTAAACTACTAATAGGCAGGTGAAGACATTTGTTTGTGTTTGTAAGCCATGCTGGAAGGTCGCTTGCTTCAACCACGTGGGTAGTTGCGAACACGCTTCCCGCTCCTCTTCTAGCCACGTGTCGACTCCTCACACTTTTACGTCATTTGCCAGACCCTTTTCAGTAATTCTACCTTCCCACACGTATTAAAAATTAATATTTATTCCCATTTCAACACCTTTTCTTCCTCTCTCTCCTTGTCACCGGCCGTTTCGTTTATCTGCAAAAATAATCTCCAGAAAAAACATCCAAATTCCGTTTGATTTTCTCTAGAAAACCCTTAAAAATTTAATAGTAATGCACTATTCTCTCAATTGTTGCATGTGAGCAAAAAAAAAAAGAAAAATTCTTGGTTTTGTTTGCTTATTTGTCCTATTTTTTCCCCGGGGAAATAGAACCCACTTGAATTTAACTAGAAAAATTAAGTTTTTAATGGGTGGAGCTGAAGAAAACCGAGGAAAACTGAGTCTTTCTTTACAAACAAATGGGCTTTCAAGAGATCTTCCGTTCAGATTATGGAACCAAATCCATCTTTTGAACAGAAATGAAGATAGAGAAGAAGAAAAAGAGGGTGAAGAATTGCAATTGAGTTTAGGACTTTCAATGAACGGCAGATTTGGAACCGACCCAACTCGTAAAAAGCTAAGACGCTCATCTTCTATTTCAAACTTGGTCTTTCCAGTTGGTGCTGGTAGCACCCACCAAACGCGTGGAGTTGCGTTTGATGGCCACGCTCCGCTTGGGAGGACACGCTCTCTGCCGATCGAGGTGGAGGCGGCGTGCCGTCGTCATAGGGAGTTGCAGTCGATGAAGCAAATGGAGGCAAGAAAAAAGAGAATGGAGAAACTGAAGAGTGTGAAAGATAAGGATAATTGTTCTGAAGAGGAATTTGTATATACAAATGTTAATGTTCAAAGGCTGGATTTTGAGATTATTAATGGATCACAAAGGAATAGCTCATCTGGATTTTCTGGTCTTCAATGTCAACAAATAGAGGGTATATATATAAACAAACTTACTTATCTTTTATACTCAATACTCATTCTTTGAAAACCATTATTTTTGGGCAATTTCATTTACTCATCATTGTTATGAGACATATGGTTGATTACACTTGTGCCATTTTGTTGGTTCTTTTGCATTTTTAAGTACTTCAATTTCAAACCTTGCAATCTAGAAGTTGTTATAATGATGAATATATAAATTCTTTATTATGCTGATATACCGTATGCACTTGTTGAACTATATCAGACTATCAATCCAATTATGCTTGTTATTTGAAGTTAATGGACTAACATTAAGTGTTCTAATTAGTTAATGAGCCCAATATTGATGTGGACTAAATTACTATATACCATTCATTGCGAGAGTTTTAGGGGATTATGGGAATCCTAATCACTCTTTATATTTAGACAACAAGGGTTATATTCCTCAAGATACCAAATCAATACATTGCTCCATCTTTTCATTTGGAAGAGGGACACGATTTGGTTGAGGAAGATCTTGTACCCGCTCGATTTCTATTGCACTTGTGATTGATTGTCAAGTATTCTGTATCTGACTCACTCGCTCATAATGGATACAGGTAAGCAATTCGTATAGCATTCAACTCTTTGTAGCAAGTGGCTCTCTTCTCTAACTACTCTTTGCACAATTATCATTATAACACTGAAGATTTATTCTTATATGGTAAATTGGTATTTTTTCCCTCTGCTCAACGTTGTAGAATTTTTCGAGTTTAGACATTTGTATAGTAATATATGCAGGCCATTAGAAACTGGTACATTGCTATTTAATCTAATCATTTTGCAAATTCTGGAATTTCAATGAGCTTCAGTGATATGAAATCTCGGTATAAAGGGTAGATTCCATCTAGAAAAAAAAAACATAACGTAGCTCTCTGAATTCAACCATTTGTGTTGGTACTTTTGAAGGCAGATTCAACTGCAAAAGGCTGGAATATGCACTTGAGAATTTTTCTGATGTTATTTGTGTTCTTATTTGCAGGAGTCAAACAAGATGCCGAGGTGAAGAGCCATGCTCATAAGGATCAAAGAGAATTGCTTAAAGGTGCCTTACCCGATATGCCTTATGTGAGCACAAATGGAGACGAAACCGGTGGTAAGAAGATAGAAGGATTCTTGTACAGATACAGAAAGGGGGAGGATGTTAAAATAGTTTGCGTTTGCCATGGTTTCTTTCTTTCACCTGCGGAATTTGTCAAGCATGGTGGGGGTGGTGAAGTAGAGCACCCTATGAAGCATATAGTTGTTAACCCTTTCCCTTTCTTCTGATTTATTTGTTGTTGTACCAGTTGCTGGTGAAAAAGGCTTATAGGATTAAACTTGTGCTTGTTATTTTAATCAGTTTTTTCAAGAAATTGATGAATCTTAAGGTTTTTATTCACCCAATCAATGGCATTTGGTTCATTTAGATATCGTTTGATTTGTATCATTGGCATTCAGTTTCCTTTAGATATTTGTGATTTTTCAGCACGAATGGTGCACTATTAATGGGAATGATGAAAACATTGTTGCTTTTAAAGCTCATAATTCGGTTCAGGTATGTTTTAATTATTTGCATCTCATGATCATATAAGGTAACTCTGCATTCACCAATAGAGGGAAGGTGCAGCTGAAGAAATCTTTAAACTCTATAATCTTATCGGCTTAATGACAGCCCTAGCACAAGAGAAATGTTATCCTATGGCCTGGTTTGAAGTATTTGGACCAATTCCTGCTCAAATTTGACTTTTTTAAAATATACAATCACCATATTAATTCCATAGTAATACTATTTCAAACCTCTACATTCCTTGATTCAAGCTTCTGATTCTCATAAGGTGTTAAACATTGAGCTTTAGAGGAAAAACCAAAGTTAATAACATATAGGAGTACTTTTTTTTGGAAGTGGCTGCAAAGCCTCAGAGTGACTATCAATCCTTAAGGGAATCTCTTGGGGAAAAAAGAGCCTAATTCTATGTTATTATTCCAACAACAAATAGAAATGAAATTACAAGTATACAGCATCTCAAACAAATATCTGCCACTCTTCTGCAGAACATCAGTGAGCCCCCTAAATCTAAACAATGGCATGAAAAAAGTGGGGGCAAATTAAACTATAACTACAAATTTACAAAGTAGCTACAAATTCGACACTACCCGAAAAGCCCAAACAACGCCCAAACCACTTTCCTCGTTAAAAAGTACAGCGCCATAAATTACAGTTGAGCTTACCTTTCTATATAGATCACTAGGTCAGACAAACAATTTCTCTCTGTGTAATATAGCTAACAAGACGGAGGTTGAAGTTGTTTTAGCCGCTTCATTACCTGCTTCATTGTGGGCCTGGTTGAAAGAGTCTCGACAGTACACATCATAGCCAAGTGTAATACCTCGACTAAATCATCATGCGGGCCTGCATCCCACAGGCCCGAAGTAAAGAACTCTTTGGCCCGCCCTTGCCTCAAGAGCATACAAGCCCAAGCAACGATATTGAAACCGTTCCCATATGAAGAAAAGGAAGGATCCAATGCCTTTTTGTCGGAAATCAACTCAAGCAACACAACCCCATAGCTATAAACATCGGCTTTATCTGAGACACGACAAGTCATTGCATATTCCGGAGCCACATATCCAAAAGTTCCAGCAACACCAGTGGTGGCATGAGTTTCCGAAGTCCCAAGAAGCCTAGCTAATCCAAAATCGGACAAATAAGCATTGTAGTCCTCGTCCAATAATATATTACTAGGCTTCACGTCTCTATGAAGAACACGTGGCACACATTGGTCGTGTAAGTAAGCAAGTGCACGTGCAATGTCTAACGCAATCTTGTGTAGTACCCTCCAATCAACGGCTCTAGTGGACCTTTCTTGGATAAACTTTTCAAGATTGCCACCCGGTAAATAGTTATATATAAGAAACATTTCAGTTTCACTGGCATGGTATCCAATCAAAGTCACGAGGTTCGGGTGGCGGAGCCTTCCGAGGGTTTTGATTTCCGCGTCGAATTGTTGCACGCCTTGGAACCGTCCTACCGCAAGTCGTTTTATCGCGACTAGGACATTTGGAGCAATTTCGGCTTTGTATGTTGCACCAAAACCTCCATTGCCAATGCAGTTGCTTGCGTTAAAACTCCCCGTGGCACGAACCACGTTCTCAAATGTTAGTGGAACTCCAATGTCAGTAAAGACGATTACTTCTTTCCTAGCTGTCCCACTCACTCGAGATCTTGGTTTCCACTTTCGGGTGTAAAAGAAGAGGACAATAAGAGCTAGAAGAACCGAAAAAATTGCTGCTGCAGATGTTATGGAAGCAATCTCGATCGAGTTGAAACCATCACTCCCATTTCCTTGGCTTGGAGATGATGGGGTAGAGGAAGTATCATTCAGATTATCATTCCCTATTCTTCCCTGTTGATCTGTAGAAGGCAATAAAGAGACCATAGAGCAATTAAGAGAAGGGTTTCCAAGAAAGCTATTGCATTTTATCGTACTATTGTTCATGGGCAGTGGACCTGACAAATTATTGAAGGATACGTTAAAAGCAGTCAGAGTGGACACGTTTGCCAGCTCAGTGGGGAGCTGCCCGGATAAATTATTGTTGTTCAAAAGAAGGGCAGTCAAGTTTTTCAAAGAAGCAATATCTTTGGGAATTTCACCGGTTAAAGAGTTCGAGGATAGCTCGAGAACTTCCAGATTGTCCAGCTGCCCTAAAGTTGCAGGGATGGAACCATTAAGGTTATTTCCAGCTAAAGAAAGACGTTTGAGAGCCTTCATCTGGCCAAGGCTGCTGGGAATCGAACCTTGCAAAGGGTTCCAGCTTAAATTAAGAACAACAAGAGAAACCAAGTTTCCAATGCTGAGAGGAACACTCCCAGAAATTCGATTACTTGATACATCAAGAAGTGTCAAAGACTTGCACACTGAGGCAATATTCACAGGAATTTCACCATACAACTCATTATTGGAAACATTTACGATTATACCTTTTACTTGATCACACTTCTCGAACAAAGCTCCTGGAAATGTTCCAGTAAGCTTGTTTCTTCCAGCAAGAAATGCATAAATAGTTTGCTTTCCCAATCTTTCGGATGCAATAGGCATTGAATGAAGTGGGCCAGTAAAGTTGTTAGAACCAAAATTATGCAACACCGTGTAAATACCACCATCTCCGAAAAACGGCAAAGAGGTATCAGTCTGTGTTCTATATCCAAAATAAAATCTATATATAGCTGAAGGATCATAAGGCTCTAAGGAATCGCCAGGCATTGATTGGATAGGAGCACATGATTCGTAATTAAATCTCGGAATTGAACCCGAAAAAGAATTCCCACTGATATCAAACAGAGTCATACAAGGAACGGGAATTTTGTCAGTGATCACTCCAGTAAGTCTGTTTGAGCTCAAATCGAGAAAAAGCAGCTTCTTGCAGCTGGTGAACCCCTCGGAGATTTTCCCGGATAAAAAATTCTGACCCAAATTCAACATCTCTAAGTTGTTGCAAGAACCCCAGCTAGAAGGAAAGTTTCCTGCTAGAGTAGCTCTAGGAGCCCACATCATCCTCAAGCTGGGAAGACTAGTAATTTCTTTTGGAATTGCACCTCCGTAAAAATTGTACTCATCATTAGTAAAGCCCAGCTTTTCCATTGAATTACCGCCTCCAAAACTCGAAATATTAGGAAGAGGATCCCATAAGTTTGACAATACAAGGACAGATAACTTTGTACAATTACCAAGCTCAGGTGGTATAGCACCACTTAAACTGTTCCTCGATATATCAAGCACTTCAAGTTGACTCAACTGACCGAGTTCACTTGGAATAACCTCCTCTAGCAAATTAGAGTACAGCAGAAGGGTCTTCAATCCTCTACAATTCCCAAGACTTTTCGGAATAGCTTCAGCCAGGTAATTTCCTGAAAGCTCTAAATGTTCGAGCTTCCCACAATTATCCCCAATGTTAATCGGAATCGCTCCTCCGAGTGAATTAAACGACAAGTAAAGCCCCCTCAAATCTCTAAACCTGCCAATAAACCCTGGAATTGATTCATTAACTTGATTCCCAGCTAAATTCAGAACTTGCAAGCCCACTAAATTCGATAATGAACTTGGTATGCCCCCAAAAATCTCATTAAACCCCAAGTTAAGAACTTTCAAATTCTTCAACCCATTAAACTGTGAAGGCAGAGAGCCAGAAATCATATTCCCTTCAACATCAAGCACCTCAAGCTTTTCCATCCCCCAAATTTGAGGAGGAATTTCACCACTCAACTCATTGAAAGGTAGTGATAAAATCTTAAGTTCACTAAGTTTAGCTATAGCAGCAGAGAGTTTACCCAAGATTTTAACTTTACTATTGCTGCCTAAACAAGGTCTCCTGATTCCAAATCCATGAAGAGGAAATTGAGAAATTTTAGCACAAGACAAAGAATTACCTCCACCAGTAACATTCAAGGCTATGACCCGAGAACTCAAATCACAAGAAACCCCAACCCACGAGCAGTGATCCGGACTTTCCAAATTCCAGCTGTTAAGCACTCCATACGGGTCTGAAAGTGAACCCTTCAAGTCCAAAAGCACAGATTTATCCGAATCGGAGCCCCGAACCGGGTAGCTCTGAGTTGAAAAGAGAACAAAGAGGAAAATCAAGAGCTTCAACGGCTTGTGGAGTAGGTGCCATTTCATGAGAAAAGCAAAACGACCCATTACTGAAGCCCGAAAAGGGTCCTCGAAAAGCCCGAGACAGCCCGGACCACTTGTTGCCTTCCCCCTCTCTTGGAAGAGAATAAAAAACCCTAACCCTAATTTTGGGGGTTTGCTTTTGTAATGGTTGTGAAACAAAGGTCTACAGAGAGTAAAGAGAGAGAGAAGAGGAGAGGAACAGTGGGTTGTTTCTTTGTTTATTCTTCTTTGAGAAAACGCGTTGCTGTTCACATTTCATTTTTTCTGTCTTTGTTTACCCTTTTTATTTCCAAAAGAACCCATTTTAAATTCCAGAGAATTTTAGTCTTAAGCTGGGACAACTACTATTTTTTTATTCGTATTTTAACATTTATTACGTCATTATTATTAATCATGATTTTATTATTTATTTTTAACTGGATTATCATCCATATTCATATCGGTTTTGAGGATTTTACATTTACATCACCTTATTATAAGATTATTTAGCTATTTATCATTGTTCTACTTTCCAATAAGTTTTTGTAACGATTATGTTTTTATTACACTAGATCTTGTCGAATTATATTAATTTTTGTATCACGGATTTCTTTATCATAAATAAATAACTTAAATGAATGATTTAGATTCTTTGAAAATGTGACATTTTTCATTGCAAGTAACACCACGACAAAAAATTAGTATAAAAAACTCTAAGAAATATGAGAGATTGTAGTTCCCTTACCTAAATTATGTGCTATGCAATATAGTTTTTCAAACGAACTTAAATTCTTATTTGGGCTATTTTGTCAAAATTATCTAATGTGGGTGTATTTAACAACATGATCGTGATTCGCGGATTGTTTTCTTAATTTTATGTGGTTGTGTGCATTCAAAGACCAAATGAGAGGTAGTGAAATTTATATTTAATCATGAACAATGCATTAGAAATTAAATTATACATGGAAAAACAATTTGAATATAACTCGAAATCTTATTAAACTTTTATATGAACAATAATTTATCACAAAATCACTTATTCTAAAAGTAATCTCAAACACCATTAATTAATTTGGTTGATACCTAAGGTACCCAGTACATACCCATTACCAATAAGCTGTGACCGATTAACAATAATTGGTAAAAGAATAATTTATAATTCCTCTTTGCTAATTTTGCCTTTCTAACTCTTTTAGGGTGACTAATTATTTTTGGGTATTTTTCCATTGGGGACGGTGGGGCCCATGCAGAAATACTTTTCTGGAAGAGGGAGGGAGGGACCATCCGCCAGGACAATAAATGCATGAGCCCGTCAATTGGGTTTGGGCCCTTACATAACTAGTTTAGGGTTGCCATTGATTTTGATGGGCTCACTGTCTCCTTTCCGATTTTGACACGCGCGTATCATGGGCCCTGTTAGGGTGCGTTTGGTGAGAAGAAAAAAAGCATGGAACGTGAAAAGTCTAATGATTGAAGTTTCAAAAAGCTTCTTTTTGAGTTTTCTTTGGTTAGTCATTATTCCATGTGATGAAAACACATTTTTAGTCATTATTCCCTTTTCTCAACAATATTATCATGGTTGTTTAAATAAAGGTAAAAAGATCAATTGTTTGGAAACAAAAAGAATAACTACGTACATATATAATTTTCACAAGAAACATCTCTAAAAAAATCTAGTTATGCAAGTAATTAACTTAATGAGTTTTATTAAAAAAAAGAATTAACATTAACATATTTGAACTCAATTCAACTCATCCAACAAGAAAAAGGGTTGAATTGGACAGGACAATATTCACCCATAATTTAATGATTCATAGCACAACAAAGTTGACGAATCAGCAAACACAATAAATCTGTCATTCCTTGTGTTTATATAAAAAATAAAAAATAAAAATTATTATCAACATCTAAGGATAAGTCAACTGATAGAAGTCTACACTAAAATGAACCAAATATTTAAATATGACATATATACAGTTCTTCTGAAAGAAACTACATTAAGTCTCTCGAGCTTGAATATATGGGACTTAAAAAAACAAAATAAAATAAAAAATAGGATAATAGGACCAAAATGCAGTCCATTTCAAATTAAGAGCAAAAATGCAATTTTAAAAAGCGCAAGATTGAAAATGTTGAGACTCTAATCATGTTGGACCAAAAGTACAATTTTACCCCATTACTATAATGCGTGTGTAGAAATAATACATTTTCTACAGAGGAAAAAATTCCAAAGTTTTTAAGCATATACATCATGGGGAATAAATGAGTAAGCAACAACACAACCTTTTCTTAATTGTGAAATGATTGAGGAATATATATTCTATTCCATAAGTATTCTTATAATAGCACAAACTAATTAAACAGCAGAAAAAATGCCTTTACACCCACCTTTGCATTTACATATCACATAATTTAATATGGGCCAATCTCCAAACCTAATTAAATTACTATATAGTAGACAACATTTTTCTAGACATCCAAAGCATAACTAAATTCATAAGCCAAAAAATAATAATTACTCTATTAGGGGCAGAACTATAGTGTTCACAACTTGAAGCCTCACTCTTTCATAAGAACAAAGGCTGGAAAAATTAAACTATTTCACCTAAGCTACACATCTCCTTTCATGCATTGAGCCATCTAATTTTTCAAGGCAGTTTAATCAATAAACACAAGTGAGTTTTAACAAAACTAATGCAACAGTAAAAAAAAAAAAATATATATATATATATATAGTTGGTTAAAAGATTATTTTAACAGCACCGAGGCCACCACGGGATGCAAGAAAACCATCTCGTCTCAGAAGGTTTCGGAGTCGCTTCGTAAACCTGTGCTTCTGGTTGTACCTTCTCGGCTGGCTTCTCGGGAGGTTTCTCAATAACCATCTTCGAGGAGCCTCCCTTTGCACCATCACTCACCAATCTGTTAAATTAATTTTTAATTTAACAATCCTATTGCATTATCTGAAAATCAGAAAGTAATGAATTTCAAGGAAAAACGCATTTTAATCCCACTAAACACTCAGCACTTTTAGTCCCATGATTTTAAAAATAAATACTTTTGGTCCTTTTTGCACATTAAGTCCTTCCCAGTTCCCCCCACCTCACCTCCGGAGCAAAAGTGCAGAACTGAAATAGTCATATCGGACCAAAAACTCAAAAAATGGATGTCAAGGGTGGTAAAGGCCAGCGGAGTGGAATTAAAAGTGCTGATTGTTCAGTCCTACAGGACTAAAAATGCAATTTTCTCTAATTCTTACACAAGCTTAGAACTCTAAATCAAAATATCTTACACTGGAAATGCGAAAGAGCTGCTGCTATTTCCACTCTCATCAGAAAGGCGAGGATTACTATAAGACGTGCGATGAGAACTTGAAGAAGTGCGATTAGCCTCAGCAGCCGGAGATCCTTTAAAACCACCTGGCCCATTAACAGTAGGCACTATCTCAACCGGAGCTATCTTTTCCTTTGCATTATTTTCCATACTTCCAACCTTCAAATTTTTATCACAATCTTCCTTTTCAAGTTTTTCTTTACCTGATTTTACACTACTTTCCTCGTGTCCCGGTACTTCCATAACCGGAGGAAGACTCAACTCAGTCGACTTTGATTCCGTACCATGAGGAGTATTAGTTTGTCCATTGTTCCATTCCTCAAGCCAAGCTGAATGTTCTCTAGAGAAACTATTATTCCCCATGTGAATGCTAAATAAAGACTCGTTTGATGCAGTGCTCCAGTCCGTAAGATTCGATTGTTTGGTTGAGAATACAGATGCGGGTATACGGTTAGGGTCATAGCCGGTAGGCCGAGCCATTGTTTGGGCCTGAGGAGATTTCATTTGAGATGATGACACTTCCGGTGATGGCCCAAACGATGAAGAAAGTGGGGATGCGCTTACCATGCTCCATTGAGGTGTAGTCGGCGCTGTGTTATCGGGTGAAGAAACGGATTCTGGCCCGGATGATAGATTTTCGTCGATTTCGGGTTTGGTAGAGGAATCTTTGAGGGGTTGACTCTTTTCGTTAGTATCAAACTCGAGTGCAGAACTAGAAGAAGAGGATGAAGAAGAAGGAGAAGAAAAGTGGGGAGAATTTGGTTCGAGAAGGGGTTTGCCATCTTCATGCTTGATTTCTACGTGATTAATATTGCTTACGTTCCCATGTTCGGATCCCATAGCTCATAATATGAGACCTCTAATCACAAACTCTCGCACTGCATAGTAATGGGAGAAAATTAAATATTGAACTAATAAACGAGAAGTTGCAATACATTTAGTCGGAAAAAAAATTAGCATTCATTTAAAAGTTCACAGTATATCAACCTAACTTAAAAGTAGTAACTTTATGCTTGTCATAAATCGATTTGTTCAGATCCATCGATTCATATGTGCTAGAAATCTCAAATAAACAATGAGAATGAAAAGAAAGAATCAGATATTCCCTATGTGTATCTAACTAATTCATAGTTTTCATGTATCAAAACTCGATTATCGTATATGATTCATGAAGACAAAGTGACTCTGCAAAAAATTGTCAAGACATTAGCCTATATACAAAGTAGAAGAGGCAGCAATAAGCATTTAAATTGACATGGAACAAGAAGTTGGACAAAACTCTAGTGGTTTAGCTATGTACTGCAATGATGTAATAATCAAATGCAACTGTATGGTCCTTTCTTAAGGTTAATAATGAGGACCAACTTAGCTACATATGTATTGAGCAGAGCATTTGATCATTCAGACTACAGAATTATCGACAAAAACTAGGAAACCTGTGCAATAAAACCTATTAGAACCAATATGGGTTTCTTGATAATCAGAATACCATGCAATCTTGATTGGTTTCTTCTTGATTCTAGACAAAAGGGTTTTTGACAGTTTATTTCAAATTTTGAGACTCTAAACAATATAATGGCGCGTGTAAAACAGAAGTATTCAAAAATTGAACATACCCAAATCACGAAAGTGCGAGAATTAAAATCAAATTCCCAAATTAAGGTCTTTTTCCGAATTAAGTGATCATATCCAAACTAAAACCTTTAACAAAACCTGGAAATTGATATCAAGAAATGTTACTAGTTTGTTTATTGAAAGAATTGATAAAAAAAATTAGGGCACCGGAAGATCAATCGAGGCTGGTAAAGGGTTTTATTCTTGGAAAAAGGGATTTTTTTTTTTTTTTGGGTTAATTAAGAATATTTTTTTTCTTGAAAACGAAGGGCAAGCGTTCATTTCGGACATAGCTTTTATTTGTAACCAACTATACCATGTATTAACCTGATGTGTAATGAAGCGGTAACCTTAACTTCTCAATAAGCTACATAAATGATAAATCATATGATAAAGTAAAATTTCTTCATAATTTCTTCGAACCAAATTAAGTCTTAGTAATTTTAGATTAAGATACATCACTAATGTGGAATTTCTTTAATTTAATACTTATATTTGTATTTAACTTGTTTTTCTACTTCTTCAATAGTAAGAAATAGATAGTTCAATAAAATTAAGTGGATCATGTGTTCACAATCCACAACTTAATTAAACAAAAGAAATATATATATATCATCTGTACATATCTTTCATTCTTAATTCATTACTGTAAGATCGTAACAATAGGTAGATTGAATTGCAGAAAAAGTGAACTCTTTTACAACTTTTACATTATTGAGTAAAAATTTATTTCACTTAATTGGGCACGCCTCCCACAAATCACAAAACTTCACTGCCAAACAGTACTCAATTTCAACATTTCTCAATCTGGAAAAGACCCAATTCTTGACTTTGCACACCTTGAATCTGTAAATTACGAAACTAAATTAAATCGAATAAGTTTGGAATTGTATACTATATTTATAATAATATCTGGGATCATCATTTTCTTCTTTTAATGGATTGTACCTTAGGCTGATTAAGAGAGGGTGGCAAAAGCTTGCTGCCCTTTCTACCTCTAGCAAGAATCCCTCTGGTAACAGGTGACATCATTTGATCAGTTGGACTAGTATACCTGCAAAATCAATTTCACCATCAATTAAAATTCAAAATAGGAAAAAAGTTAGTAAAATGAAGAAAATAATATAAAACTTAAAGTTATACTATCATGAAGTATAATGCAAATAAAATATTTTACATAATTTTCCTTTCAAATTGAAGAACCGACATTGCAAAAAATTGTGCCTTTGAAAACGTACTTCTAACGGGAAAAGATATACACAACTCTTAACATGCTTTTGACTTTTGACCGTTTCTATGATATTTTAACTAAGAAGCTAAAAGAAGTTGTTGTGGCAAAGCTAATAGTAGTCTTAGCTGACGTACCTTTCAGGGTATTTGAATGCCTTGGGGACCTTTAGCCGGTCCGGAGTGCCGGTTTTACCGGAATTACAAATGGGACTTTGAGATTTTTGATTGTTGTCTATATCTAGAGGGGTTGGTGGTGTATTTTGGTTAGGAGTGTTGCTTTGAGTATGCATATTGAAGATTTTGGGTGGGGTTGTAAGAATTTTCTCCATTGAATTTGTTGACTGTTTGTGAAGAATTAGAATGATATTTAATAGAAGATTGTATATAAATTGAGTTGCCAAAGGTGACCGTTTGGGGCGGGGGCATTCCAACGGTCAACTTTTGTGGTATGGTGCCAATAGTCATAGTCGTAAAGAAAAGGAGGTCATGCCAAATCTAACGGATCTATGTTCAAACGGGCAAACACAATTCTTTTTGGATATCTTATCAAGTTGTAGTTAGATTTTCCAATGTGCTATTGATAGATTCTACGTTGGATAAGAATACTAATTGAAAAGAATCAACTATCAAGTCCAATAATCCATTATTAAAATTTTGATTTGCTTTTCTTTTAACGAATTAGAAATTATTTCTCTGCTAATTTAATGTTATTTGAATCGAGTCAGGTTCCTATTTCGGAAAACTTAGATAGTTGAAAAAACCATGAAGTCCAGTCAAATTCCTACCTTCAATAATATAATAATATTAATTCTGAAAAACAAATAACATAAATATTAGATAAGCTGGTTCTCAAAGAAAGAAAAAAGACAATGTTTATTACATATATATACGGGTTGGCCCATGATAATTTGGGCCAGGCTGAGAATCAAGCTGAGCTCAAGCACACATCATTACGGCAATTCGGATATTCATATATAGGTTATTAATTTTATTTAAAAACAAAAAAGAAAGGGAAAGAAAAAATCTTGGATTTGAAAGAAAATGGTCTAAATTAACGACATATTATATAAATAAAACACTTAATCAAATACCAATGAAGTTTTAGTTAAGTGGTTAGGGATGAGCCTTTATAACCAGGAGGTCATGGGTTCTGTGGATATTTTCTTTAGTTTAATACTAGTAATTGGTTCACTTTCACATCATTGTAATAGTTTCGATTCGATATAGTATTTTGACATAACAATGTATGTACGATCTCAAAAAAAAAAAAACACTTAATCAAATAAATATTCTTCATTTTGAAGGATCTAACCGGCCGAATACTACCCATAATTTAATTTCATATCACATCAAAAAAAATTAATTAGATCAGGTTTAGAAGATCATTACATCTTTAACTAATAACATTAGTTTTTTTAATTCAACCGAGCGCCTTGTATTTTTACAAGAATATATAATTACATCCTCCTCCTTTTAAGTTAGGTGAATTTACAAAAATCTCTAATGATGTTTCAATAATTGCAAACACCTCATATACTCCAGGTTTTATCTTACATATAGATCCTATATCATTGAGTTTATGATTGAGATAATAATGTAATTGTTGTTCAAGTGACTTTAAGACTTTTTCTATTATTGAGTTTAGGAGTTCAATTTCATACAAATCATTTAAATAATGTTTTTAATTAACAAAAAAAAAGTTAAAAATAAAATTTGAATAAAAAGGGACTTGGCCATCGGTTTTTCATACGAGTATCCAGGATTATGTAGAATATTTAATGGAAGGACGGGCAATCCTTTTGAACAACTCGTAGATCTGTCATTTCTTGAAATCTCTCTTCTGGTTCAAAATTGTGATGTAATGTGTTAGTGCATAACAAAAATATTTTCTTCATCATCAAACGGTCATTTTCAAATCTCGCATAACATAATGGGATACGGTGAGAATAAAATAAAGACTTGGAAGCGGCATTGCTCCGTCAGGCTTTTGCCCATTGCGAAAAATTCCCAACTGCTGCGTTCCATAAGAGTCTGGACTGTAAGTGCACAATTAAACAGATTGAGCAAGCTCAAATTGATGTAACATGAAACCTCTTAATCCGAAAGAGCCACGATGAGCACGTCAAGTATCTTAGCTATGGGAGGTCATTCATTTGCGATTAAGCAAGTTAAACCGGTTGTCCAATCCATGTTAAAACACGTGGTACTATCTAGTTTTCAAAAGTGGCTTTATTTTTTTCCTCAATGATTTAATTATTTCCGAGATGCGTACATATTATATGGAAAAATCTCTCATATCAGACAACATGGATTCGAACTTGAAACACCAATTTAAAAGAATTAATATTTTTCATTTTACCAATCACATGTTAGTAAAAACTAGATTTTACATAAAGAAAAATAATAAAAATGAAATTCTTTTAATTGGATTATATAAATCAAATTTCATTATTATACACGCAACCTTAATATTCAAATCAAATTTAAACTAAATTCACTCGTTTATACAAAATGTGTTCCTTAATTAGCCGCCAGCCGAACGGCCTTGAATGCCAACCACGTCGTGCGAGTGTGTGCGCGGCTTGTCAGTTGGTAATTGGTAGAACCATATAGTAATATATACATATGTAATTTGAATAAGAAAACATCATTATCAGTGGATTAGCATACCTTCAATCTTCTCTACCACAAAATGAAATAACAAATAAAGAGGTTGGTCAAATTTAAGGTTCGGTAATTCGGAACTAATAAGCGTGTAAAATCAACATTCTCAAATTTGAAATGCCTTTCATAAAAAATATGATTATTTTAAGTAAAAGAATTAAAAAAAACTGTTGAGGTATATTTTTCTAAGGTTGGTAGATGGTGGAAAGAATTTTGGAGAAATCAAAGAGAGTCAAAATATGTATGTTGAATTTTCAAAAGTCTATATACTAAGTTCCCACTTTCCATGACACATGCCCTAGCCTTTCCACTCACATTGATGCATATCCTTTATTTTTTACACATTGCAAGTGAGATATGTAACTCAACTTGAAAAATTATTTTGTGTAAATTATAAAAAAAAAAAAAATGAATCACATTAACAATGGTGTTAACTAATAACCAAATATGCTATTAAAATATATTAAGTAAATACTACTAGTTACTACCTGTCCATATTAAAAAATGAAAAGCTACAGACAAATTTTTTTTTTTTTAAAACCACTTTATCTCAGCAACATAAAACACATTTGATTTTCCAGGAAATCCTAAGAGAAGTCAAAGCCCAAAAAGGCAAGAAATAGTTCCCACGATGCATTTCCAAGAAAATTGATAAATATATAAAGCAACAAAGATTGGGGTTCTTTTTTGTTTAGTTAAACAAGAGGATTCGTTCCCTTTTATTGAAGTTAGATCAGCCATTTTTACAGGCTTTTTCAGCTTCACAGATCGTTACTGGATAAAGGGTCAGTCTTATTTTCTAAAAGTTCCTCCTTACATATTTTTCAAGATATAGTAAACAATTTTTAAATCTTGACCTAACTCTTGCTTCTTGTTCTTGGATTAAGCTTGAAGACATTTCTTTCAGAGTACATATTTTTTTGTTATTTTCTTGGGTTGGTCAAAGGTTTGATCTTGTCCAAGCACAGTTAATTAACTGCCCTTTTGAACTTTTGGGTGACTTGTGAAAAGATTTTTGTTGTATTACAATAACTTGATTTTACTTTTCTATAATTTCCCATTATTCGAAAATTGTTTGGCCAAATCATATTTAATACTGTAATTTGTGAGACTTCTTGAATTGTTGTATAATATGGGAGATTGTATAGCTACACCACCATTGATGGAAGGGGAAGGAGAGTTAATTGCTGCAGCTCATCATATTTTGAATGCATTAAAATCAAATAAGAACATCACAGATGATGCTAAGAGAATCTTGGCAAATCTTGGTTCACAATTGTCCAATATATCTAGTTTTACCGAAAGCAAAGATGAAGAACTAAACGACAATGAAGGAACTAGTGATGAGATTGAGCTGCAGCTTAACACCATTCAAGATAAAGTCATGAACTGGGAAAAGGGTCAGACAATGATTTGGGATTATGGCCCTGAAGAAGGTTACGACTATTTGAAGGCAGTCGATGAAGCCCGAAGGTTGACCGAGACGTTAGAGAATTGTAGTCCTAGTAGTGAAGGCTCTGCGTTGCTATGTAGGGCCCACGATATTCTTCAGACAGCAATGGCTCGGTTAGAAGAGGAGTTCGTGCATTTGCTTGTCCAAAATAGGCAGCCTTTTGAGCCAGAACGTATGTCTTTTCGTTCGAGTGAAGAGGATAATTTTGAGTTTAACTCGATTGTTTCTTTTGGGGATGATTCTTTTGAAGATGTGAGCCAAAGAGATAGTATGGGAAGATCCTCAGAAGAATATGTAATCGAGTTAGTGCATCCGGACGTGATTCCGGACCTAAAAGGTATTGCTAATCTAATGTTTGATTCTGGCTATGGTCGAGAATGTTCGCAAGCGTTTGTTAATGTCCAAAAAGATGCTCTAGATGATTGTCTTTTCATTCTTGAAGTAGAGAAGTTAAGCATTGAAGATGTGTTGAAAATGGAGTGGAATGCGCTGAACTCCAAAATTAGGAGATGGATACGAGCCATGAAGATATTCGTTCGGGTTTATCTCGCGAGTGGGAAGTTGCTTACCGATCAGATCTTCGGAGAACTTGAATCGATAAGTTCAGTTTGTTTTGCGGAATCGTCAAAAACCGCACTTTTGCAGCTTCTGAACTTTGCGGAAGCGATAGCGATCGGGCCCCACCAACCGGAGAAGTTGATTCGGATTCTTGACATGTACGAGATTCTTGCCGAGCTTATTCCAGACATCATCACCTTATACTTGGAAGAAACGGGATCTTCCGTTAGAAATGAATCTCGAGATATCTTAAAGAGATTGGGAGATTGTGCAAAGGGAACCTTTCTTGAGTTTGAGAATCTTGTTGCCTCCAATGTATCGGCCAACGCTTTCTCCGGTGGGGGCGTTCACCCCCTTACAAGATACGTTCTAAATTACATCAACGCACTTATGGATTACCGCAAAACTCTAGACGAGGTTTTGAAGGATCAAGACAATGAAACGAGCCCGGTTAGTGAAGAAGACGAGAGCGTTATTTCTCCTATGGGTCTACACTTTCGGTCCCTCATCTCGATTCTAGAAATCAACCTAGAAGAAAAATCAAAACTATACAAGGATGAGTCATTACAACACCTTTTCTTGATGAACAACACACATTACATGGCTGAAAAGGTTAAGGCTTCTGAGCTTAGAACGGTACTAGGTGATGAATGGATTAGGAAACACAATTGGAAGTTTCAACAGCACGCAATGAGTTACGAAAGAGCCACTTGGAGCTCGATTCTTTCTTTACTAAGAGACGAGGGGATCCAAAATCCCGGTTCAAATTCAATCTCAAGAACGATTTTGAAGGAGAGATTGCAGAGCTTTTATCTCGCGTTTGAGGAGGTTTATAAGAGCCAAACAGGATGGTCTATTCCGGATATACAGCTTAGAGACGATCTTCGGATTTCAACTTCGCTTAAGGTAATCCAGGCTTATCGAACGTTCGTTGGAAGACATGTAAATCATGTTAGTGAAAAGCATATAAAGTACAGTGCTGATGATTTAGAGGATTACCTTTTGGATCTTTTTGAAGGATCACAAAAGTCATTACATGGAGGACACAAGAAGTGAATTTGAATATTATATTTTAAGATGATAGAATGTACTGATATTTAAGATTCTTTTGATAATTTTTATATGCCATATTTAACGTATATGTGTTGCATTATTGGTTACAATAGTTCCATTCTTGACATTACTTGTATCACATTTATATTCTGATAATAGAAGTTTGAAGTTTTGGGTATTGGCTACGCATTCTCTTTTGTAATTATCAAAAAAAAAAAAATGAAAAATGTATTCTCTTTCGTCACAAACAAGGGTTGATAACTAGGATGAAGCATTTAAATCAAATGAAGTTACTTGAGACTTAATTGGATCGCCAAAATTTTGCATGTGCATGGGTTTGGTTTATTGCACATATCATATCATGATTATATTATATTTCTTGTTTGATAACTTTTGAAGTTTAAAAATACCTCGTAAACTAGAAATGTCAATATATACGTAGCTTTATCAAGCTACTTAAACTGGGCTCGTTTTTCCCTTAATTAAAGTTCATTCATTTAAAAATTATATTAAGCCCTAGGGCAACATTATATTTTGACTTGAATTAACATTTCAATTGATTAATAATTTGAAAACAAATCCTTATACTTGGTTATACGTACTTGAAAAAGAAAAATCTAATCAATTTTTTTATTGTTAAGTAGAATTAGGATATGAAGCGGTAAATTCACAAAGATTAATAGATTATTTTGTTAATACAAATTCAAGGAGATTAGGTCAAGTGGTAGTGATCTGCCACCCCCCAAAGGTGAGACTCAAGTTCTAATGCCTACTGGAGACACCATACTAGGGACCTATATTATTTGTCATTTTCGGTCCGAACTGTATATACACAATCTAGTAGATCACCTTTTTTTTTTTAGGCAAAATTGCAAAAATCGTCCCAAACTAATTACTGATTTTGGATTTTCGTCCCAAACTATTTAATTTGGTGAATTTCGTCCCGTAATGTAATATTTTTTTGAAATATCGTCCCACCATAATTATAAGACGGAATTGCGCATTTGACGATGAATTATCACATGGCTGCTTAAGTGTCATGACATGATAAATTTTAACATGAATAATTATATAATATTACAGAGTTCGTCTCAAATTAATTACAAGATTGAACGTCATTTTCATTAAATTATAAATTTAATATTGGGACTAAATTCATACAAAATGGTAAATTATGGGACGAAATTTGGCGATTTGATATAGTTCGGGACGAAAAATCAAAATTAGTAATTAGTTTGGGACGATATTTCAAAAAAATATTAAATTACGGGACAAAATTCGCCAAGTTAAATAGTTCGGGACGAAAATTCAAAATCAGTAATTAGTTTGAGACGTTTTCTGCAATTTTACCATTTTCTTATTATGGTACTAACCCATATTTCTGAGTTGTATATACATAATCTAGGTCGATCAATTTTTTTTTTTGTTAATAGGGTACTAATCCATATTCTAGAAGACGGTGTACTTTTTATTTCTTTTTTTTTTTATAATTAGAGTACTTTTTATTTCATTTGTGAAGGATTAAACAAAATTTGATTTTTTAACTTTTAATAAAGATGAAAAACAAATTTGGCCACTTATAATTTAGTTTCACTCCCGCAAATTTAAAGGATATTTTTTAAGTATAATAAATTAGTTCAAGTATAATAAATTAGTTTATCAATAAAAATTACACTCATAAAAATGAAAATTTACAAAAATGAGGGCCAAAACGAGAGTAGTTTTGTTGACCACCGCCTTATACAAATCGAATGGTCACGAACCATCTTTGTACCAATCAACGGTCTAGATCTACACACGCACACACACACGCAAAATTTCCTGAGCAAAAACCCTTGTGTCAGCCATTCAGTCAGTGTGCGTGTAGCAAAGGAGAGAAATCTCGTGAATTGTTCATCAGATTTCAGAGGTATTTTCTATACTCTTATACTTTTCTTAAATCCTAGATACTGTTCCTAATTTTCCGTTCATTTGCGCCATATTTGTTTCGGTTTATGGATGTTCATTCGAATTCAAACTAGGTTTTAGGATTTTATGGTTTGATCTTATTTTAGAACGTATCTCGTGTTCCTTTACTATATCGCTCTGTATATATATTCTTGATTATGCTATTACGTTTCATTTTCTTGTTTTATAATGTTTTAATAAAGTTTAAATGTCAAGGAACGCATAATGAAAGTGGATTTGTTCACTGAGAGGCCATTTTTAGCATGATAATTTAATACTGTACAGCATTTAATGGTTACAGCATAGAAATTAGGGTCTACTTGGATTCAGTAGAAGTGAATGAAAAATAAAACTTATTTACTGCGCAGTCTTTTGTGTCTGGCTGTAATAGAATTGACATGTGCAATATATATATTGAAATGTCTGGAAATGAACCAAGATATTCAAATTCAGCTTGAGGGCAATTATGAGTCTCATTTGAGTTTGGTTCATTTGTAAAAGTAACTTAACTTAAGAAATTTCATTATTCAATAATTTTTCAAGGGTGTTTTTTTTTCTATACTAAATCTACATGAGTTTCGGTGGTGTTCAATTTGAATGGCAGTTAGAATTAATTGTAGATCAACCTATTCTATGTTCAAATCGTGATAAGCAAGAATCAAGATTGCATTTTCTGTGTAATTCAACCCGAACACTAGATTTGTAGTCAAGTCAATTTGTTTGAACCCCTGATTACATGTAAGAGGAGAAATGCGTGTATCTTTGCTCATGTTTTTGTTATTGTGGCTCCATATGTTTAGGTGCGACAATGGCTTTCTTCAACAGAGTTGGCAGTTTGCTGAAACAAACTGTCAGCAAGCATGTTAGTTCAGAATTATCAGCCCCAAATCCTTCAATTTTTCAGTCTATAAGAAGCATGTCTTCATCAAAGCTTTTTGTTGGAGGTGCAAGTGATTCTGTGTTTTGTCAGTAATTTACTCTTTTTCTTTGCCCTACTCTTACATTATTCTTGTTCTTTTACTTCAGGTCTCTCATATAACACTGATGAAATGAGTTTGAGGGAATCTTTCTCCCAGTATGGGGAAGTTGTTGAAGGTATTAATATAATAACTTTTACAATGCATTCGATTTAATTGGAATTGAATTAAGTTTTTTTTTTGGTCTTTTTATCATTATTGTGATTTCAAAGATACTAGGTGTTGGCAGTCTTGAATTGTCAAAGTGTGATACTTGTGCTACTGCTGTGTTTATGAATTAATAATATTTGAAGGCAATGTGATGAAAATAATGGGACCAATTGTGAGCATTGTAAGCTTTCATTTCTGTTATCAGTGACTCTTAGGTCGTTTCTGTTGATGGGGTACTGGAGGTCCTCAGTATGCTTAACTATAAATTGTATGCAATACTGATTAGTTTAAACTTAAATCTTTTTTTTCGTCCTTTTTCTTCTTGTTTGGTCTGCAGCTAGAATCATTATGGATCGTGACACTGGTAGATCACGAGGATTTGGCTTCATTACGTTCACATCAACTGAGGCTGCGTCCAGTGCCATTCAGGCATTTGATGGCCAGGTACTTATCTGTATAATATCTTTGGTAGATCTTTATTGGAAGATTGATAATTTATAAAAGGCATAAATTGGAAGATCTTTAAGACATTTTCTTCAACAAGTTAATAATCCATATAAATAACTAATGCTAGTTGTAATATAGTTTTTCCAACTACAATTTGAATTTTGTGGCTATTTTTTCATTTTATGAAATTAAACTAGCTTGATGGTGGGTCGAATTGTTATATCTACTTGTGGAATTTCTCAGGATCTACATGGGCGAAGAATTAGAGTAAACTATGCAACAGATAGGCCTAGGACCGGGGGCTTTGGAGGTGGATTTGGTAGTGGCGGTGGTTATGGTGATCAGGGTGGTAACTATGGTAGAGGAGGATATCAAGGTGGCGGTTACGGAGGTTCTGGTGGCGGCAACTACTCTGGTGGAGATGGAAACTACAGTGGAGGTAGTGGTGGATATGGAGGCGGCAACCAGTACCCAAGTGGAGGTGCTGGTGGATTTGGCGGCGGCAACAATTACAGTGGTGGGTTTGGCGGTGGTAACAATTACCCGAGTGGAGGTGGTGGGTTTGATACTAACAATTACCCGAGTGGAGGTGGTGGGTTTGATACTAACAATTACCCGAGTGGAGGTGGCGGCGGCTATGTTGGTGGTGATTCTGTACCAGGTGTGGGTAACTATAGTGACAGTGGCAGTAACCACATCCCCGGTAGTCAGAGCAGCTTTTCTTTTCCCAGTGAGGAGACAACTGCCCCGTCTGGTGAATCACTTGGTCACAATGACGTGTTTGATGGAAAGGACGATGAAGATGATTATGCTAATACCAAGGGCTGAGAATCATTTCAGAACTCTCGTTAGTCTACTATCGTTGGAGCAGTCTAGATATGTGAAATCAATCCTAATAAATACCAAAATGTTCTGTTGTCTTTGTCACTATCTTCTTGCAAAAAGGGGATGATTCTTGAGCAGAAACAAGTATGGCTCATTTTAATTTCCATGAGGTTTGATATGTCAGGTTTTCAAAATTTACTAATTAAATTGTGTTCAAATTACTCAATCATGAAGCCACTTCTTTTTGTCCTAAATGCAGCTTGATGTGGCAAAATCATATGAAGACTTTGATTTATTGAAGCCACTTCTTTTTGTCCTAAATGAAGCTTGATGTGGCAAAATCATATGAAGACTTTGATTTATTGAAGTAATTTGTATCAATTCAATCTCTATGATTTATATTTGGCAATATCTTCATTTCGATGAATCATAGCTAAACTTTAAGGCTATATGTGGATGAGTTTTGGTTTAGTTTTGCGAGATCGGGTCAAAATATTTTCAAATTGTGACTTGTGAAACTCAGTATAAACATATTCAAGTAGGGTTTTAATTTTTTCAGAACCACATAACTCAATATTTAAAATTTAATTAAATGGGGTTTCATTGAAATCATTCAAATAATTTTTTTTTTTAAATTGAGTTTTGAGAAATCGGACCACAATTCTTTCAAATAGGGCCTAAATTTGAGGTGTAAATATACATCTAGCTTTGAAGCCTCCTAAAGGTATCCGAACTTTTGCTTTGTTAAGAACAATTTTTTCAGGGTGCGGCCCCTTTAGTTACGGCCTCACATGCGGTCCACTCCATTCGCCGTTAGATCGGCTTAGTTGAATGTCATTCGTTGGATTGGTAACTAAAGTTTTGGGATTTAATTTCGGAAATAATCTAATTAAAAAAGCAATTGACTATTAAATCTTTTGACTTAGTTTGTCAAAAAAAAAAACCGTTTGAAAATAGAAAAGACCGTATTGCCCCCCATTAAATTTTATGTTAAGAAGACGTTTACACCCCCACTTAAAAACCGAAATTAATAATTAATTCCGAAATTATTTCCTCCTCTTTCATAATCTTTCAAACCTAACAAATAATTTCCTTTTATTTCATAATCATTCAAACTTAATTGATTATTTCTTGTTATTACTTCTCCACCATTTTTACACCATCCATGCCTTCAATAATCTCACCACCATTTTTGCACCTTAAATAATTCAAAAATCCAAAATTGCTTTACAAATTTTGAATTAAAAAAAAATGAAATTCTCAGGTACTTTTGAATCCAAGAAATCAATATCTCAAATCAATAATTTTGATGTATATAATCCTTAATCCCCTTTTATTTATTTATTTCTATTCGGCCGATTAAGTTCGAATTTCTTAGATAATAGTTTAAATTTCAGTTCTCATGTTATAGGTCAATTACAAAAGTCATTCATTCGACACATCCATCAATTTTTCATGGACTAATAGTTAGATAATTTTTCATGAAGCCGAATAATATCGGATTAATACTATTTCGGATTAATATGAAGCCGAATAATAAATTTAATTTGAAGCCGAATAAATTTAGGTTGAAATCTTTATTTTCAGACTATATTTCGGATTTATATGAAAAGAAAATCCAAGATTTTATACAATGAACGATAGAAGTACTTGTTATTTACCACGGTATTTTAAATTAATAATATTAATATGAAAAATATCATGTTACATAGTAATATATAGGATTTATCATAAAATGATGATAAATTAAATATATTTTGCATAGGCTAACTTTTTAATACATTAATAAATTAAACATGTGATATATATTATGTAATCTGAACAAATTTGTACATAGGTCATTTTTATTTTGATCTATTTTTTACACTTTTGCTTATTACATTAAAATTTCATTATCATTGCCAAATTAATTACCTTGTTCATTACGGCTTGCATACTTCGTCATCCGGGATTGTAGAATTTCCCACCATATTTAGGTTTGTGGAGATTGTGATGAAGAGGTTGATTAGGTTTGAGGAGATAGTGATGAAGAGATTAAATTTGAACGAACTTGTAGATAGTTTTCTTAATCGTGCAAGATGAATTTTGAATTGTAATTAGTGTTCTTAATCGTGGAAGATGAAATTTAGTTTTACCCTAATTGTGTTTTTAAATCATGAAAATAAATCGGATATAGATTTAGGTTTATTATGTGAAAGGGTATAAGTGTCTTTGTGTAATTAAGTTTTAAGTGTTTTAAATTTAAGTTAATTAAAAAGGATATAATTGACTTTTTAATTTTAAGTTATTATTTTGATTTTCATTTAAAAATAAAACAAAAGGTTAAATTGGACATTAAAAAATCGGTGCAACCTTGACAAAAATAAAGTGTTAGTTACCGCGTCACGTGTCGCGATTTAAAGAGGGGGCCGCACGTGAGTTTAGTTACGTGAGCCCGCACCCTAGTCGGCCCGTGTTAAGAAAGCTAGGCTGAAATGTTACACACAACTTACATTGGCAATAACCATATTTAATCTTTTAGAAACTATACACTATGGTTGTAATTTTATTTTGAAAAGAGTCATATTTACGCTTTAGATCTGCAAAAATTAACAAGTGTCGAATAAAACATTATTATCACTTCTTAGAACTTCAACACGAGGTTCAAATACATACTCAAGACACTTGAACTTGGTCTTGGTTGTTCAATCGCTTGAAAATCGGAACATATATCACCCGGAGTTCAAGTGGATTGTGACGATAGGTTTTCCAAAATAGTAGCTTTAAATTACTGCTATAATAAAGTGGATTTTAATTCCAATTCGATCTTAATCTAGTTCAATTTTTAGTATCTTTGGACATTTAGAGATTCAATGAATCTAATTCAATTACAAAAATTCATAATTTGAAATATGTGAGAAGAAAATAAATTTAGATTCATATGATCTTTTAGAGACTTAAATTCGAATACTCTATGGGGCCGTTTGGTAGGACCTAATAGGGGGTATTAGGTCATATTATATGAGTTAATATGGGCTAATACATCGTTTGGTGGCATCGCTCTAGTACCGGGTCAAATGGATTAAATCCTTACGACCCGGTATTAAGACTAGATTATAATCCACCCACTCATGGGTGGATTAATTAATCCGGGTGAATATGTATAAGGTAAAATATCACTAATAACATAAAATTTGCATATTTTCCTTTTAACATATCATAAATTATTCTCAAATCTCTAAAATGGAAACACATTATACATAAATAAATCACAAATTAAAATTTATATCAATTCACAATTAACATGGAAGCATTCAATCAAATCTACCAAACATGTTTTTAATATGACATTGAATCCGGCTCCAATCTAATCCGCCTTAATTTCATAAACCCTACCAAACGGCCCCTATGTAGATAAGCAACATTAGTAAATATTATACCACTAACTCATGAAGATATTTGTTAATATTTCGTACATAAATTTATGCATATTTTTATCTTAATATATAAATAATGGTTAAAAAAGTTTAAACACGTGAACTAGATAAAATAATATTGTAAGTTTAACAAGCTTTCTTAGAAAAAAAATACTAGAGTGAATTTTTAAAGTGTGGGTTTGGATAAAAAGAAAGTTTTTATATATCCAACCGAATCCAATCAAAATACGATGCACTCGAAAAATCCGGCAAGACCTCAATCCAACCTGAATCCAATCTAATAGAGCTGTATTTAAGTCCTAACCTAATCTGACTCGAATCTAACCCAATGATAACCATATACTCTAAAGTATCTAAAAAGAAAGGAGAAACTAAAATTAGAGATCCATTGTCATACAAGGTCTGATTCATGCAGGCTGGCAAATTTAATTAAGGCTCCAATTTTTTTTTTTGCTAATTCTAATTTCTAATGCACATGTACGCGCAAGATCACATCCCTTTCTTGATGAAGCACCATTACCCAAATATAAACTGGGAGGGACACAACATTTTCCTATCAAGCATGGTATTTTATCCTCATTCATTCAGTTTGCAAGATCCCTGAGGAGCGACGGCTGGTGTTCAAGCATTTGGAAGCTCAAGAAATTTGGGTAATTTAAGTTGTCTCCTCGAGGTCGTCATCATCATCATCATCATCATCTCCATATTCCATTAGCTTGACCAGAGTATCTATATTTCCAGAAAAAGGGAAGCTTATTATTAAAAGGATGGTTATGAAAGAGAGACATGCTGAAACAGACTAAAATTATGATTATAACTGTTAAAAACAGGAATCAGTTCCGTTTAAACATGAGGATGAGTTGCATTCGTGGAAATAATAGACGGTAAATAAGATTACCAGGGACAACTTCAGGTTTTGATTTGTTTAGCAAATGGTTGTCTTCTTGCGGTTTAGGAGCCTCTTTAAACTTTGGTGGGGGAGGCGGAAAGCTCCTAGGTGGGGGCGGGGGCATTCCACGAGATGACTGGGCCAACTTCTTTATAGATTGTTCAACTGAAACATCTCTCGCACCTACATGTGATGTTAGTTCACGTGGCATTGGAAATTCTGACCCCTGTAAATTCTTCTGGGAAATCATATACCAGATTCCTCAAAGTTAGCAGAAAATACGTGTAACAATTAAAGTAACTTGACAAATAATTCATAAAATAATGCAAGTCCTGAAGTTCTGCCAATGAAATAAACGAGAACAAAAACAGGATTAAGCACCAAAAGCACGCATCATGGATGTGCAGGGACAGAACTTTTAAGAATGGTGTGAAACAGAAGTTGATATAAAGTATGCATATATAGACTCGAGATATCACTATTTTTATTTCCAAGCATCTACTTGAAGTCATTAGATAACTTCAAACAACTAGCAATTGAATTTTTTATGGTATGGCTGAAATTAGTGCGTGTCTGCCTCTAACGCTGGCAGACAGACCAATAAACAGTCTAGAACCAAAGGCACATTATCTGAAATCAGCACCAGAAGAAAGCAATGAAACAGCAAGCAGCTATCTCAAGCCACCCCCATATCCAAAAACCCTGAAACATACAAATGCGCAACATAGAGGTCCAGTATCAGCCTGTTAGCTTCATAGAAGGTCAGTGAAAATACCTGGAATAAGAAGCAATAAACATCAGCAGAGAAACAATTAAGGTAATTCATTTAACTTCAATAATCACAAAGGTCAGATACATGCAACAATTTTCTTGCAAGAAACTTCTGGAGTTCATCTGTCAAGACTCATATTTTGGCAAACTGAGTGCATTAAATCATGAATTTCATTGACTTATCAGAATGCAACAAAATTCATATAGCCTAAATATGTTTTCTGCAACACTAACAGCGAGGAAAAATTACATGTTGGTGTCAGTTTGCGCAATTGATTAAGTGGATAACAATTATACATTTCTTAAAACTCCTTGGAATAAGTATTAGGGAAAAAAAAAACTCCTTGGAATTCATGGAACTATTAGCGCTATACGCAAATATTGAGAAACACTCATTGGATCCAACCCAATATGTCTTATCAAGGCTTGAAAAGAGCCAATTACAGCAAGATAGTCACAAAGTTTAATTCAGTTCCTCCATCAGAAGTCAGAACTTGCATGACACATGTTTGAAGATGTCCATCCCATACACTCTTCACCATAGTTTCATAAGATCTTATAATAATCTATTGTGGTTGTAGTTAAGAACTGATACAATGCACATGAGTAAAAAAGTAATATAGTTTGATAGTTTTGGACAGGAAATAAACCCCATCCATCAAGCTTTACTTAAGCCTAGAGAGGAGCAAATGCTGATACCTGATTGGGATATGCTGGCCCTTTTCCAGGAGCAGGCAATTCCTGAAACTTTCGCTTTTGAGGACGCTTGTCCTTCAAAGACGGGGGAGCCGCTGATGGTGGTTCTGATCTTGCTGCTGCCGTAGAGGGAGAAACTGTTGCAGTGACGGGAGAAGTTGACTGTCTAAGGGCTAATGCAACTTGTTGCAAAGGTGTGGCTTGAGGATATATTCCACCATAGCCAATATAGCTCGTTCCATTGATCAATGAGGCATGAGGATAATTGTTTGCCTGAGGTAATACCGGATTTGACACTCCAATAGATTGATATATTGGACCGTGAGAGACAGTACTGGTTACACCAGCCAAAGCAGTTGAACTTGGAGCAACCATATCAATCACTTTTGATATATTCCCAGAGCTCTGGACTACAGTTTGCAACTGCGGTGGAGGTGGAACACCACCATACTTTTGACATGAAGAAACCCTAACAATATAGAGCAAGGCAATAAGTCAACCCCCATAAAGCGCGAAGTAGCACAAGGAACACAAAGGGAACTACTCTTTTCCTAGGACATTAAAGTACAACAAAAAATAGAAATAATATTTGCATTGATCTCATACAAAACAAGATTCATGCCAATGAATTCTAATTACCTAGAGGCACCACACTCAGTACAAATTGTATCCAAAAGATTTTCTGCCAAAACCTTCGCATGTTCAAGACTATTCGGATCATTGCTTGACAACAACAAATGCAACGGCTGCTGTGCTTCTGGAAGCAAAGCAAACGCAGAAGAAATATTATCAATTTGTTGTGGACTATGGACATATAGATAGCAATTGCTAACAAAAATAAGAACCTTCAGTGTGCTCATTTTCAGGATGCCCAGAACCACGTCCCCTTAGTAAGACGGTTGCTCCTGTTTCATTCATAATGTGGTTTACAAACTGATCCTGCATTTACAAAACCAACCAGCAACAACACAAAAGAATCTCTCCAGGTTGTGTGGAGATATCAGAAAACTCCAACATTAGAATCTCTTATCATTAAAGAGAGGAAATTAAGAGACTGAGCAACATCATGCATATATTAAACAAGGATGCAACAGATTTTCTGATTAAAGAATCTTTCTGCATCTCATATGAAGTTAAAGCACTAAAATGATCCAATTTAACTACTTATAACCATCACATTATTAAACATAAACACAGTCTAAATCACACAATTTAATATGCATCTCCCCTTCCCCACTCTCAAAGTCACCATCCAGCCAAAACCCAGAATAAGAAATAAAAAGTTAAATCGTCAACTAAAAAAGAACTAACTGGAGATGCAAAACATAAAGGAAAATGGGAACAAAAACTTGTCGGTCCAAATGTCTAGAAAAGTATTGGTAGATATTTCAATTCCTTGACATAGTTACCCACCCACATCTTCCATGATCGAAGGAACCAAAAGGCAAAACCCCATCTAACGAAACAAAAATGAAAAGACAAACAAATGGCAGAAAGAAAGAAAATTGAATGATACATGAAAGAAGCACAAGAAGAAAAGGCTCACATTTGGGCCACGGATGCGAGAAGCGATGTTCAACGATGGGTCTGCCTCAAAACCCACAAAGACAAAGGTACTTAATAAATGATCGACCTGAAGCAAAGAAATCAACAAGTTGGCCACAAAAATCTAGGTAATGTATCTTCTGAAATCTATAGAGATAATATTACCTTTACCTCATTGTTCACTAATGCCTGTTTGAGAATATCTTCCACCATAACAGCTGCTTGATCAACTGCCTTGATTCGTTCTGCTGTTGTTTCCAACTAAAGCCACAACATGACATGACAGCTCGACAAAATGAGTTTTTAAGAACAAAACATGAAATTGAAATAGTTAAAAACAGAACTAGTAAACCAAATAGTAAAAAAAAAAAAAAAGTATAATGATCGCTTTTAGAATCAAGTGATGTGTATATATAATACAATGACATCATTTTCATACCAAAAATTTCAGCAAATGTTTAAATGTATGAATCACTACATCATTTAAATATAAGGTGGGGCACCATATAGAAAGAGGAAGACTTCACAACTATATTTTGTAAAAATGAGAGAAGATTCGGAAACAAATTAGTGATTCAACTAGGTTAAATGTTCCATAATACATCTGATGCTTAAAATTACGAGAAAGATAAATATTCTCTCTTGTTGATTATTGACTTTCCCACTTTTGTTTCTTTTTAAAACACATCAGCTTAATCTTCATATCAATTTTATATTTCCTCTCATCAATTAGAAAATTGTTAACACTAGAAAATGCTTGAGAAATGCAATCTTAATGGTTAAATAGAAAATCAGGAATCATCATGAATCCTAAATAAAACAAAACACCCATCTCCTTATACAATATTCTAGATCAAAGAAAATATGTCTCCTTATCCAAAGAACAATATAATGCTTATAACAGTGTCTTTTGCTAAAGTTACTAACATAAATAGAATTTTTTTCAGCTACCCTTTTTGCATCATAAATATCATTTGTCAGATAATAAGCATACAAACAATACTCACATAATATCTATAGAAAGTTGTATTTTTCTAATATGGTGTTTTTATTGTCAGTTCTATAAGTAAACTCATGTGTCTACTTATTAACGAATTAGTACATCTTTTACGTATTGTAGGCTCAGTAATTGCTAAGCCCCAGCACTTACCAATAAGGCTTTATAAAGTACTTAAGAAAAATAAATCACTGCAGACATCAAAACTCGATGTCTGATCTAATATCTTCACTAAGTTCTAGATCACAAACCCAGATCAAGATAAGAATACTTACGTGTGCCGCCGCAGATATATGAAGATATAAAGGTCTTTCACCATCGGACAGTGCATTAGGAGGCCGATATTTGCCCCTATATGATCATCACCGAAATGAACAAAACAGAACTAACAAGAAAATAAGAAATAATCATCAACAACCCTACTAACCGAGTTATTACCACAGCTCCAGTGCACCTCTGAATCTGCAAAATGTTGAACATCTTATCAATTCCCACAAGAACAGGCCCCAATCATAATGCACCTTTCATATAATTTGAGCTTCTCGTGAAGCTCCTTGATTGTATAAGCCAATTTACTAAAATTTACCTCTTCTTGTGTTTGGCGTTTTGTGAGCTTATAACGAATAGCAGAATCAGCATCATTTATGACAATTTCTCTGGCTATTATTTCATCTTGGATCTTGGGCTATAAATTATTACAAAAACAAGAGAAAATAGAAGTGTTAAAACAATCTCAGAAGTGCATTAGAAATGGAAATAGAACTAATAGATGAAACTAGTAACTTAGTACGCTTTAAAAAAAGCATAATCAAAAGGCGGAAAAAAAAAGGCCAAAACAGATTACAGGAGTTTGGCTCTCTGACATTGTTGGATCAAAGAGAGTGGTAGAAACAACATATCAGTGTACGAAACATTTTTACTAAGCATGCATGGGAATGGATCACAAACATAAGGCCACAACCACATTTTAGAAAAAGTGAAATGGCAAACAGAGAGATAGTCGTACTTGAAATAGCTTTTGGACAATGGCCGCTGCATGTTGCTGCAAAGGCACTTGAACCACTTGCAGCAGGTTTGAACTAGAAGCAGAAAATGGGATCGCATGAGAAGAACCAGGTACTGGGGGGACAACAGGCAAAGTTATCCTGGCCAAAGATCCCATGTTTGCCAATGGAAAAATTCCCGGTACTACTACTCCAGCAGAGAGCAATGACTCGTCCGGTTGATCCCACTTTCTCCTTTTTCTGGAAATACAACCGAAAACAATTAAAACCTAATCACATGATTGTTGGTTGAGGAAAGGATAGGAAAAATCTAGGACCGAGTCTAAAACCTAGAAGGTGGATCAATCCACAATACAGAGTGCAGAGTTTGCCTTCAGAATTTGATTTTTAAAACCCCGCTTCATAGAGGACTGCTTTTGATTTCTCTTCTCTGATTAATTATCTATTCTATATCGTTGGTAACAAATTTATGTTATTTGATATTGGGCTTCCTTCAGACTCATAACATAAGGCAAATTACTACAACTCAAAACAGCAAATTAGGCTTCACTAAATCAAATAAAATTAAAAAATTCTTCACTTAGATCAATTTAATCCAGGTTTATCCTTTTGCTTAATCGCCAACAATTCACAAATATGCAAACCAAAACCCTTTCAGTCATTGAAACCAGCATATGTCATCTCATTTCTAACTTGTATGTGTGTATCATAAATACACTCACAGTACTAAATTTTCTAAATTCTGACAATGCACAATAAAAGATAATGCTATTCTAAAATAATGCACAATAAAAAATTAAATTCAACGCTATTGTTGAGAAAAATCATAAAACATAAAACCAGTTCTATAAGAAAAAAATCAACGAAATTAGGTCAAAATCCCCATATAATCAAAACACCGCACCTTTGCTTGGTAGTTGAGGAATCAGATTCGGAGGATGAAGCCCGAGGTAAACTGTCCTCTGTCATTGATTTTGCTAAATATTGCTTCGATCCTTTTTCGCTAGATTAAATATTCTTCTCGATTACAGAACTGAAATTCGCGGGTTGATAAACAGATATTGCAATTTTATGGATGCCATGATACAATACATTTTGATGTTAATTAGCTGATGAGTGCCGAGACGTGACTTGCACGTGCCGGTCACCTGTCAATTTCTTGGGCCTTGTGAACTTGGGCCCTTTGCATTGTTTTTTTATTTTTAAAAACTTAACATAATTTAAATCTATTATTAAGGGCTAAAGTTCTATGGGGAAGATTTTAATTCCAATTCGGGCTGATTTGTTCGAATTCTAGTTCGATTAGAAATTTGATGAATCTTATTCGATCCGATTATAAATATGTACTCTGAAATATATGGAGTGACTATGAATATGGATCAATCTGATTCATTAAAGATCAATATCCGTCAATAAATACAAAAATTATATATCTACATTTTATTTTTAAAATAAGTAACATTAATAATATTTTACGAATAATTTAATAATATAATAGTTAGTAATTCGTTCATAAATTATTTTTTATGCTTATTTTCAACTAAAACATAAATATTAGTAAGGACAATTTGAACATATGAGCTTAATTAAATTGAATCGTAAAATTAGGAAACTTGCTTTAGGAAAAATACTAGCGTAGCTTTCGAAAATAAAGATTTTATTGAAACTCTGAAAAAGATCTAATATCCGAGCAAGATCTGAATCCACTTTAAATTCGATACAAAAAGTAGTTGGGTTTGAAACAAGTTTGATCCAAACCAAACCCGATCTATTGACAGTCCTAGCTAAAATATTATTTTGGTTAATCCAATTGGATAACGGGACAAAAATATATTGGCGAAATTTATTTTCTATAGTTTATTAGTTAAACCTTTAAAATAGCAAAATGTCAAACGAATTAAATTTTATAAGATTTAAACAAACCAATTACATATATTGTCCATAGTTTTGTACTTTTTACTTACACAAGGAGCTCCAAGAATTATAAATTTTTTACATTCTAAAATGGAGTAACATTTCTGGGTGTTTGGTCAATCTAGAAGGCTAGAAACAACTTCATATTTTAGGGAAAGCAAGACATGTCGGGAGCTACTTTCCTTGTGATCAAATCCATTGATAAGGATTGGGCGTGTACGTGCATATCAATTGGGTGTTTCTCAACACCTACGGCCACAAATCGAAACAAAGTGGATTGTCTCTCGTCCGGGATGGTACAAGCTATACACGGACGGGAGCATACTAACTAATATAGGAAGAGCAGCAGTGGCACTCTTGTGACAAACGAGAAAGGCATGCATATCATTGAATATAGTATGAATCTAGAATATAGCTAAACATATGAAAGTCACCATTTTCTCGGTTCAACATGAATTGATAGCAATTACTTGAGAAAGAGATGCACACAAAACAACTTGAATCGTTCGTTGTTAATTTGAAAAATATATTGAAAATTCTTGCATAGACCAGGTCTAGGAAATAAATCCAAGATCTTGTGGTCCGGGATGTACCACATCCTTCATTGTGGAATATGACATCACCACAATAAATGAAATGGTGAATTCTCAATAACAAGGTCTAAAAAATTCTTCTAAACTTGGTCTAATCAATCAAGTCCCCCCCCCCCCCCCCCAAGACTTTGTAAAAGAGTAAATACGCAGCTTAACTCTGACTGAACTTAATTCGCACAAATCAACATGCAGGATATGGAGAAAATGACAAAGAGATGTCCTACATTTTTTTGCAGAAAAATACATTAATTGAAACATTTTCCATATGAACAGAGTCTTAACATTCCTCATCATGTGAAAATAAACAAACACGTTAAATTAGACCAACTAATAGTCTAATATTACTTAGTAAAAACCCTCAATTGCTTACACATAAGAATTATATTTTGTTATCTCCAAACACAACATAAGATTTTTCCTACATGGCTAATTTTTGCGGTGCCTCGATGATGCAATAAGAACACCTACAGCCACAATAAGCATGAGCAACATGCTCACTAGAAAATTATAGGTCCTTCGTGATGATCTTCGTACATCCCAAACACTAGTACACCCCATAACGTGCTCACGAGTGGAAGAGCCTGCAATTTTTACTTAAGAAATTCACGATAAATAAATCCATTTTTTGTTGAAAAACGAAAACGCAATTAACGGACTTGAACACAATCAGCTGCTGCATAACCTGCATCTTGGCCTCCCATGAATTGCAGGCCATTGCCTAATCCACACAACACACCTGCCAAAAATGCCCAATTTCTTCCATTCCAATCTTTAAGGTACAATTTCACGGATGATTTTGGCAAGCTGAGAATGGGGTAATACAAATGTAGTGTTCAAAATTAGCACGATGCTAAAGAAAGAAACCGAGAAGTAGAAGAATGCTGTGTAGACAACCAAGTGTGGAACCCCATTTCTCATCGTGTGCCATTGATCGTTTGTTGCCAAGTTAAATGCGGGAGAGAAGAGAGAGTAACACACTCCGGCAAAAAAAGTAGTACCCAATCCTAACCAAATACTCTTTCCATAGACCTGTATAATGTATTCTACCATTAACAAGTACATCAAGAGGTCATATTAAATATAAGTAGAATAGCAGCTTTAGTCCCGCATAACTGGATCCTTAGACCTTTTCGTCTCTCACTCTATCATCCCCTTTCCGTCCAATTTAGGACCAAAAGTGCAAGAATGAAACAGTTCTATGGGACCAAAAGTGCAAAACATTCCAAAATTGATTTTGTAGGACCAAAATGTTTCCGCTTCTGGAAGTCATTCCAGGACGGACTGGAAAGCCAGCAAGCAAAGAGGCGAAAGAAAAGAGTAGAACATTTGGGATAACATACCAAAAATGCTAGTTCGTAAAGTGCGGGACTAGAAGTGTTGGTTGTCCAATTATCTGGGACTAAAAATGCAATTTTGCTGTTAAATATGTAAGTAGTTTCGACCTTAATTGCTCTCTTTTTCTCAAGCTCGACGAAATATTCTGCTGATCCGACTTTTACTTTATCATCTTTGTTACTTCCATTTTCCAAGTCATTTATGCCATCTATGATAATCAAGTCTTGGTAAATAACCAATAACTTAGATAAGCGTTACAAAATCAAGAAATGAGTGATATACCTTTATACTGAACCATTTCTCTATGATCTGATACCATTGCAGCCCTGTTAACCATAATTCGGAAAACACTGTTGTGTAAGTAAAGACATGGCTAATGTAGTACTGAAAGATCTTAAAAATCATACCCCTGTGCCGTCTTTGAAGTAATTTTGCAGGCTTTGCAGTTTTGCTGCATTAGAGAATCAGCGGACCCGAGGCAAACTGCAATGAGGAAGCATCCAACTCCAGGGAAAAGGATTTCGGCTCTATTGATTCGATCATCAAGAAAGTAGTTCAATGTTGTCCCTGTTACATTATGTGACCCCAAAACATGTTTTGTCATTAATACATGAGGGAAAATTGCATTTTTAGTCCCATGGAACCGGACACTCTGCACTTTAGGTCCCACACTTCAGAAAATTGCACTTTTCGTCATAACCTCCTTTCCATCTAATCTTGGACCAAAAATGCTAACCTTGGATTAAAAATGCAAAATTGGGATGGTCTTGTGTGAACAAATTGTTAAAAAAAAAAAGACTATTATTTTGACTGCTATGGACCACTAGTGCAAAATGTTCTAAAAAATTGAGATCAAGACTCAAGAGTGCAATTTTAAATCGGGACTAAAAATGCAATTTTGCCAAATGATTTATAAATTTTGGTTTCTAGGTGAAAATGGTTACCTAAAACCACTGCTATGCTTGATGTGATAACTTCAGTTACCGAAAGCCCGACAAAGGGCCAAGCATATTGTGTTGACAAATTTCCTAAGCTAAGAAACACTCCTCCGGCCATGGCTATCAAAATACAAGGCCAATTATCCTGTCATGAAACATCATTGTTGAAAAAATACTACTCAATGAGCTAGTACCAATTTAAGTTCTAAATTACAAGCTTAAAACCAATCAATAACACGGCTATTTTGTCTTATGCATCAGCCATGAAGACCAATGATTAAGCAAAATCAATTAACAAACAATCTTTAACAGAATTGATGCTAAATAAATATATTAGAAAAACAGTTTTCTTTAGGGCTAAAAGCAATTTACCTTCTAGTGACATTCGAGATAGGCAATTTATACTCATCAAAAAAATAGTTAAACTTAAAATTTAAAACACTAAAGAGGTTCACCGTCTCCCTTAACCTTTAAAACACTTATTTTTCGCGTTAAGACACATATATAATATTTTTATCACCACTAGTTATCCATTTTTTTATTTGGGTAATCTGCATATATTATATGCACATGTATTTTTCATTTTTTTTTTGTATGAAGGTAAAGTGTCCATTTGTCATATCTCATGGACTTAAATTGCTATACAATATGAAATATAGCTGAGGTTCAAATTATCTTTTGAGCATAACAAAGATAGAGTCTCAGTTGGCGTGAGTAACAAAACGCACGCTAAGGAGGCGTATCCCCGTCCTTTAATTTAACAATGAGATACATACTGTGCATATATTTTTGTAGATTGTCCATTAAGCATATCTCGGGGAGCGGGAAAATAAATTGCTCAAACACTAATTCTTCTTCTTTATCTGTACCTGAGAATTTTGCGCAATGAAATTCAGTATACCAGGCTTGGCATCACCAACTGACAAACAGTTAATGCTATAACAATTGCAGTCAAGGAATTTGTTAGAGAACAATCAAGGTAATTGTGCTGTGGGAGCCGGCCCCGCCTTTCGAGCTGAGCAAGAATTGCAGGCAATGTACCCAAAAACACAAGTGCAAGCAACATACATGCTATGGCGCCTCCTTTACTCTACACCAGATACATATTTCAAGCTTTTTCAATAATTCTCAACTCACCAAATGGCACCTTAATACTGCAAACTAAAACAAGTCAAAGAAGGCTCGTAGAAACATATTTACAAACACATATTGATAGTGTGTGTGTGAGCTCATTTGTCATTTTACTAAATTTAGCATACGTTAATTTCCAATTTGTCAAATTTTAAAGAACACTGTTGTTGAAAATTGAAGAGGAAACAAGTTTTCAATTTTGAATTGGGTGGTCATAAAAAAGATAATCTTTTTCTCGACTTAACTAACTTACAGATTGTAATCTGGGTAGATTAATTCTCTGAGATTTGGTTCTGGTTGTAGTCTCCAAATCAAAAGAATAGTGGGATTGAAGAGGATCATGGTATAATTTGTGTGTTGGGTAAGTGATATCGAATTGAATTTTGAGGCATCTGCTTAGAATTATAGAGAACAGGTGGCAAAGCCACAGTTTGATGTCATAAAACGTGTTGTAATCGTATTAGGTTTATTGGGTTGTTGAGAAAAAAAGGTCAAAGGAAAGAAGGTTGCTCACATCATAGTTTCAGATATTAATGGTGCTTCAGTTCAGTAAATTATTTGGGAAATCAAACAGAGAAGGGAAGGGTCCAAGAAATCTGGAAGAGGATAAATAGATTTCATAAAATGATAAAAAGAATTGACCTGGGGCATTCCGAGAATTGAACTCGGGACCTCTCGCACCCTAAGCGAGAATCATACCACTAGACCAAATGCCCATTTGTTGTTTCTTAGGAAATCTTTCCTAATTTATAAGCTGCCAACAACCAGAACATCAATTAGATTCTTCGCAAATTTTGGAAAAATGGAAGAACGCGTATTTGCAAATTTTTGTAACGTAACTTCACCTCATATTTGAGGTAAAATTCACTTTAATCCCTAAATTTTGGGCTATCCGGTTTGCTTGCTTTGAGCTTCTAAATTCAATAGACCAGTATCTAAAGGCCAAAATAATTTTGATTAAGCTAGGTGGAGAAAACATACCAGGGTCATTTATTTTGAAAAAAAAAAGTCTCAAACCAATGTTATTAAAATCATACCGGTTCGACCGCGAACTGGAAGTCTGTTCGATTCGGATACACCCTCCTAAATTCGAATTCTTTGAAATCCAATTTGAACCGCCCAGATTCGGCGAACCGGTTTGGCCCGCGATTCTTACTTCTTATTTTTTAATATTAAAAATATTTTAACAAAATTTGTCGATAAAAGGATTTGGATTCAGTAAATGATCTTGACCATTTTTGTAAACTTTATACTACACATTTATAAATTATAGATTTTTTGTGACCAAATTTATTTATTAATTAGTTTTCAATAAGTAATTCAAATTAATGTCTTACACATTATCAATGATACTTATAGTTTTAGTTTTAGGAAACAATTTTTTATTAATTTGTCCTCTTTGAACATATATAATTTGAGTATCAAATGAATTTTTGTTTATTTCTTTTTTTCAACTATATGTTTGGAATAAAGAGTTGCAGAACTTGAAGTCACGTCGATTTAATATGTAAATTTGATTTTGGAATTTGACTTTGAAATTAATATTTACGGAATCATATTTTAAAGTTATTAATCTCTTACTATATTGTATTTTTAACTTACACTTATAATTTTTAAATGAATATAACCATGATATATTTAAATGGACTTATTAATTAGTAACATATTTACATTAATGTTATAATAATTATAAGTTAGATAAATATTACATTGATTTTAATTTAAATATATCTAACTTTTTTGTATATTTTCAATCAATTACATGAGATTGTTTAAATTTTTATATATATATAACATATACTTTATAGTTAATACAATATGACGTCATATCGGTTCAACAGTAAAATCAGGGGCAGTAAGCTCTATGTTCTGTCCGATTTTGAAATCATTGGCTCAAACAATCTTGTGAATGACCTTTTTTGTTCATAGAAAGAAAAATTTGTGGCCCTAACTAAAGAAAGACCTCTGCATACTCTTCGACACAACGTGCTTAATTTGATTTAAGAAAGGACAAAAGTCCAATTCCTTTTTTCAAATTCATTTTATGAGAATCGAAGAACGTGATCCGGATTCACCTCAACAAAATTTCATGCTATGTGTTTCTTCCATAGTATTGTTTGTTTAAATTTTAAGAGAGTGATTTGAGAAATAAAATAGATGTAAGTTATTTTTGGAAGAGTTAGATTGTATGTGTAAGATGTGTAGAAATTTATGTCAAATCATGTTTGTTATGTGCGATAAATTGTGTAAAAGATAGATTATTTTATGTCAAATTAGAGTAGAGTTTGTATATATTTGTTTAGAGATAAGAAAATTATTGTTTGTTTGACTTTTGAGAGAGTAGTTTGATAAATGAAAAATTTATTTCAAAAAATAAAAATCATGTTTGTTTGATATTTTCAAAATACAAATTTTTTTTAGAATCTCATACAACTCAGGAAATAGATCTTTTCATGAGTTCATGACAATTTAATGTCAAAATAATATCTACTACTAGTAATATTTATGGCCCCGCTACCTACCCTTTTTCCTTTTCTAAATAGTTAAATTATTGCCTACCTGCTCTGCCGTGTTTAGCACTGACCTCGCCTGTGCAACAAAACAGTAGTCAAGGAGGGGAGGAGGTAACCCCACACTCAGTACCCCCATCACAAAATGACATGCTTTGCTTTGCAAGATGGGTTTCCATTCATCTTACTTACCATGAATTATATCCATAGGAATAGGAATTAGATGGTAAATATATATACATAAAATGATAAAAAATTGTCCAATTGATTGATTCCACCGGACCGGTTTAGGCACATAATTTCTGAGATGGATGTATGAAGTTTATAAAGTGAAAACTGACACATACCAAGAAGGTGCAAATGTGCAATTGTCGGTTGCGTCGAGAAAAATTGCAATTTTTGATAGTAAACACAATGGAAATGGAACCAGTATAGAGGGCCCATACCTAGCTTATACTTGAAACCACTGTACAAATGAGGTTGTTTTTTCTTACCCTCTTTTATTGCGTCAGAACTCTGAATTTGGACTCTTTTGAGGGAAACAGTTTCTGTTTTGATACGCCCACGTTATACTTAAAGCCACTCAGAAAACTGAAATTGACGTATCCTCGAAAATATGGCAGCATTGTTGTGGTGTCCCCTACATCAATGCGGTCAAAGAAAGCGGTTGTTGGGTTACAGAATTTCCGGTGCCGGAGGAGGAGGTGGTGCCGACGGCGGTGGTTTTCCATCTTTTCTTCCAAAGGAAGTTCACAAAATCAAAGACCCATGTGCAAGAACGTTGGCTCAGAGAATACAAAGACTTCCCGTGCAGGTTATGTGAATTGCATTACAGGGTGGAATTGTGATTTTATGGGCCATTGCTTTTTTATTTTTTTATTTTTTTTTATTTTTATGAATTTGTATGGGCCATGTTTATTTGATTTTAATTGTATGTTTCCCCTTTTGTTTGGCTACAAATTTAAATTTCTATATATCAAGAAACACAATGATGTTATTGGATAGCACAAGTTGAAGTTGCTCAGTGAAATTTAGTAGTTACAGTATACTGATTTACTGAAAGAATCCTCCCATGTTTTTTTTTCTTTCTTAATCCAATTAATTTGAAGTTTAAAGGATCCACAGCTCGAGATTAACTGTACAGTGACTATTTTGTATGTAAGTATTGAGGAATTTTCTGAAGTCCGGACAGTTGATTTGGTCTTTGGTTGATTACCTCTGGACCATATCTTTTGGTACTTGGTCTGCATCAAAATCTGGAATAGCTCCGCCCTTCTGTCGGTTTTTTATTTTAATTTAGTGAATTATTTGAAGTGCATTTGAAACACTGTTTGGATCCCATTTCTCCATTTATTTGATACTCCATGTATTACTATAACAATAACTATTAAAGAAACTAATCTTGCTAGTAAAATTGAAGGTTGGATTTTCTGAGAGTTGCATAATGAGTAGCTGTGTGACACCGAAGGTGCGTGTTGATGCGAATCCTGTGGTTCTTCTCCATTGCTTCGATAGGTTAGTAATATTAAATGCAATTAATGAAAGCTTTTTATATATGCTGTTCTTACTCATTATATACTCGTTTGTTTTACTCCGCCTTTCTGTCAAAATAGCTCTTGCTTAGAGTGGAGAAGTGCGTACCCGTTGCTGGAGAACGATGGCTTGGAGACTTGGGCTATTGATATTCTTGGATGGGGTTTCTCTGACTTAGGTTCGTCTTCTGGCCTTAACAAAACATTAACTCTATTAGTATTTAATATCAGTTTGAACTTATGTTCACGTTTTTTGGTTTTCGATTATTATTTTCACTAGAGAAACTACCACCGTGTAACGTGGCTTCAAAAAGATACCACCTTTACCAGGTATACTCATAAATTTTTAGTAGTTTTTTTGGTCGAAAATGTTAAATTTATAACTTATTTGCATTTATTTATTATCTTTGTGTATAATTAGCTCTGGAAGTCTCACATTAAAAGACCGATGACATTGGTTGGACCAAGCCTTGGTGCTGCAGTTGCAATTGATTTTGCAGTCAATTTTCCTGAAGCTGTAAGATATTCTTCCCATAAATCTCATTATAAACTTTATTCAAAAATTGATAGCGCAATGGTACTATAGTCGCTTACAGTTAGTTACCCTTAAATTTTTCTTTTTCCCCACACCATTCCTGAAAGTAAATGATACAAGTCATACAACTTCATCGGGGGCCACCAGGACCAGTGTTTGGCATATTTCAAGATATGGAGTATAATTTAATTTACATTTTGCTTGCTTCTTCGACATTGCTTATGATGTGTTGTTGAATGTTTTGCAGGTCGATAAATTGGTTTTGATTAATCCAAATGTTTATATGAGCCGCACAGGGTTTACAAAAATACCGAGATTGATGGCATATGCAATGGTAATAGTTGTTGATTTAATAGTCTTTTCCCACTGCAAATCGATTTATCTTGATATTCATAATTCTTTTTTTGTTCAGGCTTCTCTGCTTAAGAGTATACCAGTAAGATGGTATGCGAAAGTACTCACTTTCGATGGAATATCATTATCCAGAATATTGGATTGGACCAATGTAAGTTTTTGATTAAAATTATTAATTCTGCAAAAATCAACCACATTTCACAACCACATTTCTCTTGTAACCAATCAGGTTGGTCGCCTTCACTGTCTCTTGCCGTGGTGGGAAGATGCTACGGTTAACTTCATGTTAAGTGGTGGGTATAATGTTTCTGGGCAAATTAAAAAGGTAAAGAGCCGCCTACTTTATATGCTTAGGATGGCGCCATGATTGAATAACTCTCGACTATTCTTCCTTCTGCAGGTGAAGCCAAAGGTTCTTCTCATCTGCAGCGAGGATGATAAAATTGTTAACATTAAGTTTGCAGAGGTCAGTCTCAGTGAACTTATCTATTTGGTGGCTTTGGCTTTGTTTTCCTCTTCTCACTTTTGATAACAAAATGCAGAGACTGAAGAATGAACTTCCAACCGCAACTATGCGAGTCCTTCCAGATTGTGGTCATATGCCTCACATTGAGAAGCCAAATGTCGTTGCAAAGTTGATAGCTGATTTTGCAAGAAGTGCTTCTACTTGCGAGGAGAGGCCTGTTTCGTACTTTGTCAACGATGTTGCTTGTAAAAACTAAGACTATGTTTAGAAAGTAGTGGTGGAGTAAGAACTAGAGAGACCTATATATTGCTGCTTTTGCTTCGATGTTAGGATTTATGACATGTATGTGTTAACTTTGTAGATGTATTTAAGATGTTTAAATACTCGGTGTAACTTCTCCCTTGATTCCTTTTTGTTTGTTCCCTTATCTTACGCTCTACTCTGAGACATGGAATCACGGGTGAAGAGGTTAGGTAAATGATATCCGAGTAGTAGTGCACCGAGGGAGGATGAAACGAACTTCCTTAGGGTCTCCAGAGTATAGATAACTATATTATATTTGCTTCTTTTATCATTGTTTCTTTTCATTGTCCATCTATGAAGCCTTGGGCTAGACAATGAAATGATGAGGACTTTAATTTTATTTTTGATGTCCTCAAAGAAAAAAATGAACAGCCTAGTCCAGGTGTGATCAATTTGCTGTCATGCAGGGTTATTCTTATTTAAATAACGTTTGACAAACTCAAGTACTTGCAATTTGTTTTGCGATTGTGTAATATCTCTTGTGACTGAGGCCATCTCCAGTGTTTCAAGGGGAAAGGGGAAGGGGTTGAGAGGTGGATGGGAGAGAAAAAAATTTGTAAAGGGAGAGGAGTGACGGGTTGTTGGGCAAGTTGATGTGCATCACTCAGGGGATAGGGCAAGCTAACCATCAGTTGCCCTATCTCTCGTGAGTTGTCACTCGCTAGGCGAGTGTAATAATGCTCTCGCATAGCCAATGGATGGCCGACAAGTATTTTTTTATTTTTAGTTTTATTTATTTAAGATATTAGTAAAAATGCATTAATTTTAAAAAACTTTAATTTAATTAATAAAAATTAAAATTTAATTTGTTTTTAGAATGTAAGTTTAATTAATCAAATTCCTTTAACTATGGAAGTTGTATTATTTCTTATTATTATTGCCAAACTTAAAATAATTTTTGCGTATTATTAATATAATAATAATAATTATTTGATTATTATTTTTATTAAGTGATAATGAGGAAGAAAATTGATTGGAATTAAATCGAATGAGAAGATCGAGACATTGGAAATGACAATGTTATGGGGAAGAGGATGGGGAATGTATGGAATATACATTGGAGATGGCCTAATACCATTGGAGTTTTATCAAATAAGGTGCTAACAAGAATATTTCAAACATGCATCTACAAATATTGTAATTTAACAATCACGAGGGACTACATATTAGTACATGCATTGAGACAAAAATATAACACTAAAAAGTGAGGTATAAGTTCTTTTCCGGTCACTTCGTGATGTCTCTACGAACATTAAAATTTGAGATGTTGATAAATGTTATATGATATTTATTGAATGATTCCCCTCTCTAACAACTTAAGTCTTTTAATATACATCAATCATTTGCAAGCCTCTCAAGAAACATAGAGAAGCAAACAAGATTAATTGATTATGCTATCTCGTTTGAATAACAAGTGTGGATGTTAGAGAGATGAATCATTTAACGATAAGCTATTGAAATGTAAGTCTTTTACGTAAAATATCTGGTGTGCTGTCGTACGCAACCAAAAATAAAACCTGTACTCCTAATAATGTAGTAGGGCGAGTAAGGGTCGATCCCACAGAGAATATCTAGTCTAATTTTATGCTAAATGGATTAAAACAAATGGGGGTTTAAGTGTGATGGAATTCAATAATTAAGAAGTGATGAAAATTAAATTTAATCAAAGTAACAAATATTGGTCCAAGTCAACATCCACTGTCGGAATCATATAACTGATCATCGATGCAAATATATATAACAATTCACACTTTGAATATTCACCGTGAAATCTAATCCCCTATCTCTCCTTAGTTTTAATTAATCAGAAGAAGATATCCAATTAATCCTAACTACTAAATAACCCAAGATAAGCACTAAAGGTTTAATATAGCAGATGCTTTAAGAATTAGAGAGATCAATGAAACTAAACAATTCAAACACAAGCGGTTGGATTTAATTTAGTCGATTTATCTTCTTAAGATTAACAATTTCTGACGCAGCAAATTATTGAATCTTAGATGCTTCACAAAATTAGATGGATCAAACAATTACGGATTTGATATCTAATCAAGCAGTAGATTGAAAAGAATAATATACTAGTAGGCCTCCTAGCAATTAAACAAAACAACCATATTAATTATAACAGAAGAGCAATCGATATTCAAAACATAAATCGTATAATAAAACTAATTAGATCTCACAGTTTTCTTGTTTCCGAAGCTTCAGTTTTCTTCGACCAATAACAAAGATTTAGCCACGTAAGGCCATTAATAACTAAAAGTATATGTGGGAGGAGAGAATTTTACTAGGTGGTCTTCTAAAGTCCTATTTATAAAAGAAGCCAACACAACCCTAAAAGAATCATCTAAAATTGATATCCAATCTTTATATTATAAGAATAATATAAAAAATAGGATATTATCTCAATGTAAATAGGAGAATGCTGATTTAGTCCTTCCAAAATCGTCCATCAAAGATTGCCCCAATACCAAGTCAATATATTAGACTAGATATTTAGGAAACTTTCCATAAAACAGGTATAGCGACTTTAAGTCCGATTTCGTCTAGGATCCCTTCAGAATCTTGAAAATCCCCAAAGATGAAAGTTGTAGATATTCCTCTTGTCGATCTAAAGCATCTTGAATCATCTCATTTGGATTTCGTATGAGGATTTTACGCCCTTAATACGAAGTAGTGTCAAAACTGTCCAGAAATTGTCTACTTAACTTCTTTTGCACTTAATGCCTCCAATTGTATCCTAGATAAAAATATAAGAATAATGAGTGTGGTTTGGTGTCAAATAAATATTAAATAACAAATAATAATGCATAAAAACTTGACACTTTGTATTCTTATCAAATTCCCCCACACTTGTTCTTTGCTCGTCCTCGGGCAAAATTCAAATTCACTTCCTCAAAAAAGAACATCAAGGTTGTAATGCCATTAACAAAGAACAACCAAACTTTCCCAAAATCATAACACATCATGAACAACATTCTTAAACAACTTACAATTAGATAGCAAGTATTTTCATTTGAGAATACAATAGACTAAATATGTAGACCCTTACAGGAATGTACACTCAACTCTCATGTGTTTGAAGGGTATGTGTTTCGCTCAAATTCATTCCTATGGAAATGATCTACCATAAGCTTGCATATCTTCTCATTCTCCTCCATTGAGACCACATGTATAACAAGAATCATAAGGACTTTTAGGGGTTGTAACGGGGCTTAGGGACAAGGAATGAACATTTGGAACTGAGTTTAAAAGTCATCGAAACTAGTGGAGCAAGTAATCGGTTTAATCTCAAAATAACCAAACACTCTATTTATCATATTTGTTTGTTTTGGCTCTAAAGTACTAACCACATAAAATCCTTGCACTGAGAGAAGACCATGCTTTTAAATCATATGAAACATTATAAACTCCCTTCAATCAATTTTCTCTCTCTCTTTTTTTTTTTTTTTTTTTTTTTTTTTCTTCTTTTTTTTTTTTTTTTTTTCTTCTTTTTTTTTTTTCTTTTTTTTTTTTTTTTTTTCAAAACACTGACATACTACAACTTCGTTAACCCCCACACTTATTTCAGGCACCCAATTATAGTGATGAATAATGCTCCACTAGCTCTAAGACTTGGGTAAAGATGTCATTTTTTTTCTCGGCTTAAAGTTTGTAATGTGGGTTAGAAAAAAAAACAAGAAAAGGCTAAAGAAAGGCTCAGAAGGGGCTGAACGAGGGAAAAATTAATTCAAGGTAGGCTATTTGGCTTAAGTGGCTCACAAAAAAAAAAAAATTGCCTTAATCATATTCACGTATGCATGAGTCAATATGGCCTCAAATAGAATCAATGCAAGTTCTAGAGAAACAAGACCATGGAAGAATATCTCTCATGAAAAAAAATGAGATCGATATTGATGTGTCGATCTAAAAGCTCAAAACCTCACCGGCTTTTTGTCTACAAAACTTAGTTACTATCGTTCTCGAAGAAAATATCAAAACTAATCAATTTTATGTTGTAAGATTACTTATTCAATCATGTTATGACTTTAAGGCAAGTTCAATCGAACTTTTGCTCATGACAAAACTAAAACTTCTCCCCCCCACACTTGATGTTGACATTGTCCCCAATGTACCAAAAAAAACTACCAAACCAAACCAAAATAAATAAATAAATAAATAAGAATAAGAAAGATGTACTCCCCTTGGGTTGCCTCCCAAGCAGCGCCTATGTTTACAGTCGTTGGCTCGACCCAATGCTTCTAGTCAGAATAAATTGGATCCTCAACGTCCAATGTAGCCACATTGTTTACTTGAAAACCTTCATAGAAGGTTTTTAGTCTATGGCCATTCACCTTGAATATTTTGGAGGTCTCCATACTTTGAATTTCAACTGCACCATGAGGAAAAACATTAGTAACAACAAAGGGTCCAATCCAACGAGAACGTAACTTACCTGGAAACAAACGAAGTCGAGAATGGTACAGAAGGACTTTTTGACCAACTTTGAACTCCTTCCTACTAATCATCTTGTCATGAAAAGCCTTCGTCCTTTCTTTGTAAATCCTAGCATTCTCATATGCATCATTGCGAATTTCCTCTAACTCTTGTAGTTGCAACTTCCTATGTTCTCCACTTTCATCCATCTTCATGTTGAAACTCTTTATAGCCCAATATGCCTTATGCTCTAACTCAACTGGAAGGTGACATGGCTTCCCAAACACCAATCGATAAGGTGACATACCAATGGGCGTCTTATATGCAGTTCGATATGCCCACAAGGCATCATCCAAGCGCAAACTCCAATCTTTCCTATTTGGACTGACAGTCTTTTCAAGGATTGACTTGATCTCTCGGTTTGATACTTCTGCTTGTCCATTAGTTTGTGGGTGATATGCAGTAGAAACCTTGTGTGTCACGTGGTACTTTCTAAGCAAAGTCTCCATAGTACGGTTGCAAAAGTGAGTGCCTCGATCACTTATTATAGCTTTTGGGATTCCAAACCTGGAGAATATGTTAGACTTGATAAAATCTGTAACAACTTTAGAATCATTAGTCCTAGTGGATTTAGCTTCCACCCATTTCGAGACATAGTCAACAGCAAGTAATATGTAAACATAGCCGAAAGATACAGGAAAGGGTCCCATGAAGTCGATGCCCCAAACATCAAAAATTTCACAAAATAGTATAGAAGTTTGTGGCATCTCATTCTTCTGGGAAATATTACCCATTTTTTGACAATGCTCGCATGATTTACAAAATAAATATGAGTCCCGAAATAAAGATGGCCAATAAAAACCACATTCTAGTACCTTTCTTGCTGTTCTTTTTGCTCCAAAGTGACCTCCACAAGCATAAGAATGACAAAAGGTGAGAACAGAAATAATATCATTATCAGAGACACACCTTCTTATTATTTGATCACCACAATGCTTCCATAAGTACGGGTCATCCCATACATAATACTTTGCGTCACTTTTCATCTTATCTTTTTGAGCCTTAGATAAACCAGGAGGTAACATATTAGTAGCCAAAAAATTCACAATATTTGCATACCAAGGTAATGTCATACTCGCGGAAAGTAGTTGCTCGTCAGGGAAGGTCTCGTGTAGAGGAAGTTCATCCTCCATACGAACTAAGCGACTCAAATGATCAGCCACTTGATTTTCTATCCCTTTTTTGTCCTTTATCTCCAAATCGAATTCACTTAAGAGAAGTATCCATCTTATTAACCTTGGTTTCGCCTCTTTCTTGGTCATCAAATATCGAATGGCTGCATGATCAGAGTAAACAATAACTTTAGTACCAAGCAAATAAGATCGAAACTTTTCTAAAGCAAAAACAATAGCTAAAAGTTCTTTTTCAGTAGTCGAATAGTTTCTTTGGGCATCATCCAAAGTCCGTGAAGCGTAATAAATGGCATGAGATGATTTTCCAACTCTTTGACCCAAAACAGCACCGATTGCATAGTCACTTGCATCACACATTATTTCAAAAGGAATATTCCAGTCAGGGGGCTGGATGATTGGTGCAGAAGTTAGCAACTCCTTCAGCTTATCAAACGCTTTTCTACATGCTTCATTAAACTCAAACGACACATCCTTTTGTAACAACTTGCATAGGGGTACTGCTATTTTGGAGAAGCCTTCGATAAATCTTCGGTAAAAACCTGCATGTCCAAGAAAAGAACGAACTTCCCGCACACAAGTAGGGTAAGGTAAAGATTGAATAATATCAATTTTAGCTTTATCTACCTCTATTCCCTTAGGTGAAACAACATGGCCTAAAACTATTCCTTGTTCAACCATAAAGTGACATTTTTCATAATTTAAAACAAGGTTAGTATCTATGCATCTTTTAAGAACAAGTGCAAGGTTATGCAAACAATTATCAAAGGAATCTCCATGAACGGTGAAATCGTCCATAAAGACCTCTATGATGTGTTCAATATAATCTGAAAATATGCTAACCATACACCTTTGAAAAGTCGCAGGGGCATTGCAAAGGCCAAAGGGCATGCGCCGATAAGCAAAAGTACCGAAAGGGCATGTGAAAGTCGTTTTTTCTTGATCCTCTGGGGCGATTGCAATCTGAAAATAACCTGAAAAACCATCAAGAAAACAATAAAAAGCATGACCAGCTAATCTCTCAAGCATTTGATCAATAAAAGGTAAAGGAAAGTGATCTTTGCGGGTTACACTATTTAATTTTCTATAATCTATACAAACCCGCCACCCATTCTGAACTCGGGTGGGAATCAACTCATCATTCTGATTTTTTATGACAGTTATTCCGGTCTTTTTAGGAACCACTTGAACCGGGCTAACCCAATTACTATCTGAAATAGGAAAAATCATCCCAACTTCAAGGAGTTTGAGGATCTCCTTCTTAACTACATCCATCATAGGTGGGTTCAATCTCCTTTGCGCTTGTCGAGATGGTTTTGCTCCTTCATCAAGCAAAATTCGATGCATGCACGTAGATGGACTAATTCCTTTGATATCCGCAATGGTCCAACCAATGGCTTCTTTATGCTCCTTAAGTACTTTCACGAGCTTTTCTTCTTGTAGTACACTAAGTTTGCTAGAGATAATCACAGGCAGTGTATTTCCATCTCCAAGGAACATGTACTTGAGATGATTAGGAAGGGGCTTCAAATCTGGAATAGGGGCCTGTAAAATAGAAGGCAAAGGTTTCTCGTTAGAAACTGGTAGCGTAATATAAGAAATGTTACCTGTTTGTTTTAACTTTGGAAATTCATTCAACGCTGCGACAGTTTCCTGTAAATCAATGTTCAAGGCTAACTCCTCATTTTCTTTCTCAATATGCTTACCAATAGCAACTTCCAATTTATCTTCTCCATCAAGTTCAAAAATTTCCTGTGCTAAAGAATCAATGACATCAATAGAAAAAACAGAATTATCATCACTAGGATATTTCATGGCATCATAAATATTAAATTTAACAATTTCGCCATCAAACTCCATAGTTAGTGTGCCACTATGAACATCTATTTTTGTCTTGGATGTCTTTAAAAATGGTCTCCCCAACAAAATAGGTGTAGCTTGATCACCATTCTCCATATCAAGTACATAAAAGTCAGCAGGAAAAACCAAATCATTAACTTGCACAAGAATATCCTCAACTATTCCCTTAGGATATGCATTAGATCTATCAGCCAATTGAATCACAACACCAGTTTTGTTTAAAGGTCCAATTTTTAGAGAAGCATACACAGAATATGGCATGACATTGATCGATGCTCCTAAATCTAACATGGCCTTTTCAAATCTAGTGTTACCTATCTTACAAGGGATAGTAAACATGCCTGGATCTTTACATTTAGCAGGTATTTTTCTTTGAATAATTGCAGAAACATTCTCTCCTACTCTCACCTTTTCACTTCCCTTAAGTTTTTGTTTTCGTTTGAGTGTGCACAGTTCTTTTAGAAATTTAGCATAACGAGGTACTTGTTTAATAGCATCTAAAAGTGGAATATTTACCTCGCATCTACGGAAAGTCTCATACAAATCTTTATTTTGTTCATCTTTCCTGGATTCTGCTAATGCTTGAGGAAAAGGGGGTATTGGTTTATAATCGGAAAAAGGCAAAAACTTACGGTTAGGTATGTCCTCGTCCTTACGAATGCCTTTCTCCATTATAGTTTCTTTCTCCTTTTCTTGTTTTGACGGTGCATGAACTGCCTCAGTTGGAATTTCAACCTCTTTTCCGCTTCTCAAAACTATAGCACTTGCATTTTCTCTTGGATTTACTATCGTTTGAGACGGTAATTTTCCCGAACTTTGAGCCTCTAGCCGACTAATTGCGGTTGCCATTTGACCCATTTGATTATCCAAGTTCTGAATAGTGGTCCTCGTTTCTTGTTGAAATTGTTTGGTCTCCTGTTGAAATTGCAAAGTATTAGTTGCAAGAGACTTAACAATATCTTCTAACGACATACCAGAATTAGAAGGTTGGATCGGTTGTGGTCTATGAGGGTATGGCTGCTTATATTGTTGGTAATTTTGACGGTTTTGACTTGCGGGCTGATTCATTTGAGGGTTCCCATAGCTAAGGTTGGGGTGGTCCCTCCATCCCGGATTGTACGTGTTTGAGTAGGGATCATACTTCCTTTGTGGCTGTCCATGAAAATCACCCGTAGCATTCACTTGCTCAACGGATTCCTCTTGAAGAGTTGGGCACAAATCAGTTGGATGCCCTACTACCGAACAAATCCCACAAGATTTTGTTGTTTGCACATTACCTACAGCCATTTGACGAACAAGAGAAGTTAAACTAGCAATTTGTTGTTCAAGGGAAGAAACGTTTACCTCATTAACATTCTTTGGTAGAACGTCAAGCCTAGTGCCAAATTGTTGGGAATTTGCTGCCATATTTGCAATTAAGTTCTTAGCAGCCTCCGGAGTTTTATCCACTAAAGCTCCTCCACTAGCGGCATCAATCATGTTTCTATCGGTATGTAGAAGACCCTCATAAAAATACTGGATAAGTAATTGCTCAGTAATTTGATGATGGGGGCAGCTTGCACATAATTTCTTAAATCGTTCCCAATATTCGTAAAGGGATTCTCCATTGTGCTGCCTTACACCACAAATTTCCTTTCGAATGTTTGCTGCTCTTGAAGCTGGGAAATATTTCTCTAGGAACATCCTTTTCATCTCGTTCCATGTAGTAATGGTCCCAGAGGGTAGATAATACAACCAATCCTTAGCCGAATCTTTCAAAGAAAATGGAAAGGCTCTTAATTTTATTTGCTCTTCAGTCACCCCCACAGGTTTCATACTCGTGCATACCACATGTAGTTCCTTTAGATGCTTGTGAGGATCTTCCCCTGCAAAACCATGGAAAGTTGGTAAAAGATGTATTAGTCCTGATTTTAGTTCAAAGGTAGTAGCAGCATCTAAAGTAGGAAAAGTAATGCATAGAGGGTGTTGATTCAAATCAGGGGCAGCAAGCTCTTTCAAAGTTTGATTTCCAGCCATGATTTCTTTCTCTTCAGAATCAGAATTGCTTATAGACCAATCAGAAGTTGGATTGATTTCTTCTGTGTCTTCTCTAAGTTTCTTCTTTAACCTGCGCAAAGTTTTCTCAATTTCTGGATCGTACTGCAATTCACTTTGATTAGAAGATCGAGTTGCCAACATAAAAATAAATAAATAAGGATCACAAAAAGCAAAAAATCAACTAGAAAATTCCCCGGCAACGGCGCCAAAATTTGGTGTGCTGTCGTACGCAACCAAAAATAAAACCTGTACTCCTAATAATGTAGTAGGGCGAGTAAGGGTCGATCCCACAGAGAATATCTAGTCTAATTTTATGCTAAATGGATTAAAACAAATGGGGGTTTAAGTGTGATGGAATTCAATAATTAAGAAGTGATGAAAATTAAATTTAATCAAAGTAACAAATATTGGTCCAAGTCAACATCCACTGTCGGAATCATATAACTGATCATCGATGCAAATATATATAACAATTCACACTTTGAATATTCACCGTGAAAACTAATCCCCTATCTCTCCTTAGTTTTAATTAATCAGAAGAAGATATCCAATTAATCCTAACTACTAAATAACCCAAGATAAGCACTAAAGGTTTAATATAGCAGATGCTTTAAGAATTAGAGAGATCAATGAAACTAAACAATTCAAACACAAGCGGTTGGATTTAATTTAGTCGATTTATCTTCTTAAGATTAACAATTTCTGACGCAGCAAATTATTGAATCTTAGATGCTTCACAAAATTAGATGGATCAAACAATTACGGATTTGATATCTAATCAAGCAGTAGATTGAAAAGAATAATATACTAGTAGGCCTCCTAGCAATTAAACAAAACAACCATATTAATTATAACAGAAGAGCAATCGATATTCAAAACATAAATCGTATAATAAAACTAATTAGATCTCACAGTTTTCTTGTTTCCGAAGCTTCAGTTTTCTTCGACCAATAACAAAGATTTAGCCACGTAAGGCCATTAATAACTAAAAGTATATGTGGGAGGAGAGAATTTTACTAGGTGGTCTTCTAAAGTCCTATTTATAAAAGAAGCCAACACAACCCTAAAAGAATCATCTAAAATTGATATCCAATCTTTATATTATAAGAATAATATAAAAAATAGGATATTATCTCAATGTAAATAGGAGAATGCTGATTTAGTCCTTCCAAAATCGTCCATCAAAGATTGCCCCAATACCAAGTCAATATATTAGACTAGATATTTAGGAAACTTTCCATAAAACAGGTATAGCGACTTTAAGTCCGATTTCGTCTAGGATCCCTTCAGAATCTTGAAAATCCCCAAAGATGAAAGTTGTAGATATTCCTCTTGTCGATCTAAAGCATCTTGAATCATCTCATTTGGATTTCGTATGAGGATTTTACGCCCTTAATACGAAGTAGTGTCAAAACTGTCCAGAAATTGTCTACTTAACTTCTTTTGCACTTAATGCCTCCAATTGTATCCTAGATAAAAATATAAGAATAATGAGTGTGGTTTGGTGTCAAATAAATATTAAATAACAAATAATAATGCATAAAAACTTGACACTTTGTATTCTTATCAATATCTTACGTTAATTATGGTATGTGAGTTTAAAATGTACTCATTTTGTCCCATAATTTTTACTTCATTAGTTATTGTGCGGAATCAAAATTTTTAATTTTGTAAATGACTTTTCAAATTGAATTTGTAAACCTTCTAAATGATAATATATAATATTATCAAATTATTATTGGAATAAAGTAAGTATGTTATTTATTATAATTTTTAAAAATTGAGTTAAATTCATTGGTCAAACTAAGGAATAATAATTTATGGGACGGATGAGTATTATAAATGTTTCTCACTTTTGTTGCAACAATGAACTTTTTATATAATATATAGAGCATAAGGCCATCTCCAATGGCGGGACCGGGGCGCGCATGAGGGTCGGGCTGGGTTAGAGAACCGTCTCCAATGGCGGTGCGGGGCAGTACGAGCTTGGCGGCGGTCGCGGGCTGCAACGAGCTGCAGAATGGGTGCCGCATGAGTCTTGGGGAAGAAAGAGGGGAGAGTGTTGTGCACTCTCCATTCTTTAAGTCAGGTGGCGCCACCTGACTGGTTCTTTTTTTTTTTTTTAATTGTTTATTTGTTTTAAAATGTAGTAAAATAATTTTAATTGTGTAAAATTTGTAATTAAAATTTGTAATATTGTTAATATTAAAATAAATTGTGTATTGTTAATATTAGAATATAATTGACTATTTTTTTTAATTATAATTATAATTATAATTATAATTATTAATGTTTTAATAATAGTAACATTAAAAATGATTTTAATTATTTCTTCCATTTAAAAAATAGTAATTAAATTTTGTAAATAATTTGTTAGTATATTTGTTAATATTAGAATAAAATTAAATATTATTTATTTAATTATAATTATAATTATAATTATTAATGTTTTAATAATAGTAACATTAAAAATGGCTTTAATTATTTATTTTATTTATAAAATAGTAATTAAATTTTATAAATAATTTATTAGTATATTTGTTAATGTTAGAATAAAATTAAATTTTATTATTATTAAGTTTGATTACAATAGTAATTATTAATGATTTATATCGAATAAAATTTCTTCCTAAATTAGAATTAGAATTACGTGAAAATAAAATTAAACACTGAAAAATAATTATAATATTTTTAAATTAATTATATTATTTAAATAATAATTATTATTATTCTATCATTATTATTATTATTAGTATCAATATTAAAAACAATATTAAAACTATTATAAAAATGGTGAGAGTGGAGAAGAATTTTTTTTGGAAGAAATTGAATGCTGAAGACCACCACTGGAAATGATCACCCAGAGCCCGAGCTGGCTCGGGGGCTGCTCCGGGAGCTAGCCCGGGAATGGCCCCGGAAAACCATTGGAGATGCCCTAAGAATATTTCGAATGACATAACCACTTTATTTCAATGTTAACAATAAGAATAAAAATTTACCTCAAAAAATAAAAATAAGAATAAAAATAAAAAAAAATATAAAATTTATAATAAGAATATGCTTTGGAATTTGAAAATATATGAATTTTTATTTTTATTGTTAACATTTGATTTTCAGGAAAACTTCGAATCTAAGTTAAATCTTCTAAAACTGTCTAAATTAAAACGATACAAGTTGTAATTTCTACCGTGGGTCCACCAAAAATATTGCTACCATACCCAGATCACATGCGGTTGGACCCAATTGTTACGTTAAAACAAAAGTAAAAATCCTAGAAGTCTTAAACCCCAACTTGTTGAAAATCAGTTAACTAAAACCCTAGCCGCACTTCCTCCTCCAGCCCCCGCCGTGTCCTCTTACGAGCAGCATCAAATGGATATTGACGGTGGCGTAGGGGCGGCTGAAGAGACGTCGAGGCAAGTGCAAGTCCGCTTTGTGACGAAGCTTAAACCGCCGTATAAAGCGCCGCCAACATCAATCGCCATACCTTCTAATCTCACTCGCTTTGGTCTCTCTGTTCTCGTCAACAATCTCCTTGAAGCCGGTACTCTTTCTTTTATTTATCTCACTCTCTCTCGTCTGCAATTGGTTCGGAGAGCCTTTTTGTTATCAAAAAGCTTAGTACGATGCTAGTTTGCTTTAGATTTTAATTTTGATTGGTTTATCAGCTAATGAGGACTGGATATCAGAGCCTTTTGATTTTCTCATCGATGGAGAGTTGGTTCGAATGTCTCTTGAAGAGTTTCTTCTTGCAAAAGGCATCTCTGCAGTAAGCATTTTGTTTAATTTGTCGAAGTGGTATTTGGTCACTTTTGTACTGCCACACCTGATGTTCAACTGTTCAAGTTTATGAGTTAATTTTATAAGTTCAGAGATAGATTAATGAGGCATTGAGAATTCTGGCTATGAAAGAAGTAATAAGTGTTCGTATTAATTAATCCTTTAGAGTGAAAAGGGGGATGGTTCTTCAAACGAGATAGCATAATCAATTAATCATGTTTGCTTCTCTATGTTTCTTGAGAGGCTTGCAAAGGATTGATGTATATTGGTGGTCTAACAGCTTATTACAGGAACAAGTACTTGAATTTGAATACATAACAATGAATCATATTGAGTGGAAGGGGAAATAATTCTTCAAATGAGATAAACAGCATCATAAACAATTACTCTTCGCTTTCGATCCTTTTTAAAGGGCTCTTGCAGTTTTAATATACATTGATGGTCCCTACATCTAATTGCAGTAAAAACTACTTCAAATTGAAGGCATAACTAGTCATTTGACTGAAGGGGAAATAATTCTGAATTGAATAATCAGCTACATATTTTTACTTTTTGTTTCTCCGTCTTTCTTGAAAGGCTCAGACAGTTTTGATGTATATTGGTGGTACTGTAACTCATTACAGGAAAAAGTACTTGAAATTGAGTACATAAAAGCTGTGGCTCCAAGAAGAGAAGAAGAGCCCTCGTTACATGATGATTGGGTCAGTGCAGTTGATGGTTCCAATGACAGGTATGCAGTTAAATCTCTTGGGTGTAATGAGTGTGTTAGTTTGTCGTCTTATGCATGTGTATATTAGTTATCTAAAGCACCATAACTAAATGGGAAAGAAGAAACGTGTGTTCTATTAGTCCAAATAATGCCCATAAAAAGCAAAGCTGAGCTCCTTTATTATTTATTTTCCTTTTTATTTGACAGGTATATTTTGACGGGCTGCTATGATGGTTTTGGAAGGTAATACCATAGAATTGATGATATATACCTACTTTTACCTTCTTTTTTCTACTTGGTTCTATACGCAGAACTTGACTGGTAAATGTCTTTTTGGTTGATGCCTCTTAGGATATGGGGAGCTCCTGGTGTTTGTACACATGTATTGGATGGGCATTCTGGCCCAGTTACTTCAGTTTGTAATCTCAAGTCAAAAGGTACCAAATGGATTCTTCACAAGATGAGAGATTCTTTATGGGTATTCTGTTGGGTTCTATAATACTTCTAATTTTCTTCATTGACTTTATAATGTAATTTATCTACACGGAGCTGGAAGTATATGGACATATACTACCAATGTTAAATGTGTATGGAGAGATGTTTGTTGGAAAAAGAACTCTGTACTCAATATGCAATTCCTCCCAGAATTTGAATCCTTTATTTTCTGATGAACCTAATCAACTTATGATCAATGTTATTGACTTATTGTTATAGAACTGCACTTGTATTAGCACGGGGCATGCTAATGCCATTTGGTTTTTGAAAGGTCGATGTGAAAATTAGCCTATGGTGCTACTTGAAAGTCTTGTTAAACCATTGAATGCAGATTTACTATCTGGAATTAAGTTGCCTCTGATTTCTTCTTTGCAATACCTTAGCACATATCAAACTTCAGCAGAACCTTAATTTTGGACACTGTCATATGCTGTGCACCCCCATGTTGAAAGATCCATTGCACTTCTGTTTTAGATAAAGATTGGAAATAACATATTCAATTGAACTGGAACTAATATATTAAATAACACCCTTGACGTCATTCTTTGTCTGCCTACTGATAAGGCTGTTTTCTTCTGAACAGCTGAGAGTGTTATTGATCAAATTGTTGCTACTGCTTCTAAAGACAGGACAGTAAGATTGTGGAAGGTAATTGCTGAAAGTTCCCTTTTGGTTGTTTTCTTCTAAGTGAGAGAAATATTTTCTGGCCCAAGAAATGTGTTTCCTGATTATCCTATTTTGCTGAAAGTTTGGTGCAGAGAAATCACTTAATCAACCAAAGAAGGTTAGAGCTTTTAAGATATTGCGAGGTCATAGTGCTGCTGTTCAGAGCATTGCAGCAGATCCCATGGGTGACATGGTATTTATTCTTGCTCATTCAAATTCATGTTACAACAACATAATTCTTGTACGTGAATATTAATTTCTCATGCTCTTCTTACATCATGTAGGTGTGTTCAGGTTCTTGGGATTGTACAATCAACTTGTGGAACACAAGTGCTTCTGACGGTGAAGGTAATATAGTTTCAGTAAAGAAGAGGAAAAAGGATGGTGAAGATGAGGAGCCTCAGTTAGAGGTACCATTAGCATCTAGTTAGTACCAGAGTTTGAAAATATTATTAGCTTGAAGCCTTATCCCGAATCACTTTTATCAACTGATCTCATACTCATTGACCATCTTTGACTTCCTGATTACCTAAATGAAGCTGTAGTCTTTATCAAGAGTAACAGTGAAAATGAAAAATTGTAGCTCTGGCTCAGATTGTGATTGCACTGTAGCACAACTGCAAAAATTAGAATGTTGAACTTATTGTGAGGTGGTTTACAGTGTAGAACGGTAAAGTATTAATTTCGTTTACCGAATTCATGAATAAATTCAACCTATTTATATTTTATAGATGCCAACATGGTCGACATTTTTTCGGATGCTGGTTACTCTATTTTTTCCAGTTAGTGACATTGTGATTGACAATAATAGTTAAGTGTATCGTGAAATGCTTGAGCTATTCCTAAAAAGTCCATCACATGTCCATGTGACCAAGTTCTCATTTTAATGTACAGGGAGAGGCTTTATCCACACTTGTGGGGCACACACAATGTGTGTCTTCAGTAGTCTGGCCGCAACATGAAACAATATATTCATCATCTTGGGATCATTCTATTAGAAGATGGAATGTTGAGACGGGCAAAGATACTCTGAGCATGGTGGGTGAGCTATACCACACATGCAGACGTTTTATTTATGTATTCATTATATTAATTTCCTATTTCTTCGTTTTTTGTTCAGTTCTGTGGAAAGGTTATCAACTGTCTTGATATTGGAGGTGAAAATTCTTCCCTTATTGCAGCTGGTGGTTCTGACCCTATACTCCGAATATGGGATCCACGCAAGCCAGGTCTCTCTCTCTCTGTGTGTGTGCACATGCTTGTTATATGCATGTTTCAAGTGCGTGTATCAAAAGATGTGCTTTATGTCACGACGTCAATTACAATAAGATTATTTTTGTCCTGGATTTTCATGAGCAGGTACTCTGTCTCCTATCTTCCAATTCTCATCACATAATTCTTGGATATCATCTTGCAAGTGGCACAGTAAATCATGGCTTCACTTGGTCTCTGCTTCTTATGATGGAAAAGTAATGCTATGGGATCTGAGAACTGCGGTATGTAGTTATTTCGGTTCCTTTTAGTTATGCATGTATTACAAACTTGGATTCTGAATCATGTACTGTGTGCAGTGGCCATTGGCTGTAATTGACTCTCACAAGGATAAGGTACTCCTCCAAGCCCATTGTCTCCACATTTGAGTTTTCCTTGACCATATAATAGTTTCTCAAAAAATTTGATATTGTCAATGCAGGTGATGTGTGCTGACTGGTGGAAAAATGATAGTGTCGTGAGTGGTGGTGTTGACTCGAAGCTTTGCATCTCTTCTGAAATACCAGTGCAGTGATCTATAGGTATGCTTGCTCATTAGTCAAATCACCTAATTCAATGTAAACTGGGTTGACATTTTTGGAATCTCATATAAAGGATTCGTGTATATCAGAAATGAAAGAGTTATCTTCGATCTGTGAGTTGTTGCTGGCATCTACTACATCGCCCAAATAAGGGTGGATTTGCTGCACTAATTGACGACAAGGTATAAACAACATAGAAGGTTTACAGTTTGGGAACTTTGTGCATCGGAGAAAATGAAGGATCTGATTGAGAAGTGGCCTTAGTTTGTGCTATTGAAATATTTGGAATGATAAGAGATTCCTCTAAAGACTGATTGATATTTATTTCTTGCCTTATGGATTGCAAAATTAAAAGCACAATTTTGATACAGTTGATGTAATGGATTTGCTCTCACATTAGGCTTGAGAGCCGAATTTGAGCCGAGTTTTGAGTCTTTTACATATATTTAACAATTTATTTATGATTTGTAGTAAAATTCTGTAATTGTAAAACTTTCAACTTGAGAAGACATCAGATAATAATCTATTGTGGCTTTAATAGAAAGACAGATTAAATGAAACTGCTTCACTAAACTGAGTTCACGTGTTGTAGATACTAATACTGAATGCAATCATTTATGATCCAGCTTAATGTAAAAAAAAGGAATTATAAAAAAAAATGTAAAAAAAGCCAAAAAGGTGGTGTTTGCAATTTCCTTCTAGAAACAAAATAGGTGATGATTGCATATTTTTAGTAATGTTTAGTCCGTGTAACTTTTAATCTGCATATAGATGGCGTTTTATTCATGTTGGAATTTATATTCTATATGTGAATAAAATTAGTTGAGAGTAAGGGGTCGTGTCTGTTCGATCTGAAGAGGTACCCTTTGGATCGAAACAGTACAATCCAAACATTGTGTCTTTTGCGAAAAGACATTTTTGAGTCTATAAATAGGAGACTTAATCTGGCCAATTAGGTATTCTATTTCCGACAATAATCAAACAATTACTCTCATCTCAACTTTAAGTTTATGTCGAATTTTCTATTTGTTTCGGTTCGCCGTGGGTTCATTATTTGTGCAAATAATGAACAACAGACTGTTGTATCTTGGGAGACTACCGGGAATCAAACTGTATGCACCGTGGCAGCCCCGGAAATATTGTCTTAAGGAAATTTGTTTCGGCAAGCCTCAGTCTAATTTCTTATTTTTTACGTAAAAATTGAAGTGATCTTTGATTTCGATACAAGTAAGTATTTCTCACTATTATTTTTTGTGTTAGATCGAATTATTTAAGTACACAGATTGTTAGACACCAACAATCTTAAGACAATATTTTTGTTTAATTAATCTGTGTGAATGCATAATTATTTGTTAAGCACAAATCATGTTTCCCACTTGAAATAAATGAAGAGTTGATTAAGATCTTTATGAGAATACTGTATACATAATATGAAAAAAAAAAAATTTGTGAATTTAGTTTCGTCTGAATAGCAACAGAATTTTATTTTCTGTAATTGTGAAACCAAAGTCTTTTATTCTCTGCGAGAGAAATATTGAATGAACTGGCATAGATTTCCATCAATTTGGAATAAACTGGAACCAATCATTTGATGCTATAATGTGGAAATGTGAATTAGCAATTGACTTGACTAAATGAGAATTGAAGATGCAGAGGCATTTCATTTTTCATTAAAAATAATTACTCATTAAGCGCATTTTCATATGAATCGGTACATTAGTGCCGCTTCGTGGATTGTGATTTTAATAATAAAAACACTATGGCATGAGAAACGGTTTGTGTGTAATGCTTTCAAGACTAGGTTTCATTTAACACTCTGCATGAGGATGCGAATCGGTGCAGTAGAAAAAGAAAAATTTTAGTTTATGAAATTAGTGGGATACACATAAGCCGAAAGATTTCTATCTCTTGCGAAGAGGTGATCCAATGAAAACGCTATTTTCGAAACTAATGAAAACTATACTGATGCTTTTGTGAGTCCCTTTTAATTAATTGGCATATATATGTGGAGCGGTGGAATAATTCACTAATGGCCAATGTTGTTCATTGAATCATTGTTAACATTAATTATGCGTTCATGTATGAAAATCCAGATATAGAGTTCTAATGAAATGAATAATCTTTTTATTCTGGAGATTAGAAACCATCAATTGAATTAAAAGAAAATTCATAACCATTCAATTCAGATGCTGATTCCGTACAACTACGGAGATGTCATGAATGGGCGCAAGTATAAAATAATTTTGGTTAGATTGTGTCTTCAATATTCCAAGTCTAACTACAAAATTTGATTTCAATGATTTGGGTAACCGGAAGTAAGTTAATGCATTTCTTTGCGAAAGAATTATAAATGGATGCATTTATAGCAATGCTTCTTTACGGATTGAGCCGTAACCATTCACATGATTGAAAATGTGATTTTAATACATGACTTTTAAAATTGACCGCGAGTCATTGGATAAATAGGAGTTCCTATTTAATCTTGTGCAAATAAAAATAATGAAATGATTTTTGTTTGAGGAATTGTACAAGTTAAAATGAATTATTTTTCTTATAAATACTTTAGTGGTGCACTAATTTATTTGTAGAAGTAAATGATATATATCATTACTTAGCTAGTAATTTAAATAAAAATGTAATGACATGAGCATTAAATTATGGAATTCATATGAGTATGTGATTCATGGCTCATGTACATTTACTTAATAAGTGCGACTTATATATATGCGAGGTATATTAAAAGCATATAAGTTTACTAATAGCCTTGATATGGAGATAAGGGACAAATTAGTATTAATCTCATATTATTATTTTATTTGAGATTGATTATTTATGTGTGAAAATAGTTATATTTATTTGAAAAATATGATTTATTTCAAATCAATATTTTATTTGAGAAAATATTGATAATTTAATTTTGAAAAATAATAATAATTTGTTTGTGAAATAATTATAAATATTTTAAATCAATATGTTATTTGAGAATATATTGATAATTATAAATTATTTGTGAAATAATTATAATTTATTTGTTTGTGAACAATGTAAGAGTTCAAAAACTTTTGAACAAATTTATATTAACTGTGTGATCTTGAAATCATTACTAACTCGTAGAGTTTGAGAATGTATTTAATCACATTGATATTATTGCTCTATTTATTGAGTTATAAATACGAGGCAATAAAAGTATTTGCGAAATACGAAAATATGCATTTGTGAATTACAAATCCGGATAATGGAATTTAAATTCTTATATCCAAATTGTGGGGGTAAATATGAATATATTCATTTACACAATATTGTGTTAAATTAGGAATAATTCGTCAAATAATTTACCTAGCTCAACTCAATTGAATTTGGTTGCTAAAATAACAGAATTTTAAGATGTGGTTAAACATCAATTTTTAAATTCAGGTTTACTTGACAACTTGTGGGGGAAAGCTCGTTAGATGTCTAGAGACATATAAAGTCGGGTTTCATACAAGAAAGTCAATTATCATTCCATATGAGTTCTGGAAGGGAAGAAAAATCAAATACCTTATAATGTGGGGGTACTTGGTTCAGATTTCGGTTTCACCACCGGAAAAAGATAAATAATTTTAAAATATTAATTACTACTAGCTTATGCAATAAATAGTAGCAGTTCATATTTTTTGTGTTTAAATCTGAAATAAATGTAATCATGTGAACTGAGTTACGTGATTTAACATTAATTGAGAATGTAAGAAGGAATTGAGAGAATCATTTCTTATAAAATTGATTCTTCTTTTGGCTCAGATTTATTTTCAGTAAGCGTGATTTACTGATATTAAAATATGATAAAGTAATATTATTTATTATATTATTTACATAAATCTTTTTATAATTAGAGTTAATTATAATTTTTTTTTATTCTGCGAGAATAAACATTATAGTCTAACCCATTTTAGACTAGAATATTTTGCGAAAATATTTAATTAATTTTGATCAAAGGGGTCAAATTTGTGAAGTTTATAATTATATTTAATTAAAAACTACAATATTCTGCGAGAATATACATATGAATCCTACTTCAACATGAGTTTGTTGAAGAGATAAATGAGCTAAAAGCTCTAAGTTCTTCGATCTAGATATTCCAACTTATATGTAGAGGATTAACCTCAAACATATAAATAAATAATATCACATTCCAATATCGTGGATTGGAAATAGACGATTGACAGCGACTTACATTCATAAAATTGGTAGACCTCGAGGAGTGAACCAATTAGATGTAGATGGATTTTTAAATTAAAGAGTTTAAAATTTTTGATAAGTCAATCGATAAAAACTAGGCTAGACTAGTAGCCAAGTTGCCTTATAAAAGAAATAATTTTACTTCTTTGATTCATATTCACTAACGATTAAGATAATATCCATTTGAATGTTAATAGCTCTAATAGCTATATACAATGGATGTTAAAATTATCATCCTTAATGGTGAATTATGTGAAAAAATTTATAAGGAGTAACTAAAGAGTTTCGTTGTTAAATAAAAAAGAAAACATAGTTTACGAAACTTATGCATTTTCTTGTTGACGTTTAACAAACTCCTAAATAATGACACGAAAAATGTGATAGTGTCACTAACAAATTATGACTGTCATATTAATAAATATGACAAGTGTGTCCATATAAACTAACTAGATAATTGAGTATCAGAATTTGTTTATATGCAAACGATATGTTAATATTTGAGACTAATACTGTGAGTATTAAATCCATTGAGAAAATATTAACTTATGATATGAAAAACTTCGGTTTAATCAATCATGATTAAGAGGTCATGTGATGATATTAAACTATCTCAAGCACATTATGTGAGATGAGTTATAAATAGTATAATACTTATGAAAAGGGATTTCATAATTCTATTTAATTTATACCTTGTGTGCAATACGAAAATAAATGAGATATAATATCACAATTTGAGTATGCTCATAAAATTAGATGTCACGCATATATCGTAAAATGCAAGAGGCTAGACATCGTCTCTTTAGTTAATAAACTAAGGAGATACATGAGCAATTTTAGCAAGATTCGTTGGCATGCATTAATGAGAATGCTTGAATCTAGAATACATACATATGTGCATTAGATTTGAAAATTTTCAAACGATCCGGGAGGGATATAGTAATGCAAATTAAACTTCTGATTTAGATGAAACAAAGTTTATAAGCGGATATGTATTCAATTTCGAAGGCACCGCTATTTCCTGAGAATCTTCCAAACAAACGCGTACAGCTCAATCCACTCTGAAATTAGAGTGCATAGCATTAGATAAAGTTAGTAAAGAATTTGAGTGGTTTCACAAAATTCATGGAAGATATTTTAATATGACTGAAAATTGTGTTAGTCATACATAAAATGCGATAATCAAGCGGTGATACACAGAGCTCAACAAACTCTATGTATAATGGTAAATTCACGACATAATTGTTGTCGTCGATACAATACCGAGAGACATCTACTTTCAAATAGAATGGACTTTATAAAGTTAAGAGATAATCCTAATTCCGGATATTAAAGGTTTATCTAGAGAGTAGTATGTGCATCGAGGAGAATGGTCTTAAAGCCTAAATTAGACTAAGTTACCTCGTACGGAAACCTAACCTGGCGACTGGAGATCCCACGGACCAGGTTCAATAGGACAACCAGTCTTGGCTAACTTAAAAGAAAGCACTTAAGAGTGTAACTCTATCCCATTCTTATGATGCAATAAGTGCAAGCCTACCGCGTTTATAAGGTTAAGCAAACGCTTTTAATGACGTCTATACCTTGTCAAGAACAAGTGGAGTATGGTAGAATACTCTTGATAGATGCGGTCACCTATGTTAGTGTGAGCTGGGTCGGCTCGTTGAGATTTTCTTTATAGGCTGAAATTCTCTAAAGCACTCGCATAACCAAGAATGTTCAGGGCCAAAACGAACACAACCGAGAACTTGAAACAAATCGGTTTAGTACTGTGTTAAGTTTATTGTCTTAGTTTACACTAACAGCCGACGGTTCAAGATGAAATATTTCACCGATTGGCTAAGTAAATCCGATAAGCTTTAACTAGGGAAGGTTCAAGATGAAATATTTCACCTATCTCGATGCGGTATTATTCCTAAAGAAATTTCGACATGATATGTCTTATGTGAAGAAACTAGGAGAACTATTTTATTCATGTGGGGGATTGTTGGAATTTATATTCTATATGTGAATAAAATTAGTTGAGAGTAAGGGGTCGTGTCTGTTCGATCTGAAGAGGTACCCTTTGGATCGAAACAGTACAATCCAAACATTGTGTCTTTTGCGAAAAGACATTTTTGAGTCTATAAATAGGAGACTTAATCTGGCCAATTAGGTATTCTATTTCCGACAATAATCAAACAATTACTCTCATCTCAACTTTAAGTTTATGTCGAATTTTCTATTTGTTTCGGTTCGCCGTGGGTTCATTATTTGTGCAAATAATGAACAACAGACTGTTGTATCTTGGGAGACTACCGGGAATCAAACTGTATGCACCGTGGCAGCCCCGGAAATATTGTCTTAAGGAAATTTGTTTCGGCAAGCCTCAGTCTAATTTCCTTATTTTTTACGTAAAAATTGAAGTGATCTTTGATTTCGATACAAGTAAGTATTTCTCACTATTATTTTTTGTGTTAGATCGAATTATTTAAGTACACAGATTGTTAGACACCAACAATTCATTTGCTGGTTCTATTTGATGTTATTGATTCACACTCGTGGATGTGGTGTTGCTGATACTTGACTTCTTATCTGCTATGGTTCCCAATTTAACTCATTTTACTTGGGGGGGGGGGGGGGATGCGGGGGTTAAACCATGTTTCGTTGTCTTTGAAGATTGGAACATTTATTGATCACTGCAGATTTATTATCTTCTTGTACTTGGTCTGCAAAATTCAGTAACACTTGCAGTTGATAAAATCATTTATGCTTCGCTTAGATAGTGTGATAAGTGTCATACTTATCGATAGGAATATTTTTGTGATGTTGACGCTTTTGCAGCAATCCACAGAGCAATTTTGTATTCATCACCAGGTACCCAACAATATTTTTCTTTTCATGTGTTTAACACACACAATGTGCTTAAAAACAAAAGAATAGAAAAAATGTTAAATAAAGCAGATCAAAATTCATTTGTCCAAAAGAGAAAAATTTATAGAAGGGCCAAAATATGTCTGCATGATTTGATGAAAGATTTGTTACACACTACTATTGGCTCATAGACTCACTACCTGTTACTCAGAATTTATGTAGTATTCTAAATTTCTAATTCGGCTGATAAAATGGTTGTGTTGATAAAAAAAAGGTCACATCCACAGAAGCAGCTGTCAGCTGGAATGGGGAAAAAAAATGAAAAATACATACTTTATGGAGATGCGGGGGATCGAACCCCGTGCCTCTCGCATGCAAAGCGAGCGCTCTACCATTTGAGCTACATCCCCATTTGTGAAAGTGTTATTTCAAAATTTATTATTAATATTTTTAAAATAGTCGAGTTGTTCATATGCCTAAAAGATCTTTGTAGATTGTAATTACTGTGGAGAATATAATCAATACCACATATACTAACTTACTCAAACTTTCATGAGTCTTCGCTCACTATTAATATTTGGAAAAGAGAAATGTTCACGCTTTCCGAAAGATATGTTTCATGCTTATTGTGTACTGGATAAAAAGAACTGAAAATTGGACAATCTTAAAATCTATCTTATTGACAAAAATCAATCCCATCAACAAATTTGGACTTGACTAAGAGGACCAGTCCTTTTTAATAAATTGAGAGAATTTCACTTTCGATACCATAACTCAACCTACTTTAGGGATTTGATACCACAATTTTTTCTCCCGACACATTTGATACCATAACTCCAATCAACTCGACACATTTGATACTTCCGTCAAATTGAAAACGGAATTGTCACGTGGCCGTTAAAACTTTGCACATTTGATACCATAACTTATGTTGATTGATAATTTTACCCCATAACATTTCAGGTTACCAAAAAAGCCCCACATCTCCAAATTTAGTGACGATTTTAGTCCACATTGTTGCAAAATTTCCAAATTAACTCGAATAAGACCACGTGCTGATGAATTTAGAAAATTTTACTTATTTTATTTAAATAACTAATTTAATTTATAAATAATATTAATAAATTAAATAATACATTAACATAAATATCACCAAAATTAAGAAAATATATTCTTTTTAAATATAAAATTTATATAATAGAATTAATATATTTAATATTTATTAAAATAATTAATTATATAATTTAAAACTATTTAATATTTATTAAAATATTAAATAATAAATAATGTTAATTTAAAAAAAATATCCCCACCCCACCCACCACCTCCCCACCCTTCCCCCTACCCCCCGATTCCCAGGCCGCGTCTGTCCCAGGCCACCGCCGGCCTGGGTTCTTCGATCCCCGGCCACTGCCAGCTTGGGATCTTCGGTCCCAGGCCGGCGGTGGCCTGGGACAGAAGACCCAGGCCGCCGCCGGCCTGGGAATCTGGTGGTAGGGGGAGGGGTGGGTTGGGTTGGGTGGGTGGGTGGGGATTTTTTTATTAAATTATAATTATTTATTATTTAATATTTTAATAAATATTAAATAGTTTTTAATTATATAATTTATTATTTTAATAAATATTAAATAGATTAATTCTATTATATAAATTTTATTTTTAAAAAGAATATGTTTTCTTAATTTTGGTGATAGTTAAGTTAATGTATTATTTAATTCATTCATACTGTTTATAAATTAAATTAGTTATTTAAATAAAATAAGTAAAATTTTCTAAATTGGTCAGCACGTGGTCTTATTCGAGTCAATTTGGAAATTCGGCAACAATGTGGACTAAAATCGTCACTAAATTTGGAGATGTGGGGCTTTTTTGGTAACCTGAAATGTTATGGGGTAAAATTATCAGTCAACATAAGTAATGGTATCAAATGTGTAAAGTTCTAAATTGGTCAGCACGTGGTCTTATTCGAGTCAATTTGGAAATTTTGCAACAATGTGGACTAAAATCGGCACTAAATTTGGAGATGTGGGGCTTTTTTGGTAACCTAAAATGTTATTGGGTAAAATTATCGGTCAACATAAGTTATGGTATCAAATGTGCAAAGTTTTAACGGTCACGTGACAATCACGTGACAATTTCGTTTCCAATTTGACGGAAGTATCAAATGTGTCGAGTTGATTGAAATTATGGTATCAAATGTGTCGGGAGAAAAAGTTGTGGTATCAAATCCCTAAAGTAGGTTGAGTTATGGTATCAAAAGTGAAATTCTCTCTTAATAAATTAGTTGAACTACTTTCAAGGCTTCAACTTAAGGGCATTTCCAGTCGAATTAGGCAACTCTCTCCTCTTGTCCGACTTCCTGTCTTGTCTAGTATGTCATATCCAATCGAATAAAAAAATTAAAAACATTTAATTCCATTTCATAAAAATTCTCGCTCTCACTTAATAATATCAATTAATAATTATGATAATAATAATAACAATTTTTCATATTTTTATGTTATGTGTGCTAAATTAAAACCTTCTAAAGTAACATTTCTTAAATTATAAGTAATATTCTAAGTTAAAAAAAATTAAAGTTAAGTATTTTAAACTAATAAATTTTACAAAATAATAAATTAATATTAAGTTTCTAAAATTAAAGTTGAGTTCATTTAAATTTAAATTTTTATTAATTAAACTTACAATCTTAAATTAAAGTTACATTTGTTCTTAAAAAAAATTAATGTTACATTTTCTAAAATAAATGAACTTAATGCTTCTCTTTAAAAACATAAAAATTCTCCTTCACGTTTTACTACTAGAAGTATCTGGAAAAAAAAAACCCTAACGTTGGGTTGGATGGGATAAGCATTCAACCCTATGCATACTAATGAGAATCTCAAAAGAGAAAATATAAAGATTAGCTATGGATTTGAAGTTACTATTCCATGTTTGGTTTAAGGAAATATCATGCAGTGATGTTAATATTAAAAAGTCTGGATTCGATTTTCATTAATTATGTAAGCTTTGAAAATTATGATAATATGAAATACTTGGTACTTAATTAATTAAAAGGTTGTATGTGAAGAATTACGACTCTTTAATTATAACATTTTAGCATGTAAGAATTCGATTTTCTTTAATGCGCATAAAGTTGTTCCAGACACTCCGGCCAATTTGAAAAGGTAACATTTTTATTATAAATTACTTTAACTGTCCCTAATTTTTTATCCAAATATTTGTTGGAACTTCAAAACAAAATATATTTCATGTTCTTTTAAAACTAAAGTCTAATATATACGTATTGTATAAATACAAATAACATAAATATGTTTAATTTCTATAAGAGACTAGACCTTATACAAAAGGAGAACTAAAAGCGTTGAAACACAATATTATCAAACAACGTTAACAACTCTCAAGAAAAAAAACCAACCATAATCAACTTGATGGGCGGTTAAAAGCAATATGAAAAGTCCCGGAAATTTAGTTTTCAAATAAAATATTCATGCACATATTTTTTCCTTAAATTTTAAAATGTTGCATCCCCACGCTCTGCCTTTAATCTCCACCGTTAATCAAGCTAGATATCTTAATGGTTACTTACATACCTAACTGTACGCCAATACAGGCGGAAGCTTCTCAGCTCCAAAATTCCAAGCCTCCACCCGGCCTTAGGTTCGGAACGGACCTAGACAAATTTTACAAATTCTTCATTTCTATTTTCTGATGGCTTTTATTATCTAAAGACACTCCTCATAAAACAAAAAGGCAGCCCTCACTAATTGCAAGCAGTGAGCAGTGTGAAGGACCTATACATACATTGTTCAATATATATCCACAGAGAGAGTAGAAGCAAAATTGGTTGGAGTTCAAGCTGAATCAAATTGCACTAATTTGATCTCCATTTCAGGAATAAATTGCTCCACATTTTCAATGTAAGTTGAAGGATTTATATACTATACACACAAATACATACAAGCTCTTAACCACCATCAATTTGTTCAACTCAGATCGCACTCTTAAACTTTCAACAGTTTGCGTTTTTTTGGCTTGGCTTAAGATTGAAGCTTATTTCTTAGCTTTTTTGAATGTTTTGAGTTACATTATCAGTAATTTGAGCTGGTATTGTCTGTCCTTTGCTCTTAATTTGGTTGAAATGATCTTTGAGTTAGTTTATGTGTTGTTTTTGCTTTGTTTTTAGGAAATTGAGGCTGGTTGATGACATGCAAAGTCTGTTAGGGTTTTATGGTTGGATGGGTTTTGGATTATGCCCCAAATTCTTGCTTGTGCATGTTTAATTCAGTTGTTGTATTTTCTTATTAGAAAGAAATGAAGCTGAATTTAGTTTAACTTTTTTTTGGTGGCAATGGTGGTTAGATATATATATTTCTTAAAGCTTAATCTGGTTGCAATTGGTTATTAAGGGTTATTGTCCTAGTATTTAATTTTCAGCTGACTTCAATTTTTTAATTTAGTAGTTTAGTTACTGAGAAGTAAATTAGTACCAAGTTTCAGTGTTGGTTTGTCTATTCTGTACTGTAGTAGTTAAAATATAAGAAACTGAAGAAGAGATTCTCTGTTGCTTGTTGCTTTTGGTTAATGAGAAGTCTCCTGTTCGGAAATAGAAATTCTAACTACGACATTTGTTTATTTTGTTTTTTATGTTCCAAAATTTATAGGCTTTACTCAAGCTACTGTTGGTATTTAAAGTTTGTTCAGACATTAGAATGTGGAGTAGATACTTGTTCTGGATGTGCCTACAATTAATAAAAATAAAAAGGAACCAGAATTTTACTCCATTGACAAAATTCATGTCGCATGTTGATATGAATGAACTTCCCTATGATTTTAGGAATTGTACCTTAATGAGTGATAAAATGTTGGGTCGGGGATCAGCTTTAGATGGTATATCTCGGTTAACTTATCCGAGTATTTGGGTTAGATTGTACACAGTCTTTTGTTTATTCTTAGTATTATCCTCGTGCTTTCATTATTCTCTAATATGATAATCTTACTTATCTGTTGATTTTGTATTTATTGTTTCATGTTTGACAGAGGTTTCCTTCTTTAGAGAGAGAATTGCATGGAAAGAAAATTAAGTTGCTCAAGATATTCAGCTATGTTCTATTAATATTGAACTTTGAAGGCCTTTTATGTTTGGATACATCTTGGTTTATATCCTTACCTTAAATTCAATAGGTATCAAGTGTACAATCCTCTGTTTGGCTTAATATATTTTAATTTGGACCCTTTAGCTGCTTATTCAGGATCAGTAACCTGGGATCCAAATACCTCCTGCGGTTGAACAGTCACTGGCTTCAATGTTGCAGAGCGAAATTATATTTAAACAACTTCAAGAACTGCGTCAGAGCCAGCAGCTCCAGGAGTTAGCTTCAGGGGGCCAGTTTAATGGAACTCCTATTCATGACTCATCGGAGATGTTTATGTTTGGTAATTTGCAAATGATGCAACATGGTGGATCTGGTATTGTTCAGGGTTCACCCAATGGATTGGTTCTTTCACATAGTCATCATCAGGGTGTAGGTCCTGTGTGCCCATCACAGCAGCAGTATGGCATATCTTTAAATCAATATTCTCACCTCCAAGGACCATCTAATAACAGCCCTTTGCGAATGTCAGCCATGCAGCCACCAGCCTTCGGTAGCTCATTCATGAATCAAGAATGCAATTTCTCTTCCGACCAGATTAGTATGCTACCCAATCAAAATTTTCAAGAGAAGAATTTGTTTGGGAAAGTTCACGTTCAGAGCAATAGGGGAAATTTATCTGGAGGCTACTACTCTCAGCAAGAAACTATAGTGCAGAGGGATGCACCTGCTGCATCACTAGATCCATTGGAACAGAAGTTCCTATATAATACAGATGACAACAACTGGGACTCGTCATTTAGCAAAATGGGCACTGGGGTTTCTGAGTGTACAGTGGAGCACATATCTTACATGGATGCATCTCCTAGTGGTCGCTGGAGTGCCCTGATGCAGTCTGCTGCGGCAGAAACGTCTAGCAGTGATACTGGAATACAAGAAGAGTGGAGTGGGTTGAGCTTTCAGAACCCAGAATCGTCAATTGATAATCAGCCATCCAATTTCATAGACAATGAAAAGCCACAAAATCAATGGGTTGATAGAAACTTGCGAAATGTATCCTCTCCAAGCTCAACACCTGGAATGCAAATGAACTTGAAAGTCTCAACTCCGAATGAATCACCACAGATTGAAAGTTCATACAACACTCCCGTGTCACAAGGTTTTGGCTTTAAACCTGGGCCTGCAGATCTCCAGAGTCCACAGTCATACTCATTTCTCCCGTCTTTGTCAATGGTGGGTAATACCCCTAGTAGTCATCTTAACACCAAATCTTTTTCTCTAATTGACTTTTGAGTATATATAGTATATGGTTATTTATATGTGCTAGATATGATGCTAACCTCTTCTATACAGGGAAGCTCAAGTGCTGCATCCCTGTCAAGCCATAATGTGAATGATTATATAATTCAGGGTCATTTTCCATCAGTACCGAGTCACATGGCTAATAAATTTCCAGCATACAGTGCTGCTGCCTCCCTAGACAATTCTCAAACAAAAACTACCTACAGTATTGGTCCAGAATTCCAGCTTTTGGAGAATACACCGATCACTAAACATTCGCCAAGTGCAGTTGAATCACAGCATGTGGGATTTCCGGTAGGTTTACCCAATCCATGGGCTGATTTGACTTCTCAACAAAATGGAACTTCCCCGAAAACCAACAGATTCTCCTCCAATTTCTTTCGGTCCCCGGGTTCAGCATCAAGCAGTCTAGATACTAGCTCAGGGGCTCCAAATGAGCAGCACAATAGGAGGTTTTTGAAAAACGAAAACATAGTACATGAGTTCGGTACATTTTCAGGAAAATCAGAACATGAAGGCTCAACCGAGTTAAATAACTCAACATTCCTCAGCAGAAGTACTCGTAAGCATGAGGCAGATGCTGCGTCAAAGCTTGGTGCATTTTTGCCTGGCAACAGTAAGGGATGGAATTTCTCGCAAGAGGCTCTAGGAGATCAGTCAGGTCAAGCTTCATCAATGGCTCTCCTTCAGAATTTCCAACCGATGGGCACATTTGGCCAGAAGAATGATTCCATTTGCAGTAATGAAGTTTCTAATGTAAAACATCAGTCACAGTTCAGTTCGCAAATGGCTCCATCCTGGTTTAAGCATTATGAAGCCTTGAATAATGGGCAGATGTCACAAATGTATAATCCTAAAGACACAATTAACGCAGCACACCCATTATCTGGTATGCCTACTGGAAACTTGCAGGAAAACAGTTTAAACATACAAGTAAATCCGGCTAATGCTTGTCAAGGAAGCAGTGTATTGCCATCTATAACTTCCGCCACGTCTTTAGTGTGTAAACATCATGTTTCCCCCAGTGTGTTGGCCTCAGATGTCAAATATAAGGACTCAGTTCCTTCAATACCTATGAAGCGTAAAATGGTTGCATTTGACATGGTACCTTGGCACAAAGAAGTAAATTATAAACCATCAAGGCTTCAAAATATCAGGTATGTACATATACACCCTTCTATTCAGATGATATTTTCTGCTAATGGATGGCTTTTAGTTTACAACCACCATCAATTATATTCTTCCAAATATAGATGAGCTAATACTTATTATACTTTTCTCTATCATAAATCATATCCTGAAAGCATACAGTGCTGATAATATTTTCTAATTTTCCCTTTGTTGAATCTCCTCTATATTGACAGCACGGATGAGTTAGAATGGGCGCAAGCTTCAAAAAGAAGACAAGAAGAGGTGAGTCAGGTCACCTATGTATAACACAGTACTTCAAAGAATTTCTGTGTTTCTAAAAATCAAGAGCTGTTCATAATTGCGCTTTTTTCGCCAATATTATCAGGTTAACAACGAGGCTGTAATTGCTGAGGATGTGCTGTTTCCAGTGGCTAGAGCAAAAAGACGGCTTACTTTTACGACACAGTTTATGCAGCGGACCTTTAAGCCTCCACCAACAGTTATTCTCTGCACATATGGTGGTTCAAACTGTGGTTATGTGGCATATTCTGCTGCCAGATTAGCATTAGGAGATGCGTGCAGCCTGACTAGTCAATTGCCCCCCCACACCAATGACGTGTAAGCGCTGCTTTTTGTCTATTTCTTCTCTTTTAAAGTATGGAATGCACATTTAATACAAACTTGTACTTTTTAAACACCTACAGTTTTTGCTATAATATTTTCAGGTTACCTGACGAGCTGAAGAGTTCAAACAAAACAAAGGCTTTTGATTTCTCAAAAGTCGTGGATATCTTAGTTAGTCGAGGGAAGAAGCTTGAAGGTGATTTGTCAAGGTAGGAATATGCATATATTGTTCTTGAACATTCCTTCAATTAAGATTAGCATAATAAAGGCTAAACTTGAATATTCTTTTGTGGAAAAATAATAATTGTGAATGCAGAGTGGACAAAAGTTTATCGTTGGTAGACATCAAAGTGTTAAATCAGGAACTGGAGAAGTTCTCTATAATCAACCGTTTTGCAAAGTTCCACATCAAGGCCCACCCAAGCACAGTTGATTCTGCATCATCTCCTGGCACATCAAGTGTGCTGAAAACCAATGCCCAAAGATATGTGATAGCCCTTCCAATGCCTATGACAGTACCAGAAGGGATAGATTGTCTCTCTTTGTAATCAAAACCATCCGTTCAGTCCCTCATTCCTGTTCCCCTGTTCCACTGGGTGCACCATGAGATCAATGCAAGTTAAGTCAGGTGATCTTCTTCAAGTCTCCATTTTTCAGGAATTATATACAAATTGGCCATGTATATTTACATGAAATATTTAGGATATGATTTAGGAGTAGGCCACTTACCTTTTTTCGGATTTATTTGAAGACTTGTACGGATCAAACTCTAGTGTAAATGGCTAATCTTATCTATAAGCCTATTAGGTTGTATCCTTTCTATCTAGAAATTAGGCTGTTAAATAATAAGCAGCTTAAGATTATACCCTTTCAGGTTTAATAAAATCCGAAGTTCGAGTTTCTTAGTAGAAAGAACCCCCCCCCCCCCCCCCATCTCCCAAGAATTCTTGTTTTTCAGTTATGTAGTCGTGTTGCATCTTAGTATTATTAACTTATGGCTGGTGTTAAAAGTTCATTGGCGCTTGTAATATAAGTGTTTTTCCAATTATTCATTTGCATATATGCAACTGGTTGCTTAATTGAGTTTGACTTGGTTTATTTTTTGGGACTACATATAATTATCTGTAGATACTTTAGAAACTTCTGAGGCCTTTTCAGTTGTTCATATATTATCACAAAAAAGGTATGAGGTTGTTCCCGACAGTGATTTTGTGGGCCCCTACGCCTAAAAAACAAAAGATCTATACCATTAGACTTTATTAGTTTTGTACTAGAAAGGTCAGAAAAAGCTTTTATTTTTGTAGAATTTATGTCGTACTGAATCTTGCTGCCTCATCAAAACCCTGATACTATAAATAACTATCCTGTCAGCATCAGAACCAGCATGATTTATTCTTTTGCAATAAAGAATATAAGGAAGGATAATATAGGGCTGGGAATTTGGTACGTGTTTTCGGGAACCCGTCCCATACCGAACGGGTTTTTACCAAATGGGAGCAAAAATTTCGGGTTTTGCGGGTTTCGGGAAAACCCTTTTCCCGAAAAATAAAAATCGGTACGGGAATCGGGTAGTAGTCCCTTCCCGAACGGGAACCCGTATATATATGTCTAGTTAGTGGGCTGACTGCAATATCAGATTAAAAGCTCTCTGGCTCGCTGCCTAAGTTGAGCCCACTATGTTGGGGCCTTTCATAGTATTAATATTATTAAGCCCATTATTTGTCTTCAGTTGAAGTCCACCCAAAAAATTGAAAAAATTGTTGATGTGTTGATTGTTTAATAATTAATATTTTTTACTGTTTAGGGATACATTACAGGGCAAAGTGTTTGAAAGTTCATGTTTTTTTTTTCTTTTTATAATAGATGGACAGAAAGATAAAGTCATAAAATTTAAGTTCCTGATTTATTTGATGATGATTACTCTAGTATAAGAATCAAATTAATATGTAGTTTTGGAATTGGAGAAAAACATGTTGACTAAAGTAAAAATGGGATTTCCCGAACCCATTTCCCGAATTCCCAAAATATTTCGGGAACCCGAATTACCGGGAAGCAAGTAACTCGGGACGGGTTTCGGGAAGTAAAATTGGAATCCCGAATCCCGTAATCCCGTTCCCGAATTTCCCGAAACCCGAAAAACCCGTACCGATCCCACCCCTAGGATAATAATATCTTTTGGCGTTATTATGACCAAATACTAGGACTAACTTTGCAAATAAAGAAGAAGATACAAAAATCTTTGGTCACTTGATGAATGTGGGATTGGATTATATGGATTTGGACGTACCAATCTGGCTGGTCCTATTAAGAGGTTTCAAACCCGGCCCAAGGCGCGAGTGTACTTGAATGAACGAGAAACATTTTTGCTAAAAAACATTGAACCGTTTAGAAAGCTACATATTTTGGATTGCAGGAAAAAATTAAGAGACCTTAGTTTTTTAACAATAACAAGAAGCAAGTATATTTAATGAAGACTTTCTGTAAGTTGGAATCTCATTAAATAATAATTAAGGATTCTCTTTGACCCGAGCAGCATGGAACGTGTAGAATCCCGTGAAAATCATCAAAGATCACCTTGTACGGTTAAAGACTAGGAAAAAGGAAATTGTATCTTGCGTCATTCATAGTTGAATGAAATTGAAAATTTGAATCAATTAATTCTTGGTTTTAAATAATTAATTAATTTTTACACAAAAGCTGGAACAAAATTTCATTTAGGATTAAGATAGGTGAGTAAGGGCTTTAATAAGTGTTGGTGACTTATGATTTGTTATATAAGCTTAGAATTTTGAGTCGAGACATGTTATGTCCGGAAGCCCACAATTGGTTTTACAATCTAGGCCCATTAAGTCGGCCCTTTATGTACTTAGCTAATACTTTATTTATTTTAAATAAAAGAATGAATTGTTTAAAGGGTTTTTTGCACTTTGCACCCCCGAAACATGGAATATAGGCACTTTGCACCCTCAAAATTTAGATTTAGCACTTTGCACCCTCGAAATATGAAAAATACAACACTTTGCACCCTCATTTATTTTCAAGCAAAAATTCAAGGGCATAATAGGTAATTCAATAGTATTGGCACTTTGCACCCTCAAAACTTGAGAATTTCGCACTTTGTACCCCCAAAATAAAAATAGCACTTAACACCCTCTAATTAAGAACAAATCAGCAACTTTTACCCCCAAAACACAATAAATGGGCACTTTGCACCCAAAATCACAAAATTAACACTTTAACATCCTCAAATTTAAAAAATCCAAACCCCTCTTTTTTCATCAAAGTTGACTATTAGAGTGAAAAAAACCTAAGGCAAAATACGTAATTCATTTTTTTTACTTAAATTTTGCAAAATACAATTATAAATACTCAAATACTCATTTCTCTCTCAATCTTTCTTTTCAACATTATAACCATAAATAACTAAATAAAGTACTAGTAAATTTCTCGAGACCCATTGTCTAATTCAACATATCAAAGACCCATAAATAATTACCTATTTTGCCTTAAAAATTTCACCTTAATGGTCAACTTTGCCTAAAAAATGAGGGGTTTGAGTTTTTTTTTTAATTTGAGGGTGTTAAGTGTTAATTTTGTATTTTGAGGTGCAAAGTGTAAATTTATTGTGTTTCGGGGGTGCAAGTTGTTAATTTATTTTTAATTATGGAGTGTTAAGTGCTAATTTTATTTGGGGGGAGGGAGGGACCAAAGATCTACAATAGAATTACCTATTTTGCCCTTGAGTTTATGCTTGAAAATAAAAGAGGGTGCAAAGTGCTGTATTTTTCATATTTCGAGGGTGCAAAGTGCTAAATTTAAGTTTTAGGGGTGCAAAGTGCCTATTTTCCATGTTTCAGGGGTGCAAAGTGCAAAAAACCCTTGTTTAAATTCTTTTTTTTTGGGACTAATGTAACTTTATTTTGAATTGTATTTAGTATTTATGAATTATGAGCCTTATCTCATCTTTACTACATCAACTTCCAAAAATAAAACGCTCTCCACATCGGAAATTCTTATAATTCAATTTTTCATCTCCTAGAACACATTAAAATGACAACAATATAAATAAAATAAAATCACTTAGTTCCTGGAATTTAAATCTTTAAACTATATAGGTTAAACATTAAGTTAATTAAATAGTACAAATATGTGTGCATTTCAAGACCAGGTGAAGATATGTAATAATATAAGGAACGTATGTGCAATCAACCATTATTAAGAGTAAAATTGAAAAGAAAACTTAAATTTTTGCCACATCAGTACTAGCTAACGACGGGGGATATACTAATGTAATTTGAAAAATATATTTTCAAAAAAAAAAAAAAAAAAAAAATTTGAAAAAATCTGAAATATCCTCCGTTATCTTCAATATTTACACTAAAACAAGAAGTCAACCCACACCCACCCCCGCAACCGCAGGTCGTCCAGTTTCTTCCCCCTCTACATGCGAAGGTTCTGGACCTAATTGGTTGCGGAGTTCTGCGCCTGCAATGCAATCAAACCAAAACCAAGCCAAATATCATGGATTGGAATCTAACCAAGTACATGAACCAATAGAAACTATCAAGTTTTCATTCAACCCCTACAACTAAGAACATTACAAACTTTTATTGTTAGCAACAACTATCTATCTTTCTTATATGTCTGAATGTGCATGAACCAATACTTTGGCAGGATATATATATAAATATATATATAATAATGCTATGGAAAAATGCAGTATATACGACAAGATGTGGATCTAACAGATAACAAAATCTAGCAGTATAAAATATGTATTTCCAACAAGAAAACTTGAGCGCGAGGAGTTCCATTCCATTAAAGAGATCAGCACAAAAGATTTCGATTTTTCCCAAAGTTGAAGGGTAGTGTAATTACAAATACAACTAAACAAGGAAGCCATTACAGTATCATGTAATTAAAAATGCAAAGGTGGCCAGTTGCTTTCTTGATGGTTACAGAAAAAGGTAAAATTCACACCTTTTGTTGCATCTAAACTGCAAGCAATGATGTATACAACAGAAATCAAACAAAATCTTAGTTTTATATTCCAGTTAGTATCAAATTTTCATTGGATTAAATAAACAAACAGAATCTTTACATTGTTCTATGATCAAATAAACAATTAAAATAACATATATCGATGAAATCGAAGTTAATCAACATCCGAAGAACAGAGACTAAGATATGTGTCTAATTTACTCCAAAAACATCATTACCGGACAAATATACCCTCCTGATATTCAAAAAGACCAAACACTAAGATCATATGTGTCTAATTTACTCGGGTCAACTGGGTTAAAGCCGACCAATCAAATTTTTGGTTCTGGTTTACTGCCTATAAATACCCATTCATTTAACTAAGGTAAAGAGCAAAGTTTGAAGCAGCAGAGGAACTTTTTTAAGGGGTGAAAAATGGGAAAAACACATGTATTAGCTATACCATATCCAGCACAAGGCCATGTGATTCCTTTAATGGAGGTTGCTCAATGTTTAGCAGAGAATGATATCAAAGTCACATTTGTCAACACTGATTTCAATCACAATCGAATCGAGAAGGCACTGCAACAAAAAGGAGACATAAATGAACTCATCAATTTAGTTTCAATCGCTGATGGATTAGAACTCTGGGAGGATAGAAATGACTTGGGAAAATTAACAGAAGCAATAATAAAGCTCATGCCTGAAAAGCTGGAGACTCTAATCGAAAAGATAAATGGAACAGACAGTGATAAAATCGTATGCATTATTACGGATTATGGCTTAGGGTGGGCACTGGAGGTGGCCAAGAAAATGGAAATCAGACGAGCAGCCTTCTTGCCTGCATCAGTTGCACTATTGACCTTAGCAATCAATGTCCTGAAACTAGTTGACGATGGGATCATAGACAGTGCAGGTGAGTCTTAATTTGTTTACGTTATAAAACAAAGACACAGAAACTCAATCTTAATCCCATTCGTAAGATATTTGTCAATATCTTAAAATATTATCTGTTATTTGTCAATATTCTTCACATGAACATTACCACAACTAAATTTTATATAACCAAAAAATATTGTAATTTATTCGTCCCTCCAGGAATACCACTGAAGAAACAGGTGATTCAACTATCACCAGATATGCCTGAAATGAACACAGAGAACTTTGCCTGGACATGCATAGGTGATGTAACCACGCAGAAAATTCTTTTTCAGTCAATATTACAAAACAACAAAGCAGCAAAATTGGCTGATTGGCTTATTTGCAACTCATCTTATGAATTAGAGCCTGGGGCACTCAACTTAGTTCCAAATTGCTTGCCAATCGGCCCTCTTCTTGCAAGCAATCGAGTTGGAAACTCAGCCGGATATTTCTGGCCACATGATTCATCTTGCCTAGAATGGCTCGATCGTCAGCTGTCCAATTCAGTCATCTATGTTGCATTCGGGAGCTTCACCATATTTGATCAAACTCAATTCCAAGAACTGGCTCTTGGGCTCGAACTCACCAATAGGCCATTTCTATGGGTTGTAAGGCAAGATATAACTCATGATATCGATCAGTCTTACCCGAAAGGATTTAAAGAACGAGTGAAAAACCGCGGGAAAATGGTGAGTTGGGCACCTCAACAAAGGGTGTTATCTCACCCTTCTGTTGCATGTTTCATGAGCCATTGTGGTTGGAATTCTACAATTGAAGGTATAAGCAATGGAGTCCCTTTCTTGTGCTGGCCATACTTTGCAGATCAGTTCCTTAATCAAAGTTACATTTGTGATCACTGGGCAATTGGGTTGGACTTAAACAAAGATGAAAGTGGAATTATTACGCAGGAAGAGATTAGAAATAAAGTGGAGCTTATTGTGAGTGATAGAAACTACAAAACAAGAGCATTGAATCTTCAAGCAAAAACCATGTCTAGTGTCACTGGAGAAGGGAGTTCTCAGAAGAATTTCAGTAACTTTTTGGATTGGATCAAGGATAACTAAATTTAATCATTATCAGAAGACATCAATTGATACTTTCATCATTGTACTGTCAAAAATGTAACTATATCAATTACGGTAATATTATATCAGACATAAAGACTCTTGTTGGAAATTTCAGTCAATTTCTAGCAACACACGTTGGCAGAGAAGGGAATCGAGTGGCTCACGAAATAGCTAGATTGTCTTTCATTACCTCTTTTTCTTATGATATTTTACCTGATTCAATTTCGAACATTGTATCTTGCGAATTTGTCATTTGAATGTTATCTTGACGTGTCTCTAAAAAAAAAAATTTACTTTCCAACTTCTGGTCTAGCTTCTGTTAGTTTTGTATGTGGCTTACCATCAATTAACTCACTGTATCAAATAATCAAGTGGTAATTTTCTTGGTAAAACCAAAATGTTTCTGTTGGAAAATTCTAAAGATAAACTTGAGAGAGAGAAAAAATTAGTAAGTAATATTTAGAGTCCCATGTTGTTTAAAGTTGTATAGGGAAGCTAAACAGAAGGAGTATATAGAATTTTACAGTCTTGATCTCACATTTTTAAACTAGTAATGCTAAATTTTTAATGTAAGACTTTATAATGTCTAATATCCCCACACTAAAATAAAAATGTTTGGGATTGGGATTTAGTTTATTTATGGAGTACTCAATAGTTCCTTCTCAAATAAAGATAGTGCTAGTAGCGTATACATAACTGCCTTGCCCGTGCCACTGTCGCGACAATTTAAGGAAAATGATAGTGGTGCAAATAAAACTCTAAGGATATAACTGTTGATTTATTTATGCCTTTTACATTTGATCCAAAAAAAAAAAATTAAACTCTAAGAAAAACGAAAATATTTTTGCCAAGAAGTTCCAGAATACCGATTCTTCAACCATATTCTCTTAAAGTTTTGGTATAGAATCTATAGATCGTACATTAGAAATTAAGTCGAAATCATACATGATATAGATCACACGAGAAAACATTCGACCAAAAAGGCGTCCTATTATTTGGCCGGTTAATAACATTATCTTACCATGTCTTCCATTTTCTCAGTTTGCCGGCCTTAGAAATATTATAATGAGCCTGCATTTTTATAAGAAGGAATATTCCAACTTCTAAAACAGGATTTTTTACATTTCAATAAACACAGATCAGTGATTTGAAGTCATGTATAATATTATCATCTCAAAGAACAGCACTTAAGCAGACAAGACAAACAAACCAAACAACAACTAAAATGCAAGAGATCAAAACGAACATGTAATAAATCGACAAATCTAAAACAAACGGCAATAATTTCCCGACTATTGCATGATCAAAAGATTCCATTAAACTGCAAAAGCCTATAAATTTCCCAATAAGCAAGCATATAAAGCAATAACCCAATTTCTGAAAGAAAAAAAGTTAAAAAAAAAATGGGAAAACCACACGTACTAGCAATACCATATCCAGCACAAGGCCATGTAATCCCCTTAATGGAAGTTGCTCAACGTTTAGCAAACAAGGGTGTTCGAGTCACATTCGTAAACACTGAGTTCAATCATGAAAGAGTTATTAAGGCATTTTCACAAACAGGTAGCGTGCATGAACTGATTGAATTGGTTTCAGTTCCAGATGGGTTGGAGTCATTGGAAGATAGAAATGACCATGGAAAAGTAGCGGAAACCATTTTAAAGATGATGCCTGGAAATCTGGAGATTCTGATTGAAAAGATAAATGGAAATGGAAGTGATGAAATTACATGTGTTCTTGCTGATATTTATATGGGATGGGCTATGGAGGTTGCGGAGAAATTTGGAAATAAGAAAGCAGCTTTCTTGCCTGCATCAGTTGCTATGTTGGCCTTAACAATCAATGCCGAGAAATTACTTGATGATGGGATTGTAGATAGCAATGGTACGTCTTCCCCCCCTCCCCTTTTATTTTTCTTTCTTATTTTTTTTTTTTTTTGTACACATTCATGTTGGTTTTGTACTAGCCAATTAAAATATAGGAGTATTATTTAGTATTTAAATCCTCCATTAATCCTTGAAAACAGGAACACCATTGAAGAATGAGATGATTCAGTTATCTCCATCCATGCCTAAAATGAGCAGTATGAACTTAGCATGGTGCCTCCCCGATTTAACCATGAGAAAAAAAATATTCCAAAGTATAATACAAAATAATAAATCAATCAAACTAGCAGAGAAGCTACTCTGCAACACATCCCATGACTTAGAGCCTGGCGCCCTGGCATTCCTCCCCCAACATTCGTCGCTAATCGGGCCTCTTATCAGCCCCGAAGGGAATTCATCAGGCCATTTCTGGCCGCACGATTCATCTTGCCTAGAGTGGCTCGATCATCAGCCGTCAAATTCGGTTATCTATGCTGCATTTGGAAGCTTCACTGTTTTGGATCAAACTCAGTTTGAAGAGCTGGCTATTGGGCTTGAACTTACCAACATGCCATTTCTGTGGGTTGTGAGGCAAGATATGGATGGGGCGGCTTACCCGATTGGATTTGAAGAACGGGTCAAGAATCGCGGGAAAATGGTGAGTTGGGCACCTCAACAAAAGGTTTTGTCACACCCTTCTATTGCATGTTTTATGAGCCATTGCGGTTGGAATTCTACAATTGAAGGTAACTAACAACAAATTAATTAGATACCTAGTATATACGTACCTACATTAATTTGAATATTAATTACAAATTTACAATAACAAATTTGGATTGGACAGGTGTAAGCAGTGGGGTCCCTTTTCTGTGCTGGCCTTACTTTGGAGATCAGTTTATAAACCAGAGCTACATTTGTGATGAATGGGGAGTTGGATTGGGTTTGGAGAAGGATGAGATGAATGGGATTGTTGGACATGAAGAAATTAAGAATAAGGTGGAACAACTATTGACTGCAGCTGATGATGCTAATTATAAAATTACATCATTGGAACTTCAACATAAGATCATGGCTGCCCGTGTCAAACACTCACAAAACAATTTCTGTGAATTTGTCGATTGGATTAAGGGGAACTAATTAATTAATATATTTTGGTTACATATATATATAATAACTATTAATTAGTAAACCTCTTCTGTATTGTTTGCATTGTATTCATTCTTCCAGCTTTTAGATTAACTACTATTTTACCCTTCATCCGTAACATACTAATAAATTCAAAAAAAATATTATATTATTAAAACAATAAATGTTATATAGTACTATTTCTTTATATATGTGTATATAAAAGGAAAACAACACCCCCAACACCAACTCCATAAATTTAGATCATAATGTATGAAAATCGTCGTGTTTGACTCAATAAAAATTTCAATCGGCGAGAAGACATTCAAACTAGATTTTTCGCTAAACATATGTGGCGAGATTATTAAAATACAAACTTTATATGATATTCTTGAATTCCCAAATTGTTATAAAAGTAGTATGTATATTCACAATAATTGCAATAATAAAGTGAAAAAGAGACCCTTGCATACTTAACACTATATATCTCTAATTGGGAGAGAATGGGAGAGAACATAAAACGTGAATTCATTAATTCCCGGCCCAACCCCATTGGCAGCCAACCAATATGGAAATTAAAAATTGATGAGTACGTGCAATCGATCGTGCTACCTATTTATGGTCACTGGTCACCCCCCGGCCATCTTCAAGTTATAAACTTGTACATACCAACTCATTTTCTTCAACAATTATTAATTTCGAGTACTACAAAAATAGCTAGGATCTTAATTAATTAACTGTTACTCCTATTCTTAAAATTTACAAGATAAATTGATGATATTATTTATTAATGAAATAAATTATTTTATGCATATGATCAAGTATCAATTACATGATTATATATATGTGTGTGACTAGCTGTGACAGCAGATCATTATATCTTGATTCATGTGAAATAGTTTTTAAACTTGTACTCAAATGTCACCATCATGTAATTGATCTAACAATTGAGTATTTTTTATTAATTTTATTATGAAATACGTACACACAAAAGAAAAAACAATTCGTTATTTCCGGTTTTTCTAATAATGAATTAATGGAAAGAAGAACTGAAGAGACAAAATTATACAGTATATTTTACCAATATTATACAGTATATATTTGGTTGTGTGTATTTATATATTTTGTATGAAATTGAAGGGGGCCATTAATTGTTGTTATTACTGCTAGTTGTCTCCTGGGAAGCCATAACATGGCATGCATGTGGAGGCCATTACAGATGGTGGCAGTGCGTGCAGCTGTCTATTTCATCCAGATATCATGTGATAAAATTAATACCCATCTTCAAGCTTTGAATTTCATGCCACCCAACCAGTTATTTAATTCTCTGTCACCTATATATATAATTATATATATACTTCTTCTTTTTTCTTTTTTGGTGATTGATTGCATCATTAACTCAAATGAAATATTAGTATATTATTATTAAATAAAAAAATTAATTATCAAACACTTATCTGCATGCACTCTGCTGCTATAAGATGATGCAGACAGAAAAATTGATAGTTTTTGTCATGAAAATTTGGGACATTTTCTTATGTGATTAATTAATTCAGATCGATGAATTTTAAATTCAAATACTTGCAGTAATTAAAAGGATAATAACAAGAAATGTAAACCCAGATGAAATCTAATATTGGTCATAAAACAGGAGAAATATTTTCAAGCCCTTTAATTAATGTTATTTAACGGGTTGTGGAAAAGTATTAAAGTACATTTCCTGCCTTCTTTTATAAAATACTACTAAGAAATTACATCCATCACTAAATCATAGTAATAAATACTGTATCAATTAACTGAATAAATAACTATCAACTCGTAAGAAAAATATAAAACTAGACACAATAACTACATTAATTTATGGTGGGATACTCCATCAATAATCAAGAATGAAAAAACTATAATTATTTCTGGGATTTAAATGGTGCCATTCTTCCATCAACAACAAAAAGGAAAAAGAAAATGATTAACAAATCTATTTACCAGCAAGAAATCATGAGGAAATTAAAAATTGAATCTTTAAGAGGGAAAGGAGAATTGGACAGGATAGAAGATGAACTTTTGTGATACTAAAAATCTACTTGGACGACTTATAATGATTACCTCACATTAATTTTGCCAATATCAAAACTAATTAATTAATTAATTAATTAATTGTACTAGCCAAGAAAATTTAAAGAAGAAATAAATAACAAAAAAAAAGCCATCTTCTACTTCTTCTTCTTTTTCCTCTTTTCGTTTCCCTTTGGCTTCTCTTGTGATGGATGGACTATACAGAATTTGAGTTATCTTGATTTTGAGAGGACCCATAAAAATCAATCAATTTCTGTAAAACAAGAACCTGAGTTTTGAGTAGTACAATGTAGTCCGCCGTTTCTTGAAAAAGCTGTTCGGGTTTTGTCTCTGGTTTGTGTGAAGGAATGAGGTTTTTCAAAGTCTCCAGTTTGTCGGAGACAGATGTGGCGGCGGCGGCTGCGCGGATGTGGGTTGCGCTACCGTTGCAAAATTGAGGTTTCTTAAGTCTTCTATTTAAATTTGATGATTTTCTTTTCGCCCTTTTGACGGCGGAGATTCTTGGCCTTAAACCCATTACCGCGGCGGAGATGAAGAGAGAATACGTGGTGACGGTTTAACGGATGAATGGAAATGGCGTTACGGTGTGGGATGGGAGTATAAGTAATGGGACTATGGTGTATTGCCACTGGTTTGTGGAGAAACTACAAGAATGCCATTTAGGGTCTTATAAATGCTTTTGTTTGGGGAAATACTATCTTATAACGTGAAGAAAATCAAATTTAGATTTTATGACATGTGATTGGACATCATTGATTATTATAACATGGTTTACAGCTTTAGTTGATGATGAGTTCATAGGACATAAAGAGTAACATTATTGGACAATTACTCTACTCCTCCTATGATTCCTAAATTACAAAAGGTGTATTTATATTATATTTCGTATTGCTTCTTATATTCAATTAAATATAGAAAGTTACATGAATATTTGTTTTAGGGTAATTCTAGCTTAAATTGTGTTTGATTGAATTAATATTATTTACCTAACAAATATATTGCACTTAATTATGTTTGGATGGGTTCGATTAACCCCGATTTTAACAAGAATTTTTCATTTGTTGTGTGGGTATTTTAAAAAAAATAAACAACTTAAAATCTAATGTGTATATTGAAGCAGTTGAAAATGCGAACAAGTTTTACAAAAATTATCACCTAATTAATGAACAAATCATTGATCATAAACATCCAAAAAGTAATTGTAGCCTAAATCAAATCTAAACCATTCAAAATAATATTGTACCTTTGTTATTGACACCTCACACAAAATTAGTGATACAACATTCATAAAAAATGTCAATCAATATTATATGCAATGCCGAAAACACATATATTAACATGTATCATATTTTAAAATGAATTCAGATATCTCTGTTAAATGAAAGAAACTAAATGGAAAATAGCAAAAGACCACCAAAGAATTGAAATTATTTAATTAGGATTAGTTAATCACTGGAACAATTGGAAATTTGCAATGATAAATTGACCCCATGCCACGCAAAAAAGGAAAAAGAAAAAAGAGATTGGGTTGGTCCCAAAGGGTATTTATGTAATTGTATCCACAAGACGACAAAGGTTGCATATCTCACTTGGGAAAAGGAAATGGTATAAGCGGGAAGATGCACAACTTGCGAGCAATACGAAAATTGTGCAAGGAAAGCCTGCCCATCTGCAATGCTGCATGTGAGACCCCGGGACCCTTCAAGTCAATTTCCAAAAGTACCCCAACTTAATAAATATTAAGTTACTATTTAATTTAAGTTGAACCCTGATTTCAATAAAAGTATAAATCAAATTCTTTTGAATTTTCTTATGGAAATATCTTAGGTTGTTTTCTTAGTATAAATTGTTTCAACGCAACAATCTCCTGCAATTTCACTTTAACAAGTCTGCGTAAGATGTAATTCTTAATAAAATTCCACTTAATTATAAATAATATAATTTTAATAAGTTAAATAGATGCTCACTTTTACGATACCTCGATATATGTATAGGTATTTGTTCACATATAGAATTACACATAAATCCTATCTAAATTTAACTAAAATTCATTATATCCCATATGATCATTTAATTTTCAAATTTGACACATGGTGACCATATAAAACAATTAAGACTTAACAATCAAATTATACTTACATCATCAGATATAGAGATAGCACATGTCTCAAAATTCCCCCAAACATAATACATGTAAGCAGTTACAACTTAGAACTCATATTTGAAACAAACACATTTGAAAAATTAAAACTCTAACTTTACAGCTAAGAATTTCAATCATGGAGTCAAATGATATATATAAACAAAAAAGGATTAGTACATCACTCTCTCAACAAAAACAACATGTGAGCAACTTTCCCATATGGAGAAAAGTCCATTTAATAAATAAATGGGGGGAGGGTATATTGGACATTTGACACGAGAAAAAGAGATGTTTGCACCTTGCAATGACCTAGTTGGGAAGGAGTTGTGGCCTCCCAAAAGGGCACATGTGAATGTGGGTATGGGCCATGCATAAAAATGAGAGAGAGTAGAAGAGGGAAGGGGGTTTGCACATGGGGAGCACATGCACCAAGGGGCAAAAGAAGATTGTACCTTTGCATGTGACAAAGGAGAGACAGTGAAGCAGCATGAATTGTACAGCATGTTCTGCACATTCCCTGCATGGTACTGATCCGGTGGCACCCCCTCCCTTTTTTCCACTTCCTTCCTTCTTCTTTCCTTTTCTTTTGCATTTGCACAGAATAAATTACTATATATTACTTCCTTCATTCCATATTAATTGACATATTTGTTAATTTCTTTTGTTTAAAATTAATTGGTATGTTTGAATTTTCAAAATATTTTTTTATTTTCAATTTTGCCCCTTTCTCACATTTAAGTTGGGAAACTCAAAGATCATCACTCACTAATAAAAAATTAAAAAGTGGTCATCATCGTAAAGAGTATTTGAGATATTTTATCATAAAAAAGTATCTAGTGATGATTTTTCTTAATCTGTGTGAAAAGAAGAAATGTGTCAATTAATATAAAAGAGATGAAGTATATCCAAGGATCTAAAATACTATTCAATCCTAAACTTATCTTAAACGCTTATATGATTCGACAATTAGGAAAGTAATATGACTATAATTGATTAATCTAGTAAAATCAATTCTTTTAATCTTCATGAAAGTACTTGTTGCTTGAAACATGCAATTGTAGCTTTTGAAAGATGTTAATACATTCGTTCTTTTATCTTTTATATATCCCTTGCTATGATCATCGATCGACTTTAAAAGAAAATTAATACTATATAAATAGTTTAGTATATTTTAGTTCAATAATTATTTCATACAGTACTCTTACAAAAGTAGATCAAGACCTCCTCTGCAGCCACATAAACTCTAGGAAATATGAAGAGTTTTAAATATCACTGGTTTAATTGGGGTGAGGATTTTCTGTCCCACAATAATGTACCACTCCAATGTCACACTAATAATTAACTGACATGTGTCGGTTTCAATTAGTACGCATTGCATATGATTATTTTCTCCAATATTTATCGTCTTCTCCATCTCTCCCCTTCACCTTTATAATTTCTTCCCAAAATAATACCATCAATAAATAAAGCAACAAAAATTCTATTTACTGTTAAATTAGAAATCTGAATTGATTTTTGGGTCTTCAATCCCCATATGAAGTTTCCATTAAAAATTATGTCAAGCACCTTAATGAAAGAAATTTCTAATCATATTTGGAACAAACAATTTAGAAATCTGAATCAGTTTTTTGTTCTTCAATTTCTGCATTGTGTCCCTTAAAAATCGAAAAGGTACCTTAATTCAGTTAAGTTATCATCAAAATAAAACTAAAATTTATTTTGGGATCCTTGAATCTCCATATAATATTACAGTGAAAATTTTGCAAGGGAATTTAATTCAATAAACGTCTTATTGTACCATTCAAATTTCTATTGTAATATTTTGCAGATTATTTAGAAGTGACAATAATGGCGGCATAGTGGCCGTGGTTTTTTTCTTCTTCAAAACACTAGTTTTTGGTTAGAATGACATTTTCCCTTACATCTATCTATAGATTCAAAACTTATTAAAATTGATCTTGTTTTTGTGATTTATAGAAACTGAAATGGTGCAATAGCAAAACAAATGAGATCTCTCAAGAAGACGAAGATTAGTGTTGAGGGAAAAATCGTGTGTTGTGCCCCTTTATTGAGATTGACACGTGGCAGTTAATTATTAGTGTGACACTGGAGTGGTACATTATTGTGGGACAGGAAATCCTCACCCGTTTAATTGGATGTTTAGGGTTGGAAGTTAATTATGTCACATGTTGGCATGTGATTTTCCTGGTGATCTCAATCCGGCATGTGTGCCACGTGTGCGTATTGCACGTGATTAGATTTAGACATTTAAAAATTATATCAATGTAATCTTCATGGTCAAATTTTGCAAGAAAGTTCTCTTTCCAACTCATTCGGCCGATCCAAAAATATAGATTCACACGTAATTTTTTAATAATTCGAATCTAAATCCATTTCTCATGATATAGTACGTACTCACATTAAAATAATATCATGGATAATAGTACTATTAACTAGCATTTCCAGGTATCTTTGTACTTTTTCCCATATACGAAGTACAACAGAAATTTATTCCATGTAAGATTAATCATTAATAATGGTAAATATAATTGAATTTATATATGTACTTCAGTACTTCATTATCCTTAAACTGGTTACACTGATTTATTAAAATGTCACACATAAGCATGCACAAATTTATACAAGAATTTGTGCATTTAAATTAATACACTTGATAATATATTGAGTGAATCGCATTTTTCGTCTTTCTTATGGGTTAATTTTTGCATATATAAGAAAATTTAAGAGGCACAAATGTGTTACACTACATTGATAAGATAAACGAATCTGATATGAAAAATTTAAGAGAGACGACTGTGCAAAAATTAGCCCATATACAAAATGAAAAAACTCTAATATATATACACATAAAGTACGTACAGATGATATAACATTAAATTGTTAGAAAGTAAAAAAAAATATATTATCTCCTAAAGTACCTACATTTGTTATTTTGTTTGTAGTCAAGAGCATTTAGTTTGTGTTTGTTTGATGAGGGTCGTCATTAACACACGTAACAAGTTCTGTCATACTATAATTTAGCGAAAATCTTTTGTTCATTTTATTGTGTCACAATTAATATATACTCACACACTTCACACTATTATATTTAATTATAACAAGTATATGTGGGTCTATATAAACTTAAAAGCTGATTACGTCACTCTGAGATCAAGTGAATATGAATAAACATATACAATCAGCGCTGAGCGAACTATTCAGAATTCCTAGCTATATGCATGTTTAGTATCAATAATTTTGTACATAAGTAAAATATTTGTTGAATTTGAAATGACAATAGTTATTGAGGATTTATCTACGTTTAATGTCAATAATATTGAGCCAGACTGTAAAATTAATTTGATTAATAATACTAATTCTCTTTTAGGCGCCGAACATATATAAATTTAAGCTCAAAAGATAGTTGTTTATAAAAGAATATATTGGCCCTCCTTTCAAAATCGAGTCTTATTTGCATTTTTTCACACTTGTCCAAATGCAAGTCTTTGACAAATTCCTTGATTTTTTTTTTTTATTTCATAAAGAAATATAATCTGTTTATTTTTATAAAAAATGAAGTAATTTTACTGAATATTTCTTTCTGGGGATAACCGATAAGTAAAGAGTCCACCAAATTATATATATATATATATATATATATTTTTTTTCTGTTTTCCAAAGGTTTAATCCATTTCGAGACGGGTTGGACACATTAAGTAGATAACTCTCCCAACAGGGATTCGAACCTGAGTCCGCTACTTTGTAGTGACTAGTCCCTTCCACTAGACAAAACATTAATTGTTGGTACCAAATCATATATATATATATTAGTGACATAAGCAAAAAATTATATATGAAAAGAGTATGACACAAGATTTACAAGTCGCATTAATTACTACTCTAATATTAAAATGACTTACATGTGGGTGGCAAATTAAATTAGACGGAAAAAATCGAAGTGGAGTGTCTCGTAGAACATTGGAAAATACGAGTCAAATGAAACTATATATATATAATGAGCTCACTTTATAATTTAAAAAACACATAGAAGAAAATCAATTTTAATTAATATAATAGGCATGGGACAATATTTGATTTGTATAAATTGTCGAATTTTTATTTTCAAAAGAAATATATATATACTAGCATACGTCCCGTGCTATGCACGAGTTTTAAAAAATCTATATGTTAAGTACCTTGTTTAATATATAAAATGATTGTACCATATATATATATATATATATATATATATATATATATATATATAATGAGAATAACAATATTTATATACAAAGAAAAATAATATGTTAAATATTAAAAAAAGGATAGAGGACGAAGGTATATTCTTTACAAATACATCACTCTGGACATCTAAGCTACATAGGAATATTTGCATACCATCAATGTTCAACTAATACTTGCAAAATGAATGAAAAATTAAAGTAAAAATTCTATCATATTTATGCGAGTTTTATTTTTTGGTATCGACAGTATATTAGTGAAATTTTCCAATTTGAATTTGTTGAATGTTAATATGGCAATTGAAGATGTGATTATTTGGTGCCTATTTTTGCTTTGCTCACCCGCAAGTATTAAATAAAAATACTACTTAAATTTTAAACAAAAGGGACAAATTTTAAGAAAAATAATAATAATCAGAATGCTTCACATTAAAATATAAAGAAAAAATATAATCAAATTGCGTAGAACCCATGTCGGGGTATAGGGTCAAAAAAATTGATCGTCGAAACATTAAATATAAACAAAATCTTAGGCAAGCAGTTTGTTTGAGAAATTGGAATGATTCAAATGTATTTTACTTTACTTGTTATCTTCATGTTTGTAATAAGGTATTTTATGCATTAGGAAGAAGGTTTCAAGTCCTTAAATGTTTTGATTTTTTTTCCTTATGATAACAACACTTGATAAAGGGATATATATATATATATATATATAAACAACATAAGAATTAGTGGCATATAATACTTATCTCTTTGATTAATAAATAACACCTTCAAAATCTTCTCAATTGCCTGCTGAAGATATACTTTACTCCACTGTTGTTATCATAAGAACATCCCTTTAAAAAATCTATATGTTAAGTACCTTGTTTAATATATAAAATGATTGTACCATATATATATATATATATATATATATATATATATATATATATATATATATATATATATAATGAGAATAACAATATTTATATACAAAGAAAAATAATATGTTAAATATTAAAAAAAGGATAGAGGACGAAGGTATATTCTTTACAAATACATCACTCTGGACATCTAAGCTACATAGGAATATTTGCACACCATCAATGTTCAACTAATACCTGCAAAATGAATGAAAAATTAAAGTAAAAATTCTATCATATTTATGCGAGTTTTATTTTTTGGTATCGACAGTATATTAGTGAAATTTTCCAATTTGAATTTGTTGAATGTTAATATGGCAATTGAAGATGTGATTATTTGGTGCCTATTTTTGCTTTGCTCACCCGCAAGTATTAAATAAAAATACTACTTAAATTTTAATACAAAGGGACAAATTTTAAGAAAAATAATAATAATCAGAATGTTTCACATTAAAATATAAAGAAAAAATATAATCAAATTGCGTAGAACCCATGTCGGGGTATAGGGTCAAAAAAATTGATCGTCGAAACATTAAATATAAACAAAATCTTAGGCAAGCAGTTTGTTTGAGAAATTGGAATGATTCAAATGTATTTTACTTTACTTGTTATCCTCATGTTTGTAATAAGGTATTTTATGCATTAGGAAGAAGGTTTCAAGTCCTTAAATGTTTTGATTTTTTTCCCTTATGATAACAACACTTGATAAAGGGATATATATATATATATATATAAACAACATAAGAATTAGTGGCATATAATACTTATCTCTTTGATTAATAAATAACACCTTCAAAATCTTCTCAACTGCCTGCTGAAGATATACTTTACTCCACTGTTGTTATCATAAGAACATAACAAATTAAAAACATTTGAAGACTTAAAATCTTGGCCAAAAAAAATTAAGAGATAAAAAAAGCTAAGCTTACCTCTCGATTACAAAATAAAGAACACCACCAAAATCCTCTAAATTTTCTGTCTATCCCTTTATCAAGTGTTGTTATCATAAGAAAAAAAAATTAAAATATTTAAGGACTTGAAACTTTCTTCCTAATGCATAGAATACCTGATTACAAACATGAAGATAATATGTAAAGTAAAATACATTTTAAATGACTAAGAATATTAAGAACTTAACCCATGTAAAAAGAACACATATCTTAGTCAATGTAATATATATGCACTAAAGCAAATTGTTCAGCCAAATCGCATAAAAATAAATGAAAAGTGCATAACATAATGAATTAAACCATCTACCATACTTCAAACACCCCTGCTTTATCTCTTGTTCCTTTACTCTAAGAAGTATGAACGCGCTGTTGCAAGTACGGAAAATATAAAAATATGAAATTAAATTTGAAAATATTATGAAACTGAAAAATTAATATCTTAACCAATCAAATATGGCATTATGAAAACCGAATTTTTTTTAAGAAATAAGTTGTGCAACCGCCTAGAGCAAACTGTTCAGTCAAAAGAAATGGAAAGAGCATAAAATAATGAGTTATCGTAAGGAAAATATTAAAATCAGAAAGATGAAAATATTATGAAACTGAAAAAAAAATGATTAAATCATATTGAAGAGAAGATGGAAAAAACTGAATTGTAAGTGGGTTTGAGATTGTACGTGAATTTGGAGGTAGTTATATTATTATTAAGTAAAATAAAATAAATCAAACTAAAGAGAAAAATGTGGGTGTGAGTGGTTATAATATGTATGATGTAATTATTAAGTAAAATAAAATAAATCAAAATAAGGAGAAATTAGTATTTTGGTCAAAACAAATTAATTGAAGTCAAATAGTGCTGTGAAATATATTATAAGTAGATATGAAGATGGGCGCATATATATATATATATATGATGAGTGGAAGTGTGAAATTAACCATGGGACAGGACAAGAGATATGATGAATAATACTGAAGAGCATGGTAGCAATTAATATTATATATGCAACTTATCTAACGACCAGATTGTGAAATGTCAATTCCTTTTTCAACTTTGCTTTATTCCCTTTTGTTTTTCGGTCGGCAGTCACTTGCAAATCAATTTTCCCATTCCTTTCTGTATTGGGTGATATGAATCCTTTCGATCGTCTGTTGTTTTCTGCCGCAACCGGATGGGGAATATTGTTTAAGTCCCAGGAAAACCTATCTTTCACTAAAGTTAATAATTAAAGCAAGATTTTTCAAATCAAGAATATCCAAGTGTAGGTTGCCGGTCATTTTTGGAGGAAAATTTTGAGTTATTTCCCTAAAAAAATGAGTGACACGACGTCCATATTGCTCACGCATGGATAGGATGCCGATACAACAAATTTGGTCATGCATGATTAACTTCGGCTTATATTTCTAAAGTTCATGGAAGGTGGATGAAAATTATGGTTACATATCCTTAAATTGTGGTACGAAAGACTTAATAGAACAAAAATATATAGCAAACTAAGGACTTAAAGGACCTAAATCACGGCACTGAAGACTTAATGATCCCAAAACTAGAGCCTAGTAAAAGTTAAAAGACTGAAATTACAATTTTGTCTAATCAAAACCCATGCTTTCTTCATTTTGGATCTTTTGGTTTTTTGGCATGGATCTTTTGGTTAACCAAAGACTTATTTTGTATAGCCATTGGCTCATCGCGTACATGATTAGTCTGAGTAATCAATAGAGTGAAATGAAAATATATCTCTTGTGCTTTGTCTCATTGTTAAAATATAATGGTCTCAATAAAATATTGAAATAATAAAGTAAATAATAATTAATGAATTTGAAAAAAGTTAAATATAATTGGAATTGAGATTTGACGAAGAAAAATAGGTAATAGAATGCCAAACCAATAATAGATGACAAAAAAATTAATAACTTTATACTTCATAAGTTTAAGGAGAATTGTATAAGTTCCAATTTGAGTTAAACTTGAGATTTGAATGGAGACATCTTCAGACTTATATATCATAAGATTTGACCCGGTTGGAGTAAGCTCAAGCCCAGTTCAGCCAAATTACTTTTATACATCGCCTCGAAGTTTTTGTAATAAGGAGCAAATATCACAAGGCTGAATTTGGGACAAACTCTTAGGTATGGGCCGAAAGTTATAGTGGCCCAATTTAATTAGGAGTAAAAAATGTCTTCATTAGGTTGTAAGTTCTAATCAAAGGCTTTGGCTCTAATACTCCATGTCGAATTGGTTCACTTTTGTATTTCATAGATGTATCCCACCTTCCACAAAACGTTTTGTATTTTATCTATTTATTTTTTATTAGGATTTTGAGACGGTGGATACTGGTCTTTTACTTTTTTGTATAGGAGTCTATGGCTGAGGCTTTAGGATTATCTACTTCATTCACTTTTGTTTAGAAGACCCAATCCAGTACAACACTCGTTGTCCATCAACAAACAAGTCAACCCAACTCCGTTTTATTACCAACTGATCCCTTTAGGTCTAGATTTAAGTTATGGTATTGGGTCGGGTCGTGGGTCTTACCAGGTCCAAAGTTTATTAACGAACTAGACTTGTAGTTGATATGTTTGTACATGCAATACATCCGCTGCTTAATGAGGTGAATCTCATAAATTATTTGGCTCAACTCTCAGTCAGATTACAAATAATAATAGTACAGACCCTACTAACAAAGGCTCAATAATGTTATAACCTACACCAGCATAATTTGATGAAAAAAAGATTTGCTTTATATTACACCAAGAGGCAAAGAAATGCTAATAAATTCGTTGCACACGGTCAATAAAAGGATCAGAATTCACGCTCTCTACTCTGGCTGAATTGGTTCACCGGTGAAAGGATCGAATTTGTAAGGCTCGCCAGTGAAAGGATCGAACCTAACTTGAGGACGTGTTGCTTGGCGAATAGAAACAGGTTCATTGTTAAAAGGATCAAACGTAACTTGAGAGCGAGTTTCTTGGCGAATAGAAACAGGTTCATTGTTAAAAGGATCAAACATAACTTGAGAGCGACTTCCTTGGCGATTAGAAACAGCTGCACTGTCCAAAGGATCAAATGTAACTTGAGGGCGAGTTGCTTGGCGATCGAAGTCAAAAGGATTGATCCTAACTTGAGGACGAGTTGCATGGCGGTCAGAAAGAGCTGCAATGTCAGAAGGATCGAATCTAGCTTGAGGAAGAGTTGCTTGGCGATCAGAAAGAGCTGTTGCAATTTCAGAACTCAAACTTATTTCTCGTCTGGTATAAGGAATTGATGAACTGTGGGCTGGCAGGATAGGAGAAACATTTTCCACTCTTAATCCAACTTTGTTCCCATAAGCTATTGATGAGCCCGGTGGTGTTGCCTCCAACGGAGAATGGCTTCTCTCCAGTGTTCCTATTCTTGGATTTTGGGCGCTTTGGGTCCCAGATATAGTTCGATTTGATATATGAAAATCTGAGCCTCTCTCTTCAGTTCTTCTGATTAGTGTTCGACTTGAAAAAGGATAATCTGAGAGTGGGGATGAATAGTTTGATGAATAAATGTTTGGCCTGCGAGAGAACAATGACAAGGTCATGCTTCATGCATATATTGAATCAAGTGTATGAACTATAAAGCGTACACAATGTTTTGATATTGAACAGAATGAAAAGTGAGGTGACAAGTTTAGCTTCAAAAAATAAACAGCTCATCGTAAGATAAGGAGTGGAATTTTCAATTTGAAACTTTATAAGCCAACGAATTAGTATTTGCAAACTTAATTGTAAAGTTATTATCCAATTTTACTTATATTAACATGAATCTTAACAGATACATTGCAGTGAAAATGGGAAACGAAACTTCCCGAACAAAGATTAATTCTGTACGACTTCTCTGAAGACAAATGTGCAGTGCAGGTCCATATTCTAACTTGTCAAATTTTAGCCATCAAGTTTTCATCGTGCAAGTTCTCATACATGAGTTCCATCGACCAATAAAGCATGTAAGTTTCATTAGCAAGATGAGTGCTTAAGGTGTATCCAAATGCTTAATAAAAGCACTTTTCAGATTCTAGGACCAAAAAAAAAAAAACATTTTCGGGGTATATAGGGGTGCAACTTCTGATTTTGGTTCTTCAAGAAAAACAAAAACAAAACCAATAAAAAACCACAAGCAGAAGCAGGCTTGGACCTGCTTCAAAAAACACTACATGGTCTTTAGCCACATTTTAGCTTGTACTTGCATAGTTTGCAGACATCCAAATATTAACGTTTAGTTAGTTTTTGCATAGTTTGCAAACACTTCATAATGATTTTCATTTTCTACTATATCAGATTATTTTTAGATTCTCATAGTTAAGCAAAAACAAAAGCAATTGCAAACACACACACACACACACACACCCCTCTCTCTCACAGACCCAAGATATAATAAACCAAGCTCCAATTTTCCAGGCCCCATTAGTCCAGCTAGGAATGCAATCTAAATAGGAAAGAGTTTCTGGCATCGAGTTTGTGTTCATTAATATTTCTGAAATTCGATGAAAGGAAAATGCATTCTGAAGACCGTTCGCTAGAAATATTTCATGTAAATTTGATATCAATTTTGATTTGCAAAAAAAATAAAAAATTAAATGCATCATTTATAACGAGGCATGCATTTTAGCTTCATAACATTCTTAGATAAGACATAAAAGGAAGGTGAGCAAGCAGATTATCTACAATATCCATATCTAAATATTATCATGCCAAATAACATGTCTTTTACTGTAAACATGAGATAGAAGGCACAAGATACACTAACTTGATGGAAGACAATGAAAGCCAGAAAACTAACCCAGAGGTTGAGTCTGCACAATAAGAAAAAGAACCAACAGCTGGAGGGGACAGTCGATGGGAGAAGCTGAATAGGTTGAATTCTTTTGCACTAATATCCGCAACTTCTGACAAACTGACTAAGCTCTGACTCTGTCCCACTTTGTCTAGGTGCTACATAGATAAAAAGAAATACTCAAGACTAACAGTAAAAACAACAGAAGGACAAAGACTAGAGCCAGTCAAATGATCCACAGAATTCCGGTACACACTTGAGAAATTAGTCCAGTAAGATATGCTCCCTTATTTCGCAAAGCTGCTCCTGATAACATGAACTACAAAGAGGGAGTGAAGAAAAATGGAAATGTTGAGAAACTCATAAATGAAGGCATCAGAGTACCATACCTATGTACAAGGAAAATTACAAACGCCAAAGAACAGCCAATCATGATAATAGAAACATAAAAGAACTTCCGAAAAACCTGATCAAGGATGGATATAGCAATAGACTCAGGTAACTCCTTGAGACTGCAAAGACTTCTTATATCAATCTGTCAAGAAACAAAATCAAATTATGTAAACTTGAGAATGAACATGGTAGAGATGAACATAGTAAAACTGGAAGCAATCCACAGAACATAACACTCATCATTTTCTAAGGTCAGAAATCGAGTTATCCAATTCCCCAATGAGCATAAAGATATTTACATGTCAGCAATCGCAACTGGCAACCAAACACATATCATAATATAGAGTTGAACTTAACAAAAATCGAAACTAGTACTTGTATTTATAAGAAGGGTAATCATAGTTCTCAATAGCGAACAATGACGAGAAACGAAAAGATTTCCCTAGGCTTATGAACGTAAAGCGCTCATATACAGATCTTTTAGTATATATTAATAATATACTACTAAAATCACAAAATTCAACAATTATGAAACATAATAAAGTTTAAAGACAACAAAAAAATATAATAATATGTGCATCTAACACTTAAAAAGCAACTTTGAGTGCCAAAACAAATAAATTTTCTTTCTTACTTCAATATAAAAAACAAGTCTTAAACAATTAAATATATAACTACAAAATTTATAATTTTCAGAAAACATAAAGAGTCGTAAAATTGCACACAGTAACTTGTTAAAAAAACCCATAAATATGTACATATGTTTCTGAAAATTAGTTAAAGAAGCAAAAAATTAAATATAATTTTCAATAAATAAATTTAATGTTCAGAAAGTCATAGCAAAATACCTCTGGAGAAAAAGACCTCTACAACAATCCCAAGCAAATAAATGTACAAAAAAAGAATTTTCTTAATGTTTTATACCAAAAATATGGATCTATATTACCATTAGTTTCTACCTTAGCACCACCCGACATTGCTACCCAACCCGCGATTCAGACTCCAGCACGCAATGGAACCCAACTATTACGTTAAAAAAAGACTGAACTTCATCTTAACCAAAATCAGTCAACTAAAACCCTAGCCGCACTTCCTCCAACTCCCGCCACCAAAACCTCTAGAAGCGTCCTTCTGGTGGTCATCGGAAGTACAGGGTCGAAGTGCCGGCGCTGAGGAACGAAGATTACGGGACAGATAGTTTTTCTTTAAACCAAAGGTTCATTTAGCGCATTAGCAGTGCAATCGCCCCAGCTTATAGCGCCACGCTAAGCTGCAGGGGCTTGCGCAAGTGACGTGAAGAAAAGAAGCTTCGAGTTGCGTTGCTTAGTGCTTAAGTGCGCCATCTTGTTTAACTGGTGATTGAAACATATGAGTAGGGCTAAAATCAAATCAAGTTAATCGAGCTCGTTCGATAAAAGCTCGTTTGAGCTCGATTCGTCACACAAATCAAACAAGAACATCATTTTCTGTTCGATGACAAGATGGTGCTTGTTTGATTTGTGTGATGTTTTACTCGATACTCGGCTCAAGCTCGTTTGATAAAAGCTTGTTTGAGCTCGGCTTGTTTAACAATCAAACCAAGCTCAAACACAAAATTTCAAGTTCGATATAATTCAAACCAAGCTTGAACACGGTGTTGTTTGACACTACTTGGCTCGATTACAACCCTACATATGAGAGCATTTCAAGGCAAAGGCTACATCTAGATAACTAGATAACTGCTTTTACCAAATGATGAAGGAAGAGCAAGAAGAGAGTGAAGAAGTATACAAGCATAAGAAAGGATTTGGAGTTTCTGACCTAATGACATAATGTGCCAATAGATGTTAAAACAGTGAAGGTTTGGACAGAAAAACAATTAATAAATATACACACAGCCGTAGGGACATTAACAGAATGTGTCAATAGATGTTAAAACATAAAAAGGGAAGGAAAAGGGACAATAAATGCACAGAACAAAATAGTGCTGACAATTTGACAGGGATTGCCACTATTTTATCAATATCTACAATTTGAGTACAAAAAGAAAGTGAAATCAACCTAACCTCCCAATTTAAACACAGAAATCCACCGCAAAAATATTCAAATCAGGCTACTCGCCTACAAATAAAAGACTGAACTATAATGTACAAGTACGAATTCAGCCATGCAAGGATGCCAATACCTATCCATGAAGTTCATATAAAATAATTTGCTTTACTTTGAGAACTTTATTTTTATTATCAAATACCTTGAGGTTACAATTGAGAACTTACATCAAATCGCGTAGCAATTCCGAGTCGTAGGATCCGAAGTAAGCGCTCAGTAACAGCTAAAGGCAATGCTATTACTGCATCCTCGTAAGGGTCCTTAGTTTCTGATTCCTGCGGGAAGAAAGAGAACATGTAAAGAAATATTAAGAAAAATACGACTGGAGAAAGGACACTAACAACATTGTAATCGAAATATTTTAATCAAGAAAGATAACATTAGAGCGAAATTAATAGAAATACGAATGAAGAACGGACACCAACATTCCTTAACCTAGAAAGTATGGGTTCAATTGAGAAATGATTATTAGAACAAGAGGAAGGGCCTATCTAAAACCAAATTCTTTGTGTAGCACAAAAGATGTTATTTGGAACGAAAACAAAAGATGGGATGTGATTCATGAAAAGACGATTAGCTCATAAAGATTTAAATAATTTCAGCAACATATGGTTCATTATTTTCATGCAAAACCATATTTCAAAACAGTTTTGTTCCATTTTTACAGAACCCCTGACTTCCCACTTTACAGTCTCAATCTGCCCTTGAATGATGTTGAGGTTTAGTAGCAATTAACCAAGCCTGTTCAGCAATAAACTACATAAATTATTTTCAGGCCCAATATACTTACTAAGAAATATGGTTTAAGTACTTAAAACCCAAAAACAAGAGAACAGAAAATAAAGCATCAAGAAATTAATTACCCTCTGGACATGATTATTAAACGGAGCACTACTTGATTCCTCCTTTAAAATTTTAGAATGGCCTTGAACAGAAGGGTTACTTTCTGAATTATCATGAGCTCGTTTCTTGTTTCTGTCCATGGGCCTTGCAACTTCAACCTAATTGCAAACAATATCAAATCTCTTGAGGTACTTCATAAAAAATTATGTATGCTTTCGTAGAGGATGCCAGTTATCAGATTATAAAATTAAAGCTTAAAGTGCAAATCAATGTACCTGTAGTTTATGTGTTGAACCTCCAGTACGTCCTTGGATTGTTTTCCCATTCAATTCCTTGATAGATCTGTCTAGCTCCTATACAAAGAAACAAAAGGACTTGAGGACCCACCGAGAAAGTTACTGAAGTGAAGGGCAACAAACATCAGTCAAGTTTAATCATTACTCTAAACTGTCTTCATGATGAAGATTAAAACACAACGAAACAACATGCAAACACGAAAGTAGTGAAAGACATAACTAAACCTGCAAATAAATGAGTAAATACAGAACAGTCTCCATAAATCAGTTACCTATAAAGAAAAGGTCAAATCAAAACCAGTTCTTGGAATAAAAAAATATGACACAACAAGGATACAGAGAAAACCATTAAAACATAATGCAAATGGATCAACACATATTGTCTATTCAAACTGTATCTGTTACTGGATATCACCTAGACTTAGTACATACATTTCAATGTCATACTACAACTCGAAGTTGGACGTTCCTCAACAGGACAATGGGCCTATTTTATTATGCAATGAGGTGGATCATCCTGATGCCCAGACAGTTTCCAAAATTATTTTGATTTCTCATCTTTAAACATGTTCTGCAATCGTAACAAATCTTAAATAATACAGAGAAAAACATCATACTTCCAAGCAGCACCTTTGCGCGTTCATACTCGAAATAACTAACCCAAAGGAGGGAATGCCAGCCAGATACTCAGTTCCATCTACTTCTCTTCTTAGTTCTTAACCAAGAATACTAGTTGAGTTTTTGGATTAGAATTGATTACTATGCATGTGTAGCTTCATATATTAAGCAGATACTCCATATTATATTAACCGCTACACATCTCACAAGGGCTATTCCAATTTGTCATACCTTATACAGATATTTTGTTGTTCCGATGCAGGCATGTGAGGTGCAGCAGCTTCTGCATGCATGTAATTGTGTTATATCTTCTGTTTTGCCCCTAATGCATAATGCAAGGGCTGTTTATACTTTTTATAAGCCTAGGGGAGGGAGTTAACGATGGAACTAAAAAGCATAAATGAGAAATAAGGGAAGAGGGTAAATAAAGACCTTCTGTTGAATTACCACCTCATCTAAAAAAAATTAGAGGTAGGAGGGAAGAAGCATGTAATATTCATTACATATCGCGTGTAGAGGTACTCATTTTACTCAAACTTAACACGTCTAACTCCTCAAATATAGGTGGTCGTGCAATTCAAAAGGACCTTTTATAGGGGTGGCTCTTGGCCTTGGCCTTTTAAGCTCATTTAAAAGCTTAAGGTGACAGAAAAACGAGACGTTTAAAATTTATTACTTCTAACACCTTAAAAAGGACAGAATACCCAAAATACCAGAGCTAACATCAACATGACTGGAATACAATAAGAAACTCTGAGGCTTCACTCGGAGCATGGAAACTAAAAGATTTGTTGGGTGTATTATGTACATCTGTTAACCATATATAGATGGATTTTACAGACCAGCAATAATAATACCATTGATTTGGATGTGAGATACAAAGTAATCTTATCCAGTTTTCTTAATGAACTCCTCATTTTCTATGTGGGTATTCCAGATTTAGCAATGAAAAATGTATCAGAAAAAGAAAAGCAAAACGTAGATATGTATGTGTCTTCTATGTTCAATCGTACATCTGTTTGGAGTTTGGAGGCATAAATTACATAGTAAGCCTTTGAAATTGTGCCTCTGTAATTGGAACTCAATAGTCAATCCAATTCAGACATTGTGATGTTAAAAAGGAACAAGCTTCACACAATTAAACAAGCAATCAGAAAAGCGCAATACATTTGCCTTAATTTAGCACCTTGAAGACCACATCAAAATATATAATTACAATCGTTATCAAGTTTAGATCAACTCACCGATCTCTCAGTAAAATGAACAAATCCAACTGGGGATCTACCTCTTTTTGATACCACTACTTTCTCTACCTGAAAATGCATATGCATATCAAGTTTAGATGTTGCCATAATGTGTACAAAGAACTAAGCCAGAGAACAAACATATAAGACCTTCCCAAAAGGCTCAAACAATTGCTTCAAGAAGTTATCATCTGCATCAACTGGCAGGTTTCTGACAAAAGCTATTTTTATCTGAAAATAGAACAAAAAAGTAAAAGTACATTGAGAATATAACAAAAACAATGATCTGTAAGCTACATAGGACACTGATTGAACCTTAGCAAGTTCATTTGGATCAACTTCAGGTTCCTCTTCAGCCCATTGAACAGATGGGTGCAAATTTCCAAGACGGAACTCAGGTTGGGAGCCCACCCGTTGAGCACGTGCTGCAGCCTGTGATTGAGAATTTTGAAGGAGGCAGGTTTAATTTTCTGATAAAGAAAGATTTAGATTTCTGAATTTATCTGCCTCCTGTCATTTTATAGGTTAAAATTTACAGCTTAGTGAAGTTTGTATATTGATGAACAACAACAGATCAGCAAAGATGAAAGCTGATCAGTTGGTATTAGTATTGCAGAGGTAAGATTTGTATTGTTCAATTAATTTTCAGAAATTTATCATCAAGTGTTCTGGAGGTTTAATAGCTAAATAACAAGACCTTGACGAAGATGTGAAATTTCATGATAAATTAATCTGGATTCCAGTAAAAAAAATCCAGCCTTTGGCACAACAAGAACAAGGGTAGTAGAAAATCAACAAACTTGAGAAGTAACCAAACTAATGTATTAGACTGAGATTATGGTAATGTAATTAGAAGAAAGTCACTTTGCTTTTCATCATTTGTTCATAGATGAAATATACATCAAAGTATCAAGAAAATAATTAAACATGATATTTTAACTTGCTGCTGCAACAGTATTGAATTTTGAACAGATTGCTTGACTTGCTATAGAACAAATACTCACAACAAATCTAAAAGCACAAAATCATTTCTAGACATCAGTTGGAGCACGAATAATCATGAAAAAGTTAAGGAAGAGAAAAAGATGGATGCCATCAAAGGGCTGATTACAAAATCCAAAGGATGTAACTGAGATTCTAGAAGAACAAATAAATATGAGTTGAAACAGATGTAATTTATTTGGAACCAGAAACAACAGCAGACGGTCAAAATAGAATACTTGAATTGAATGCATAATTTACACCTAATCAAACTAACACAAAATTACGTGTTCATAACTCTTACTTCAACCAGAAAGATGAAGAGGAATAATCCGGTTGCAGGATAAGTTAAAACACAGAAATGAAGGCCATAAAACCAATGCAACTGCAAAGAATGCTCAGCTGATCTCGGGAAGATAACAGTTAATAGCAATCCAGAAACCATGATTTGTCAGCCTACCGATCACCTCAGACTCTACAATGGAGTATCATATATATTTTGCTTAACGGGAATCTTGTGTTTCAGATAGATCAAGAGCTCTTTGAAAGTTATTTTTTAATTTCACATCTTCTCCAAGAATATATAGAGCGCAACGTTGTTATAAAATATTAGATTGCAGGAGATATAATAAATGAATGATAAAATGAGAGATAAGAATGATGGTTTGGTTGCTTAAGATTAGTTGTTGGATAAAATTAATAGAAAATCTCTTGACTATCCTTATTATTATTTTTCTTTTTATTCTTTTTTTTTAATTTATTTGGGATTTTCTTTATGTTCTAACTCCTTTTTTCTTGTTCACTTCATCTCATCTTTGATCTTTCCCATGTCTCTTATGGTACAGCAACCAGACTCTCTCTCTCTCTCACTCTCTCATTCATCCGTGGTTGCCGCCAATTTCCCCACCACCACCACCCTCTTCTTCTTTCACCAGAAGTTAAGCAGGAAATAGAAAAATATTTGTCAGTATTCTTCTTATTATTTTTTTCTTTTTCTTAATTTTTTTATTTAGATTTTATTTGGGATTATTCTTTATGTTTGCAACTCCTTTTCTCTTGTTTGCTTCATCTCATCTACCGTCCCATCACCATGGCCTACACCAGACTCTTCTTCTTTCCCGTGTCTCATACAGTACAGCAACCAGCCATGCCTCCCCCTTCTTCTTCTTCTTCTTCTTCTCTCTCTCTCTCTCTTGGAGCTCCACCTTCTGGCCGCTGTCATTTTCTCACATTATCACAACCTCCCCAGTGACAACCGTCATCGACAACCCACCCACCATATTCAGATACCTTCACCTTAATCATCTTTGTAATCTAGGGTTTCTAAAATAAAATTAGGGTTTGTGAAATTTGGGAGAGTGGTTTGGTAATTTGGTATATCTACCAAGGATAGTTTTATCTTGCAATGTGGTCCACTTTGATTACAATCCGGTCCCTAGATCTAAGATAAAATTTAGGCAAAATAGGCCCACAGTGCCAGTCTTTGACACTATTTTGAGCCAGCAACATCTCTACCAACCGTCAGAATGTATTTTCTAGGCGGGCCTCATAAGAACTTTAAAGGGCCGTCAATGAGCCGAGAATAGATACCCGTCAACCAACTGCCATTACAAGATTTCAAAAAATATCGAGATGAAAAACTGTGAAGTGAATGAGTATGTACATAACAAGACATGGAAACTCTTGTCAAACTTAAATGGGAAATGGAGAGGATTAAATTGAAGTATGGTAAAGGAAAGAAGGGGTAACCTTAGAGAAGTATTTGGAATAAGTCCTTATAATTTGGTGAACATTGAGAGCCACCAGATATGCAATAAGTTCAGCATGGTTAAATTAGATATGCATTATATATACAATTAAACAACCAAACAGGTTACTTTTTTAACAATTGCTAATTAAAATAATATTTCTCCCTCAGGGGATATTCAACACTTGCAATCAAGAATTCCGGTTTTATATGCATTAAGAAACTAAATTTGATCTTAGACTATATAGTTTTTGGAACCTTATTTTTTCCAATTAATTATGGAAATATTTTTTTTAAGTATTTGGATTTTCCAGTATCAAAGGGATCAATAATCGATGCTGGGACTGAGTATCAAAACCACGAACCTGAGCTTTTATCCTGTATGATTTCAGATGCAACAGGAAAGTCAACTTAATTTTCACACAACAAACTCCGAAGAATGATTATTTGAGAATTATTAACTAAAATAAGAAAAAAGATAATGACAAAAAAAGCTCACAGGATGGGATGCGAATTTCACAAAAGCAAAACCACGGTTCTGTGGCTTTTTCCCCGGTTGCGTGTCTTGAATCAATGGGAGATCAACAGATAAGACATCAGGGAAAACCTACAGACAAAGAAGAAAGCATAAGAGGAGAGAGAAGAGAGAGAAAAGAAGATACTTAACATGACGCTTCATCATATTTTAATCCAAATCTTGCAAAATATTATTATACCTGGAGCACAATTCTTTCAAATTCATCGGCACCCCAAGCTAGGAAAGGGAAAAAATCAGCAAGGCATGTAGAACAACAAGAACCCATATTTCATATCACAAGAGAGAAATTGGTGGAGAGAGAGATAAAATTAAAAACATATGACACACTAAAGAAAGGACAAAACCACAGACCAGAAAACTCATATTAAAATCGAAATCAAAGCACCCTAAATTATAAGACCTAAAACAAACTGTGGATAAAAGATAACCAAAAAAACTGCAAACAAATTGAAACAAAAAACAGAAAATGTGAGTATGATAATTCTACTACCACCTTATTTCGCAAGCATCCTAACTCCATTTAATGTTCATACAGGTAGAACCAAGTAAAAGAAATTGTCAACGAAGCCTTCACGCAAACTTTAACTCACGCAGTATAATTTCCATGTAAGTCGGGAAGTTTTTGGACTAAACCAGTGTCTTTGTATTGCCATTTCTTGTTGACCCATAATTGAGTAACATGTGGCATTATTTCCTTAGATTCTCAACAATGATGTAACTTTATACTCCAAAAGAATTAAAGTGTGTGACTAACCTTTCTAGATCTAGATGATTGAGGGTGCATTAACTGACAAAACTAAACTTTCATTTGTACCGAAATATATAGCATGCGCTGCTTCAACACTCTTCAATATCTTACTACAATTTACTAACCAACCTTCCTCTATCTAGAAGATTGGGGTGTATTAATAATTGTTAAAAGCCCCCAAGATGCTCACTTTTGCGCGAGGCGAGGCGACGCGTATAGCATCGCTTTTCTGAACCCAGAAATCTGGGATTGAACAATAAAAATAAAAAATAAAACTTGACTTTTTAATTAAAATTCAAGCCTTATAACCCTAAAAAGGAAGATAGCGTAATTGGTCGAATCTTTTAAACTTATTCGCTCAATTTAAAACTTTTTTGGAAATTGGTTATTTAGTACTTTAGATTTGGTTATGGGTAATTTTAGCCTTTTGAGTTATTTTCTCAACCATTAAAAAGCTAGCACTTTGCTCGCCTTGCCTCGTAGCCCGCGAAGCCTTGTCACCTCGCCTCGCTTTACCCTCTAACAACTATGCGTGCATTAACTGGCAAACTACACTTTCATATGTCCTAGATTATGAAGCATGCACTGCTCCAAAGTTCTTCAATATCTTACTGCAATTTACTGGTTTTGCATGCTCAAAGTGTATAAGGATCTCTTATTCTCATGTAAAAGTTAAAAATATAAACCCTTTTGGGACGTAAAGTATAAATTTTCTCACCATCTCCATAGTATATAAACAAACATATGCATCTCGAATTTTCTCAGCCACTACATCTAAGGGAACAAGTGTAATTAATTTTCTCACCATCTCCATAGTATATAAACAAACATATGCATCTCGAATTTTCTCAGCCACTACATCTAAGGGAACAAGTGTAAGGATATGTAAGAGTTCCATTTTTCGGACTCTAATCTAGACTCCACACCAAACCATAAGCAAGCAAAAATCATGAGACCGAATCAGAAAATTTGTAGTTAGGTATTGAAAGATGTTAATCACAAGCACCACATTGCTGGAGAAGACATCATTTAATGCATGCACAAGTCAAAAACCACACCAATAAATTTAAGTACTACTCATGCGCACAACATTATTTGAATATCAGGGAATAATATAATGTGTTTCTCAATTATTTGCTGAAAAGGAAGTCAATTCAAAGGTGCCTAATTTATTCCTAAGTATCAGCGCATTACATGGTGAATCCAGCTACAAGTGCAAATCAGATCATGAATGAAGGCTTAGCTTGATTCCTTAACTAATTACATAATTATCAAATACTTTCCCTTAGCCACTCTGATGATGCTCACAATCTCAAGATTTTTCAAGCATGATGCTCTTCGCTTTGTGCTTCATTTTGAGACTAGTTATCTAGGACATAATACCCATTACAAATTTCCAATTGAAATTAGCTCTAGAATTAGACGTTCACTAAACTGATAGATATTAATCACAATGCACTAAAATGTTAGCTGTACAAATATCATGCTGATCCAAAGCTTCAGATCCTATATTTCATAGTAATTAAGACCAAAGAAAACAAACCTTTGTTAAGGTTTCCAAAGTATAAAGTATCCTGTTCAGTTGATGGGCGGACGCCAATCTTCTTTCCGTCTACCTGAAAATAAGCATATGGAGATATAAACCAAAAAGCTGATTCCATATCAGTCATGAAATTATTTTATTTTTGTTCAAATAAAACTGGATTAAGGGTGTTGTTGATCCACCAAATTACTTGGTTAAGTTGTCAAATTTAAAAAAAAAAAAAAAAAAGAAATATAGATTCTTTCTGGCTGACATTTCTAAGTTGACATCCCTTAATTTTCCACATCTCTTATATGTCAAAATAATTAATTTCAAAGTTATAAAAGAACAATGTTTTAAATGAAACTGATTGTTTAATTCTTCCAACCATCGTGAGCGGATACATAGTATAAGCCAAACAACCCCTAGAAAGCTAAAGATTGGCTTACATAAGAGTGCAAAAAATTGGACTTCCAAATTAATGAAATGTCAAACAATGTTCCGCAGATGAATCCAGAAAGCCCTAAATCAATTTACTTAATATCAGCGCATGTGCCTAACATTGAAGATTTAGGAAATATTTAAATAATGTTTCAAAGGCAAGACAAGAAAATCCCACATCAGCTCTTACATGAAGGGCCAGATTAATGAGTAGATGACACAATATACAAAATAGAGGCATCCTAGTTAAAGGTTGTCGAAGAATGATAAATTATTGCACAGTCCTCCCCTACGAAACCGGGAGGACCAAGAAAGGAAAAGAGTTCTTCTTTAGTATATTCTACATTTTAAAAACATTTTCTAACATGATGATATTAAACAAATGAAAATACCTTTCAAAAATTACAAATACATTAGCAAAGGCAAAGTGACACGCACATCAAGATTAAACAGCTAAAAGCAAATAGTCAAAATCACTTCATGAACATTGCCAGCAAATATTAGATTGTGTGCGCTGCATTTCAGGGGACAGTACCTAACTGGCTAACTACATCAAAAGTATGTACTAAAAACCATCTAATTTAAAACTGCATGTGAAAAAGAAGAATTAGCTCTGAATGCACACAGCCAGCTGGGTCCCTGGCTCATCTTAAGCTTGTTTGAGCTCAGCGTTGAATTAAACGACCAATGGTGCATTATATAATTATATTCTCATGTGCTATAGTTGACATAGTAATTAATAAACATAGTATTGAACTCAGCATAATTCAGCTTAACAAAAGAGTTCAAGCTTGATATATGAATAATCCAAACTGGAGAATTTCTAGCCCCCATGATATCAACCCTACACAGCCCTTTGGTCCTATCAAAGTTGCTTGTATTCTGTATATCTTTAAGTTGGGATGACTAAGTCAACACAACAGATTCATGTAGTAGTGGTTTTGAGAAAATGGTCACAAAACCAGTAGAAATAGGGGATTGATGTCTCGCAAATAAGGAGGCAGTGGAATTCTTATAAATCACATTGCCACCGCACAGCCTATCAATCATCTTGAATCAAATTTTAATTTGACAAAATTACTTTCAAGCTGATAAAATAGAGATTTAGTGAGAAAAACATTCTAATTAGATCTGAGCTATACTAGAGTTTCCAGTAGGACCCGTGATCATTAGACGATTTGGTAATGTAGATTAAAAAAAAAAGAGTTCCCAATATAATTCTCACCATGATTCCAGATTTTTCCCTCATAGCCCTGCCTGCAGCTTCTTTCGTAGCAAACTGCACAAAGCAAAATCCCTGCAAAAAATCATAAAATAAGAGACAACCACCAGCAATGTTACAAATGGTCTTGCTTCCCACTACCTTCTATCTTATTTGGCTGAATAAAGGTGGAGATTTATTAATAATCATATCTAAGGAATCAAATGAGTTTAGTATGTGAGCAACCTTTAAATTGCCTTTCTGGTCCTTTATCATACGAATTTCCACAATATCGCCACACGAAGAGAATACCTGAGAAAAGAGAAGTTCTTCGGTAAGAGATACATGTAAAGCAAAATATATCAAATCTTAAGAAGTTGTTTGATCAGCCGAGGTCCAAGGAACATACAAGAAATATTAGAAATTAAAATCCATAACTACAAGTAGTTACACGTAGAGAGATCACTTTCACTAGTTAATGGGTATAAGCAAAATCAGATTAAACATTTACAAACGATGTCTAACTTGACTGCAAAATTCACATGTTGATGCTAATAACATATTTTGAGCTCTCAATCAATAAATCAAAACAACTTTTCTAAACAAGGACAGATCCCTTGCGGGGGGGCAGAAAAATCCGCTCCAATGTTATTTAGCAGTCTTAGTGGAAACTAACATAATCTGTTCCTTGACCGCCTGGTTATGATATGTATTTGTCAAGCCAATGTCCTGTGTTCAGCCCCTGGCAACAACATTGCTTATTTTTTTATAAGTTGTTTTTTTCCACCTTTCAATGGTTCAATTAAATTTTACAACATTTTTATATATATTTATAAGCAATATATTTTTATTCTCTATAATTTATGACAATTGGTGAAGTTGAGTGTTCAAATTACACTAATTTATGAGTTGTGAAAGGTAAAGTTAGCTATTCAAATTATACAATTTCAAGAGTTGTGAAGCTAAAGTGTCTAAATTTTGTTAATGGAACACTTGGGCTTAAATTTTCTAGTCGTAATTTATTTTTATGTTTAATTAGCTAGTTCTCGATAGACAATTTTTATTCAAATAAACATAGTCTACCACAGTTGAAATTATAGTGTTTTTATGATATATATTTATGTTTCTTCGTTTGTGGATACTAATATGACTTGATCTTGGCATAATTTTTTGTCACTTTATCAGAATAACGATAAAAATATGAAGTATATTACCAAAAAACAATTCTCACCCCTTAATATAAATCGTCTATCTCCACATGACTACTGTATAAATTTTGGCCCCCCGACATAAAGGGTCTAGGTCCGCCCATGGTTCTAAATGTAGGTTTATATTTCCGAAAATAAGAATTATCCTCTTTTCTTCCTTTAGACTTTGCATGTGAATGTCTGTCAGCCAACCTAGTCATCCAATTTCTCAAGCCATTAATTATGTTTGACCCAATGTATAATCTAATTGACTAACCTGATCAATTTGTTTTCTATTTACTTCTAAGTTCTATAACTCATAACCATCAACTGACCATTTCTCTTCCAAATCAGTTTATCCGCCTCTAAGGCAGAGATCATTCATTTACTTTCTCATCAAATTCCTTTATTAATAGGTCTTTTGGCTTCCTAATAATCTGAAAATTATCAATCTAAAGCAGTTTCTGATAATAGAAAGGAAATCAGACCTCGCGGATTTTTTCTTCAGAAATAGTACGGGGCAATCCACCAACAAAAACTTCAGTTCTTTTGATCGCATGGTCTTCTTACATGGAAATTTAGTAAAATTCATCACATACAAACATAAACAATGAAGAACTTTCACTATTAAAGATAAAATTTATCAAGAATCTTGAGTTAAGGAGCATACTGTCAGTTGAATAATGCTCCGACGGGATGCTCATCTGTCACCAAAGATTATTAAAATAATAATATAACCAAAAGATATAAAAGATTTCTCAAACTCGCCTGAAATTCAAGAGAAGTGTACACTAATCTTTTTTAAGTCAAAACCAATGACATTGGATATAAATGTTTGAGAGTGCATAAATTCGGATGAGAGTGTAACAGGATCCATACATACCTGTGTAATTGGGGGAAATTGATTTTGGCTGGGTGCAGGATAGACAATTGAAAACCCTATAAAAAATAAAAAAAGAAATATTGTTGGCTTAACGGATTTGGGATTATTGGAGTTCAAGTAGGCTATTTATATTGCTAAATAACATTACCATATTAACCTTCCATATTGCTTCATTAAGTATTACTTATAATTTGAAATGTGACTTTAATGTGTTATAGATGTAATATTATGAATATTAAATAATACATTATCAGTTAGATGGTTAGTTGTACGTCTGTGGTTTGACTATATATTGGATGTCAGAGTTACGAGGAAAAATATATGATGAATGATTTGATTGAAAATATGATTATTATTTTAAGTTTGAAACACTCATTATTTTATGAGTTTGAGTCAATAAAAAAATTCATTAGTATAAATAAAATTCGAAAAATCTGAGACAAAATATATTCAAACATGTCAAAAAACTCAGTGAATTGCTCTTTTTAACCTCATCATTTTTCCTTGGCAATAGGTGTTGTGGCTTCATCAGCGTTTATGTTGGTTCAATCACTAATCGGAGGTTGAATTATAAATTAATAGGAAATAATATAATCAAAACTTTTTCGAAATATATAGAAAATAAAACTACTTCAAGGTGAAACAACGAAGTGGTTATACATTTATTCTTTCTTGAGATTTGAGTTTGACAGTTGACAATGTATCTGTAACTAAAAAATCTTTTAATGTTGGCTCAATTGTTAATAAGCATATTGAATTCTTTAATTTCTTTTTAATCCAAAAATGGGTAATCTTATCCCAAAGCTAGTGCAACCCTTCTCCCATAGTAGAGCCTCGTTTGGCCAAAATTGAATTGTGAATTAGTAGTACAAAAATAAACTAAAAGCTAATCCCAAACAAAAAAAAAAAAAATACTTCAAATATGAAATAACTACTTAATTATGTATATACATTAAAATTCAAGCAATTTATTGATGCTAGGAAAGCTTATTAAGATTTAATAACTACCAAGTGGACCAAATCGTTACATAAACATCCCAAAACTTAAATGAATGTATATTGATTACACCGGGGAGGAAAAAAAACTAAGTACAATAATATTTATTTTGTCAAACGTTGAGGCGTTGTAGGTTTTATTTTTTGACATTCTCGTGATTTGTTATAAAAATAAAATAGACACTCGTAAAATAAAAATAAAAACTTATTTAAAACATCATCTTCGTTAAAAAATATCATCTAATTATTCATTTTCAAAAATAATTGCCACATGTACATGTGATAATTATAATAATTGTCACATGTACATGTGGCAATTACTTATTAGTGGTACACAAGTTTGGTACACTAATAATGGTATAGAGGATCCTCACCAGTATTTATGACGTTTGAGAAGCTACCAAAGTTGCAAATCAATGATTAATGTCAAATTACAAATGTTCTTTTTTGACTTTTTATCTTTTCTATTTTAATATTTTTAAAGAGTGAATAGCATTTTTGGTTCTTTTTATGAGACAAATGTTATATTTTTGGCCCTCTTAATTTTTTTGTGATAGATCCGTCTTATCAATGTACCGTAACACATTCGGCCCTCTTATTAAGCATTCGTCTCTCTTAAACTTTTCGTAGTAGATTTGTGTCTCTTATCAATGTAGTGTAATATATTCGTCCTTCTTAAATTCAAAATACATCAATTTTCGTCGATATTAGGATATATTTTGGATTTAAGTGATGTATTTTGAATTTTAGAAGAATGAATATGTTACTTTATAATTGATAAGAGGGACGAATCTGTTACGAAAAATTTAAAAGGAACGGGTGTTTGATAAGAGGGACGAATACTACATTGATAAGAAACACAAATCTGCTACAAAAAATATAATAGGGACGAAAGTACAAAAATTAGTCAAAAAAAAGACAAAAATTGCGGATTGCTCTATTTTTAAAACTATACTAATAAGAAGTAACATAAATAGTAACATTCGAAACTAGAATAAGCGTCGTTCACAAGCTTCACGCCAGTCGGAGAACAGTACACACCCAAGAAAGGGCATTTTGAGTAATTTCACACTTGGACTCATAAATTTGCCAGAACAGCACTGACTCACAGTCTAAAGAATCCCAAAATTTTCTATATACTTTTCCCCGCCATTTGTCTCCTCTCCTCAAACTATCACTTTCTCTCTCTAGGGCTACCTCACTTCCCCAAAATTTAAACTCATCTCTGTTATGCAATCACCGATTTTTTTCGCTTAATTTCAAATTGAAATGTCGAATTCTAGCGGCGATGGTGTTCCCAAGGGTATAAGCCTCACCAACACAGTTCATTCCGACGTGGCTCCGTGCTTGCCGTTGCCGTCGCTTCCGGTGTTCTGCGGCTCACTGGATCAGGAACTCCGTCTATTTGATGAACATGACGGAATTTCGAGGCGGAATTCTAATCGCGGTGATGTTTCTGCAAAAATTGCTGATCTCCTCCGTAATGCTGACGTGTCTTACTTGTGAGTGTCAGTTGAATTTTGGTTTTTTTACTTTTCTTGTATCGGAGTAAGCTTTTTATTTGGTTTGAGGATACATGTGTTACTAACTAGATTAAATCATGCCCTAGTTATAGCTACAGAAGAATAAGGAGTTCAAAAAATGAAGAAATGCTAAATGTTCTGATACGACTTTGAGAAGTACTAAACTAGTGCACAAATTACTTTTAGAATGTTCAGGTGGCTGTAGCAATAAGAAAATACCTTGTCCCTAACCAAATGTTAGCGCACGCCCAAAAATATGAGCATGTAAGGGATATCCTTTTATCTTTTGCAAGCTGACACTCATGAACAAGATAAGACAATAATTAAGATAACCTTATGATGAAGTTATGCTGAAATTAGTTGTCATTTATAAAATCTTAGCTTATTTGACTGGTTAGTTATACTTGAATGATTTTACTTATTCATATGAATTATGCTTGAGGTGGTAAATATTTGAGCTTGCTAAGTTTTATCTGTAGGAATCTCAAAGGTGAACCAAATATTCATCCAGGTGGTTCTGTGGGGAACTTCACTCTATATAATGAAGTTTTAGGACATGATCCTGAAGCATTTGAGTATGCCTCTCCAGGTAAAATGGTCCATGAATGGCTTACAAGTATTTTTAATTGTGTATAAAAGATACCAAGTTGCTCAATCCTAGCGTGATTCTTTATGTTTTGAAAAATATAAGAATCCTTTTCCATGTTTATATCCTCGGATGCAGATGTCTTATGATGGTCGGACTTGAACTGCTTGGGTTTAGACTTAACTGACAATCATGTATACTCGCGTGATTTCCAGTGATATTTTCATTTAATATAATTTTATAGCTAGGTCTGTTATCAAGTGGTTTCTTTTGTAAAATACTTAGTCATACGTGGTAGTTTTGTGTATCTGGCATATAATACTACATAATGTCACAAGTTTCCTTAAAACATGTGCGATTTACTTTAAGGGGTTCACCTCAGAGACTATGCAATGGCATGCAATTGTGGAAAATTTTATGTTGCTCTTCTGGACCTCTATAATATTTCTATTTATAATCAGCATGTCCTTCAAGGACACAATCTATTATTTCCATGCTGCATGCTTAAATAATGCGATTATTTGATGCAGTTAATGACTTTAAGTAACAACCCTTGAAAGATTTTGGTAAATGTATGTGGCCGAAATTAGTATATCTTGCTTCCTCGTTTCATGTATCTGAACACAGAAGTTTACTTTTCCTTGATAAATTCTTGAATCTTTTTAGCCTCGTATGCCCCGTTTACTACTTTGTTCTTAAGAATCCTGCAGCAGCAACTCATACCTTGATTAGGGAATTGTAATTAGTGCTTGGTTAGCTCTCGTCTATTTTCTTTGATAAGATAATATCTGAATGTTTGCTCCTTTGGAGGTTAATTTACCACTATTTAACTATTTAACAATAACAAATAAAGTATGGCTTATTACAATCTGCACTGCTCAAGCTTTTCAGGTCATGCTAAGGAGACGATATACAGTGGTAATTTGAATGAACCAAAGATAATTGAGCATATGATTCCTATCACTATTCAAGGGCCGAGGGATTCTGTAGGAACTAAAAATCATCAGCAAGACCATAATGTTAATAATGTAAGCCTACAATAATCAGTTGACATATACAATCTGAACTCTTGTGGTGGCTAATACTTGTGATATAATTTGCAGGATGTTATCAGTTCTTCTAGGAAACCTAAAGGAAAAAAGAAAGTGAAAAATGAATTCTCATCAGCAACTTGTCCTGATTCCCTCGAGCGTCAAGGTTTTGTAGTTATAGATTTTATTGACCTGATCATGCTTTCATGTTTATATCTAAGGAATAAACTTAGTGTCCTACCTTAGATGCAGCTATTTCAGGCTTTTGTGAAATGTTAGAGACACTATGCGGCAGAGCAGAAATTCTCAGTGATGACAGAGATGAAGCAGAATGGGTACCATTGTCTCATGCTGATCTTAGAGAACTTGTGAATGAAATCATGTCAATTCGAGCAAAAAAAGTGCTCCATATGGTTCCTGTAGATATTCTTTCGAGGACATTAAATGTTTTAGATCACCAAATTCATCGAGCAGAAGGACTTTCCATTGACGATAATGAAAACGTAAGTATGCATTCTTATTATCTTCACATGCTCGTGACCATTTAATTGTTTTTGTAGATGAAGTAGATTTGCGTTGTTGGCCTGGTCTTAGAGTTGAAGGTCATTGTCATTCTGACTGTTGTCACTTTTTTTGAACTGAAATGCAATCCTTTTCCTCAAGACTCCTACTTAAACTACTGTTATGGAAGACATTTATATTTTTTATCACAAGCAACTCCAATCCTATGGAAACTAAAGACATCCGGTTCAATTTTGTTGTTTCTTTGATTATCTGTATCATCAGCATCCTAAAATCAAAATCCCAGATTGACATCTTTGTTTGATGCTTCATTATTTAGTAAGAACTATTTTGCATTCACTTTTCTAAAGCTTTTATTAACTTTGCTTGTTTTAAACTTTAAAGAGTTTAATTTGCTGTTGTTGTTCAATGACTCCCGTATATATTATCCTTCTAAATTACATAAGTTAATGTCCTGGATGCTTTGCTTCTGCAAGTTTTCTGTTTTTCTTTGTTGCAATCCATAAGGATCAGTTTCTGCTGCAGCTAGATTGATATTCAAGTTTCTACATGTCATACTTGTTTATGGATTGTCTTGAGCTGAACCATGCCATTGTCTAAAAGGATGCACCTAAGTACGTTAATTCGCGTGTGTCCCATGCCCTCGGTCCTATTTACCTGCGGAGCTTGCAGTCCATGGTTTGCCTTGTAATACTCGAATTTATGGAACCAAAATTTTGAACTTGCAGTTCAGAATCTTTTGCTTGTTAACCATAACTTCGTGAAATGTGGATATTTTCTGACTCTTTATGTAAACAATATATGGATGCTGATGTCGGCAATTTTCCTTTTCCAAGAAATTATGTATGCACATACACACTATGTATTCATATGGTAGCTTTACGTTGACGCTGACCATTTTTCCCAATAAATATATATGCATTACAAACTACAGTACTACACACAACACTCACACATACAGACACCCATTAAAGACATATTACTTTGAAATATGTGTCTTGAAATTTCTTTTCTAATGGTTATTTTGAATCAAAGAAGATTTAAAATAATACTTTCAACTATATAATTTTTTGAAATTCTTTAAGTACTAAATTTACTTTAGAATAAATGTTTCTATAATGTATTATTCGAAGTATTAAAATACTAATAGAATTATTGGATGTGTTTTTTTTATTATTAAAGACATGTTTATTAATAAGAAGTTTCATTTGTTATCTTTACATAAAAAAGTATAATTTATCGTTACATGCTACTTTGATATGTACAACACTGTTATGCTAGACAATATTTACATATCCTTATACTAATGAATCTTAACTTAACAGTTAACATATGTTTCCATCTATATATTTACTTTTGACCTCACTTTAAGTATTATAAGATATCACTTTATTTCTGATTCCCATAGTTTAAATTTCAATGTTACATTTTTAGATATTATATTATTTTTAAATTATTATGAAGATGCTTCTAGATGCGCTATCATACTTCTAAATCTGCAATCTAGCGCTCCCTAGGCAATTTTAAATCTGCAATTTTTAAATTCATTTTTGCAAGACATGTTTAATGTTCCAGTTAGATATTGTGGCATTAAGTTCTCTACAACGTAACATCACAAGAAACCTCGACTATCAAACACTTTGAAGAAACTAGAAACTACTAGCCTTTTCTCTAGCAGTATTTGTTCACTTCTGCACACAATATATGTTAAATAAGACATTCACATTTAGAAATTTAAGTTCTCAAGAGAAACTGCCTAGCTTCATGCTGAAATCACTTTATCATAATCTGATACACTTATTTCCTTCTTAAGTTAAGAACAGAGGAAAAAGTTTCTTATCTTCATAGAATCAATGGGAGGTGGAAAATTGCTCAAGTGAACTGGTGATCGTCGCAGGTGTCCCCCCTAAAATGTCAGTATTTGAGTGGCCATGCTAAATTGCATAGATTTCTTAGAGTGTAATACGGTAGATACACTTGGCATAAATTGCCTTGCGCGTCGGCGCCAAGCTCATTTTGGATAGTTTTTTCAACCCCTTCATAGGCTAGTTAACGACAAAGATTCATCTCATCATCCAACAGTGATTGTATTATGCCATAACGTTTCAATACAACCAGTTCCAAACTAAGGCTTCCATCCATACTGCTAAAGTTCTTTTGATAATCTGACTCACCTATAAGGAATGCCAATTCAGTTGTCCCTAGTGAAGTGAGAAATGACTCTAATGCATAGGTTTCTTTAGCTTTAAACTTTTCTAAAACAGGAGTAAAATAAAGGTAGCATGTATAGTTAAGAGCATAGCTATTTTTGAAACCCTAGGCCTGGTTTGTAGTCTTGAATGTACTTTCTTAGCTTGGTTCTATAAATGTCTTTCTACCGTGTGAGGAAAATTTGATTCCCAAATGCACGTTTGAGATTAGTAAAATGTGACACCTCACTTAAACTGTCACATCGTGCTTAATTCGTGATAGTCCATCTGGCCATAATTGAATGCTCACTTTCCTCTTTGGGATGTCCTCAAGTAATGCTCATTTCCTAAAATGACGATTCCTTTCCATAAGTACAGTCACTCAGAGATACGGATATAACCTGGTAACTACCAACCACTACATTGAAGGTTAAAACTGTAAAGTTACATTTTATTTATATTTTTTTGAAGTTCCGATCTTATATTAGATTCTGTTACTTCAAAAACGAATCTCCAAATTAGAACCAACTAAGTATAATGTCTAGGAAACTGGTATTTATTTTTCTCAGTTCACTCGTTTTTATCCGGGTGTTCCTTTATGATCTTCAGTAATTTTAGGCAAGTCCTTCAACAAATTTGCCCTCCTTGCGTTCCCACATTCAATGTCCTCGGCTCCTCACCTTGCCCAACATTCTCTCCCTTACATGCGATATCATCACAATTCTCTCGGTTCACATGTTTATTTAAATGTTTAATTATTGGAAGGACCAATACTTTGCTGTTTTAGATGTTATGTAAAGTTAGATCATTTTCACTTTACTGGTTAATTAATGAGATATTATTTTCTTGTTTTTCTCCTCGCTGCTAGTGTACAATGGTGTTTAGTTTCATTTTGAGCCTCAACAACTCCTGCCAAGTTACATAAAAGGTCCAACATACTTGAAAGCATAATAAAGTTCAATAGACCAGCAGCTTCCTTTTGAATTCCTGTTACTTAGAATTTTTATTCAATGTGGCCGTGCTACTCTTCTCTTTTTATGTATTGCGTCTTTTCTGGTGTGATCTTTTAACATTCTATGTATTTTTAGATATTGTTGCCAAGTTGCTAGTGTTTGGTTATTAGTAAATCTGCAATCTATGATTTAGTTCTACTTGTTTATAAATTATATTATATATTAAACATCTGTAATTAATTTGCTTGACTTTCAGTCGGACGCTGATGTGGTGTCACCCATTTATTGTTCTCTGGAGTCGATTCATGCAGCTTTAGCTATCATGGCTCATGATGGCATGCCTAAACAGCTTTATAAAGAAGAGGTGTGAGTTTTAAGCACTATATCCGCGAAAAATATCTTCTATAGATTTGCTGTATGAATTCTGTTTATACATATTCTCTGTGAAGCTGCCAGATTACCTGAGCAATTATCTCTATTTTGGTCTACTCGTATCAGAATATCGAAAGGATCCTGGAGTTCTCAAGACATCAAATTATGGATGTTATGTTGGCTTGTGATCCATCATATCGCGCCTTGCATAAACCAAAAGATAATTGGGCAATTGATGGTATGTCATGCTGCTAGCTTTATTGACCCTTACAGTTGGCTTGACTTCTTATACTGTGTTATTATTATTGAGCGAAAGGGACCACTCTTATTTTTTCGCGTCTTCCATTCCAGAGTTCTGTCCTCTCTTCTTCTAATATAATGTTAGAAAAAAATAGCACTTGACTTCCTTTGTATACTCTTTCTTCTTAGAGAAGTTGACAATCTATTCAACCTTCTAATAAAGTTAGAAGCTGCATTCATATATTTGTTTATTAATGTGAGGAATCTCAGGTTCTTTATAATGGAAGGGCTCAATTTTCCTTTCTACGGTATGGGTCGGGAGCAAGGTTTATCCAAGCCTCGTGTTTCTGACTATGGTGTTTTAGCTTTAACCTAGTTCATAACTAGAACTTGAGCCTTTAGTGATGGAATATTACATTACTTACGTTTTGTTTTCGGTCATATTATTATTTCTTTTACTGTCAGATGAGGAAGACGAGGAAGTTGGGGAATCTGGATCAGCAAGTAAGAGAAGGCGCACTTCAAAGAGTGCAAGAGTTAAGAAATTAACAAAGAACAAGTACGTAGTACCTCGGCAATGATATGATAATTGTCTTAACATTTATTTAAAGTTTTATATATTATTCACGAGCGCCACACACATATATGTATAACCTAATGTGGTTGTTCCCCTTTACTAATGTTCGTCTTTTGTCAGAATGTCTTCCACTGTTCATGTTGTACTTCAGAAGTCGTGCACTATTCTTAGTTTTCTCAAGCAGTTGTTGTCGATAGAGCGCCTATCAGATAGTTGCATTCTCCAGCTTGTGAGAACATGTTTACAAACTCTTTTGGTTGATAACATCCAACTTTTGCAGCTGAAAGCAATTAGTTTAGTTGGTGGGGTAATAATTTGCGACCTTGTACTCTGGTCTGATCTATCTTCAATGCAATGCTGCTTGTGCTGAATCCAACCTTGTTACTTTTGTGTAGATATATTATGCATACACTCAGCATCGCTCTTATGTGATGGATGAAACCTTTCAAACTCTCCTGAAGTTGCCACTTACGAAGCGTGTACCGAGAACTTATCATCTTCCCGACGAAGAACAAAGGCAGATTCAGTTAGTTTCTGCTCTATTAATTCAAATGGTCCACTATAGTGCGAATCTTCCAGAAGTTTTAAGGCATAGTTCTGGAAGTTCAACACTGGATGTTTCAGTTGATGCCGATTACCCATCCAAATGCCTTGAGGCAATTACGGAGTCCTGCTGCCTTTTCTGGAGTCGAGTTCTTCAGCGATATACCAGCACAAAAAATCAGGATGCATCTGAGTTGAAGGCATTAATGGAAAATCTTGTCTTGGACTTGCTCACTACTTTGAACTTACCCGAGTATCCTGCTTCAGCTCCTATTCTTGAGGTACCTTTTTGATAGTATTGCTAAGATAACCACTGCAATCCTTGTATTTACAGTCAGTTTCTGCAGGTTTTGTGTGTTTTACTACTTCAGAATGCTGGCCTGAAATCGAAAGATATCATGGCTCGAACAATGTCCATTGAACTTCTTGGCACAATTGCTGCAAGATTGAAACATGATGCGGCCATCTGTAGGAAGGAAAAGTTTTGGATTGTACGAGAGTTGATGAACTCTAGCAGTGTTGATCTAAGCTATCCAAGAGATGCCTGTTCTATTTGTTTGGATTCACTAACTGAAAGATCTATATTTGAATGTCAAGATTGTCATAGGATATTCCATATTGATTGTATGGGAGGGACAGAGCAAGACGTTTCTTCTCATAGTTCCAGTTGCCAGATTTGTAAATGTGAGAAGCAACTTATTGTCTTGCAAACATACAGCGAGTCCAGAAACAAGGATGACCAGAAAAAACATCGCAATCATTCGGGAAAGTCTTCACGATCTACTGACTTTGTTACAAAACAGGAGATTATCCAACAAATGCTTTTAAATTATTTGCAGGAAGCAGGCTCCGCAGATGAACTACACCTATTTACACGATGGTCTGTGACCACTGCAAAAGTTTTTATTATATATGTTTGGATGTGCCTTAAACTTGTCAAGGAATTCTGACTTGCAGGTTTTATCTATGCCTTTGGTATAAAGATGGCCCTGCGTCTCAAGAGAAATTCTTCTACTACCTCGCAAGGTTGAATTCAAGAGCAATTGTGCGTGATTCTTATTGCTTTTCATCCTTTCTGACAAGGGATTCAGTTAAAAAAATTGCATTGGCATTGGGACAAAATAGTTCCTTTACTAGAGGATTTGACAGGATTCTACAAATGCTTCTGGTAGGTGAAATACTCTTATCTCAAATATATTTGGGGTTTGGATATTTATTTTAGCTATTTAACACTAACAGGCAAGTCTGATGGAGAACTCACCAGTGATTCGTGCTAAGGCATTGAGAGCGGTATGTTGTGTACCACCCTTTTTTTTTTTCCTGCTTTTGTTATCTGTGTTTTGTTCCGTCTATCGTTTTCTTGGAGGTGGGATTTTCTACTATTTTAGGACTTAGCATTCCATCGATTACTACGTATTGGAAACAGGTTAGTTTTATTGTAGAAGCTGATCCAGAGGTTTTGGGTGACAAGCACGTCCAGACCGCTGTTGAAGGGAGGTTTTGTGACAGTGCTATATCTGTTAGAGAAGCAGCCCTTGAAATTGTTGGTCGTCATATTGCTTCACATCCTGATGTTGGTCTAAAGGTATTGCAGTTGCTCATGCTCATGTTTTACACCTGTAGTACTTTGGCCTTCTAAATTCTGGGTTTCTATTTCTAGTATTTTGAGAAGGTCGCTGAGAGAATAAAGGATACTGGAATCAGTGTTCGGAAGAGGGCTATCAAAATTATCAAGGAAATGTGTACCTCCAATGCTGACTTTTCACAATATACCGCTGCTTGTGTTGAGATGATTTCACGTGTCAATGATGAAGAATCCAGCATACAGGTAGTATGGGAATTGTGATTGAGTGCATATATTCACTTCAAATGTCTTGGCCTTTGTTTAAAGATTTGTACTCATCTCTACTTTCTTTTATGAAAAATCCTATTTCTGCTAATTTTGATTATTAAGAGACAATACCTTTGTTTTTGTTTATTAAGCAGACAATAATATCAGAAATATTTGCTGTGATGACATTCTTGGTATCTTTTAGCCTCAAATTTTGGCATGTTTCTGTTCTGATGATTGAATTTTGTAGTAATTGGAGCATATTGGTCTCGAAAATTTGGTGTGATCCACTGATCAGCTATAACAATTTGCTCCTATTGTTTTTGAACATTGGTGTCTGTTAATCTAAGCTGTTGCTAGCACTATGTCTGCCTTCTTGTTTTTATTTTGTTTTCTTTGAGGAGCCAAATTAAGGCTGAAGCTAGATTTTCTAGAATACCCACTGAACCTAGTCATATATTGTACTCCTCCCAATATTCTTGCTCCTTTCACTTTTAACACGGACTTTTAGGTGAGAGTTAAAAAGTGAAACTTTTAGATATCTTTACATTTTTGCCCGCAAAAGTAGTGGTGGAGAATTAATGGTATCAAATCATTACTTTATGTGTTGAGGATATGTTTGAGAATTATTTTTTTATCTAAGGAAATAGAGGTTTATTTTGGGACATCCCAAAGAGGAAACAGGAGTTAAAAAAAGGGGACAGAGGGAGTACGAGTTAATTTGCTTTCTTGACTGATTCTATATGTTAGTTTTAAAAAGTTTCTACAGATAAATGTGTTAAAAGCATATTTGAGTCCATTTTCATATTGTGGGATTGTTAAGCCTGCTGCTCTTGATGTCCTTCTGCAGGACCTGGTCTGCAAGACATTTTATGAGTTTTGGTTTGAGGAGCCGTCTAATTTGCAGAGCCATCCATATAAAGATGGCAGTTGTGTCCCGTTGGAAGTGGCTAAGAAGACAGAGCAGATTGTTGAGATGTTGAGAAGGATGTCTAGTCACCAATCTCTTGTGACTGTCATTAGACGCAACTTAGCCCTTGATTTCTTTCCTCAATCAGTTAAAGCTGTTGGGATAAATCCTGTACTACTTGCTTCAGTACGCAGACGTTGTGAGCTAATGTGCAAGTGTCTACTAGAAAAAGTATTGCAGGTATTGCATTTTTATTAGTTCATTAATATGATTCTCTCAAATTCTTTGCACATAGATTCCATTGCTTGCAAGTAGTAGAGACTAGAGAATGGGTCATTAGCATCATTCTCTCAAATACCTTGCATATGTTTTATTATTTCACTTACTGTAATATTTTCAACATTCCAGACATAACTTGCACAATTAATTTGAAACTACCTAGACAAAAGAGGAGACCAAGATATTTTGGACGGACCTTCACCTGTGATTGGTTGCTCAACATGGTGAAATAACTTCATTAATATTTTCATACCATGATACCCAAAAGTCTCATGCTTGATAATAAAAGAAAACTGGTTTACACCTGAGAGGAGCGATCCTAATATGTTGGTACCATTACTTTTAGAAATGTTCACTTGACAGGGCATTATTAAGTTCATCTTAATTGATATTATAGGCCCACGGCTCTCGGGCGATGGCTATCGAACAAGAATGATAAATATCATTTGAAATAATCTTGCTCGTGAAATCGTGACTTCTGATCTGTATTGCTTGACAATATTGATATGGCTCTGCAGGTTGCCGAAACTAACAGCGAGGAAGGAGAAGGGCGTATGCTTCCATATTTTCTTCTATTGCATGCCTTTTGTAACGTGGATCCTACATTATGTGCCCCATCTTCTGATCCTTCTCAGTTTGTGATCACTCTACAGCCATATCTTAAGAGTCAGGTTAATCAAATTCCATTACATTTCTGTATATCTAAATCACCCATTTTCATAGTTTTATACATTGATTTGAGTCCACCATTCAGTGTGTCACGAGGCCTTTTGCAGTTTACAATTATATTTCATGGTTGTATGTGTAGATAACAAATGTTAGATTTTGTTTGGTTTATCTTCTAGCTACTTATTTTTACATTCGAATGTATATCCTTGCCTTTTTGGTGTTATTTTATCGTCACCACTTTGTGGAAAATCGTTAGGTATGAATATGTTAGATACCTGTGACTCGATTGGTGAAATAGTATCTCTCCCCTCAAAGCATATAACACTTTTAATCTTTTTAGGTTTCTAATGTCATTGATTCACTGGAGTGCAACTGTTTATGTTAAAAAATATATCTCGCAGTTAGCAAGTAGATCATGATGAGTAGGTTAACATAAGGAGAAGCTTTTAGTAATGCATAATCTGGTGATGTTTCTAATGATATTGACTTTAGACTGTTTTAAGATGTGCCCTTTTTGAGATCAAGTCCATGGTGTGCTGCATTTATTTGTTTTACAGTGTAGAGATTGGAAAGGATGATCTATATTGATGAGTACTGAGTATCATGCACGAGAGTCTCAGATCGATGTAGTTTTGTATAGGTGTTAGCCCTTTTTTAAAATAAAGGATTTATCTTTCTCAGTAATTCTGAATCTATGTTTACATGTTCGAATAAGATTTCTATCGTCCTATATGCAATTAGATTAAACTTGTGTAGAGTTTTGGGGGGACCTTATGTTAACAAATTTTGATAACAATTCATTTGCTCCATATGATGCCCTGGGACATTCCTTGTTAGTACTGGGTTTGTGGGATCTTTTTCCTGAAGTCCCTTTTGGCATAGTAAGACTTCTGAGTATGGCTTGGAACTGGAATGCTAGAGTCTAGTAACTGGTAAACACACTAAGTTTTGGGAATCTGTCTACCAGGCAAACTTTATTTCCAGGGTTACTAGTTTGATTCAGTTCTTTAATGATGACTTGCTTACACAAAAAATGTTATGCATTAGATATTATGCGACCTTGGTTGGTATGACTTCCCATATTCACATCAAGACTCAACTAGTTATTTTTTATAAGTTCTTTCTTTTAAAGCCTCAAATTCTGGAATTGGTTTGATATATAAGCCACTAAACTATTGTTACTACAAAAGTCCTACCTAGCTATTATTACATTTTGTGTGCGTATTGAAGACCCCGATAATTTAAAACAGAACTAACACTCCCTTCAGAGGGCAGCCATCAGCCAGCAGCCAAAGTGTCAATTTAACCTTCACAGGCTTTTTGTTGGAGAAGTTAGGTCATTGCTATGGCCTCAAACTAGCAGTGTGGCGATCTAAGAAACTGTATAAAGTGATTAAGTGCATACAAGTGAATTGTAGTTGTAAGTATGTCAATGTGCACGAATATGCAAGTCTAGTCAATCTTCCTTTACATTTTGTCTTGACTTTATGTGAAACATGTTGCTATTCAGATTCTTGATTATGTCGTTCATGTGATTATTGCTACGTGTCTGAAATCGTCCAGTTATTAGAAGGGTGCTTGGTTATTTTTTTGGGTTTGCTCTAGTTAATCACTGGTATTGAAGAATATTCTTGATGATAGATTATTATATCTAGAGTTGTTGACACATTTTTTGTTTTATACAGACTGATAATCGAGTGGCTGCACAGCTTTTGGAGAGTATATTGTTCATAATTGATTCTGTATTGCCTTTACTGCGGAAGCTTCCTCAGACTGTTGTGGAGGAACTTGAACAAGATTTTAAACAAATGATCGTCCGGCACTCTTTCTTGAATGTTGTCCATGCTTGCATCAAGTATATACTTCCTCTAGGATCCTGTTTTTCTCTTTTCATTTTATAGTAGAAATGCATTTACTTCAATGATTGTCGTTCCAGACAACCTCTGTTATTGATCAATTCCTTTTGTTTTATGTCCTGTGATTCTTTTATGATTGTGGTGATGTAGTGAAAATTTGTAGCTTTTTCTACAACTTCTAAACTATTCTATACATGATGTAATGCAAAGAGCCATGATTGGCCATTTTCATGTGTGGTTCCTCTGTTTGTTGTTATTGTTCTTTAAATTTACATTGGGTACTCTGATCTTAAATTCTATTCATGATGTAGAGTTTGGTAGAAAGTCTACACATATTAGAGTTGTAAGGATTCTTTAAATGTCATTAACGTGACCTTATAATTTTGAAAGGATTCTATACATGTATTTGGTGAGTCACATCATGTAGCATCGTTAATGAACACTTTTTTTGAAATAAAAATGTAGGCAAAGAATCTTTCGACAGATGAGTAATCACGATTTGTGTGTTTCAATTCAACAAAATTCTCAACCAAGTTCTTGATTTAGAAAATAGGTATTCTGGTGGATCTGGTAGACTCATGATGGGGTATTTGGGAAGTTATGTTCTTTTGGAAAAAAATTAAACGTGGCTGTTTTCCCATTCAGATGTATGCTTTGTGACTGCACATCATAGGATGAGTTTTTTGTTCAATTGGTTGCATTCTTTATTTTCCCTCCGTGTTTTTTAATTTATTCTTCAAGTCCTCATTTTCTATCCTGTAAAGGATGGGATTGATATCCTTTCTGGTTGTTATATGTCGTGAATGCTTGCTAGTTCACTATCTTCATTCTTTTCTTGAAATGGTCTTAAATGACTAGGACTAGTTTGAATTTCTTGACGATGTGCAACTTCATTTTGTTTACTGATTTCTTTTTGGCCTTTCAAATGACAGGTGCTTGTGCTCTGCAGCTAAAATAGCAGGAAAAGGTGCAAGTGTTGTTGAATATCTTATTCAGTTGTTCTATAAGCACCTGAACGCATTGGGATTCGATAACAAGCAGGTTAGTATCTGAAGATTATAATTGCTAGCATGCTCCCACCAATTATTCTTGTTGACGCTTAAGAAGTGGCCTATCAAGGATTCTTTTCCTCTTGTAAATTGACTCGCTTTCGGTTCTCTGTATTTTTTACATGCTTCTTCTTTCTTTAGCTTCCATTCTTCTGCCATTTGAGAAGTTTTATTGCAATGTCCATCAAGCTAATGCCGAAATTATTCATGCTACAAATTAATTTTTTTTTTTTTTGAGTGATAGGTTTCTTTTTTTTTTTTTTTCTCCTGGAGAACAATATCTTGGATTTTTGAGTTGGTAATCATTGCATGGATATGTTATTCCAAAATAGACAACTTTTTTGTAGTGGCAAGTTCTACTTAATTGTGAAGTAACAATTACTCTACTAAAGATTGTGCATCCATTTTATTAACTTTGACTGCTTAACTACAAAATAACTAATGAAAGAAACTTTGAAGTTCTCTTGACTGTAAACAAACATCTCTCAGTTAATACTAAAATTGTTAAGTAATGGTAAATTAATATACTTTCAGCCTCTTATCCACATAATTGCTTTCTCTACTTCTAGCCTGGTTGAACTATTTAGTCACAAAGATGTATAAACAATTTTATTTTTTCAGCAAATAGGTCGGTCTCTTTTTTGTCTGGGGTTGTTAATACGATATGGTAGTTCTTTGTTGGCTGCATATGCTTCAAACACAACGAATATAGATGTTGCGCGGAGTATCGATTTGTTTAAGAAGTATCTCCAGGCTGATGATTTCATGATTAAGGTTCGGGCATTACAGGTACCAAGCATGCTAATCAACCTTTGATTTTTTTTCCTATTCGAGTTTGCTTGTGGATTCATGATGTAGTTGTGTTATTTCTCCAGGCATTAGGCTATGTGCTGATTGCTCAACCTGAATGCATGTTGCAAAAGGATGTTGGTAAAATTTTAGAGGCAACTCTTTCTGCCAATGCTGATGCTCGTTTAAAGGTACCAGTGTTCTGTTAATTACATGCTCTTGTTAGATGTTATGTTCTGAAAGTTTTGTCTCCAGATGCAATCATTACAGAACATCTACGAATATCTTCTGGATGCGGAAAGTCAAATGGAACCTGATAAAGCTAGTAAGAGTGAAGTTATTCATTCAAAGGATGGTGTTCACAATGTACCTGTTGCTGCAGGCGCTGGAGATACTAACATATGTGGTGGTATAGTTCAGCTGTATTGGAATAACATCTTAGGGAGAAGTTTGGATGTGAATGAGCTAGTGCGCGAAGCTGCTCTAAAGGTTGTTACGATTTTATGCCCATGTTTATATCTGCTGTTAATCAGGTTGCTTACAGCTTGTGTGCAAATGAATTCAAGTACATAATTTAACAATATATTGCATTGCTAGTCTGGCCATTTGGTTTACAAAGCTAGTGATCTGATATCCAATGATCTCTTTCTATTCCTTGAGATATTCTGCCTCAGGGATGATCTTTAATATTATTTGTATGATTGCCTATTCATTGAATGATTGCTTTCTTCTATATGCAGATTGTGGAAATTGTGTTGCGACAAGGTCTTGTACATCCGATTACATGTGTTCCCTATCTTATTGCACTTGAAACAGATCCGAAGAAGCTTAATAATGAGTTGGCTCATCATCTCCTAATGAATTTGAATGAGAAGTATGTTATTCTATATAAAATTCGGAATCTTTTGCTCTAATTTTTTTTATACAAGCTAATTAGATTTAGTTGCATCCTTCAGGTATCCAGCTTTTTTTGAAAGCCGTCTAGGAGATGGCCTTCAGTTGTCATTTATATTCATTCATACCATGAGTGAAGATCCCCTTGAAAGTTCTAAGTTAAAAGCCCAAGCCAGATTATCCAACAATATGAGGGGAAAGTCAGACTTTGGCTCTTCTGCAATTGCGCGGTTTGGGGTTTCGCGAATTTACAAATTTATTCGTGGAAATCGCCTTTCAAGAAACCGATTTATGTCTTCTGTCATTCGCAAATTTGAAACCCCAACTTCGAGTGAGGCAGTGATACCTTTTCTCACGTGAGCTTTTTTACTTCTACTCACGTAAGCTGAATTTGCTGATGCCACTATTGAAACGCCACCACTCTGAGAATACTATCCTTTTTGCAGGTATTGCACAGAGATTCTTGCTTTGCTACCTTTCACGTTGCCTGATGAGCCTCTCTATTTGATCTATACTATAAATCGAGTTGTACAAGTAAGAGCTGGGACATTAGAATCCAACATGAAGGAATTTTTGCATTCATTACAAGGAAATACACAAAAAAGTAATCAAAATGGGATGATACTGTTAGATCAAACTGTAAAACCTATTAGTGAAAGAATCATGGCACTTGATGAGAATCACGAATTATCTGCAGAGTCACAGGGTCAGCATTTTTCAGAAGATGCTGCACGGAAGGATTCAAATTCAAATCCTATGACTTCAAGAGATTCTTATAGCATCTCCAAAAGTGATCTCCCGAAAATCCAGGTACATTATCTTATGTTTGATTGAATGGCCAGTGGTCTGCAGTGGTAACTGATGTTCAAATGGCAGACTTTTTTTCCTTGGTTCTGTTGGTTGGGTAATATGCAAATTCTGCCAAACTCTTATATCACCACTAGGGTTCTGTGGATGTTTTCACTGTAATTTTTCCTATCTTATACTTTTTAGTGTGGATTAATAAAAAGAATGGGCTCTTGGAAGGACAAAATGGGTTGAGGTCTAGTATACTCTATTGTTGTTTGGTTTGGAAAAGGGGATGTGTTAGACACGATATCAAGGAAATGACTGATTCTCACTTGATTCATGCTATGTATATCCCAGCACATGTATGACTTCGGTGAAGCAATAAATGTTAATTGTCAAAGCCCTGGGAAGTCAATTAATGTATGAGTGGTCTGTGATAGAGTTCCTTCCCTTCCCATTCCTGGGGCCAACAACACTTTACTCCTTTAGGTCATGTACGATATTAATTTTCCAATTCATCTTGAGCATTATGGAAATTTCGCATTTGGTGTTTGTATCTTTCAAGTATCTTAGGCTTCTTTCCGTGTGTTGTGTTACTTTCTCAGGCCGACTGTTTAGCAGCTGGTGCCATGCAACTTCTTCTAAAGCTAAAGAGGCACCTGAAGATTGTGTACAGCCTAGATGATGCCCGCTGTCAGGTAGTGCTCTTTCAAATTGTCGCTATTGCTGTTGTATGATTAGTAAGAATCTTATTTGGATTTGAGTGGATGCTCAAAATTGGATTTTTTTTCTTTGATTAGGCATTCTCTCCGAATGAACCAGCAAAACCAGGAGAGAGTCTATTGCGGCAGAATATTCCTTTTAATATCAGCGATGTTAACATTGACCCACCTAACTCTTATGAAGACCTCCTAAGAAGATATCAGGTGATTTGAGTGCTATGGTAGAATTTTACTTCTTGATCTTCCTAAGAATTTGGTGGTGGTAGTTTTTTAGCTTCATGATTAACTTAATTTGGTTGAATTCATCATGGAGAACATGTGATTTTGCTTTAAAACATATATCAATATGGTTTACTTAATTAACTGGGATGTTATCGGTATGGTTTACAGTTCTCTGTGTCGCATTTTCTTCTTTTTTATTACCTTTGTTTTCACCTTTTGACTTTTCTTATTTTCTGGTGTATCGTGTTTATTGGACAAGTATGATCCAAAGTTTATTATTGGCGTAGTCCCCAGGATTGCTTCTTTTTTACATTTTCGTGTTCCATTCTTCTCTTTCTATGTATCCTAGATTCCTTGAGATGGTTTTTCTTTGTTATCGCATTTTTCTTTATGTATATTTTAATCTCCTTCCATCATGATTTTGATTTTCTTATAGATTATGTACTAAATGTGTAGGTCTGTTTATATAAGCTTTGCTTCTTACTTTTGCTTATTATTTTATCTTTTCAGGATTTCAAAAATGCATTAAAGGAAGACACAGTCGATTATTCGACTTACACAGCAAACATCAAAAGGAAACGACAACCTGCTAAGAGAGGTGGCAAGGCTGCACTAATGGTAGATGTTGATGATGAAGATGAAGAAGATGAAGACTGGGGTAATGGAGTAAGCAGGTTAAACAAGAGTGTCCAGAAAGGAAGTTACAAAAGAACTAGGCAGCGGCTATAGATGTAAATACCTTATAGGTAGATCTAATATGTACAGTTCATGAAAAGGAGGAAAAACCAAAGGTAGTGGAAAGTTGAAATAGAATTTTGAGTGAAAATTCCGCAGTTGCTGAAATTAAGGAGATCTCTAATCAATTCGATATTACAATTTGCTTCAATAATAAATTTTGTTCCCATGTTCACCTCTGACGGCTGATGCCTAGAGGCATAATATTAAGAATCTAGGACAATTACTTTAGAGTCAGATTTTAATCATAGGTTGTCTTCTTGGAGATGGAGATTTTTTTGTAATTTTCAAATATGTTGTCAGCAGCTTGTACAGTATACTGAAACTCCATCATTTTGAGGATGAAATTATCCCATTATTTTACATGTACGGAAGGTTTTAGTATATTTATTTACTACTTGATTTGTGCGAATGCACAGGCTATAGCAAACTTTGCATTAAAGATGTGTTGTGAAGAGTATATGCTAGAAGATAAATTTTGGAGTCCATATAGCCTAAACTCATGGATACAAAGCTAAAGTTGTCATCACTGTAAGTACTCAAATTGTTCTGTTCATGCAACTTCAGTCTACTCAGGTGAATTTTGCTTGAAATATTTGTTTTCCTTGGAGATTTGTTCCATGTTTTCCTTGATAATCCTTCTCATTATTTTGCCCGAGGGTGATTTCGGGATAGCATCCACAAATTTCAATACTCTCACTCTTTTATAGCTTGCCACATTCGATGATACGTAGTTCATTATATCCTCTTCATTATCTTTTGCTTTCCTGTTAATCACCACGCACGCAGCTGGTATCTCTCCTGCTTCTTTATCTGGTAGCCTGCAGATTAGAATCATATACAAGTGTCATTCATCATTTTAAACATAGTTTCATATTCATTCATAGTAGTAGTGTAGTGCTACCGATAAAAAAAAAAATTAGTAGTATGGTACAAGGAATTACCCTACAACAGCAGCATCTTCAATTGAAGGGTGAGTTAGAAGAATTGCCTCTAATTCAGCTGGAGCAACCTATCATATATTTTTGTTTTTTATTATTTGGAAGAGCATCTTGGACTTTGACTATACTATACAAATGCAAATAGGATTCCAAAACCACATGGTACCTGGAAACCCTTGTATTTGATTAGTTCTTTGATTCGGTCGACTAGGAAAACATCTCCATCTTCATCAATGTAGCCAATGTCACCTGTATGAAGCCATCCGTCTTTGTCTATCGTGAGGGTAGTCTCGTACTCATTATTATAATACCCTGAAATCATTTTGCAGTAAAACTCTTAAACTTACAGTAGCGACAATGAGCAAGAATCTCATTGTCTCATTAAGCAAAGGTAAATTTACACCTTTCATCACACACTGGCTCCTAACACAGATTTCCCCAGGGGTGTTTTGTGGAAGTGATCTACCGGTCTCGGGATCGATGAACTTCAACTCCAAATTGGGAAGGATAAATCCCACAGAATTCTTCTTTGCAATCCCATGTCCCTTGTTTGGATCCCCATGGGTTAGGGTAATGCAGCTATGTTCAGTCATTCCATATGCCTGATGGTGGTGTATATACATTATAACAAACAAATATCAGAATTTGAAGATTTTTGTGACTTCAGATACAGGATACAGGGTGTATTTGTTGTTGCACATATTACTACCTCTTGGACCTCAACTCCAGGGAACTTCTTTTGAAATTCATTAAGAATTTCTGGGGCAAGTGGGGCTGCAGCAGTCATGATGGATCTGAGCTTCAGTTTACTGAGTTCAAATTCATCCACTATAGGATTTTTTACCAACCCCAGTATAATAGGAGGAACAATAGGGGCAAATGTGATCTGGTGAGTGATCAGAGAGCTTATAAATGCTCGTATATCGTACCTACGCATGACCACCACTTTCCCCTTGTTTCTGATGGTGGCACAGCATATTCCGGTCAGCCCATATATGTGAAAAAATGGTATCAGACCAAGTATAGTAACCTGTCCTATTAACTCTGGGCCTACGCTGAAGAGGGAGGAGCAGAGATTAGCCACCAAGTTCCGGTGGCTCAGCATCACACCCTTTGACAACCCGGTGGTGCCTAATATTTAGAATCAGACTTTGCTATAAGTATCATTTCACAAATTTTCTTGAATTCATTGTTGTGATAATAGTCTAAATTATAGAGCTTGATTTTATTTACCTGATGAAAATGGAAGTGCGCATAGATCATTCTGCTGGACTGCTTCATCAATATTATCAGTGTTAGCTTTGTCAGCTGCATCAAGTAGTTCTTCCCAGAATATTGTTCCCTCTACTCGATCCTCGCCTTGTATTATAACTGGCAATCCCAAGTCTTTCACCTGATGGTAAAATTATGATTCACTAGTAGCTCTTAAACAAATGCCTGTTGGAAAATCATCACATAGTGGATCATATTGATTTTACAATGTTTTACCTTGTGATATGTTGATCCATCAGTGACAATGAGCTTAGCATCAGCAGCCTCCGCTTGTTTCTTGATTTCTGATGCATGAGCATTCGGATTGGCACCAGAGAAAACACCACCGGACTCCATGATTCCGAGGGCAATGGTAGCGTACTCAGCCACGTTTGGTAGCAGAACCACCACTACCTTGCCTTTCCTCAGTCCAAGTGACCTCAAGGCTTTGGAAAATCTCTTCACATCTCTGCTCACTTCCCTGTAAGTGTACCCTTTACCGGTGAGCGTGTCCACAAACGCTACCTTGTCCAGATATGGTTCCACATTTGAAAGCACAAATTCTGGTAGAGTTACTCCATCAGGAACCTGTACTGGTGGATATTTGCTTTGGAAGATGATTTCATCATGTGCTATGTTTTGTGCATCAGTTCCCATGGTTGGTTGTGTTTTTAGTTGCATGAATTGATTTTCGATTCATTGGATTTATAGGAGAACGGATTTGTGATGATTCCTTGAGTAGATTGTCATGGCAGGCTTGTGTGTTCAGATTAGTTTAAGTTTAGGTTAATGTATTTTAAAGCAAAACTGTGATGAAATTTTGATAGGTGAAAGTTAGTTGAGTCATGTTGAGGTTAACGGTTTCACTGATCTTTTCCATTCTAGCTTGGATGAGTATAAACCGTGCAAAGAAAATTCAAAGCTTGCCTTGACAAGGGACATCAGGAACCAAATTGCAACTTAAGTCCACTTGAATTGGGACTGGAGCCGATAAAATAGGTGAAAGTTGCGGACTTGATACTCTAATGAAATCGTGAATACATTATTATATCTTATATCAGAAGATATATTTGGGTAATAGCAAAATACAAAGAAAAATCAACTAACAAGACTAATATAAAACTACACAGTTATGGTGATTTGAACTCAAGACTTCAACAGTTTTGCGACTTCAGAAGTGTTATTCGAACAACTGAACAAGATCTCATCCGCAACTCAACTCAAACCAAACTAAATATCTGCTTTTGGCTTTTGCAAAAGTTCGATCGAACTGAACCAAAAGTAACAAAGAGTTACATTCGAATTTGTATGAACACAAAGTTCAGTAACAAAATAAAATCAGCATCTCGAGGTACACTTCAACCCCTTTTATCACAAGGTACCGGCATCTCAAGGTTTAACTTGTTAGAACTCGTTCAAGTGCTATCCTTAGTTGAGACTGTTGTATTAGTAGGGTTTAGTAAAAAAATTAGATAAAAGCTGAGTACTTAAAGTCTTGTGCTACATATTTATCACATAAGCAGGTAAAGAGTATGTGTTAGGCTACCAAGGAGCAATCACCTTAAGCTACAGCAAGGCCTAAATGAAAATGAAGTGAATTACTGATTGTGTATAATGATAACAGAATGCCAAAAGAAAAAAATACCCAAGTTCGTATGATCTATAAACAAGTTGTACGTGAGAACAAACACTTCTTTCACACTTATATCGTTGAAGGCCATCAAAATATAACATGAGAATAGTAGCTGTATATGATCTTTATTGCATTCATGGATGCTCTAATCTTCTCAGAGTGACATTGAACTCTGTTGTATAGCAAATAATACCCAAAATCATTGTTAAACAGCTTAATTATTTTCACTTAACAGGAAATGTTACACGAAACATCAAAATGAGCAGGATTGAAATAAAACAAATGGCCGCTCAATACACTTCCTGGCTGCTGGATTGTATCGAGTGAAGGAAAACCGAGTATGTCTAAAAGGATAAAGATTATAAGAATGCATATTTCAAGCGAAGAGAACTCAGTAACGGAGCCAGTAGGTCCTGCGCCTGAACCAGTTGTAATCTGGCAAGCCCTGGATAGGTCCAGTGGCAGTAATCGCAAGATCCTGTAAATACAATAAAACTGGTATTAATCTTTCTTTCTTTTTCCCTTGAGGAATAAAAAAAATCTAACTTCATCTTACCTTGTCAAAGATAAATCGGTTTGCAACACGCTTAACAGTGCTTGCATCTACAGAATCTATCCTGGCAAATAGTTCGGCGTACGGGATCCTCCTACCATATGTAAGCAACTGCAACCATGAAAATAAAGAATTAAATAAATTAAATTAGAGCCAAGCTCAATAACCAGAAGTTTTACTAGCAAACATGACGAAGTTTATTTAAAAATCTAAGTTCTGAATTAATCTCAAATCCCGTTCTCAAGCAAGTATTTCATTTCAATCTACACATTATAGTATATGATTTTAGTGACACTAAAAATTTATTTGTCAACATCTCATGGACAAATATTCTTTTCGCAAACCCGACCGATCTGTCGAGCAGGGAAAGTCAAAGGTATAAACCACAGACAAAGGAATACGAAAAGGAATAACTTTAAGAAGTAAGCTAGATAGAACATGAAGAAGTTAGAGCCGACGATCTTGTGTGATTTATCTGAACAAGATATTTAAATCGTACCTGACGTCCAATATCTTCAGCAACAGGACTGGTTCCATCAATGTGAAGCAACAACGAGGATTTCAACTGCAGGTAACAACATTGGTTGAGTAATTGTGAATATAACAAACAAATAATTCAGAAAGATGTAAATCATGCAACCCAACATATGTGATATTTCATAACCCTAATGTAGAAGTAAAACAAATCAGTAATTACTGAATACAAGCCTCTGATAAAGGTAAACCAGCTTGATACAATGACTTAAAAAGTTACCTGGTTACGAGCACGAATCACATCATCATTTGATACTCGATAACATAACTTGGTTAACTCTTGCATGATTGCAAAGGCTAAATCGTCCAAGCAATCAGGCTGCAAAACGAATGCAGAAATAAACATCACTAAATAAACTATAATGAGGCATGATAAGTTGAAACCCCTCACCATGTTACACACAAAACATCGAAAGAAAGAAGTAGAAATCATTATTTTCTTAGTTTAGCTAAAGAAATTGCCAATCACAGAGATCTTCAAAGAAAAAAATACGAGCAACTAAAAAGCAGTTGCAATGTGCCAAGACATATCTCTTAGCAAGATACATCAGAAAAGGATTTAAGCAGCCACTTTTAACAGCAGATTGCTCTAATAAAAATATAAACCACCAAGAGAGAGAGAGAGAGCTACAGCATATGTCTGGTGCTTTAATTTCAAGTCCTTATATAAACAATAAAGTCTCGTTCCCTTCTATGTAAAAAGTGGGACACACCTTAGCAACAGCATAAACACCAAACAGACCAGTGTCTTTGTAGTTGGTATTGAAAGCCATCATGCTCTCTGCAATCTCATTAATCCCAATCTTCTGAGCAAGGGTAGAACTGTATTGCAAATAACAAAATCCAATTAATGCATGTGTACAATTGATGATGAAAATAATTATAGGATGAAATTGGATAAGCTAAACCATCTGAAAGGTCATGTTGCTAATACTAACCCCATATGCTTTCCTCCACCAGCACTTTTATTCCAAGAACCCAACATTGACTGCATGACCATTAAAGCAATAGAATCTGGATCTGTCCAGGAAGCTCCTTCAAAAGCAACCGCGAATTGGGCAAGGGGAATGTCGTCATCAAGCATCCTGATCTATAAGTCATAATCATGAAATTACTGCCCATGATTAGCATCAAACATTCAAATTAGATAAGCATACCTCTGAACCTGTGAAGATTGCAGGTTCTTTAGCAACTAAATCAGAAGCTGTTGTTGGATCTGTTGACAACTTTGTAAATAATTTCTTCACTTGCTCAACAATATCTTCATGCTTAACAGCACCAGAGGCTACAACAACCTATGTGAAATAGAGCAAAATTAAATAAGGCTAACAAACCAACATGCCACAGACTAGCTGGACTATAGTGGAGAAAACCCTTTTTAATGTGTAAGTACCATTCTGGGAGCAGTGTAGTGAGTTGATATATAGTTTTGCAGATGTTCTTTGCCAATTATCTTGATATTTTCAGCAGGTCCAAGAATTGTTCTGCCCAGAGGCGTGTACTGGAAAGCTGTGGCATGTAGGTGATCGAATATAACTTCTTCTGTTTGTCCTTCAACCTGTAACCAATTCAAGCAAACACTATTTTATGAGATAACGCAACAAAACTTAATCTTGATTGAATCAAGAGTGTAAACCATCTAACTGGGAAAGGATGCTAATTTCTGAGAAAAATAGATCTAGGAGGATATTTTCAGATGGTTATATTCAAGGGTTGAACAGCTAGGACTCATCACAATGACCAAAACACAAGCCCTAAGAACAGAACATATTAGAAAAAATTACAGTTATCTTTATGAAATGCATTTATTATTAATGTATTGTATATATAATGAGTATATAACTAATGAATGAAGAATTAGTTTACATCATACATTGGCAATAGTGTATAACTAATGAATATATATTGAGAAAGACACTAGAACGTCTGATTGGCAATTGTTAGTTTGATACCATTTCATTCACTCAGACTTAGCAATCCGAATTTCTTGCCCAAATGAAAATCTAATATATTTAATCTAATTTGGAAAAGGCATGAAGAATAATAATGATATATTGATACCACGCTGTCACTTCAATCACTTTTTTCATTCCAACCATGAATATATCCGACTTTGATGTCCTCTTTACCTCCAACCCGAGAAAAAACACATTAACTAGAGACACAATAATGGCAATAACTAACATATACTATCCCCCGAACGGATAAATTAGTTCAAATGAACTCAGCATATCACAAGCCAGTCCACATAATCATGTGCTCAAAATTTGAAACACCAATCAAAGAACCATGATTCATAAACCAATAAAAAATTTAGAAAGCTAGCAAAAACTCACTTTCCCAACAACACATCCATAAAGCCACTAGCTTTGTTCACCATTAAGAAAAAATATCAATCAAAAGGACACCAACTTGACATATATTCCTAAATTCAAACACAAATATAGCAGCAATCTTTACCCATCAAACAAATCCACAACCAAATAAAAAAAATACAAATATCCTCCATTCAAAATAACTTAATTCAGTACCTCTTCCATCTCGCGGAGAATAACATCCCTCTCCCTAATAATCCTCTTCTCATCGAACCTCGAATTCTGCAAAATATCCGACAAAATATCCAGAGCTTGGGGCACATGCTTATCCATCACCTTGGCAAAATATGTAGTCTGTTCCCTAGAAGTATACGCATTCAAATGCCCCCCCATATTCTCAATTTCCTCCTCCAACTCCCTAGCATTCCTCTTCTCCGTCCCCTTAAATATCATATGCTCCAAGAAATGTGCAGTGCCGTTAGATTCATCGCTCTCAAACCTCGAACCTGCGTCGATGAAAACGCCCACGGTTGAGGTTTTTGATGCCAGAGTCGACTCGGTGGCGATCCGGAGGCCGTTTGGAAGTGTCGTAACTCGAGTGAGCGGAGCGGAGAGGATTTCAGTGTGGGAAGCTACGGTTGGGTAAGGGGAGTTGTGCTGGAGGAATCGAGGATCGGGATCTTCTAGTTTTTTCAGCTTTTCTTTGACGGATTCGGCTAATCGGTCGTAGATCATTGCGGTAGGAGGCGGAGGGGAGGGGAGAGGTGCGTCGGAGGCGGCGGCGACGGCGGTGGAGAGGGGTTGGAGGGATGCGAAGGCATGAGTTGGTCTTCGAGGGCGGCGGGCGAGCTTTATGAGGTGCCGGATCGTCATGGTTGCGGCGGAGGAGGTGGCGGTGGTGGTGGAATTTTCTGATTAGGGTTTGATCGGAAAGATTTGGTGAGTGGGGGATGGGGTGGGAGAAAGAGTTTATCGAGAAGGCGACTAACCTGAGGTCTGTGCTTAGTACAGTGAAGCTTAATACGCTGCCGTTTTATCTTTTTACAAAATTACCTTGACTCGCTGGTTTTTTGTGTTCCTCTTGACTCGCTCATAATCCATAAACAGGATTTTATGTCGGTTAAGGCTTAATTACGAAAAATTCCTCACAATATTGATCTTACCTATCATAATTTATCTTTTTTTTTTTTTTAAATAAGCCGAAAAATGTGCATTACTTTTGCCTTTCTCTTCTTAGTTTCTTTATTTTTCTTAAAATAAACCAAAATTGATGTGCCTGACGTGCCTCGAAAGGAATTAAACCCTTGAGAAACAAAAAAAAAATAAAAATTTGACGAACATTCATTTGGGGAGATTTTGGTTCGATCACATAAAATTCATGAGATTGTGCTAAAACCCAACCACATAGGCCCATATTGTCCAAGCAAATTTTAATAGTGTTATGTTTCATGAATTTTTTTTTGCACTTTGCATCCCTGAAACGTGAAAAATATGCACTTTACACCCTCAACACATAAATTTAACACTTTGCACCCCCGAATTATGGACAATTCAGTACTTTGCACCCTCTTTTATTTTCTCAAAAAACCTATGGACAAATAGGTAATTTATTTTTTTGGATCTTTGGCACTTTGTACCCCGAAACACGAAAATTGGACACTTTGAACCCTAAACACAAAATTGGACATTTCTCGTATTTTGAGGGTGCAAGTTGCTGGGTTTTTCTTAATTCGAAGTTGTTAAGTGATAATTCTATTTCGAGAATGCAAAATTCCTATTTCTTTTATTTTGGAGGTGCAAAGTGCCAAAGATCCTGAAAAAAATTACCTATTTTGTTCCTATATTTTTTAAGGAAAATAAAATAGGATGCAAAGTGCTAGATTTATGTTTCGAGATGGAAAATGCCTATTTCTCTATTTCGGGAGTGCAAAAAACCCTGTGTTTCATTAGTAGTATTTTAGATTGAAATTATTTAAATTTGGGTATCACTATACTTTTGGAGTTCACACTTCACTTTACAAAGCTTTAGGGCCTGTTTGTTTGGTATTTCTCAAAAAAAATTTGTATTTGAGAAATGCCAAACAAACATGTTATCTATTTTCTGAAATAATTTTTTTATCTCTTAATTTTCTCAAACTACTCTCTCAAAACCTAAACAAATAACAGTTATTATATGCAATGATATCAATACTTGATTAGTTAATATTTTTTGGGTAATACTTAACTATTTAATTAATATGCTCCATTTAGTTAATTTTCGTATTGGGCCAATTAATTTATTATTAGCCCAGACCAAAACGGGCCAAAGCCCAAGCAATCTAAATAATTAAAACAGGCCATCAATACACATCTATATAAAACTTTGCCCTAATTCCAGAAACCCTAGTGTGTATTATCTGCGTAACTCTATTCTCCGAGAGTCAAGTCTCGCGAGCTACTATTGTTTTGAGATCTCTTCACCAATGGCGACGGCGAGAACTGTAAAGGATGTCTCTCCTCACGAGTTCGTCAAATCCTACGCCGCTCACCTCAAACGCTCCGGCAAGGTATACATTTACTTCCCATTTGACTGGAAATTCAGTTTCCGCTAGAGTGAAAGTCATGATATGACGTGGCATTTTTAGTAATTTTTTGATATGTATAGATGAAACACATTGAACTTTGTTGGACTGATTCTTCCATTTGCGTGGGTTTTGTTTGGTACGCACAGCTATATTAAAGAAATTAAATTACTGTAGTTGTCTACTGCGTAGTTACTGTGCTATGTTTTAGATGACTGAGTATCGACATCTTGTTGAGAAGCATACAAATGAAAGGTTTAAATATAGTTTGATGGTCAGCACTTCCCATGGAATTAAGAGAAAAGCCAAAAATTTGAAGCCAGTACTTTTGACTTATTTAATGGGTATTATGATTATAGATAAATAGAACAGATGTCTAATATGTCTAATGGTAATTAAGCTGGAAAAAAACACTTTAGTAGGTATCCATTAAGTTAATGGTTGAAATGAATCTTGTGGTTCCGTTCGGTTATGTTATAAACATGCTAATGTATTTTGAACCCCCATCTATAACTCTGTATAAGGAATAATTTATATACTCACACAGAAATTATTTTGAACTTTTCTGAAAAATAGATGGAGCTCCCCGAGTGGACAGACATTGTCAAAACTGGTGTGCTGAAAGAACTTGCTCCATATGATCCTGACTGGTACTACATCAGGGCCGGTAATTCTCTCCTTTTTGTTCCTTTTGGTTTGATGTGAAATATGCTTGCTCATTTTGTCCATTCATGTTTAGTTAACATCATAAGCTCAGACAATGTTTCAATATTACTAGTCATTCTTAGTTCTAACTTATATAAGGTTCCATCACTTAGGTTGTCTGCTTAACTTATGTTTTTTTTACAGTATTGTCTAATATGGACATCTTCTCCGTGTCAGACAATTTCCATTAAAATTTAAGTCACGTACTTGGTACCTGTGACATTGTTTAAAAAGAAATATGTTCTCATTACAATCTACTGATTGCAGCTTCCATGGCTAGGAAGATATATTTGAGAGGAGGTCTTGGTGTTGGTGCCTTCAGGAGGATTTATGGTGGAAGCAAGAGAAATGGAAGTCGTCCTCCACATTTTGGCACAAGCAGTGGGTCTATTGCTCGTCACATTCTTCAACAGTTGCAGAAAATGAGCATTGTTGAGTTGGATACTAAGGGGTTAGTTCACAAATACTTGTTTGAATTAGATTGTCTTTTTGTTTAGTGAGCTAACCAAATAAACTATTGTAATAATAGTTGAGATTTCCAGCTTCATGTGCTCTGTGGAATGCTTTTGTTAGTTACCATTTATCTTATTCTATATGTGTGGGTTCGTGTCTACCCTCATTTTGAAATCTGTGTTTGCAAAGTGCAAACCAGAGATGCCACCTTCAAACTCTTCATTATGTGCTCATTATTTCATGAACATCAGCCTTATTGGAATCTTTACATTTGCTATTCTCTAACAATGTTGTGTGGTGGTTTTACAGTGGAAGAAAAATCACATCCACTGGCCAAAGGGATCTTGATCAAGTTGCTGGAAGAATTGTTGTTGTTGCTCCATAAATCAGTTATGTAGGCTTGAGCTTTAGCTTGTTGAGAAATTTACCATGAGAAACCTTTGAACAATTTTTTGATAAAAATGTCATCATGTTTTGATTTTCTAATTTTGGCTGTCAAAGTTTCAACAAAATGTACTTTGGATTATTGAGTTATATTTTTAATGTGATTTAGTTTCTCTTTGTGATATCTCCATTGTCTTATGAGTGCTCTATCTCTTTTTGTTGGTTATTTTGATTTGTTTCTGCAGTAATAGCTGTTGAAATGTGATTGGAATATTGTTATGTTATGTTAATGTCGTCTATTGCCTTCGTGTTTCACTAGAGCAGTTCGTAACACTGGTGCTATGTATATTCTTTTATTTAGTGAGGAAAATGATAAAGAAAAATGAAAGATGCAACAAGAAAGATTACACGTGAAAATTTGAGAACCAAAATTAGCCTAGATGTAAAACATAATTCACTTCATGTTTAGTTGTGATTATTTTATTATTGGCTTGCTAGATCTCTACTTTTGTCTATGAATTTTGGTGCCACTTAACAAAATATGTGTATCTCTGTATTTTTGAGAATATTTTTCAAGATTAAGATAAGAGTACTGCAAATTTAGAAGTCACGTCTAATTGTCCTGAACACCTATCAGGAACCAAGATTTTGGGCAAATTTCTTCATTTTGAAAGACTTGACTGTAGAAATATGGTAGATAATTGTTGCTTCTAAGTTAGTAAGAGATTGTATCTTCAATTTCACAACGGATGCAAGCAGTAGCACTGTTGAGATTTCGCCACAGGAAGGAAGGGGGAGTTAGGCCAATTTTTTTTTTTGTTTTTTGCATATAAAAACACTGGAGTAACAACTTAGTGTAATTTCAAAGAATAGAGACGTAGAATGAATTTGTATCAGTTTATATTTTTCCTCGGTTCAGAGGAGAAAGGTAAATATGGATGAATTTTACATTTTCTAGTTTGAGGTGTTATATGTACTTCTGGTAGTTATTTACAAGATTTATGGATATGATTGAATATAAAGAATAAAAATGGACTACATAATACAAATAAAAGTAAATGATACAAAGAATTACTAGTCTTTTAAAAAGGGATGTAAACCACTTTATGAGGAAGAATAAATGAATAATGCGTTTTATATATCTAAATATGTATAGAGTACCCTCTGGTTTTGCTTTAATACAATTCAATCAACCTTGAATCTGGGTCGGAGTCAACCTGTTTGTTATTGACCCTCGTTGCCAACTTTAGTCTATTTGGAAACCAGGCCAATATATATATATTAGATATGTAAAGCAGTAATAGCTCTCATCAATACAAATTATGATCATTTAAAAACTGGAAATAGACGATGGGACATTCATTAATAGGGCACGCCATTGTGCCAGCAAACGCGATTATCTTGTGAGTTTCTGACAAATTATTGCAACATATACAAATGAATGCTAAAGAATATAAAAAACAAAGCAAACACACATTCACTGCCGCTCCACATATAAGTCATTTAGAGACATGTTACATTTGATCTTCTTATGTTGAGGTATATGGAACTTTGGTTCTTTAGGTAGAGTGGGTTGCTTCATAGACCTGTCATACCAATTTAGATGGATAACAAATGTCACCTTCACTAACTAAAATTTTAATTTGTCTTAGTATTATAATTATATGCAGAATAGAAAAGCTAACGAAATTACCTTCTGGGGACGAAGGGCCTATCAAAATATGGCAGGGGTTGAGCCTTTGGAACAAGCTCTTTTCTCAGTCTCCTAATTTCTTCTTCTTCCTCCAGCTGCAAAGTAGAGATGACAAACATGTGTTTATAGAACTCAAGAATCAATGTTCGTTTGAATAAAGAAAATCTCGTTATCTTAGTTTACCTTCTGTCGTCTCTCTCTTTCCATCCGGTACTGTCGAATTAGGTTTATTTTTTCAGCCACCTTTAGAGAGACAGTGAAAAACAAAAACAAAATCAAAATAAGAGGTAAAACACAGATAGAAGTAAAAAATGTAGCATCAGACTTTTAAGTTGCGAAAAATGGAGGGGTAAAAAAAGCATTACATTTGCGATAATTAAATTAGAAAAAGCATAAAATAATCATATTTTTGTGTTTTGTAAGTTGTTCGAAACTTGGCTGCACAATGCAATTTAAATTTTTGGCACTTGACGCTATGTTGGAATTTGAATTTAGTACGAAAATTGATACTGAAAATGAAAATAAGTTAAAGAATTCAATGTTCTATCATTTGGTGCAAGAATATCATTTCACTTGGTGTTTTACTCACCAAAATAATAATAATGTTTTTCACTTATTGTTTTACTCGGTAAAAATTCAAGAATCAGTCCACGGGTTTTGACAGGGTATTAGAAAAAATGTCTATACCTGCTGATCAAATTCAGATCGCTCCACAGCCCTTGTATCACTGTGCAGTACCAGATCGATGGGTCTTGTGATTTCTTTAACTGGAGGCTTCACCAAACACTGAGACAGCAGAAACCAAATTTATTCGGTGGACATGCTAACCAAGATATTTGGGCAAACACGCAAACTTAACTTGGTTGACAATTTGACATTAACTGAACATCTATAAGATCTTAATGAACATAATATGGAACACACAAAACAAGGACACTGACACATAATTGTCACATGTACCAAGACAACTCATGCGTACATGCTTTGAGAATCATTCTTCTCACAGAAATTCCTACAGCATCTGGAAGTACTGGGAAGCCATCTGTCTTTCATAATCACTATCTAAATATCTAGTGATGAGTTGAACTACATATTTTACCAAAAATAAGCAGAAAATAGGACAAGTCCATTCAAGAGTGGAAACAACAACTTGTTAGAAGTCCTAACCATGAGTTAAGAAATCGAAATGTTATTAAAATCATCTTGTCAAACTAATTTATCCCACAACAGCTAAAAACTAGATTTGATGTTTAGAAAATATATATATATATATATATATATATATATATATATAAATGAATCTTTAAATTGCTACATTTAATTGACAAAAGGAGTAGGCTTTTAATGCAGTTTCTTTTGAAAATTGTCAGACCTCAATAATTTTGGTATTATGTTGAAGATAGTCGCAGTTTAAGATACATAAGAGATTTTTCTTTGAGGATAATCGCAGTTTAAGAGACATAAGAGATTTTTCTTTCCTAGGACGAGGGTAGAATTAAAGAACAATTACCAGTGAACTAAATGTAATAATCAATGTGTGATATATCTGGACTGCCAGATTGACACTCTCCACATTCTAAAACTACTGTTAACATGAGATACCAGAATTATCCCAATTATCCCACCAAGTAAAGAGAAATATGCAAACTGGCATGACATTTGAAAGCTGCTATAAAGATTAATTGCCAGTATATCCCATCATCAACTTGGAAAAGCTTTTAAAGCCGCATTGAAGAAAAAAAACAATAGAAGACATTTAAAACATGATATAAAAGAGAGCCTAATTTCAGCAGGGAATGTTTTCCTTTGGTACTGCAAGTACCTCTGGTTCATCTGTTGTCAAAGGAAGAGCTTGAGCAAGAGGTATACGCAACTTCTCTTCTTCCTCCAGCATTTGTTGCAACTTCTTCATGAATTCTTCCTCCTTGCATCTTCCTCTTTGCTGCAATTGGAAAGACAGCCAAATTTGCATCATTTTGAAATGAGATTACACATACTAAGCATCAAAATCACAGGTCCGACTCTAGATGCAACAATTTGTAAATCATGTTTATGCCAAATTGCCAGTATTAATATAGAACAAAGAGATAGCTTTAGCTAATACTTTGTTAATCTGCGGACACATTGATTTATGAAGACAGAAGCGATGTTTGCCTCATAAACATGGTACAGTAAAAATCATCTTGATCCCTTGAATTCTGAACTTACCTCATACTCGTACATGCAAAGTCAACAAATCATAATGCACGTCATATGCATCAATGAAATTTTGATTTATATATATAAAATCTCTCAATACAATAGCTAAACTAAAATCATGCTCCGACACACAACTAGTCAACAAATCAAAATGCACATCTTAAGCATCAATGAAATTTTTAAAAGACAAACCTCTGTTCGAAGCATGAAAGGCTTCTGAGAGGTTGCTTTCCGCTGCTTTCTCCTCCATTGTCTTTTGGCAAAGGCTCCAGATGATTCAGCGCTCTGCATAATTAAAAACATAGATCGCTTAATATTAAGAAGAAAAAAAATCCACCTACAATTAAGATAAGTATATGGCTAAAGGTTCTCACGCTTCGCCTGCTTCTTAGACCACCAGCAGAAGTCCTGGTCGAAATGCTGAGGCTTCAAAGAAATAAACACAATTCAGAAACTAAACTAAACAGATTCAGTTACAGTATAAAGTATATCATAGAAATATGTTAGCTTTTAACCTTCCTTGGCTGCTGTCTAACGAATAAGATCTCCGTGAATCCAGACCTAAGCTCTCTGATGTCAGAAAAAATTCAGATGGACTGAATGAAGAAGAGGAAGCCTGTATTTCAGAAACTTTAAGAGGCTGCTGCAGTCCAGGCAATGCGGTTTTTATCTTCCTCTTATCTTCCTCTTCCTCCACCACCGACTCCTTTTCCTCAAGATCACCCAATTTCAGCACTGAAAGGTTCTCAAATGCCTTCACCAAATGCATCACCCTTCCAGATCTTAATTCTTCCAACAGCTTATCCCTACTCCTCTTCAAATTAACCTCAGCCTCATTTACAGCATCTGTCTTTTCATCATTCCCCTCCATTTTCCCTTTCTCAATCTCAGTTCCATCCCCACACTCCTTCAGCTTATCAAACTCAACCTCGTTGTCGTCTACTTTGCTGCTATTCTTAAAAAACTCTTCGTGAGAAGCACGTAAACTCTCATAGGCCTTACACAAACACTTCGATTTCCCAATTGGTTTCTTACACTTGTCACATGCCACATCAGTAGTAGAAGAATTCAGTTCCTGGTTCCGAGATTTCTTCTTCGCAATCACGAACTTCCTCTCGCGAATCTTCGTCTTCAGAAAAGGCGAAGTCACTACCGTTTGGTTTAGCTTAGGGTTTCTGGAAGCGGATTTTTTGCTGCTCTTTCCAGATTTGACTATTGATGGCGAATTGGAGGACTTCAATCCAGGACTAGATACATTTGGATTAGAATTTTCAGAGTATTTAGGGGTTTCATTCAATTTTGATCGATTTGAATGAGCGGTTTTTTCTTTCACCGGAGTGGTTACTGATCCGGCAGTCTTCGAACTCGACTCCATTTAATAATTCGCCGGAGAATCGGTCGTAGATTTGGGGGTTTCACAGAAGGAAAGAAGAATAGGAATGATATGATTCGAGGTTTACAGTGTGAGTTTATTGAATTTCATTTGAGTGAGAAAGTGTAAGGGGGTAAAAAGAAGAGCGTTCAGTTGGTAACGGCTAGTTTTCTTGCTATGGATTTTGGAGTTTTGGAACGTTGAATTTGTTGTTTGAAATATTCACGAGATTTTGGACGGTCAGATTTTCTCGGAGTAGGGAAGATAGATTCTTTATGATCGGCTACGATTAGTTTATATCAGTTAGTGGAAGTCTTTTCGAATATTTTGAAAGACCGCTCAAGTCCATCGCATTAGCCCAGTGGCCTAATAAATTTATGGGATTAATTTCTGCCAATTGATCTGATTACAGCCCAATTAAGTTTCCAACTTTTGAAGATATATTTCGTTTAATTGAAAACCCCATCAAAATTTGGGCCTGTATAAAATTGATTGGGTTTCTGTGGTTGTCAATAAAGCAAATTTTTGTTCAAGTATGGTTTAATTTATTCTGATTATTATTTGATTAAAGATTCATAATTACCTGATATGATTAAGATTCACAATTCTGAATAAGTGGAGGGGGTATTGCGATCGATCCATAAAAAATAATTCAGATTCGATAATAAATAAATAAATAAAAAACATAGCAATAATGTTTTGTTTTTCTACTATGTCGATAGTTGATACGTTTGATGTTGGAGCTTACTGGAATATGAAGTAAGTTTGAACTCATGGACTAGGTTGAATGAAAATGTAAGGTTAACAAATGTGTAGTGTAAATTCTTTTTTGTAAGAGTATTGAAAGTGCAGACTTTATTTGATCTAAAAAATAATTGAACTCCTATCAAATGAGAACATGATTCGATAGTCTCAAAAATTTTGGATCCAAAAAATATCCGAACTAAAGATATGACATGTGTAGAATACTTAATATTGATAATAAATTTTATTATTACATGTTTCAAATAAGCATACTTTTCGAATCAGAGCATATTATGAGATGATTACATGAAATTGTCTACGAGCCAAATAGTAGCTTGAGTTGAATTAATTCGAATTTCAACCAAGTTATTCTCTTCACAATATATAGATGGTTGAATAACTTGTGATAGAGATCAATGATGCCAAATTCAACTCTCACTGAGAAGAATGAATGTGTAATGTACGCGAGTATGCAAACATGTTTTGTAAGTGATTCAATACGTAATACTCCATATCTATGCCAAGAATATCTTTTAAAATTATAATTATAGTGATATATAAACCAATCAATACAAATATAAGTCACTTTATTTGACCTGCAAATAATTGATCGAGATTCAAATTTCATTTTTCTAATCATGTTAATTAGTTTGCTCCATAATTACAAGTCAACACATAAAATTCTTTCTGTTTCTCCTCTCACCTCTTTTAATTCATTAAGAGTGAAGCATAAATAAAGTGCATCATTTTAGTTTATTGAGTCAGTCAAGAGCTATATATTACACATTTTAAATAATTAATGCCATTATTACAAAGTGGCTTGACGTAAATATCACTCAAAATGTCCCTGGAGCCCCACTATTATTAATTAGTTTCATTCTTAGACTTCAAGTTATAATTAGCTTTTATGCATGTAATGTAATTGATGCTTGATTAGACTTCTCTAAAAGCCACAGCTCATTCAGACCTGCAGCTTGCAAAGGCTGCAACTAAAAGAAGCCTTCGAATATATGTGCACTTTCTTAAACCAGTTTAATTTTTTTGTTTTAAACTAAATAAAGTCTAATTTTGAATTATTGTCCATAAATTATTGTCGATTTTAACTTGTTTTATGCTTAATTATTTCATGCAACGACTACCTATTGCAGTAACTTCTTTATTTTTTTTACATAATAATAGATACTAGCTGAATATTGAAGTGATACATAATTTTGTAATTAAGGAAACACTCTTATAATATCTACTAATTAAAGCACCTTACTCTCAAATGGGACATCAAACACAATAACTGCCAATTTAATGGCTAAAAAGGTAAATAAACCCTCCAACCCAAATACTAAAATGGGATTTTAGTTTACGTCCACATGCCTTGGCCGTCAAAGCAGGGCCAAAAGTGAAGAGGACATCAAACTCTGGAGGGAACTCAACAACCTCAAATGGCTCTTTCACCAATGGAAATGGCTGTTTCGTAATCTAAATTGCTTTTTTCTTTTAATTTTATGTAATTTTAATTGAGGCTTGTACTTAAATATTTTAATTTCATATGTTTTTATTTTATAATTTACTTTTACTTTTACTTTTGATTGTACTTTAAATTTACCTTAATTTCATGTTAATGAAAATTTATTTAATTTAAGTTGATGTACATTTCATGTGAAACGTTAAAGCATTTCATTTAAATATAGTACTAATTTATTTTTATTCTTTTTGCTGCAGTACTACTTTATTTTCTATCAACAATAAATAAAAGACTATTAATATACACGTCGATGTGGACCTAAGCATTGAATGTTAACTACCATATTTTATTTTGTTAGTTATACTCAAATCTTCTGTGGCACTTGTAAATTGTAATATTCCAAATTTTAGTAAAATTTGGTAAGTCTAACGTATGGTTCATATTTGTCCACCCAATATTAATTCCACCATATTCACCAATATAATTTTTCTCTTGGTTTGACCTGATATATTCTTCTGATCCCAAACTTCGGACTCCAAAGCGAACTCAATGAGATCGTAACCCAAAAAAGAAAAAACACACACAAAATTAACATGTCTTATAACTTATAAGTTGGGGAGATTGAGTGCTTGATATGAGGCCAAGGTTGCGATCAGTCACAAATCTTATTTAAATAGAAATTAAGGACTCAAATGATGATTTGCACAAAACCAGAAGGAACCTTGATATATACAATCTTACTCAAGGAGTAAGGGTATTAATCAATCGAGTAGTATCAACATATACATTGCTCAAGTTCGATTTGAATTATTTGAACTTAGTTTGATTTCTTAACGAACAAAACTCAAACAAACTTTCATCGTTTGAGCTGAGTATCGAGTAACTTTAAATTTTTTTTTTTTTAATTTTTAGCTTAGCCAGTTGAACTTCAACCGAATCTCAAAAGTTATCAAACAAAAAACTTTGGTCAAGCTTGTTTGATTTATATGATGAGTTGAGCTCTAAGGAATTTTATCGAACGAGCACGAACCAAGTATCGAATAATTTGATTTCATTTAAGCTTTAAGAGTAGGTTCATTAATTTTTTGGGGTTAGACTTCAAAAAGGCACCGCAATTTTTACCAAAGCTATTCATTATTCGGAGTTTGGGATTTCAAAATTTCAATATCATTCTTTATCAGAAATATTTTTGTGGAAATTGCCTCCAACCAAGTCCACTCCTGTTAAATTTGAAAATAATACTCTTGCTCGAAAAAATGAACAACAGAGTGATCCATCCAATTCGTTTTAAACCCTATCCATATGAAAATAACCATAAATGTATTTTTTTCTTGTATTTTAAATTTTTAATATGACTTTCTTTCTTCTAAAACAGTAATACTAAATATATTATATTTTACTATTTTAATTACTAGTAGAAACACATATCTCTTAATTTAGAATGAACATCCAAGTAGAACCCTGAAATACACTTAATTTATCCTAATAGAAAAGTTTAAAGTTTACAAATTGTATTTTAAGATCAGGATTATTAAATGATTTTTTTCTAGATTACGAAAGATTAAAAAAATTAGCTCGATAATAAACTAGATTGTGGAAGATTAACACAATTATAGTTCAAATTTAACTCGATAGAAAAATATATACATATATATTTTCTTTGGGATTGTTGGCCTATCAAATAACGAATGTATTGTATTTTTCATATGAATAATTTTGATACAAATAATTTCTCAAAAACATTATTTTGTTACTTTATATATATGAGCATTTTCAAACTAATAATAAAGAAGAAAAATCCCAACTCCCGGGCGGTTCAAACCAACAGGTCCAACACTCGAAGTTTGTTGCCGCACCATCCACGAAACACAGCGTACAACCTATACATAACTATACGTGCTTGACAGTGGTACACCGTACATGCACCGCCAATAATAAAACCGCGTAAAGAAAGAAACACCATTTCTTCTCCACTTTCCTAACTCACATGGGCAACATTGACATTTCACGTGCATTCATAATAACCCCGTTTCCATATTTTGTCCCTAATTGAACCAATAATTATTGTGGGTAAATATGTCATTTAGGGGTAGATCTTGGCTCCCAACGACTATATAAGGAGCTACCCGCTCTCTCTTAGCTTTCATAAACTATTTCTTTTCATTTACACATTTTCACTTCTACAGATCTCTCTCTCGTTTCCAGCGTGATTCAGAGGTATATTCTTCGTTCTACGCAATTCGAGACTTGAATTTACATAATCTGTTTCGTTTCTGTATTTACACTCACGTACAGGGGTTTCTGTCGGTCAGATTTGGATTTGTGCGTGATTTTTCAGCACGTTTACATGTTCGGCTTTATTGTGTCGGAGAAAAGCATGTGAAATAGATTCTGCAATTAATTTCGGTTTTAGTTTTATTACTTGTTCTGATCTGAAACGTAGTAGTCGGCAATTTATGTGATTTTATATTTCAACTGGCTTGATCTTTGATATTATGCATAATTTTGGGAGTAGTGGTTTAATTGCTTGATTTGTTTGATCTATGTGAGTAGGCATTTATTCAGAATTTTGTAGGTTATAATGATTTAGCTTAAATTGCCTGTAGTAGTTTTGAGAGCTCGTTACATGCAAGTGGGCTGTGTTATGTGATAGATCTGGTAAAAACCATTGTAACTTAACTCGAGCCACTGGAATACTATGTGATTTTCATCTTCCGATTGATTTGCTTTCTTGAGAGGATAAATTTCTTATCTTTAGGTGCATGTAGTTGATTTAGATTGGAAAACATAGATCTGATTTTTACATAATACTTCAAATATCTGGTGCATTGTCTGTCATGGGCTTAGGTATTTGGAATAATATGAGTCTCATATGGGCAATTGGTTTCCTAGGTAGGCATCAGTTTCCAAAAAAAAAGAATATTTGGTGCTCTTGGTCTGTCAATAGTTTGAATTATCAAATAATTTAATATCATATTTCATGTTCTGTGAATGCTGGTAAAAGCTGCCTATTTTATTATGGATCTACATTGCTTTTCTTATGTCTAATTGTAACCTACATTATAGGCATTTGTTTTTGTTAAGTAGGCTCAATTCGTGTGGTCTGAGAAATCTGCATCTGAATTTTTCCCAGGGTACTGAAAAACAAGGATAATGGTGAAGATTTGCTGTATTGGAGCAGGGTATGTCGGAGGCCCTACCATGGCCGTGATAGCACTGAAGTGCCCTTCGATTGAAGTGGCTGTTGTTGATATTTCTGTTCCTCGTATCAATGCTTGGAACAGCGATCAGCTCCCCATCTATGAGCCAGGGCTTGATGAAGTAGTGAAGCAGTGCCGGGGCAAGAATCTATTCTTCAGCACAGACGTGGAGAAACATGTCTTTGAGGCTGACATAGTCTTTGTCTCAGTCAATACTCCCACCAAGACTCGGGGTCTTGGAGCTGGTAAAGCTGCAGACTTGACATATTGGGAGAGTGCAGCTCGCATGATTGCTGATGTTTCAAAATCTGACAAGATTGTGGTGGAAAAGTCCACAGTTCCTGTCAAAACAGCTGAGGCCATTGAAAAAATCTTGACCCACAACAGCAAGGGAATCAACTATCAGATTCTTTCCAACCCTGAATTTCTTGCCGAGGGGACTGCAATTAAAGATCTTTTTAACCCAGACAGGGTTCTTATTGGAGGCAGGCAATCCCCGGAAGGCCTTAAGGCAATTCAAGCTTTGAAGGATGTTTATGCCCATTGGGTTCCTGAAGAGAACATCATTACCACTAATTTATGGTCTGCAGAGCTCTCAAAGCTTGCTGCTAATGCATTCTTAGCTCAAAGAATCTCATCAGTCAATGCCATGTCTGCTCTCTGTGAGGCCACTGGTGCAGATGTTACCGAAGTGTCTTATGCTGTTGGTAAGGACACAAGAATTGGTCCCAAGTTCCTCAACGCCAGTGTTGGTTTTGGTGGCTCCTGCTTCCAAAAGGACATTCTGAACTTAGTCTACATTTGCGAATGCAATGGTCTTCCGGAGGTCGCCGAATACTGGAAACAAGTCATTAAGGTCAATGACTATCAAAAGAGCCGTTTTGTCAACCGTATTGTTTCATCTATGTTTAACACAGTTGCTAACAAGAAAGTTGCCATCCTCGGTTTTGCCTTCAAGAAAGATACCGGTGACACTAGAGAGACTCCTGCCATTGATGTTTGCAAAGGACTCTTGGGCGACAAGGCCCAGTTGAGCATCTATGATCCTCAGGTCACTGAAGATCAAATCCAGAGAGACCTTTCAATGAACAAATTCGACTGGGACCATCCCCTTCATCTCCAGCCAATGAGCCCCACCACAGTCAAGAAAGTCCACACTGTTTGGGATGCCTATGAGGCCACAAAGGATGCACACGCTGTTTGCATTCTCACGGAGTGGGATGAATTTAGGTCACTCGATTTCCAGAGGATATACGATCAAATGCAGAAACCAGCCTTTGTTTTCGATGGAAGGAATGTTGTTGATGGGAATAAGCTTCGGGAAATTGGTTTCATTGTTTACGCTATTGGCAAACCACTTGATGCCTGGTTGAAGGACATGCCAGCTGTTGCATAAATGTGGTATATTTTATCAGGTTCATGCTGTGTTTTGCAGTCTACTACATTCTTTTACTATATATTTTTTGTTTCATTTTAAAAATTTGGGATCAGTTTCTGATTTTTATCACGCGCCCTTTGTAGTAAGTGGATGAACAATTGTTGCTGTATGGGCTAAGTTAGAAGATTTATGTATCCTCTTACATTTTATTGATGACATTGTTTTTGTCTACTAATATTACTTGTCTTCTAGGGGACTTTATTTGTTCTTTTGTTAGTTATCACCCCTTCTCCTTGAGTAACTACTTAAACATGATTCATTGTAAGGAAGAAATCTTTAAGATCCCATTATTTTGTCAAAAGAAAATGTATGTCTTTTCAAATATGGTTTAAGATCTAACTGGGAAAATGTAAATTGAGCATACCTATTCTTAGGAAGAATTTTGGTGCAAGGAAGAGAGTATATGATTGAAAAACTAATGTCAAATGCGAGGCTTAAACTTGATATAGTTTGATTAAAGTGAATTTAAAGAGAAAATATCTACACAGAGAAGTATTTGTTTTCGGAGGAGAACTGGAGAAGTATTTAATTGGCTAAATGATACTAATGGTCCCTCAAATTTAAAATTTAAAATTTGTTACGCTTTTATTTCTCATAGATAAATTGTAACACTTTCGTTCCTTTTAAATAATATGTGCTATACTGATCATTTTTTAGGTCAATTTTTGACAAAAAGTATTTTTAGCAAGGGTATTTTCGAAATAACATGATGTCCAACTTGAAGCTTGATGGACTACTAATATGACACTAAAATATTAGATAAATTGATATCCGAAAATTATATACCTACCAAAAATACCAAAAATAAATTTTTAAGAGAAATGGGGGTATGGGTCAAATTTAGACATTATCATAATATTATTATAAAATAATTTCCAAATTTGACCCACTCCCCCATTTCTCCTTAAAAAGATTGTAACATCTGGAGTTCGGAGTTCTGAGTTCTGACAGTGTCTATCAATTTTCATAATTTTGTGAACAAATTCACATTCTCAATAGTCAATATCAAATGACAAGATGTAGCTAACTGCACCTGATTACTACCCTATTTGTCAACATATTAGAAAGTCAACACGGTGAAAAAGGATCCTTAAGGTCCAAATCCTACTTCATGTACCACACTCAACAGATCAAGACAAAGCAAAAAAAACTTGGGAGTGGGGGCAGTTAATTCATTTGTTACCCAAATTAAACGACTTTATAACTTGTAATTTGGCTTAGGTCGTATATTTTTCTTTTCCCCTTTTATTTCTTTCAAATAATTTACTTTATAAGTTCAATCAAAATTCAATTTCCATTATTGTGAATTTCACTCTAGTTTAATACTAATCTTTGTCATGGTTTAAAAAAAAAAAAAAAAAAACTAGTCATTGTCATTAATTTATATTTGTACTTTGATACCAATGAAACATATTCAAATAAATTTTATTATATAGTTGATGTAATAATGTATTCACCGTCTCATAAAATAATTATGGAAAATTTGTTCAACTCATCTCAGAATTTTCAGCTCACAAATCCTAGGACAAATCGATGATCTAATTTAAAGTGCAACTCAAGTTCAACTACACACTAAATAAAACATTATCATATTTGTACATTCCGCATAAGGCTAAATTACACGTATATCTCTCTTGTTAAAGAATTTATATTTAAGTCTCTTCTACATAAAATATATTGCACCGATCAATTTATTTTTCGACGAAAAATGCAATCACATACAAGTCACGTAACTTTCGGTACGGATATTTCCGAGTTGTTATGTGTTATAATATCTTAATTAAAGTCACGTAACTTGAACGTGGTTGTATTTTCTCTGGAAAAAGTGCCGAAAAATTGATCAGTATAACACATTTTATATTAAAGAGACTCAAGTATAAATTATTTGGGGGATATAAATATAAAATATTTTATACTTGAGGGATCATAAATGTGATTTAGCCTTCCTCATAATTGACCATTTTTGTAAGAATGTTATCCAAATAAGGCATTTCCGAACCAATAACTCAAGATGAAATTGTATTTCTGATTGAATTAACCAATAAAAACCTTTCATTATAGTATTTTTTTTTTTCCTTTTCGGAAGAAAAATAAAATAAAACTCGGAATATTCACTTTCACATTCCAAGCGAGTAATTAAAACTCATATTCCTCTCTCACATCTCTTTGCTTTCCATGCAAGGCTTTCTTCCTACTCAATAAATTACAACCAAACAGCCCTTTACTAAACACTATCAACTTGTATGTTACATTTCCTCTGGGGAAAGAAAGTGAAGAGTTCAAAAGAGAGACTGACTACACAACACAACTCTCCCTCATTTCATTTTAATTCCTTTTCAGTCACCAAATCTTGTTTTCTTTAATTCCGTCAACATTAGCTATCGGTATTCATAAAAAGCTCTGACTTTCTCATTTTCATGTAATCACTCTGTTCGATTCAATTCTTGACAAATTTCTTTCAATGCGACGCTAAAATCCATCATAACTGGAAAAAGTTTTTGATTACTTGAGGCTTCTTGAATTTTCACATCTGGGTTTTTTGTTTCTTGGATCAAAAAAGTATTTTTGACAGTAATGGCAGAAGTTCAAGAACAGAGGTACTACATATGCAAGATATGCAACAAAAAGTGCGCGAGTGGAAAATCATTGGGTGGTCACATGAGGATTCATTTAGCCCAGATTTCAGCTTCTAAGAAAGCCGAAGAAATTACATTGCATCGAGAAATCAAGCTCGAATACGGTGAAAACTCCAAAAGTATATCCAACAGTACTATTCCGAGTCAACTCAGTCAAGAAAAGATCAAGAATTGCAACATCAACTCAGATTTCATAGATGGTTATGAATTGAGAGAGAATCCAAAGAAATCTTGGAGAATTTCTGACCCCAAAAATGGATTTTCTTCAAAGGGTTTTTCATGTAAAGAATGTGGAAAAGAATTCCTCACATTGCGTGCTGTTTCAGGTCACATGAGATGTCATTCAATCAAGAACTTAAAAGGGGTACATCAATGTAAAGACTGTGGTAAAGGGTTTGATTCAATTAGAGCTATGTTTGGGCACATGAAAACTCACTCTAAGAGATCAAGGGTTAATGATGGAAATACTTCTACTAGTATATTACAGTTAGAGGATTTGTGCCCAGTACGGAAAAAACGATCAAGAATCAGGTATAATAATAAGATTACTCCAAATCCTTCTTTTTCAAGTTTAAATGAGTCTACTAATTCTGTTGTTTCTGAGGCTAAAGAAGTTGAATTAGCAGCTGAGTCATTGATAATGCTATCTAGGGGTGTGAAGGATTGGATTGGATTGGACTCGGTTACAGAGTCGTCTGATGATGATTCTGTTTACTTTGGTTCCGAATCATCTTGTAGAAGTAAGAAAATTGAAGCAAATATGAGTTTGTTTAGTACCGAAGCTGAAAAGAATGTGTCTCAATTTGATGATGTAAATAAAATGAAGGGAAATAGCTCTTTAGTGGATATGATGGATACTAGCTTGTTATCTGTTAATGAATCTGATTCAATAAGTTTGGAGTCGAGCAAAAGCAAAGAACGCGAGTGTCCAATATGCTTCAAGGTCTTTTCTTGTGGTAGAGCGTTGGGTGGTCATAAGAGGGCTCATTATTACACAACCAAAATCAAAGAAGCAATGGATGTGAACGAAGAAATCGAGGGTGTTCGTGGATATTTTGATCTTAATTTTCCGGTTCATGTTGATGGTGTACATAGTCTGTGGTGGGCCGAGAGTGAGAGTGGCCATGAGCTAGCATGAATCAATTCATTTGTGCTCACTACTTGAGAAGCTAACTCCATGATCTGGTAAAGATTCACATTTTTTGCTTTTATAATTCAAGTAGAAGATACTCAATGTATAACAGATTTGATTGCACCTTTAATGTCTTTTTTTAGTTAGCTTGTTATTGTCTTAAACACTGTGGCTATTGGTATACTGATTCTTTACTTTCATTTTATAAAATCAAAGTTAAACTGCAGTTACCTTGCTCTTTAACCAGTTTAGTATTGATCAAACTATGTTGTGATGTTAAGAGTAGGGCCTTTTTTTTCTTAGATTAAAGCAAAGTAACATTTGCATTGCAATCTGAAAGTATTTGACCATCACCTCTTCTGGTCTGGTACATTAGTTCCCAATTTTTAGTATATTTTGCACTATCGATCCCGTACTTTACAAATCGCACTTGGGGTCCCAATTCTTTAAAATAGTTTGTACTTGGTGTAGTCTCATTTGAGCATTTTTTGTCTCGTAGGATTGTCTCAGTTTTGCACTTTTGGTCTCAATATTTTAACAATTTGAGGCATAAGTGTGATTTGGGACTTTGAGTTGTTTAATTAAAAAAAAGTGCAAATTTGCCTATATATCACCATTGATGTTTAAAGAAGTGATTAAGAGTGTTTAATTTGTTAAGATGGAAGGAAACACGTTTGATGAACCTCAAAGCAATAATTAAAAGCAAAGTTATATATTGTAGGGAGTTGGACAGGTAGTGGTTATATATATAGTTACCTAATAATATATACTATAGGACATAAACATGACAACCATTTCATTTACATGTTGTCTATTTCTTTATAGTTGGATCTTAATATGGCCCCCTTCTCTTTTTCTTTACTCTTACTTTTAACTATAAACAATGTCTGCAGGCAAAAAAGAAAAAAAAAGTTACAGATCTGTCACTCGTAAAAAAATAAAAGTTACATAGAACCTTCTATTTGAAATCTAAACTTCATCTTTGACATTAATGATAGTAAGGAAATAGAATTTAATTTTATTCAGAGTACAGTAAAAGGAAAATGAAAATAATATTAAAAAGAAAATGCAGAAAGACATAACGAGACTGTCAGAAAATGCAGTTTATATTTATTTCTTTGATCATGGCTGAGGTGGTATATGAATGAAATTTCACAAGAGAAGAAGGTTAAGGTTCTTGCAATTTTTAATTTTTGGATAGTATATAGTATTATGGACTATATATGTTGATATCAGTCTTTTATCAATGAAAGACAAAACTAAAACAATTATAAAAGAAAAGAACTTAAGGACAAAACTAAAACTTTTATAAAATTGCTTCAACTCCAGCACATTCCACGTGAGTGCAGTGCGGGTGTTGAAAACCAATCAAGCCAACGTACTCTGAGATAAAACTTGCCATGAGTTTGATTTTTGGCATGTAAAAACGAGCTTTAATTTAATAGCTTTATAAGTTGGTATTTCTAAGAGATTTATAATCAATTAAAATTAATATATAAAAATATCAAGTTATTCGAATTACACTGTTTAACTATAATCTCAAGCTTAATAAAAGCACTAAAACTAATTATACAATGTGTTAAGAGACTTCACTTTGCTCCTGTACAGTTTGTACACACCCAATCGCTACATTTTAATTTCTTTATAATGTATAAGCTCTGTTACTCTCATAGAAAATGATAGATGATATATATAAAACATTCATCATAATTTCTTTTCGATTTCAATATCATAATTTTTTTTTCTTCTTTTTCATATTCTCTTAATTTTTCAATCCAGGTGTATTTTAAAGCAGGTCAATATTCTATTTCTAGCTCAAATAGTGTTGTTGTAATAACTGCCGTCCACCGCCGCCATGGATTACACCGGAATTCAGCAAAACCCTAATCCTAACCCTAACACAAATTCAGACGCCTCTCTTTCCAGCTTAAACACACCAAATCACTCCACCACTTACCTCAATTCCAATCTTTACGGACAAACCTACTACATTGGCAATGATCCCAAAAATTTACAGCCTCTGCCGCCGGGAGTTGACCCGCCGTACGTGCCATCGCCGGTGACTGTAACCGTCACGTACATGCCACAATCAAACTTCTATGAGCAATTTGGGGCCACTCCTGCCTCGGTAAGGATTTTTTTTCTTTCATTCAATGTTTTAATCTCTGTTTTTATAGTAAGTTATTCTCCGTGGGTTTTAAGCATACTAACTAAATAGAGATGAGAGTGGTTTTTGATTATATGTGGTGATTGAATTTTCATTTGATGTTTCATTGCTGGAGATTGTGTTGTTGAAGTAAAGAATTCTAACTTGGATGTTTGTTATCTTAAAAGTTGGTTGAATTCTGCTTAAATGGCAAGTTGCACCCGGGAGAGTCAAAGGATTGCCTTAATTACACATTGAAGACATTTGGATCTAAAATATCTGATCTAAAAGATTCTTCTTACATTCCATGTTTTTGGAATGGAGACGACAAACAGTTTTTATTGATACTAGTTAGTTAATTAATTGATTGATTGTTGCTGATAATTATTCCTTGTCGTTTTATTGGCTTCTCTCTTAATCTTAGGATTCTTCTTTAAAACCACATTCCAGGTCACAGAGTAAATCTGGTTATAATTAGAAACAGGTAACAAAAATTAAATACATGTAAACTGAGAACGTTTGTCGTTTTTTAATTGTGTATAAGTGCCAAGAGGGTTAAGAATCTTGGTCTCTTTTTAATATTGAGAACTTGTCATTAAATGAGAAAAAGGCATTTATTAAGGTGGTTAGCTTGGTGGGACTGATCCATTACATCCACAAAGAGGTTACTGATTCGAATTCGCTTGCAGTATAGTACGTGAACCAGATATAACCATAACGGGATACCTGTGGTGGAGTATTTGAGACCGACTAACGTCTTGATAGCTAAAGCTAAAATTAAATATTTCATAACAATGTGGTCACGATCAAGGAGGTTTGTAAACACTAGTCGGTCTTTCCTTGCATTTTGTTTAAAATAACATTGAGAAAGCAGTATTAAGATGCTCTGGAATAGATAAGTAAAGTCAAGTATAAAAAGATTTTATTACATGCATCTCCTAAAGAATATGCACGATACATGGAAAAATCATATGAACTTAGTACATTGAAAAGGTACACATATCAGGGACTTGCAATTTATGGTGATCTAAGGGCCGATGCATCATGCTATTATAATTTCTCATACTTAGTTGATTATGGCAAGTAGGGAGTGTTGGTCAGCAAACATGTGTTTAAAGGATATTGATGTAGCATATGTAGAAAGTATGACATTCTTGGTAATTGGAATTATTGTGGATCATTAATGCATTTGGATATGCCTTTCTGATTTGTTGCTGAAAGATTACTTATTGTTGTTGATCAATGTGTATGTTCATTGCTTAAAGCTTTTCATATAAGTTCCTGTTTGGGGGTGTTTAATGTTCAAAATCTTTCTATTCTTGTCTTTTTTTTTCCCTTTTACGTAGGGTGTGTTGAATGTTCAAAATATTTCTATTCTTGTCTTTTCTTTTTATTCCCCTCACGAAAAGAAATCATATTCCTTTTATGTAGGGTGTAACATTACCAAATCCAGCAATTCAATCACACGAAAGTAATAATTTGAAAAAGGGCCCAAAGAAGATGAAGATTGCCCAAACTGCATGGTGTGAAATTTGCAATATTGAATGCAATAGTAGGGATGTTCTTGACCAACATAAATTGGGAAAGAAACACAAAAGGAATCTCGAGAAATTAAAAGTAGCAACCACAAATATACCTGTCCCTGCCATTGCAACTGCTCCACCTCCAGTCGCAGCCACTTACCCCGCCAATGCAGACACTTATCCTTCCATTCCAGCTGCTGCTCCGGCCATGCCAGCTGCTTCCGTGGTCATTGTAGCTGCTTCTCCGGCCATTGCAACTGCTTCCCCTGCCATTGTAGCTACATCCATACCTTTGTCTGACTCCACTTCGGTTCCAATAGATAAACCAATTGTTGGACCAGAAGATAACCCGGACAAGGCAAACCTTTCCAAAGCTAAAAAAGCCAGGAAGAAGAGGGCAGCTGCACTTATTGAGGATTTGGATACGAAGAGAAGAAAGGCTCTCGAAGGAGGAACAGCAGCTGACGCATTGCGCACATGCACCATTTGTAATGTGGTGTGCAACAGTGAGACGGTGTTCAATTATCACCTAGTTGGACAAAGACATGCTGCCACGCTCAAGAAGCACACATCCAAGGAAGAAGTTGCTTCTGCCGTGTAAAAACAATTATGGGTTAGTGGAAATTAAAATTGATTTGCAGGACATTCATCTTGTATTTCTGTTTAGGTTTAGAGCCTCTCCGTCGTTTTAAATTAATTTAGTGTCAATGTTGACATTTGTTGTCAATTCATTTACTTTATATTTTTTAACAATTTTAGTTTTAACAAGGAACTGCATGTATATTGTTTCCAACGTGCTCTCTCTAAGCTAATTTAACTATGACCTACATTTCAAAGTGATGAAATACACATCTTTGGCCTATCATGATTCACATCCAATTGCATTTTTTTTTTGTTTCACTCACAGCTGAACATATCAAATTGTATATGATGTGTCTGGTTGAACCATGAAACTGCCCATTACTCATCATAACTTATAATTTTCCTCTCATCCACTTAGCCATATGTGTCTCTTTTCATCTAGGACTACAAGCTTCAACCAGCATACAACTGAAACACGAGTCAAATATTCGACTCGTGCTAAATCAGTTTCCATTGTAACATTATGAGTAGTTGCAATCTGGTGAGGAACAAAATTTTGGATTATGGCGCATGTGGAGATTCTAGGCCAACGATATGGAAAGCACTGGGATTTGGGTTTTGGGGATCTGACCCGATCGTCTTAGCAAAGAGAAATCCCAAACATGGTGCATAAACTTGAACTGCAGCTTCAGTTGTTTGGAAGGAATTTTGGGTTGAAGTTATGCACTCATTGCTAGGGTCTTTTCTCGACAATATGTCAATATCCCAATTTGGCGAATGTTGTGTTTTGCCAGGATTGTATAACAAATTTTACAACGATTCACGAGTTAACAAAGTCAAAGTACAAAAAAGGACATGAATCCAGAATTTTATTGCAAGGTATCTTTATTTGCATCATAAATTATGTATGAAGTTCATTATTTTCACCATTTTTCTACAAAATTTTGAAAGGGCTTGAGGGGTCATCATGAAGGTTCATCGCATGTTGATGTCTAAATTAACTCAAGAGGTTCAATATTCCATATGTCCTTGGCGTATTCATTAATCGTTCTGTCGCTGCTGAACTTGTAGGAACCTGCTGTATTCAGTATCGACATTTTCGTCCATTTCTGCCAAATATCAAGTGCACATATTAGCATAGCACAAGTCAAGGATCGAGGAATTTTTTTGGAGGAGATCAAAGTATTCCATGTTGCAATGTCAGAAAAGGAACAATATACAATATGATGATTTAATTCAACTTACAGTTTGATCTCGATAAGCATTGTCGACTTCCTCTTGGCATTCAATGTAACTAGGGAAGTCCTTGCCCACAAGAAAATAATCCGCACGGCCATATCCTTCATTCCCTTCTAAGGATCCCATTAATTCATCGTAGTTACGATACCCAAAAGCACCACTTCTTACAAATTTTTTGACTTCTTCGAAACGTTCATCTGGTACAAACTGCAATGTCACAAAAGACCCAGATTGAGTAAGACTTAGTGATTAAAGGTATTTGAGGTTATGTCTACGGAGAAGTTTGATAAAGCTTATGTATTCATAATGCAGAAGCAAATTAAACAAGGCCATAGATTCAATATAAAAGTTAATTACGGGTGATCCTGGATATGGCTAGGGGATACATTGAGATGGGCGAATAAAGTTGCACTGTACCTTGCCCGCGGCTCTTTCTTTTCTAAGTCCTGCAATCTCGTGCGCTTGAGCACCAAAGAGGAAAAAGTTGTCCTCCCCAACTTCCTCCCTAATTTCCACATTGGCACCATCCAAGGTCCCAATTAACATGCAACCATTCATTGCAAACTTCATGTTGCTAGTTCCACTGGCTTCCATCCCAGCAGTACTGAAAATGGTGTGGGGCAGTAGACAAGTACGGGGGAGTCAGATATTGACTTTTTTTCTTTTCAAAGAAGAAACATCCCTCAATCTAGGGTACAGAGTATATTTTGTGAGATTCTCAATAATATTTCCATGCTTTGTGGAATTCGCATTTTGCTTCCTAATACCAATTTTATGAGATTCTTAGTATAAGTTGCTTCTAGATGATTTATTTCTATTACTCAGAAAAATATGGTTACAATTGTTATTCCATTAATAGATTCCCGAGCTAATAGCAGAGCTCTGAATCACATAACAATAATACATTCAGAGAATAACATGGAACTGGTGAAATAAAATTGCTTATGTTCAAATGTCATGACCCGCATTCTCTGGGTTGTTCCAGGATCCACTTACAAGCTTCTAACAAGATCATGTCAGTTTTCCAAGTTGATGCAGCATTTAGAACTAATATAAGTACTTCTATTATTAAAGCAAAAGGTACAAAACCAAGACTTACTATTAGGTTTTAGAAATTATGACAAGAATACCTTCTCAAGTATGAGCTTGATTACCTGATATGCTGTGAAAGCTCGCTTGCAGGAATTAACAATTCAGCAACACTGACATTGTAATCAGGAACAAATACAACCTACACGGATTACATCCACCATCTTTTTTAAACAAAGAGTATCGATATATGTCGATAAAGCAACTAGGAACGGCATATATCAAGCAAGCCCACTAAAGAAGTGGAAAGGGTAAAGCTCAAGATTTATATGTATGAGACATACTGTATCTTTTCAACAGAATGAAATCTCATACCTTTAACAAATCACCAATATCTGAATCATGATTTATGGTAGCCCCAACATCTGTGATAAATTTTACAATTCTCTTGGCTTGCACATACGTGGAAAAAGCTTTTCCACCAAATATACAAACACGAGGAACAAACTTTGCTTTCCTTTCGGCTGCAGTCATTTCTTTCATTTTCTTATAGCGATAAACGATCCCCAAGATGTTTAATAGTTGCCGTTTGTATTCATGGATACGTTTAACCTGGAGAAAGGTCAACTTTAGTCAACAAAGCACTTCACATCCTGTAAACTCAAATGCATGCTGAAGGCCGTTGATCTGAATGGTTTAAAGTTCAATTAAAGGAAAAGAAGCAGGAAAGCAGAGAAAGAAACCTGGATGTCAAACATTGCATCAGGATTAACCGAATACCCAGTTTTTTCTTTGAGGAAAGATGCAACTTTAATCTTGTTGCTTCTTTTTGCCGCCCTCCACTCAATTTGGAGATCCTTGTTATCTGCAAACTGCCAATGCAATGGTTTCACCTCACTTTAGTCAGAATGTATCCAACTGCTTAAATAAACTAGAAATAGGAAGGATCAGATGAAAAAAAAAAGTGGCAATTGGAGGACAATTATAAAACCGATATTCAAGGGCAAGATGCTTTGTGAGGGTAACTTTGCGTTAAAAGTATAAAGGTCTATAAGAGGAGGTCCGACTTGGATTTGGATTATATACCATGTGGAGACCACAGGACCAGAAGGACGAATCAGTTCACTTTGAGGAATCTAAGAACCAGAAAATTTCACGTAGACTGAGAATACCTATTAGTAAGGTAAGTAGATAGCAAGTTCAAATTAGCTACATAGAATTTATCAATCAGCATAAGTGCTGTATCTAGACAGATACCATCAATTACCTTCCGGAGTTCAGCCAGTATCTCAGTTTTCAGGACCCAGTCCTCGGTACCTATCCACTTAGTTATTACAGAACTCAAATCTGGATTGCAGAAATGGATCCATCTTCTAGGTGTTACACCATTTGTTTTGTTCTGAAACTTCTCCGGCCACAACTGCATATAAGATTAACTATTGATTGTTATGATAAAATCTCTTGCTTGCACACAAGAATAAAACCCAGAGGAGAGGTTTACCAGGAAAAAATCATTAAAGACCTCATTCTTAACTATTTCACTGTGAATAGCAGCAACGCCATTGACAGCATGACCACCTACAACACAAAGGTTAGCCATCCGTACCATTTTTGGTGGTAGAACTGGTTCCTGTGCAGACTTATTCTTTTGAGTATCATCTCCTTTAAGTTCATCTCTCTCACTAGGTGCAACCTCATTGTTAGCTTCAGGTTTCTCACCAGTCTCATCAATTGGGGTTTCTTTGGGTTTCCCAAATAAATCAGCAACAGAAGCGGGAAGATCGAAATTTTCTAAAATTCTCATGGTAGCCAATTTTTTCTTTAACATTTCCTGATTTGATGTGCCATATTCTGATATTATGTCTTGAATTAGCTGAAAAATGTATCGAAGTTAGAAAGTGGCTATTAAACAAAAAATCAATGAAATTTAGGATTTCACATGATAAATTCACTTATTTCTGTACCTGTTCATCAATCATCTCTATGATCTCAACATGTCTTGGAAGTAGTCTCTGCATTAGTTCATAGCTCCATTTCTCCAGGGCCTCAGGTAAAACAGTATGGTTTGTATATGCCACAGTGCTGTAAAAACATATTTCATCAGAAAAGTTAATTTACTACAAACACTTGAGATTCTGCAATTTATCAATCACTTGATAATGAATAAAGAAACAGGCCCCTCGCCAAAAAAATTGATAATGGAAAATCATCCGCTACGCCAAAAATTCTATCATTTATTGGCGTGAGTCTATTAGACTAGGAAAAATGACTATTTAAAATAAAATATAAAGAATATCTAGATATTTGAAAAAAAAATGTCCAAACATTGGAGTTCACAGAGCAGATATGAAAAATGCCAATTACTTTTTTATTAAAAACAGTTGGGCATAGAGGACAGAGGAATTTTTTAGAAAAAAGTTAAAAGATCAAAGCATAAATGACAACTTTACTGGCAAACTTCAGATCATAATATCGAAATATGTAAATGATAATATGCATTCGTCTTTATGCGGTTCCTGAATAAGTGGTTGAGTAGGAAAGGATGATATCCAAACGATGAGAATACAAAAGTAGTGATATTGAACAAAAGTGCAGTGGCCATGTGGTTATATATCAGGGACATGTTTCAAGGCTTCTTATTAGAAATTTGCAGCACAGAAAGCTGTGGTGGTTCTAGCAGGCTCAACAGCTTGTGTCAAAACTACTCAACATGGCTTGTCTGAACAGGTCAATGGTTTACCTAATACGAGAAAGAAAACTACCATGTTTTGAAATAACATTCGAAATTTTTATCCAGCTGATAGTCATAGGCCAGATGCATAGCTCGGGACATACAAAACTTTATATAGATATTTATGGAAAAATTACTGAATATATTGAATCAAATTTCAGAAAATCTCCACACCAGGAGATAAAAGTTCAATAAACACTTTAGATAGCAGTGCACCACCTCTTACTGTACAAGAAATATTTAGTATAATTGAAGTTTATACACGAAATGTGCTATGAAGGTTATATTCCAATAGCTGGCCAATGTGGAGAGTAATTTCAGATGATGAAGTACCTTTGGGTAATACACCAAGCTTCCTCCCAAGTCTTGCCCTTCAAGTCCACTAAAATTCTCATTAGCTCTGGAATACATAGTGTTGGGTGCGTGTCATTCATCTGAACAGCAACCTTCTCAGGAAACTGTTCCCATTTCACATTGCCGACACATCTCCTCTCAAACCGTGTTATGATGTCTTGGAGAGAAGCAGAACATAAGGTGTATTGTTGCTTCAATCGAAGAATCTTTCCCTCCTCTGATTCATCCCCAGGGTAAAGTATATAACAAATCTGATGCCAGAAAGATTCATCAGTAGATGATCTTGCATATATATATATATATATATATATATATATATGTTCTCTTTGTGTAACGAATCCGCATAAGAAACTTAAAGACGGAAACAGAACAGTGAAAAAATAGCTTAGACTACTACTTACAAAAACAACACATATTATATGCTGTAAGAAGGATGTAATCGTAATTGTTCTGGTTCATAGCCATTTACATAGCATTTATTGAATCATTATGGCTGCATGTACATATAGATGGCCATAACTCATGAGAGGTAGTAATATTACCAGTTAAAAAGTCAACTATAAGAATATGGATATCAATGAAAATTTCAAATGCAGCTATCAAGTATATACCTAAAACCTTTAAAGAAATAAAAGAGAGATAACGATCATAAAGAAACTTATACAGGATTTCGAGAACTTACTTTCTCAGCATTTGCTTGGGCCTCACATGCTTTAGTGTGTTTGCCAGCATTGAAGGCATTTAAATCAAGCAGTTTAGAAGGTACTTTAGTGGACCACAATCTGAGATTGATCGTAGTTTTGGTCTTATATCCTGGTATTGGCACATCATATGCAACAGCAACTATATCTTCACCACCAATCCAGCGGCTCTTCCCATCTGAACCCTTCACAACTTTTCCACCATATTTCACAGGATAAGAGATATCATTTCTGACAATTTCCCAGGGATTGCCAATCTGAAAAGAGAAGTAAGTTACAAGAAAACGCTGTAATCAATATGAGAAGTACAAGAAGACGCTAGCCACTTATTATCATAATGGCACGTGCTTGAAGAAATATCAGGTTGAAAAATAAATAAGATTTTAGAGAAAACATACTTCGAGCCAATTTTCAGCAACCTCCTCTTGGCCATCCTTTGTTAATATTTGTTTAAACAAACCATACTTATATCGAAGCCCATAACCCCACGCCGGATAATTTAACGTTGCCAAAGAGTCCAGAAAACAAGAAGCAAGCCGACCTAAGCCCCCATTTCCAAGAGCAGCATCTGGCTCCTGAAATTATGGTGTAAGTTCACTTTCGGTTAGTTTTCCCCAACTCCCAGATTTGCACAGAAACAGGATATTAGCCATAAGGCCCGCAAAAACTGAAAATATGCCATAATACAGCTCGGGACAATTATTAAGGCTGAAAGAGACAAAGCTAACAGAACAATCATCTATTGCAACAAATTGAGATGAAATTATGTTTATTTAAGAAAATAGGAAAATTATCTAAATGCAAAAAAGACCAATGCTAAAAGTACCATCCAAACTAAGTAATCAAATAGACAATCATTGGATAATCTGATCTACCTGCGAAGCTACAGCTTCGAGAGTGTGGCCAAGCTTTCCTAGAGCTTCCGCATATTCACCAGTGAGCTCCAAGTTACCAACTGCATTTAACAATGCTCTACCCTGTAAACAGACAATCTTGGTCACAAAAGAGAGAAGTGGACATACATTATTTTAATGGTGAACAATAAACAGCTTAAATTTATCATACAGTAATTCTGCACTTTAAACCATGTTTTTAAACAGACTATGAAATAAACCAAAAAAACCTGTAAAAATTCCATAGATAAATAGTAGGCCTGCTTTGCATTCATTTCCTCGTGCAGATCGTAAGTTGCGTTCCAGTTGATAATAAGTGCATCACGTACACTCTGTGCTGTAGCAAAGAAAGCCTCGGGAAGCTCAAAACTCCGAGAAGAAAATAACGGAGTGAACTCTGCATGGTATCTGATACTCGAGGTAATAGATGCAACATCAGGGGTAAATGAACTCAGATTGCTGATTACTCCTGAAACAATCACACACAAAAGCATACATTATTAATAGCTACAAAAACTTCGTGATTTGATTTTGGAAAAGTAAATAATCAGGTTAATCAAATACCAAATTTCGTCATAGCACTACAACCATAATCAATCATAAACACTAAACAATTGCTTGCTATTCATAGCTATGTAATTGAGAGAGGCCTATGAAACAGATTACATTCCATACAACAAAACACCATACGACTACAGAATTCTCAATCTTCAAAATGAAATTCGTGAACCTCAAGCTAAAAATTTAGAAATTACAATTTACTCTAACAAATTGAACTAAATTCGAATTTAAAAAATTAGGCATAAGAAACAAGATACCTTCTTCCAAATCGGAGATACTATCATCATGTACTATTTTCTGCTTCGGCTCGCTGGAGACGCACCGGATGCATAATGACGGTTTTACCCTTCTAAACAGGCTGAGGCTGGAGCTTCGGTATCTGAAGCGGAAATCGATCAGTCTGGAGTTAGAACAGCAATGTGAGACCGCCATTGCCGAAGTCGCCATCATTTCGGAGCTATGATCTCACCGCTTTTATCTCTGTTGTTGGACTGTTACTTGGAATTGAGAGAAAAAATAGTGAAAAGTTATTTTGGAGTGAGTGAGTGTCTTCTGTCTCGTACTGATAAGTTGCCACCGGTATTTCATCTTTCCCGATATTTTCTCGTGCCGTTCCATAACGCCTAATATTATTGGGAAACAATTGTCTACAATTGGGCCTCCAGTAATTCACTACACCTGCCAACTTGTCCACAAGTTGTAATCTTTTTTGATTAATTTATAAATTGATGTATATTTTGTTTCTACGTTACAGTCAGTCGGAAAATTCTTGTCCAGGCCTGGTTTGGCCAAACCCATCCAACCGCCAAGTAAGTGTATTGCACTTGCTTAATGATTGGTCACTCTCTTGGGAGTTACATCCAAATCCAAACTCTGAAAGCAAGTGTATCGCACTTGCTTTTTAGTTACTTTGAATTCGATCAAACCCGATTTGGGTAAGAATTTCCCATTACAGTCTCACATAAATTTAATTTATGATCTCACACTCACTAATTCTCAGCTATTACTTTTGACAATAATTGTAAAAGAAATTAAAAGTGTAACTTCTCAAATTTTTATTTAAAACTTTTCTCGTCAAAACTAAAACGAGCAAGAATATCGATAAAATAATAGATAGAATTATTATTTGATTGAAGATTGAATCAAAGAGAATAAGTTTTCGAGTTAATTATATTATATCATTACATCATAATATCAACGGGTGATCAAAGTAGAGAACTCATGTACAAACCCAAATTTGAATATTTGTTGAAAGATGTTTCTACTTCAATGTATTCGACCCTTCTTGAAAGGGATTAAAATTGTTGGGGAAAAAAAATCATGACGAAAACTCTAGGAAACCAACAAAAAAATTATTTCATCATAATATCAATCAATTAATCTAGTAGATTACATATTTATATTAAAAAACAAAAAAATTATAGTAGATTACATGGTATTATTTTTTTCTAATTTAATTTATTTCAACGTATGGTGATATGTCAAATATATTATATATACATATTTTTTTTTATTATGATTCGATCAGACACATCTTTGATCAATTAATTATTTAAAATATTAAAACTATAGACTACACATCATCCACATGTTGGACTTATTTTTAAATCAAACATATGGAGTAACTTACTTTGAAATCTAAAATATAACTCGATTTAATGTTATACTAAGTTCACTTTTAAAATTATGAAATGATAATTGTGAGGTTCAATTCTGATTTGAGTTCATTTAAATTACAATATTAAATTTTTTCTTCTTTCTTAAAAAGAACTAAAACCCCTACCAATCCGTAGTGTAATCCAAAATCACATTACAAAGATTCCGTCCTCGATCAGCCACAAAGAAAATGGCCTCCCACCACCTCTGCCACCACCCTACCCTCCCCACCCTCACTCCAACCTGTTATTGTCACTCTTACTATGCTCCTTGCCACCACCATCCTCAGCCACCACCAGATCCCCACCCCCACCCTCCTCAGCCACCACCAGATACCTACCCTCACCACCCTAATCTACATCAATACCATCCCCATTTCGAAGAACATTACCTCCAAGAAGAAAAGCAAACGCACCCCACCGTCTCCTCCCTCATCCTCCGCATCTCCGCCCTCGAGTCCGCCCTTCGCCGCCGCTCCTCCACCTCCTCATTTCCCAACTCCCTCCGCGACGCAGCTGCCCGCACAATCCAGACCCACTTCAGAGCCTTCCTTTTGCGTAGATCGAGAATCCTTCGGCAACTCAGAGAACTCTCTTCTATAAAGTTAACGCTCAGCATTCTCAAATCCTCTGTTTCTGAAAAAACCCACTTCGATTGCAACGTCGTATATGGTAAAGCTATGACATTGCTTCGTAAACTTGACACCATTCAGGTAAAAAAGAATTCTTTTTCAGAATGATATAATATTTGCATTTTTATATGATTTATGATGTTAATGTATGCAGATCTGATGTGTTTTTCGTTGTTGTTGATGTTGTTTTTTTTTTTTTTTGTGTGTGCTTATAATTTGAAGGGTGGTGATCCAATGGTTAGAGATGGAAAAAGTTCAATAAGCAGAGGAATAAACAATTTTTTGGATTTTATTGGTGGGTTTCTCGTGGAGAGGAGGGAGCTTTCAAGTAGAGTAAATGTGAGGTATGGAAGGAACAATATGAAATATAGGGTTTTGGGTAACGAACGAAAAATGGGCAATGTGAAATATGGGGGTTTGGAAAGAGTTAATGAGGATAAACTGAAGGGTTTACTTAAAAAAATTGATAAATTAGAAGATGTGCTAGAAGAAGAGGAAAGTGAGGTAATCGAAAGCCCTGTAATAAGAAAACACATAGTAAATGGGGGTTTGGCAAAACTCCATGGTCGGGTTCAACCCACTGTGAAAAAAAGTGTGAGCTTTGCAGATGATGGGAAGGTCTACAAATTCTTGAGAAAAAACCGTGAGCCGTTTTTAGACGAGGATTGTGGTGATGACATCTTTAAGGATGATTTAGATGGTGCAAGAGAGCTCGGGGGTGATCTTTGTCTAGAAGTTGAAGAAATCGGGGTGTCTCCAAAGGAGCCTGAAGATGATGACGACGAAGAGGAAGCTCACTCAGAAGATGGAGGCTCTAAGGCCAGTAGTGTAGGAGAAGATGATTTCAGAAGTTATCCAATAAGTGAAGGTAATCTTGTAAGGATGAGGCACAATCAAGGTGAAAATGATACATTTGTATTCTCTGCTCCGTTGCCTGTGAAGATGGAAACAAGAGCCGAATTGATTGAGAAGAGGAAGAAAATAACTGAATAAGATTTATTAGTCATCGACTTTAATTTGTTAGTTTGCACGTGATTAAAGATTCTTGAATAATTTTTTTTGACAGCAGGGCTTCAGAGTGTCGTTTCTTTAACACTTGCGTCTATTTTTTGAAGTTGGTGTCTGAAACATTCTTGTTATTAATTATTGTTTGTTATGTTTAATTTCTTTGAATGCTTATTAGTTATTTTTGTATGGTACCTTTGTATCCTCATTGTTTGAATTTGATTAATGTTGAGCCCGGAGAGGCTAGTGAGGTTTTGTTGTTATGCAATGTGAAATACCTTTTTATGGAGGGCGAATTATGCAGCAATTTTTAGTACCTTTTGAAGGTATTCATGGAGATGATGATTGCCAATTGAGTGAAGCTTCGTGTTTATAACTCTGAAAGAATTGCAGCCTCAGGTATGTAGGAAGAATTGTGTACATTCCTTGTTTGTTAATGAATGAACTGTATATTTAAACCTTTATAAAAAAATAAAAAAATATTTCAACACGTGGGATTAAGTGAGGTCATTTTTTTTCTTCTTATAATCCAGGTTTCCAAGCTTACACTAGATTAATTCTGGACTCTCAGAACCCTGAAGGATGTAAATCGCAGGATGTAGAAAGCACACATGTTGATTGTAATTTCAATTTAAATCGTTTGTGGTCATTCAATATTGTATCACGAAGGTCTTGTGTTCGAGTTTCTCTGTCACTAATTTCTAAATTTCACATGTCATTCGATCATGGATGAAAGAGTCTTGACCTAAAGGGAGATTATGCAATGGTGATTGATCGTGTTACGGGCTCGATGACTTTCATTTCTGGGATTGGCTCACTGGTGGAGGACATTAATTGAGCAATGCAAAAGAAAATGTGGTTCAAATTTGATTTAGGAAGATAAATTTGTTCTCGTCGATTGAACTTTGAATATCGATTGGAGCTAAACTTAATCTTTAAAATTATTGCCTTATTTTCACTTATAGTATGTGTGTTTAATCTTATATGACCTTTAATATCAATGAATGCTATTACAATATTCTTCCCATCATAATAATTTCCAACCCCAAATAGAAATAACTTCGTTCTCAATATGCGACGCGCGCTTCCATGACGAGTTGTTCCTCATTGGAGTATTTAATGCACTTGTCATTTCTGCAAGTCACCACTCATGTGTATCGAATATCCCGATCACGTTCGTAAACCTATAATCTATGTATTTAATACTATTATGATCTTTCATTTCAACTAATGCTATAATCATATCCCTCCCGTAGAAATAATTTCCAATCCCAAATTCAATTTTTTTTACTGTCAAATATATTTTTCCACCTATCTTTTTCTCTGGATCACAACTCGGAAAAAATATTGTTAGTATTCTTAACAATCATTGCTGATTTATTGTTCTTCTATTTAGGTACCTTTAACTTTCTTTTACTATTCAATGATTTTCTTTTATTATTTTTTTAACTAGGAAAACTTAAAATTAGAAAAATCACCGTTGAAATATTCAATCACAAAAGAAGAATAAACGTTTCTTTTAAGTTGGTTTTGGTTAAATTAATTCTAGAATAAAATACTGCATTATTTGTTTTAAAGATCGGACTGATCAGCCAATCAGACTAAGGAGCTCACAAAATACATGAAATATTGTTTCTCTCTCTACATTCACTCTTCGGACTTTCGATCCAGAGAGAGAAACTCAATCAACAATTATTACACAAAGCGGCAAAATTTAGAGAGAGATTATTTTTTCACTTGCTATGCCGGTGGTTTAATTAGCGTATTAACAGTATCATTCTCATTCCCATTCAATCATTGATGATTTGCTGAGAGGTATATTGCACATATAGGTAAAAGCGTAGATTCAGGGACCGGAAAAGCAATCGGAAACCCTAGGGTTTGTGATGGGGCAGGATTTTTCCAGATTAGGTATTCCAATGCGGTGGTGTTACACCGCTGTGGGAGAAATCAGGATAGTTGAATAGCTGCGGTGGCGGATCTGATGGTGAGGAGTGCATTATCATTTTTCAAAAATTATTATTCGAAGAGTGTTAGCGTTGGTAATATTATTGGCGGTGGTAGTGGTGGTGGTGCGAGCGCTGATTTGTTGAATTGTAGGAGGGTAAAAGGGGGGAAAGTGGGTGAGGAGAGGTGCGGCGGAGGAGGAAGATGCAGCTGCACTTCTCACCTAGCATGAGAAGTATAACGATATCTTCGAGCAACAGTGCAGGAAATGTCAATGGAGGAGGCGGAGATTTGATGAAGATCAAGGTCGCATCTCGCCACATTTCGTACCGCACGCTTTTCCATACCATTTTGATTCTAGCTTTTTTGTTGCCGTTTGTGTTCATTCTTACTGCCATCGTCACTCTCGAAGGCGTCAACAAGTGCTCATCCTTCGGTGGTAAGTTTCAAACTATCCTTTTCGAACCAAAAAACATTGTTTTTGTTTTGTACTTGGATTGTTCTAGGTTCTTAAATGTTGATATGTTAACGATCTCTTGAAGTTGTATTGGTTGATTTATGCTGTTCATTTTGTGGTCTTTTACTTTTATCTTGGCAGATTGAACGGAAACAAATTAATGGTGTGACTAGATTTTTAAGATGAATCAATGCTAGTCACTATAGGGTTCTAGTACTCCTAAATTTAAACAACTATCAATATGACTAGATATTCAAGTTGAATCAATCAACATGGAAGGTTGTGCGTTTGGCCTGCAGCTGTTAATGTTTTTCAGCAGTATTGCTCAGTTCAGCTTGTCTTGATTTCATTTTTCTTCTCTTGAAATATTTTTGGCATAGGTTTTATACAGGATTTAGCTGTGGTAATTTTTCATCCAACTAACAGGACTTGTCATCCCAATTTAAGTAGTGTTATGTTCTTTCTCCTCTGTCGTTGCAAGTCACCACATCATGCTAGACTAAGTTTGAAGTGTATAATGTGGTTTTGTCTTAAATATGGAACAATTTGAGTGATCTGACACATATTTTGTTGGTTTTGATTAGCTGATCTTTTGCGAAGTTCTCTGTTCCAGCTTAAGCACGTGCATTTTTCAGTTAGCATGTGTTGTTTAAAGCAGGGAGGAGAAAACTCGTGTAGAATCTAATTCTCTTGACCCTTTACGAAGTTTGCAGTTTTCACTTTTCATTGTAAAACGATACAAAGAACCATAACTGCAGAACTGCAGTATAATTCTATATTTAAATACTAAAAGTTTCAAACATAAATCTTTCATCTAAGACTCAAACAAAGGCCATACCTGCAATCCTCCTTCAAGTTCTTCGTATTATAGTGCTTTCTTTATTTGTAACTGCTGTTACTATCTAGACTTCTAGTTTCTGTCTAGATTTGAGGTTTCCAGAATTATTATTGTTTATCTGCTGTTTAATCTCATTTTATACCATTAATTAGCATACTATAACTCGGAAATATTAACCTGCTGGGATTAATAATTTTTTTTGTTTACGCTATCCTGTCAAAGCAGCATTGCAGGTCTTTACACTGGTAAATATGTGATAAAGCTAATGAAAAACTGACAACTGGGTGTCTAAATCTAGTTAGGAATATTAATTTTGACCCACTGGCATACCTCGATTTTATACACTTTGCCTCTTTCTTCACCTAATTGGCTAATTGATAAATTATTTATTCCCTTTTATATCCAAAATTCATTTATTGAAATTTATGTTTAAATTTACTTCTGAATCTTTTTCAGATTGTTTAGGTCGACGGTTGGGCCCAAAGCTTCTTGGTAGAACTGATGATTCTGGGGTATATATATATATATATTTTTTTTGTATTTTCATTGATACTTTACTTCAATTCATTAGACTATGTCATATCATAATTCATAAAGATAATTGCTCATACACAGAAACTTTTTAATTATTGTTGGTATAACAGAGGCTTGTCAAAGACTTTGTTAAGATCCTGAACCAAGTGAACTCTGAGAAAGTCCCTGATGGTCTGAAGCTTCCAGACTCTTTTAATCAACTTCTTTCTGAAATGAAAAACAACAAATGCAGCTCAAAAGAGTTTGCTTTGATTTTGAAAGGAATGGTACGTGTTCCATATATCCTTCTTCTCTCTTCATAATATCACTTATATATTGCTGTATTTATTCCACTGGCCTTTAGTTGCATTTTGCCGCTTTCACTCATTCTTGGAAGTTTTGCATTCTGTTTAGCTTTTTCTTTGATTTTTTTTTATCATATATGGGATAGTAATATTTACCGTTTCTTTATTAACTTTCAGTTTCCATACTGAAGTATTAGGACAAAATAACGCAAGGAACTGCAATACACATACAAAATAATAAGGGAATAATATATAGTTGGACAGTTTGAACTAGCTAATTTGATAAGATACTTTCTTTGGGGCATGCAAAAATTTGATGTAGGTCTATAACAATGGATAAAATTAATTTTTGTATGTATGTCATTTGTTATACCAAATTACTATTCTTACATTGTTGCACCTCCACTGTGGAACAGCTTTAGATGTTTGTGGGAAGAATATAAAGAGTCAAATTAAGAAATGAATATATAATTTCATGTTCTCCATTTCCACCCCCACTCCATATCAGTGAGACAATTATAATATTTGCACTTCATATGTTGAGTGCACATTCTATTGGATTTTCCTATACTGGCTTTGTGTCACAATTAAATTCTTTTATTTTGAAAAGTCATCTTTTTGCCTAACAGATGGAGAGATATGAAAGGGAGATCAGGGAGTCCAAGTTTGCTGAGTTAATGAACAAACATTTTGCTGCTAGTGCAATTCCTAAGGGCATTTACTGCCTTTCGCTAAGGCTTACTGATGAATATTCTTCCAATGCCCATGCACGCAAGCAGTTACCTTCTCCAGAGTTGCTTCCTTTGCTTTCTAACAACTCCTACCATCACTTTGTGTTGTCAACAGACAACATTCTTGCTGCTTCAGTTGTTGTCACATCTGCTGTTCAGTCATCTCTACACCCTCAAAAGATTGTTTTCCATGTCATAACTGACAAGAAAACTTATGCTGGCATGCATTCATGGTTTGCCCTAAATTCTGTCTCTCCTGCTATTGTTGAGGTGAAAGGTGTTCATCAGTTTGATTGGTTAACAAGAGAGAACGTCCCAGTTCTTGAGGCTGTGGAAAACCATAATGTGATTCGGAATTACTACCACGGAAATCATATTGCCGGAGCCAATCTTAGTGATACCACCCCGCGATCATTTGCCTCAAAATTACAAGCTAGAAGTCCAAAGTATATCTCACTGCTCAACCACCTTCGTATATATCTTCCAGAGGTAATCAGTCTAGTTGAGCATACTTCATCCAATTTGTGTCACTTTGTTGTTAGATATCAGCACTTGATAATGACAAGATAAATCTAGACAATGTAGGTATGGAGAAGTGATCCAAATGAATCATGATTTAGGGAGTGTTTCTCAAATTATTTGAACATGCTTTTGGTTTTGTCTGAGTGCAAAGTATTTCCCTCGTTACATGCATATAGTTGAAATTCTCCACCTAGCTGCTTGTTTATCAATTCTACCATCATAATTTTGCCTGACATTGTCTTTCTAGGCTAAGAATAATATTTTGTTATTTGCAGCTATTCCCGAACGTGGATAAGGTGGTTTTCTTAGATGATGACGTTGTAATTCAGCGGGATCTGTCTCCTCTCTGGGAAATTGATCTTAATGGAAAAGTTAATGGAGCTGTTGAAACTTGTAAAGGTGAAGATGAGTGGGTTATGTCCAAGCGACTTAGGAACTATTTCAACTTCTCTCATCCGCTTATAGCGAAGAATTTGAATCCTGATGAATGTGCATGGGCATATGGAATGAATATTTTTGATTTGCGTGCATGGAGAAAAACAAACATCAGAAATACTTACCACTCCTGGCTTAAGGAGGTACATTAAATTTTCCGTCCAATATGTTTACTCAGCCACTTGCTCATTAACTGTTTTTGTGGTTCCACTTGCATACATTAGTTAATTAAAGTGGCGATTTGTTAGTACAATATGAAGGTTCAGCATCTTTTGCTGCAAGAAATGCATATCTATCTATATGCACCTTTCAACTTTAATATTATTATGATTACTATGTAAAACAATAACCTTTCTATATGTGCTATTAGAGGGTCAGGTCTTTAACAGTATTTTGGCTCGGTACATAGCACTGCACAACTTTGTTTTATTTTGGTGTGGCTCCGCTAGGTTTATTTGTCCTTGAACCTTCCAGTAATACTAGTAAATTTCAATTTGTATGTCATTTTGAAATATTTTGTATCATTTTACCTCAAGAGGCTGCTTGAAGAAGGGTCTTTATATTGTGCTTTCTCTTGTTGATGTGCCCAATAATAATACATCTGCTTGTGCACTTTACTGTTGACACCAAGTGACGAATTTTAGAAGTATGCTTTTATGCTTCTTAACGAGTTATGTGTTGCAGAATCTGAAGTCAAACCTTACAATGTGGAAACTTGGAACTCTTCCACCTGCTTTGATAGCGTTTAGGGGTTATGTTCACCCAATTGAACCTTCTTGGCACATGCTTGGGTTGGGCTACCAGAATAAAACCAACTTGGAAAATGTGAAAAAGGCGGCAGTGATTCATTACAATGGCCAGTCAAAACCATGGCTAGACATAGGTTTTGAGCACCTCCGGCCATTTTGGACCAAGTATGTTAACTACTCTAATGATTTTGTGAGAAACTGTCACATCTTGGAGTAGTATATAAATGATGGGAAGGAAGCATATGGGAGGTATATAAATATGTCAATGTTCTGTTGAGCAAGCAAAACCTGTTCACAATGGTGTTATTATATGAATTCTGAAATTGCTGCTATGCCCCAATTCTTGAAGATCACTTGCTTTGAATGCTAGGCTGGGCATGAGATTCATTCTTTCATCAGTCTGTAAAGTAGCAGTTATTCATCTATTTTTTGGTTCGACCATGGACATTATTTTTACCTCCATGATTTAGAAGGGAATAATGGGCATATCGGTGCATGAAAGTACAGAGCTAGGATGCAGGTCTCGTCTCCCAGTCTGGCCTCCATTAGCCATATAAATGATTCTTTTCCTTTTATTTTGTTTATGTTTTCTATTAAGATTTTGTTGTGATTGCCCCCATTTTTTCGCCATTTTCCTGATATTATCATTTCTACATTGCGATTCTAGTTCATAGGTTGTGGAGTTAGGGAACAAAATAGGTTATATTGGTCTTTAGATGTGCAGATCTATTCTTTCATCGAATTTTACTTTTTGATATCAATTTCTTGCCTTAGGTATTGCTCATATCTTGTGCCTTGTTGTCATAATGTTGAAAGTGAGCCATATTTCCCTTTCGAGGCGGGTCGGACACATTAAGTGGGTACCTCTCCCAACAGGGATTCGAACCTGAGTCCGCTACCTTGTAGTGACTAGTCCCTTCCACTAGACCAATCACCTGTTGGTGAAAGTGAGCCATATTATACCAAGGGAAAATTGCTTTTTTAGTCCCACAGTCCCTCAGTGCTTTTGGTTCAGCATTTTACAACATTGTACTTTGTCCAAAAATTTCAAAATATGGCGCCTTTAAGTCCCACAGTCCTTCAGTACTTTTGGTTCAGCATTTTACAACATTGTACTTTATGTCCCAAAACGTGCAAAGTTGCAACGATGTTATGGGATAAAAAATGGATAATAAACTCTTTTTTGGGACTAAGTGTGCAAATTTTTTTCAAGCATTGAAAAGTGTAATTTTATATATTATGGGATTAAAAGTGCACTTTTTTGAATGTTTTGGGATAAAAAAGAACTCAATTTCATGAAGTTTGAGACCAGGTCCAATCTTATGGTATCATTCTGAAAAAAAATTTAAATCCTGTGGTATTCATAATACAATCTTGCCTCGTATCAGGTACTTGATTTGAGCTCCCAATTAAGTCATGTGGTCACTGTTCGTGAAGATTTCGTGATATGTAAAATCATGCTACTCCTTCCGTTTCATATTAATTGTTACATTTTTTAATTTTCACATATATTAAAAAACTTTATACTTACATATTTTTAATGGTAAAATATCTCAAATACTTTTTAAAATGATGATTATTTTTTATTAATGAGTGGTGATCATTAAGTTTTTTAATTTAAATGTTAGAAAGGGATAAAATTAAAAAAAAAATTTAAACATGTCAATTAATTTAAAACAAGAATATCTGACAAATGTGTCGATTAATATGAAACGACGTAGTTTACAAAGTTTTATACAATATATTCCTACGTACAACTAACATAAAGAAAAAAATGGAGTGCTACATGTCGACTAAATAAAGGTGACATAGAAAAATGGCCAGAGTGGATGCAGTTAAACTAGTTGGACCGGTTGGCAACACGAAGACCATCCAAAGTGAAGAATTTGTCTGATTTGATTTATCGAAGTATAGTTTATATTCCTAATTACTTCAATAATTGACAACCTTTTAGCTATGGTGGTTTGTCTCATTCCCTTTAAATTTATATGAAAGCTTCTTCTTGCTTTGTGTAATTAAATTTAGAAATGATTATCCTATCTTGGGTCTGGGTTTAATTATCCTCGTTTCTTCTCAATGGTAAAAATTTGTCCCCTGTCGGTGATCATAACAACATGTCCCTGTTTTCAACTTTTAACTTTTTTAGTATCAATTAGTAGAAGCCATAAGATATGACTTGTGTTAGATTGTCTAGAACCTTTCTCATTCTTATTAAATTAGATTATTCTCCTTTTGGTGGTAAGCTTGAGATCAATACGTTCAAAAATCAAGCAACTTTTTTAATTGGAAAGGTCATTTCTTTTTTTTTTTTACTTTTTTTATTTGGGTATGACGCAAAGTTTTGGAGCTATAGCTAAGAATTGAAAAATAAATTTAATATTGAATACTTTCCTAGTTTAATTTATCACTAATAATTAATAGTATTACATTACTACTATGCCAAATTTAGTTTGTTAATAATATATTTTAAGAAACTGATGTTATGAAAAGGTACATAAAATGTTATGTACTTTATGTTATATAAAGGTACGTAAAAGTGATTAAAATGACATGTATATACATTACTCGAGTAATATCGAATAATATATTATTTAAGATGAATTTAAATTTTACAACTAACTTAAAATTGTATCTGAATATTACACGAATTAAATTTTAATGAACTTTTACCAAATTAATATTAGTACATATATTTTATTATTTTTAACTTATTGAGTAAATTATTGATCTTTAGATACCTAGTAGTACTAAATTATTGATTGTTGATTATCAATCGGCTTCAAAAGTTAAATTTAATACCACAAATGGACACTAAATTTCATGGAATGAACATTATGAAATGGTCCACGTAATGCTAAGAGTGGGAAACCATAACCATCAAAAACGACTTTTTCCCAAAGTACTTCAAGAAAATGTACAGAAAAAGTAGAAAAAGAAAGGGAAAAACAGGCAAGCACTCTTCAAAATCTTCAACGTAATTCCTCAAAAATGAAAAAAGAGAAATGGAAATTAAAGTTAAAGTAACTATCATAACTAATTTAACAACTGCCGGTTAAATTGGAGAAAAAATTTGCTAGAAAAATTTGTTAAACTGTTGTACTGTTCAACATTTTCAAGAATTTCCATTCTCATGAATTAGGAAACTCCGAAATTGCCTCGTCTTTCTCTCATCATTAATTAATTAATTAATTAAGATTTACTTATCAATTTTTCATTATTTTTATTTTATTTGTATAACAGTAATAATACTATAATGTATTTCGCACCTTAGCCGCTTCTTCTTCCTCTTCTTTACTTTTGGGTAATTGTTTTTCTTTGAAATAATAGAAATTCTTGAAAAAGGGGAAAAAAGGAAGAGAACCCAGATCAAGTAAGTGTGTTCTTGTAAGATTTTTTTATCTTATCATCATAGAATTGCAATATTTACAGCGCTTCAGTTTTTGGGTTTCACCTTTTGATTGATTTTAAATTGAAAAAAGGACTGGAAATAGCTGATAAAAATAAAATAAAAAAGCCTATCTTGAGGATCTTTTAGGGGAGTGGAATAGTTATTAAGATTCTACTGTCACTCTCTCTCTTTATATGGCTTAAATTTTCATTATCTTTTTGTATCAAAGTGAAATTTCAATATATATAAACCAATATATTCTTGGATGGGTTCAAGCTTTGGTTCTTATTCCTTGATTCTGAGAATGGTTGGATAATTTAGTATTTCGAAGTGCTTAATCTCTAATACTAAATCAGAACACCCATTTGCATTTGATTTTCAATATTTATACATATATATATATATATATATATATATATATATATATATATATGCACCCATCTATCTTTCATTACATACCGATATTCCTATCTTAATTCTGAAATCATATTTCAGATATAGAGAAAGAAGATATGGATAGCTATTGTGAATCACCATGATGAGCAACCTTTTATAATTGATATGTTCTTGATTTGGAGTATAACTCATATAAGTCCAATCGAAGACTAATAAGAAATTGGTATTCTTTTCAACTAAATTTTAGAATAAGTTGAATATGTCTGGAGCACAAGATCAGCTGGAAATCAAGTTTAGGTTGACTGATGGATCAGATATCGGCCCAAAATACTTTCCTGCAGCTACAAGTATTTCAAACTTGAAGGAAAATATCATAGCTCAATGGCCTAAAGGTTAGAAAATCTTTCGACTAGACAAGATCCACTATATAGAAGTGTATCTATTCTTGAAAATTATAAAACCGAGTACGTCCCTATTCTTGAAAATAGCACAATGCTTCAAAATATCGATCTCTTATTATAGTATACTTGTTTTGAACAGAGAAAGAAAACGGTCCACGTACAGTAAAAGACATCAAGTTAATAAGTGCTGGAAGAATATTAGAGAACAATAGAACCGTGGCTGAATGTAAGAGTCCGTTATGTGATATTCCAGGAGGAGTCACAACCATGCATGTTGTCGTCCAACCACCACAAACGGAAAAAGGTACACTTTAATTTTGTCTAAAAAAGAATCCATTGAAGGAAAACTTTGTTTGGGGATATCCATAAGAGTGAAAAATTTGTTGCAAAATTGAGTGTAAATTATGACGTTCTTGATAATATAAAGCTTGACCAATGACTTTGGCTGGATAATGATCTTTCATTTGCTTCTCTTAAATAGAAGTTTTAAATTCCTAATATTCAAGTACCTAAAGGTTAGCTATGTTAGGTCAATTATGGTGGAGTTGAGTCGAATAGCTTCTCGTTTGTCATGGCTTGCCTTTTTGTAGTAGATATTGGGGCACGTACCATCTTTTTAGTTTTCTGTTGAGGTCTATCATTGTAGAGGGTACACAAATTGGAATAATGATCGATTCTTAGGTTTCATAAGTAGCTTAATTGGTTACTTCCAATTACATATAAATTTGTTACATTTGGATTTATTGTGCCTAGTTGAAATATCCTTCTTTCTCTTCTGCTTATTTTTTCAAAGAGATGTGACCCTTTTTAATGCAACAGAGAAGAAACTGCCGAATGATCCTAAGCAGAATAAATGTGTGTGTGTAATATTATGAGAAGCAGGATGCCATTTGGAAGGTTGCCGTGATGCCATTTATTCGAGAATTAAAAATTGAAGTCTGTTCTTCGTTTCCGACTTGTGAAGATGAAGTTGCTTGGGTTGGTAAAGTCAGCAATACCTGTATATTTTGTTCTTTTTTTCCAAAACAATAGGTGATCGATGTGCAGTTGCCACAAATTGTATTTTTGATCCAGATTCACATGTTCATATCGTTGTCATTTTCACATCTCCATATAGCATCAACTTGTTGCTTATTTGTTTCAGAACATATTGTTGTAAAGTTAAAAAAATATGTTTGGATTTGGAATAGAATTCCTCTGGAATAAATCATCTGATAGTTTCGTAATCGGGCGACTGTTTAATTTTTACGCGAGGATTGTATGCGATACAAATATGTGTCAATAATTTGGCAGATTGATTAGAAATTGCAGACTTGTGCTTGGAATACATGTCCTGAAAATGGCTTTACTCTTGTGTTTATTTAATTTTTTTTTCTTTTTTCTTTTGTGTTAACAACTAACAGAGGAAAATTGTGTAGATATTTGAGTTTGAATATGCCAAATTGGATGATAATATTTGAGTTTGATTATATCTTGGAGGTTGGTATGAAATTTTACTGAAAAGAAAGGAATGAAGAAGGTTAAAGTTTTGCCTTAATCACATCCTAAGCAAATTATTACCTTTAACCACTTTGTAAGCAACTTCTTCAATATGAAATTGATATAAAAATAAAATACTGAAAACAGGTCAACATTTTCAGATATGTGATACGAAAATGAAAAAGGATATGAAATAATATCTAGTTCACACCAAATAATTCTCAACAACTAATCCTTAAAATATAAATATAAAAATATCTAGAAATTATATACAATAATATTTTTTTTAAATCTCATCTACTGGTAAACTTTTTAAAATGATTTAAGTTTCAACCTAGAACTTATATGAAAGTTGAAACTCATATCATATCACACTGTTACACTAATAATAATGTAAATGACTTGAGTAGTAATATTGAAGAACAAGTTATTCAAACTTTATTTTAATGTTGTATGGATTTGAAAGTGTGTGTGAGTTTGATTGAATATTAGAAAACTTGGGACTCCTTATATGATTTTTTTTTTATAAATATATTTTGTCAATTTTAGTAAATTGAATTAAATAAAAGATGAGTTTCAAAACTAAGGAACGAAGAAAAAATACTATTGTTTAAATTTATTATTCGAGGTCAAGAGAGTTTTTAACAAACAAAACTTCAGCTCAAAATCCAGCCTAGAAAAACTCAACATTCACGTACGGCCACGTGTATGAACTAAATGAAGCACCAATTTCCCAGAACTCAGTACAGTACACAATAGTCTCTGTCAAAATTCCCACGCGAAGCTTTAGCTAGGTAGCAGATAATTTTTCAAATTTGCATTTCATGGCTGCGACGGTGTCGTTAGCAGCCGCTCAAGTGTGTGCTCCGCCGTCGTTGGAATGTACCAATAGAACCGCCGCCTTCTTTTCTCGCCCTGCCGTGTGCTTAAACTTCGGAGCTCATAAAACCCTCAATTCATTGAAATTAAAGCGCAGAGATGCGAACTTTAGCAGGAATTCACGGTCATTCGTCGTCCGCTGCGACGCCTCCACAACTGGAAGAGTAAGATTTTTCGTTTCTTTTGTTTTATATTCCTTGTTTGGTGAACTGGTTTAACTAGGTTTTGGATTGGACAGATTACGCAGGCGGAATTCACGGAAATGGCTTGGCAGGCAATTGTGTCGTCGCCAGAATTGGCCAAGGAGAATAAACATCAGATAGTGGAGACAGAGCATTTGATGAAGGCGCTTTTGGAGCAGAAGAACGGGCTTGCTCGTCGGATATTCTCCAAAGCCGGTGTGGATAATACTCGACTTCTTGAAGCTACTGATAAGTACATTCAACGTCAACCCAAGGTAGTTTGACTATTATATTGATTTTGCTTGTTAGGTTGAGTCCTTTTGTCTGAATTGCTTGAGTAGGATTTTTTTTTTCTGTTTAAATTGATTTAATTTGGATTGTCTAATTGTTCCTTTGGTATCTAATATCTTCTTGATAGATTTAAACTTAGCCATTTCCTTATTTTGTTATCAGACGGTTCGGTAGAAGTGGTTGCAGTTTGTTTAAGGAAGTTGTGTTTTGTCCAGAAAATGTGGTGCTAGGATTTGTATGCAGTTTCCTTTTTTCTTGATATAGTGAAGAAACAATAATAAGTTATTACTTTTACTTTCAGAAGTTGTCCTCATAATGGCGTAATGCAGTGGTGGCTTAGTGTACAGCTATAATTTTTGGAGTGATTTTAGCAAGAGAACATCATATGTGTCAACTTGTATCTAAGATTTTTTAATCTAGTTTATAAATTTCGCAAACATACCAGGTTCTTGGTGATTCAGTTGGATCAATGCTTGGACGAGATTTGGAAGGTCTAATACAGCGAGCCAGGGAGTACAAGAAAGAGTTTGGTGACTCATTTGTCTCAGTGGAGCATTTAGTTCTTGGTTTTACACAAGATAAACGGTTTGGAAAACAGTTATTTAAGGATTTTCAACTTTCTGAGAAAAGTCTGAAAGATGCCGTTCAAGCCATAAGGGGTCACCAAACAGTTATCGACCAAGGTAAGCAGATATATGTATATATATATTAATTTATTAATTGTGTCTCATTTACTTCACTTTTGGCTTGTATTTCATTTTTTGCATTTTCTTGAGAATGGAACTTGTGTATTGTAACATGTTTGATTCCCTTGCTCGTATGAAGTTCTCGTTTGTACTCCTATGGTTGATTGGTACTTCCATCTGAGTTTTCTTAGGTACTAGCATCACACTTGAGTAAATAAATTCTGTAATCCATAACATGGATCCACTCTAAAATAAAGTTCAACAAATAGAGCCTCAGCTATTTATGTAGGCGGTGGCTGGACCCATTGACTCTCTAAAAAATTAGGATTATAGGTGTTACAACTATAACTTTTGTTTGTATTTGGTTTTTAAAAAAAACGATTGTCATTTTCCTTTAACAGATTTAGAAAATTGGAGATACTTTGTTAATAGCTCATATTTTCATACAAGTATACATCTTTTACATACCGATCTTGATTCTTGTCAAAACTGACTGTATTCGTTTTTTCAAATTTATATAACTGTCCTATCATGGCTTCATTTAGGTCTATTGTAGCATGTAGATGTGTTTCTTGAAAATGGCTTGTGATGTTGGTTTGACGGGTTTGTTAACTTTTCATATATTTCTAGAGTTTGTACTAGTCATGTTAAACCTTGAATCTATCTATTTGTAAATCTTATCTATATAGTTTCCTCCAGATCCCGAAGGGAAGTATGAAGCCCTGGACAAATATGGAAAAGATTTAACAGCCATGGCAAAAGCAGGAAAGTTGGACCCTGTCATAGGGAGGGATGATGAAATACGTAGATGCATCCAAATTCTCTCAAGGAGAACCAAGAACAATCCTGTTCTAATTGGCGAGCCTGGAGTTGGAAAAACTGCAATCTCTGAAGGGTAAGCTCCGAGGTTTTTTCTAGCTTACACTGTTTCTAGTGGGATTACAATCTCTAGTTTTCCAGTGGTGTTGTCAGTTATTCCTCTTAACTGACATTGGTCTCTCTATGTCCGTATTCAAACTTGACATCCAACTGCCCTTTCAGTGTGTCCCTATAATGTTACCCTATATTGCAGGCTTGCACAGAGAATTGTGCAAGGAGATGTCCCTCAGGCTTTGATGAATCGCAGGGTGAGTATACAATAAAGTTGAACTAAACATGCTGCCACATGCGTTCAGTCTCTCTTCGTGATTATCCTCAATGAATGAAATACAAAATATTGAAGCCATTCTCCTTTTCTAATGCAGTTGATGTCTCTTGACATGGGATCTCTCATTGCTGGTGCAAAATATCGTGGAGAATTTGAAGATAGATTAAAGGCTGTGCTTAAGGAAGTAACTGATTCAGATGGCCATGTAATCCTTTTTATCGATGAGATTCATACAGTAGTTGGTGCAGGTGCTACCAGTGGTGCGATGGATGCTGGTAATCTCTTGAAGCCCATGCTTGGTCGTGGAGAGCTCCGGTGCATTGGTGCTACCACATTAGATGAGTTTCGTAAATATATTGAAAAAGATCCTGCCCTGGAACGCCGCTTCCAGCAAGTTTATGTTGACCAACCTACCGTAGAAGACACAGTCTCAATTCTCCGTGGACTACGTGAAAGATATGAGCTGCACCATGGTGTCCGTATTTCAGACAGTGCCCTCGTGGAAGCTGCAATTTTATCAGATCGTTATATCAGTGCGCGTTTTCTTCCGGACAAAGGTTCGCATGTGATATTGGTTTATGAATCTAAGGGATGAAATGAAGAAGATAATTTTTGTATTATAAGGCTTACTATTTTATGCTTTCCCTAACTATAGAGACTATGTATGCAATCAAAGTAGCAGAAGCACTACAACACTAAATCTACTTATTCCAATTGCAGCTATTGACCTGGTCGATGAAGCAGCTGCCAAATTGAAAATGGAGATTACTTCAAAACCAACAGCTCTGGATGAAATTAACCGTACAATTTTGAAACTAGAGATGGAAAGATTATCTCTAACAAATGATACTGACAAGGCATCAAAGGATAGGTTACATCGCCTAGAGGCGGAGCTTTCTCTCTTGAAGCATAGACAAGCGGAGCTGAATGAGCAGTGGGAACATGAAAAAACTGTCATGACAAACATACAATCTATTAAGGAAGAAGTATGTGCTTAGTTCTTAATAGTAAACGTTTTCTTGCAAATACTATCTTATTTTTCGTTTTTCATTAAGATTTTGGAGGAGCCACCATCTGAATCCTTACGAAGCTTTAACAGGTTGACAGAGTAAATGTGGAGATCCAGCAGGCTGAGCGGGAGTATGATCTCAATCGTGCAGCTGAATTGAAATATGGTAGTCTAAATTCTCTTCAGCGTCAACTAGAAACTGCAGAAAAAGAACTAGATGATTATATGAGGTCCGGAAAGTCGATGCTTAGAGAAGAAGTTACTGGTAATGATATAGCTGAGATTGTTAGTAAATGGACAGGAATTCCAGTTTCCAAACTACAACAGTCAGACAGAGAAAAACTGTTACTCTTAGAGGAAGAGCTACATAAACGTGTAGTTGGTCAAGATCCTGCTGTGAAAGCTGTAGCTGAAGCTATACAAAGATCGAGGGCAGGCCTTTCAGATCCACACCGTCCAATTGCTAGCTTTATGTTCATGGGTCCCACCGGAGTCGGGAAAACAGAGCTAGCAAAGACACTTGCTTCGTATTTATTCAACACTGAAGAAGCTCTAGTAAGAATTGATATGAGCGAGTACATGGAAAAGCAATCAGTTTCACGGTTGATAGGAGCACCTCCTGGATATGTTGGATATGAAGAAGGTGGGCAGCTAACAGAGACTGTTCGTAGAAGGCCATATTCAGTTATTTTGTTTGATGAGATAGAAAAGGCTCATTCTGATGTATTCAATGTGTTCCTTCAAATTCTTGATGATGGTAGAGTTACCGACTCACAGGGTCGTACCGTAAGTTTCACCAACACTGTCATTATTATGACTTCAAATGTTGGTTCACAATATATACTCAACACAGAGGATGATCAATTGCCCAAGGAAATGGGTTATGAAACGATAAAACGAAGGGTACTGGAGGCTGCACGATCAGTTTTCCGTCCAGAGTTCATGAATCGTGTGGATGAGTATATAGTATTCCAGCCTCTTGATCGTGATCAGATTGGCAATATTGTCAAATTACAAGTAAGTTTCTCGATTTCTTCTTCATTTTACGCCATTGCACTCATATTTGGTGTTTTCTTTATAGTGGGAAGTGAAATTAATTCGACTTATGTTTACAATGTGGCTTCACAGTTGGAAAGAGTGCAAAAGAGAATAGCAGATCGGAAGATGAAGATTGAGGTAAGTGATGGTGCAGTTCAACTTTTGGGAAGTCTTGGATACGATCCGAACTATGGAGCTAGACCAGTGAAGCGGGTAATCCAACAATATGTTGAAAACGAGCTCGCCAAGGGAATATTGAGAGGAGAGTTTAAGGATGAGGACACTATTTCTGTAGACACTGAAGTTACAGCTTTTGGCAATGGTCAGTTGCCCCAGCAGAAACTTGTCTTCAGGAGAGTGGAATCAGGTTCTTCTGAAAACAAAGAGGCTTTTTCACAAGCATTATGAGAATATATGAACCATAAAAATATTATGAAAATATATATGTGCTGGACAATGACATTTCTTACTTTGCACCCCACAAATGGCTCTGGGAGAGACAAGAACAGACACAGTAGATTCTAGTTCAGGAGATGTACAAGTTTTCAATAATAAGTTTGATTGATAGTTTTGTGAAATAACATTGTGAATTTTTCAAGTGGAAGTAACTGAAATATACCGGTAAGCGTGGATTGTGGTAAGCGTGGATTGTGTTATATTTGGTAATTTTTTTACACTTACTGCTCTGGAATAAGTTTGGTTCTAAATGTTATACGAGTTCTTAACAATTTTCATTTGTCGATTATTGAATACTACGGATTGATTTTTTTTTTTAACGCACAAGAAAACACTGCCATTGGTTTTTCAAGGCCAGCATGCTAATTTCCTGTAACGGGAGAGAGATTGTGATCTTGTAGAAAGACTTGTGGGAATAAAAAGGAGATACCAAGATTTTACTAGAATAACTCAAGTGATAACCAAAATCCTAACGAACCTAAAAATCACTTTTTCAATCGGTTCAACCAGTTCAATGTATGATGCTATCATGGTTAAATTTTTAAAAATTAATGAATCACAACATTTTTTTTTTCTTTCATAAATGTAGAAGAAACACCGTAAGTAGTAAAGATCAATTTCATGTACATAAACATTTATGTGCAATCAAAGCCATATATGAGTTTTTCAGTTATTCAATGCCACAGGGAAAAACCAAAACAGAGTGATGACATTCTCAAAATCACAATTTACTGATAACTGGAAAGCAACTTTGAGAAGGAAGAATCCATCCTTTTGCAACATGAATCATTTGTAGCCTAAATTATCTACTAATCAACAGTTGTAATGTTTGCCTAAACAGAAGGGTTAAAAGAACTAAATGCCAATTTGCAGAATACAAATGCTGCAACAACTTATTCCAATCCAATCCAATCCAATATGCATTAAATAACCACCTCTGGTCTTTTCTAATCAACATTTTTTGGTAAGTTTTGGAGCATCAAAGCCCGAGTTTTTCCATCGGGTCTGAGGCCAATCTCATGCATTTTCACATACAATTTTCTCGCCAAATCAGTCTTCTTTCTCAAACACATTCCTTGAATAGCAGCATTATATATAGACCCATTTGGTGCATGCTGCAACATAACAAATAACATCCGCAAGTTAGAGATAATTCTTTATGAACAATGAACACAAATAGGAAACAATAACATAAAGAGATAATAGTTGAAAACTTACATTTAAAATTTCCTCGACTTCATGCCAAAGCGAACCCCAAATACAAACTCTTATCAACGACAACAAAGTGAATATATCCGGAGACTGTTTCTGCTGAACCATATGCTTATAAACTTGCAAGGCAACCTTTGGCTTCCTCGAAGCCTCACAAGCTCCAATAACAAGATTATATGATGTAACCGAAACACGAAATTCGGAAGCTTCCATTTCCCAAAGAAGTTGCATTGCTTTTTCCCATAGCCCAAGCCTCTGGCAAGACATCAAACATGTATTATATAGATGCAAATTCAAGCAAGTACTATGCTCTTTTCTGATGCTTTCAAAGAGCCTAATAGCATCAGCATGTTTATTTGCTCTGTTCAATGCCACGAGAAGTGCATTCCAAGTGTACGAGTCAGGTTCATAGCCTAATGATTTCATGAAACCGTAAACTTTGAATGCAAGATCAACCTTAGCTGCTTTTCCAAGTGAAATGATTAAAGCATTACAAGCTATTAAACTTGGCTTTATCTCCCTGTTTAACATACTTTGCATGATATTTAGCGCCATATCCCACTTCCCTTCCCTAGTGCAAGCACCAATTATAGCTTCCATAGTATCTTCATCTGGGCTTAATCCATTTTGAACCATTTCGTGGTACGCATCGAGAGCTAGTTCATTTTGACTACTTCGAACAAATATGCAAACTAATAACCGATAAGTGATTTCTGTTCCTATAAGGCCATTATCTTTCAAACTTCTCCAAATTCTCTCAACCTGATCCCCATCGTTCATTTTTCCAAACATTGCTATCATCGTGTTATAAACGATTGTATCCATATATTTCTTGGTTTCATAGTCCCTTTCAGCTTCTTCAAATATACTCAATGCTGCATCACAATCATGAACATTTGCAACTGCTTTTAGAATCAAGCTAAAAGTGTGGCCAGTGATGATCTCATTTGCCTTCATAAAATCAAATATTTTCAAGGCATCATCGAGTCTTCCATTCCTTAGGAGACACGAGAGAAGTGAATTACAAGAATGTGAATTAGGCAGCAGACTAGAATGCTCCATTGACCTGTATAATGCTAATGCACTCCTAACTTTATTTGCTCTGCTGAGCTTTAAAAGCCTTCTTGATAATATTTCTACATCCCTCTCCTCCAAGTAATATATCTCGTCTTCAGTCTCGTCATTGGTTTTCAAATAAACATTTGAAGATTTATTTACATGGTTTTGATTTTCCGAATCTTGATCAGCCAAACTACCCCAAGCTGGCAATATCTGCTTCGAATAATTTTTACTAAAATCTTCATTTTCTTTCACAAAAGGTAGTATTTCTTCTTCACAAACTGACTCAAGTCTAGCAACCTTACTAGGAAAGACACGAGGATTATCGTTTTTTATCGGCTTCGACAACAAAAAGGTCTCCCGGACCCTCGGTTTTGCAGTTCGAAACAGTGGTCTTGACCCCTCAGCTAAAGCCACCACAGCAAAGCAGGGCCGGCCTGACATATAACGGGGCCCTAGGCGATATTTAAAATCGGGGCCCTCTGTTACAAATTAGCTAATACTTTTTAGATTCAATGGTAATATATTTTTATGACATTTCATTCTTAAACTTTCTCTTAACAAAAGCAATATATATATATTTGAAAATTCAAGTATCGTGAATTTAGTTATATAACAAATGCACACAAATATAAATTGTTAAGTATCATATGAATTAATGCAGCATAAGAAAATTCAACCAATTACATTAAACTCCATAGACATCTTATATTATATACATAACACAAGCTTTTTTTTCTCTCAAGGTCTGAATCCTTAAACTTGAAAATTTCAAAATAACTTGGCTGAGCTTGCAAATTCACTCATCATTGAATAGGTTTCTTTAGTTCAAATCCAAGCATTCATAACAACTTAAATTTTATCAATATGCTTATTTTTAAATAAATGGCTACAATATGGAACATGGTTAAGAAGTTAGTATTCGGTAAGATAAAAGAAAGATAACATTTATTGAATTCAAATACTTTTTAACTTTTTTTTCTTTTGGGTAAATAGATTGAATATGAAAGTATAATATTTCTGCTCACGCTACTATCTTAGGTAGGGCTGTGCAAATGGTAGAACCGAACAGTACCAAATTTCGTTATACCGGCTGGTTTGGTATTTTGAAATCTCGTACCCTTTGCCAAACAGAAATTTTCGGTTTGGTTCAGTAAATTACAGATTCAGTACGCTTCAATTTGATTCGGTCCAAAAAAAACCGAAAAATTATTGAATAAAAAATTATTTGTCTTGAATTATGTAAAAAATAATATGCTTCCTACCACTCTAACCACTAACCATCCAATGAAGTTGAAAAGAAATTATAAAGAATACATTAGAGACCCCCTAGCATCAGTCCCCTCTCCAAAAATTACTTTAGCATCATTCAAGTTTTGGGTTTTAAATGCGCAATTAGAACCCAATTTATTAAGAGAAAATCAGAAATGAATAAAATTGGGCATTTAGAATTTGAACAGTACCTCTGTAAATTACAAACCTGGGCGCAGAGAGAGATGGTGGAGGCGCGATGGGGGTAGGTGATGCGGCGGCACGGTGGGGTTAAGAATTGATGAAGAAGAAGAAGAAGATTTGGGTTTAGCTCTTGGGCAGTCCATTGAAGAAGTGAGAACGCTGTCTTAACCTGTTAAGAATTGGGAATTTAATAGTAAAAAGAAAAGGGTATATCGGATCGGTTGGCTTTTTACATCAGTGTATTGTTTACAGTATAGTGCACAACACTAATATCTAGTCTAATTTATTGTCGTCGTGTAATATAATTCAACTATACTAATTTTTTATATCTAGTCTGACACGGTAGTTTTTAAATTTGTACAGTACAAAAAATCGAGCTATTTGGTTGGATTATCAACCAATTTAGTCCGCTATAAAAAAAAAAAAAAAAAAAACGAAAAGTATATGTAGTTTGAGTATTTTTTATAATAAATTAATATTAAAAATTGTAGCTTGATTCAAACTCATTGAATCTAAGTTACATCAAATTCTAATTTATTAATGAAAAACAATAATATTATAATATTTTTTTTTTCCAAAATAATAAGGCACAATAAAATAAAATCACTTGTACTATGAATTATCATATTCTTCCTCCATTTTTATTCACTTTTGAGGATTGAAGATGAATTTTAAGAATTATAATAAACAGCCAATTTTTTTTAAATAAAAGTCCCAAAATACCCTTTTAATCAACTAAACATAGCATTAATAAGAAGGGTAAAATTGATATAAAAAATTAATTCTACATTTAAATTCTAAAACAATAAATAAAAAACCGGATAGAGTAATCTTCATCATTTGACACCAATAATATGAATTAATCATTTCAACATAAATTAGATCAACGGATCTTACATAACAAACACAAAGAGAATTTCAATGGAATATGCAATTTTAATAGAAAAGTTAATTTGATAGATTAAATTTATTTTAATGTCGCGCTACGATCATTGTCCAACGCATCTTAACCAATACATGACGCATTAATGTTTTTATAATATGATGCAGGTAAAAGGGGGGAGACAGAGCAGAAATATATATTAGTCCAGATATTTAGGACATTTTTTTTGTATATACATGGTTCTAGATTATTAAAAAAAACGTTCTAGACAAGTATATATGAAAAGCCTCTACAGCATCATTTTAGACATTAGATCAAGTTGGACCTTATTTTAAAATTTCCATTATTACATCTTATTTGACCAAAAAAAAAAAAAATTCAGAGATACATTTACAATAACAAACAAAATAATTGAGGCCCTCTATATATGGGGCCTAGGCGACAGCCTAAGAGGCCGTTTGGCCGAGCGGTGGAACAACGTTTTGTATATCAAACGTGTATATGGACTGTTTGGCCGCCACCGAGATTCTGAAATTGACGATGCAAAACGGGAGAACCCCACGTTCAAGCAAAGCTGCTCTTTAGCTGCTTTTGGCAGCGCAACTTTGCAAAAATAATATTTTCTCAATTTTGTCCCTCAATTATCCAACGGCCGGCCACGCATTCACATCATTGTACACATGTCTCTCTTTCATTTTTCAATCTTTTGACTTTTAATTCCTGAACCTATCAAATAGCTATGTTAGTATAATTTTTTTTTAATTTGTTTTCTTGTCTTGTTTCATAAACAAATGTGTTCAAAAGCACATTTTCAAGTAAAATATATTTTTTTATTTACTCTAATTTTTTTTAATAATCTACTTCATTTTCTTTTAAAAATTGTTTTTACGTTTAATGCAATAGCTATCTAATTGTGTAATTATTTTATAAACGAGGTTAGTTTTGTAAATTTGATCAAAATTTAAAATTCTAAAAGCAACTTTGAAATGGTGTATCCAAACGTTTAATTGATTTTCCTATAATCAATTACTCTATAATTGATTTTGCTATAATTGATTATAGTATAATCAATTCTATGACAGCTAGGCCAAACTCACCCTAAATTGCCTAGCTATAGGGCGGCCTTGCAGCAAAGCCAACATTTTTTTTGGAGCAGCTTGTTTTAACTTTTAATCCCAAATCAATATATGCACAACAACTAATACACTGAAATGAGATTCTAAAATCATGTCTTCTTGAACAGCAATACCAGTGGTTTTGGTGGCTATACCCAAAAGTGGAAATAGAACTTGCTAATGGACTATTCAGAACCTCTACCATTATCATATTCAATTAAAAGACAAAAAGATACAATTTTTATTGCCGCTAACGAAACTAGTAATATTTAATACATGAATTCATTAATTTGAAGAAATGGTTCTGGACAACTAAAAGTTGTAAGCATAAAAAACTTCTTTCCTGATTTAACAAAGACTAAATTCTTGAATTGTGCCAAAATTAGTTAAGATTACACCCTGGTTTAAAAGATTACAAAGATAAGAAGGAAATAATGAAATTTTACCTCGATAAGGTTGATGAAATTTAAGTAGAAATCAACTGAGAGCTTAATTCATATAAGGAAAACAAACAGCGGTAAAAAAATCTTTACTCCATAGAGAGAACGAAGAGGTGGGGTGAGAGTGATGAAGAAGCTGAGGAAAAAGTAAAAATTAGAGCAACGAAAAGGAAGGGGTTCTCTGCATCTACAATTAAGGCAGTATTATTATTAACTATAGATTATTCCCACAAAAAAGAAAAAGAAAAAGAAAAAAGGTCATCGAGTTTTTGCATGATAAAAAGTTTTTAAGTTAAATATCTAAGCGTGAATGGTACAGATTTGTTCAAGGATTATAAAAAAAATATTCAAAGATAAAGTTATTGCATTGGTTGAATATTTATTTAATAAATATTTTTGCAGTAAAAGAGAAAAACAAAAAATAGTACTAGACGAGGTGGCAATAAATTTTCTCGGATTATTTTATCTTTTTTACTGCAAAAATATTTATTATATTTTATACCAACGTCAGTTAATTAGTACAAAATATAGAAAACAATTTTGAAATTAAATATACTTTGTCAAAATTTAGAAACTAGTACTAACGAGGTGGCAATAAAAAAAAATAGCAACCAGTCAAGGTTTATTATAATTAGTTCAATAAAATTCTTATGACCTCTTAATTTAAAAAAAAAAAAAAAAAAAAAAAAAAAAAAAACTACTTAAAGGTGGCAAATGAGTGAAATGGTCTGTTGGGATAACCTTTACGATTTTTTTTAATTTTTTTAAATTCAGAAAGTAGTAATTGACACAAACTTAGGATTCATTTATGATAAATTAATTTAGGCCATAAGCCAATCCACCTTCTCGAGACAAGTGTTTTAGCTCCAACTCTTCCTATAGGACATTTTTAACTTTTATTTTAAGGGGAAGAGTTGGTAGATTCATTATTGTGTTGTGCATTTATTTATTATGTTATGATATGAAAAACAACTCACTCGGCTCAGGTAATAAAAAATCATGCCCAACCCAACAACATTCCTCCTTTGCTTTTTGATAAAGAAGATGGAATTATCAGAAAAAAAAAAAAGATGGAATTCTATTAAAATTGAACCACCCTATTTAGGTCAAGAACCATATAGGAGTTCACAATGTGAAAAATAATAGTACACCACTTTAATACGGTAGTAAATTCTGAAGATCATACAATATACAAACAAATCCACACTTTACAAGAACAACACCTAAGGAACTAAATCATCATCCATATATCACTCCTCCGTAGCTTCATCTGAATCAGACAAAGGCAACAAAGTACAAATCCCAAGTACATGTCCATTAAGGCACACATAATACTCGATACAATCTTCGTAAGCACCCAACCTACAGCTAGCACTCGACAACGGTACCATCTTCGCTGCCAACATATTCCACAGCTTCGCCTTACAATACGGACACACCTCTGTTGGATGAAACGGAGCACTTCTCGTTATCAACATCTTCCTAACCTTAGAATTCCCAAACGATTTAAATATCCCACGGAAAAAACCCACATCCCCTTCCTCCCCTTGGTCCAGATGCTCGCATGGATCAGACATGTATAAAACATCCGTTCTGCAGTTTGGTAATAAGAAGCTATTACCCGATGTCCTAGAGAATCGTGTCCTGTAAACAAAGTGGCCAGGGATTTGAGTACTTGTGAATAAGCCGTCTTTCTTGTTACCGGAACAATATATGAGTAGCTTGCCTAGAGCTCTCCAGTTACCGTCTATGCTGTGAATTCCACTTGATTGTAAGTCGAGCATCATTTTTGGAGCTCGTGTCATGCAGAATTCTTTCCAAAGGACTCGTTTGGCGAGATCGTCAAACCATTTGCATGCACAAGAAAGTGACGCGATTGATTTTGGATTCCAGTTTAGATTGTTGAAGACTAGGAATATGGCTTCTTCTGTGAGGTGTCCTTTTGTACACACACAAGTTGATGAGTGTGTGCACCTGTGTTTCTTTGTGAGAATGATTGTCATTATATCACCTGGTAATTTGAACAACAAGAATGATTAATGTCTTTGTTTTACGCCTGAAAATTTCAGAGGAACCCTTTATTATCAAACAAGCCAATGGTAATGGTTTACATATAAGTCCTGAACTGTTATATAAACCAAGGAAACAAGATATATAGATAGATGAAGCCTAATACAAAACAATGTCAAAGTGAAGAACCATCTCAAATTCAAGGGATTGAATATGTTAAGATATGGCAATGAAACCAACATATAGAACTCCTAGATTTAGGAAGTTTGTCTGAGACTCTTGAGATATAAATTGTTGCAAAACAAGAAGGGAAGCATATGAATTAGTTTTTCTTGCATTAAATTTGTACAAGTAACATGTTTCAAGACCCAGCCCCGAGCGAAAAGGTAGCTATCTAATGAACCGATTGAACATCGCTTAGTTATTGTATGAGAGCAGCTAATAACGAAAAAGCGGGACTAAAAAAAAAAACACTATGTTACTACATATAAAGAGGAAGAACTGCAAGTTTCCAAACCACCTATCAACTCATCGACCAAAATGCACCGTGATGAAGAAATAAAGAGGACCTAGTGCATGCAACATACATGCGTGCACACACTACAAAGGCGTGTGTGAGAGAGTGTGATATTGACATTTCATTCTTCTAGTGATTAAAAATAAGAATTTCCATACATGGGTTAATTCATATTGAAACATGTAGCCTTTCTACAAGTGTCTCGATGTATAAGCACATAGACAAAACTAGGATTCTCTGTGAACACATAAGTTAAAAACCAAATTGGGTGAGAGAAAATGCATTTCCACAAACATTATAAATGAAAATTGCAGCGACTTAGTGAAGTGGGAGGAACTAGCCACCTCCGACCTCGGGTCAATACCAGTATTAACATCCTGAAAAACTTGTATGTAACAATTTCAATCAAACCCTATCTATAATGGCTGTATCGAAATCACAATTGATAATTCAAATTTAAAGGTATCAATATCCTAAAGCAAAAACCCTAAACAGTGTTAAAGAAAGTTTACCCAGTAAACTAACATGCAGTGATCAAAACACTACATTGATGGCAAAGAGTAATGCACAATCACAGTTGTTCATTATATTAGTGACTAAAATAAATATAATTTCAGAGTTCACATAATCAGGAAATTAAAAGGACTAAAATCAGCTCCAGTTTCTAAGAATTCGTCCAAGTTTACTAGAACAGGAAAACAGAAAGAGCTTGATTTCCAATAAAATTGCAAGCAACAAAATACATTAGATCAAAACAATCTTGAAATCAATACCCTGAAATTTAAACCTCAGCTCAATTTCAGCAAGTGCTCAGCTGCATGGACAAGAAAAAACCAATATTTTAGGGATTTTAATGTAATTAATTGAACAGGGCAAATCTTGATGTGGATAAAATAGAGAAACTACCTGATAGAAAACATGCAAAAATGCTGCAGATTGATACTTTCTTGATTAATTATTTCAGCCTCAGAATAAAATTGAATTTTCAGCGAGCCAAACCCAGTAAAGAAAGGGGGTTTTGGTTTTGGAGACTGGGAGTGGCATATCTAGAACAAGAAAAGCTTAAGAAATACACTAGTATATTTCTGGTGCGTGATAAAGTCACAATGCTGTTATGTTAACTTTAAAACAGACAAATCATTGTGCTTCCAAAAGTGATTTTAGTTTTGCTTGTGTGATCAGCTATTTGCTGTGGGGCTCAGCCATTGGTTTCTCATTTTTTATCTGAAAAAATATGATATTGGTATGTTCATGCATACAACTGACATTGAGATTTGTTTTCATTCGGGTGATATTGATAACTCTTACGAATTCTTGGTTTTTTGTAGCCGGTACATCAGCATGACATTTTGTTAGGTGGAATTAAGATAATAAATCAAGAAAAATTCTTGTTCATATCTTATTTAATCTAACCACTTGATAAATATATTACACTTATTTTGTGACTAATTAATTTTTTAGGAGTTTTATTCAATCTAAAAGTATGTATATTGCACTTGCCATGTAGTTATTTTAAGTTAGACCAAACCAGGTCGAGTAAGAATCTCTCGAGATAAAGCACAACAATATAAATTTGATAGTATTTTAAGAATTTTTAATTGGGTAAAAATCAAAATCAATGTTGGATCAAATCCACTCCATTGACAATCCTTAAAATTATAATTACTTTCTTGTTTGCAACAATAATTTTCTTTTAAATAAGTAACATGAAATGTGATCTCTTAACATGTATGTCTATTTTCAGTCATTTTCAATTTTGTGAAAGAACCTGCGTAATTTACAATTATAATCAACAACTTAGATAACATATGTTCAAACCAATCAAAGCCAGAGAAAATCATCTCTTTTTATTAATAAGATAAAATCACCTTTTCCTTGCACATAAAACCATTCAAGAAAAACCAGACAGTCAGTCTAGAAAACCAAACACAAACATGTCATTTTGTCAATACCAAACAAAATGAGCAATCAACAATTTACAAAAACTAAAGGAAGACAGACATCCATATGTCCAAACCTTGTAGTTTTTCCTCAATTCCTCCTCTTTCCCTTCAGTCTAAAATTCAAGAGAGAAGAAAGAAGTAACAAGCAAGCACATCTCTAAAGAATGGGTCTGATAAATTCACATCAAAACCACTAGACTCTAGACACAATGCACACGGTGCAATGAGCCTCCGAAGGCTTTTTCAATTCTAACATCTCATCAAATGTCAGTCACTCTCTATTCACAAAACACTTGGACTACTTACTGTCCTAAAATTACGCTAAACTCTCAGAAAACACTACGATGACGAGTTATTCATCATTCAATTGACAGAATGCGGAGAAGGTTTGCTCTCTTGAAGGGAAATCACGGTTTCAAAAGCTCCCACAAGGGCTTTAACCTTACTTTTCCTGCTTTCAACGAGTTTACTTGCAGTTTCTTCAATCACATTATTGAGTAAACCTCGAGCGTCTTTCTCTTGCACATCTTGGTGCTTCAAAACAACCTTTTCCGAGGAATGATCTTCGCCAGTTGACTCATCATTGACTTCAGCTTTTTTAAGTGTTTTTTTCCTCGAAGAATCTCCCTTGCCTTCATCAGCCCCAAGGGCTCTCGCCTTTCTAAATCTGAGTTTTCTTTGAGTAGTGTTGTTATCTGAATGAAGGTCCACTACATTCCCGCTTTTGAACTTTAGTTTCACAGGAGAGCGATGTGTATCTTCGGAAACAACTACCTTAGTCTTCCTTAAACTCTTGTTAGGGATCCTTTTTTTCACAGGTTTTTTAAATTCAAACTCCGACTCCATTTTGTCAGAAACAAGTTCCTCTGCGTCCCCACCACTGTATTCGGTACTCTCTTCATCTTCTTCTTCTTTGTGAGACAAATTTGAAGACTTAGAATTAGATGATGAAGATTCGTTCGATAGTGGAGAGGGCAGTGATGGGATTTCAAGGTCATCTGATATGAGTTCCACATTGTTTCCAGTTTCTACCTTGATCACATGCAAGGTTTTTTCCGGAACCTTCTCATTGCCCGATGCCCTAGTCCCAGCCCTTTTTGACGTATTCCGATCCTTCAGAGTAGATGCAAGTTTTAGACTTCCAGCTTTTCTAGTTTTAACAGACGATAAAGTAGAAGCAGAAGATTCCGGAGCTCTCTTTTCAGATGCTCTAAGTACGTTCATCTTTCTTCCAATTTCAACATCTTTGTTTCTTTCACTCGTTCCACGTATACTCTTTGAATTTCCAGAAGATGATAATGGTTTTACCTTAACTGGTTTTGAATTCTGAGGTTCCGTGTTCTTCTCGGTTCTTGAAATTTTAACCTCGGTTAAAGAACTTTTTTTTGCTGGAACCTCAACCTTTTTAGATGGCAATATTACTCCCCTCTTGGTAATTTCTGGTGAAGGGGAATTTTTAGTAGGCAATGGCTTGGAGTTTGGCAAACGAGTCTTATTATTACCAGATGAAGTATTTTGGCTTGGGAAATTTGTCTTGGTAGTAACCAAAGATGCCTTGGGTTTAGGCGTATAGGATTTGGTATCAGGAGAAGGCTTATTAAGGTCAGGTGAACCATTATTGGTATTTGTTGAAGAAATTTGCCTGACAACCTTTTCCTTGGTTTTTTTATCTGAAACTACACTCTGTACGAAATCATTAGGCAAAGATTTTGCTGTTCTTACTCGTAGGGGCTTCTTCCATGGTTTTTCTTCAAATTCATGTTTTCTTCCATATTTACAGAAATCATGGCAAGAACCAGTTGATGCTCTGAGATAATTGGGAACCTTTTTGGTTGAAGAATCTGGTTTTTCAATAGAATTTCTCATTGAACTTTCCCCAATAACATGGGAGCCAATGGAAGCTCTACGATGATTGGCATGAAGACTGCGTCCATTATTAAGAGAAACCGAACTCCCAGCAGAATTTTTGCTCACGTTCTTGCTGTCCAATTCGTTTTTTGTTGGAGTTATTAGTGAATCATCGGCCATGATCAATTGACCACGAAAGAAAATTGAAAATCCCGAAATCCTGCAAACGAAAGATGTATATTATATGAATAATGCAAATACAAAACAAATGACGATACAAGAAGAAAACAATTCGTGAAAACATTATCACAAAAGGAAATCGACTAATTTTACTATTATTACATTTCATTCAATGTTACATTTGCTGCAATATGGGTGCTGCAGTTATTAGTACTTAAAGAACTCCATGACAAGAGCCTTATGGGGATGACTTTGGCACCATATAAAAATAGAATGAGAAAGGTTTTCACAACAGATTTATTGCTGCACAAGTTCAAATAGGCATCTACATTCCATTTTAGAGAAAAATAAGTAATTTATTATGTTTTAGAAATTTATCTCTAAATATAATTCTCCAATGCCTCATTTAAAACCATTCTCGAAGCCAAAAGAATCAGTGTCGGAATGATATGACTGATGAAATATTTTCCCTTCACATATAATTATCCCAGAAGTGTAAAGAAGTGATTGCATCAAATATAATTGAAACACGAAACATGATTTTCTTCATGTCATTGGCCCCTTCACCTTAATAACCTCTAGAAAATGAAGAAGTGCCCAAACTCAATTCAAATATTGAAATCAAACTGCAGAATTGGAGAAGAGCATTCTATACCCATAAAATTCCCTTAAGCATTCAATAACATTTAACCTTAACAAATTTTCCCCATTGTTAATCCATCAATAAAGTTAAAGACTTCATAACATTTCAATGATCCAAGCAACAGAGAAAGGATAAAAAAACATAATTATAACATACCTTTTTCCTAAAGAAACCAAACTCAAATTATGAGAAGAACCCACAGAAAGGCACGCACAAAATCCACTACAAGAATTGGAAAAACGATGGAATTTAATCAATCAACCAACAATCAGAGAACCATTTTGAACAAGCCCCTGTCCAAAAACAAATAAAAAAATTTAAAAAAAAAACCTACAATTCAAACACAAGAAAAAATGGGTAAAATAATTAATCAATGGTGCATTTAATGAGAGAGGGCATAAAAGAAAACTGAAGAATACGAGTACGGCATACCTTTCCTCCTCCTTTCCCTTCTTTTTGAAGCAACCTTACTGCTTTACCACAAAGCCAAGAGAAACAAATTAAATTAAATTGAATGAGGGATATTCAAGAAACAGGATAAATAGGAGTATATCATAAAGCAAGCAATAGATTATAATAATAAGAAAGAAAAAATTCCACCTTTCTGTATTGATATATTTTCCATTATTGAAAATTTCTTTTTTAGAAAAAAATAATTAAGAGAGAGAGAGAGAGAGAGAGAGGGTCGTGCGAACGACGCCCTTTCTGTTTTGGTAACCGATTCAACTTTCCTTTCTTTTTGTGTGTGTGAGTTTGCGCGTTTTGTTTGTTGCAGAATATTTAGGGAGTTTTTGATTCATAAATTGCCGCATGATGTTCTTCACTCTTACTATGTTAAATGCAAAAACTTGGGTTTATTTTCTTTTATATTTAATTAAAACAAAATCAATTGACTCAAATGTTTTTTTTCTCTTCAAATTATAGTATGTTTTTTAAATCCACAATTTATTAAAATAATTTGGTAACCCTTTCAAATGATTTGACCCCATACGTAGAATTTTGTATTATTAAGAATAACTTATATTCTAAATTTTTATGTGAAATTTTGAGTATATAAAATTAACTTATTATGTTGTTGAAATATAGAAAACTTTCGGAATCTTATTGGGTTAACATTTTGTTTGGCATATTCTTTATCATTTGGTATGTAATTTCGGATATTCTTAACTAATTTCATAATAGATTTTCTGACATTAGCTTACAAAATAGGAAAATACGCCTGCTTTTTCGTTATCCACGAAATCCTTCCCATCAAGCATCCTTTTGAATTTTGATTTGCAGACTCATAATATTACCTTATGCCAACACAAAATCGATTGAAGAATCTAAAAATAAATTATGGTCAATGAATTTAGATTTTCTTACATATAATTTATCAAGGAAGAAAAATGATTTGAGTTATATTCCATCATTATGTCCTTAATTCTAGTAAGTTGAAACTCTTCTCTTATCAAAGAATGGACTTTCATCGTGTTTTGATTTGTTTAATACTTACTTATTTTGGTTATAGAAATTATTTCAAAACTCAATATATAATCAATTTTCATAATAATAACAATAATCAGTACATAAGTGAATTAGGAAATGATTTAATATTATACACTATCGAATTTAATATCTATATAAGATCTCCAATGTCTTCCATAATTAATATGAGATCTTGAAACTAGCGTAGAATATATATAGATATATATCATCACTTCTTTTCTTTTCTATAAGAATTTATTTGAATCATTATCAAAAAAAAAAAAAGAAGAATTTATTTGAATCTCTTCTCGACACGCTTAACTAAATTTAAAAAGCGAATCTTAGATAGTTTTGAGGTAAGGTCAGAATTATTATATTGTTGATATCTATTAATAAAATAACCAATTAATTAATTATCAGAATAGATCTAGGACGAAGATTTTCAGATTGTCACCAAATTGTTTATATATTATATGTGGATTTGTTTACAGTTCAATCTCAGTTCTCCTGCAATAAGCTTGGTTTGATTAAAAAAACTATAGTACTTTTTTAGATTTTATTCAAAGTGGAAGTTACTCAGACACACTGCTGCACATGCATGCATGCTTCAATGAATGAATATGATGATCTATATATTGCCCATGATTAAAATAGAATAAATTAAGTAAAAAATTTATTATTGTTATGTCATGTACTCATTGTTTAGTCGCTTAGAAAGAAAGACGCATAGGATTCTATTCATTCCCCTCTCTCCTTCCTTTTGTGACCCCAGAATTAATATTGTCCTAGATCGATCGATTTAATTAGTAGCATGCATGTCATCATATACTGTCATCATATGATAATAACAAAACTTAAAAGAGTGGTCACAATCCCACTAAGAGAAAGCTTTGCTGTTGCTGTTGCTGGTCCACAACAACCCATTGCTCCCGGATTGAATTTGTTCATATCTTCAAATCATTCACAAGAGAAAGAAATGGTATCCAATTTGTATTGTCATTGAGTAACAGGTTCAAAAGAATTGATAACATCTATAGATATATATGGCTAAACTGGTTGATCTCCATAGAGCTAAATATATACAACCCAAACTACTTGAAATATCTATCCAATATATCTTTTGATAGATATTAAACTTTAATGCTCAACTCGATCGTCAATTAACTAAAAATGACAAAATATAAGTAGAAACAAGCCGTGCAAGTTACGTACTTGTGCTCGGTTAACGAAAAGTAGTTAAATATTTGTTCAATTAACAATATAACCAAATTAATTCAAACAAAATTTCTAACTCAATGATAAAACCAAACAAAATCGAATAATATTTCTTGGACTATAGACAGCGTTCTTGCCCATACTAAGAGTATTGGATATTGAACTAAAAAAGAGCTAAAGTTCAATAATAATAAGGAATCTCATAAAAGTTTATTCCGATGACAAAAACCCTAGACAGCTTGCTTATGCCCTCAGGTCTGTCTGTGTTAGGATTTTTCATCTCTTTCAGGCACACAAAACAACACATTGAGGAGGTTTAGTTGGTAGATGAGATTTGTCATGTTAGGATGACCCTCCACCAAAAGCAAGAGTTGACCATCCACCACAAAATTGAAATTGAAATTGAAAGATAAACAAGCAAGAAGAAATAGACCTATACCTTAAAAACAACAGATCAAACAAAATTAATTGCTCTTACACGTAAAATAAATGTACTTTTACGTAAAATAAATGTACTTTTACGTGTCCGTCTCTTAAATTATTGATCACTATCGTAAAAGTGTTACTCAACCACATGACCGAATCCATTCAAATTCGTACAAATATTTCAAGAAGGTATGCACTTCTAGAGTTCATATGTTCACAGGAGCAGTTTACAAAAGTCTGGTTTATTAATTCCACAAATTCACAAATCACATGTTCCACTACAAAGGGAAATTATTGAAGCTAAAAATCGAGCATTAGTTTCAAACAGTATTAATAACAAAATCACAAGTATTGCACTACAGGGTACAAATCAAGTCCAGCCAACACCCGGAGCCTGGCTAGAAATACCAAAATACAAAGGAAACAAAATTGGTAGGCAGATTTTCCCCAAAAACTAAAAGATCAACAGCAAAATCACCCGAAAAGGCGAAAAGATACCTAACAAATAAATATTGTTTAGGAGCGGAGCAATTATCACACTAACTTGTACATAATAATGAGTTCCCACGAGTGAAAACACTCAGAATAGTACAGGTTTTAGCGATGCAAAGTCAGATTTTACCGAGTGCCAAGAAACTTAGAGAGGAGACACAATCACGTGATGATCTCTCTCACTATCCAATCCAAACTTGGATATGCAAAGTACAGAATGAAAAAAGATGGCAGAGCAAAAACAACTGTGATGAGTATGTACAGGGCCAATATAGCTGCACTCGCGGGTATTGCATACAAAATGATTAGAAGAAACATGATCACCAGTGGGAACTTTGCTGTAAGATGAACAAAGAAAACGAGGGACTTTCTGAGGGACAAATGCAGTCTTTCAACGGTAAGATAACTGTTAATGTGATTACCATCATGACTTGAATCTAATTGTTCAGGATGATTAATACAATGCCCCCTCCTGAGGTTATTCCCAACATAGCTTCCTTGAGCTTTCGTGCTTGATGGCCAAACTGCCTGATGATCCCCACATGTGGTGGAATGTGATTTGAGTCTATCGCCGTTCATGCTCTCAAGCATCCAGAGAAGGAAGAAGTTTTTACGAGGAAATTTCAGGTTCCCTCTGTAAATAAGACGGAGTGACAAGAGACTGCACCAGGGGCAGGATATGAAGAGCGGAAGTTGAAGAGGTAAAGTAGGAAACTTTACTACAGCCCATTGTAGTCCCAAAATGCAGTTCTTACATAATGTATGTCCACACCACAAAACATAGGGTATGTTTTCGACAAGGTTGAAGGATTCCCAGCATATTGGGCATTCCAGGCCCTCGTCTTTGCTAGCTGTAGAAACTTCATCGTCTGAGCAATCCATTGAATCTTGTGTTGGCTTCAATTTATCACTCTTTGGCCCCATACTTCCAGCTATAAAATTAGATGCTAAATTCCACATCTTGCAACTAGCAAGGACCCCTACAAGATGAACATTTCACATCTACACTGCAGAGACTCCAGCTCCTGATACAGTCATTGAGAAACAGATAAAGCTATTATACAATTCACTGCAGCTCATTGCCCCTTAAAACATAATCTTCCTGTTTTAAAAGATGCTTAATTTCAACTTCATAAGGAAATACAGAGTGAGTGCGTATTCAACATCAAGGAATTTCCAAACTTTAATATAACTTCTCACATTAGAATGCTACATAATATCCCATTGTTGAAACCGGAACTATTCAGAATAATCCAGATGAAAATCATGTTACCACGGTTTGTGTTTTTCCTTTTCATATGGATCCAAATGAAGCCTGTATGAAAAGAGTTGTGTACTGCCAAACTTGGGGGAAAAAAAAAAAGAAAAAAAAAGGAGTCCAATGAAATATAAACTAATGGTTTAGAATACTTATATAACAGATCCCACCGTAGAACCCTAACTTGTACAATTACTAAAAAACTACACCTTATGGTTCCTCATACGGATCTTTCAGAACGTAAGTTCCACAAACAAACACATCAAATTATCAATCATTCACAAACCCCAGTTATATTAGTTGTTTTCACTAATTAACCTCGAACAACTGAAAATTATAAAGATAGTGGTACAATAGAACAATATAAAACTAAAATCCACAAACTTCAGCCTAATGAATAACATAAAAACACTACCAAATTCATTAAATATAATAAATATTCATGAATCCAAAAAGCAGTAAAAAGGAAGATTGAGAAATGATCGATTTACCATTTGATCCGGGCGAGATCAGAGTGAGAGAAGAGGTGCCGCTACTGTGTGTATGTGGCTGAGTTTCAACTAACCTCAACTGCATTTTACCTTCGCCCAGTCAGATTTTGTATTATCGGGTCGGGTTCACGAATTCCGGTTCTACCATGCCCATTTTAATTTGTTATTACGAAGATTATGTATTGTCTTAGCCCAATTGATGCCCAACACGTTAGTTAAATACTCTTAAGTCTTAACACATTAATTTATATATATTTGGTTTTCTAATATTTGTTTAATACTATTGTCTTTAAATTTCTTCTCAACTCTATTACTAAATTTTGTAATTCTGGAACTAATCTACAAAGTATTATTAATAAGATACTTCCAAAATTTAAATCATCATTTTAAGTATATTATAATTTTATTCTTATATATATACTTTATTTTTTTTTCTCCAAGAGTTTAATTTATTTCAAAAAGCGTCAGATACATAAGCTCTTTCTACTATATCAATTACATGTTATATATATAAACGCTTTCCTTATTTGAATATTTTCCTTTCTTTTTTTCCCGAAAGCTATATGGGTGATTCAAATAAAAAATTGTGGCAACAAGATTACGGATTAACATAGAAGATAATATATATTATTTAATTCTTTAATAGTGTATGTAGATAAAGAGATTGTTCAATATTTTGATATAATAATGTAGATGAACTTAATGCTATGAGAGTACATATTTAGGATGCAAAGTGAAATTTAGATTTATGATATTCTTATTTACACGTATGTCCTATTCTTTTTTCAATTTGCTTAATATTCTTACGTTGTATAATTGTTCATCCCATTTCGTAGAACTAGTTTATATATTTCACAATAAACGTGTAAGTATATAAAAAATGACTAATTTTTATCAATAATTATTTAAATATTTTTTCGTAGATGGTTTTACTAAGAATATTAGTGATATTTTTTCAACTTAAACTCGCCCCTCAATTTGAAATTATGGCTCCACCTTGCAAAATATTGATAAACAGTGCCATCAAATTTATAACGATGATTATGATCTATAGTGGCACCATGCTTAATAACATGTTAAAGAAAATATCACAAATTATTAATATAGTCATATTTTTGAAAAAAATCACAAACTATATATGTTAATTTTACTGATTACTGACATTTTTATATTATAGTGATATTTTATAATGTTAATTTTAACTATAATTATGACATTGATACATATAGCCACACCGCTACAAGTGACACTTTGTTAGTGACATTTTCTAAACTGTCACTTGTAACGGTGTGGCTAAAAGTTAAACGTCACTATCATCAATAGGGAATCAAAATCGGGAATTTGATTTTTGAAATCAAATGAGTCAATTTTTCACTAACAAGATGTAACATTATAAAATGCCATAATAATATTAAAATATCACTAAATAGTATATTTAACATTTATAATTCCTGACATTTTTAAAAAATGTAACTGCATTAATTTTTTCTCACATTTTTTTAGAATATCATCAAACTTGATGCCACCAAAGATATTTTTGCTGTAGTACTATACATTGATACAATTTTTAAGGATGCATACAACCGTCCACAATTTTGAAGAGACTTGAATTTATGTAGGTGAACATGCATTTTGAAATTGTACTACCACATGCAGTATGTGGTCAAATTATAAATCTTGCTTAAATCTCACCAAAGCTTGGATTTATATCATATTCTATAATTATTAATTTTACTATTAAAACTAAGTAAGTACTTAAACAATCACTTTTCCCAGCAATAATTGGGTATTTGGGTTGGATGGTTTGCAGTTCTATAGTTAGGCCATCTCTAATGGTTTCCCGGGGTCATTCCCAGGCTAGCCTCAGGGGCAGCCTGCGAGCCAGCCCGGACTCTAGATGATCATCTTCAGTGGTGGTCTCCAGCACTCAATTTCTTCAAAAAAAATTTCTTCCCCACTCTCACCATTATAATAATTATTTTTCAGATTATTTAATATTGATATTAATAATAATATTAATGATAGAATAATAATAATAATAATTATTATTTTAATAATATAATTAATTTTATTTTATTCTAACATTAACAAATATATTAATAAAATTATTTATAAAATTTTATTAGTAGTTTTTAAATAGAAAAAACAATTAAAACTATTTTTAATGTTACTATTATTAAAACATTAATAATTAGAATTATAATCAAATTTAAAAAAATAATATTTAGTTTTATTCTAAAATTAACAAATATACTAACAAATTATTAATAAAATTTAATTACTATTTTTTAAATAAAAGAAATAATTAAAACAATTTTTAATGTTGTTATTATTATTAAACCATTGTAAATTGGAATTGTAATTAAAATAAATATTAATAATATTTTAATTTTATTCTAATATTAACAAATTAAAATAAATATTACAAATTTTATTCTAATATTAACAATTATTACAAATATAACACAATTAAAACTATTTTATTACATTTAAAACAATTTACATATTAAAACAAAAACAAACAAAAAAATGGACCAATCAGGTGGTGCCAAGTGGTGTCACCGTCACAATACTCTCCCCTATTTCTTCCTTCTCCCTCACGTCCAGCCCGTTCTCCTCTCCATTTCGTCCCGAGACCGCCGCCCCGCCCCACCATTGGAGACTGCCTCCAAGCCCAACCCGGCCCTCACACGCGCCCCGAGCCCATAATTGGAGATGCCCTTAGAAGGAAAAACTGTAGCCCATGTCAATTTATTTCGTGAAAGCATCGACGCTTGATTTGAAGTACTAATTTGTTTGTTTTTAAAATTTAGAAAAGTAAAAAAGAAAAAAGAAAGAAATTTGGACGTACGTATAATTTATGAGGTGTACGGCATCAAATTGACCACTCTGTTTCAAAGTACAAGCCCCACAGAACCAACAGCCAATTGCGTTCCATCTGTTTGTCATCTACTTTATCCTTCCATGCACGGCAAACTAACTAATTTATTACTCCTACTAGTATAATATTCACTTTCTAAAATAAATACTCCTATATTCCGCTTGAAGACAAAACATTTTTACTACTCCTATAAGATATGTAAGAGTTTTCAGTCACTTTTCACAGCTTCTAGAATCCTTGCTCAATTTTGAATTATTGAATTAGTTTTAGGGGTGTTTGCAATTTCTTAAGAAAACAAGAGCAATTACCTGTATTCAACTTAAGCCATAAGCCAAAAGCAGCCGCCTACCTGCTTTTAACTTCTCATGGCATATTAATTCGTAAATATTTTGGGAGACTAAAACCTGCTAATTCTTTTGAAATCACCCAAAGGTGATATTTTTGAGTTTCTTGGCATATTTTCTAGGTTATAAACACTAAATATTTTTTTTTTCCACAACTTTTCTTCTTTTTAGATTCTCAGATAATTAGATTTAAATAAATGCACAATTCATGATCCCCTAAAGTTGACATGCACTTGTTTGGGCAACTTTAACGTTATAAGTAAATTAAACGGGGATGTAAATTCATATCTATCTTTGTTCTAAGTTCAAAGATGAACTACTTAATACTAATATTAAACTAAAGGAAAATCCTCATTAATTAGTGGAAGTTGAACTCATAATTTTTTGGTCCTAGTTCAGTGATCACCACTAGGCCACGACCTCATTGACATTAATTTCTCAATTACAGGGTACTAATTTTGAAGTCTCAATTTTTTGATCAGTCTTCCATTGAATTTGTCTGCCTATTTGTAAATTTTAAAATCTGAATTTCCCGTTTATTTGAATAATTTCCTTTTACCGTAATAATAGATAATTTCACTTATATTTTGGTTTTCCTCCCAATGGAATTAACTATGTATATCTCTTCTTGAATGATATCCGATCCATAAAATTAGGCCACAATATTTCAAATAATGTTGAAGAATCTTCTAGTATAGATAAATTAATATATTAATAGTATTAGTATGAAAATTGATTGAAGTTAAACAGCCCACATGTACATCACAATCTGAACGGGTACACAATCCATCAAATGATAATACATGACAAAATTATGGGCCTAGCTTCACCACTAAAAACATAATATATAACAGGAAATTTTGGATATTTTTTTAGCTTCACATGATCATTGAAGGAACATTGATTTTTCTATTTTATAATGTATATATCATCGGAAATTCTAGATTGAAACCTGGAAAAATAATTCATGGTATCCGTCCTGGTATAATAAACATTCCTTTTAAAATGAAGTATGATTCACATGTATTGAATCCATACTAAAGGTATTATTGTTTTAATGTCTTTTTGTTGTATAATTGATAAATTATTGAAGTTGGTACTATTATAATGAAGGACATGACGAATCATTAATTATATAATATATATATATATATATATATATATATATATATATATATATAGGTCACTTTATACATGATTGATGTCTATTATTATTCTATATACATGAATATATATTACGCAATCCTAATTAAATTTCTGCTTTTTCATGAAATATATATCATGAAGGTTAACCAAAAATTCATCTCCACGAAGTCCCAACCATGGGCCAGTCCATTTAGTTTAAGTTCTAAACGATTTTAAACTGTCATTAATTTGACCACTTATTATTTCAATAATCTCATATCATGTGGTAGCTATTGAAACCAAATAGTAGTCTAGACTCAAGTATATGTGTATGTGGATGGGTTTTGGCGCAAAAATTCTTTTAAATGAGTTTTCGCCAAACTCATTAAATCATTAAAATTATATTTAGAAATGCACACTCAAATTCTTCAAACCTATAAAATATTGATTTGACATCTACCATCTACTTTTTTCCTCAAATCTCACTATAAAAAAGACATTGATTTGAATTAAAATTACTATCTACTTTTTTTCCTAAACCCCAACATTTAAACCCAGTCCAAGTGGGGTTTCAACTTCTTCAAACCACAAAACTCCATCCAAATGAGGTTTCAAAGGTTTCACCAAAACCACTCAAACCATTTTTTTTTTTAAATCGAGACTCGTGAAACCGAGCCAAATCCATCCAAATAGACACTTTTGATCATGCTAAAAATTTATCATTCCATAATCCCCTTAAATATATAGACAATTGCCTCGGCTGCTATAATGGCATTATTTATACACCAGCTTAATGATCTTTACAATGTTGGTGTCTAACAATCTGTGTATTTAAATATTTCGATGTTACACAAAAAATAGTGAGAAATACTTACTTGTATTGAAACGAAAGATCACTTCATCAATCTTTACGTAAAAAACAAGGAAATTAGACTGAGGCTTGCCGAAACAAATTTCCTTAAGACAATATTTTCGGGGCTGCCACGGTGCATACAGATTGATTCCCGGTAGTCTCCCAAGATACAACAGTTTGTTGTTCATTATTTGCACAAATAATGAACCCACGGCGAACCGAAGCAAATAGAAAATTCGACATATATTTAAACTAGAGAAGAGAGTAATTCTTTTTTATTATAATTTCCTTGTTTTTTACGTAAAGATTGAAGTGATCTTTGGTTTCAATACAAGTAAGTATTTCTCACTATTTTTTGTGTAACATCGAAATATTTAAGTACACAGATTGTTAGACACCAACATACAAAGGATCAATTCGCGCGAGTTTCTAATAACAATTAATTGCACCGTAAGTGTTCTAGCTTGGAAAAACAACAATATTGATTTTGAAGCTCGAATGAAAATAAATCAGATGAATTTATAGGAAAATTTGCATGAGAATTTGTTCATATAACTCTATTTTGTTTGCACTAAACATTGAATAATTTCATGCAAGACGAATTTCACCATTAAGTCAAATAGACCTAACCAACCATATATATTTTTGATAAGCATAAGAATCGGCACGCGAAAATTCTGCATAAAAAAGACTACTACAAGGATCAATTTCATGATTTGAATGAACAAGGTGCAAGGGGTTTATTTATATATGCAACATACATTTTATGAAGGATATAAAATTGGAAATTTACAATTCAAACTACACATATTCTTAATTAACGTAGATTGCAAGTGGTAAGTGTGCAATGATAAAATATGCAACATTAAGGGGTTTTGCGCAACAAAAATAACATGTGGAGGAGTTTCATGGATTTAATATGGACAAGAATAATAATTTCAGCATTAATTTTCGATATTTAATATATATTTCATGGTCCCCTTATTTTTCTTCTTTTGCTTTTTGAGGTGGGATGGGGTGAGGTGGATACAAGTTGGCATGCTGCAGATGAATGAAAGATATATTTATCGGGTTGTTTAATTAATTTGATGTTCTTATGAATTCATCATCCTCGTCCTTCAGGACCACTCAAAGCTGGGCCAACTGGCTTAGCCCAAGTAATTTCAGTGGTCCTCCTGATCATGTCCTTGAATGAAAGTGCAAGTTACATATAACCATATATAGCTACCTACTACTCTTTTGGCCAAATGAAATATACAATTATACATGTACATATTAATTGGTTCTACGTATTATAGCTTAATTTGTTGTCTTGTATATTATATCTTCAGTCCAATAGTTTACGTCTATGGCCGGATTTCATTAATTGTTCAAATATATGCTTTAAAATTTTCACATATTTTTTACTTTGGAATTAAGCTCGAAAAGGTTGGCATGATGGGCGATCGAGAAGCTCTTGCTTTGATATTTATAAACTTTACGAGTTCGGAGAGATATTTTTTGCTTGGTGGTCGATCTTTGGATTTGTAGAGTATATATATATTCCCCAAACAATTCTGGAAAAATATATTATTTCCAGTATGTGCATATAAATTGAGAAATGTACATCAGTACATGTAAGTCTACACAAATATTAAATTAAAAATAAGTTTTCAGTATATATATATATATGATCGATAGATATAATCGAAACGAAATTTTGATCAATGGGTAAATACCTAATTAGCATAGAACATTGATGTATACCGCTGCCTTACCTTAACCCAAAATGAAATTATTTTTATGCTAAAAAGAAGAGATAATTATTAGGTAGACGAAATAAAGGCAACTATCTTTGGCTATTTCTTAATCAATTTTGGAATGCTGATGAAATAACCGTTGACATATATATATGGGGGGCAGAACTGATGCCAATCCAGTCTAACCTAATCCAAACACTAGTTTGTAATTTTACGGAATATATTGAATTGAGTTTGAGTTAGATTAGGATTTAATGATGGTCGAAATTAATTAATAAAACTAAGTTAACAAAAAATCAAGTCAATAAACGAACATAATTAATAAATTAAATTATATTAACATACAATAACAACACAATTCAACCAGGATATGACCATACTCGACTGTTTCTTATATTTATGAATATGTATGTTCTATAATGGTTCTTAATTAATACTAAAAATATATTTAAATATAAAGATAAATTCATATACGTACAGGATTGTTAAATGCTCAAATATTATTGCTTATATGTAATATGTTGATATAAATGAAAACACATTTTCTTAGAATTAATGTTTTTAAATATTTAATCAAACAAAATATACTATAACATTTAGAAGCTAAAACCAAGTTCACGGCCCGGGCGACCTAATTCATCCCAATTTGATCCACCTAGCTTAGAACTGATAAGCTTACTTTTTCACCTTAGCAATTCCGACCTATCTCACTACTCTTCCCAATTTATTAACACCTATTTTTTTTAAATAGTCCTTCAAACTATAAATTATAATAACAATTGATGTTAAAACTTTTAATAAAGTATATTCTTCCTCTTAAAAATAGAGAAACAACAGGCATTTGCGTTAAAAGTTTTATTTCCGTGGTAGTCATTAAATTATTACAAAGTCTTCAGAATTCTTCGAGCATTGTTTGTAAAATTGTAAATTAGAAAAACATGCTAAGGTAGAAAATGCACTATATTTTTATTTCGATTGACGAAAAAACAAAAAAAAATCTATTAGAATTCACCACATGGATTGGGCTAAGTCCACTTACTTGACTTGGGCCTAACTCAACCTCAAAAGCTAGCTTGTAAGGTGAGGATTGTCCAATGCCTTATAAGGTGGACTTCAGTATTGTTTTCAACCAATGTGGGACAATTAGTCTCAATACTCCCCCTTCACGTGTGGGCGGGCTGAATGTGTGGGTGAAACAAGCCCAACACGTGACATATTAAAGCCCAACCTTACAGATTGCGACATGTGGGCCCCAACACACGAATAATGATCGTCCAGGACTTTGTTAACTGGACGAAGAATGACAACCCAGGCCTTTGTTATCTGGGGGAAATGTGTGGGTGAAGAATAAATCCCATCATGCGCGCAAGGAAGAGCCCATCACGGAAGGAGGTGACCCACTTCAACCTGGGGCTCTGATACCATATTAGAATTCACCACATGGATTGGGCTAAGTCCACTTACTTAGCTTGGGCCTAACTCAACCTCAAAAGCTAGCTTGTAAGGTGAGGATTGCCCAAATCCTTCTAAGGTGGATTTAACTATTGTTTTCAACCAATGTGGGACATTTAGTCTCAATACTCCCCCTTCACGTGTGGGCGGGCAGAATGTGTGGGTGAAACAAGCCCAACACGTGACATATGAAAGCCCAACCTTGTGAATTTGCGACATGTGGGTGAAGATACAACACACGAATAATGACACTCCGGGCCTTTGTTAACCGGAGGAATAATGACAATCCAGGCCTTTGTTATCTGGATGAAGTGTGTTGGTAGATAAGGAAGTCCATCATGCGAACAAGGAGGAGCCCATCACGGAAGGAGGCGGCCCACTTTAACCTGGGCTCTGATACCATATTAGAATTCACCACATGGATTGGGCTAAGTCCACTTACTTGACTTGGGCCTAACTCAACCTCAAAAGCTAGCTTCTAAGGTGAGGATTGTCCAATGCCTTATAAGGTGGACTTCAGTATTGTTTTCAACCAATGTGGGACAATTAGTCTCAATAAAATCCATATTTCCGCCGGATACATATAGAAATTTTGATAATGACAACTAGAATACGAAGGGTAATCTTTTACCATTTATATATAATAGATAATAATATGATGCTTTCACATTAATAAAAAAAAATATGATGCATTCACTGACTTTTTTTTTTCTTTTTTTGGTTGGGTAATATTTTTTCACGGATAAATCACATTAATCGTCCCTCAAATTTAAAGTTATATATGTTTTATACCCTCATAGATACAATGTTACACTTTCGTTCCTCTTATATAGTATGTTTTACATAGATCATTTTCCAAGTCAATTTTCGGCAAAAATATACCACCTGCAAAACACATGCATTTTGGGAGGAATAATTTTGGAATACCATGTTTTCTAATATTTCAGTGTTACACTTACGTCCCTCATGTTAATATTTTGTTTCACCACATGAAATAGGTCAAGACCACTTATATGGCTTGATTCTTACTTAACATCATAAGCTAGCTTTTAAGGTTGAGTTAGACACAAATCATGTAAGTGGACTTAACTCAATCAATAAGGTGAATTCTAATATGGCATGTGAGCATGTTGAAGTTGGTCATCTCCTTTTGTGATGGACTCCTCCTTGTACACATGATGGACTTCATTATCTACCCACACACTCCGGCAAGATAACAAAGGTCTGGATTGTCATTATTTCTCCAGTTAACAAGTCATGGAGTGTCATTATTCCTCCGTTTAACAAAAGCCTATAGTGTCATTATTCGTGTATTGAACTTATACCTACATGTCGTATTTCACAAGATTGGACATTAATATATCACTTGTTGGGCTTGCTAATGGGGGAGTATTAAGACTAAATGTCCCACATGTAGTTAATTCTAATACTATTATAAAAATAAAATAAAATTTTAACATGAGGGACATAAGTGTAAAACTGAAATATTAGAAAACATGGTATTTCGAAAATATCCCTACAGAAATACATGTGATATATTTTTGTCAAAATTGACTTTAAAAGTGATCGACGTAACATATATTATATAATAGAGATGAAAATATTAACACTTTATTTATAAGGGATAAAAGCATAAATAACTTTAAGAGAAAGAGAGAGAGAACTGGAGTTAGAAGGAAAATTTTTATCTACATCGAATTTGATCGAATTCAAAATAACTATATTGCAAAGTGCAAAAGGTAAAAATATTAAAATTTGAAGTTATAATTTAACGATGTGCAACAAGCAGTAGTACTACTGGACAACCTTTCTTCGTCTTTACACCCAACACGACCTCTTCATGCGCTAATAATATTAATAATAAAATAATACTTCACTTCACTTTACAGTTTTCACACACATAAACATTTGCTTTTCTATCCTCCTCTTCTCATCTCATCTCCCACCATATCAGCAAATATGTAGTAGTTAACTAATTTGTATTCTTTTTCCTCTTTAATATATAGAAAATTTATTTTCTTCGTTCTTCAAAATCTTTTAGTTTGTTCTTTTTCTGGTACTAATAATAATTATAATTTTACTTCACACAATAAGTAATACTGCATCGATCTTCTCTCCCATGGTTTCCTTCCCACCTCGAAGATGCCTTCTCAAATTCCAAACCCCCATTTCTCCTTTTCAAAGTAAATTATCCATTCTTTCCTTTTACAATTTTAAATTAGAAAGTTCAACTATACTATGTACTATTTCTAATTTACATAGATACGATGTTGTTGTCACACTCAATTATTTCTTTAATTAATCGTCAATTCTAGGCCGAATCTGCAATTCCTTTTTTTTTTCTTTTTTATCTTTTATGAAACAACGGTGAAGAATATATATATATATATATATATATATATATATATATATAAATCGTTACATCATCATCATCATCATCATCAGCTATTAATATATTATTATTATATGTACTATCTAAAATGCAGGTGGTTTGGAATATTTGGTCGAGAATCAATTGAACCAGACAACATCGACGAGAGCGAAGAGAGTCGAATTTCCAGCTTCACCGAATGCTACGCCTGCACTCAAGTGGGCGTACCCGTTTTCCACTCCACCAGTTGCGACAAAGCCCACCAACCCGAATGGGAGGCATCCGCCGGTTCATCCCTACTCCCCATAAAGAACCGACCCGGCCCAAGACCAATCAGGACCCGGGCTCGTATATTCGATCCGCGTACGAAGCGAGTGCAGAGATGGAACAGGGCTTTCCTGCTGGCGCGTGGGATGGCGTTGGCGGTTGACCCGCTTTTCTTCTACGCGCTTTCGATCGGGCGGGGCGGGTCGCCGTGCTTGTATATGGACGGTGGGTTGGCGGCGATTGTGACCGTGCTCCGTACGTGCGTGGACGCCGTGCATTTGTGTCACTTGTGGTTGCAGTTTCGGCTGGCTTACGTGTCGAGAGAGTCGCTTGTTGTTGGGTGTGGTAAGCTCGTGTGGGACTCACGTGCGATTGCGGATCATTACTTGAGGTCATTTAAGGGTTTTTGGTTTGATGTTTTTGTCATTCTCCCCGTTCCTCAGGTTAGACTGACTCTTAATCCTAAATTACTACAAATAACATAATAATCACTCATCAATGACCCCGGCCCCTACCCTTATATATCATAGATTCTTTCTCTATAAATTAAATTAAATGTTTTTTTCTTATACCTAGGCTACATAATAGTGAAATAATTAATTATATCCCACTTTATATATTTTAATCCAAGGAAAGACTAGTTATTCTACAAAAATGTTATTCATGCAATAAATACGCAACATATTATTTTTATGAGTCATTAAATTAGATTCCACTCTACATCTTTTCTTTATTCTCCAATTTAATTTGACACAAAAGACACAATGGCCCATATGTTACCCCACAATTGTTGTCTTTTATTCAGATTTATATTATGGTAATTTACGAAAATATCCCTTTAAGTAATACCTAATAACAAAAAAAATTCTCACGTATTGAGTATTATAAAAAAAATTATCATTATATCAATTATCTTGGTAGTAAATATATGATTATCATTTTTTTAATTTATAAGATATAACAAGTATAACTCTAAGATATTATAAACATTACAAATAACCTCAAAGGGCAAAATTGAAACATTTTAGGGGGCAAGGGGTTAATTGTAAGAATGTGATAAACATGAAGGGGATTTTTGTAATATCCAATTCGCGAGGTAGATTTTTATAATTAAGTCTTACCTCAGGATATTCGTAATTTACCCTTTATATAATTATTTTAAATACACTTATGCTTCCCAAAAAAGAGATTTGAAACAATTTATTAAAAAAAGAAAAAAAAAGCACTTATAAAAGATAAAACAGATTGAAACACTACATCAGTCAAATCATATAATTAATATTTTTCCATCTAAAAGTATCATTGCTTAGTGAAAGAAAACGAAGGTTTGGACCCTGATCACCATATAAGGAAAAATCACATCTTAGTAGGCTTGTTCATGGGTCCCTTGTGTTCTAAGTACAATTGTGTACGCTTGGAATTGCTAATTATCACTTAAAAACAATATAATTGTGAAATAAAATAAAGTAATTAATACAGAAGCACTCTAGGCAAGAATCATTATCTATAAATCACCTTGTTGTGGAGTGATATCATCAACACAGCATATGTACTATTTGTTTTGGGGCCCTATTCAATCATGTCATAAATTACAGGCTTTTGTGTGGCAACTACGTAACTATTACAATAATAGATTAGATATTCAGTTAGGCTACAACATATGCACTTGTCCATGATGGTTTCTAGGATGTTCAGCCGTCATTGCTACAGCATGACAAAGACATTAATTTTCTTTTTTTATTTTTTTCACAAAATAATCAACAGAAACTTTTTTAATTACTTAGTCATGAGCTAATGAAGACTTTGGCACTAAAATTTCTAGCTCTAATGACTTACCTTTTATCAGAAAATTAACACTCGAGAATGTACATATCGATGGCTGATATTCTCGAATCTGGATTTGGTAGAATAACATTCTGTAATTCAGGATTACATATTTTTAGAAGTGGTTCTTTAAAAGTTGTGAGAAAGTGTAGTGCAGTAAAATAAACTGTGATCCTAGAAATCTAATGAGAAATTTATTCCAAATGAAGTGCTTAATTGCCCCCCTTTAGAGATTCGGGCACATCAATTGTATTTGGTTGAAAACATATGGATCAAATAAATAAACTTTATAAACACCCCTCTCGGAATTTCTGTTCTTCATGGAACAAAACTTAAGCTCTCATAGAAAGTTTTCAGTTCCTAACCAACTTTTGTCGTTTCTTTCTTCCAGGTCGTATTTTGGTTAGTTGTGCCACGATTAATCAAAGGGGAGCAAATAAAGCTTATACTTACGATTCTCCTATTGATTTTCTTGTTCCAATACCTGCCGAAAGTCTATCACAGCATATGCCTAATGAGGCGAATGCAAAAGGTCACCGGTTACATATTCGGCACTATATGGTGGGGTTTTGGCCTTAACCTCATAGCATACTTCATTGCTTCTCATGTAAGTTTACCTGAATAAATTAATCCTACCCTACTGAAGTTATAATTAACTCTGATTGAGATCTAACCATGGTTAATTAATTGTTTTATCCTCGTTCTCAGGTTGCCGGTGGATGCTGGTATGTTCTTGCCATACAACGAGTGGCATCGTGTCTCAAGCAGCAGTGTAGCAGAAGAAGTAGTTGTAATCTCTCTTTGTCTTGCTCAGAGGAAATCTGTTACCAATTTCTACTGCCATCGGGTACTTTGGATAACCCGTGTGTTGGTAACTCTACGATTGCGATTAGAAAGCCGTTGTGTTTGGATGTCAATGGACCATTCCGTTATGGCATATACAAATGGGCTCTTCCGGTTGTGTCGAGCAACTCTGTAGCCGTTAAGATTCTTTATCCTATTTTTTGGGGATTAATGACCTTGAGGTAATCACTTTGTTCAATATCTTTTGATGGAAATGCGGTTTAAGTCCTACAAGACTATAATTATTAGCATTTCTGGTCCCGCGCTTACAAAATTGCAGTTTTGGTTCTCATTTCTTAGAATGTTTTGCATTTATGGTTCTTTCGCTCCCTTTTCATCAAATTTGGGATCAAAATTGCAAAACAAAGAAAAAGGGGGCGATAAGACTAAAAAGGCTAAACATTGCAAAGATTATGACAAACATGCAACTTTGTAAAGCGCAAACTCTGAGCATCCAATCCTGTGGGATTGAAAATGCAGTTTCGATGTTAATTAACAGTATTTTGGTATTTGGTGAAGCACCTTTGGGAACGATTTGGAACCGACGAGTCACTGGATGGAAGTGATGTTCAGTATATGCACTGTACTTAGTGGTTTAATGTTATTCACTCTATTAATTGGAAATATACAGGTGATCTAAAATCACAATTCTACTTTGTGTTAGTTTATAATATGTAAATGGATTATGAATAAAGTTCTTTTTATAATAGGTGTTTTTGCACGCGGTGATGGCAAAGAAGAGGAAAATGCAGCTGAGGTGCGGAGATATGGAATGGTGGATGAAGCGGAGACAATTGCCATCACAACTGAGACAAAGAGTTAGGCGTTATGAGCGACAGAGATGGTCCTCTATGGGTGGTGATGACGAGATGGAGTTAATAAAAGAATTACCCGAAGGACTTAGACGGGACATTAAACGCTTTCTTTGCCTCGATCTAATTAAAAAGGTAAAATCTTATAACAAAACTTGGGAAAATAGATAATCTTTTCCTAACAAATTGTAGTTACATTGAAACTGATTTGTAAATTTTCAGGTACCATTGTTCCACAGTTTGGATGATCTCATCCTAGACAACATATGTGACCGTGTTAAGCCTCTAGTTTTCTCTAAAGATGAAAAGGTACGGATTCATCTATAATTTGCCAAACAAATTGGCAAAAATTGCTTATGGAACCATAATTCACTAGCTTTGGTACTTAACTCTTATATCAATGCACATTTGGTGCCGTAAATCACTAGATTTAGTTATCTCACGACTCAATATTGAAACAGATTATACGAGAAGGAGACCCCGTTCAACGAATAGTATTCATCGTGCATGGTCGTGTAAAGAGTGGCCAAAACCTCAGCCGAGGGATGGTAGCCATTAGCATACTAGAGCCGGGTGGATTTTTTGGAGACGAACTTTTCTCATGGTGCCTTCGTCGCCCTTTCATAGACAGGCTTCCGCCTTCTTCTGCAACATTTACGTGCATAGAATCAACGGAGGCATTTGCTCTTGATGCTAATCATCTCCGGTACATTACAGATCACTTTCGCTACAAGTTTGCAAACGAGAGGCTCACGCGTACTGCTAGGTATTATTCGTCCAATTGGAGGACTTGGGCTGCTGTTAATATTCAGTTGGCTTGGCGAAGGTACTTGGAGAGGACTAGACGTGCATTGAGGTATGCCTCGGTTAATGGGGATAGTGATCGACGGCTTAGGCAGTATGCTGCATTCTTTATGTCAATTAGGCCTCATGATCATCTTGAGTGAAAGAAATTGACTAGTTTGAGGCCTTTTGTTCTTCCCTTCTTGATCTAATAATATTGAAGGTTGCTACTTGCAAGTGATCATTGGTTAAGAGAAGAGGAGTAATTCATTACATTATGTAAAGAATTCTTATCTCTATTGAGATTTCTTTGGCTTGATGCATGTTTGAGGAAATAATTAATGAATGGGGCAGCAAGAATCTTATGTTTGAATAATTTATCATGCGTTGAGCTTGAATGATTTAATGATTTTATTCTATTGAGCTCGAGGTGAACTTTAAATGTTATTTAAATACTATTATTCCTCAAATTTAAATCTAAGTCGGATATCAACATTGTAGTTTTGACAACTTTTGAGAGTGGTGCCGCCACAGTCCAAGGCAAGATTGAGGCATCAATCTTCTGGGTTCAATTATCATTAATTAGTGTGAGTTTTTTTTTTAGTTTAATAATATTAGTGATTGATAGTTAATTTTCGGTATAGTTTGATTCAATTCGAATAGATTTATGATTTATCTCAATTCAGGTTGTCATGTTTAGGGTGTCAATGAATCAAACCGTGTCTAACAATTGTTGATTGGTAAATGAAATTGAGTTCAGACGTGCTTGAGTTGAATATCGTACATCTTTATTTTTATATACTTATAACTTATCGAGTTGAATTCGAATAAAGTATTAAAAAAATATTGTTCAAATTTGTTTTATATACATCACGAATAAAACTCAAAACTTTTTTATTTTTTTAATCGAACATACTCTTGTCGGATATATGAGTAGTTACCAGATTTTTTATATTAGATAAAATACTTTATAAGAAAATCAATTAATAGGAAATACTCAAACCATTTGAATTAATCAAATTTGATTACTGATTCTAAGTTTACTATCCAATGTAGACTTTTTAAGAAAATCAATTAATAGGAAATACTCAAACCATTTGAAGTAATCAAATCTGATTACAAATTCCAAGTTAACTATCCAACGTAGTAATCGATATTATTGATTATAATATTATTTTCATTGTTAACCATTTGCAAGTCTTTTAAATGGCAAGATTTCAAAATAGTCCCGTAATTTTGTGTCTCTTTCAAACTTAGTCCTCTAACTATGTTAAACATACATTTAATCCTTTAACTACACTCAATTTCAATATTAGTCTTATACATAAGAAATTTCATCCTCTAATTTTCAATAAATTTTAAATTTTGTCATGCAACTACAAATTTAATCATTTAACTTTGAATAAGTTTCAAGTTTTGTTCTCCAATTACAATTTTTTTAATCTGTAATAGGATCAAATTGTATGTCTAAGACAAAATTTAACACTTATTGAAAGTAGCTAGATGACCAGACTTGTATAATACATAATTATTTTATATGCTTTGGTATTAAAGTTATAGTATACTAATTATTACTTTGAAACAAGAAAATTTCACGAATAATCTATTGCCCACGTATATTAATTATAAGTTTGTAACTTTATAAATAGTTAAATACACTCCTCACACATATACGAATTATAACTAATGTATTTGCTTGTCAAAGTTTAAACAAAAAAAGAATTTAACAAAAAGGAAAATTGAAATGTACTTTCATTATAGTTCTAGGACTATGTTTGAATAAATAAGAAAGTTACAGGACCGTAAACAATATTCAGCATTCAAAATTGCCCGATTTAAAAAAAAGAAAAAACAGAAAAAAAGAAAAGGGAAGTACAAAGACGTGTCTAATTGCCCTGCTCATTCGGCCAAATTTTCTCCAAGTTTAAGGTTGTCTGAAATTGTGGACAGAAAGCTCAAACTTAGCAGAAAATAAATCTTTACACATTCCTCTCACCTAATCTTCTAATCTGGACATGGGTTGTTTCATCTCCTCCTTTTGGCCCCCTTAAAGAAACAGCCCCAGATTTTGAAACTTCGGATATTTTCTTGATTCTTGGATCAATCTTTGTGACATTGGATTCACTTTGATTGTTCCAAGCATCCATCCATACAAAGACAAAAAAAATAAAAAATAAACCTTAATTTTTGCATTTTCTTGATTCTTAGATCAATATTTTCGTGGAGTTGGTGTTATTGGTTTGCAAATTGGTGGTCCTTTATATCGTTTCTGTAAGTAAAATTGGCTGTATTTTATTAATTGCACAATCTTTTAATTGGAAATCAGATCATCCCGGTACAAATATGTTGGCGAATATGAATTGGACCATGTGTGTTTATTTACATGTACAACAAATTATGTGTTCATTTCATAGAGCAAAATGCACGAAACCCCCCTATATTATGAATAATCTTCACCTAGCTCTCCTCTGAAATTTTATTCCATTAATTCTCATTCTTTTATTAGATCCCTTACACATTCACAAATGGCGCTATTAGTTTTGTATCCATATGTATATTTTACCGTTGAAAGAGAAGGGGGTTTTGAGTAGAGAATCTGATAACAGGAGATGATTTTATGAAATGTAAAATCTCAGATGGGATATTTTACCTGGTAGGAAATATGACTAAATTGAAGGCTAGTCGCAGTAGAGGGGTGAGAAGCACGCTCTCGTTTTAATTCCTGATGGAATTGGACCATTAAGGTATTTTTATGACAGGAGTGCTGGTGAAGGTTTTTTTACAATACAGGGGAATTTCGTGCATTTGCCCAAGTGATGCCTTTTATATCGAAATGAAGCATGAATACAATAATGAAGCATAGTATCATTGTATAGGTATATATATTTGTGAGATTCTTCTCATAGTGGTTGACAAGATGGGGTTGAAGCTTTCAAAGAAGGGACAACAAAGTACTGAAAATTTGAGCTTGAAGATTTTAGAGAGCCAATTTTTGAATTGTCTCTGGAAAAATTACATACGTAATTTAGTGTCAAAGAAAAGGAGAAGAATGCTAGTTGCTGGGTATGATCTGGATATGACTTACATAACAGATCGACTATTAGCAATGTCGTTCCCCGCAGAACGCGTAAGAGCCGTGTATCGTAATCCTCTATGGCAGGTTAAGTCTGTACTTGATATGAGACATCATGGTCATTATAAGGTCTATAACTTATGTATCGAAGAAAGTTATGAAGTATCACATTTCCACGGTCGCGTGGAGAGATATCCGTTTGATGACAACCACGTCCCCACATTATCAATGATCAAGGAATTTTGTGAAGATGTCGATTCTTGGCTATCTAGTGATCCAAAAAACATTGCAGTTGTGCATTGCATGGTAAATGTGAAAATTCCAAATTTTTAAAAAATTGATTTTTCCATGCGATTTTATTGTTTATTGCCCTTGCGTTAATTTGAATTTGCAGGCAGGAAAAGGTCGAACTGGCTTAATGATGTCTTGTTATCTAGTTTACGCGGGCATGTCAGCAGAGAAGGCTATGCAAGTGTATGCAGAGAAACGAACCACCAACAATGAAGGAGTAGGTCATTTAGGTTTATCGATAAAACAATGAAAGTGTTATTCTTAAATTGGTTTGAAGTAAATTAAGAGATCACTTTTTACTATATATAGGTGTCGATAGCAAGCCAGCGTCGTTACGTTGCATACTGGGAGAAAGTACTTACTTTTCCAAAAGGAGTTAATATTATTTCTCCATTTGTTAACTTGCCTAAACCATGTACCAGAGAACTTCAACGTATCCGGTTATATGACACTACCAACATTGATCATATCTTTGTTGTCGTCTCCGAGTTACAAGAGGTAACTCGAACATCGAAATATATTACGTATTACCTTTTCAGCTTCTGATCAATTTCTCCGTTTATATCCTCTTTATGCAGATTCCAGGGCAGCGATATAGTCCCTCAACAGAAGTATCGAGGAGTTGTTGCAGACAAATTAAAAAAGGCTGTGAAAGATCTCAGAGCACTCGATATTATTACTCATTTATCGAGAGTGAAGAAGAAGACAAGAAAGATGCAACAGAGCCACATTTGGTAGTCCAAATGGACACCGAAAGTTCCATTATTTACCAGAAAACTTGTCTTGGTTGTTTTTATGAGAAGCCTCTGCAAGTAAGTTTATGTTCGACGTTCGATCATTAATAATTAATGCTTATTTATAACAGTAGAACTCGTATACTATAACATAATTTGATTTATCAGGTAACGGGGGATGTGCGTATAATTTTCTACGAAAAACTGATTGGCGGGCGTCTCTTCTATGCTTGCTTCAATACAGCTTTCATAACAGGCAGCCTGCTTCAGTTCACAATCAAAGATTTAGACAAAGTTGGCCAAAGGGGGAGGTCAATTTGTGGCCCTTCGTTTTGCTTGGAATTGTTTTTTGGTCCCTTAAATGCTCACTGCTCGGGACCTTCATCAGACGACCACCTTCTTCTCGATGAGTAATTTCAGATGATCTTTTTTTCTCATTGGTAGCGTATAGTGCGATTTCAAGTATGCAACCCATTCCATCGACCTGTGGAAACATCGAGTTTCCCATGCATTATGCATTTGGGCGTCTTTCTGTCAATTTTTTATGACTGAAAGAGTTTAGGTGGAATGGCTAAAATTTTTGTACTTAGGAATCATAATCACTAGGTTTATTTTTTATTTTATTTTCACAGATGAGACTTGTATTTATACTGTATAGAAATGTATACTTGTTTTGGATTATAATTCTTTCATAAATAAAATAACAGTTTTAATTTTATACCTAGTTGATTGCTTAGTTGATGGAAAGGATCAGATTCTCTTTGAGAAGTTGCTTGACACATTACATTTTACACACACAGTAAATTTTTTAAATGGTTTTCACTTTCTGCCAATTGTCTGTTCTTCTCCAGTTAATCAATCTTGATATCTGAAAATATTCCAGAACATAAATATAAAAGTGATTCAAATATTCAAAAAAATCAAGCAATATCATTTTCAAGAACTTTTTTTTTTTTGTTTATTCAAGAATGAATTCAGGTAATCAAGGAATTTAGATATAGATTTGAGATCTAACTATCAACTTCATATTGCTTAAAAACTATAAAAGCATTACTCCAAACAAATTGTTTTATACTCATCGAAAATCAAAATTAACCTTTCGAATAATGGTATGGTTTTACGCATGTGGCACACTTCTAGGCAATGTTGCTCTCGACTTCATAGGTAAAACTGAGTTCACCTGAAAAGCTTCAGCTTGCTATGTCAAGGCCTCCCAATATCAAACCTTGTAACCTGCTTTCGAAAAGAAGAAAATTAAGTAGAATGTAGTTAAACAATGTACAAATACACGCCCAAATACGCCATCCGGTATTCAAAATGGGATTGATAAATAGCCTTTATACCGGTGAAAATCTGCAATCATCAATTATGACACTTCTCAGATGATAGCTTATTAGAGTTTTTACATGAACCTTGCTAATTTCCTCTTGTAAAACTCATTTGCTATGCTTATGGCACTTTTGCTGTGGCGTAGATAAAACTCGGCAAGGAGAATTTGCCGTTCCTCCTGCGTTAGATCCCCGTGGCTACCCTAAACACAAAAGAACACCATGAAGTACTTTGTGTGTCTATTATCCAAAGTAAGGACAACAAGGTAAACAAACATTTAAAGCCAGAGTTTGTTAGGCAACTCAAGTTGTCTATCTATCGAGTGGGTATGACTAAATGAAGTATTACCATGCGAAGTGTCCTGTCACATACAGCTTGGTGCATAAGAAGCCCAGCAGCTACTGAAACATTGAACGAGTCTACCATGCCATTCATTGGAATACTGCAGTGTATATCTGAAAGCTCGAGAGCCACAGGGCTTATCCCACTGAAAATGATAACTTCATTATGTAAATGTTCCAATACAGAGAAACGCATTTTAGGTTGATAAATGAAATACAAATGATGAAATGAGAGAAACCTAAGTTCGTTCCCGACAACTATGGCAGTAGGGCATGACCAGTCAATATCATAGACCGAGACCTGGATAAAGTACCATATTATGCTAACTATATATCTAAAGAACATCTATGAGGCAAACAAAACACATGCAAGGACAAATTTTATTTATACCGCCTCCGTTCCTAGATGGGCTGTAGCAATTCTATAACCACGTGATTTCAGAACTCCAAAGCACTCTTTGACGGAACTCCAAAGTTCAATATCCAACCATTTCTCTGCCCCCATCCCCACATGGTGGTTATCTTTGTATCTGCATGGTGGAAACAGAACTATTGTTAGTTAAATCAATTATAAGAAAACTCAAATGTCATTTCCAAATGTAAATCTGAAGATGATATCCTGTACTCAAAGTTTCTCGACTCCATTTGAAGGAGAAATTATGTTTACGATGAAATACTTACATTGCTTATTAGATGAAAAATGAAACATCAAGGGAAATAAAAAATCAAGATCCTTTAAGCTTCATGATGACTTAAAATACAACTTCATGATTCTTTAAGCTTCATGATGACTTAAAATACAGCTTCATGATTCTTTAAGCTTCACATAATCTCAGTCATTCAAATTACACAAAAACTCAATACAACAAATCTATGCAAATACTCAATGCACATGCAGTATTAAACCAATAATCAAAACTCATTTTCACCTCAGGCATAGATGCACCTTTTTGAGCTGTCACGCGAGACTACATGAACAGATTGAAAACCAAGCGCCTCAGCAGAACGAAATGCAGCAGAAACATTCCCAAAATCGCCCAATCCCTCGACCACCAAACAAACGGAATAGCTTCGGTTATTCACTGCTTTCCTAAATCTCTCTTTCCTCACGTCCATTATATGAGGTTCGATTGCTTCCAAGACTTCCTCACTGCTCACATACACATCCCCTGCTTTAACTTTATCCAAATACGGAAACCAACGCCGCCCCTTCCGGTCATCTTTAAATTCAAGGTCATTTTCCGGGCGGCGTTCCATTTTCATTAGCCTTGAAATGTCATCTTTGTCTTTTGATTTTAATGATTTTACCACATTATCTTTGCTTGATGAATTTTGAGGAGTTTCTGAAGTTAGACTTAGAGGTACGGTCCCCTCAGTATAATCTGAAGTATCTAATGGAACAGCTGCTTTCACAGAACCGAAGCTTCTTGAAACTGAAAGGGGTTTATGGGTTTTGATCCTCAGTCCTTTTTAAGCAAGAAAATTTAAAACTTGGTTTGTTAATACAGGAGCATGAATAGAACTATAAGTATATGAATATATGCTTACATGTGAAAAGTGTAAATTAAGTTTATGTACCTGAATGAGGTGAAAGAGAATAAGAAAACTGACGGAGGAAAGCTGAATTTGGGGTCAAGGCTCGGAATTCCAGACAAGATAAGGAAGTACGGATTAGGGTTTTGCAAGGTGCCATTTGAGAAAAGGGGAGTGCTCAATTGAACTAAAATTTCTTATGGAGAAGGTTTAAGGTTATTTTGATTTTTCTGCAACTGTTATTCATTCTTTTTGTTATGATAAATTTTTAAATTAATAATTTTATATTGGTGTTCAATCAAACGACACTTAATTATCTTTATTGTGACCTGGATTTTAGAAAGAAACAATTAATTATCTTTATCTTTATTAATAATTTGGGGTCAAGACTAGCTTTTAGCAATCTAGAATTAAAGTTTTCATTCCACAAAAGTCAAAACTCCAAACTCTCAAAAGTTTATATAAAAAATGATACTTGAAAAAATACAATTAATTATCTATAAAGCAGAAAATAAGAGGGGGGTTGTGAAGTTCCAACTACCAAAATCACTTTTCTTACGGATAAGAAAAGAGCCGATTTGCATTAGGAACGACTGGTGAGTTGAACTTTAACCCTATTATTAGCTGATTCAATAGGAAATGAGTAGGTGCAAACCAAACTCCACATTTAAGACCAAATAATGCAGTAGAGTAGAGCCCCATTCTATTTATACCTCCATTCACCATACACCACCCATCTTACCAACCTCAGCGTTCACCTAAACTGAGACTGAAAGAATTCTCACTTTACAATGTCCTCCACCACCAAATCCGAGTCGGGGCCGCCCCACGTAGCCCTTTTCCCTTGTGCTGGCATGGGCCATTTGATCCCATTCCTCCGACTAGCCACAATGCTCGACTCACGAGGCTGCGCGGTCACCTTCATCACCGTTCACCCCACGGTTTCCGCCGCAGAATCAGACCACTTAACCAATTTCTTCACCATTCATCAAAATATCAAACGACTCGAGTTTCAACTCATACCTTACGAAAAATCCCAGTTCACCAATGAAGATCCTTTCTTTATCCAAATCGAAACCATAGGCAATTCCGTTCATCTTTTGCGTCCACTCCTATCTTCTTTATCACCTACACTTTCCGCCATCATCGCAGATTTTCCGATTACAACCAGCATCACCCAACTTGCTTCTGATCTTTCTATTCCTACTTACATAGTTATTACCACTTCTGCAAGATTCTTCTCTCTTATGTCTCATCTACCTCATCTAATTAATGGCATAGGGGGAAATAATTACATTGAGATTCCGAGTTTAGGCCAAATGCCCTTGTCGAGTATTCCTCCGCCAATGCTCAATCCAAATCATTTTTTCGCGGCCAATATAAGTTCAAGTGTTTCATCTCTCTTTAAAGTGAGAGGCGTATTGATCAATACATTTACCTCGTTCGAACCAGAAGCAATTGAGGCACTTAACATGGAAACTCATGTGCCACGTGTTTTTCCGGTTGGACCCCTTGAGTCTCTTGAGACTGGAGATGCTACTAATCTTCCGTGGCTAGATCAGCAAGAACCGGAATCTGTACTTTTCGTTAGCTTCGGAAGCAGGACAGCCCTGTCAAAAGATCAAATAAGAGAGTTAGGGAATGGATTGGTGAAAAGTGGGTGCAAATTTTTGTGGGTGTTAAAAGGAAGCAAAGTGGATAAAGATGACAAAGAAGAAGTCGAGGATATACTAGGAGAATCGTTTCTTGGAAGAATAAAGAATAATGGGATTGTTATTAAGGGATGGGTGAATCAAGACAAGATTTTGGCACATAAGTCGATTGGAGGATTTGTTAGCCATTGTGGATGGAACTCGGTTATGGAAGCGGCTAGACTAGGGGTGCCGATATTGGCTTGGCCACAGCACGGGGACCAGAGGGTCAATGCGGAGGTGGTGGAGAAGGCAGGGTTGGGGGTGTGGGTAAGGGAGTGGGGTTGGGGTGGGGCGAAAATGGTGGACGAAAACGAAATAGAAGAGAAGATTAATGAGCTGATGTTAGGTAAGGACTTGAGGAGTAGAGTACAAGAAGTGAAGGAAAAGGCTGGTCAGGCTAGAGAAAGTAATGGGACTTCAGAATTGTTGCTTCAAGATTTAATTGAAGCATTGAAGATCAATGAAGAAATTTGAGAGTATCTTTTATTTCCTAGTTTCTATGTATCCAGAAATTATGGTTTTATTCAGGATGCCTATGAATAATTTAGTCTTCATTGAACATGATTCTGCTCCCTTCTGATTTAGTATAAATGTGGTGAGTTAATGTAGTCAAAAAATGTGTTTGGTATAAATCGAAAATCTCACCCACATCCCAGCTCTTTCACCAGTGATTCACGTGGAGTGTTTACGAAGAGGGAATTGGTTAATGAGAATACATATATATATATATATGATGATTTGCAAAATAGGACTTTTCTGGTTGCTGTCAAGGGCATATGCGGATGAAACTTATTGGATTGTTTAAACATAAATCACTATCCATAACCAGCAAGTGGTAAAGCAATACTATATTGGACTTTTTCAAAATTATAAGAAGAGAAACAGACATAAAAGTTTCTTTAGTACATGGATCTTTCATGGGCCAATGAATCACATATGAGTTTGTATGCTTCCTGACAAAATGCTGATGTAGATTCCTTTCAATTATATCAATAATTAGTGCAAAAAAATCATACAAGAATGCAATTAAATGGTACTCAACATCATAGATGTACAATAAGATTTTCTTCATATATACCCTGAACTGCAAACAAGAATCATACAAAGCATCACTCAATTTTAACATTAATTATGTCAGTTTCAAACCTATTAAACAGAGAACATCCTCACCTAGTTTTTCTTCCAAGTGGTATTGGAAACTTGACTCCGTTTTTCCGACTTGCTGTAATGGTGGCATCAAGTAATTGCAAAGTTACCTTCGTCAACATTCAACCTCAAGCCTCTTCTCCTGAGTTAACTCAGTTCTCCCATTTTATCTCCAACTACCAAGCAATAAACCTACTTGATTTTGAGATTCATTCACAAACCCCCTCCAATTCTACTATCCGTGATCCTTTCATTATACATATTGAAAGTATCAATAGCTCACTCTATCAACTAAATCCTATTCTATCTTCCTTACAAGTTTCTGCCATATTCTCCGACTTTGTTATAGCTGCTACAATGGCTCAAATAGCAGATGATCTCAATATACCTCTCTATATGATTTCCACCACTTCAGCACTGTTTTTCTCAACCGTGGCTTATCTTCCTGTTCTGATTGATGAAGACCCTTGTACGTTTAGCAACTCTCCTGGAAATATTGAGATCCCAGGCTTGACACCGGTACCAAAATCGAGCATTCCTCCCACATGGATGCACGACTCCCCATCAAAGTATCTATTGGCAGCTTACCTTTTACCAAATGCTCGATCCCTCTCAAAAGTGAAAGGTTTTCTTTTAAACACCTATGAATGGTTTGAACCAGAAACAATCTCAGCACTGAAGGATGGCAGAATTCTAAACAGCCTACCACCAGTTTTTCCTGTTGGGCCATTACAATCATATGAGCCTCAGAAAAGCCATGATTTTCCATGGCTTAATGAACAACCTGCTGAATCAGTGCTGTATGTCAATTTCGGAAGTCGGGAAGTACTGTCGACTGATCAAATAAGAGAATTAGGAGAAGGGCTGGAAATATGTGGATATAAATATTTGTGGGTGCTTAAAAACGAGGAGAAGCACGATGGAGGAGAATTTCAAGAACTATTGACTGATTCTTTTCTGGAAGGAACTGAGAAGACAGGTAAAATAATTAAAGGGTTGGTGAATCAAGAGAGGGTTCTGGCTCATCCAGCGATTGGAGGATTTGTTAATCAATGTGAATGGGATTCAATCATGCTTGCAGCTTGGTATGGAGTACCCATGTTGACATGGCCACAACATGGAGACCAAAAGATGAATGCAGAAACTGTAGAGTTAGCAGGATTGGGGATTTTGGTTAATGATTGGGGTTGGGGAGGGGAGAAACTGGTAGAAAGGAAAGAGATTGGATGGCGGATTAAGCAAATTATGGGAGACTTAAATATTAAGAAGAAGGCTAAAATAGTGAGGGAAAAAGCAAGGGAGGCTTGTGAAACTGGTGGGAGCTCCAACAAGGCTTTTGTGAAGCTTCTTGACATGTTTTGCAGGAGGTGCTGAAACTAGCTGAAGATCTGCAGATAATAATATAAACTGGAACACTATATAAACCACATATATGTCTCTGTAATTTCTCATATAAAACCCTTGGCTAACCAATCCAAAGGATAAATTACATTCTGACACTCATAAATCCTGATGCAATAAAAAGGCATACGTATGAAATACTGTAATATCACGAAAGTTCAAAGTAGTTTGATTAGTAAAGATTCGGTTCTTTTAGCTTTCAAGTTAGAAATTAGATAAACAAGAAATTGTGAAGCATAGCAAAAGGAAAGACTTCCTATTATTATTGCAACCTTTGTGAACAAAACAAGCATTCAAGACCGTGACATGTTGGTACCACTTAGTGAGAAAGGGCCTTCTTTGAGATGAAGTCGAAAGATACTCCATTCTCTTGGATCCGTTCTTGGAGGTCAGTTGGGCCAAATACAATTCCAGGGGTGAACACTCCTCCTTTAGGCAGATTATCACGGTCATTCAGCAAAACAAGAGCACTCTGAATTAGAACTATCGGGGTCGTCAAATAACCAATTTCAGGTCCCGATACCCTTGTTATTACTTCAGTATCAGGTTTCTTGTCTCCCTGTGATGCCAGACTAGTGTCGCTATATCCATGTCCAACAAACCACATCTTAAAGGTAGCACTTGCTACTTCATCCTCAGTAGGCCCTTCTTTCCTGAACCATCCGAGGCTGAACACTGACGGGTATTTTAAGAGAAGCCATCTCCCAAATGCACTTTTGCAGAGGAGTGCAAGAAACAATCCAAGTACAACTGTAGGGAGTAAACCCAATAAAGATTTAGACGCTATTTTAACTCCAAAATGAGCAGGCTTTATAGATGACCAGAAAGCCTCCCTCTTTTTAATGCGTTCATCGCTTTCATTAACACCAGGTAAGCCATTGGGATTCTCAGTTAGAGTAGCTAGTGTTCTTCGCACGACTACAGAATCTGCTGATGGTAGCTTTAGAGCCCAGAGGTCAAGTTGCTTCTGGTGTTCCATCACAGATCCTCCTTTTCCAGATGCAGGTCCAGGAATCTGAAACAAACATGCAAATAAGTAAGAACAACTTCCCTAAAATCTAATAAATCGTATAGAACAAAAAAGATTGGTAACAAACTAAGAAGCACACGAATGCAGTTTGGTAAGATCATGAAGCTCCTACAGTCCTATTCATGCTAAGTCAATTCTATTAAGCTCATAATATGATCTCAGGCAAATGTATCTCTAAATTAGGAAAACAGTTCTTCATTACAACCTAATGTATTAATATTTCTAGCCACACTTGAAATTAAAACAACTTTTGTAACCGAGCAACAAAAATCATAATAACAACCTAATGTATTAATATTTCTGGCCACACTTGAAATTAAAACAACTTTTGTAACAGAGCAACAAAAATCATAATTACAATCATGGATCAAAATTTTGATACTCTTAAGCCGGAATTTCGAAGCATTCAAAAACAAAAATATAGTATTTTATAATTCAAGCTGTTTCTTTGATTTTCAACCTTTTCAAATGTTTCTTTAAACTTTCTGAAAAAAAATTAGTTTCAACCGACCGAAACAAACCACGAAATCTTAATCCATGCTCATAATAGGGAAGAAAGGATTATACATCGGGACGGGCTCTTCTAGGCCTAGACTTTCTCAATTGAGCTAACTGGTCAGCATTAGCCACCCCAAGAACCGCAGATTCATACGTCCCATAATTCCCAACAATCTTTTTATCCGACTCCAAGCTCAAATACGCCTCGACCCGATTCGGAACTGAAGACCCGACCCACTGCTTCGAATGAAACAACAACCCGATCTCCGCGGGGATGGAATCAAACCCACATGCCGAAATGACCAAAGAGCCCTTCTCCACCGCCTTCTCATGATACGAAGCCTCCATTCTCTCCATAAACTCAGGCTCCCCACAAATATCTAAATAATCACAGCCCGAATCAGCACAAGCAGCAACAACGGGCTCGCCGTAGAGGCGAAACGGGCCGACGCAGTTCAGTATGATCTTAGCTTGGGCCGCAACCCGGGAGAGTGAATTGGGGTCGGACGTGTCGGCAGTTAGGAGGGGAATTTTGGGCGGTGAATCGGATCCGGCGGCCCATTTGAGGGCTTGGGATAGTCTGGAGGGGCTTCGGCCAGCTAAAGCCAGAGAATGAAGTGGTGAGTTTGGGACGTTGAGGAATTTGAGGGCTTCTCGGACTACGTATTTGCCGGTGAAACCTGAAGCGCCGAAAATGACGATGTCGTAGATTTTGGGGTTATTTTCTGCCATTTTTTTTTTTCTCCAGAGATGGGGGTTTTGTATGTGTGTGTGTGTGTGTGTTTTGTTAGGAAAGTGTGCCGAAGAAGTTGATGATTTTATTGGCGTTGGGGTTTATGTGGAATGCATGATTTAAGAAGACATGTCGGTTACTAAGCTTTGGAAACAAATAAAAAATTAAATAGTGAGAGTTTATATGGTGTTTGGTTCAACAAATAAAAAAACCTGGGCAGCCCCAATTTGCCCGGATTTTGGTGGGCCAGCCCATATATATGATTCTAATCTCTCCATTGCAATTGGACCTCAACCCCAACAATTACATAATCATGGAATAAGGAAATTATGAAATTACACCTTTGTCCTCATTCTTCATTAAAGTATATATATAATATTTTTGGATCATTCTTCACTGTAGAAAAATGAAGATTGAGGGCGTGGATTTTGAGGAGCCATGTAAATGCAGATAGTATTAAAGAAGCTTGAATTCTTTGTGTGCAAATTTAGTACCATATGATAGATCTACTAGCAATTTCATTACGAGGGGTAAATTGATTTTTTTTCCAAATTATAGAGGGGTAAAGAAAAGTTGAACACACGTATCGGATACTTTTTTAGACGTATCCCAACACATTTTATATTTTGAATTTTGCTAAGTCACCAGAATTGGTAAGTATGATATTTATTATTTTTTTCAAAATCGATTTTTAATTGAACATATTATTTTAATTGAAATTGTAAGGGCACAAATTGATATGAACATATTAGAAGAAAAATATGGAATAGAGCTCTCTCCCAATGAATGAAAAGTTGATATGATTTGGGACATGACTTGTGAATAAAAGAAAGGGTAAAAATGTCAAATTTGTTGTTGCTGGTTTTAATCATGCAAACCAAACACTTAAATCCAAATAATAACTCAATTATAATTTGAGTGAAAATGTACAACCAAACACCACACTATATAATTGCATTACATTATATTATTGTGAAATAGCTAATCCCACCTTATTTAATTGGGAGAACCAATCGGCACCTTAATTTTTTGGCCGCATTTCCGCCCTAAAAGCAAAGCAATAATACTGTATTAAATTCCATACTTAATGTCAAAATAATTTGTAAGGTATTTATGTCTAAACTGCTGGAAATGTACAAAAATGGTTCTATGGTGTAGTGGTTAGCACTCTGGACTTTGAATCCAGCGACCTGGGTTCGACTCCCGGTAGGACCTTTTTTCCACAAGAAATTTTTTTTCAACTTTCATTCATAATAAGATAAGAACCTAGGTAACTAAGTCGTGGAGCGTGTGCGCACTGTAAATTTCAAGTATGACGTCACTAGAGCGCATATAAAAAATATTTTTTAAGAGATATAAAATAATTAAATAACATATTACAATAGAAAAAATAACATCACAAAAGTACAAAATTATCAGTATTACCATTTCAAATAATTAAGATATATGATTTCATTCAGCTAAATAACTACATATCATTACAATCAAAATAAGTTCCATTACAATTAGTAGCATAAGTTCCATAATCATTATAGTCACAGATTAACAATGCTAGAAGTTTATCATATGTGCTTTACCACCCACATTTGTTAATGGCTGCATCAAAAAACCAACAAATTACACACCTTCTACTTGTTTTAGTTGCCGGCTTATCAAAAAATTAGCCTGACATGACTTCCCCTTAGTTGCTAAAAATTCCTTGCAACTTCACCAACAAAAAACTATATATAAAATCAAAAGGACAAGATTTCCCGATAACCATTACACAAGTCAAGCTTTTTAATTCCTCTTGTTTGCCTTGTGAATTGATCTTCAATTACTTGAGGACAATGAGCTCTTTGCGGCTGACTTTGTTCTTGTGGTTGCCTTTGTTCTTGAGTAGCATGGGGAGGATTCACAAAACTAGACGAACTTGCTTCCTCGTCAAGAGCAGCTATTGATTGGTAATCCCGATCCTCAATCTCCCTTAAGTTAAACTGCAGTGCATTATCCTCAACATAAGCATCCCAATCTTTATATGATTTTTCATAATCATCTCTGTATCGCGTTAACAAACGAGTGTTATAATGAACAAAAACAAGAGCTTCTGCACGATCCGCATTCATTCGTTTTCTAGACACACTGTGGATGAAAGAATAAGTACTCCAAACTCTTTAGCGCATTAAGAATTAACACTTTTCGATTGAACACGGATTGCCATATTGCTCAATTCAGGGACTGAAGCACCATGCAAACTCCACCATTTAACTGCAGGCATAATGTCTCTATCTACAATTGTTTGAGGACGAGCAAATGTACCTTACAATGTATATAATTTGTTAGTTAACTTATTGATTATAAACCTTGCAAGAAAGTAAACTTTTTTTGTTCATGGGACATAAACTTAACCAAACTTTTGAATAAGAACATATAACTTACAAAAGCATATTTTTACATACCAGTATTAGACACAAAGTCAGCAAGTTGAACCCGAGCTCTAGCAGCCTCGATTGAATTACCTAAAAGTCGATCAACTACGTCTAAGTACATATTCTGAACATCAGAATCAACATTTGGCTTCCTCCTCCTTTCACCTTTAGGGTTAGAACTTGTCAACCATGTATTAGAGTAGTAAAATGGAGTCAACACATATGCCAACATATGCAAGAGAATGTTCATTTTTTTCCACCTTTCAAGGGCAAAACTATGAACAATGTTCAAGAGTTCGGGCCTATTTGATAAGATTAAGTCAATTGAACAAAGCATATCTTCCATTTTTTGATAAACTTCCCCGATGACAGCCTTGTCGGAGTCACAAAATCGAATCATTTTCCAAATCGGTTTTGTAAATTTCAGCTTAAGTTTTAACTGTTCCCAAAAATCGATATCAAATATTGTCATTAAAATGGTTTTCATAAACATACTAGTGACAAGAATTGTAAAAAGGTTGTCACTATTGACATTTAACGATACCCCAAAAGTGACAACAAAAAAGATGTCACTTAATCATAGTGACAATATTTATTGTCACTAGGTTGTCAATAAAAGGGTGTCGCTAATTGTCAATAGTGACAACTTAAGTCACCATATATTTATCATTAATAGCTATTAGTGACAATTTAAAAACATATTTTGTCACTATTGCACTTGTCACCATTATTATTATGACAAAATTAATATTTTTATCACTAAATGCATACAAAAAGTGACAACTTTTACATTATCACTTAATTTTTTTGTCACTTAAGCTCAATTTTTTTTATAGTAATTCCTCTTTTTCAACACAATTTGACGAATTTTTATATAATTCTCGACTTTAAAATTTATAAAGCGCACATTTTGTAAGTATAGTACAAGATCCTTTGTTTGAAAAAGTCGCGCTTTAAATTCAGATAAGACGCTCACTTCTTGTAAAGAGTGCGCGCTCTACCAACAACAAATTCGCGCACTTAATTTCACAAATTCGCGAATTTAGTAGCGAATTTTGATTTTGCGCTCTAGAGCGCGAATTGAGAACACGCAGGAAGGTGGATCCCATGAATTTAGTTACCATTAAGAACTCTAGCGTCTAGACAGACAGAATTTGATGTAATCGTCTGAAAAGTCTGGGTCTAAGTTAAGTAGACTTAAAGATAATATTAATCAATTTGGATCTGAGCTGAAAATGCAAGGCCACCAAATATGGGTTATATCATATGTGTGATTCAATCCACGAACAAGCTTAGATTGATCTTCTAGGCCCTATATACACGAACCTGATCATCTATGACTTGACATGGCTAGTTCGGTGCCAATTCTTCGTTATATTTTTGTATTTTTTGTATAACCAGTAATAGGTTACATAGAAATGTTTAGTGACTATTTGAATTAACTTTTATATTTTATAGAAATACTTTTTAAACCGATTTTAAATTAAATCTATAAAAAAAAAATTGTATTAACAAACAAACGAATATGAACTTTTACAATTCTATATCTAACATACCAAGCCCTAGACTAATTTTGTAGAAAAAATTTAGATGTTACAAGACTGCATTTTACTTATGATTTATGTACGAGAATGCAATTTACGACTACATTCTTCCTATGACATATATCATTTTTGTTAACAATCATTAACAAAGTATATTTAAAAAAAAAAACTAATCTAGACACATGTGACATGTCGTAAAGTCTATCTTTGAGTCTTGAATTTCAGTGAGTTTAAACAAAATTAAAAATAATGTTTTATCTTGCATTCGATCAATAACTTAAACTTCATTTTTTTTGTTCTTTTGTATTTTACTTACTAGTTAAGAGTGAATTACACTTTTGATCTATCTTATTTGCCTGATTGATTGAAATTGATGATGACGATGACACAATAAATGACGTATATTATCGATGTATCACAATAAATTGTCACTTTTGAAACACAACCACTTTAGAGGGTCAAAAATAAAATTTTGCCTCAATTTTAGGATGTAATATGAATTTAAGAGGGACGAATATGTTATACTATATTGATAAGAGGGAGTAATATGTTACACTGCATTGATAAGAATGACGCATTTGTTACAAAAAATTTAAAAGAAACTACAAAAATGATAAAATCATATCATAAGAGAGATCAAAAGTACGATTGTCTCTATTATCTAATGGCTGGGATCACACATAGCTTTGAAAATTGAAATCGTGTAATAAAGGAATTGGTATTTAGAAAAAGAAACCTAGCAATTGCCACCAACATTTGCAACATCTTATTCATGGATTGCATTGCCTTGTGAACAACCCGAGAAAAGAAAATATATTTGATTCCCCACCTACCATATATGATATGATATATCTCAACTACTACACAGCTCACGAAAAAACAAAACAACCCCCCACCAAACACCCACGTCCACGACCCGTTCTTCCCATTCTTAATTGCTTCTACAAAGCGCGGAGTCCTGTTTTGTTATTCGTCTTGAATAAATTTATTCCATCGCCTCCCGCCAATTTGATCAGCATTTCCTACCCATTTTCATTAATGGAGGCGAAGCTTTTTACAGCCGCCTCTTCCGCCGTGCTCAGTCCAATTATCATTAAAAACTCGAGACCTGCTACTGCTCGCCAAACATGGCAGCATAACAATTGTATCTATCGATTTTCCAAGACTGGTGTTCTCGCAATTCATGCTTCTGCGGCTACCGTTGGGTACCAATACTAATTTCTTCGATTTTATACGCCTGTCCTTCTTTCTCGTATATCATTTGTATTATATCTTGATTTGAATAACATTAGCAATAGAATAGGTTTAATAGCAACGAATCCGCACTGTGCAATTGAAAAAAGGCCTTTTAATTGTTATGTGTACCACACTTCACTACCATGAATTGGGCCGAAAATCATACTAATCTACTCATTTTCCCATTCGAGCTAGCTAGCTCAATGGAAGCTCGTTTTGTTATACACATCAAGCAAGTTTGAACGACATTCTTTGTTTGATAACTTCTTAAACCGGATTCGGGCGTCGAGCTCAACTTAATAAGCTAAAATAATGACAGATAATGTATAAATTAAGATATCAATCTACTCGAGCTCGACTCGTGTTTGGTTCGGTGAGAGATCGTTTGAGCTTAGTTTGTTAAATAATTAAACCAAGCTCGATGCAAAAATCTCATATCAACTTGAGCATTTTTTTCTTCAGTACTCTACTTGACTCGTTTACAACCCTAACCATGAAAATATTCTGATTAAAAAGTTGTGTAAGTCATACATGTTTTTCTTAGATTCATAAATTTCCTTGTTATTGGCATACTAGTAGAAAATCTTGTGCATTTGAAATTCCCATTTGCATGTAATGTCCAAATAGGTCAAACTTGTTCTTAGGCAACTCTTATTTCATTTTCAGATTGGCAAAAAAGAATAGGGTAGATGAGTCTCAGAGCTACAGTCTTGACGGGATTAGAAACTCGTTGATACGGCAAGAGGATAGCATTATATTCAGTCTAGTTGAGAGAGCTCAGTTTTGTTACAATGCAGAGACATATGATCCCAATGCTTTTGCCATGGATGGATTCCATGGCTCTTTAGCCGAGTATATGATAAAAGAAACCGAAAAGCTTCACGGGAAGGTATATATGTCGAACCTTTGTTGAAGTTTCGAATATAAAACATATACATTTTTTATTTTATTTTAATTGTATACTTGATATAGGTTGGAAGATACAAGAGCCCTGATGAACATCCTTTTTTCCCAAATGAATTACCTGAGCCGTTGTTGCCTCCATTGGAGTATCCACGGGTAAACTTCAGATGCTGTATCACTCTTTAGCTCTAGTATATCCAAATCATGAACTGCACTTGAATCTCTATTTTCATTTTCGGCTATGTTTTATTCTTGAATTTTGGTGAGTTTTCTCGCATCAAATGTCAGAACATTGAGCTTCATTTATTGTTCATTTGCATTTGTTAATTCATTTTACTCAATTAATTCGGCAGAAGCCTGATCAATTGATTACTATGACTAAGTATAGTATACTTATTCTACATAATTATGCTCCATATATTTATGCTCACATGTATCTAGACATGTCTATATGCTAATGTAGATTGTGTGGGATAGATGTCCTCACAAATAGAACTTAGTAGTGTCCTTGCATCTAGCCTTTATTTTTGCTTTTCATTTCTTCGCCTAACTGGTTTATGATAAGTTTTGATTTTTAATGACCTTGTTATGAATCTTGTATAGGTTCTGCATCCAGCAGCAGATTCAATCAATATTAATGTCCAAATATGGGACATGTACTTCAAAAATCTCCTCCCGAGATTAGTTAAAGAAGGTGATGATGGTAACTATGGATCATCTGCTACTTGTGACACAATTTGCTTGCAGGTTTGTATTCGCGATTATTATGCACTCAAAAATAAACTTTCTTCAATGTAAAAGTAAATAATGAGTCAGTCACTGAATTACTTGTCATTGTCGTACTTTGATACGTTTTTCTGTGGGCAAACATTATCTTTCTTTTGATTGGCCGACTGTTCGTTCGACTCTGTTTGCAGGCCTTATCTAAGAGAATTCATTATGGTAAATTTGTGGCAGAGGCCAAATTCCGAGCCTCCCCTGATGTCTACAAAGCCGCAATTGTAGCACAAGTAATTAAGTTGATTCTACTAGTTACTAAAGTCTGCATGCATGGAAATAAAGAGCTTTTTAATCTAACTGCAGAGTAAATTTGTTCCATGATGTTGCAGGATAGAACCCAACTGATGGATTTGCTAACATACCCAGAAGTAGAAGAGGCAATCGAGAAGAGGGTGGAGATGAAAACCCGAACATATGGGCAAGATTTACCCATGAATGGACGTGTAGACAAAATTGATCCAGTTTATAAAATAAATCCAAGCCTAGTTGCTGATCTATATGGAGACTGGATCATGCCATTAACAAAGCAAGTCCAGGTTGAGTATTTATTAAGAAGACTTGATTAAAATGTTTAGCAAGAACTTCATTTATTGAATTGAACTTAGTTCCTGTGGATTGCTATTTTATCTGTGTAAGTATAAGCCATACTCTCCATTTATTGAATTGAACTTAGTTCCTGTGGATTGCTATTTTATCTGTGTAAATATAAGCCATACTCTCCATTTATTGAATTGATATATATGTTTGGGGCATGGATCCAAATTTCCATCTTTTCCTTCGAAAACATCGAAAAGTTTTCATTTTTGAATCAAGCGAAACGAAAATAAGATTTAATTCCGAAACTATTTGTTTACCTTAAATCTTGTTATTTATCTAAATTTAGTAACTTTTATTACAATTTTTCCTTAGTGTTTTCGAAACATTTTCGAAAAGTTTCCAATATTTGTCTAACCGAAACATACACTCGAAACGAAATTTTGATCCATGGTTTGGGGCACCTACACTTATTTATTGCAATCCCTTCATTTTTTTCATCTCTACAAGATCCTGGAACTCATGGAATGAGCTTTAATTTTTTTGGTCAGAATGAGCTTTAATGTGTTTATCTATTGAAGTGATACATAGCCAGCTAAAATAAGTGGACCATACTCCAAATTTAGACTAATCCAATCCGAATTCGACGTATTGACAACCTTAATCACGTTGAAGTTGGTGATAATAAGCTGAATGATTGGCTAGGGTCACACTTCTTTGTTGTAAGCCACTGGCCAATTTTACGATCTTATGTTGTGAATACTGAATAAGTATGAAATTCGCAATAATTTGGAATAATGGATTGGTTTGAACTTATGTCCGGTAATATATGTGCTTACGTGGTCCTATACGTAAAGAATGAGACAAAGCCAATTAGTGGGTCCAGCCAGGGCTTGTGAAGATCAAAATTGGCCCACTGTGATATCCAAATCAAATAAGGACCCGTTTGTTTTGTCAAAATAGTGCATGAGAATAAACCATCTTAATGTAATAACTAAATTGGAATATAATAACAAATGTTTCTAAAATTAGGATTCCACCCCACCATAACCACCATGTCCAAAGATAGAATTTTGATTGCTTCTAGCATAATGCATATGAATACGAATTAAAGTAATCTGACTTTAATTTGCAATGAACACGGCATTGATCCATTAATGGAGCTGTTGCCAACTATTGTCAAATATCGTACATTGACTATAAAGCTCGAGTAAAATGACAGCCTGATACTTCATTATTTATCTTACCATACACGAATAATTTCATATTTTAAATAGTAAATGGACAATACAACCATGCATGCTTCTACGATGTAAAATAAGATGAAATTAATGTATTTTGAATTATTTCCAATTTCAGTTTTTGAAAACATGCGACAACATTGGACATTTTATTTATAGTGGAATATTAGAATACCAAAGGAAGAATACATGTTTGAATTTGTTTTTGATGTTGATTTCTAAAAAAAATACAATTGAAATCACTTGTACTATTCCCTCAGTAGTTCTGATCTGTGAAATTTAGGAAACATGCTAGATATATACTTCCTTGTGTTATGTGAAATATATATGCACAAAAAATTTCATGTGAAATTTTCATTTCACCAAACTCTATTGTATATTTGTACTTCATAAATACTACATAAAACACTCAATCCATCATCTTTCATCAGACAATGTGCCATTTTTGTTGTTTTTCCCTAAATGACCATGATATTCTTTAATAATAAAATGCAAAAAAATCTCTTGTACTTTTCGAACTTAGCACGAAATATCCTTGTACTTTTTTTTTCTTAACTTAGCACATAATTCCTTTGTACCTCATGCACCTTTGAAAGTTTGCATGTAACTCTCTTTTACTTTTGAACATTTGCATAGAACTCACGTGTAATTTTTCATAAATATATCGAGGAGTAATTTAGATAAATTAATTTAAATTTACGGTGTTGGTGACTAACGAAGTAAATAAGAGTGTGTAGAGCTTCTAAAAGTACAAGCGAATTTGATGCAATAAAAATTTCACATGATATTTTTATGCAATTTCGCGTAATGCAAAAAATATCGTATGTGTATTTTCCCCATAAAATTCTTCTTAAAAATTTCAATACAAAAGTCTATTTTTTTTAAAACAAATCATAATGATTGGATAAATCAATTCTTAACCACTAAATTTCAGTGCTACTTAAACATGTAAATTTTTAGCATTTGGCACTTACATTTACTAAACTTATACAACTATTTTATGAAAAGGAAAAAAAAAAGAAAAAACTTATACAAATTATGATGAAACAAATCCAAATATATCTAACAATGAGCTGTACAACAGCAATGTGAACATTTGTTAAGAAAACAGATGCACAAGCCTCACTTTTTTATTATTATTATTATTATTTTTATATCCACAAGTCTTTCATTCCAAATTTGCTGATATTAATAATTCATTGATTAATTTACAACCTCCTAGATTAAATAAATTATTATGACAATGCGGATCTGTTCATTAATCATTACCCCACACAGAGTCACACACTAACGCCTAATAATAAATTTATAGTAACCTGGTTCGCTTCTGCTCCCTTCTAGATACAGAGAGAGAGAGAGAGAGAGAGAGAGAGAGAGCAAAAAGAGTACTAATTTTTTGAACTGAGAAAAAATGGAGGGCCTGAGGCGGTGCATTGGGTTACCGGCGGTGGTAGTGGTGTTGATGATTGCGGCGATGATGTTGCCGGAGGTGGCGGCGATACGTTACATAGTTGGTGCCAATATGGGATGGACTACAAATGTGAACTACACAACTTGGGCTCAGGACAAACATTTCTACAATGGGGATTGGCTATGTATGTTATCTTCTTTTTTAATTTCAGATCTACTGTGTTTCGGGGTTTATTATTTAAAATTATTTGCTCTTTACAGGGCTAAAGTTACTAATTGAATTTGGAAAGTCAGTTTTTTTTTTTTTTTTCAAAAAATATTGTCATTTGAATATATGAAATTAGAAGGTTTATGTTGTTTTTTTAGGGATGAAATATATACTGGCTTACTACTAATTGTTCTGCTGCTTTAGTTTACTTTCATCTGTAATTTTCTTGAATTGTTCAGCCCTGTCTCTACTCTTTACATTAATGTACTGTTCGTTTTTGCTTGTAATTATAAGTATCATTTTGGAATGTTTTTGCTTTATAGAAAAATGCATATATGAACATCCTTTGACTGTTGAAGACTGAGGTTTGTGTAACCTCTTGAATCGTAATAGCCCATGTTGCTATTGGTTTCTTATAAGAATTATTCTAGTGTAGTCGATACTCTTGTTATAGAATTGACGACAAACTATTGAACAAGTTATTATTTGGCTACATCGATGATTACTCTATCAAAGTTTTTAGCTTGCCTTTGTTCAATTATTGAAATTTAACACTAGCTCGTGGAGCTACATAACCGCAGCTAACAGCAACTTAACTTGACATATTTCATCTCAAAATCTTGTTTTCTTTTATTTCACCATTTAGACGTATGTGTTCTTTGGTGGTAATAACAATCTAGCAATATTTGCTAAATCATTGGGAGAGATGTTTTGAATTCGTTCATTCATGTATAGTGGAAGCACGTACTTCAGTTGAGAATCTACGCGCTAAGATCTTGTTATAATAACATTCATTAACTTTTGCATTTCTTTTCTCAGTTTTTGTGTACGATAGGAACCAGATGAATGTGCTTGAGGTGAACCAGACTGATTACGAGAGCTGCAATTCGGATCATCCACTTCACAATTGGACTACTGGTGCCGGAAGGGATGTGGTTCCTCTAAACGTGACAAAGACTTACTATTTTATAAGCGGGAAAGGGTTCTGCTACGGGGGCATGAAAGTAGCAATTCACGTTCAAGATCCACCACCCCCACCATCGTCTTCCCCTATAAGGAATGCTTCTCCCACTCTCATGTCTACTTTTAGAGGCCAGGTTCTCGTGCCAGCCCTTTTCGCCATTGCTGCCGTGTGGGATTCATTTATTTTTCTCTTGTAGTCATGTCTTGTGAAGAAGTATTCAGTTGTTTTATTATTTTTCTTCTTATTTTCTTATTTATCCATCATGGTTTGAGGTTCAAGTTAAATACCTTTATTCAAATCAAGATTGGGGGATTGTAGCAAAGCGTTGAAAACTTTTTGTTTGTTCAACAACTCTACAATTAAAAAAGGTGCTTAAATTATGGAAGTATCATTGAGTTTTCTTGATTAAGCTGTTAGAAGTGGATTGCCTGGGGCCTGAACCATGTGGATGTAAGAGTAATTTGTGGGGAATATTTTATTTAATTGATGGTTGCTTATTTTACTCCCAATTTTCAATTTTAAAATTTAAATTAAATGCCTCTAGTCCTTCAAAATCCTGGCCAGTTAATATGCTCACATGAATGTTGCACAATCCAGATCAAACGAACATGAACATCATTTGTCGTTTGTCGTTTGGTAACTTTTGAAGCACGACTCGACTTGAGTCCATGAGCTAAGGATTGACAAAATACGAGTAAAAATATAAAACTACTTGTACTCGTTTAATAAAAGCTTAATTGAGCTATGTCTATTTAACAATTTAACAAATTGCAATGTTGATATAAAATTCAAATAAATCTTGAACAATACGTGGGTGAGCTTTACTCAACTTGATTACATCCCTAATTAAAAAAGAGAGTTATATACAATAAAATTTACAAAAAGGTGGGTCTCGTTGATGGTCAATATATTATTGGTGTGGTTCATGAAATTTATCATAGCATATAAATTGCAAAAGACTTAGGCTGTTTTTAGATGGGTTTTGGCCCGGTCCCGTGGGTTTCGCGAGACCGAGCCAAAATTCATCTAAATGAGTTTTCGCCAAACCCATAAAACCATTAAAAACCTATAAAACATTAATTTGACACCTGCCATTTACTTTTTTCCTCAAATTTCACTAAAAAAAACATTGATTTGACACCTATAACCTACTTTTTTCCCTAAACTCCAACATCCAAGCTCAATCCAAGTGAGGTCTCAAAGGTTTCATCGAAACCACCCAAACCAATTTTTTTAAACTGAGACCCGCGAAACCGAGTCAAAACCCATCCAAATAGACCCTTAAATTTTTGTATAAGCTTTTAACGAAAGAATCGTTTGTAGCTCATAGAAAACGTGGTTTTTTTTTTTTGATAAGACGATGGTTTGGGGATAAGATATTTATCATTTCTCCCTTTGTTTTGGCGGGGTACAGTCCAGACATCAGGCTCGAGTTCAGTTCCGCATGGCAACGGCTCTCTCTTCCATATCACTACCACCGGCCCACAATGCTTTGGTCCATTCCAATGCCCACAAACCTCCGCCGACTTTATTGGCCCGCAGACCATTTCGGCCCATTATTCCCTCAATTCAAACTCAACCACTATTGTTGGCCAAATCGCCGCCATGCTGCTCCAACTGTTCCGCCGCGTCCACGGTGGAAGACTTATCGATGAGCATTGACGTTCTCAAACGGTTCATCGACCTCAACTTGGGAAACTGGACCGGCTCTTTCTATGTAACCTTCAATTCTTATTCACATTTTTTGTATATATTAATCATAGGAATTATTTATTAAGGATTTTAGCTTCATATGTAGCTTTCATGTTATTACTCTCATATTTCAGTAGTATTGGCAATGTTTTTATAAATTCAATTTTACCAGATTGCATGCTCTTTGAATTTTATATATTAACCTAAATTATATACGAATTTATATAATTAGTGAAACTATGAGATTCTGATGGTGTTAGCTCAGTGTTTTTGATTGATTTCTTGCAGCAATTCGATTCTAATGGAAATTTGCTGCATAAGATTAGTACAAAGCTTGCTGCAAGCTCGTACGGGGAAGGTGAACTCATGAGTTTGATCCAATCGTAAGTCCTTATCTGTGTAGATTATTTGAAAATCATTGAACTCGATTGAAGTATTGCATTATTTTCTAGTCTTGTGTCTAATTGGAACTCATAATGTTCCATTGGGATTTGAGTTGAGTTTCAACTAGTTTAGAATTTCAGTAGAAACTTTGCAAATGAACTGCTTGCTAAGATTAACCTGTCTAAAAAGTTACCAGTAGATCTGATCAACCAAATTTTTTGCTGAACTGGAGACACTATGTTTTGTATTTGTCGTATTCTTTTGGACATGTGATTTACTGTCGTTCTATTTGTCTTTCCTTTCTACAGTTGAGACCAGCTGAAATATTTAACCATCCCATTAACTTGAAATTTAGGTGAACTTTCAAGGTGAAAATTATGTTTTATTTATGATCTACAGACCTCTAAGTGTCGATTTATTTTTCTCCACATTATTGTCATTCTAGAGCTGGCCTTGGGATGCTATCTTTTTTATGCAATACATTTTTCTTTTTGTAATTCTCTCTGAGTTGACGAAATATGAATTTACCCGGTAAAGTAAAAAATATAGTCAATATTTCCCTTTCAAAATTCCCGTTGAATACACTTCTCATTCTCCTTACTTTTAGCCCAAAACCACTTCTGAGACTTATCAAAGCTAATTTCCGTTGCCGCGTTGTCTATAAGTGGAATGTATACTTATATGCTTTGAAAATTTCTCAATTTCTTTGCTTTATGGAAACTACTGTGATGTAAGCACCAGGGTACCTGATATCAAAGCTCTGATTGCTAACATAGATAGTTTGATGCTATATCTTGTTTCTATGTTTTGTTGACATATGTTCATTGGTTTTTAATATTTAGGCTATACATCAAACAGCCTCCATTGACCACCTCGGATGAGTCAGAATGGTATGAGTACAAAATTAAGGAAACCAACATGTTCACAGTAGACAAATATCAGCAGGTGAGCCTTTTTATTACATGAAAGAAGTTTTTGGTGACTCAAAAGTTTAATGAAAGTGTCCATGGTTGTCATTATAGTTGAACTTAGCTTGCAGATTGGCTTTTTCTCTAAAGAGAAGGCCTTTGCGTTGAGATACCAGACAGCTGGAATGTTGGATACTGTGATAAGACAAGGGGTGCTAGGTGAAGATGATACTGGAGAAGAATTTCCCAGGTGTTTGTTTCTTCTGTCATAGAGCTATTTATTATAAAAGAGCTGATGATTCCTAATAACTTAAATCATCAAATTTGAATTATGATGTGTCATCTATGATAAATAACTAAAGCAATATGTGATATTAGTTGCTACTTGGCATTTGATTCTCTGATTGGGCTGCCTAAATCATGGGTATCAATAGTGAAAAATCCTCTTGTTAAAGCATAGGCTCTGGAAATACCTATTATGAAAGAAGAATATCGGGAAAAAAATCTGTTAATATAAAGACTCTTAAATAACTAAATTACCTTTAGCCAGTACTATAACAAGATCAATATGTGGTAGATGGATATAACTGTTCTGTTCTGCTTCAATTTCCTTGCAATAAATTATTATATGTTACTTTGGTAAGGATCCAGCCTCCAGGAGCTGATAGCCTCGAAATATTAAATTTAAGACTTTGGGCATCTGTTCTTAGATAGATACCACTTCATTTAGTAGGAGCATTCACAGGCTTTACCCAAAGTTCACGAGTAAAAGGCACAAAGACCTATATAATCGCGAGAAATACATAAGTTGATATCGTCTGAGTTTTCTTTACGAAAGTCTGAATTCTAGGAAGACATCATATTGATGTTCGTGTTAGAAAAGAATGATATAAGCAGATATCGCCAATGTCTTGGTGTGTGCATATCTTCTTTGATGTCACACCTGCCCCTTAGTTGATTAGTTCCATTATCTCATGCTGATCTCCTTTTCTACATCTTGCATTTCTTTTGAAAGAAACTTAAAGCTTCCCTCACGGCGACCTGCAATTGTATGTGAGAACTGCCTCTATTCATTAGAGCAAGATGCAAGAGTAAGAGCTTTCCATATCATGGACCCAAGAGGCATACTAGACATGCTTATTGTATTCCTGGAAGAAAGAGGTAGTGACGTGTTTGTTCATCCTTCTTTTGACGATTCCAAGGTATATTAGCTCGCATACTAACAGCAATTACTATTTTTGTGTTTTCTGAAGAAAAAACTAATATTAAAACTATTGGTTGGTAGAATTCAGATATGATTACTCCTCTCTTGGGGACGTGGAAGGGTCATTCTATAACCAAACGCAGTGGTGTTTATGGTGCTACAATAGCCGAAGCAGATACAATTGCTATCCTTGAAATGAATGAGGACGGTCTGCTCGTTCAGGTTCGTCCAATTCCTTGCTGTCAATTCTTCTCGGATGAATGAACGTGAGAGACCTTTGTTTCTGAATTTCTTGAGAAATTGAGAGTTGCGAATGATATCAGGTCACAGCTGTTAATTGAAAAGATTATTTTCACCTTCTGCTTGTATTTGGAGCTCACTTTGAACTTTATGAGGTCTTATTGTTTCAACATAATAACATGGAAGCATATACTGAGGGGATTCAAATTTGCCTGAATTTTTTTAAAGGAAACATATTCACTCTGGCTATTTGCAGATGTTTGAATGGATAATAGGTTTGAAGAAATTCTATTGTGTTTCAAGTTGTTCATTAAACTTACTAAGACATCTGTAGTAACTAGTGTACAAGTTTGACACAAATGGATGAGTCAAGTTCTAACTTTGATTTTCTTAAAGATTTTTCGTATTTCCCTGTCTTATTTGTAACACAAGTAGACCCTCAAAAAAATTACTGAAAAACCTACCAGTTCTGTCTTCTTTAGTGAGCATTACTAGTAGACATCATCAGATATTTTTATTTTCTTGATTCTCTCATCTTCTGAAGTGGTTTTTTTTTTGGGTAAAAAATAATCATATCTACTTTCATCTTAGAACATGTAATTTTTGGATGTATATTCCCTTGTTTAATCTCTTAAGGTAACTCAAGACTGTTCTTGTTTGCATCCTAGTTGCTTCACCATTTCATGGACATGTTTATTTTCTAGTAAGTATGCTTCCTTCGTTTTTCCGAACACCCACAGGATATCAAATCTACACCGATAGGCAGTGATGTTACCACTACCGTGCACTGGACTGGGGCCATCTCTAACAACTTGGTCACATTTGATGGTGGCTTCCAGTGGACTTTATTGCCTGGAGGTATATACATGGGATGCCCATCTGATGTATCGAAGAGTGTGCAAGAATTCAAGTCCTTCCATTTGGAACTATGTTGGCTCGAGTCACCAGGCAAGAGGCAGAAATTGGTTCGCACCTTTGACGTGGAAGGATTAGCTGTCTCGTCAACATATATTTTTGAAACCAAACAATGAGTTAGTTAATTCCTTCCAATAAACTATAATTCTTTCAATTAAACAGAGTAGTTTACGCAGAAATCCTAGACGCTCATAACTATTGATTATGATGATTTTCCACTCATCCATTTCCTTTCATTAGCATGGTTAGTGGTGATGTGTATAATTATTGTATGATTAAGGATATTTTGTTCTTCTCCGGTACCTAACTCGATCTCGTGTATTTTAGGCCAAGTTGGACAAAGCATTTGTGACTAGCATGCAGACAGACCTACATACATAATACATTGATATAATGAGACAGCTGGCCAAGTTGACCTCCAAGTTGAAGCTGTCTATTTGCAAAACTGAGCAGCAAATGCAAATTCAATGTTTGTCAATCATTTCAGGTAAAGAGCAGATGGCTTCACACTTCTTTTCATACTTAATGCAATAGGATAATAATGTGGTTGGAGATGTTATGTCATTTTTTCGAACTGTTACAGTCCTGAGTTTGATATAACAAGAAGATGCCTTGAAATCATTTGTACGACACACCACCTCTTGTGTTCTAAAGGAAAATTGTCTTCGGTTTATGATTCATTGCAATTTATTTCATTGTTTGATAGCTTTTGAAGCCTTATTTCAAATTTGACTTAGGGTGAGTTCGGCCTAGCGATTGCATAATTGCTTTAAAATTAATTGATTATAGTATAATTACTTTTAGAAAATTTACTTTTATGAGAATTGATTTAGCGTTTGGTTTTACATTTTCAAAATTGCTTCCATAAACCTAAACTTTCATACAATTTACAAAGTTAACCTTATAGTATACTAAATAATTCCATCAAATAATATTTCTCAACTATCAAAAGACACAATATTATAATAAAAATAAGATATAGTAAAACTAATGAGGAAAATTAATTAAGAAATTCTTACATTTATGTGACATGAGACTACTATGAAAAATAAATTAAATAGTAAAAAATAATTATTAAATTTAAGACCAACTCAAGTAGAAGAATGCTAACAGATTCAACATCTAAAACTATGGGTATTATTGTCACTCACGTTGGCAAAAGTAGCATATATGTAAAAAAAGATTTACCGTGGGTTTTTCACAGTGAGAAGAAGCAAAAGTCATTTAATAATTTTGGGTCAAACGGTCCATTTTTTACTTTTGAGATTGAAACGTGAAAATGGAGGGGTCAATCGGGGGGCCAAACGGGGCCTTAATGAGTTTTAAAATCAGATTATATTTGGAAAATAATCAGTTTGTTTAAAATTCAAAATTATATGTCAATAAAAAAAAACCAAAATTAAGCTTAAACCACGGATAAAAATCTTGATACATTTTCATCGAAAATCTCAAAAAGTTCATGTTTTGAGTCATTTTAGATAAATATATAGAGTAGTTTATATTTCAATGTGTTTCTTTGATTTATTATTCTTCTAAATATTTTTCGAAATTTTTTGGAAAAAAGTCAAAGCTAAATATTCAATGCAAACAAAATATACCAATTCCAACAGAACTTTAAGGTCAATAAAATGAGATATATTGGTCGATAAAATTTTACTATTTTAAGCCTCTAATTTCGAATTGAGAAAGCCTAGTTTTCAAAAGTAAAACTGATTACGTGTTAGATATTGAGATTTGGTATCTTATAAACCACACTCTAAAGGCAAATTCTATCCTATCACACGGGGAAATTCTTACTCAGGTCGGGTTTGGTCAAACCCAAATTAATTACATGGCAAGTGTAATACACTTGCTTTGGGATTGGTTGTAACTTTTAGGAAAGTGATCAATCACAAAACAAGTGCAATACACTTGCTTGATGGTTGGATGGATTTGGCCAAACCAGACTTGAACAAAAAATTTCCTATCACACGCCCTTGTCAAAATGGAGTCATTGATTGAGGAAAAAACGTGATTATTTCTCGTGACTTTAGGAATTCTAATTGGGATTTATAACTTTTGTCAAAGTACATCTGTCATCCTTAACTCAAATTTACGTCACCATATCGATACAAGTAAAGCAAACTTGTTGAAAGTGCAATCACACTTTTACATGGAATAAATCTACTTGTCGGTTTTAAATTCTTACTCGTTAAAGATCAAGTAAAATAATCTCTTAATTAAATAAAACTACTTTATAAAGTGGACGTGATCAAATATATTTAAGATTTCTTAATCTCACGTAATCGTATTACAGAACTTGCATCTTAATAATACGATAAAGAAGATAACAATCTTAATTAAATTAAATGGGTTAATACACTACATTAGATAAAGTGTCCATCATCATCTATGTGTTTCACGGAAAATTATTTTATGTAACGGTTGCAAGGATGATATAATGCAGTAAATGCTTAAAAATATATTTGAATCATTATATTTAAAGATGAGTTACCTTTAATATCTCATTTTCATCCTAAAAAACAACTTTAAATAGAATTTTAACCATTTGTTGCACACTCATCTTAGTCTAAATTATATGTAAATATATTAATTTATTAGATACTCGAATCGAGCTCAATAAAATATCTTGATGAAATCAAACTTGAACATAATTTTAAGTTGGACAAAAAATTTAAATGAAACTTAAATAATATATTATTTCACGCTAATAATAGACTTCCTTACATTGTAAGTGCAAAAGATAATGAACCATTACGATTTGCCACAGATGAAAAACGAGAAACAAGTAGAGAAAATTCTTGCTGAAACCTAATTTATTCACATTCATCCAATTATAAAATACATTATTGCCATTGTTTTGTGATTTAATCACGTTATTCAATTACAGAATTAGAATTAGCATATTGTTTATTATACTTGTGGTGGGGCCGAACCCCCGATTCAAACGGACAGCAAGTTGCTTAGATTTTTGTGTAATAAGTAACATTTACTCCGTATATATTTTATATTGAAAAACTGTAGTGGGGCCCCACACTGCAGTTACTGCTTTTACAAGACAAAAGTAGTAGCAGCACAAATGGGATCTATCCATACACTCTTCTCTTAATCTCTTCTCTTCTCTCTATAGTCAAATCAAATTTGCAGTTAGGCCATCTCCAGCGGTATGGGCGGGGCCGGGGCCGGGGTCGGGGTGCGGGCGGCGAGTCGTCTCCAGCGGTGCGGGGCGGGGGCCGGGGTCGCAGGCGGGGCGGAACGGGCTGGGCGCAGGGCTCGGCGGAGCCCTGCGCCCAGCCCGTTCCGCGAGTGGGAAGAAAGGGGGCGCGTGTAAACACGCGCCCCTCTTTAAGTCAGGTGCCGCCAAGTGGCGGCACCTGATTGGACCCGATTTTTTATTTTTTTTTCTTTTTTTTGTTGTGTATTTATTGTGTGTATGGTTTATTTAATGTGTGTATGATTTTGTATAATTAATGTGTTGTATGTAATTTTAATTAATGTGTTATTGTAATTAATGTGATTTTATTTAATGTGTTATTTTAATTAGTGTTTTATTTTAATAGTCCATTTAATTTAACACTTATACAAATAATTTTTTTTTAAATACCAAATTAGTTATACTTAATCTGAATTAAAAATTTAAATACATACTAAAATAGATAAGAAAATTAAATTTAAACACTCGTTTTTAACCGTATTTTGCATAATTATTTTGGGCCGAAAATAGCAAAACTAGATCTGCCCGAAACAGGATTTTTGGACGACATTCGTGTCCGCAGGTCGCGGGCACGCACAAGTCTTGAAGGGCCGTGTGATAATCTAACCGAAGATTTGCACCCCCCCCCCCCCCCGCGCGCGCGAGGAGGGAGCCTTCTAGTAATAATTTCTTAACCCTTATGGTTTAGAAATCATATATAAATCCAAGTTTTTTTTATCACACTTCCAATGTGGGATAAGTTCATTTTTTTTTCCAATTTTTTCCATTATATATGTGAACTTTGAGATTTAATTTCTCATTCACCCGTATTCCGATTTGGACGTACCATATACCATTTTAATCTACTCACGGAGTAGAATATAATTCGGTCAAGACCCGACTCTTTACTCAAAGTGGGTCCCACTTAAAATACGTCCAAAATGGTCCATTAATTTACTTTTTTCAACATTATGTTTATGAGGTTTATAAGGAGCTTTAGGACTATTTTTATTTTCTTTTCCTTGATTATGTTGTGTATTGTTGTGTAATTAATGTTGTGTATTGTTGTAATTAATGTGTTATTTTAATTAATACTCCGTACTTAAAAAAATAAAACTATAATATTAATAGGTGAGAGTTTGCGTATTATGTATTAATTTTAAGTTACTTTAATTAAATATTCTATTTAATATTAATATTTTAATATAATTAATAATTAAATTACGAGTACTAATATAATTACTATTATTAATATTAAAAAAATTTAAAACTATAATATTAATAGGTGAGAGTGGGCAAAGTTTCAAAATGGAATTAATTCCCCCACGGAGCCCCAACCATTGGAGACGACGACAGGGCTCAGGGCTAGCCCTGGGGCTGCCCCGGAGGGGCAGCCCCAGGGCTAGCCCTGAACCATTGGAGATGGCCTTAGTGGTGAAGTAAGTGAGAAGAAGAAAAAGGAGATACGAAACCAACTTTTTGGCTCCCCCAAATTAATATCATCTCATCTCTCCCTTTGAATCTTTTTTTTTTAAACAAGAAAAATCAAAAAATGAGCGAGAGTACGGTTGCAGATGCGGCGGCTGCTAAAACCAAGCCGACGATATTGGTACCTCCACGTGGCTCCATGGAATACGTATTCTCTAACGGGTCCGGACCCGGATTCAGCCCGGGTCCGATGACCCTGGTTTCGAGCTTGTTTTCGGATCAGGGTACTTTCTCTTTCTCTCAACTCTTAGCCGGCGCTATGGCTTCTCCTATGGCGGTGAAGCCTGGTTTTTTGTTGACTAATGATGAGGGTAAAGAAGAAAAAAGAATAAATGAAGATGAGAAAGATGCTTCTGAGAGTGGTACTCCAGGGTACAAGCGGAATAGGCCGGTGAATTTGGTGATGGAGAGTTTGAGCCCACTGTTCATGGTCCCCCCAGGGTTGAGTCCTTCTGGTTTGCTTAATTCACCTGGGTTCTTTTCCCCACTTCAGGTAATTGTTTGATTTAATTGTTTTTGGATTGATAGAATTTTACTTGAATTTTGTTCAAATTAAAAGTTGTTAACATCAGATTTTCTGAATTGAAGCCAAATATATTGGATTTGTTTATTGAGAAAAGTAACTAGTTAAATACCGAATTTTTATGATTGTAATTTGGGATATGATACAATTTTGTTGGAATTTTTTATTTATTTATTTTTGGTTTCCAAGGGTATTCAGGGATTAGACTTATTGAATGGGAACCTCTCCTAGCGGGAATTCAATCGTGGGTTTGCCACTTTGCGGGGCTAGTCCATTCCACTAGACCAGTCACTTGATGATATTCAATGCTGGAATTTATAATAGTCTAGTTCACGGTGGAGTTCTTAAATTGTGAGGTCTCACATTTGGTGCATTCGAACAAATTATCAGTTTATTGATTTGATTATAAGAAGTAATGTCAGTGTGTCTAATCCTAGTCCATGTATTAGTACTTTTCTAGATAACACACTTTGCATATATGTTCTTTCTTGCTAGCCTTTACAGAGCCACTGCTCGACCTAGAATACACATTTACAGCTACTGCCTGAGATTGCTTCATTTACTTCTGAGGGGTGATTTGGTAAAGAAGGCAATCTTAAATAGGGTTAGAAATCTGACCTTTCTCCATTTTATGTGTATTACAAGTGTTGGCCCAAAAATGTTATTGACGCTCAAGAATTTACAGAAATGCTTTTTATATAAATGAGTGTTTGAGGTGGTATTGTTAGTGTTACCTGTGGTTCTTGAAGTTATTTCAGTTCTCGATGCATTAGTTACATAAAAATTCGGATTATGTCTGCCTTTTTTTTTTTTTTTTTTTTATCAATATTCCTTTTTTTCGTCTAATACAGAGCCCATTTGGAATGTCGCACCAGCAGGCCCTGGCCCACGTTACAGCCCAGGCGGCACTATCCAAGTCTTATATGCAAATGCAAGAAGAACTTCAGTGTTCTCCCAGTGAAACATTGACACAGCAGACAAATCCTATGCCTACAGAACCCGAGAGTTCAAAGATTGAGTCATCTGAAGTTTCACAACCTGATAGAAGGGCTGCTACTTTAACTAGCGATAAACCAACTAGTGACGGTTATAACTGGAGGAAATACGGGCAGAAACATGTAAAGGGTAGCGAATGCCCTCGGAGCTACTATAAATGTACATATCTCAATTGTCCTGTCAAGAAAAAAGTTGAACGATCTTTTGATGGTAGTATATCTGAGATTACGTATAAAGGGCAGCACAATCATGATCCTCCTCAGCCCAATAAACGGGGGAAAGATAGTTGTGGTTTGGATAGAACAAACTCGGGCCCGACTGAAATGAATAAGTTAAACAAGGATATTTATGTCAATTCTGAACCTGCAAAATTCCAGGCAACTACCCAACATTTGACTGAGAATAACGATGAAACAGTTGATGCTGTGATAGTATTAGATGAAGGGGATGATGATGAACCAATTGCCAAAAGAAGGTATGTAAAATGTTAATACCTTCATCTACTCTCGTTCAGTCACTTCACTTAACTGAAATTCACTTGCGTTGATTTGCAGGAGCTTGGATATTGAACCATCCATTAGAGCTTCATCACAACAAACTATTACAGAATCGAAAATCGTAGTGCAAACTAGAAGTGAAGTCGATCTTTTGGATGATGGATACAAATGGAGAAAATATGGGCAAAAAGTGGTTAAAGGCAATCCACATCCAAGGTTTGTTGATCTTTAAACATTCTTCCTTGCTGAGTTATTACACACTATCATAGAACTCTTTCCGTACCAAAGATTAGGTGCCTTTGTATGTTTTTATCAACTTTTATCTCTTGTTTGGTAGTGTTGATAAATAGAGCCATAAACTAGTGAAGTTTGCCTCATTTAACTGATTTGCCACTAGTCTATGCTTTAAACACTACTACCAGAAAAAAAAAAACATATATTTATACTCATCATTTTAATTAGAATGAAACATATTCCCACCATGATTTTATAGTTGCTACCAGATTATTTCTGTGTTGACTAATACAAATTTATTCCCTCCTACAGGAGTTACTATAAATGTACATATGCTGGGTGTAATGTACGTAAACATGTTGAGAGGGCCTCTGCAGACCCGAAAGCTGTAATCACGACATATGAGGGCAAGCATGATCATGAAATCCCGGCGGGAAGATATAGTAGCCATGGCACAGTCAATGCCAATGCACAACAGTCAAAAACGCAAAAGGTAGCAGCTAAGAGACGCTCGGTGGAAGAAATGGATTCTGAGAACCAAGATCGAAGACCAATGACTCTACAGCTCAAAGAAGAACAAATTGCTGCATAATCTCTAAATCCTGAATAATCTTGTGACAGTATGTCTCTTATGTATTTATCACACAGTTGAAGGTGGAGGGATGGAATTAAGAATTGTGATCTTCTGATGGATTATCGACAAAGTCCAAGTTTGATGTGTGATGTAAGAAGGTGGAGTGTCGGAATTAAGAATTGTGATCTTCTGATGGATTTTCGACAAAGTCCAGGTTTGATGTGCGGTGGAAGAATATGTATGAACTGTAGTCTTTTTTTATGTATACATGAAGTATAATTGTATTGCTCAGTTTCACACAAGAATAAAATCTCAATAACATTAAATTGTAATTTGGGTTTTACACTTTAATTTACTTTTGCTTGTTATAATATGTATAAGAATTTGTAGATTCGTGTAACAATGTGTTGTCATTGATAGCTAGATTTCTTCCCACAATAAATTGAAGGTAAAACAATATGAAAAGGGCGGAGAATTTGGTGACGCGAACAAAGTTTGAGCTCGTGAATTGAGTTAACTGATTATACAGTATTGAAAAGAAAAGAAAAAAGTTCTTTCATATAAGGAAGTTTGGCGAATATCCCTGCGTATCTGAATTTCTATATTGGAGCATCAAATTGCCTAAATCCCAATTCGATCTCAGTAATAATAAGAGTAATCCGTAACATATCAATTTCATAGCCTCAGAGTGATAAATTGTTAGAACTTTATTTTTTATTTTGTCGAGATTGATATCGTGGTTTAGTTAGATTTGGTTGTTATAGAATCGAGCTTCAACGGCTCGAGTTGAGTATTAATTACGTAATATTTTTACACGTATTTAATTAAACTTTAATTTATTGAATCTTATTCAAACTGAATTTAAAAAATCATCAAACAAAAGTATTTCCTAAACTTATTTAATATATACGAGGAATAGAGCTCAAGTGAGCTTTTATTGAATAATCACTCAATTTTGATCCCCTTGTCCCAACCAAATCCCTCAATGATAACAAATTCGCTCCCTTTTTTTTTGTACAGTGGTTGGGCATGGCAGTTGGGTGTTGTCTATTTAAACTAACGGAAATTCGAACCCCAACTCCCATTTTTTTCATTTCCTCAAATCAAAGAATGAAGCTCCCATTTTCGCAAAAGATTAAGAAAACCAACCACAATAATTTCTGAATAAATGAAATCAAAGTAGCCGCGAAATGGGTCTCTGTCCTAATCCCCGCATATCTCGCAAAAAAAGCACTCTCTCAAACAATCCTTCAATTTCCCCTCTCTTTCTCTCTCCTCTAAAAAAACTAATCTCTGTTCTTGAGGTACTTTCTCTCCCCCTCCTTCCCCCCTTTCTTCCATTTCCATTTTTTCAATATTCTTAACCAGCAGCAGCGATAATAACAATAATAATAATGCTGATGGTGTAGGCCAGGGGGTGTTTTTTCCGTACATTTGGCCCATTTCCCATCTGGGTCGGTCTGTAATAAATCGGGCATTGGATTTATATTGATGGGTTTTAGTAGGTCATGGGTTGCATTAGCTCCAAAAAGGCGAGGTCTGAATCCCCTGTATACGACGCCGTTTCATCCTCCTCCTCCTCCTCTTCTTCCAGAAATGCGCGCCGCCGCCGCCGCCCCGCTTCCTCGGCGCCGCTTCACGTCCCTGGGCCGTTAGAGAAGATAAAGGAGGAGCCGGAGAATGAGGTGGAGGCTGATGAAGATGATAAGGAGGAATCTGTGAAGAGAATTAGGCATGGGTATTCTGGTAATTTGAAGGCTTTAAAGAAAGGGACTTCGGAGAAAAAGAATGTATTTAATTTTAGTATTAAGTTTGGGAGGTTGACGGAAAGCGAACATGTGGCAGCCGGGTGGCCCGCATGGCTGTCTGCGGTGGCAGGGGAAGCCATTGATGGGTGGTTGCCTTTGAGATCAGATACATATGAAAGATTAGAAAAGGTAAATTTTTATCTACCTTATGCTTAGCAATAGGGAAATGAAATCGATGGGTATGTTTAATTCATGCATTGTGGAAATTTCAATTATTTTCAACAATTATCCCCTCGTGAAATCGGAAAACGGGCAATAGGCCTCCTTAGTACACGCGTAACTGAAATGCAGCAGGAGCTCTATGTTTATGTTGAGAAGACAAATTTTTAGCTTTAGTATCAACTATATTCCATATTTATTAGAACTTACCTATTTGAAATAGATATGTCTATTGGACAATTTGCCTTCCCGTCAAATTAATATTTATAAGGCATTTAAGTCTTAACACAAAAATAAGTGTTAGAAATGTTAAGGGAGCCGGTGAACTTCTTTTTCAATATCAGAAAAAAGTGGTTTACCTATTCTTTTTTCCACAAGGAGGTAAAGTAACTACTTTGTATTTGATTCTGAGACTTGGGAGAATATTTCTATTTAATGATATACATTGATGAGTCTCATGAAATTATAGTGACATTTGTAGATTGGACAAGGTACATATAGCGACGTTTATCGTGCACGCGATGTGGTAACTGGTAAGATGGTTGCACTGAAGAAGGTAAGATTCGACAATTTTCAACCAGAGAGCGTAAGATTTATGGCACGCGAAATTCTGATTCTACGCAAGCTCAATCATCCGAATGTAATGAAGCTAGAGGGTATAATTACTTCTCAGTTATCGTGTAGTCTATACTTGGTTTTCGAGTACATGGAACATGATCTTGCAGGGCTGTTATCATGTCCAGACATCAAGTTTACTGATTCCCAGGTTTGTTTGTCTTAATTTACAGACATTCTTCACAATGCTACTACATATCTGTGTTTTCTAATTTGAGGAGGTTCTATTTTCTGGAAATAGATCAAATGCTATATGCAACAGTTATTGAGAGGAGTAGAGCATTGTCACTCGCGAGGTGTAATGCATCGAGATCTTAAGACATCGAACATCTTAGTAAATAATGAAGGGATTTTGAAGATTGGAGATTTTGGTCTTGCGAATACGAGACCTAAGAACAAGCAACCCTTGACTAGTCGGGTGGTGACTTTATGGTACCGTCCTCCTGAACTGCTTTTGGGGTCGACTAATTATGGGGAAGCGGTGGATCTATGGAGTGTGGGTTGTGTTTTTGCTGAACTTTTTATTGGAAGGCCTCTCCTTAAGGGCAGAACTGAGGTTAGACTTCATTTTTATTTTTTATGAATAAATAAATAGCTAACAACAAGTAAAACTAGAATGAAACTAGAAAACCACTCAGTCGGAAGACTTGGACCCGAGAAACTTTTATATATCTCTCTTATATTTGCTGTTAAAATGTATTCTTTTCGTCTGTGCAGGTTGAACAATTGCATAAAATCTTCAAACTATGTGGTACTCCGCCTGATGATTATTGGAAAAGGTCTGGACTTCCTTTAGCTACTATGTTTAAACCTCAGCATCCTTATGAAAGTACACTTCATGAAAGATGTAAAGAGTTTCCAAAAAGCGCAGTTAACCTTATAGAAGCCTTTCTTTCCATCGAACCTTACAAGCGCGGAACTGCATCCTTTGCTCTTCATTCCGAGGTACATTCTCACAGAGTTCACCTTTGGGACCTGTTATCTTTATTTTTCTTCCTAACTTTTTCTAATTTTTACAGTATTTCAGTACAAAACCATATGCATGTGATCCATCAAGATTGCCAAAGTACCCACCAAACAAAGAGATTGATGCCAAATTCCGCGAAGATGCAAGAAGGTGAACTATCTTGTACTTATTACTTTCCTACAGACATCTTCATTGTGCTTTCAAAGCAAATATTAGAACTTATTTGAGTATCAATTTTTTTAGGAAGAAAATTGGTGCCACAACACGAGGGCAAGCAGGTACAAGACATCCAAGAAGAGTCCGTAAAACATTGCAGGAATCAAACGACTTCTTTAAAGTGGTCCCAACAGAGGCCGAGTTAGCTCGTAGGAACCATGTTGGCAGTGCCAATGTATACAGGAGAAGAGGTGGTTTCGACTCACGTACATCATTGAAGCAATCCTATGATACAATGTCAGAGGCTTCTCAAATGACGCAAGAATCTCAAGAATCCAGCACTCGTTCTGTCCCTATAAAAGTTACATCATCAAATAGCTTTGCATTCACAAAACGACAAAAACAACATGACGTGTTCACAAGATTACATGGTCATCGTCCAAGAAGTCAAAAAGTCAATGCATTTGAACCTTCATCCAATGATGATCATGGTTTTGAGGAGGCAGAGCATAGGGAACGAGTGGAGTTTCATAGGCCCGATTCTTTCAATTTATCTGATATTTATGAGTCTCAGGAATTATCAATGGTAAGCCAACTTATAGAACAAGCGATACTCATGAAAAAAAAAATTATACATTGACTGAATTTGATTGTAATTGGGGTTTTAATAGGATTATGACAATAAGAAGAAGAAAAAGGGTATGGTTGGATTCTCAGGGCCATTGATAAATCAATCTCAAGAAATGGCCTCAATGAAGCATGGACAACCTCGTCAAGTTCTTCATAGATCTCGTTTTTACAAAGGTTCCGATACATAAAGAAAAGTCCTTTTTCTTTCACAAGTGAATCCAACTGACTAAATTCGTTACATTTCTGCAGATATGTGATTCAAAGGTTCTAAGGTGCTCGATCTTGGAAACGGGCGAAGCAATGCTGCACAAACTTTGTGGTTCATTTTTGTTTGAACCCTCGAAAGCATTGCACCGACTCTTAATTTGCAAAGAAGAAAAAACCTAATGTCACATATCCATGTAATGTAGTATAACAAGGATTGCCTCGTGCAAGAGAGCAACTTGTTTTTTTTTTTTTTTTTTATCTTCTCCTTCAACTTCTACTTATCTTATCCTCTCTTGTTTTTACCCCTGATTTCCATAACAGATGTTATTTTTCTTACATATTTGTAGTTACAGTGATAAATGTAGTTTGCTCTAGCAATTGCTTAGTTTTAATTATTTACTGCATGAATTACTTAATGGGTTTGCTGAAAGGTCTCCATACGCCTGCTGATCTACATACTATAGTTGCAAAATACAGATTCATGAATTTTAGCTAGTAAAATACTAAAGAAAATATTTACTTCTTGCATCAAATAACATATAGTTAAGTTTTTGTTTAGTTCTTATCATTTTGCTTAATGAATTTCAAGAAACAAAAACAGATTGAATTATTTACTGCATGAGTATGACTTGCTAAAAGGTCTCCCCAAGCAGCTGCAAACTTATGGTTAATTTAAATTTAGTACATGAATATGTACTGAACTGGACTCTCAATTCTTAAAAATTGTTGAATGAAAAAATCAAATGGTTGGCTTATAGAAATACGAAAAATATCAATCTATGTTTTATAAATAAAGACTATGATCTTTAGTTTTGCAGGATCAAATCAGATCAGATGAGAGCTCAAATCCATAGTCTTTCAAATGAATCTTTAAAAGATTTTGAAACGAAACAGCAAAGAAATTGTGAAATTGAAATAGGTATCCAATTGAAAAAAAAAAAGAAATATATAGATATAGGGCATTCCTTTCGCTGTTGACTGCAAAAGCTAGAGCAGCAAAGCGGCCATGGAGTCCCCAATTGAATTTAATGTGCGCCAATCACACATGCGTGCGCCACGATTAAAACCTCTCCCGTGGAATACCACGCCACCCCTTCTTTCACGGGGGAAGCGCTCGGCCTACGGCGCTAATTTGCTTCTCTCTTTCACTCTTCCCTCTTATTTATATCTGCATCTGCATCTGCATTGTGTGCCCTAATCCACTTCCTCAATTACCCCTACACTTTTTTCTTATTGACATATGTATCCCATGCGCTAACTGAGATTTCAATAATTATAAAATTTAAATAAAAACAATAGCTCGAATCTAAAAAATATTTTTATTTCGACACAAAATCCAAACAAGATTTTAATAATGTGTTATTCGAATTATTCGCCTCGTCCTACACCCTGAATAAATATGTGGGCAAGTAATATGGAATAAAAATATGACAAAAATGTTTGATTTATTGGGTGTTTTTATTGTATTAACAATTCGGTATGTGTGTGGAACTTTCTTTTGTTTGATATATTATTATATGTCTGTAAAGTATTTCTATTATAGAACATGTACAAAGGTACCAAGGGAAAATCCAATAATAAATGGGGATGTGAACTCCTAATTTCAATTGTTCATTCTAATTAGGGATGAAAATCAAATCAAGCTATTGGATACTGAATTCGAGTTTGTTCGATAAAAACTCATTTGAGCTCGGTTCGTCATATAAATCATAAGTTTGAATATTATTTTTTGTTTGATAACTTTTAAAGCTCGACTTAATAAGTTAAAAATTGATAAAATACATGAAAAATGTCAAGCTACTCGATACTAGACTCGAACTTGTTTAATAAAAGATCGTTTGATCTCGGCTGATTTAACAATCAAACCAAACTTAAACACAAAATTTCAAGCTTGATAAAATTCAAATCAAACTTGAACAGTGTATCGTTCAACACTAATCAGCCCAATTACACCCTTATTCTTAATATAGATATTTTCACATTCCAATGAAATATGTAAACGATGATATATTACAGAAATTTTGGAAACTTGGAGGAGAAAGATAATATATGTATATGGTAGTTATTTGCTAAGGAGGGGTGATTGTGATTGGATAAATAGATTGAGTAAGTATTGATAAAGTGATATAGAAAATCAATTACATGCTTACCACTTAAATGAATCAATTTAAATGTAGTATATTTTTTAAAGGTCTTATTATTTTCCATTTTTTCTTATTCCAACAAAGTTTTTGTTGAGTGGCAAAAAAATCATCTTAGTCCTTTAAATTTTTTAGGGACGATAAAATGAGACATTTGTATTTTTGACAAACAATTTACATCCTTTAAGTTTAAAGTTTTTTGCAATTTTAGTCATAAATTCGTTAAAATTAAAAAAATTATTACCTTGAAACTGTCACGCAAACAAACAAATTGAGGATTTTGTCGCATTCGATGCCACACAGTCGTAACCCATCACGTCGCCTTGCCAATTCAACTTAAATTTGAGACAAAATAACACTCTAATTCTCTAAATTCATTCCCCTATATACTAACTATTAGCGCAAAAATATAGGTTGTCCTTCCATTTCTTCCTTCCTCCATAAATTGTGGCAATTTTTGTAACTTCGAGAATTTATGACTAAAATAGGGGGTAAAAGGACTAAAATCGGAACGACTGAAAACATATAATATGTAAATTACTTACTGAAACTATACGTGCCTCATTTTTCGCGTCCCTACAAATTTTAAACTACCAATATTGCTTTTTCACCGTGTCTACTTTATTGCACAGTATATTTGAGCCCAATATTTTTATTTTCTTCTGCTTCTTCGTTTTCTTCTAATCCTTTTATGTTTTAAGTGCAAACACAAACCTTTATTTTTCGTGACTCACACATATGAATATCTTAATTACTACTAGACTGCCTTCTGATATCCCCAATAATAGTAAAACATATGTAAATTATTGGAAAGATTATTTTATTTCGATTGAATCCCAACATAGATGTTATTTTCCTAGGTTCAGACTAGTCTTGGTAGTTGTGTATTTTTTGCAATCGTTAATTGGGCATTATTTTTACTTTGCTAGTTACCAAATTCATTTTAGTATGATGTAACATATAAATAAATAAAGAAAAAAGATCATGAAAAAACTTTCCTTAAATGACAAGCACCAGTGACCAGCATTAAATAAATATCACCCAACGTTATTGTCATTCAATATGCTCATAACCAGGAATCCATGGAAGAAGAATAACATCTCAAATTGTTGGAGGCTAAATCTTACCAGCAGAACAAGATAGTAAGCATTTTGATTATTGAATTAACATTAAAACAAATAACTTATGTATAAATAGACATATTTACTTTATTCTTTTTATTATTATATATGTGCATATATCAAAGCTAGTTGTGAGTTTTCTTGGACTTGAAACAGAAGCAGCACATCAATCATCATCAAGCCTGACAATAGTTGGTATTTGACCATGGTTAACAAAATCAATCTTGTTCAATCTCACACAACAAAGTACTTTCTCTGGTAGTTCTTCAGGCTTCTGTGCCTGATTCCACACACACACACACAAAAAAAAAATAGTTAGTTACTTCAATGATAATGAAATTAAATCACACTAAACAAATTATATGTACAAGTTATTGTGAACCTGAATAGTCAATCCAAGATCAAGTATTCCATTTCCTAAACGCTCGCGGAATGCTTCAAGTCCCTTTCTTGCTATGTAGCTGAAACGATGAATGTCAAGGTCAATCTCAAAGTAATTTGGCCCCTGATGAAACTCATGCTGAGGGCGCGAAAGAACTGGCTTTTCATTGTATGCATTCAGAAGTTTCTTTTCAGTAGAACTCGAGACGAGATCATCCGGATTAACCACACCAACCATTATCTTCAATCTATCTTTGAAAGGAACAGTCGATTCTCTTGTAAATCCTTTAACCGTTTCCATATCATCGTCAACCAATCTCTGCACCATAAACATTGCTTTCTTTCAGCATACAAACTCATACTAACATTTATGTAAATTCCATATAGTTGTGACAAGGAGAAAATGAATTGCACTTTCACTGCACAATCCTGTATGATTAATTAAAAATGCAATTTCCCGAAGCGAAAATATGAGTTACCTTGATACTTTCTAGAAATTGGGGAGAGACATCTTCCTCAAAGTTGTCTGAAAGTCTAAAATATAGTACAAGGCTCAAGCCCTCCCCATCAGAGTCACCGAGAAACATGGGCGCCGGATAAGTCGGCAGCTGAATGTTAACAATTAGCAGTGGAGGCAATTTTTCATTTGCTTTTAGAAAAGGTAGCTCAAGTTGTTGTGCAATGTGGTTAATCTTTCTCGGAGTCGCAAATAAATCGACACCAATTGGAGTGTAAGGAGAGGCATTTGGTGCAGGGCATTTTTTCTTATCTCTGTAATAATAAATTATAAGGCAAAAAATGAAGTAGATTGATTACATGTACCAAAATAGCAAGAAACTTACTTGAAGTAGTTGTCTCCGCGTAGATTAAAGGTCGAGGGAGCAATTTCAGACCAAGTTCCACTAGTTGGCTTCCCATTAGTACAACACGGAATCATTAGTCCAGCTCTGGGACGATAAAGATATTTTGTTGATGTACCTGGATTGATTGACCATTTTTTATTTTGAAGTTAAGTAAGATTACACTTTGTTGCAATTTTATTATTTAATATACTTACGCAATTCATCTGGTTCTTCTACATCAACAGATGTTCTCTTCATGGAAAGCCTGATAACAGATGATTTCTTTTTTTGGGATTGTGGGCAAGGAATCGGTGGTCGTGATGATGCAATGATCTTGTCATTGAAACTTAGAGAAGGAACCAAACGAGGTAAGACAGACTTCAATAAGCTCTGTGAGGTTGTTTTCTCTTCTTGATCATTTCTCTCATCTTTCAATCCATTAAAACTTACATATGCACGGTCTAAGTATTTCTTTTTTCTGATAACAGACTCTTCGCTCTTAAGTACGCCTTGAAGTTTATAACCATTTACCTCCTTAACCCCATTGTCTATTTTCAGATATTTTTCATGGTATTCTTTGAAGCATGATGAAGTTTCATACTGCAGCATTTGTCCACTCGAAATGCTAGGCAAGAAATCTATATAACAAATACCATAACAAAACTGCTGCTCAGTATTTGTTACAAGAGCATAAGTTGTCTTTTAGCAGCCTATTTGTTAAAAGAATGGAATTTATAAGGATAAAATAAACACATTCGTTATAGAATCAAATACAGACGAACATCGAATAAACAACAGCTCATGAAAAAATTGATTGCATTAGAAGAATGAGAAAAAATGAAGTTTTTTTTTTTAATGTTCCTTACCTCCATGAACACTACAAAAGTCATCATCCGAGTCAGAATCCAGTATGCTGATTGTGTCATACCACGCTTCTTCCTGGTAAACTCCTGTAAGCAAATAAAACCTACCGTCATTTTTTCAAGTCAGCTGTAGGTCCATGGTTGATGAATTGAAAACATGCAAGGAGTATAAGAAATACCATTGAGTTCAATTTGGCTATGGTGCCATTGCAACTGAGTGAGGTGGAATGTGGAATTGGAAACCTCGGATCTTCTGCAGGTAGTAGTAGTGTGAACAAACTCACTGACAGAAATATCAGTTACTCGAGCTTCGCCATTCTTTTTTCTATTTCCATCTGCAGCTGAACTCAGCCCGTGCTTTTTGGAGCGCCTACGCTTCCTCTTCACTTTGAAGGGTCTTGGCGGCTTAATTGCTATAGCTGGTGACGACACACAAGCACCCATTACTATAACTCAGTCTCCAATGTTCTGCAATATCAAATTATAATCTTATTATATTGACATTTTCCACAAATTTATTCAATCATATAAGTAGTCCACAGCATAACATGTCAATGCAATTTATAGTCAATCAAATCAAAAAAGGATGGGAACTCATTGAGATTTATGAACTATCAAATGATATGCTAAATGTATACGAAATGATACCATGATATAAGAACAACTAAATTTTCCCTTTTTTGAAAGATTAGGCCCATTAAAAGTAAGTAGCATTCTAGTCACAGGGCACAAAAGAGAGCGTTCATATCTAGTTTCTTTATCTCGTCCTGATTTTATCACTGAAAATTCTAATTACATATCTTGAGATGGGTACCTTTATAACATTATCATTAAGCTTACTTTATTGTGACTGAAACTAGCAAGGTCCGGATTTCAAATGGTTAGAGAAAATCAAGAATCCTGTTTCCACTTCGAGGATTCATAAATTCCACCCTCCAATTCACCTTAGGACCTGTATAGACATCAAGAGCGCAAAAAAGTTGAGTTGCACAAAGAATGTGAAAACAAAAAACTCAAAATCCAATCTACTAAAAGAAAAACCTTTCCAAAACACTAAATTTATTAGCAGCAAACCATATGAAACAAAGTTAAACATTCCCATGTGATTGATTTTACAAGACAGCTCAGAAAGTAAAACTTGAAACAACCTTTTCATATGCCTTTTATCAGTATGTTCTAAAAGTTCTAATAAGGGAAAAGGGAGAGTGGAGAGAACATGACCTTGGAGTTTTCAAATATCCAATAAAATGAAAATATATGACATGATAGAATAGAAGAATAAGGGTCCTCCTATAAAAAGGTTTTGTTCATGAACAAACATATGCTTCTAATAAAATGCAAAAAATACAAACACAAAAAAACTAGTAATTGACATTACCAAGAACATTTCAAAATGCTTATCAAAATAAAAAAATAAAAAACAGAACATATCAAAATGTCAAGACAAATCAACATTCCATGTAAGACAATCCGAATATAATCAAAAGCTCTAAATTACCATATAATAAAGCATACACACCTCAAAATTATAGAATTAAAAATAAAAAACTATATCTCATAAGAAAATTTTCGGAAACACAACTGGTCGTGTTAAAATCAAGGACATGCCACCAGCCCGTCTCAATACATAACACAGTCATAAAAATAAATACATATACACACATAAATACGTGTCTCTGTGTTTGTATATATACTTATACGGAGAAAAATACCTCTTTTCAGGGAAAAGGAGAAGTGGGTCCGACGGCGTCGGATCCGATTTGCAATTACAGACCCTTCTCTTCTTTCTTCAGAAAATCGAATTGAGGATATTTTTTCTGTTTTTCTTTTCATAGATTTTCTGTATCTACGGTTGTGTGGGTATATGTATTTATACACAACAAGAGATTCAGAAGGAAGGGAGACAAACGCAACGTATTTTGTTCTATTTAATTGTTGTGTTTCGCCACTTTTTTCTCGTTATTATGGCAGGGTGGAATGAAAGTATTAATTCTACTCTACTCCTACGTAAATAATTTATACACCATTAATATCTGAACTATCCTTTTCTAGTTGGTACTTGGCATAAGAAAAAGTTTTCCTAGTAAATAGTATCATTTTTTAATCATCATTATGTTATTAAGTTTTCCTTCCGCCTCATTTACCAATTGCCACCATTTTTTTTTTAATGATTACCATTTACCACTTATTAATTAGAAAAAGTCTTGTTTACTACTGCAATAATTATCCTTATGTATTTACTATAAGTGATAATTGTGTTGCGAAAATGGTGGCTTTTTTTTTTATATTAGAAATCTAAAAAAATCGCAATATTATACATATAGTAAAACTTTCAAATAAGAACGGTTGGGTTATATATGAGTCACATGTGTATTGACATTGTCCTTAGAAAGTGTTGGCCTCTCCTCAGGAGGGATCGGAATCAACGACCTATATATTGGTATGTTTAATATGTTACATTTGGATTTTCTGCTTGGGTGATTTATGAACATTGTTCTACTAAGTTTGTGACACTATATTGCTAATTTGCTATTGTTACTTCAATGTCTTGCTCCGTTATGGTCTATTATGATTATATATGTCTTTTATGCTCTATTTGGCCCCCTCGATTAAGTCTACAAGACTAATCTCAACTATACTTACAAATCGACTCACAAGCCAAGTACGGAAGTATATTTAGTTTGTGAAGTTAAAATTTCTCATGACAACATCATGTCAATCCATATGTCTGTGTAAGCTTGTTCCTTAACGTGTGTCTCGACGTTTTTAAAATAGGATCGGACCGACCTGTTCGTTCGATTTAACCGCTAATCGATCCTCAATTCGGTCCGACTTACCTCTAAAAACCACTTCTCTAATTAACCAGTTTGAACCAATTCAAAACCGATAAAATCAAATAATCGCTGGTTTTAGTCTTAATTTTTTTTAAAAATTATAAACACTAAGGCAGATGTAAGCTCTTCTCTACCAAGTCTTTTATTATTTCTCCTCCAAAGACAGCCGATTCTTCTTCTTCCTTCACAAGTTCACGACAAAGAATCAAAGACATTGATGGTCTAGTCTTTTTCAATCTTCATCCCCTAGATCTATAATTGATTTTCTCTCACTAATTACAGGTAATTTTTATTTTTTAAACTGTAGAGATTTTTGTTACTATTTATTTGAACTCTTGTTTAATATTTACTAGGATTAAATTAATAAGAAAAAAATTTGAAAATCCTAGTAATTAATAAGAATGCAACAAACTTAGATAATTTTCAAATAAGGTCTTGCCCTATCTATATAACCACATTCTCGAGCAGACGGTGAAAATCAACCTGATCAAATGACTAAAATTGATGCTTTAGAGACTTTTATATATACTTATATAGAATGTTTTACTCCATAATCTAGAACCATGTATATATACAAAAAGAATGTCCTAGATATCTTTATGCATAATTATATATTGGACCATACTTAATTGCTCAATTAATGTTGAGGCTAATATTAACATTAATGCATCATGTATTGGTTCGGATGAGTTAGACAATGACCGAAGCACGACATTAAAATAAATTTAACCTATCAAATTAATTTTTCGATTAACACTACACATTTTATTGAAATTATTCTTGAGTTTGTTGTGTAAGTTATTGAATAATCTTAGATTATGCCTTTATGCAGGTATAAACTCCGTATCCTGAATGTGTGTAATACAATGATTAACTAGGTATTTATATTATTGGTGTCAAATGCTAAAGATTACTCCCTCCATTTTTTATTTGTCGGTTTAATATTTCAATGTAGAATTAATTTTTTCTAATTATTTGATTAAAAGGGTATTTTGGGACTTTTACTTAAAAAAGCGACTATTTATTACATTTCTTAATCCTTGTGCAATCCTCCAAATCGAATAAAAAAACGAATAGAGTATATGCTAATTAATTAATAGTACAAATGTATTTGTTTTATTGTATTTAAGTATTTTGGAAAAAAATATTATGATACTTTTGTTTTGCATTAATAAAATAAATTTAACATTTAATGCAACTTAGATTCAACGAGTTTGATTTATGCTACACTTTATTAATTTATTAAAAAGAAGACTCAAACTACATACATGTCTCGATTTTTTGGTAGCTTATTGAACTGTTTGATAATTAAATCAAATAGTTCGATTTGACATCCTGTACAAATTTTAAAACAATCGTGTAAGATTAGGAGTGAATAGCAGATTAACTCTCTGTGTTATTCAAAATAGGCAATTTAATTCCCTGCGATAAATAAAAGGGCAAAATACCTCCCTGTGATATCCTAAATAGGCAATTTAACTCCTTGTGTTAAGAAAAATGGCAAAATAACTCCTTTCGTTTTTATAAAAGAAACACGTTGCCTCCCTCTAAATTGCTCATTAATTCATATCACAGGGAGTTAAATTGCTCATTATTTCATTTCACAGGGAGGTATATTACCTATTTTTATATCACGAGGAGATAAATTGCTCATTATTTCATTTCACGGGGAGTTAAATTGCCTATTTTTATTTCACAGGGAGGTAAATTGTCCATTAGACATATCACAGAGAATTAACTTGCAAAAAACCCATAAGATTAGATACTAAAAATCGATACGATTCAATTATATTAAATACACGCCCCTAAGATTAGGGTATGTATGAGCTAAATTACCGAACAATTATAAATTTCGATTTTCGATTTTCGATATTATCGATTCACCCAGAACCGGTATTACCCATTTTTTTTAATGCCAATTCCAAAGTACTAAAGTCAGCGTTCAATTTTCCAATCCAAGCTTTACTTTTCCCACTTCTTCTACGGACTGCCCTAGAGCAAAACCCAAATCTTCTCCTTCTTCAATGCAAAATCCCACCGCGCCGCACCACCCACCCCCATCGCGCCTCCACCATCTCTCTCTCTGCCCAGATTTGTAATTTACAGAGGTACAATCCAAATTCTAAATGCCCAGTTTTGTTCTTTTTCTGATTTCTTCTTAATAAATTGGGTTCCAATTGTATTTGAAACCCAACAATTGAATGATGCTAAAATAATTTTTAGAGAGGGGACTGAGGCTGGGGGTCTCTGATGTATTCTTTATAATTTCTATTCAACTTCATTGGATGGTTAGTGGTAGGAAGCATATTATATTTACTTATGTATTCAAGACAAATTATTTTTTATTCAATAATTTTCGGTATTTTTTGTACCGAATCAAATTGAACCGCACCGACTCGGTAATTTACCTAACCAAACGGAAATTTTTGGTTTGGCAAACGTACTAGATTTCAGAATACCGAACCAGCCTGTATCATGTTTAGGTTTACCATTTGCACAGCCCTACCTAAGATAGTAGTGCGATTAGAATTACTTTCATATTTTATTTATTTACTGATTCTAACAAGTAAAAAACATTTGTTATGTAATTATATTCACGATACTTGAATTTTCAATGTATATATATATATATATATATATATATATATATATATATATATATGCACACGATACTTGTGGTATTTGCTTTTGTTAAGAGAAAGTTTAAGAATGAAATGTCATAAAAAGATATCACGATTGAATCTAAAATATATCAGCTAATTTGTAAAAAAGGACCCCAATTTTATAAATCGCCTAGGGCAGTAGGGCCCCATAATATGTCAGGCCGGCCCTGCCTGCAATCAACTGAAAACGTATTTGGGGGATCCTTCCGGATATGAGCTTCACCCCATTCATCATGACGCAACTTTGCAAGTGCATCGGCACAGTTGTTTCCACTCTGCTTGGTGTGCATAATTCGGCTCTCCCACGGCATCCCAAGGAGTCTTCTACAGTCTTCAATGACTCCACCTAGAGGGTGATTTCCGGTATCTGCATGTTTTATCAAGTTCAGCACAACTTCAGAATCAAGTTCCTATTCAATTCTTGGCAATCTTCTATCCCATGCCAAAGTGAGCCCTTCCCTTGCCGCCATCAATTCAGCTGTAGTGATGGTCACATTCCCAAGGCTGCATGTAAATCCCAGCACCCAGTTACTTCATCATCTCTGATCAGTCACCCAGCAGCTGCACTCTTTGTGTTTGCAAACACGCTTCCATCCGTGTTAATTTTGAACCACCCTGCCGTCGGTTTTCTCCACTTGACATTGCTAACAGGTCTAGGATTCCCCCTGTCCCTCTCCGGAAAAGCCTTTTCCATGTCCAGCGCTAAGGTCTTAATTGTACACCACTTTTCGAATGTGATCAGTTTTGCCTTCAAACACTGTTTTATTATGATCTTTCCATATAGCCCACACAGTTGCCGCAAACACCAACTTTAATACTCATCACAGATGTTAACAAGCTGCAATTACTTCATCATTTTACAATTCAATTGTGATTGTTCATACACTGTTGCATTATATTTTAAGAGGTAACTCTTCAATTTTGACTCGTGTCTCCCCCGCCCCCTCCTCCCCCCAAATTACAGTAGTCTACGGTGTTTTCTGATATACTCATATAGCATATCACTATTCGGTTATTGTAGTCATTCTGACGCTCTTTATTTACTCTAATATATGGAGTTATGTTATCAACTTATGAATCAGGAGCAACCCAGTTCTAGGAAGTATAGATATATTGCCAGTGGGAATTTAATAAAGCTTGAAAGTTTTGTTTTGTTTATTTTTCTCCAAATGAATCCAGGAAATAGTCCATAATCAATGACCAGATTTACATTGCATATAGTTTACATAACTCTATGTATGTAAGTTGCTTATGTGATCTTTCATTCGGTAAAAAGACATTGCCAATTTTCCATTAATTATCCACATTTATAGGAATTAGTTAGAATAATATCTGGATATGGAAGGATGATGGCCTAATCAAAATTTATAGAAGGGAATAATGTGCATTTTTATTTAGTTGAAGAGATGTAGTACTTCTTCTACTTCTCATTTTTTCTTTTGTTTGAGCAATAGAGCGAATGGATGTTTTGATATGTTTGAGCTATGGTAGGCTATGAGATCTATACAGATACATTTGCTAATTATGAAGACATACACGAAGATATACAGGAGTTATGAATGTTCTGTAATTATTGTTTTCTTGGGTTTTTGCTAGTATGTCTCTAATTAATCTCGCTCTTTTATGTTGAAGCTGTGAAGTTGAGTATTTTTGACATTTTCACAAACAAAGAGCTAGTTGGGTAATATGGCATCTAGGCGTAATATTCCTTATAATCGTCTTTCTGCCGATGATGAGGATTACTATGATAATAATCAAAGAAGACATGATCCTAGATTTGATTATTCACCTAGAACGTATGACAAAATTCCTTGGAAATCGATTCTACTTGCACTGTTTCTTCTCCTCCTTGGATGTCTGCTTATCGTGTTGTCATTCTTCATCTTCACTGGTCACATGGGAGGAGAGATGTCCCAAGCATATGGCCTCTTAGGGCTCGGATTTCTTACATTCATGCCAGGTATCTTAATGGTTCTCATTCCACTATTAATTAACTGTGTTTAAGGTAGATATTGATTATTATAGTGGTCATATATGGAGACTCGTTTAATAGTTTTAATGACTTGCATACCCATTGGCCTTCTTTTCCAGTTGTAGTACGCAGGACGGCAGGGTGCAATTATTGACATTTTTTGTCTGTTCTAAATTTGACTGTACTTTTGATGCTTTTATTCTTGTAATTGCTTGAACAACAACCGGTTTTTATATAGACTTTTACGACATGGCTGCAGGCTTCTACGAGACTCGAATTGCTTACTATTCCTGGAGAGGTGCCCAAGGATATCGATTTGCTTCAATTCCGGATTATTAAGGTTTCTGCTGTTACAACCAATTCAGACACTTGTGTGTAGTTCATTTTTTTTCTTTCTGGTGTATGGCTTGGATTTTCCAAGTTAAGAATTTCTTTTTGAGAAACCATGTTTGATGTTTATATTGCCTTCATTTTGTTGTATAAATAGTACCATGTGTATCTAGTTTCTTTTGATAATTCATTCATTCAAAAGATAAAGTAAACAAAAGGTTCAAGAACATTAAAGATGGGGAAACACCATCACAATCAAAAGGAATACGAGCCGACCTAAAAGTGAAAGAGTCGACTTTCACTCTACCAAAACGTTATCAGAAAGAAAGGAAAAAAGGTTCTAGACGACATGAGGCTTAGCATCAAGAGCACATCCGACCCACAGAGCTCTTCTACCGACATGATCTGAAGACCAATTAAGGCCTTTAAATATTTCGATAAGATCGTGGTATCTCGTCGTTATGGAGATAATTATGGACTTAATTATGGAATGTTCTAATCATGAGAAGAAATCAAATGAAAATCCCTGACTATTCGCCAATGTAAGGAAATGAGTTAACAAGTCTGCAAGGCAATAACAATTACTATAAAATAAAAACTTAGATTCTACAAGAGAATATTCCACCTTAGATTCTACATGAGAATATTCCATCTGAATTCGAAGACGGTTGAGGTTTAACATTTAGACTCATTCGACTCCATGAGCTCTTCTACCGGTCTGATTAACGAACTTGAGGACTAAGTAAGGCCTCTACAAATTCGGACAAGATTGTAGTATCTCGCCAAAATGGAGATAATTATGGAGTCATTTATGAAATCCATGACTATTCATCTTCAACAAGAAAATGAGTTAACAAGCTACAGCGCAATTACAATTACTATTAAAAAAAATCCCTTACGATGTGAAAATATTACAACTGAATTTGGTCACGACATGAGGGGAACATTAAGAGTACATCCTACTCCACAAGCTCTTCTACCAACAGGATCTGCGAACCTGAAGACCAATTACGGCCTCTAGAAAACCTGACAAGATTGTAGTGTCTCGCGATTATGGAATCAATTATGACATGTTTTTATTCATGAGGAGAAGAAATCAAAGGAGAATCCCTAATTATTCGGTCCTCGACAAGAAAAATGAGTTCACAACCATGCAACACAATAACAACTATTAAAGAAAAATTCCCTTAGATTCTACCTAATGTGAGAATATTCTAGTTGAATTAAGAGACATAAGGTTCAACATTCAGAGCACATTCGGACTCACAAGCTATTCTACCCATCTGATTTGAGAACTTGAAGACCAATTAAAGACTTTTAAAAGTTTGGAAAAATTATAAATATCCTATCATTATTAAGATAATTATGAAGTCAGTTATAAAACATTCTTATAATGAGTTAACAAGCCTACGACAATAATGACTACTACAAAGAAAATCCATTAGGTATGATTAAATCCCTAACTTCACTATTTAAAAACAAATTACTGACTTAAGCATCAAATCGTGATCTAATTTTTACTCATTATTGCATATTAATTCTTCTCAATTCTTATACATAGTAGTTAGTTCGATTGATTGTAAGTTCTTCTTTTGCAACTTTATTTCATCATTGGGTATGATTAATTTAAAGAAATCCATAGTAGTTGTAATAATAAGACACTAATAACTAAGCTAAGTAGTGAAAAATAAAAAAGAATATAAAAGAAAATATAAAATGAAAAGGCTTCACTGCCTCGCTTTCAGCATCATCCCCCTCCTCAACCAGCATTGAAGGAGGGAATCAATCTGACGTCACTCACAACTGAATCATATCTGTCCTTTCTTTTATCTTTATTTACCCCTTCAAATTTCAATCTTTTCGAACACTCTCTCCCAATTTTAGGATTTTGCTGCTTTTCGTCGTCGTTTCGATTTTGTGGTAAGCTACTCCCTGATAAACCATTCATGTTTCTCAGTGAGTATTCTTTTCCTTGCGAATTATAGATGTCGCGTGTTTCATCTCTCGGGTTTTATTGAATTTTTTAATCGAGTTTATAGATCCGCTATGGTGAGAATTGAAGTGAGTTTAGCATTTGTAGTTTTGGGGAAATTGCTGTACTATAAAGATTTGAGCTTTAGGGTATATGGAGTGTGAGTGTCTTCTATATAGAATCAGGATATTTTTATACATTCTTTCTGTTGCTATTTTGGCATTGTTTGTTTCTTTCACTTCATTATTGTTTCAGTTTTGAATTGCGAATGCAGTTTACTTGAATAAACTCATCTTTTATACTTTAAGAAAGAGATAATTTTATGTCTGTGGCATTGAAGCAAATTCATGTAGAATTTCTGAATGAGAATTTCATGTGTGCTTAGAAAGCTTTTGTAGTCACCTGGCTCTTAAAGTAGTATGGTGTTGGCCATTGAATGGGTGTCAGTGTGTTGGCCATTGAATGGGTGTCAGTGCTTCCCTCTAGAAAATGTATGTATTACTTGACCCATTGTCATGTGGCCGGTCCTTCTCTAGTGGCCGACTTAATTTGGCAAATGGAAACTGAAACCTGTTAATTCTGGCTATCAATGTTTAACACATTGATTTTATGTTTATGGAGTTTGATTTATTCTTTAATGTTTTCAAATACATTGATTCTCTCCAATTAAATACTTATTTAGGAATATGGAGGGATCAGCCCTAGAGGGAAGTAATGTGGATTCATTCTTGAGGAACTATAAGCTTGGGAAGACTCTGGGAATCGGTTCTTTTGGTAAAGTTAAAATTGCTGAACATGCATTGACCAGGCACAAAGTTGCTGTCAAGATCCTTAACCGCAAGAAAATAAAGAACATGGATATGGAAGAAAAAGGTTCGTCGAGAAAATATGTAATATGTCTAACGCCATTCATGAAGCCCGTATTCTTTTTTCATGTATTGTTATTTTTTTTTCTTTTCTTTATTGTTGCATGCTCACTCACCCATTGTTCCTTACATCTGAATTTTGTGAATTATTCTAGTAGATTAAATTGACAAGTGTCTGTTTCCGTATAAATTGTGATTCTTGAGCAATAAAACTTGAGGTCTTATATACTAGTGCCAAAACATTATATTCATTTTTAAGGCATCATTTACTGACATAATGCAAACTTAGTTGTCGTTAACATGTTCTACTAATGTTCAATGTTTTGGATTTTTACTAGTTCTAGTAACACAGAACTTAGCTGGATCAAACTTAGCTGTTAGGCCTTTTGAATTCCATTAAACTTGGGTTGTCTTCTTGCAGTTAGAAGAGAAATCAAAATACTGAGATTGTTTATGCATCCCCATATCATACGTCTGTATGAGGTTGTGGAGACGCATTCTGACATATATGTTGTGATGGAATATGTGAAATCTGGTGAGTTGTTTGACTATATAGTGGAGAAGGGTAGATTAAACGAGGAGGAAGCCCGTAAATTCTTTCAGCAGGTATGATGCCTTTTTTTTGGGTGGACTTTTCAAACGTTATCTTTCATCTAAAAGGTGCATCTTAAGGAAACTTTGACTGTATGCTGACACAGATAATATCTGGAGTGGAGTATTGCCATAGGAACATGGTGGTTCATCGGGATCTGAAGCCTGAGAACTTGCTCTTGGATTCGAAGAGCAATGTGAAGATTGCTGATTTTGGTTTGAGTAATATCATGCGTGACGGCCATTTTCTGAAGACAAGTTGTGGAAGCCCCAATTACGCTGCTCCAGAGGTACTCATGAACTATACATTTTCTTCAACATTTCAAATAATGAATTGAGGCAATTGCTGGACATTTCGAAAAGTGGCTTTTGACGGGCTTTGATATAGATCAATTCATCTGTAGGTTATTTCTGGTAGACTATACGCGGGGCCTGAAGTGGATGTGTGGAGCTGTGGTGTTATTCTCTATGCACTTCTCTGTGGCACCCTTCCGTTTGATGATGAAAACATTCCTAACCTTTTCAAAAAGATTAAGGTAAATTCAAGTTTACGATTTTTCTTCTTTTTTCTTTTTTTTTGGGGGGGGGGGGGTTAAGTTAACTTATGCCAAATATGTTTGCTGTTTTCTGTTTTCTGTTTTATTAGGATCCTCACCCATGTTCTGCCAATTATGTGATAAAAATGACAGAATCTCCACGGATGATTTTCCATGTCATAATTATAGCAACTATTCTTTATGTGTTATCAGTTTAGGCTTTTAATTAATGGTGTAAGTATGTTAGCTGCGGCCAAACTCTAGGTTGCTTGAGCTCAGGTTGGTTACACATATGAAGTTTGAGATTGCTTTAACTTGGCTTCTTTGTTAATCACATTGATCATGGATTAGATCGTAATGAATTTAATCCAACTGAACCCAGGTGGGCCTACTGAAGTTATTCGTGATTTAATACATGTTAGCTTCACTAGCCAAAATTGAGCCACGAAATTGTACAAGCTTGAAAATGTTATACGGACTTGGCTAATTTAAATCTGAAGCTTAATTATATGACCTTTATAACATCCATCATCCATGTACTTCTCGAGGAGTTGTCATATTGAGAGTGCAACCCCCACAATTGGACCATAATGTGATTTAGAAGTTTCTTCTTTTTACGAATTGACTAATTTGACTTAATTCCTTGCTGGCATTTTTTCCTGAACTCAATTATTGATTCACATAAGTCTTCCTTGGTGGCTGAGTTTAATACCTTTTTAGAGGGTTATTATCGAACTAGCTCATTCTTATTCTGTTTAATTTATCTGTAGGGCGGTATATATACGCTTCCCAGCCATTTATCTGCTGGTGCAAGAGATTTGATTCCAAGGTTGCTTGTAGTGGATCCTATGAAACGAATGACTATTCCTGAGATTCGTGCACACAACTGGTTCCAAGCTCAACTGCCACGCTACTTGGCTGTGCCATCACCAGATACATTGCAGCAAGCTAAAAAGGTTTGTAGAACTTGCCCTGTCATATGCAGATGTTTCCAGTTCGTGTAGTTCGTCAATTTTAGGAACATAAGGAAAAGTGACTAAAAAATTCTCTCTATCTTTATGTCAAGTACTATGTATTAAATGTCTCTCCTCTCTAATAGCTTAAGCTTTTAGATGAATTGGACATTCAATATAGTAACAAAGACAAACTCCTAAGAAGAGGCCGTATCTTCGAATCTCTTCGCACCTATTTCTATATTTCCATCCACGTGTTGGCTTGAGCAAAAATATATACTGCCTACACACGAGGGTGTGTGTTAAGCAATAAATATTAAATGTCTCTCCTCTCGAATAGCTTAAGGTTTTAGATGAGTTGGGCATTCAATACTTACCGTATTCGTATTTGTATTTGTATTTGGTGGTCTTTTGGTACTACAGCTCCTCCCTTTATTTTCTGTTCTTTTTCGCTTCTCATATTTATTTGGCACACATCTGCACATCACTTGATCTGATTCTTCTGATCCAGGTGATTATCTGTATGATTTCATATAGTAACAATTAAAAGGCTCACTATTTTAAATTAATCAAATTTTATCACGTGCAGATTGATGAAGATATTCTTCAGGAAGTTATTAAGATGGGATTTGACAGGAATGCTCTTGTTGATTCTATCCAAAACAGAGTTCAAAATGAGGTTAATTTTGTAACTGTATCATGTTCCTAAAGATTTTGTAGTTTTCTTACTTCTTGGCTGTATTTCAGGGTACTGTTACATACTATCTGCTGCTAGACAATCGATTTCGTGTTTCCAGTGGCTACCTTGGAGCTGAATTTCAAGAAACCATGGTGCGCTTACATTAAATGACAATGCTGTATTTCCTTTAAAGTATTTGTAAAGGAAGATCAACCCTTTTATATTATTTTCTGTCATCTAGCTACCATTTGTGTGGCTTTTGTAGCTTGTGTCATTCTTATTTTCAATTTTCTGAACTTCTTGTACCATCTCGCCACTACAATATGGTACATAAAAAGTAACAAATTCTCGACTTTGTAGGAATTTGGATATAGCCGCATGAATCCAAGTGAAACTATAGCATCTCCAGTGGGGCAACGGCTTCTTGGAGCCATTGATTATCAACAATTTGGAGGAGGGCATTTTCAAAACGATAGGAAATGGGCACTTGGACTCCAGGTCAGTTTCCATGAACGCATGAAATAAACATGTGAGAAAAATTGGGCACTACAACATAAAAATATTGAACCGTGATTCATGGAGCCTTTTTTTTTTTTTGGGTTAAGATAGTTATTTTACATTTTCATAATACTTCATATAAAAATTATTCAACAAGTGCATTTGAAGATTTGTTTCCCTTTCTGATTTTGGTTATTTCTATTAATTTGGGCTTTTTTTTATAGTCTCGAGCCCATCCTCGTGAGATCATGACCGAAGTTCTCAAAGCTCTGCTAGAATTGAACGTTTACTGGAAAAAGATTGGGCACTACAACATGAAATGCAGATGGACTCCTGGCATCCCAGGTCACCATGAAGGAATGCTAAACAACTCTATGCACGATCATAATTATTATTTTGGAGATGAATCTGCTATCATTGAGCACGATATCAGCAGTAGCCCACAAAATGTGATCAAGTTTGAAGTACAGGTAATAATTCAGATAATGAATATATTTATTTTCTTTCTTGTGGAATCATATTACAAAGTAAGGATAGGCGGCCAGTATGCTGTTACATTTACAGAAGGATTCACTTCTCTAATTATTTTTAATACAGCTATACAAAACCCGCGAAGACAAATATTTGCTGGATCTGCAGAGAGTTCATGGGCCGCAGTTCCTTTTCCTTGAACTTTGTGCTGCGTTTCTTGCTCAGCTTCGTGTCCTCTGATGTAAGATGTCAATTTATGTGGGGAATTAGAAGCTGATGCGTATATAATTATTACCAGCTAAGTGCCCTACGATGTGCCATAGCCGATATTTTTGTTGACTCACTAGGAGTGGCTTCTGAACGATAAGTTCTCGTTCGACAACTGTATCTTTTCTTAAAATCATAGTGTTTTTTTTTTAAGTATCCTAAAAAGATTTAGGAATTTGTTTAAAAACTTAGCTTGTGATAATTAACATAAGTTAGTTGGTGTATGCAAGATGCTACACTTAATTAATTGAAGAATTGTCTTAATTTGGATTGCTTCTGGTTTTGTCCCTGGCTAGGCCTTGTTTTGCTCGTGTTTGATTGAACATTTGTTGTCCATTTCTGTTTTCTGAACAAGTGGTTTTCTAATGCTGAAAAAAAGCATTTTCCAGTTTTTGGGATAAAAAAGTGTTTCTGGACTTTCACCTTTCTCTAAAGTCACATCACATTCAGTAATTAACAAAAATTTTTTTTTATCTAAAATGTGGAAGAAAACGAGAAAGGAACAACATGAATTTAGTTTCTGATTTATTATTCCATGCTCAGCAGCCCTGAACTTCTTTTCCTGGGAGTTGAACACAATTAAAGAATGGTTACACTTACATCACAATCAAAACATCATAACATCTTTCCTTAATTCTTCCACAATATAATAAGGAAAACATCAGAATTAAACTCCTACAACTTAACAAAAGCATAATCATCAAAGACCACATTGACCATAATTAACAAAACATATAGGTTGAAGATCGATCGAGTTCCAGATCGACGATTCTCCATCAAGATTCAACGAGTCTTCCAAATCTTCATCCTCATTACCATTACTAACAACCTTCGCTTCCTCAACACTGTTGTTCATCACCATAACCTCTTCTTGGTTCACTTTACAAGCATTTCTAAGCCTACTTACCTGATCACACCTGTCTAATCGAGTAGCGTTTCCTAGCTTCAGCTTCAAGCATTCCGTAATCCCATTGAAAGCATAAAACGAAGCCGAAAACTTTCTCTCGTAGTTCATCCTCTTCATGGCTTCACTCAGCATCAATGGCTCGTCTTCTGGTTCCATTGGTTTAGATATCTCCTCAGCAATCTCAAATGGCGAGTATTCGATTGTCAACCCGATTTCGTCCACGAAATTGAAGTCCACTACTTCATTTTCCATTTCAAGTACTTCAGGGGATTTCTGCTCACTGGTTTGGCAGTTGATCTCAGTTTGAGTTACACATGAGTTGAATGAAGTTGGGTATGTGAACTCATGACTAGTAGTGATGAGTGTGTTGTTTTCGATGATATAATCATCGTCTGGGTCGTTGAGATAATCGGTGAAGTGTGATTCCGAGAAATCAGGAGCTTCTTCTCTGTATTCGAGTTCTTGCTTTCGATCAACACGAGATATTGAAGAAGATGAGGATGAAGGTGAAGATGAATTTGGCTTAGTTGTATTAATGGCTAAGGCATTGTTTCTTGCCTTAAGTCTTGCGAGAAGGAGGTTTGTGATTTTTGAAGAGAGAGCAGGGGTGGAGGATAAATTTGGTGAACAAGGCCAGAAATTAGTTCTCGTGTTCGACCCGCGAAGCAAACAGGCTGCCTCGTCGTAGGCCCGGGCGGCTTCTTCAGCTGTGTCGAATGTGCCTAACCAAACTCTGATCTTTTGTATGGTGTCTTTGATCTCCGCCACCCACCGTCCTGAGGGCCGCTGTCTAACCCCAACGAAACGCTTACGTGCTCGCCGGACTCCTCCTAGTGCTGCCTCCTTAACCATCTCGTCCCAGGTAGCGGCGTTTTCTTCGTTTGGGATGAGTTTTTCATGATCATTTTCACCCTCAGTAGCTTTTCTTTTTCTTGCCATTTTTTCTTTAGTTGTGGTTGTTGGTGTTTTATTGGATTTGTATGTTGTTTGTTGATCATGTTAGTTGGGTTGCTTTTATATGTATGAAAGAGATACTGTTTGAGAATTTGGAGTTGAAATAGTCTTCTTTTGTTTGTTCATATTCTTTTGTTGCTTACAAATTTATTTCGGCGAGTTTTGGACATATGGAAATTCTATATGATGAGAGAGAAAGAGAGAAAGAGAAATGATGATGTTAATAAAACTATTATATTATATTATATTATATTATATGAAGTTTAGGGAGTTTTTATATGTATTATTATTATTTTATACATATATGTATGCTTTGACCTGGTTCATTGCTTCCGTAGAAATTATTTGAAGTTCGTACCAAATAATATTTATTGAGTATAAAATTGGTTTATCGAACTGATTATTTTTCTTTCTAAGTAACAAAAAGAACATAAAAATGTTTAATCGATGTCAAACTTGAAAATGTTGTACGACTTAGGTTTTTCTTTTTGTGAGAATTGATTTTTTTTCCCAATCAAATCTCATCTTTCTTGCTCTTTTAATTGTGATTAATTATCGCCTAAGAAAAAATTACCCATATAATAATAGATCAAATACCCAGATTCAGACTTGAAGTTGTCATATTTTTTCAAGCTATTTATTATTTGCATATGATATAAATCAACAATATGAAACTATGAACTACTAATGCTTCGTTCCAGGAAGTATGCCCAAACACAATATATATTTTAATTAATATAACGGCAAAGACATAGAAATCATCAACTCTTCGACAAAGACTTGATGTATCGTTTTCACTGCGTTTAACTTTCTTTAACAAATGTACATCATCAACCGATTAATTAAGACTTACTAATACATGTTATAATACCACTTAAACCTCTCCGCCGTTTGTATTTGTTTCCTCCAAATGATTGCTTAGCAGGAAATTAAAGTAGAACATTAAAATTTCAAAAATAAAGAAATACTAACTATAACTATATTTTGATTACAAGGATAATTAATGAGAAAACATATATTCACCCCTTCCATTTCCTGCATTTTTTTTATTTGTAATCTAATCTAATTATAAGTTCGATTTAACCATGCAATTACATTTGAATCATTCTAACTCAAAATAACTATGGTTTCAAAACATGTAATTTGTTTACCAACCATAATTATGTAACATCAATTATTCGACTCTATCGAAACCAAATATAGCTGATATAGGTTGAAATTAATATTTATAGGATCATTTTTTCGTTCACTGTGTCAAGCTCATCTTCCCTAGTTTACTGCAGTTCATGAGAAGATTTTATAAGCGAAGAAAGAAAGAAAAAAAATGAAGTATTTACCCTGTTTGAAAATGCCATCAACATGATTTGGAGACAAAACCATTAGTTTAAGATTAAATATTCCGATGATTAGTCCAGGAAAGCGATTTCTCCAAAGGGCAATCGACAAAAAAGGATTAAATAAAATAGTAGATGCCAACAGCCACATCAAAAAAAAAATATGTCAAAAAGATAGTTACGTTTCCATTCTTTAAACCACTTAAAGCATGATATATATAGCAAGTACAAATGTCCGTGCCTATGTAACTTTGTTGCCAAATTTTGTTAATTCTATGTTTCATCTTACAGGGACCATAAAGCTTTATAATGCTAAAAATATTCTCTAATCAGGATGCTCTTCTATGATTTTATAATTTGTAAATAAAAATAAAAATAAAAAAAAAGACATTTTAAAGTAAATAGTACTATACTATATATTTCATTTTGATCGATTAAAAACAGAAACAAAGGAAGAGAGAGAGAAGATTTCGTGGGGTAGATGTAGTCATGGATCAAAATTTTCATCTTTTCCATCGAAAACATCGAAAAGTTTTCGTTTTTGAATCAGACGAAACGAAAACAAGATGTAATTCCGAAACTACTTATTTGCTTTAAACTCTGATATTTTCCTAAATTTAGTAACTTTTTTTACAAATTTTCCTTAGTGTTTCCGAAATATTTCCGAATAGTCTCGAAAAGTTTTCAATATTTGACTTACCGAATCATACATTTGAATCGAAATTTTGATACATGGATGTAGTAACAAAAGAAAAGACATGCAAGAGTTACAATGTGCCACAAAGGACACCTCTGTTGTTTGTTCTTCTAATTTATTTATATGATCCCCTTAAAGTTATAACCAAATCCAATCTCTCTCTCTCTTTCAATATATAATATATATATATATATATATATATATATATATATATATATATAGACATACTCCTAATCTGCTTTAAGTGTGTCTGACAAATACAAATTTAACCGTGGAAGATGTCAATAAGTTATTCATATAGCTCCAGGTGGAGGTTTAAGAAAAAAGAAGCAGTCTTCACTCCAAAGTGACGTCGTATATATTTATAATTGTCATAAATACATGTGGCAATTACTCATTTGTGGCACAATTGTGGTACACAAAATTGTGGTACAGAGGATCTTGAGCCATATAAAATATATGTAGAATAGAACAAAGCTTCTTAAGAAATGAGTCAAAATCAGATACTCACATAAACATATGTAGATTTTCCAGAAATAAATTTGACCCGTTAAGACTAGAAGACCACACGCCATTTGTATAATAGTATAATACCATGTTATTAAGTTATCTCCAATTGTGAACATCAGATCAAAACAATTATTAACATGATTGCTGGAGATCAAATAGACAGAAATATACCTAAAAATCGAGAAAACGGCACAAAGGGCCAGACGAGTTCCTTGCTTCACAGCCAGTATAACAGGTGAAAATAGCTGCAAAAATATCTAATAACTCATCATATAATAGAACTATAAATAAAATTAGATAGTTTTGCTGATAAGCAGATACACTTAAGTTATCCAAATAACAAATACAAATGATGCAACCTGCTACTGTACTACAAGATGTTAAACACCTAGTCATAGCAAATGGGAAAACCAGCACTACTTCCTTAATCCATTTCATATGAAAATACCTTACCATTAGTGTTCACTTGGCGCCTCTTCTATTTTACTTCCACAAAGATAAATATGACCAATACTTAGTTTTTGCAAAAGGCCACGTATATGAATATATAATACCACGAAGACAGTTGAAGATGTTATATCCAGAAACGGTAGGGGAATATAATGAATCTCAATATTATACATCAAATGGATACAGTGATAGACAAAGAAAAGTTTACGAGCTAAAACCATTTAGAAATAGATGAATTTAGTTACATACTAGTCTGTACTTGTTAAATAGCTGACAACAAACTCACAATGTCATACAACAAAAATCTTATTTAACTTGCACTAATCAGCACCAGGTAGAAGGGGAGCACTGCTGCTCTCACTAGTTTCATAATATGTTTTTGCCTTCATCGCGGGTTCTTGATATGCGGTTGTAAGTTTATCATAGAAAGAAGATATACTGGGGTCCCTTTGATCAATTCTATCCTTATTTATTAAGCACTGCATTAGAGCAAGAAATAGTTATGTGGATACTCCGATGGAAAATCAGTCAAGATATTGAAACTCAGGGACAAATTTACCTCAACAGAATAACCTTTGAAACTAGGTAAGAATCGTCTCCGGCAGTAACTATTGAATATGAGAGCGAGGATTGGAAGAGGAATTGTTAAGCTGGAAGCTAATGGAACTTTCTTCAGACCAAATATTCCAATGGCAATAACATGCATCAATATTAAGGAGAATATTGTTGAGTCATGCACCACAGGCCAAAATTTTCCGCCAGTTTCAAACTTTGGTACATACACATTTAACATCTGCTCCACATAAAAATAAACCAAATCAACTCCATGTGAAACCAGAATAGTCGAAGGATCCGAAAGAATTATTAAGGAGCTCATAGCTACTTTCAATGTCAAGTTTTAAGACCTAAATTGACATATTTTATCCACTGAAAACATTGGCATGCTATAATTCATTGTCATAAATCTATTGTAGTATTTAGGTACGACATAATATGGCAAATTATTGCTTAAAGTCAATAACCTATAATATAACTGCTTGTCAGATGAATAGTAGAATCTCACCTGCTTTTCTCCTTCATGTAACAAGGCATAAAAATGAAGAGCTAAAGAGTTGCACGGATATTTACTTATAAACATCTCTCATAAGATGCAAAACCTAATGCTTTTATGTACTGAATTCAAAAGCAAATTACTCATTTTGTGCAAAGAATAATATCAAAAGATCTTGACCAAGGAACACGAGAGGGAGATAAGATGACATTTCTAGGTTATTTGGGTCCGTGGTCATAATCTTCCATCAGAATTGATCCAAAATAACAATTCAAATATAATATTTAACTTTTGTTAGAGTTAGAGTTAGAGCATGAGTTAGAGTTATAGCATGTTAGGAGTACTAGGTTTAGGTTGGGTATTTTGGTATTTATGGAGTCTTATCTCTTTGTATAAATACCCCTTCCTGGGTTCATTATTAATAACAACTTTACACTTTTTCCCTACATCTTTTCTCTTATAACATGGTATCAAGAGCTTAGGTTTTTGGTTACCTAGGGTTTTGAGAAAAAATAAAAAAGAGGAGTACACAAGATAGAGTAAAACCCTACTCACCGCGGTGACCATCTAACTCATCGCTGCGGTGGCTGGCCATTCCAAGTAAGCCGCTGTCTTTTCGTTATTGTCCCACCACCATTAAAAGAAAAAAAAAAGTTCTACCATCTTCTTAAACAAATCCATTTTTTTTTTACCCACCCACTCAACTCAGATTTAAAGAAAAGAAAGGGCGTCTAAAGCCCTAGTTCAAGTCACAACTAGCCCCGTCCACGCTCTGTTTTCGCAGCCACAACGGCTGCTTCAGAATCTTCCTAATAGATCTGCTCGTTTTCTTCTTTCTTTTGCAATTGTTTATGGTGCCACGGTTTCAGATTATTTCAACCCTTGCCCAATCCGGGGAGTAGTGCAAAGATGAGTAGTTGTTCTGGACTCAGGGGGAGTAGTGAGTAATAATTATTTTTTGCTTTCTAGGTTTGGTTTGTTGGGTTTTGGTTGGTGATATTGTTGTTGTTGCAATTGAATTGTTGCTTGGTAATTTTCGGTAGTGCGGTCGTCGCGCACTATTTGTTAGACATTTGGTTGGAATCAAATTACGGTCGAGGAAGCTACAGAGCGTTAGCGGATGTTATCCCCGGCGTCGGCAATCCCCAAGATTGTCGCTTGTGTGGATCAAGTGATCCATTTGTTATGTTTTGATTGGTGGTTTGCCAATCGTTGTCACCGCGGTGTTCGCGGGTGTTAGTTTCGATGTTGAAATTGGTTATCAAGAGTTCTCCAATTCAATGCAGTTCATTATCAAGTTCATCATCAATTGTCAACTATTGCTACAACCTTCACTTAGTTATTCTTATTTATGGTGTTTTATGTTTAGTTGTTATCGAGTGATTATCGTATTTGTAACAAGCTTAGAGCTACAAGCTCTAGCTTGAGGGGGAGTGTTAGAGTTAGAGTTAGAGCATGAGTTAGAGTTATAGCGTGTTAGGAGTATTAGGTTTAGGCTGGGTATTTTGATATTTATGGAGTCTTATCTCTTTGTATAAATACCCCTTCCTGGGTTCATTATTAATAACATCTTTACACTTTCTCCCTACATCTTTTCTCTTATAACATAGTTAGAGCATGAGTTAGAGTTATAGCGTGTTAGGAGTATTAGGTTTAGGCTGGGTATTTTGGTATTTATGGAGTCTTATCTCTTTGTATAAATACCCCTTCCTGGGTTCATTATTAATAACATCTTTACACTTTCTCCCTACATCTTTTCTCTTATAACAACTTTACTCCAAAAGAAGCTTGTCTGAAGGACATACTACATAGAGATACTTTTGTTATAAATACTCTGGTAGAGAGGTCTATATCCTCTCCTACTCTCCAATCAAATTTCTGGAGAAGGCAAATCGGAAGGAAAGCGGAAAGCCGTTACATGAGCATAGCAAGGCATTCAACGGGGAATCCAGCAAGGACATGCAAAATAATTTATTTATTTTATTAGAGTAAGCTCGTCATTGTTAAAATGCATTTGGATAATGAGAGACCAATCCTAATTTGTAGTTTTTCATATTAATTGTTAAAAAAATTAAAAAAAAAAATCTTCAGGCTGCAGCTGCAAAGATCTTCTTTCAGAAGCTTGGTACAGTTGTACACAGAATATACAAGCTTACATAATTTTGACTAGGAAAGAGTAAGCGTGCACAATCGACTGACCTGGTTACGGAAGATGATATATCCCAAGCAATAATAAACTAAGAGGAATGGCAAGATCAGGGGTGCGAGGAAGAAATACGTAATACCAAGAAGGCTGAAAAAAAGAACCCTGGGAATTTCACTGTGATATGGATTTGAAGGGGCTTCAAGTTCCTCATCAGATTTCCACCACAAACTTCTTTTGAGAAAACTCCAAATGAGGAGCTTCGGACGGAAAAGTTCCGAAGATAATGTGCTGGTCCATCCAGATGTTACAACATATGCAATGAAGAATGAAGCCTAAACAAAGAAGCATCAAATTATTAACTGCATTAGTCTATGATATCTAAGAAATATGCATGAAGGAGACTAAATATTCCAAAAAAGACTTGGAGAGTACGTCAAACCATAAAACATGAGTATCTCCCAAAATTTAAGAAATCAACTAATACAATATCCTTTAAGTCGAGGCAGAAAAAACAGGTGACCATCATTTTCAGTCTCTTAGCTTCACTCTCATAACTAATTCCCTTATCATTTAAACTAGCAATTGTGCTTGGTCTCTTTAACCAAAGAACACCAGAAATAAGTTTTATACTATCCAACATTGTAATGAACCAAAGTAATCGCTGAAGCTTGGCTCTAAATGTTAGATCACTTTTAGAATTTTCACATTTACCCATTAAAATGTTACAAAATTTGTTCTCATCATGAATCACTATCATGACCGGAAAAAAGGCCAAATCTGATATTCAATTTTAGACAACTACTGATGATGTATACTCCTTCAACTTTTACGTTTACGACTAAGTTCAACTTTTTTGTTACAGCTTAAATGATTTCGTAGTTAAGTAACAGCCAATCCTGTGGACTTCTATGAGACTATAATTAAAATTTCTATCCGCTAATATGGGAGATTTCATATAAAATAAACAACAGATGCACAATCCCATGTGTCAAATTATTAGTATATGAAATTTTTTAAGCAATATTTTGGCTCATAAACTTCACAAAAAAGGAACAAAAAAAGAACAGAAAGAAAGAGAAACTGATGTGCTTCGTAGGAAATTCAACTTTCTGACTTTAAAAATACACAAGCTATTCTCAATGCACAAACTTATTTCTGCTCTTTCTTTTCGACATTCCTAAACTTCAATGTAGCTTTCAGTTTCTGCGAGAAGGAAAGTTAAAATAACTCAGTCTTCTTCCCTTGAATAACATGATTTATTTGATGTTCGTGCAAATTTCTTAGTCTAAATAGGAAGGTCTAGTCCTGAACATGTGTGTACAAGAAAATGTCGAAACAGGAATCCAGCATTTATACATTCATAGTATTCTTCTAATTGGGCAATGATCAGCGCAATGACAATTTTGTAGTTCCTTTCTTAAGATCCAATGTTTACCGAGAAACCATATGATGGTTACTTAGAGAACGCTTTAGGTTAACACTGATAAGACTTATCTTAACATCCTACAGTGAAGAAGAAGTAAAGTTTTCCTATTCTGTGTTATCAAACTTCAGAAAGTTACTTAGAGCATCTCCAGCAGTCACTTTTTTAGCTCCTCCAATAGCTAAAAACACAAATATACATAACACTAATTAATATTTTGTCCTCCAGCAATGTCTTGTATTTATACAAGACTATATATAATACAAGTTTGGACTTGCATATATGAATATGTCCATGTATATTTATACAGGACATCCATGTCAGCAAATTTATGTCTCAACTATAGTTTATTAAATTGATTTGAGTTAAATTTTTATTTAAATTAAATAGATTATTCAATCGTTATTTAAAGCCATTTTTTGCAACTTTTTTAATTTATTATATTTAAATAAAAAATATTAAAAAAATATATTTATTACTTATATTTTACATATAAATGTAATACTTAATGTCATTTATAATTTAATATTGGAAAAAGAATAATATAATAATTCTGAAATTTTAGATGATGACTGCTGGATTGGATAGCTATAACTGAGTAGCTAAAACACTGTTCACCATGTATAATTTAATATAGATGACCACTTATAGATGACACTGCTGGAGATGCTCTTAGTGATCTACTGCTTTTCTTTTTCTCCCCAATTTACAATAATCACATGAGTTAAGGAAACTCATAAAGTCATCAAAAAACCATTAAAGCTTAGAGTATTCCTCTTACATAAAAGCAGAGAATTCCCGAATTTACTAAAAAAGAACGTACCTGTGCCGGAACAGCCACAGCTAATAGTTCAGGAATTCTTTTAAGCTCAAGAAAGGTATCGACCCTATAGAGTGCTGATCCTGATAGCACATTTGCAAAGAAGATGTTCCATATGGTGAACCACAATACTTTAGTACATGCACTTTTCTCAATCTGACTAAGGGCTATGAACCCTTGTATAGAGGAAAGCACGATCATGACAGGCGGCACCAAAGATAAAAACATCTGAAGAATGAGACTTGGAAGATATCCTGTAATTACTTGGCTGATAATTTTTCTGCATGGCATGTAAACTTTATGTTATACTATTACAATGGGAAATGTCACTGTTTACGAAGCTAATATTCATCAGACAACTTGAAGTTAGGAGTTAGATATAAACTTTACAAATAGCAGATAAACCTGGTCCAGATTATGGTACATTCTTAGCCTTGAGGAGAACAGATTCTTTTTAAAGTATTTTATAGAATACTGAAGTTTGGAACTGTAGTAACTTACAAGTTTAATATGCCTTTCAAAAAGGGAAACCATTTCTCCAGCTGATCCAAATGAGTAAGACCTTGCACTAAGATTACAGGTACAAGGAACACAATAGTAACAAAAATGCATGCAAAAATAACAACGATGTTGCACATCCATCTTGTGAAAAATGATGCAGAAAAGAAGGGCCAATGAACGTCCTGGGGATCAGGAGCTTGCTCAGTAACCCATTCTGTAGGTTTAACCCCTTGCTGAAGGTGGGAAGCTATTGCAGCACTAAATCGAGACTTGAAAGACACAAATGCAGCTGGAACTTCCTGTAAGGGGCATAAGTGAATGGTAAGCATTAGATGATATCCTGAATTATAATCTAAATATGTACTAATGAACTTAAATATATCATCCTGTTGGTTTGGAATATTTTGAGCAGGCCTTCTCAGAAACAACAGTTTTTTTTCCTTGTATGAAAGAGTGTTCATTAAAGCAAGAACATGACAGCATACCAAAATTGATCCTTCCCCGAGTATATGCTTCAACAGGAATCACACAAGGGTAGATTCGAAACCTCTGGTTAAATGCCCATCAGTGTGTTTCAATGGTTAAAATATACCCTTGAAAACTGACTTCATCCTCAATGATATCATAGACAATGTTACAGATTCATCAAGATTATAATGGTTGTAGGTTATGTCATTGTACTATGGATTAACTTAAAATGTTAATGAGCAGAGACATACAGGTGCATTAAGAATGTTAATGATCTCCGTCTTCTGTGTGTGGCACAAATTGGTTTTAAGATGGAACTCACATCTTTAATCTCTATCATGGTATCATGATTAGGTTAGCACACAGCATCCTTTCTGTTATGCATGTGCGATCTGATCATGTTTTTCTTAAATTCTTCCATGATAGATCGATAGGTTCACTCACTACTACATCATGCTGGTTCTAAATCTCAAATGTTTCACCAAACCAGCTTCTATCAATTCATGTTTAATTACCCTAAATTTTAGTTATCAAGTTCAATTCTGCGGTCAACTGTGTTCTATCACCACTGTGCACCTTAGCTATAGCTTCGGAATAACAATCTTGACCGAATGTGTAGTGTTAAAGTGTGTCTAGATTCATTTCACTGTATTTTAATCATTTAGATTAATTAGGTTCCAAAATCACTATGATGTTTATTCCTTGTACGCATCCCTATTTTACATGAAATATTAATATAAATATATGGATAATCTCTTCTAGACACAGAAGTCTCTCATTTTACTTCTTTACATGGTATCTAGAGCATATGTTTAAGTTCAGGGTTTGAGTAAAAAAAAAGAGTCAGAAAAGCCAAACGGAAGGAAAACCCCTAGCCGCAGCGGTGCTACCCTTAATTCACCGCCTTGGCCACCATAAATGGAAAGGCCAAAAGCAAGGAAAAAAAACAATTACTTTAGACAAAACCTCAATTGCTTTTTCAGCAGCACTTCGAGCCCGTCAATATCCACAATCACTGCCCAAAACCCAAATTTATGGCGCCACTGCTAGTCACGTCGCGCCATGATGAAAAGGGTTTGATGTAATTTTTCACTGACCGTTTTTTAATTTGTGTTAAAAATAGAAATTACGGGTGTGTGACTCAAATCTAATGGGTCGGTTCAGCCATGTCATCATCCACATTCAGCGCGTCTTCACCACCACATCAGCAAAAAAAAGAAGGATAATTCGTAGCCTTTTCAACTTATGAAAACTATTTGGTTGACATTTCTAAGTAGTTGCGAAAGTCTCACACTATTTTGTCGGACATCCAGTTGTAATCTAATTACGATTGAGGAAACGACAAATTTAGCAGGTGCTCTGCATTGGTACCCGGTACTCTCTGTTGTGTGAACCGGGTGGACTCACTTTATTTCTCATTAGCTGCGGACATCACACAGTGTTATGTATTGTTCATCATACAGTTGTAACTTAATCATGGTCAATCACCGCAGCTTTAGCAAATGTTATTCTGATGTCAGCATTGATACCCTGTAGTGTATGTGTTACTGTTACCATTGATCGTCACCTGTTGTATAAATGTCAGTAACTTTGTTATTATCATTTGTGTGTTGATCTAATATTTCATTTTATATGTTTACTTGATTTTTGAGAGTTCTACATTCAGTTTATTAACATGTTTTATTTGCTTAGTTTAATTAGTGCCCATAATCCAGGTGATATGTTTTGCTTTTATGCACCTCTGTATTCAATATAAAGATATGGTCAATATCTTTTAGTAGCTTGACACAATATGTCCAAATATCCATTCTACTTTCCATGTGCAATTTGAGCATCTAAATCCCAAACTGATTTCCAGTTCCCTCGCGGCCTCGCCCAAACTCGAAGCCTAAAAGATTAGGGGATCCTCAGTAGTGGTGATCCTTCACTCCCAGCTCTACTCGATTAGACAAGAAATGAGAGAGAATAGTTAGATTTGATATCTACGTAAACTGATCTAAACTCATGAATACCATATATTGACTTTTGAGCTTCTCCACTTAAAATTAATCGATTTTTAAGATTGAATTCATGTCTTTTGTCATTCTAGAGTGCATTCAACACGTGGTTTGATGAGAAGACTAGTAATTTATGATGTTTATAGCACTTCAGGAAGAACTTATCGTTAATAAAGCATTGTTTGGTGCTCATATTAATTGAGATTATGAGAGTGCAAAGAATTTAACAGCCAGAGATTAATAAATTCTGTTGTTGTCTTCTGCAAACAAATGTATATATAAACCAAATAAAGCATAACCAATTAATATGAAATATTGCGATGAGTATCTGCCGAGATTGTTACCTTCTCAACAACAGATGATCGTTCTGTCCTCACATTGGCTTCTAGATCTTCCAGCTGCTTTTCATAATGATCTTGAAGATCAATTCTTCTCCGAAAAAGGCCCATAAATCCTGACCGACTGAGTCTTCGTTGAGTATAGTTTTCAGATTTCAAGCCCGCAAGTCTTTTATTCACCTTGTCTGCCTCATTCTGGAAAAAAAAAAATCAACAACCAAACAATATAAAGGAAATTTAGGAGTTATATTGCATCTAAGAATCAAGCCTGAAATCTGCACAAAATATCTTAATTCTCCAATTTGATATGGAAGCAAAATGGTGTGTTATCTTTATTACCTTTCAGATGTTTAAATCAGGAGCAACCTACCTTTCATGACATCAAATATACATCTGATTTAGTATATATCTGAATCATGGGTCTAATATATATCCGAATCATGGGTCTAACGGATACATATCAAAACTGCAATCAATAAAATGGAATCTCATGATCATAACTAAATTCATGGAGAGAGGAAACGTTATTTGTTGTCCAAATCAATACAAATTAGCACTTAACTGTAGCAATGTTCAAGAGGGAATTGGAATGAAATATGCATCAATATAACAAGATCAGAAGATAAATAAACCTAACCTAAAATTTTCCACATTAGAGTTGGTTAAAGTATTAGCTTGACTCTATGCTTACAATGAGCTCTTTTAGTCTTCTTGTTCGACGAACTTCAGAATTGGAAAGATAGGTTGAAGGATAATATTCACTGAAAAATCCTTCAACACTTTCACTGAAGCTTCTCCCAGAAGTGACAGGAACACCTCGAACTAAAACAGTAAATTGGTTCGGCCGAGGTTTTGATGAATAGAAGTAAGCAATCCGTTTTGAGGCAATATGGTCATATTCCTGCAGAGTAAGAAATAATCTTTGATCCATTATCTTTCTGACCTAGAAACTTATTAGGTTGGAAAATCTACCAGAAATTTTTTTGGTAAATGAAATACTTACAAAGTAAAGAAGATAGCACACAACAGCTGTGAATACGTAAACAGCAGAGAAATGTATCCATAACCTTTGAGAAACCAAGATGAAGTATGTCAAATTACAAATATACCAAATTATGCACTTAGTCCTGCTTAAAGATAGGCTTAAATTTAGCAACTCAAGCTAGGCCGATAACAGTGTGCCATCTTAATGTATAAATGCAAAAATTTCTTATGAACATACAAACATAAATTGAAAAGCAAATGAATCAGCGACAGCTATGAAAGCTTACATGAAAAGTAACGCTCATTTAATTCATAACTATATAATGGATTGCAGATAACTAATCCTAATAGGCCCTGGATATGTATCACAATTGAATATGGGTAAAGAGACTTATACGGTGCAAACAGAATATCATCTACACCTCAAATGTATAACCAAATTTAATTTCTTAAAAGTTACCTCTTTGAACCATCGTCGACATTTGAAATGCTGAACGACTCCAACGACTTGTTTTGTAAGTCAGTAAAGTCAAAACTTAGCTGATTCCCCATATAATTGAATGGAAGAAGAATCAAAATCCCAACAATTGCAGCAAATCCGAAAACTCTCAAACTGCAAATCAACATAGAAAAATATGATCAGATGGACAACCTGTGGAATCCAAAACCAAAAATCATCAACAATAACTAGATATCATCACTTGGATATGCCTCTATACATCAAATTCAGTTTTTCCAAAATGCATAATTTCGCTTCACATTGGTCCAAACTGACCTGAAGATGAAAATGCGTATGAATACTACAGCATCCAACCCAGAATTTGATAAAAGCTCGTCTTCGGAGGGCTTCCATGCTCTTTTCACCCAACTGACGGAAGGCAGTAACCTTTCCATGTGAAATTCATTTTCCTCATGGAATTTCCCTTCAACAACCAAACGCGGCTTGTAAAGCTGCGCGTTACTTGGCTGATTCCTTAGTATCGAATAAAGGATGAAGAAAAGAAAACAAAGGCCGACGTTGATTCCAACTGAAGTTAAAAGCGCAGAAAGAATCATTACTTCAACTCTCCAAGCAAGCAGGTAGCTTGGTAAATTATTTCAATTCGTTCCTAAATTTTCAGCTACTAACATAGAATCCCTTACTTATCAGCTAAAAATGAATTATGCATAAAAAATGATTTACATATCAGGATAAGAAGTAGAGTTGAGCTTTTCATATAAACCATGGATTACTGTTAAAGTATTGTGTTTTTTGTAATTAAGCAAAATATGTTAAAGTAATTTAAAATATTTGGAGCAAGATAAATGTAAGAATGGTGACTGTTAAAGTCAAACCCTAATTGGATATTTTGTGAAGTTCAACAACATCAACTTGTACCGTACTTTACTCGATGTGCATGTGAAATAAGTAGTCGTTACAATTGCACAGTATAAAACTGGAAGCGGAATAGTAGCACGATTTTCCTTTATTAATGCTGTGTGTCGTGCCATATAGTTCCACATATCATATGCACCCTTATACCAATAACGCTTCATTGAATACACTTTTATTATACTTTTCTTACATTTGAACCTTAATTTTTTCATATGAAGACCATGAGAAATTTTATTCAAACCTTTAATACCCATTTTTTCAAATATTTGCCAGAAAACATCTATTCTCAAAAATAGAAGTTTAAAATGTAATTTTACTCGTTGTTCTTCATGATTTGCTTGGAAAGGGACACATATACCCCTATGTGTAATTTTTTCTTTTGAATAAAATGTGAAAACTTGATTACACACTTAAATAAATTGACAAAAATGTAAACCTCCTATGAACTTTAAAATGGGTGTAGAGTTAATAAAAGATAACACGGGTTTTTTTTTTCTAGGACTGAAAATCAAAACAACCTGCTCGATAATCAATTGGAGCTCGTTCAATAAAAGCTCGTGTGGGTTTGATTTGTCTTACATATCAAACAAGTAAGTGCAATATTTTTCGTTTGACAATTTGTAAAGTTTGGTATGAATTCGACTCGATAAGCTAAAAAAATTGAGAAATACATTTAAAAATATCAAGTAACTAGATACGCGACTCGTTTAATAAAACACGTTGGATATTTGTTCGTATAACAATCAAATCTAACTCACACACAATTTCAAGTTCGAGACCAAATTCAAATCTAACTTGAATAATGTGTTGTTGGACAATTCTCGACCTCATTTAAACGATAATAATACAAGATAATCAAGATCAACTTTAATTAAATGCAATAACAATCCAACAGTACAATCTACTCTCAATGAATTACACAACCACCAACTGAATTATACAAACTGTAAATACAGACTAGTAGGATTGAATTAACAACCGAACTAAGCCACAATCAATCCCATGATCTCCATATACCTGAAATAGAGATGAATGTAATTGATTAATGCCCACACTTGCACACACAGTACGAAGAACAGAGAGAGAGGAATATTGCTTACAATTTCAGGTGCTAAACATTCCTTCTGCGTGATCTCAGCTGATAAAGCATGAGGAGTGGTCCTGCACTTTATGTGCCACGTATAACTCCAGCTGGACCAATCAGGAAGCTCCTTGCCACTTCATCAGCTTATTCACCCGTTCATTCCCAAACGACACCGTTTTCATTCCTGCGCCTTTGTTATTAATAAAGACGTGTTTTCTTCTTTTACAACTTTGCTAATTCAGTTGGTTAAGTTCGAACCCAATTCAGAGCATTATTTACCAAAAATAGAAGAGGGGGAATTTGCACTTTATTATTCCAAATGCATGAATTGGAACGTAACAATACCCTCCTCTTCAGAATATCCTTGTCCTCAAGGATTGAAGTTGGGAAATTTCAGCTTCAAAGTATACAAATCTTCCCATGTTGCATCCTCATCTGCTGTGTTGAACCATTTGACTAGGACTTGAGATGCAGCTCTACCATTTTTCTTGTACAATCTGGTATCCAAAATCTTTTCAGGTTCCATAAGTATAGTGCCATGAGTTGTTTGAGCTTCAGGTAGAGTAGGTATAGCAATTACTGAACCAATCTTTTTCTTGAGTTGGGACACATGGAATGTGTTGTGAATTTTTGCAGTAGGAGGAAGATCCAAAGTATAAGCAACCTGTCCTACCTTAGCAACAATCTGAAAAGGCCCAAAAAATCTAGGACTAAGTTTAGTGTATGGAGTTCCTCTTACAGTGACCTGTCTATAAGGCTGTAATTTAACATAAACCCAATCTCCTACTTGGAGCTCCACTTCCCTTCTGTTTTTATCAGCCATGTTTTTCATCCTAGATTGGGCATTGTGTAAGTGCAACTTCAGAAGTCTAATGGTGCTTTCTCTAGCACTAAGGCTCCTGTCTACAGCATCCACAGAAGAATCCAGAGGTTGATATAAGAGGTGAGGGGGAGGCTTCTGTCCATAGACCACTTCATAAGGTGTGAAGTGTGTAGCAGAGTGATAGGTGGTGTTATACCACCATTCAGCAAGAGGCAGTAAGTTCAACCATGATTTAGGCCTTTCTCCAATCATACATCTGAGATAAGATTCCAGACACTTGTTGACAATCTCAGTCTGGCCATCAGTTTGTGGGTGGTAAGCAGTGGAGTGAAGTAACTCAGTCCCTTGTATTTTAAAAAATTCTTCCCAGAATTTACTAAGAAATATGGGATCCCTATCACTTACTATGGTTTTTGGCATACCATGCAATTTGAACACTGAATCAGTAAAAGCTTGAGCCACAGACAAAGCAGTGTATGGATGTATCAATGCAATAAAGTGTGCATATTTACTCAACCTGTCAACTACAACCAAGATGACCTCCCTTCCTTGTATTTTAGGGAGACCTTCAATAAAGTCCATTGAGATGTCAGTCCACACTCTCTCAGGAATAGGGAGTGGTTGAAGGAGACCAGCAGGTAAGGAGTTTTGGGGTTTGCAAGTCTGGCAAACCAAACACTCCTGCACAAAATTGAACACAACAGATTTCATGTCTTTCCAGAAATAGTGCCTTTTGATCCTGTGGAGTGTATTCACCATACCAGAATGTCCACCCTCTTTACTTTCATGATATAGAGATATGATATCTTTTTGTAAGGTACTGTCATTACCCACCACAATTTTGCCCTTCCTTTTCAGTAAGCCATTGTTCCAAGTATAATGGGGTTTTGAGTTGGGATTTTGAACCAAGGTGTCCATAATGTTTTGTAATTTAGGATCATTATTCCAGCTATCTTTGACTCTATTTATCAAAGATGAGGTGATGGTAATCATTCCTTCCAACCTAGGAATGTCTTCTGCAAACTGTCTACTAAGACCATCAGCCACTTTGTTATCACTTCCCTTCTTATAGGTGATGGTGAAATCATATCCTAGGAGTTTGATCAACCATTTTTGTTGAGCTGGTGTAGAAATCCTTTGTTCTAGTAAAAACTTCAAGCTTTGGTGATCAGTATGAATAATGAATTGCCTTCCCACCAAATATGGCCTCCACTTTTCTACAGCTGACACAAGGGCTAGTAGTTCCCTTTCATACACAGGTAATGCAGAATGTTTTTCAGTGAGTGCTTTACTAAAAAATGCTATAGGTTTGTGGTTCTGCATGAGGACAGCACCCATTCCCATTCCTGATGCATCAGTTTCTATTTCAAAGGGGCATGTAAAATCAGGTAAAGCAAGCACTGGAGTAGAAGTCATGCATTGTTGGAGAGTCTTGAAAGCTGTAGTAGCTTCTGTGGTCCAATTGAATTTGTCTTTTTTGAGTAGGTTTGTAAGAGGTTTGGCAATAGCACCACATCCTTTTACAAATCTTCTATAGTATCCTGTCAAACCCAGAAAACCCCTAAGTGCCTTGATGTTTTTGGGAACTGGCCATTCTAACATGGCTTGGACCTTGTTCATGTCAGCAGCAACACCATCTTGGGAGATCACATATCCCAAATACTCCACCTTCTCACTTGCAAAACTACATTTGCTGGCCTTGACTAATAGTTGATTATTTCTCAAGATATCAAAGACTGATTTAAGGTGATTTATATGCTGTTCCCAATCATAGCTATACACCAAGATGTCATCAAAGAAAACCAATATAAATTTTCTAAGAAAAGGTTGGAATACCTGGTTCATTAAACTCTGGAAAGTAGAAGGAGCATTAGTTAAACCAAAAGGCATAACAACAAATTCAAAATGTCCATGGTGTGTTCTGAAGGCAGTCTTGTTGATATCTTGTTCATTCATCCTTATTTGGTGATATCCTGATCTCAGGTCCAGTTTAGTGAAAAACTTTGCCCCATGAAGTTCATCTAAAAGCTCATCTATCACTGGTATAGGAAACTTATCTTTAATTGTTGCTTTGTTCAACTCCCTGTAGTCCACACACAATCTCCAGGACCCATCTTTCTTCTTGACCATGACAATGGGAGAGGAATAAGGACTGTTACTGTGTCTTATTACTCCTGAAGCTAACATTTCAGATACCATTTTCTCAATTTCATCTTTTTGTATGGCAGGATATCTGTAGGGTCTCACATTGATAGGTTGAGTACCTTCTTTGAGTATAATAGAGTGATCATGAGACCTTTTTGGGGGTAAATCAGTGGGGGGTGAGAATAAATCTTGATATTCATCCAGGAGATCTTGTAACTCATTAGGAACTCCTTTCATATCCAAGGTTGATATACTTACAGTAGTAGGAACAACTTTAGCTTCCTGGAACCAGCTTAGATTCATCATGGTTAGCTCAGCAGGCCTGGCTAATAGTTTCTTCATTTTGCTGTCTTTGATCACTCTTATGTCCTTCTTTTTACCTCTTAGACACACTTTCTTATCTTCCACAGTAAATTTCATGAAAAGTTCACTGAAGTTCCAAGCAATTGTACCCAAAGACACCAGCCACTGAACTCCTAAGACCAAGTCACACCCACCTAGAGGTAGTACCATAGCATCTATAGTAAAAACAGTTCCCTGCATAGACCATTTAAATCCTTTACAACAAAACTTGCTATATATGTAGTTACCTCCAGCTACTGCAATGGGTAAAGGTTCAGTGCTCTCCAGTTTGCAACCCAATTTCTTTGCAACAGATAAATCTAAGAAATTGTGGGTACTCCCTGAGTCTATCAAGATGTGAACAGCCTTCCCATTATGTGAACCAGTTACTCTCATGGTTTGGAAATTAGTGACTCCAGTCATGGCATGTGCTGAAACTACAGGAATATCCTCACTCTCCTCTTCTACCATATCTTGTGTATCTTCCTCTTCTGTTGTCCCTTCTGTGAAGTCTAAATCCATCAACCAAACTTGTCTTCTCTTCCCACAGTTATGTCCATAAACATATTTTTCATCACACCAGAAGCAAAGTCCCTTTGCTCTCCTATCATCCATTTCTGTAGTTGATAAAATTTTAGAAGCTCTGGGATTTGGTTTATAAGTGTTCTGAGATGAGTTTTGTAGTTGTTGATTACCAAAGTTCTTCTGAACAGGATTAGGTAATAAAGGGGGTTTTGTATTGCCACTGTTAAAAGGCTTCTTATGCAAAGCAGCATTAGTCTGCTCTTGCATCCTAGCCAAACTGTAAGCCCTTTGAAGAGTCCTAGGAGTGAGCATCCTCAAAGGCATCTCAATGTCCTCTTTTAGTCCAGTAAGAAACATGCTAATAGCATAGTCCTCTGAAATATCTACCTTATGTAATAATTCATCAAAGACATCAAGGTAATTCTGGACAGAAGAAGTTTGTCTCAACTTCTTCAGTTCCCCAATTGGATCCTCAAACATAACTGATCCAAATCTATACTGTAAAGCATGTATGTATTCCTCCCAATGTATTACCCCTCTTTTCATTTTAACAAAAGTTTGATGCCAATGAAGGGCCTTACCCTCCATATTCAATCCAGCAAGTTTGACTTTAGAATGATCTGGGGTTTCATCAATCTCAAAATATTGTTCACATCTAAACACCCAATCCTTAACATTATCACCATAAAATTTAGGAAAATCCAATCTCATATTCTGTCTAGTTGAAATGTGAGAAGAATTACCAGTATGAATAGAAGCTCCTCTAGGTGATTCCTGCATCCCTTGCTCCCCACGGTTTACACTATTTCTCTCAGTTAACAATTCAGCAAAGTTTCTACGCATCTCCTCCATACATTGATCTACCTTCTGTTCTAATCCTATTGAATTAGCTTTGAGAAGTTCAATCTCTTTCTGGATATCTTGAGCTCTTGTGTTAACTGCCATACTCAATCCCTTCAGAGTTTGCACAAGGAACCCCTGCTCTGAATACCACTGAAGCAATCAAATACCAAATCTCATACAAACACAAGATCACAACTCACAAATAGCTCAATATAAGAACAATAATCAAGATCAACTTTAATTAAATGCAATAACAATCCAACAGTACAATCTACTCTCAATGAATTACACAACCACCAACTGAATTATACAAACTGTAAATACAGACTAGTAGGATTGAATTAACAACCGAACTAAGCCACAATCAATCCCATGATCTCCATATACCTGAAATAGAGATGAATGTAATTGATTAATGCCCACACTTGCACACACAGTACGAAGAACAGAGAGAGAGGAATATTGCTTACAATTTCAGGTGCTAAACATTCCTTCTGCGTGATCTCAGCTGATAAAGCATGAGGAGTGGTCCTGCACTTTATGTGCCACGTATAACTCCAGCTGGACCAATCAGGAAGCTCCTTGCCACTTCATCAGCTTATTCACCCGTTCATTCCCAAACGACACCGTTTTCATTCCTGCGCCTTTGTTATTAATAAAGACGTGTTTTCTTCTTTTACAACTTTGCTAATTCAGTTGGTTAAGTTCGAACCCAATTCAGAGCATTATTTACCAAAAATAGAAGAGGGGGAATTTGCACTTTATTATTCCAAATGCATGAATTGGAACGTAACACATTTATTTATAAATTTTGGTTCATGGTTTCTTAAAAAAATGATTTTCAATTTTTTGGTTCATGGCTCATTCCTATTTTTCTTTGGAAATTCTACGATATACTGCAATAACATTAACGGAAGCTTTACGGAACTAAAGAAACCGTTTTACAACGTTGAGAAAATAAGACGTGCATATAATCATTTTTATATTTAAATTAAAATACCGGATTCTACCCAATTCCCCAGGTTGTTCTTCAATTCTCATCTAATTTGACCAGAAACGTGAAGGATGAGTGAAATTTTTGAAAGCTACGAACGCAAATACTGCGAGCTCTCCGATAATTTATCGAAGAAATGCTCCGCGGCCAACCTTGTTGATGGAGGTTAGTTCAAGCCCTAATCTTCGAATTGTCTGTCGTTTATTACATTTTTATACTGCATTTTACACATTGTTACTCCTTGTACTCTGAATTTGAAATTGTAATGCTGTTGTATAGCACCCTGTTGTTTCTGCTTTTTCATTTTGTGAATTTTCATGTCATTTATTTTATTGACTTTGTGGTTGCTTCGAGTTTGAGTTCATGCTACATGATTCTTGAGTTTTTGTGTCGTATTTGTGTGTTTAATGGTCGCATGGTTGGTGATATTGTTTCTCTTCTCATACCTGATCATATTGCTTGTTGATTTTGCAGTGTTTCCTGTATTCTTTTCCAATATATTTGTTTGATTTTCCCTATGCTAGCTTTAAAATTTGGTTGTCTTAGATGTTAAATTACCATTCTTTGGCAGAGCAAAAGAAGCAAAAGATTTCTGAAATAAAAGCTGGACTGGATGAGGCAGATGCTTTGGTAGACATCGATCATTACTATTTGTTTTCTTCTGTTTTTCTTGGAGGTTTTTTATTCTTTTTGCTTAGATTGGTTGATAATGTTACAGATACGGAAGATGGATCTTGAGGCCCGTGCTTTGCAGCCAAACGTCAAGGCAGTGCTTCTCGCCAAACTGAGAGAATATAAATCTGATCTGAACAATTTGAAAAACATAGTAAAGCGAATTGCATCGACAGATTTGAACCTGGCTGCCCGGGACGATCTTCTGGAAACTGGAAAGGCTGATACATTTACTGTATGTTTATACCTTTTAGGACGCCGTCACTTTGTTTTGATTTTCATTTTGCCCATGAAGTTTTGTTTTGTTTTGTTCCCTTTCTTTGTCTTACTTAATATTGTTCCTCAAGGAGAAATACTTTGCAATACTGAATACTTATTTTTCCCGGTGCCTAATGCCTCCAAAATTCTCAGAGCTTGCACCCAATCGAGCATTTACTCTTTTACGTGATGTATATGTTTCATAAAGCTTTTTCAAATGATTTGGGAAATTTAGTTGCTCATCAGCTTGCATATGTTTATTTTCCTACATTATATGATAATATATGTGTCTACTGGTAAAATCTACGTGGCTTTAGACTCCGTGGTCTGATTGTGAATTTGTGACCCAAAAGGCATAAGTATCTCCCATGATTTTGTAATGCACCTATTGTGATGGCCACAGGCATCAGCAAATCAAAAGGACAGGTTGTTAATGTCAACTGAAAAATTGAACAGTTCTAGCAACAGGATCAGAGATAGCAGAAAGGTCATGCTGGAGACAGAAGAGCTTGGTGTGTCTCTTCTTCAAGATTTACACCAACAGCGACAGTCTCTCTTACATGCTAATAATACGGTATTACTTCTTTCGTTTTAACATTTGCTGGCGAGTGTTTGTTTTAACACCAAGTTCTACATAAATGATAATCACACTTCTGTTACTTGGCATGCCTAACGATTCACGTTGTCTGTTCTAGATGTATGGCGTGGATGACAACATAAGCAAGAGCAAGAAAGTATTAACTTCAATTTCAAGGAGGATGAACCGAAACAAGTGCGTTATAGGTTCGATAATCACAGTGTTGGTTCTTGCTATTATTGTAGTATTGTATTTCAAACTTTCCAAGTAATCAAGACATGTATTTCTTTTGAGTGCGAGTTTCTTGTTATTTCAATTCTTGTGAGTGTTCGATCAAGCAGGTACATTATCTGTAAATTTGAGACATCAGTGAGATTCTAATATTTATGTGTGCTACTGCTACCAATAATTATATATATTATATTTCCTTATAACTGCAAAATTGTGTTGACCTCCAACTCCATCACCTCTGCCTAGGCTCCCAACATTGCAACCAATTGTGTGAGGATATATCTCTTGATGTTGGATGAAGCAAATTATAATAAGTGACATGTATATGGTTTCAATATATACACGAAATCCGAATGTTTATCCATAATGACAAAATCATGGACCTTTCCGTATGTATGTAGTTATAAGAGTGCTAATGTTTAGCTCAATGTTATTACTGTGGATTGATCTTGATAAAATTAAAAACATGGCTACTAATGTGCATTTCTTATAAATCATTATTCACTATATATATATATATTTATATAGAGATTTGTTTAAAATGCAAGATACTTTCAAAATCAGACTTAATAAATAAAGTACTAAGGGAGTGATCATTTTATCTATTTTATGTATCAAAAACGTTGTAGTATAAATATTTAGTTTAGTCAATATTTTTTAATTTCTAAATCAAGATCTTTATATAAATTTACAGTTACACAAAGATCGATTTTTTGGAATTCTTTGGACAAGAAGTAGGACATACTTTCTCCACAATTTGTCACATCATTCAACCATTTATAATTAGTAAAAATACAGTAACCAATGATTATGATTGACTTGTTGCACGTGACAATTACTGTTATTTCAATTACTTATCCTGCTTTAATGCCAAATGGGGATGTAGCTCAAATGGTAGAGCGCTCGCTTTGCATGCGAGAGGCACGGGGTTCGATCCCCCGCATCTCCAAACTTTTTCAAACAACTCTCACATAATCACATTCACTCGTAATGCATGAAAAAGATGCATCCTTTTTTCTACTTATCTGTATTTTTTCACATTCCTTCAAACTCCATGTATATATACTGACAAAAATAAACACATTATAAAATATATATTCTGAATTTTTATTTTTTTTTTATTTTGACAAAGTATATATTCTGAATTGGACATACAAACACATACAAGAAGTGCTATCCCTTCTCTACATATCAGTTTTTAGAACCCAAGAACTATGCCAAGACAACAAAAAGAGTTTCTTCAATTAGGTATTAAAAAAAAATGTGTTTGAAAATAATAGAAACTTCATTTACAGAGAAGCTCGATTCGAGGGTAAAGTTCATGGATTCCTGAAACTTCTCCACCATCAGATCAAATCCTAAGCTCTCATGCTACAGCCTTTGATCGTTGCCTCTTGAATTCAGTATAGTCCGCGATCAAGCTTCCATTAACTTTATCCTTCATGTTCTCAACTAATCTCTTTAGAACCTTTCCACAAAAACAAAACGAATATTACTTGAAGAATTTGCAACTGTGATCCATCAAAAATAGAAGAACCAATTGCATATCTTATTTTACGTAAAAATGCAGAAGACTTACGGACTCTGCAACATCTCGGCGAATATCATCAGGGACCAATGAAAGAAGAGGAGGGAGAACAAAGCTTATGCTCATTTGTAAATGGCCTTTCAGCCTAATACGGGGTCCACGCCTATCGGGGTACAGAGACCCCTTAACGCCAAGGGAAAACTGAGATGGCTTCACCATGTCATCTAACCCTTGAAGCTCCCATCTAATCTGAATCACAAACAATGGCTTCTCACCATTTCTACTGAAAGTTGGAAGCAAATCGGATGTCTATGGATGTTTAATTACTTACAATGTCTAGCTCAAGAACCTTTGTAATATCTCGAGGAACTCCAGGTGGATATCCTGCTCCATCAGATATACATCTCAACCGCATGTCAATTACTGGTAACACGGTTAGAAATAGGAATTCTATTGGTAGCATGTGAACTCTCCACTCTTCCTGCATTCAACTCAAACACTTAATCCATAGAGTACATTTAGACAAAGAAAGGCGCACATAAATTATAAAGCTACGGGATTGATCCTCCAACCCAGGTCAACTTGTTAAGAGATATAGCTATATCGCAATGGATATTATATTATGAATCCACATAAAAAAAAAAAAAATCTCCATCTTGACTGCCAAACATAGGTACAAGTTCTGGTTTTCAATCACGAATTTTCTGTAACTCATTGCAGGTAACAATTAACATGTGAATGAACTTAAGGCTGCTAAATAACCAAAGAGACAGTAATATATATTTGCGGTATATAACTACTAACAAGGAAAATATATATTATGAAAAATCATGGTACTCATAGGAAATAAAATTTATCTCGACAAAGCATATGATCCACAATCATTATGGCTAAGTTGCAAAATGTGAAGAAATTACTTGGTGGCAATTTTATTTTGGGATAAAGGGCAAAAAGTTTCGACCCTTTTAATGCCATCTCCATACAGCTACATGCTAGATTGCTGAAGTTTTACTTCACTAAACTGGTTACATATTCGACATACCATGTAATTTTTCCTACAAAAGATGGTCGAGTTCGTTTCTTCTCTCCGAATGGAAGTGGGAATCAAATCAATCATTCAACCAAACGTAGAGCTTTTTGGATCTAACCTGAAGACTGAAGGCTTGAACAACAAAACAATTGGGAATCTTTTTCCAGTTTCACCTTTTCGGATTCGTTCATATTCATTCTACTTCTTATGTTATTGAACTTCTAGATGCAATTACACAGTTCTAACCATTTAATACATGTGGTATGCCATCCCCCCCTCCTTTATATTTTTAGTCTTAAGTAATATCAAACACCACATTGTACTTGAGCTTGGTTTTGATTTTTAAACAAACCAGCTTGAATGAGCTTTAATCAAACCGAACACAAATTGAGCTCGAGGTACTGTATACTTTTACATATACATTGTCATTTTTGAGCTTGAATCGAGCTTCAGAAAGTTTTCAAAAGAAACGAAAAACATTGTTCAAATTTGTATGACATGTATTACGAACTTTTACTAAACGAGCTCGAGTCAAATTTCGAGTAGCTTTGTTCAATTTTCAACCTAAAGAAAGGCAATAATATGGAGCTGGATTAGGGAATTTTAAAAATGTAATAGGAGAGTTAAATTACGAAAACAGAATACCTCATTGAGTTGGCGGCTCCTCCTTTTGTCAGGAAAGATGGCTTTAAATACCCTGGGCTTATCTTCCAAATACTCATCAAATGAAGCCTATGCACATTAATTTCAGACTAAAAATCAAATAGACCCCCTTAACCTAAAATTCTTGCACACAAGGTAATTAAATTCGGAATCTTAACAGTACGTAAGGTATCGTTTATTACCGTAGGAATTTCATACAGAGGTATGTCAGTGGAAATTCTAGAAGAGTAAGTAGATGGATTCACCATTTGAGCTTCTAATTTCATTTGTCTCAACTGTTTTTCAACTCTCAGTACTTTGCATTGCCATTTTGGAATTTGCTTATGTGGGTATTTCTCGAATTGGTATGCTCCGCCGCGGAACAGGGAGTTGTGGCAAGACGGCGCCGCCGCAACCTCGGACATTTTTTGGGTTTTATTTTTATTATTTACTTAAAGAAAAAAATTGAAGAGGAAAATGGGAGAGTGGCATTTGAGGATGACTGGCAACCATATCTACGCCTACTTTTGGCGGTAAAGCTATCCGACGTGGCGAGCTGTCAATGGTTAAAGGATGATAGCTGAGCCACGTTTTTAGGCGAATTTGATTGTCAAGACTCGTGACATTATTAGTTGCTCTAAGGCTAGTTGTTAATTTGCCTCTCCGAAAAAGAAAAAAAAAAAAAAAAAAAAAATGCTAGTTGTTACTAATGGTTAAGCTGGTTCTAATTGCCTAATTACCGAAAGTGAAGGCTATCACTCATTCATTTCATTATCATATCAACTTGAACCCGCCCCGGCGTTCGATGTAATTAAGAGGAGATATTGTGGAAAATGGGTTTAAATTTATTTGTAGAAATTTTAATTTTGCGCCCATATTTGTGATAAATGGGCCAAGATGTTGGTATTGTTAATCCTATCTATGACCCTCAGTATTTCATGATTGAGGTGTCCCGTTATTTAAATCTTGCGACTCCTTTTGCTCGTGATTTATATTTATCAAAATAAAAGTAAAGATAATTATGCTAGTTTATGTTCATGAAACGATTATTATCATATATGTTAGTACAATTTGGGGCTATTCTATTTGTTTGAATTTTATGGAAGTTTTTTCAGCATTTTGGAGAATTTTTGAGATATTTTATTTCATGTTTTTAAAAAAATTATTTGTTTGAGTTTTCAGAAATAAAATTAAATAATATGTTTAATTTTTGAAAAATTAGCGTAAAAATGGGGTAAGAGAAGTAGGATGTTAACAAATCAAAATTATAACGTGAGTGAATTATTATGAAGAAATAATAAATACGTTACTTTATGTCAAATTAAAATATTTTATTGGTTGGGCCTTTTATGTAGATTGTTATTGAATGTTGTCCAAATTTTCAAATTTCTCTCTACCCTTTCAAGTTTCAAGCCATCATTTTCATGTAAGAAAAAAAATATGGTAGATGATATAATAAATGATAAACTTTTCAAATCCGCCAAGAAGAGAGCCCATTAATGAACTCAGAATTCTGATGCTTTTCAATTTTTTCACATATTTTGGCTCTACACAATAACATGCAACTGTAGGATGAAGAAAAAACCAAAAATTCTAGGTTATGGTTTGTTAGCTTTTGGTGACTGAAAGGACTGAACATGACGATAAGGGCTACGAGTAAGCTGCCCATTCTTTGGCTGAAATCTAATAACTCCATTTCTATCATTCATGCTAGCCCCAACGCGAGCAGTTTGCATGGCTTGGAAATACGATGAGGAAGAAGCCAGGTCATGTAGATTAGGCAATGGCTCGAGTGCCTCAACAACTTCACTCATCAGAGGTCGAATTTTTGCATCACGGTTAAGGCAACGAGCAGCCAGCAGCACAGCCTTCTGTGCACCTTTAATTGAGAAACGGCCCTCAAGACGTGGATCGATGAGCTTATAGAACCTCCTTCTTTCTCCTAAATATGGCCTCGCCCATTCCACCAAGTTATGTTCTCCATTTGGTCTGCTTTTGTCCATGGATCTTCTTCCTGTTAACATTTCAAGTAAAACCACTCCAAAACTGTAGACATCACTCTTCGCAGTTAGATGTCCTGGTACATGATATAGTACGTCAAACAAAGATTATTCAATAAACTAAAAAGGAATTTATACTAAAATCGTGATGCTGACCTGTCATCACATATTCGGGTGCAGCATAGCCGTATGTTCCCATCACACGAGTTGATACGTGTGTGTTATCTCCCTCGGGGCCATCTTTGGCAAGTCCAAAATCAGAAAGCTTTGCATTATAATCCTAGATTAAATAAGGATGTGTTTCAGAATAAATTTAAGCATATGACTACTATATTGTATAACAGGATTTTACGCAACTTACCACATCAAGAAGGATGTTAGAAGTTTTAAAATCTCGATATATGACCGGTCTTTCAGCTTCTTCATGAAGAAAGGCAAGGCCCTTTGCTGCATTCAATGCAATTTTCATTCTTATAGACCAAGGAAGAGGCAGGGATCCTGAAAATGCACTTTCATAATTAAGATATGAACCTTGTGAAAAAAGATTAACTTAAGAGCAAATAGAAAACAACGCCACCTAAAAAACGAGGGGAGTTTTATAGACAACATGTGTCTAATCTATACCTACTTAAACTCTTAGAAACAAGGTTCATTCAATGATACCTGATCAGGCATATCCCTATGTTTGTCCATATATATAAACCGTATGAACTACTTTATCAAATGTTGCCAACTAACACCATTTTTCACGCTTTATAGCTCCAAATCTCACAAATATACCAATCAAAACAATTCCAACTCACCACATAGTAAATAAAATTAATCTAATTTATATCTATTTTGACAAGCATTAAGATAATTACTCTTAAACAAGTGATTCTCCAAGCTTCCCCGGGCCATGAACTCATAGACCAGGAGCCTTTGGTCATCTTCTATACAATAGCCAATCAATTTAACCAAGTGTGGATGGACAAGTTCACCAAGATAATTTATTTCAGCCTGTCATATTAGAATGAGTCCAAATTAAACGCAAGCCCTCAAATACGTAATTAACAGAATGTTAAACAAAAAAAGTATATCTTACAAGCCACTCTCTGTGGCCCTGAAGTCCAGCTTGATTCAGAGTTTTGACAGCAACAGTAAGCCCTGTGCCAGGTTTTACTGGTGTGCTGCCATTCTCGTTCACCCAACCTTTGAAAACACACCCAAAACCTCCCTCACCGAGAAGATTATCAGGCCTAAAGTTCCTTGTAGCCAGTTTTAATTCATTATAACTAAACTTTCGAAGCTGAGAAGCTATTTTCAATTCCTCTTCTATTTTAGGAGTTGATGGAATACTTTCTGAATTGCTGGTTGTTGAGGATGATAAAACAGAAGGAACTGGCTGATCTTTACTTGTATCATTTGTAGAATTGTCTTTACTTGTTGTATCATTTGTAGAATTGTCTTTACTTGTTGTGTCATTTGTAGAATTGTCTTTACTTGTATCATTTGTAGATTTATTATCTGCTGGCGCGAAAGTAAATTACATGTCAATGAATTATTTAAAACACCCATTGTAAAAACAATATCTGATTACAGTTATACAAGATAAACTCTACTAAGTGATATTATGACTATTAATCTTCTATTAAAAGTAAACACACATGTTATACGAAAGTCAGAATGTAAGAGACTGGTTCCCACAAAAATCCAACATACATCACATTTATAGCATATCTGCAAAACACAAGTCACTTCATTTTCGGGGAGACGTAAAGAAGTCGCCATATCATACCGCAAACATTTGAGATCGTCAAAAGAAAGAGGTTTAAAGGTGCAATCAATTTCATATGGTAATTAAGGTAACAATAAAATAAGGATGGTCAGTACAGTATATTAACCAAATTGTCTGTTGCGCGTTAATGTTAAATCCAAGCCTATATATCCTATCTATCTAATTTGTCAATGTCAAGTAAACTATGCCATTTGAATGAAAGCTACTGTTCAAAAGGAAGATAAACTACACAGGATTTTTCGAAAAGTGTAGGAGATAGTCAAAGAAAACTATTCACATTCAAATTCAAAATGGTATGGCCTTTTTCCTTCAAAATCGGAAAAGAAGGTATTGTAGTGTAGGCACAGAAACACATATTCGCTATTATGGTATGTGAAGCAAACTTGGGAAAGAGAATATCTGGATATTAGGAATAAGTAATGAACAACTAAGTTCAAGCTTACAAAGTTGTATTACAAGTACAAACCTAATGCTCCCAGTAGCATTGGACTTGAGATTTCGATTACGAACAAGGATACTTGGTTCTTACCATTATCTATTCATTCTGTATAATGCAGGTCCAAGGTAAGTTTATACCAAACTTCAACTGTAAAATAAGAAGTGCCAGATCCAGAACTTAAAATTCATGAATAACAATTCTTTCTATACTCAATGACCTCTTAAGATAATTACCATGAATCAGTGCTGAGTCTCAAAAATAAATCAACGAGTTTACAATATTTTTTAATATCTACAACAAAATCTATACCAATAGAGAGAATGCTGAGCAGCTGATTAACCACGTGTAACTGCAACTAACCGCGTTTCCTAGAAAACGCCTCAAACAAGGTTAGAACGGGGAAACGATTACCAGGACATGCACACGTAAATCTAACTTACTAAACTGAATTTATTAAAAGAATCCATGATCAAATAAACCCAATACACGTGGCACAGTTTACGAAAGAGTTAGCTTCTTAAAAGCACCATTTGTGAGATACTCAAAATGACAAAGTATCATGAGGAAAGTACATCCCTCCTTTGCAGCAAGAATATTTGAAAATATCAACGAAAGTGACCATCTATATCTCATAGACAACAAGCTTATTTTACATCGAAATACACACACTTAACATGTAAGCGGAAAAGCAGATAAGGCAGACAACCATAAGATTAAATTCTAAATTTCCAACTTATTCTCCAATCAACAAATTGATTATGAGTATCACCAATGGTAATGAGTGATGATCAATTAATAACAAAACCACCCCATTCGCATTAACGACCATATATATATAACAACAAACCGTGGCCTACAAACAATTGGAAGTGAAAAGGTAAGTAAAACAGAACAAGGTAACATAAAGATGTCGTTTAATTTTTATACCACATTGTGAACTAGATCCACTAACAGAGCTATCAACTTTTGACTTCGGAGACAAGCAGCTTCCCAAAAATCGGAACCTAAACCAACATCTACTGTACCCAGTATCATCTTCATCATAATCTGCATCATCACCATTGAGTACTTTCCTCCTTGCCCTCGATTTTGAATGGCCCATATACATAGTACCCCCATTAATAGCTTCAGGACCTAAACCCATCTTCCTTCAAAACCCTAGAACTAAAATCCCATAAAAATAAAAACTGAAAACAAAATATTACAAAAAGCCCTCCCTTATCACTTTGCCTTTATCCAAAAATTATTTTCTCTAAAATTACTATGTTTTTGTGGGGCGAAGACCCCTGTACCCTAATTCAAAGATACCAAATAATCAGAAAAAAATGAAATCAACAAACACTGAGGAACTAGCTTGTTTTAACCAAAAATTAGTGATTGATAAAGAAAGATTAAATTTTTATTGATAAAAATTCTTGAAACCCAGAAAAAACGTATGCCCAGATGACAAATCTAAGCAATGATTTAGAAATTATTCATCAAAGAAATGGGACCATATATCAAAATTTGAACATGCAAAAACAATGAGCCACAAACAAAAAGGACTAATGTCCCTTCAGAAACAACATCAGTTAAACTTAGAACACAGAAACTCCGTTTTACTCGTATAATCAAAACTGAAATAACAAAACAACATTGTAGAGTGACATTGGTACTAATAAAAACATGGTCTCTTTTTTTTTTTTTTGGAAAAGGAGACACAGCTGGGACAGGAGTTGTTCTCGAGGCCAAACAAAAGAACAAATTTAAGTTAGTGTGTGAAGTGTGTGTGAGAGAGAGATAGAGAGAGAGAAACGTGCGTTTTTTGCGTAAAAAGAAGTGAGAGATTAAGGAGGGAAAAATTAGAAAGTTAAAGACTATGAAAGAAGAAAACTTAATTAATAATATTAGACTTGTGGGCCTTACTACTGTAAAGAGATATTCTTAATGTTTCATCAAATTTTATTTCAGTGTAACTGTAGAATTATCTGTTTCCCTCTTTCTGAGATTTACTTCTATTGGATTAGGATTTCATTTTTGGATTTTGGATCAATTTAATAATAATTCTTTTTTCTTTTTTGATTTGCTTTATTTTCTTTTGTTTCCTTTTCTTTGTGTGGATTTACTATTTTGGAAGTTTGAAATCTATACACACAAAATTTTGAAAATTGAGTTGTATGTGTGTTGTGTCCTTAAGATAAAATTAAGATTATACACATTACATAATAATAATTGTAGATGGCGTTTGCAAATTTGCCACGAAAGATAATTTATTTTATATTTGAAACATGTTATACATACAACGGTTTTGACTAACATTATCGTCGACTTGAATATATTTTTTGATATAGTGATTGATGTAATGATGTATGTACTAACTCAAAAAAAGAAAAAGAAAAAATCGAAGCATCTTGAAATTCAAATACCTAACATATAGGCGGGTCAAGTCGAGTTCGGGTTGGGTCATTAATGGGTCTGTGGTGGTGTGTCAAAAATGGGTCAGGCCTTTATCGGGTCTGGGTCGGCCCTTTAATCCTCATTTTTTTTCTTTAAGAAAATTCACAAAAAATTGTTGAAAAATGGGAGTAATTGATGCCAAGATTTGAAATAATAAAGTTAACATGTAAATTATGAAACATTAATTACATTATTTGAAAATATAATTTTTATTATTCTCTTATATCTAAGAAATATAAATGAATAGAAATATAAGATATATATTGCGTAAAAATAAATAAATAAACCCTTTCGAAAGTCAATACTAATATTTTATTAGTTAAAAGTGGCCATGAAATTGTATAGAAAAGACGAACGATTATTTTAATAATTTAATTTTTTTTCTTCGAAATAATGAATTGGTAATTACAAAATAAGAAAAGTTGGGTCTAGGCCTTCAATTTTATGATAGCAAACAAGATATAATAGAATTTTCTTTTTGGAATTAAAGATAGTAGCAAAGTTGCTTTTAAATTTGGCCCAATAATTAATTTTCTTTTGTTTTTACAAGACTCATTAACTGACCCACTAGAAGACCAATTAAAGACCCATTAATTATAAAGCTGACTCAATGCCAACCCAACCCAACAAACATAAAAATTAATGGGTTAGGTCTGGACGAGCTTGAACAGGTCACGGGCCGGCCCGCGGGTCCAAACCCATCTTGTCCTGCCTACTAATATACCTCTAATTAAGTAAAATGATCATATATATTAGATTAGTTACCCGTTAATTCTTCTATCTTACAATATTTGATCTCTCTCTCTCCCATGAGTATACCTCAATGTTATGTGAAACATATATGGGAAAAAAAGAAAAAAACCGATATCTCTTCTCCCATTTGTATCACTCCAAACATAACACCTTATCTTTTATTCAACGACAAGGGTAATTTTGGAATCATCAAGTGGTTGGAGTCTGCTAGCTAAAAAAATTATAGTAGGTGAAGTGTTTTGGCATTTTGATCTATGAATTCTTAACTAAAAAAAAGGCATTGTTCAAATATCAAAATATTTTGCTTTTATGAACCGAAAAAGAAAAGGGTCACTGATATGCCACAATATTTTACTTTAATAACAGACAGATTAATCCAATCAAAGGAAATTTTCTTGTGAATATATTTTCTGAAAATGTGACAAAATCTTTTTTTTTTTTGGCACCATAAATAAAATAAATAAGTGAAATTTTTATTGCCGGGCGAGGAAACTCTGCGGTTCTTCCCTTTCCCATCTCCTTGGCTTTTTCCCTCTTGGAATTTGTGCTTCGATTCCCTTTCTCTTTCCTGACGGAAAATTCCATCCTTATATCGAGCGAGCTATGTGCATTGTGCAGCTTCATTTTATAGGAAAGGAACCATCTACGAAAGCAACTCATACTTACTTACTTTAAGCACTACTAATATATATTCTTTTTTTTGTACTTTAAAACAAAATGATGGCTCCAAAGATGTGGACAATTGGAAATTTAAATTGCAAGGAGAAAGAGAATCTTGTTTAATTTTTTGCACATTTTTGGGCCATGAGCCCATGACAGAGAATGTCAGATTTTGATTATGATTTCTTAATATATATTAGTACATGAATTTTGTATTGATGAGATCATGATATTTATATATGATAAAATAATCATTTGAACATATATTCAACAAAGGGTAGTCCAAAATATATCTAACAAGCATCAAAATCTAATAACAGTATGAATTTTCTATGCCTTCTCTTTGCAATAAATACCGGGGGAAAAAGAAAAAAAATCCAACTTCAGAAAATTAATGAACTGTCTCTGGTATACTTTTGGGACTAACATTCGGCACCCCCAAATATACACCATTTTGTATCATCGAATTGCATATGATTTGGCAAAATAACACGAAAACATGCAATTTATGGGTCCAAAGTACCAAATTCTTAGTTTCAGAATGCAAAGTGTCGAAATGGTGTATGTCTAGATTGTGATGTCAATCTCTCAGTATTTTCCTTTTGGTGTTGGATTAATGAAAATTTTGTTGTTCGGCCCATGGCCAAAACTCCTGATTTTCTTCGATGCCACCAAACAAGTTACAGAAGCCTTCGTTGGGTGCAGCCGCTGGGGCTTGATCTGGTCTTGATAGGAATTGTGTTACTGCGACAGGGCCGCCCATAGTTGAAGGGAAAACGACGCTGTTTTTGTGGCTTGAATTAAGATACAACAATGTGCTATCAGTAGTTGTTGATGTTGTGTTGAGGTTCACATCACAACTGTTCTCACTTCCATTGCTCCAAGAACCTTCATTGTCTTTGTTAAGGTTGATTCCCCCTGTTGATTCTCTACTACTTTTCATAACCACCAACTGCAGTATTTATTTATTTATTACATAAGTAAACAAAAAATCATTCTAATAATATCATGAGTATAATGTAACAACATCCTGATACTGTTTCATTTTTGTTAGCAAATAAACTTATGTGTTAATATTTTATTGACTCATTGCGTCCATCTGAAAATTAAGAGTTGACCGTAGATAAATAAATGAAAAACCTCCATAAAGTGATTAATTGTCAATTGAGGTTATTTTATTCTTAAGAATGTAAATTGATTAAATTTACAGAGGGGTAATTGGCAATATTTGCAGGTTATCTTTAAAAAAAATTAAATCAATATTTTAAGTTAACAGTGTAGCTTTTGCTTTTAATTCCAAAGAATAAATAACGTTTAGGGGTATGATTGTCATTTTTCCTATTAAATCATGAAGAATAGTACTCGCGTCTAATGCGACTGACCACGCTGCGACGGGAGGGAGGTAGCTGCTAATTAAATGTTCTTCGCACGGGGAGAATTTTTATTAATAAAAATAAAACATGATTTTTTTTTTCTTTTTGCATTTTACTGATCATAATTAACAAGGCCAAATGTTTACACACCTGTGTTTGAAGCTTCTTGTTCTGAGATTTAAGTGCATCATTATCTGCTTTGAGTGCATCAAACTGTCTCTTCAAAACATCATAATCCTTCTCCAATTGCTTGGTCTTCCACCGGGCCCTCCTGTTCTGAAACCATATAGCAACTTGCCTGGGCTGTAGGCCCAAGGCCCGAGCAAGCTGCATTTTCCTTTCGGGCTCCAACTTGTTCCCTTTTTCAAAACTCTTCTCTAAGGCCTTCACTTGCTCCAGGTTCAGCCTCCTCTTCTTTTCCCCAAGCATTTGCGAACCATCATCCGACATGTCATCATCGGGCTGAAGTTCCTCGGCCCGTTCAACACCCGAAAACGACATCGATCGCCTCATCAAGAATTCGGAAACACCTGCTGCGTGAATAATTCGATAATTAGACCTAATTAATTAAAAAAAAATCCATAAAAATAGTATAGAAAAAACAGGACATCATCAAGATTTGACCAAAGGAAACTAAAAAACATGACCAACAGCAATGACATAATAACAGCAGAAATCAAGACTGAAACTAAAAAAGAAGCAAGCATTCAGCAACGACATAAATAATAGCAACGGAAACTGCTGTCTGTGAAGCCTTGTTTTTTTTTTTTTTTTTAAATCTACTAAACTATGTATTTACAGGTGGTGGGACACCCAGCGAAGATAGAATTGGGTAAAAGTGTAACATACCTTGGAAGTCCTGAGGAGCACAAGATGCTGATAAGGGAAAGTGACAATCTTCATTGTTTCGGAACATGGTACGTCCGTTCACACAGTTAGAGTGTGAGTGCGTGCAGTGAATATTATTATATATATATGTGATAGTGATCAAAAATAAAATCTGATCACAGCTTATGAAAATGGAAGAGATGTTGAAGTGGGAACATGGGGTGGCAAGCCAGCGATAATTTCTTTCTTTCTGTTGAGACAGAGAAAGAGAGAGATCTAGAGAGAGAACTTTATATATTATTATTATTATTATTATTATTATATATTGTGGTTTACCTGCTACAAACAATTTAATGTGAAATTTATTAATTGCTACTGTCGTTCTTTTTCCTTTGTTTCAGTGTAAACGGACACAAGAACTTGTGGAAAATTACTAGTCTAAGAAATATATATATATATATATATATATATATATTGTACTTATTTCGCTTTCAACCACCTTTAAGCATAATCGATCCTTCTATAGTGCCTTCTTCTATGTTATTTTATTAGAATTATTGATGATTATAAAAATTATTTAATTGTTGTCGATAAACCTTGAACGTGAAATTATTAAAGAAATTCAAAGGAATGTTTCATAGTTGACACGTTAAACCAAGCCATGTTAACTTGTTTTGTTTTCTTCATTTGGCCTGGACCTGGAGTTAATTTCTTCTATCATCTATAGCTAAATATATACTCAATTAATATATATAGCTATTAATCCTTTCAATTGGGTTTAATTAAGTGCAATTCGATCTAGTCATGTTACTTAGTTAATACCCTTTCAATTTTGTTAAAAGCATGAAAAGGCTTAGCCTAGGCGCCCTAGGTGAAATTAGAAGAGAAGAGAGAGGGTACGTCGGGCTCTCGTCCGATCGAGTAATTAAGTTTTGTTACCAAATTTAGCACGATCAACTATAGGGGTGGGCGCGGGTAGGGTATTTCGGGTATTGGGTATTTCGGGTCGGGTACCCGACTTGGCGGGTAGTGAATTTTCATACCCGAAACCCTACCCGATTTGGCGGGTACCCGAAGTTCGGGTACCCGAAATTTTCGGGTATTTCGGGTATTGGGTATTGGGTACCCGAAATTTCACACTTTTTTTTTTCAAGAATTTTTTTTCAACATATATTTACGTAAAATTGTAAATAAATGAATTCAAACATTAATTGTACACAATAACTTCAAAACAAAACAATACAAATGTCTCAAGCCTTCAAGATTCAAGTATTCAATAAATATTGGGCATATTTTGGGTTGTCAATTATTTAATTGGGCCAAAAATTTTTTTTTTTAAATACCCGAACGGGTACCCGAATACCCGTTCGGGTGTGAAATTAATACCCAATACCCTACCCGAAAATATATTTCGGGTTCGGGTACCCGAACCCGAATGTCAAAATACCCGTTTTTTTGTCCCAAACGGGAAATACCCAAACGGGTCGGGACGGGTCCCAAAATACCCGACCCAAACGCCCACCCCTAATCAACTATATGTACCGTACTTCACTAATCAATAAATTAAAATATTACAAGAACTAATTGAATACAGATTTTCATTATGTCAAAGCGTATCTCTACTGAAAATGATTTAACATGAATTATGACTAATAACTTCACATATACTATGAAATTATGAGAAACAAGACAAATAGAGAGATATTCAGTGACAATATTCTGTTACGAAAAATGCTTCTTATAAATTATTTCAGCAGGTAATTCTAAAACAACAAGTCTTTACAATTCCGACATATTTACATATGATCTCAAGCCAAATTTCAAGCAATTTGATTCGATCTTCACCTGAAACTACACAAGTCGTCATTAAAGCATGTAAGTTGTGTATATGGTCTATGATTCGATCAATTGAGTCACTAATTAATAAAAATGTGAGTATTTATCTAATTAATTTCATATTAATTATACCTGTCCTCAATTATATATATATATATATATATATATATATATATATATATTCTTTGTAATTTGTTAGTACTCCGATCCGTTGTATATTGTAATTCACATTTTCATTTTCACTATACTAAAATGCTCCATTAAACTTATGGATTGAATTATATAACATTTCAATTTCCTTTTAATGGTACCTGCTTTATTTCGATTCTAGTCAATAAAACATTTTATATGGAAATAGTTTGGCAAAAGATAGAGATCTGAGTAAAAGTACGTTATTCAAGAATTTCAACTTGTAGTAGTAGTTCAATGGCACCAAAAAATCATTCTTCAAGAAAGCAAACCTATGAAAGTTGGGTGAAGCCTAACGCACCCAAACATGGAATTTAAATTGGACTAGGTGAATATTAACCATAAGTGTCTCTCTCAAATGAATAATTTTGTTTTGTTTATATCTAGCAAAGTGTGGTTTGGGGTAAAAATATATGTGTCCAAATTCAATAAGGTAAAATATGTGAAGAATCTCTTCGATACGCATTTCTTTAAAAAATACAAATTTGCTTGTTCACGGGAAAATTATAACACAAGTCCGACTTATATCACATCTACCTAATTAAAATTATCGTTTTCTTGTAAGTGTTAATTATCATTATCATATATATAACAAGTATATGACTTTTTATCCTATGAGGCTGAACTAACCTAGGTTGAGATGGAATAATTACCTTTACTTACATAAATTAGACCTGAGTTTCAGATTCAACGTTCCATTCTTTTTTTTTTCTTTGTCTTTGGAAAATTTATTTAATACATTTATTGTAGAAAATGACTAGATTCAATATGAGAAAATGTATTAAATAAATTTAAATAGGAATAAACCTTTTTCTTTGTGATGAAGCGTCTATTTAAACATAATTACTATAAAAATATTTCAGAATTCGTGAAAGGTCAATGTTATTTTGTACTTATACACGTAGATGTATATAAAAATCTTTATAAATAAATATAACTATGTGAATATAAGGTTTAAAGGGTGTCATTAGCCACGACCTCCACTTGGGTGTGGCCTAAGAATAAGCAAATTCACATGGGATTCTTAGTTGGAATGTTTTGTGTTTTTTTCTCTCCACATATTACTCGTCTCTTGCACAGTATCTTCTTCACATGCTGCACAGTGTCCATGTGCCTTTTTCCTCATAAATAATGTACGTGTTACATTTTATTTATTTATTTATTTATTTTCTTTCTCTCAAAAGGCAAAACTATTAATTAAACATATCATGATATAAGATTATTGCTCATTTTATTAATAAATAATAAATAGTCACATTTCTTTAAATAAAATGAAAAAGGAAAATATTGTTTACTTAAAGGCTAACCAAAAAAGACCTTATGTATATTCCACTAGAATTTATTTTAGGATAAATTACGAATACCCCCTTCATGTATGGCCTAATTACAAAAATCTCTCTCACGTATTGGGTATTACAAAAATCCCCCTCAGGTTTGTCACCTTCTTACAATTAACCTTTTGCTCCTAAACTGTTCCAATTTTACCCTCGAAAGTTATTTGTAATGTTTATAATATATTATAGATTTTAAAATTTGAGTGTTAATTGTTATATATTGTAAATTATAAAAATATACGTGTGTATATGCATTTTTTTAGTTATATACGTGTGTATATGCATTTTTTTATTTGATTATATTATATTAATTCCAATTCCTAAAGCAAAATAATAGTAAATGGCTTCATCAGACACTGAATCATCGCCGCCGCCACCGTTGGAGGAGCTAACCGCCAGTAGCGCCACCACGCTCCTCCTCCCCTGGATCCTCAGCGCCACCAACTCCGCCCCACGAGAAATCGCGGTCTTCCTACACCAATCCACCCGATCCATGACCGTAATTGAAGGCTCACTCGACATAGAATCATTTCTCAACGAATTTGCTTGCAAGGAAGGACCCCTCCCCGCTTCCAAGGCTTCGATCGACTCCCTGCCACGTGTACAGGTACTGGAGCCGGGTTTGGAATGCCCGATTTGCTTAGCAGGGTACGAGGTCAAAGGGAAAGAGGAAGTCAAAGAGATGCCATGCAGGCATCGATTTCATTCGGGTTGTATTGTTAAGTGGTTGGGGATCCACGGGTCGTGCCCGGTTTGTCGGTTCGGTATGCCCGGTGAGGAGAAGATAGAAAGTGAGGAAACCGAAATAGAGGGGTGGAGGATTCACGTGTTTTTCTCGCGTGGGAGAAGGGAGTCGGGTATGGATGTGGATTCGGGTCGGAACGGGGTTGCCGATTCGGGTGATGATGACTTCCATGAGTTGCCAGCTCAGCAATGAGCTGCCGCCTCGACAATGAGCTGCCAGCTCAGCAATGTTAATTTTAGGGTTTTTTGGTTTTTTTTCCTTAATCACATGCGGTTAGCTAATAGCCTGTAATAAACTAAAAAAAAAAACCAAAAAAAGCTAATAGCCTGTAATTGATATATTTTTCAGTTTTTGGTTTTTTTTTTCTTATTTTTGAAGCTTTTGTTTATGGTAGGTGATTTTGTAATAAATATATGTAAAGATGAGAAGGTTTTTCGAATGAACAGGGGGTGTTCAAGAAATTGCGAAACCGCCTCAACCAATCGATTCAACGCGAACCGATCGTAATTTGTGGGTCAAAAGTTGGATGGGTTAGGTCTTCTTGAGAAAAAAACACCGGAAATTGCAATCGGGTTTAATTTTGGACATTTTTAAACTGCATCCGACCGCACTATATATAATTTTATTTAATTTAATTTAGTCAATGAAAAATATAATTCAAATATATATATTTTAACTGATTAATCTCAACCCATATTCTAAAGCTCAACATTTATGCTAAAAAAACCCTATTGTCTTAACTTTTTCTCTCCTCACGTTTTCTTCCTTCCCAAGTGAAATTAAAAAAAAACAGTTTAAAAGATGATCTAAAAACATTTTGTCTTTCAAAAGAACAAAAAGCACAAGAATTTCTTTTGGAGCATAAACACCCACATCAACTTTTATGTATCTTTTTTTGTTTATTGTTTGATTTTTTTTTCTTTCAAATTTATATTTGGCTAATAAATGATTTACAATTTAAATGCGTAGATGTATGTTGTTTAGGCTAAAGTAGCAATTATTTTTTTTTTTTTTGTTTATATATTTTTAGCTACATATCGATGGTATGTATATATATATATATATAAATATTTTGTGTTGTTTAACTATTTGCAGATGGTTGATAAGGGAAAGGGGACCGAAATCACTTCTCCCACAGTGAATCAAATTTTTCTTGCTAATTTGTAATGAAAACTTGTTAACATAGTGTATTTGATAATTTTAGTTTTCTTTAAATTATGTATCCATTGAAGATTTATAAAATTTTGCATTATCTCTATATATTTTCTACGAAAATTCATAAAAAAAAAAAAAAAAATTCATAAAAACAAAAAGTGATAATTATTTGAGTGCATTTACATTTAACTTATCAAATAACAATGAAGGTGGAGAGTTTTGGGACCGCAAAATTCGCCCCAACCCGAATGGACCGCAAAGTGCGATCTCAAGCCTTAATGAGTTGAGTTTGGACTAGATTAATAAAAACCCGCAAGCAAAACCTCACTAGACCGCACTGCGAACATCCCTGTGAATAGGTCAATGGGATTTGAATTAACACTACAAGAAAAATGGATTTTAGTGACAAAATATTAGGTGACATTGTTAAAATTGTCACTTTTTGCATATATTTAGTGATAAGAATATTAGTTTTGTCACAATAATAATAGTGACAAGTGCAATAGTGACAAAATATATTTTTAAGTTGTCACTAATGGCTATAAGTGACAAGTTTATGGGACTTAAGTTGTCACTATTGACAATTAGTGACACCTTTCAGTGACAACTTAGTGACAATAAATATTGTCACTATAATTTAGTGATAACTTTTTAGTTGTCACTATTGGGGTATCACTAAATGTCAATAGTGACAACTTTTTCACATTTCTTGTCACTAGTGTGTCTATATACATCAGTTTAGTGACAATATTAAAAATTTTGTCACTTTGTCATTTACTATTTTGTCACTAAAATTTAAATACAAAATCCATTTTTGTTATAGTGACTATACATATATATGTTTTAAGATTAACGAAGAATCAGTACAACAAAATATTTAGAGCATGTAAATTCTTTCCGTTTTCATTTTGTATTAATTGCACTAACACCACCTACTCGATGATTGACTTATTGTCGTAAATGGCTTATCCCACCCACTGTGGGCCTAGCTAGGTTTATTACTCTTTGGCCACTGAGATAAATTCCTCAAATTACTCCTATGTTTGAGAAAATTACACAAACTACTCTTCATATATTAGATTTATTACGAGTACCCCTTTACGATGTTAATTTCTCACAGCCGACATCATAAAAAAAATTGATGCGAAAAACGGATAAAATTGATGAAAATGAATAGATGAAATTAGGTTAATTTGATGAAAAACAAATGAATGAAATTACTGAAAAAAGAATGAATTAATTTGCCATCGTTGAAGTCTCTGATTTTCTAGATAGTATTAAGGGGTATTTCTGAAATTCACCTATTGACTTCGGGTGGGCTTAGGCAGAGATAGTGATTTTGACCGAACAAGCAGATATCTAGTGGATTTAGAATTTAATTGATTTAACTTGAACTTGAATGAACTGGAAATGGGCAGAATAAATTGTTTGGATGGATGGGGTCTGTAATTAAATTTTTGTAAATGATGTTCAGTGAAGTTGGATCAAACAACTTTAGAATGGGGCCTCGTAGACTAACCGGACTTGAGGATGAATTGGGCTTTCTTGTTAATCGAGTTAATAGGAACTGGATACCAGGTTTGTTGGGTTCTTAATGGAGAAGATTTCAATCTAAATCCGATTTAAATGCGGGTAGGTCCATCCAATGCTTTACTCACTTCAATATTGTTAGGTTTTAGATATATTTTTGGTATTTTTTGTATTTTAAAATGTAAATAACAATAGCTTGAGAAACAAGATAGAAATGGTGATTAGAAGAGAACATAAGAATAGAGAGAGAAATTCTACTAGATTATCCTCCTCGAGTACTGGTAAATACGGATTCAGTAATAACAAAAACGTCTTCCAAGGAGTATAGCCTAATGGGAAATGTATTTTACGAAGATAATACTTCGTGATGAATAATTATTATTAATTTTCCAATTTGGGCATGAATCGTTGGTAAGACCGAGGCCCCGTATCAATAGCATCTAGATTCAACTCCAACAATGAGAGTTTATCTAATTTATTGATAGTGTTTGGTGATTGATTTTTTTATAATTTAATTATAATTCAATAGATTTATGATTTGATCATATTAATTAGGGCTGTCAATGGGGCGGATTTCAATCCGGATCCGATTCGAATCCGGTCCGATTTATTAGGATAATTGTCCGATTAGTGATCCGATGGACCTGATCCGATTAAGAAGATCCGTAATCCGAATTATATGGAGCGAATATGGATCTAGGCTGATCCGATCCGTTACATATTCGTATCCGATATATATTACTATATGTTGTTTATATATTATGTATCTAAATAAAAATAAAAATAAAACTATCTATGTTCCACTAAAATCTTTTACTATATTAAAAATAATTTTAAAAAGAAATGCATGAGAGATGTTGGTGGATTGACCAGATAACTAATTGGGTCTACAACATATTAATTTATACTATTTAATAAGAAAAATCAAACCATAACCATTCATCCTTCAATTTTTATCTTCTCTTCCATTTCTAATATTGAGTTTTCTTCTTCTTTGTCCGAGTTTATATCTTTTTTACTTATATTTTTGTTTATTCTTTTGTTCTAATTTTTATCGTTTATATTTGTCCATCATATTCCATCTTCTACAATTTTTAGGCAATAGTTTCGATGAAGTAAGTAAAATTTTACCTTTTTAATTCATGATGGTGGAATCTGCAAGTGATTTGGAGGAAAACGGGAAAAAAAAAATTAGCTTGCTAAATGAATCCGGATAATTTATCCGGATCCGGGATATCCGCCGGATTCGGATCCGGATAGAAAAAATGGAAATCGGACTCGGATCCGGACCTGTCCTGATCCGGTCCGAGTCCGACCCATTGACAACCCTAATATTAATGTAACGATCGTTTATTTCAAATAATAAAATAATTATTAATTGGTTGTTATATTGGCAAGTGAATCACTAAACTGTAAAATATGGTATCATATTTCAAAACATGGCTGAATTTTAGACAATTGAAACAAAACCACTATAGTTTTGTTCTAAAATAATGAAACATTCGTGTACCAAAATCACTTATGTACTACTTATAATCAATGTTAAAAGATGTGTCATATTTAATCTTTTGTTATATATGATACTTATGTACCTAAGAATGTTAATAGGTCGAGTTTAAAATACACACTAAAAAATTACTTCATTAAAATGAATATTTAAGTATATCATTTTTGTGAGATATCTGCACTGAAACATGGTCAAGGATGCCCTTTCTGTCACTACCAAAGGGTGTCGGAAAATTTGTTTAGTGTTTTCTATAAAAGTTATATAAAGAAAGTTTTAAGTACTATTTGAACTAGTACTATTGTAGATTTTGAAATAAAATCGCAATTTGCAGTAAAAAAATTATTGTTTAAGAGGCAAGCGGCCAACAAGAAGAAAGTCTCATTAGTTTTTTGCAATTGCGCATATATATATAAACAACTTTTGGTGTTCTTTGAATCAGAAAAAAGTGTTTGTTGTGTATGCTTTTGGCTTGAGTTTATTCGACAAAAACTTGTTTGAACACATATTTGCATAACAATATTAAATCAAATTCAACTCAAACACAATTTCAAATTCGATAAAAAATTCAAATCAAAATTGAATAGTATATCATTCAAAACTACACTACTCGTTGATATCCCGAGTGGAAACTTCTCATAACTAAGCAAAATAAATGCAACTATGTTTTCACCCTATCGGCAGGTTGTACCGTCCACGTGACATCACGTGATTGGCTTGTGTACAAAACGTATGGATTGAAGTAGAAAGCAATCACATAGTAGATAGTACTAATCCCCATGCGTGTTGCCCTCGCTGTAAATCAACACTCATATATATATATATATATATCAGCCCCCATCCGTACCAACAATGAGTACCAATCCAGTTCAGATACATTTAGAAATGGATCTCTTGCAGCAAATGGTAATTACGTTTGTCAATAAAATTTCAAGAATTACATTGTAGAAAATCGATACAGAGAAAACATTAAAGAAAAATGAACATACGGATTGATTTTATTATAATAGTACATTATAGATCAAAATCGATATGAATGCATTTAAGTAAAGGTGAGTTTGACTTAACAATCAAAAAAAGAATTCTAATAATCAGTTTTATAATAATCAATTTTTTTTTTAAAAAAAAGAAAAGAAAATTATTATAGAATAATTGTTTTACATTTTTGTTGCTTTCTAAAAAAATGTGGATTTATACAGTTGTAAATCTCAAAGTGGTTATGACTATGAAGATCAAACAAACAAATAATTACGATTGACCAAAGATGTTTAACATTAAGGAAAATCCAACGCTGCGATATAAATACAAAAGTGAGATAGGCTAAATTCACCCTAAAACTCATGCTGGAATTCATAAAGTATGCATAATATCCATGGTATTCCTCCTTTAATTTCACTTCTTATCACAAATTTTAAATATATTAAAGAAATAATAATGTGAGCACTATGAAGTTTGGTCTAATATTTGTGCGCAAGCACTCTTACATACATATTGCGGATTTTGAGACATTCGATTCGAGCAATATATTATACCCAGTACTATCTTTTTCCCATCCCTTTTCTCAATGACATGATGCACCATAATTATTGTTTGTGATTTATTTATACAATTTAATTCTTAAGATAGCATCATGCAACATAAGAATGTGATTTACATAATTTAACTCTTATATTTCAATACACCGTGGGGTCGTTTGGTAGGACCTAATAGGGGGTATTATGTCATATTATATGAATTAACATGACATAAAACAATGTTTGGTGGCATTGCTCTAACACCGGGTCAAATTGATTAAATCCTTACGATCCAGTATTAAGACTATATTATAATACACACAATCATGGGTGGATTAGGTAAATATCACTAATAACATCAAATTTACATATTTCTTTTTTAACAAGTCATTAAATATTATAATTCTTCTCAAATCTATGAAAATGGAAACACATTATACATAAATAAATCACAAATTAAAATCTATATCAATTTACAATTAACATGGAGGCATTCAAACTCATTGATCAACTCATACTTTTATACATATTAAACAAATGGCTTTGATGAATTGATATATCTTAATTAATATATTCAAGTAAGTAGTAGAAATATATTAATATATACCTAAACTCATAACACTAAAAAAACATATTACAGTAGATTACTTTAATATAATATGACTCAATCAAATCTACTAAACGTATTTTTAATATGGTCTTCAATCTGACTCCAATCTAAAATACCTTAATTCCATACACCATACCAAACGACCCCAGTGAGTATTGATTTCAAAGAATAAATAATGACTAACTCGTTTACTTTTATCAGATTTCTTTTTTTTATCTTTTTTCATACAAAAAATGTTATCAGATAAATAGACACAGCATATAAAAGCAAATCATTCCATTCCCTAAAGAAGGGTTTATTTGTTGAGCACCACTCATTACATTCTTTCTTTGCTGGAAAGGGTCTTTTTTAACTTTCACTCTCCAATTTCGCGTCCTTCTAGACAAAGACCGAGACAGAAGGGGAAGAAAGAAAATCAGAAGGTCAAAGGAGGAATACTCCTAAAAGAAAAGGATGTTTTGAGTTTTGACTTACAGGATTTGATTTTCTTTCTTCTCCAATTTCTGAATCACCAATCTTGTTTGCTGTCCTTAATTTGTCTTTCTTCAAAGTCTCATCTTTCCTTGCTACTCATTCACTGGCAGTAGTTCAATTGCTAGATTTTATTGATCTACTGTTCCACCTCACTATTTTATTGGTGCTATTCATTTCTTAATCTTTGATAAATCCCAGTTCCCTCTATTCTTTCAATTTCATTTCATTTTAATTAAATAGCCAGCTCATATTCGTAATTAGTCTATTCTATTGGCCCAATCCCTTTTCCGCGTGAACAAGCCTCACATAAAGTTGTGATTTTTATCATTTTTCTTCTTCACTTCTTCATTGTTTCTCATCTTTTCCTCTGTAATAATAATAATAATAATAATAATGGGTTGTGCATCGTCCAAAAAAGTATGTAAGAATTGCAAGGCGGGTAATTCTCCGGTGCGGCGGAGCTACTCAATGACCGTGCACCACCACCAACATCAAGAAACAGGGGATATCCATCATATGGTTGCTCTTACTTCCTCCACATTGGGTTCTCTTAGTCTTCAACTTGATCCACTGATTTCTAATCATGTTATTTTGGAAAATAAAGACAACTTTAATGTTGTAGAGGAGGATAAGGCCTTGTTTGGTGAGGAGGAGGCAGCTAAAGAAGAGTTTGCAATGGGTTTGATTGAAGCCAAGACTTGGTCTAACATGATCAATGAAAAAATCCCAAAAATTGTTCCAAAAACGCCGATCCAAACGCCCCCCGGTGAGCCGGAGATGATCAATGCTTGGGAAATGATGGAGGGTCTTGAAGACATTAGTCCTCTAAGGCCTATTCATCATTTTCGAAGCTTTTCATTTCAAGTTCCGCATAATTCGAGTTTGTGTTCTATTGATGATCAACCAACTCCAAGAGTTGAGGAGAATGGTAATGGTAACACATCGCCTAAGCCTTCGTGGTTAGACTCGATCGATACTGATTCAAATTCAAATTCAAATGATACAACTTCTGTCGTATCTGAATTTGACCCTGAAGTAATCGCGACACTGAGAAGAGCACTTGAGGATTTCCCCCCCACAGCCAATCATCCATTTAATCTCAAGCCATTGGATGACGAGAAAAAGACCGTTCCTCGTGCTAATGACAAATTAATAGTGTATTTTACGAGCCTAAGAGGTGTAAGGAAGACGTTCGAGGATTCTTGTCACGTTCGTGTAATTTTAAATGGATTAGGAGTTAAGGTTGACGAGAGGGATGTATCTATGCACTCGGGATTTAAGGAGGAATTGAAAGAGTTGCTAGGGGAGGGGTTCGGGGCGGGTGGGTTGCCGAGAGTGTTTATAGGAAGGACATACATTGGCGGAGCTGATGAGATACGGAGGCTGAACGAAGAAGGAAAACTCGAGAAGATGGTGGAAAATTGTGAATTAATTGATGGTAATGGAGGAGGTGGAAATGGTAATGTTTGTGAAGCATGTGGAGATGTTAGATTTATGCCTTGTGAGACATGTTCGGGGAGTTGTAAAATATATTATGATGAAGAAGAAGAGTTAGATGATAGTGAACTTGAATATGGTTTTCATAGATGTCCGGATTGCAATGAAAATGGACTTGTTCGATGTCCAATTTGTTGTGATTGAATTTGATCATATGAGAAAGATGATTTTTTTTTTTTTTTTGGATTTTGGTTATGATTTTTGTGAGTTTATTTCTTGTACAGTAAGGAGTTTTGATTAATTTTAGGAGCCTTTGACATGTTGTGTAGTACTTTTTATCTTCATAGCCTGTTTTCCTTTTCCAGGTAATAATAATATTATTTGAGAAGCTTGTATACATTTTTATTTTCCTTTTCTTTTTGTTCCTGCTTCGCACAACCAAATATACACAGAGATATATTGTTTTTGCTTTTAAACAACTTAGCAAAGAGCTCCATTAGCATGCCAAAGTGGAAGTGAATTAATTAAGTGGAAAGCATGAAATTCTGGTCGTCCAAAAATCTTAAAGAGTATAAATTATATGGAGTAGTTAATTTATTATTCTAGTAGTAGGTGGCATGTTCATACTTGATGACGGGGCCTGCAGCCGGCTTCTATTTTTCTTCTTTTCAAATTTGATTATTATTATTATTATAAAACCTTGGCTTTTCTGATTTCTGTCTTTTTTTTAAGAAAATCCAAGAGATTTCATATTCATTAAACAAATGGAAAAAATACATTTTTAAGTCCTGTAGGATTGAGAATTCTTTGATTCTATATTTAATAAACTTTTTGTACTTTTCGTAGATCAAAACTGCAAAGCAGTAATATGATTAAAAATCCAATTAAAGAAAAAGGGATAAAAATTGTAAATTTCATTAAACAATTAAGGACTAAAAGTGTAACTCCTCAAATTATGGGACAAAAAATAAAAAATGTAAGTCCAGTGACACTAACATTGCAATTTTGGCTAAAGAAGTCAAAAAGAGAAAAGTCCCGGTCAATGAAGTTTGTTGAATAATAATCTATGATTTAAATTGTTAGCAGTCCAATGCGGTTTATCTGGAATTATAAGAAAAATCAATTCCACATGGAACTGCTTAATTGATTTTAATTGTTCTCATACAGTCATACTCAAGTTATTTTAAATTTATTTATATAAAAAAAAAATTAGTTATTTTTATTAACGTGGCAATAAAGATGTTAGTAGGCCAAAGTGGAAGGCATGAAATTAAATGAAAATAGTTGGTGGTCTATTGATCCTTGGTGACGGTGCCCGACATCCCGACTTATTTAATTTTCAAATTTAGTTAGGGAGTATAATAAACCTCTAGTTATTTGTCCTTTTAATATAACTGCACCTTATGTTAAAGAAATAAAAAAAAGTTATTTAGGTTAGGTGAAAGCTTAATAACTTTAAACTAGCACTCAACTAATTCACTTATTGTTGACTATAGACATAAATATTACTACCCGAACAAAGTGAGTTAAGTTGAACAATATAGTATTGATTTTTCTAAAAAAAAAAAACAATATAGTATTAATTTTCTAAATAAAGTAAATTTATACACTTTTTTTCCATATAATGCCAACTGTGAGAATTCATCCCACATCATGAAATATACGATTTTATTTTGCAGATAGTACAGGTAATATAATTGAGTAATTATCTAATTATTTACGGCATTGAATGTGTAAGAAATTAATCTAGAGGCTTTATTGGGTGATGCACAAAAGTTTTAGTTTAATATTCTGAATTAGGGGAGGAGCCAATATCATATGTTAAGGGGCAAGACCAAATTGAAAAATAAATACCATTTTATAATATAATTATTTTGTAATAAATAGTTAAATAATTGTTGTAGAAATTAATCGTTTTCGATCCACATATATGAAGAAACTTGAAAAAGCATTGAAATATACTAATATTAGTAATAATATTAATTTAACTTAGATATCCTAAACTGTGATCTATATTTTTTAATGACTTCAAATTCCTCTACAATTGAATCTATGTCAAAACTTTATATAATACTTCATAGATCAATCTACCCACTTGTATAGAAATTGCAAAAATTTAAGAATCGCGAAGGAAAACTAAAGAAAAGGTGATTCAAGTGAATAGAAAATCTAACATACAATTCAGGTAAAATATATATAAGTGCGTTTTGAAAGTCTTTCAATTGTGTTAATATGGACAATTTTCTCCAAAAATATATATATTGGCAATTAACTCCTTTATTTAAGTTTTCCCTTTTTAGTTGGGATTCTTTTAATTTGAGCAATTCAACAATTATCTGACATAGGGACTACAATCAAATAACAGTTGGTATTGATAAGTGGGCTAAGGGAAGAAAAAAGTATTTGGGCTGGGCTGGGCTCAGGTAAAGAGACATAATGGTCTGTTTGTTTGGTTTTTTTTTCAATTATTTTATTTTTTTACTTCCTGAAATAAATTTACCATATATCAATTTTCTCAAATTATTTTTTCAGTTTTCTGAAATTAAATCATGATTTGTTGTCAACGCTTTCTTGAGCCTAACAAATTTAAGAATCGATTTAATGTTACTTGTGTCCCTTAGATAGCCTTTAAGTGCATGAAAGTAATGCACCAAACTCAGATTAAACCTCATTAAAGTTAGTTTGTTATAAGTCTTTAGTATCATAACAATTAAGGACTATTTGATATTATGTGTGAGATTAGCAAATTAATTGGCTCAAAGATTGAGTAAAAATATAGGTCAATTATTAAGCATTGCATGGAGGAAAATTGATAAAGACAATTTGACTAGTTACATATCACAGGGAATTTCATTGATGAGAATATAAAATAGTACTAGTAAATTAGTTTCATTTCATGTGGGAAAAGGCAGTTAAAGTGGACCAAGCCCAATATGTATAAGCTCTAATTATTGCATTGCATGATTTGATCAATCAGATGTAGAAATAGAATGCAATCTTATGTGGGCTCCTCTAATTTCATCTTCACTTCCACTCGCAAAGATTCCAGAAAGTTAATTTCAGTGTTTGTCATTCACTGATTGGAGCCAGGTAGGGATCGGAGTGTTAACATTTTTTTCTTATTGCTTTTGAAAAGAAAGCAGGGGATGGATGACATGACATGACATGACCTGACCTGACCCTCACTTTATAATGTGATAAAAATATAGAAGTATTGGATTGGCATGGTATGGCATGGTATGGTATGGTGAAAGACAACAAATGCATTCAAATGGATACAGTTGTAGTAGCTAGCTACTTTCTCAATCAAAAAGAAACTGGATACACTGCTACCAGTTTCTGAAAGAAAGGAAGATTTCTCAATCAAAAAGGAACATTTTTTTGTACAAAAGTCCCTTTTTGCACAACTGTCCCATTCTTACTTTATTTCAATTATTCAACCAATTTAGATTCAAGTGTCCCCAGAGCATATGCAAGAATTCTAGGTATTGAAAAGGAAAAAAAAAAAAAAAACAATTAAGCAACCACATGTGATGGGAAAAACAGAAAGAATTTTTAAAGTTCCTCACATACATGTCCACTGAAAATGGAGTCATATCATCCTGAAAAACACTCTTTCACATCCCCATATCTACAAAAACTACAATCATCAAACAAAAACAAATGGTTAATTAATTAACGGACCCCATATCCAACCATCTTTCTCATATGCGATGTTGTTGAAGTTGCAGGAGTCTCGAATATGCACCATCAGGCCGGCTAATAAGATCCCCATGGCTCCCTTGCTCCACAATGCGCCCATCTTGAACCACACCAATACTATCGACCCCTCTTATCGTAGATAGTCGATGAGCAATAAGAACCGTGGTTCGACCTCTCATGAGCCTTTCTAGTGCTTCTTGTAGCACACATTCCGACTCTGCATCTAGAGCACTAGTGGCCTCATCAAGTAAAAGTATAGACGGGTCTTTAAGTACCGCTCGAGCAATCGCTATACGTTGCTTTTGACCTCCCGAGAGTTGAACTCCTCGTTCGCCAACATGGGTTTTATAGCCTTCAGGCAATCCACTGATAAATACATGCACGTTAGCCGCTCTTGCTGCCTCGATTACCTCGGTTTCAGTTGCCTCTTCTTTACCGTAAGCAATATTGTCGAAAATTGTAGCCGCAAAAAGAACCGGTTCTTGTTGGACCAGACCGATTTTGAGGCGGAGGGACTTCAAGTTTAGTCTTCTAATGTCTTTTCCATCAATCATGACTTTTCCGGATAACGGATCGTAAAATCGTTCTATCAGGCTTATTACGGTACTTTTACCGGATCCGCTGGGTCCAACTAGAGCTTGGCTCTTTCCTGCTCTGATTCTTAGACTGAAGTCCTTAAACACGACCACGTCTGGTCGTGATGGGTAAGCGAAGTCGACATGACGGAGCTCGATTTCACCCCGAACGGACTCAACCGGCTCTGCTTCGGAGTCATCCGGGTCTATCCTCGTGGACCGATCGAGGATCGAGAATACTGAGCTAACGGCTTCTCCACCACGGATGATTTCGGGAGCAAGGCTTACGGTTTCGGCTACTGAATTTGCGGTGATGACCAATACTACAAAGACTTTGATGACCTTTGAGAAGGTGGAGACCCCTTTGCTAACAAGGTGGGCGCCATACCAGAGGATTAGTGCTTCGGATGCGTAGAGAGCGAGCTGAGAGAGTCCGAATAGAAAACCGGAACACTGGCTACGGCGTAGACTTTGGCGTTGGGGGAGATTGAGTTCTTGGCTGAATAAAGAAAGGATTTTTTCTTGGGCATTAAATGCCGCCACTGTTCTAATGTTGCTAACTCCTTCCCCTGCAATCATGCTCGTTTTTGCATGTGCCTTAGCCGTGTCTCCTGCGAACCCTTTGAGAGATAGTTGCTGTAATATTCAAAAGTACCGGAATTGTTAGAAAACAAAACTTGTGCGTTTTTATTGAAGAAGTGCCCTTTTTTGAAGATTGAGGTTACCTGAGCAAAGTTTGCTAAGACAAGAAGAGGGAAGGTAGCAAGTATGAGAAGTGAAACCCTCCATTCAACTATGAATGCAACTATGAAAGAAGTGAGAAGAGATGTCATGTTTTGTAGTATCACAGATATCCTTTCGGCTATAGCAGATTTTACGTCTGCAGCATCAGTCGATAAACGTGCTGCAAGGAGGCTGGAGTTGTTCTCTTCCTCATCAAACCATCCAACTTCATTCCTCAAAATCGCTGAAATTTTTTACACAAAAAAAAAAAAAAATTACTTTTCAAGAATTGTAAAGCTGCAAAACTTCTAAACAAAATGAAGCTATCTCGTTAGTTTACCTGCAAGCATCATCCTCCGAACTCTTGTAGTAAGATTCTCACCCATGATACTGAAGAAATAGTGCTGAATTAGATAAGCGACAACAGCATAAAGACCTGCTCCGATATAAATGAATACATATTCCTTTGTTTTTCGTTCCATGGCAGCTGGGTTTTTGTAGTAAAACACCTCAATCATATTACTCATCACTATGGCAAAAGTTGGGCCAATGAACCCAGAAAGAATCGACCCTACAGCCCCCATTAACGAATAAGGCCACTCAGGAGCATTTAGTTTAAGCAACCGGCAAAAATACCCAGCTGGTGCTGGTTTTTTCCTATCAGTTTCAGCATTTGACACCATCTCTATACGCCCATCTGCACCCGTACTGAAAGAATAGCTCAAATTTCTTAAACTACCTGAACGTAGGCTAAGAGACTTTGTCGACAATGAGTGACTTAGCCTCGATGAACGAGTTCTACGTGTAGAAGGATTTGACAAATCTCGGTTCCCCACCATTTCTTGGAATCTAATTAAAGAAGCATAAGCACCTGCTTTTGAAATTAGTTCTTCATGTGTTCCGGTTTCAACTACTTGTCCTTGTTGTATAACTGCAATGGAGTCAACATTTCTTATAGTTGAGAGTCGATGTGCCACAACCACTGTAGTTCTCCCAACCATTAAACGATCTAGAGCCTCTTGGACAATGTTTTCCGAACTTGAATCTAGTGCACTAGTAGCTTCATCGAGAAGAAGGATTTTTGGGTCCTTTAGCATAGCTCTTGCAATCGCTATTCTCTGCTTTTGGCCACCGGATAGTTGAACTCCTCGTTCTCCCACCTAGGGATTTGAATATCGAGTTTAATTTAATGGTGAATTGTTAGATTTGTCGAATGAAATAGAATATGAAACAAACTAAACCTGAGTGTTGTATCCATTAGGAAGTAATGTGATAAAGCTATGAGCATTAGCAGCTGAGGCAGCAGCCTCGACTTCTACCATGGTTGCATCAGGCTTTCCGTAAAGAATGTTCTCGAGTATTGTGGTGGCAAAGAGTGCAGGTTCTTGGTTCACCAAACCAATTTGACAACGCAACCATTTCAGCTGTAGCGTCTTTATGTCAACACTATCGAGCAAAATCTCCCCTACCCATTTCAATAAAATCAAGTTCGGTTAGTATAAAATATAAATCATCATTCAGGTATTAAAAAATGATAAGGTGCTAATTACCTTGATTAGGATCGTAAAATCTTTCTATCAAGGAGACAACGGTACTTTTACCCGAACCACTACCACCTACTACGGCAACCGTTTTTCCAGCTGGGAAGAAAATGGAAAAATCTCTGAAGATGGTGACATCAGGTCTAGATGGGTAGCTAAAAGTTACGTTCTTGAACTCAATGTTTCCGTTGACATCAGTCAAACACTTTCCATCAAGGGTGTCTTGAACTATTGTCGGTTTTTGCTTGATTATTTCCATTAACTTGTATCCAGCAGCTTTACCTTTGCTGAATGCTCCAAGATTAGAAAAGGACTGCCCCAAGCTCCTGTAAAATTCAAAATGTATCATAATTTTGCTCAAGAATTGAGAATAGAAACAAAAAAATTAATATTATTAATATCTTACATGCCACCAACAATGGCAGAGAAAATAGCTGTGAATGCCTTGCCACCATCTGTTTGCCCGTTTCTTATAAAAACACCGGCATACCAAAAGACGAGAGCCCATGACATACATGCTATACCATAAGTACATCCTAATCCAAGCCCTTTAGCCATTCCAGCTTTGTATCCAAGTTTTAATGTATTTTGTATTAAATCTGAATATGCATTGAGGGCTTTCGTCTCACCAACATAAGAGTAAACAGTCCTAACTTGTGCAATCGACTACATTAATAGAACAACATTAGTGCACCGAAAATAATTGTCAAGTAACATTAAGTAAAGAAATAGGTTTATTCTATGTTCACCTGCTCGGCAATTATGCCAGCGCTTGCATAGGATACACGGCTCTTGGACGTGAGTCCTGTGAGAGTATACGCATATAAACCGCCAGCAAAGGCAATTCCAGGAATCACAGCAATACTAAGTAGAGCTAGCCTCCATGCTGACACAAAACCAACCACCAATCCCGCCAAAAATGTCGAGAGATAATGGATGAAATTACCAACCTAGTATCCCAAACACAACAAAAAGCAAACATTCAACAAAAATAAAATTAAGTCATATTAAATGAATTCAAAGACTATACAAAACATAATCCACTTTCTAACAAAGCCAACCCTTCCAAGGGAAAATTCTTGTCCACTCATTCAACCACGAGACTAGAGCTGCACTTGTCAAGTCATATGAATGTCGTGGGTCCGGCCAAACCCGATTCACAAGAATTACCCAATTTCTGAGAACATACTAAATGGTAACATAATACAAAAGAAGAGAGCAAAAAGAAAAAACCTTTTCACTAATGGCATCTTGAACAAGAAGAGTATCAGTTGAGATACTAAAAACAATATCACCAGTTCTTGCATCTGTATCAAAGAATCCCACATCTTGTTTCAGTACAGCCTCCAAATACTTCTTCCTAAATGCACCAACTTGCCTTTCACCAGTGTACATCCAACATGCAATCTCTATTATTAAAAACACAAGAATGAATAAAAACAAAAATGAGGAAAAATAAGATGTTGGAAGTATCAAATAGTGATGGAGATGTGTGCATGTTGGGATAATAATTAAGACAATTAAATAAGGAAACATTTATGAAGTTGACAGATGAAGGAGGAAAAAGACAGAGAGTCGTCCACGGATCACGTGTGACTGATCCAAAGTGAACTGGCTTCATTAAATTAGTGTGAACCCAAAACAAATTCAAATCAAATAAAAAAAAACAAAAACAAAAACAGGGTAAAATTAAATAAAAAGATAAAGGTTCGATATTATAGTTAAAATCCACCTGCATATGATGAAAAGCACACTATCAATCCCAGATACACGAAATACAAAGCATACTGCATCAAATCAGAGAAAAAATAACAGTCAGATCTGATTAAAAACCTATCCAACCATAACACATGTGTATAGAACTTGTTATGAGATTGTTATGTAAATAATTTGAGTTGTGATTTTTCCCCACATATACTACATAAAATTAATTGAAATGAATGGATGCATGTAAATGATTCAAACCTTGGCTACTTCATGTGTCATTGAATGCAAATCCATTTGGTTTTTCCCAAAACCATTGACCATTTGACCAAAGAGCAAAAAGAAAACAGGCATGGAAGAACCATGAACAATAGCCCCAAGACTCCCACAAATCATCAAAACATAGTCATATTTATCTGCAAAAGTAAAAAGCTCATAAAATGGTAAACTCTGTTCATTCTTCTTCTCTGCTTCCGGCATTGTTTTCCCGTCTCCTGCTTCCGCCATTTCCAAGCAAACCCAAAACTCGAAAAACCCACTTCAGGTGAAGAATAAAAAATGTTTCTTGGTTAGAAATGAGCGGCTGTACTGTAAATTTTCAAAGAATGCTGAATAACAGGGGACGTTAAAGAGAGTGCTGCTCTGTTTTTCACGATGCTTTTTAAAGTAAATTTTATCGATGGATTTTGAGTTGATATTACTAAAATGAGCTCATTAATGATTTTAGTGATGAAGAAGAGAGAGCGCGTGGCCGCGCGTATGTGTGTGTGTAGAGAAAGGGACTCGGGGTGTGTGTGTGTGTGTGGTTGTGGAGTGAGGTTAGTTTACTTATAGGGGAGAAAGGTGGGGTGGGTTTTAGTAGTGCTTTTAAACTTAACCACGGTAAAAAAAGGTCTTGTCCAGGTTAAAGGGAATCTGCGGCTTTGAGTTTTGTGCATCTGAAATATTATTATTATTATTAACTTTACTGTCAATTTTATATTCTGCAATCTGGGTTTTTTCACGTTTTAGATAGAAATTTGGGTATTCTTTTGGGAAAGGGAATTAATTACAGAGTGGAGGAATTAATTCTTCATTTATAAACCATGCACAAGTACATATCATGTATGTAGTGTCATTCTAAAATTGGACAAGCATAAATTTGGGATGAGAATGTTAGCTAGTTATTATTGTATGTAAATTAATTTAATTCCAATAGTGTATGCATCATATACATGTAGATGAGTAAAAATGAAACTGCAATAAATAAATTTGATAAATATGATCTTTTATAATTTTATTATGCTTGTGTAAAAAGACTATGAGGCCTATGACTTGTGGCATGTATGTATATGAGGTATGACACTTTTCCGTTAAAGTTTGTATAAAGGATAAAGCTAGCTATTAAATGATCAATTCATTAATGCCAATTGGGCTTTCTTATTTCTACCACTTGGGCATCATGCTACCATTGCTATGTAGTAGTACTACATTTATATTGGGACAAGGAAACTAGGTCGAAATCTTATTGCTTTTGTTGTATTGATAAAAATATATATTGTGTGTGTTAAAATAGTAAAATTAGTCATGTAATTATAATTTGCATTTGCTGACATTTTTAATTTTTGACAGTGCAGAAAATTGAAGTTAAAAAATGATAGTGAAACTTGATTTTAAGTTCAAATAAAAAAGTCCAATTTTCTCTTTTCAAATTCCCTAGTGTGTACCTCTTCATTAGAGTTATTTAATAGTGTTAAACAATATATATATAATATATAATCCAGTTAATTAAAGATTTTTAAGTTTTTATACTGAATTCATCTGGTCGAATTGATAATCCATCTAGGCATCTACAAATGCATTTAATTAGCTTGATTAAAGGAACTTCGTGTTATGAAAGTGCTCATAATATCAATATTATTATTAATTGTTCTGTATGTTTTGTTTGATTTGCAATTTTTCTATTGCTTTTAAAACATTTCCAATTTTTTTTAAACGTTTATTGATCGATCAAAGTGTAGAGTTTAGAACTTTAAATATTAAAAAATTGAAACTCCAAAAACATTGAGCATGCAATAATATGGTTAATCATGACGTCATCCCCTAGACACGTGGCATCTTGAATTACTATGATCCATCACATTCCTTATCGACTAATTAGTACTGTTCATAAGGGCATTCTTTCTCTTCTCTTCTCTTCTCACAATTCTTTTCTTCCACATTTTTTTCTATTTGATATATAACTTTAATTTGGGCCAATCATCATATAGAATTAAAACCATCAAACTCTAATGTTTGGATCCATAAGAAAATGCTGTAATTAACTGTATATATATATGCAAATTAATTGATGCATGCTTACACAAGTTGCCATGTTTGGATTAGGTCAGGTGGCAATATCAACAAACATTTCTTCCCTTTGACAGCCTCAACTTTCCACCAATGTATACTTTCATAAAAATTATTAATTATATAATAATTGATATCTACATATCTTTCTTTTGATTTTCTCTTGGTGGGGTGCTAGCCACAAGCAATGCATGTGCTTAAAGGAAAAGAAGATATATGTTGTGTTTATCATGGGTGCAATTTAATTTGCTTCCACCATTCATCAGGGGTACTTTAATTGTACCCTAAGTAGTATTAACTATATATATATTAATTTCTTGAAGAACGAGTTCAGAATTCTATATTTTTACTGAAATTTCAGTTCCTGTTAATTTAATATCAGAAGATTAGGTACTTCTTATAAGATTTTGGACAATCCTCATATTTTCTATTAATTGTTGAGGTGGGTTTTGTCCAAGCCATGTTGGACTTATCCCAATCCATGCATAATTATCAAGGGACTTGAAGGAAATAATTAATTTTCATGTCGACTACTTTAGGAGTGATTCCCATTTCTTAGGAACAAATTAAAGAGTTAAGCATACGTAACACTTAATTATTGGTGTGGATCATCGATATCTTTATGACTAATCGAAATTAATTCACTACAATAAATATGATCTATAGTGGCACCATGCTTGATAACATTTTAAAGAAAATGTCACAAATTATTAATATAGTCACATTTTTTAAAAATGCCACAAAGTATAAGTGTTAATTTTACTGATTAGTGACATTTTTATACTATAGTGATATTTTATAATGTTACATTTAACTATAATTGTGACATTAATACATTTAGCCACACCGCTACAAGTGGCACTTTGTTAGTGACATTTATATATAACGACATTTTTCAAACTGCCACTTGTAGCGGTGTGGCTAAAAGTTAAATGTCACTATCATAACAAGATGTAACATTATAAAATGCCATAATATATAAAATGTCACTAAATAGTATATTTAACATTTATAATTCCTGACATTTTTAAAAAATGTAACTGTATTAATTTTTTCTCACATTTTCTTCAAAATGCCATCAAGCTTGATGCCACCAAAGATCATTTTTGTTGTAGTGATTTTAGATCCGTTAGATGTCAGTCCACGATCAAATTCAAAATACTTGGTTGATGGAAAAATTATTATATAACCATTGACGATTACTGTACCGTCTAAGAAAAATAGCAAATTCATTGTGCCCTTGTATTTGTGTACGTAACAGTCTAGCCTAGCCTTGACCAGCATTGCATGCCCAGATTTTGTTAGACCAATTATTTATAAAAGCATTTTACTTTTATAATTTAGATTATTGCTAAATAGATTGATTCGATAGATACGTACCATGGTCCCAAGACTAATTAGGAAATATTGGAGAAAATATGCCTACTAATATAGCATGGTCCCAAGATCGACGACTTAAGAAATTAATATTGGAGAAAATTAAATTAGCATGGTCCGAAAAGCAACCTAGAGTTATAGGTTAATGTGTTAGCATCTTTTTGGGAAGAATGTAATTAAACCTTAATCATGAATTAGTATATGCCTAAATGGCATAGGGTAGCTGAGAGGGTAAGATCTTAGATTTGATCAGAAAATTAGAATTATGATCATATATATTTTTTTTTGTTTTCCAAGGGTATAATCCCTTTCGAAGCGGGTTGGACACATTAATGTGGATACCTCTCCCAATAGGGATTCGAACCTGAGTCCGCTACTTTGTAGTGACTAGTCCCTTCTACTAGACCAATAACTTGTTGGTAGAATTATCATATATACTAATACAATTGATGACTAATATGTGGAATCATTTTGATATCCAATCTATAGTCATGGAGAGCTTATAAAAATCGTGTAAGTTTAAACAAATAAAGCCATATAATATATTTTTTTCATGTGATGATTTACGTATAATTATTATGTTTGACCTGGATCAAGGGGTGACTGGTTTAGTGGAATATCGAAAGGAACTATTTTTCGTGAATTAGTGAATCCATATTCGAATCTCTAATATATATATATATAGCTAAGAGAGGTTTCAATACAGTATGTCGCATTTCCAAATAGATTAAATCATGGATTTAAGATTTAAATATCCACGGAAAAAAAGGGTTTAGCATTGAAAAAAGTAGATAAGGTGTCTACGTACACCAATATTTTTAAAACCGGACCGAAAAGCAAACCGGTGAGCCTACTGGTTTAGTGGTTTTACTGGTCGAACCGGGCAAACCGCTGGTCGAACCGCTAAAACCAGCGAATTAACCAGACCGGACCAGTTTTCGGTTCGCGGTCGAACCGGCCGGTCCGGTCCGGTTTTAATAACATTGACGTACACCCATAGTCTTGCATATTTGCATCAAGTGTTCAAAGTTTCAGAGTGCTAGACAGTTAAAAAGTTTATCAGATTTAAAAGAAAATTGTACAATTTAGGAGAAATATGTTGAGTTAATGTATTTAATCCTCGTGATATGCATAATGTTAATTTTACCCTGCTGTAATTTAAAAAATAGCATTTTACCCTCTATAAAATTTTTTAAAAGAGCAATTTACCTTCTTCACCGGTGAGTGTAACTCACTCGTCGAAATCGAGAGTCAAAATGGAAAGTATTATTGTAGCATAGAGGGCTCACTGGGTAGGGCAACACATCTGTTTCAAGTACAGAGGCGACGAGGGGTGCTAACCCGGCCACCCAACCCAGCAGGTCAGGGGGCTTGGCCATAGGTTAGGTTCGAATCCTGCCACCTTTCAATTACAATATTTATCATATAACATAGGGGTAAAGTGCCACATTATCATAGCACAAGGGGCTAAAGTGTCACATACAAGAAGAGTGATTTTGTCAATTTGTATCTTTTTAAGTTTAAAAATATCAGGAAGTCAGTGTAAAACTTTTAAAAATTATAGGATTACAAAATGCTCTTTTTAAAATCACTGAAAGTAAATTGAACATTATGTAAATTAAATCATAGAAGGTAAATTGACATTAACTTGAAATATGTTATATGTATTTACGAGTTGAATTATGTTAGAAACTATTTTAATGGAGAAAATCATAAGAAACGATTCATTTGAAAATTAAATTTGATAACGGTATAAAAAATTCCAAACTTTTTAATAGAAGCAATTTATCGTCAACATAACATAAGATTGTACGTAGTATAACATATAACAATTTAAAATTTAATGAAAATATGAAATGCAAGCAGAAAACAGGACAACGTTACTTTTAGATAATGTGAAAAGAATCACAAATTGTGGGCTTTCATTAACAGGTAATGCCAGTGCCCACGCCTGTTACAATCATATTATAGTGATTTTAACAACACAAACTAATGAGGTGTTAAAGTCATATTAAGGTCACTGAGAAGACCCTAATAATTAGTTGTACCCTTTTTTGTTCTTGGCTGCCCGTGGTCTGGTCTTACAACCAATGTTTTAAAAATCGGATCGGACATCGAACCGGTAGCCTCATTGGTTAATGGTTAGATCGGTTTAACCGTTTTAATCACTGGTTCAATCGGTGTGACGTCATTACAATATAATATTTTAATTTTAATTTTAATATATGTAATCTACTATTTAAAAAAATATATTATTCATTTTTTCAAGTTTATTTCCATAAACTAAATGTTTATCTCATTATCAATTATTTTTCCTACAAAATTTGAGTTAAAAATGAATGATAGCAACAAAATTACAAGTATGATAAACATGATATCAACGCAATAATTCAAATTATAATAAACATCATATCAAAAACAATAATTTTATTACTAATCACCTATGAAAAAAAGAAATTGTTGATGAATTTTGTCATTGAATTATATAAAAAAAATAAAATTACATGAAGTTTGTGAAAAAAATGACTTTTCTAATGAATTTGATACTCAAATATATTATATATAAGATTTTTTTGTTTCTTGTTGATTTTTTTTATTTCAAAGTGAAAAATAGAAGAAAAGATGTGAGAGGATTGTTGAATTTTAAAGGTCGCGGAAGAGAAATAAAAATCCATAGGGTAAACTTTTTATTTTTATAAGTGAACCAGTGGTTCAATCGGTTTACTGGTTCATTGGTTTTACCGGTTTTTAACCGGTTTTTGTCGGTTCAAACTGGTCAGGAACAAAGCTGGTTTTGGAGGGTTAACCGGACCGAATTGGTAACTGGTTACCGGTTAAACCGATCGAACCGACCGATCCGGTCTGGTTTTTAAAACACTGCTTACAACGAGTTTTTTTCCTATATAGACATTTTAATAGTACATGTTAGTACTTAGTAGAATAATAATATGGAGTAGTACATTCATTCTACTATTACTGCATAACTTCTCAAAATGATTTTGTTTTCTCTCAATCTGTTTCTCACATATATATATATATATTTTTTTTTATGAAATTAGTTTCACACATAATAACTCTAGTAATTCTTAGGTCTCAAAAAAAAAAATATCGCTCGATCCATTTGTTTTACGAAGTAACTGAGAATAAAATTTGTAAAACAGACGAATTTGGCTTAGTTATTTTGAAGTAGCATTAAACAAATGAAGTGGTTTAGTTATTTTGCAGTCGCTTTTGGAGACATAAGATCCGCTGGGGGTGAATTAGGCTTGGTTTAATTATTCATTTATTAGCCGCTTAACAGTTTAGAGCCATGTGCTTAGGCTCCTGCAAATGAAGCTTCATTGAAGATTCTACCTAAAACTAATTTAATCAAGTGCTCAGTTCGTACTGATATTTTGTTATTGTCTAAATTAATGTTTATTTCTAAATAAGAGTTAAACATATACTTCATATTATAAATTCATTACTTAAGAGCAACGGGATCTCACTGAAAAATAAAATTTTATAGAGCATTATTTGAGAAGTCATAAAATAAAATTATATGTAGAAATTCATGAAGAACGATATGATTTTTTCTTTTGGATAAGTTAAAGAGAACAATCTTATATACGTCGAACTTTGATTTTTTTTTTTTTTTTAAATCTTAACTTGAAAATTAGTGATATTTTCCCACATTTGGAATATTATAGATTAATAAATGCTCTTCATTAATCTTTGTTTCTTCTTTTTTGATAAATTAATTATCTTCATTCTTTCATACAAACTGGGCCAGGAAATTAAAGCCAATCCAACCTAATTATCAAAAGTCTTAAGTCATAATAGAAGCAAAAAAAAAAAAAAAAAAAAGCCATAAAATAATAACAAGTACAGAAACAGTATAGGACAGTAGTAAAGTTGGAATATTAAAGCTGAAAGCAAGAGTTGCAGTGGACCGTGGGTAAAGATTTAAAAAGTTCTGTATTAAAAAAATAAAAAATAAAAACTGAAAATGGGCCACAAAATGAACTGTGCAAAGTAACTAAAATTGGACCACATTTTCCCCTGACCATGCCTAGTCCAGTAACATCGCATCCCATTTAACAAGTCAAACTTTCACCTTTCCAACAAAATTGATGATACTTTATAAAATTAATACAATTACTTATTATTATATATGGTACAGAAATTTCCAAACCTATTTAGCTATAATTGCTCATAAAGTTAGCAGTATTGAATGATTGCTTGGCGTGCCCCATCCTTTTACAATTACTAATAATGCACCATACAAAACGAGTAATATAATTTGTATATTACTTTATCCATAGAAGAAAGAAAAACAAATCAACTGCATTCAAGTGTCACTTGGTTAAGCTTGTTATTCACAATTTTGGGAAAATCACCTTTTTGTATTCAAATTTGCTTTCAGGTAAGAATGGTGAGTGTCTCTACTCAATTCGTTTTGTTCTGATTAATTGCTAATGTAGTCATTCGATATTATCTATCACATATGTGTGTCATATTTTATTACAACATATATACACCAATCCATGTGTGTATTTGTAGCTCATTATCAATTTTTAATTTATGTGTAATATAATAATGTAACTCAATATAATAGAACATTCATCCCGCATTTGGTAGAAACTGATGTATAAGTAGTAGTAATTAATTGGAGTGAACATTATGACTTGTGAGTGATGAGTCTCATTGAATAATAGACTTATTTTTTACACTTGACCAAGAACTCAATAAATCAACGTCTCTTTTGCCTATCATTTTGTGTCCACGATAAGTTAAGTTGGCAATTTTTGTAGAAAAGTTACATGTTTATGCACATAATTGTTATTTGGTTCAACATGAATAACACACATGATAATGTTTCTGGATTTGGACCATTACACCACAGACACAGTCGCTATTATCTAATCACACTTGGCCTTTTATAACTTTTTATCAAGCATGGATCTCAAACATCTAATAAATGAGGTGCCGTTTAGATATGTTTTGGCACAATGTTTTTATTTTTTCTTTTTTCATCAAATAAATAAATTTTCCCTTCTTCAAATCACTATTTCCAGTTTGTTAAAAAACACGAGCTCTCAATTTAAACAATGTTAGACCGTTCAGTAATAAAATATGATATCGCATATAGATGCAAAAAGAAAATACAAGGAGGGAAATTAGGCCAAGTTCCCTCTTCTAATTGGGCATGTGAAACTGATCCCGTAGTTATGCTTATGATCCAAATTCCCTCTTTTGATTGAGCTTTTGCCCTTATGGGCATGTAAAATTATTGTCAATCACATGAAAGGCGTATGAAGAAAATCTCAAGACTTGTCAGCCCATAATTTAGCCTACGGTCCCCCCTTTTTTATATATGAACATAAATGATTCCAATTTACATTATGAAACAAAAGATTTTTCATAAGTTATTCATGTCCTCATAAATAAGTCGATTGATATTCTTAATCACATAATTAAATGTATTCGAGTTGTATCAAAATAAGTGTATTTGCTAGAAAAATTTCCGATACACCTATTAACTATGTCACAAAAAAGATAAAATGAATTAATTATTTTATTATAGAAAATAAGTTGAGAAAAACTAGAATATGAACATTTAATCAATAGCACTAAGAAAAGTAAATTTACGTAAAATAGATATAAAACCCTGATTCTGAATCTCGTCTAAAACTCAAAGAAATACAAAGCACAAAATAATCGACAAGGAAACTACAAAATAACCTAATATATATGACATCCCTGATTTCTAGGAGGGATTGTAGAATCTACTACCTACTTAGATTTAGATTCTTATAAAGTTGTAATGTAATTTCACTTTCATTCTCTTTGCTTTTGCAGCCAATAGCGCTTCCATGAGCGAAACATACAAAAAAAATACAACACCAAAACAAATACTAGTATGAAGTAGTTGATACGTGCTCAAATTGATCTTCATATAAGAAAATGTACCTTCCAAAGCCGCCATTAAAGAAGTAGTATCTTGTCCCCTTTGTAACGTTTGATAACATAACATCTTCGCAAGTTTTCCGAGTGACCCATGATCACAATTTGTTAGCTACAAGAAAACAATCAACTTTCTTAAATTCAAAATGATAAAGCAAGGCCCAATTGGAGCCTGCATACAATTGTAATGGTTTGCACTAGTCCATTCTCTACTCGGGTATTATTAACCTAAACGCAATTGGGCCTAAATGGTTGCCAGTTTCACAAGATCCAAAATTGAAAACTGGATCCCGATTGGATTAGCCCATCCTCGGGTATCCCTTCGGCACCAATTTTTCAAATTTCAAGCGGAACTTTATGAACATCTCAAAAATCGGAGCGGCAACGGTCACAATCCATCTGTAAAAATATTTCAATTTTTAACAAAATATCGACCCTAGATTAAAACTTGACCCACTTTTTAACTCACCTCAAGTATAAAACTACCACCTTCTCCACAACCCCTCGTCATTTCTATTCAAATTCAGAAAGAGACGTCTTTGTATACGCCTCTGGATCTCTTGCTTTCTTTCTCCAGTTAAACAGTTTTTTCTAATTTCCAAACAAGAGAACCGAAAATGAGAGAGTGCATTTCAATCCACATCGGACAAGCCGGTATCCAAGTCGGAAACGCCTGTTGGGAGCTTTACTGCCTTGAGCATGGCATTCAGGTTTTCTTTTTCCCCTTACATTTACATTTCTGTAATATTTCCTCAGATCTATAGGAAAATCGAGGTTATTTCAAATTGTTATGTAAATTTATTTTTAGATTCAGAATTTTATAGTACTTCAGATCTCGGGAAAATTTCGCTCTACATTATCATTTCTGAATTCCTTAGATCTACATTTCTATAATATTTTCACAGATCTATACGAAGTTTGAGGTTATTTCAGTTTGTTAGTATTTGAACTATATTATTAGATCTGCATTCGTAGTCCTGCATTTCTCAGATCCACCGGATATTCGAGGTTATTTCAGTTTGCTGGATCCGTATTTGTTCTCAGATCCACATTTTGTTTAGTATTTTATCAGATCTAGGCAAAATTTTGAGTTCATTTCATATTGTTTGCAGCCTGATGGGCAAATGCCTGGAGATCACACCGTAGGCGGAGGTGATGATGCGTTCAACACATTTTTCAGCGAAACCGGTGCTGGAAAGCATGTTCCTCGTGCAGTGTTCGTGGATCTGGAGCCAACTGTGATTGATGAGGTCCGCACTGGTACATACCGCCAGCTATTTCACCCAGAACAACTCATCAGTGGAAAGGAAGATGCAGCTAACAACTTTGCCAGAGGTCATTACACCATTGGCAAAGAAATTGTGGATCTGTGCCTTGACAGAATCCGCAAGCTTGCAGATAACTGTACTGGACTGCAGGGTTTCCTTGTTTTCCATGCTGTTGGTGGTGGTACTGGATCCGGTCTCGGATCTCTGTTGCTCGAAAGGCTGTCTGTTGACTACGGCAAAAAGTCGAAATTGGGTTTCACTATTTACCCTTCCCCTCAGGTTTCCACTGCAGTAGTTGAGCCCTATAACTCTGTGCTTTCCACTCACTCACTTCTTGAGCACACTGATGTTGCTGTGTTGCTTGATAATGAGGCTATCTATGATATCTGCCGCAAGTCATTGGACATTGAGAGGCCTACATACACTAATCTCAACAGGCTCATTTCTCAGGTATATATTTCAAATTGTTAGGTTTTATGTTTCTGTACTAGTCATATGTGATCTTAATCTAGTGTTTGTTCTAATGTATAGGTTATTTCATCATTGACTGCCTCACTCCGATTTGATGGTGCTTTGAATGTGGATGTGAATGAGTTCCAAACCAACTTGGTTCCATACCCAAGGATTCACTTCATGCTTTCGTCATACGCCCCTGTGATCTCTGCTGAGAAGGCTTACCATGAACAACTCTCTGTTGCAGAAATCACCAACACTGCATTCGAGCCATCATCCATGATGGTTAAGTGTGACCCACGCCACGGGAAATACATGGCTTGCTGTCTTATGTACAGGGGTGATGTTGTGCCCAAGGACGTGAATGCAGCTGTTGCCACAATCAAGACTAAGAGGACTATCCAATTTGTTGACTGGTGCCCTACTGGTTTCAAGTGTGGTATCAACTACCAGCCACCAACTGTTGTTCCTGGTGGTGACCTTGCTAAGGTGCAGAGGGCTGTCTGTATGATTTCAAACTCCACCAGTGTTGCTGAGGTGTTCTCAAGGATTGATCATAAGTTTGATCTGATGTATGCTAAGCGTGCTTTTGTTCATTGGTACGTTGGTGAGGGTATGGAGGAAGGAGAATTCTCTGAGGCTAGGGAGGACTTGGCTGCTCTGGAGAAGGATTATGAAGAAGTTGGTGCTGAGTCTGCTGAAGGTGATGAAGATGAGAATGATGAGTATTAGGATAATTCTATGATGGATCAAAACAGTTGAAACCAATGGTCTCATTGGTTATTGTGGTGTGTTTGTTTTTGTGATACATTTCTGTGTTGTTTGTCTTTGTAATTTCTGCTTCTTTGAATTTCGGATTATGTTATATTGCTTGCAAGTTTATGATAATACTAGCTATTTCTCTTTATCCTGTGTGTTCCTTTTTTTTTTTAATTTACATTCAGTAACAAGAAGTTGAACTGATTACTACCAGTTAAAACTGCAGAGCTTTTATACTATATGTTCCATGTATGTATATACAGTCATAAAGCGTATCTTTCTACCATTCTTCTTTCTATGTACATACACTTAATATTTACATAGCTGCTCTATTGAAAGTCTTCTACACATTTTTATGCTAACACTGCTGCGTGCGTCTAATAAGTTCTTTGAAGTTGTTGTACTGCACTGCGTCCTGCTGAAACATAAAATACAATGATAAGGAAATAGCAACGAGTGAATGAAAATCTGAATAGATTAACAATAGTTTTAGAGCGATAAACTTCAATTATATATATTGGTATATAGGTTTATGATAAAATTTTAGAAACCATGTGCCCCCTTCCCTATGTATAAGTGTTTCTTCAATTATACAACAAGAGTACTCATCTATTCCTCCAATATTCAACACATCTACTTTATTAATTTTTTTTTTTTTTTGAGGGATTATTAATTTGTTATTATTAACATACAAAAAAAGACACCAAAAAATTCAACATATGTATCTACAATCTACATAGAGAGAAAAGGCTATATGTTTCATTGCACAATTAATTTGTGATGCAATTATCAATTATGTTGCTTGGACCAGATTATACAATCAAAAAGTAATAACAAACAACTATTTCTAAGAAGGGAAGGGGAAAAAAAATTAGTTGAAACAAACAAACCTTGATTGATTTAGTGACTAAGAGGGGAAGCTGGCAATAATGGCCTAGAAAAGAGCATGAAATGCGCAACACCATATTTATCTTCTCCAAGAAGTGAATCCTCTGCTCTAATCTTCAATATTTGGATGTGTGCATGATTAGCTTTTACACTATTATTATTATTATTCCAATTCACTGTGTTCTCCAACCTCGGCGACTCTGCTTCCTCCACCGCCGCTCTATGATGTCCCTCCGAATATTCCGGCCCAACAAAAGTCATTGTAAACATGATAAATTAAATATAATTCCCAAGGAAAATCAAGAAACTAAACTAATGTAATGATTATTGCATATCAATGAAATTTTGTGCGGTTAATGTGTATATATATAGAAAATTGAGAAGTGGAGGGGAGGTGATGAGGTGTGCATAATTGGCAAGGTTGGCGAAGATCCCCAATTGAGTTACGGATTTTCATGGGATTGAAGAGGTTTTGGGCTCGCAACACGTGTGCCGGTCAAAACAAATGATAGGAGATTATTTTGTTGACTGATTTATAATTGTAACATGTGGTGATTTTAAGGTCTCAAGATGTATTTGGGGACCTAGGCCGTGACGTCGATGTTTCGGGGTTGTGATTATACGGCACGTATACTTTTGACCTTTCTTTCTTTCCCTCTTCTCATTTAGTTGGGCTCAGGTTGAAGAAAATTATCACCAAAATTCTAGAGTAATTATGAGTAGGTTTTAAAAGGTGATAAATAGTATATAAATTTGATTAGACATACTATAGAATTCAAAACCCTTTTAAATGAGTTTTCGTCAAATTCGTTAAATCATTAAAAACCTATTCAGAAACTTACACTCAAACTCTTTAAACATATAAAACATTGATTTGACACCTATCACCTACTTTTTCCTCCAAATATCACTAAAAAAGACATTGATTTGACACTTATCACCTACTTTTTTCCCTAAACCCCAACATTCGAACTCAATCCAAGTGGGGTTTCAACTTATTCAAACCACAAAATCCAAGAATCAAAACTCATCCAAATGAAGTCTCAAAGGTTTCATCGAAATCACCCAAACCATTTTTTTAAAATCGAGACCCACGAAACCGAACCAAAACCCATCCAAATAGAACCTTAAAGTTTTTCACTTAAATAAATCATAAAAATGACTCCAGTAATTCATATTATGGAGAATATGAAGTTGAGTATAAGTTAGTTAGCTACCCAAAAAAATAAAAATAAAAATAAAAAGGTAACTCCAGTGATTTATACTAGCTAGTTTTACTTTATAATACAGTATATATCCCTGAACTTTAATTTAGTTTGAACAGGTGTAGTTGTGGTACCTAAGATATAAGAAGAGAACTGGTAAGAATGATTCCATCTGTATTATTTAGAAAAACTTAGTGGCGTCTGTCTATCAACATTAACTTTATAAGTTAACAGTATATTCACAGTTATGAATGGCACGTGGCTAATTTCAAGAGATTAAGCACCACGAAAATGAAAAGAAAGACATTTATCAGTTCCCTCCCACCAAGAAAAATGTTTTAACGTCATACCATACGTGGTGAGTCGGTCAAAATAGATTCTGAGAATCAGTTCAACTTCCAATTAATTTCCGTATGATGGAACATGACATGATCATAAATTTGATGTGATTAATTATGTGGTAAGGGGAGATTAGATTCAAGTCACCATCAAATCTGTATCCTAACAAGCAGTTTGTATTTGGAAATTGGAAGTGATGCGTGTGTATCCACTTTGATGATCTGCTACAAAAACATGTTCCATACACATGATTATATTAAGTAAAACATGCATAATGTAGGACCATTTATTTTAACTATTTTATACAGCTGACTAACTCCTCAAGTAACTCGTTGATTTCATGATTAGTTCTATAATTTAGGTAATGATTCAATGATTCAGACTAGTTGGATTACGTAATTAATATCCATTCCTTAAATGCTGCCCTAGCAATATACTCCCTCCTCCCTCTCCCATTTATTTTGCGTGGCTTAACATATTAAATTATTCACATATTTTTGTTTATTATACTTTTTAAATATTAATATATATGATGTCATATGATATTATCAATTTATTATTAAAATATATTAAATAAATTATTTATAAAAAAAAGTCCAGTCAACTGTATCAAGAGAGGAAAAATAGATGGTACTAGGAAGTAATAAACAAAATTGAAAAAATAGTCGGCCCACTACTCTGCCCACTTATCTTAATGACCCATATAAAATATTTGCCACCCCTAAACGCATCTTTATTTAACATATGAAGAACTAGGACAAAAAACTATAGTAGCAATCCAACAACAAAAGGAGTCGCTAATTTAATTTAATGAAACGAGAACAAATTATCAGATCTTACACAAACTTGTCGAGAAAAATATATACTGGATTCTCCTCCACCTCCAACAAGGGAAGTGTTGACAATAATTCATGTAACCAAGCAAAGCAGCCCAGTTTCTATCAACGAAATGTTCTTGGTATTTAGCAAATGTAGTTCAAACAGATTTGAGTGATGAGAATTGGAGCATATCCAATCGAATAATAAACTCGGAAAATAAATTAGGTTTCCACTCCAACATCACATCCTCGAATCGAAAACACGATGAAAAACCAAGCACAGTAAGTACAAAGGCATGATTTAAAAGCATTAATCCAAATTCAAGGCAGAAAGAGTCGCAATGAAATGACACACTTACATAAGCTGAATTGCTTCTTCAAGCAAGGTAGCGATACAACTTCCTATCTGTTTTGTCTCGCTCCAGAAATTCACGTTCAATCAGAGACTCGATTCTTTTCTTTATAACAACTGGGTTTGGGAGAAACCTTGACTGTAGCTGCTTAGTTACCTCAGTAACAATATTGTTGTGATCTAAAACTCTTCGTGACTTCATGATCCTTACAATGGCTGCCTCAATCTGAGGTTTCCTGTCCTCTTCCACTCTTTGTCGTGTCTCCTGCTTCTCTGGTTCGGACTCTTTTTGGGCAACAACAGTGCCTATCTTGACCCTGTATAATTTTGTTGTAAATTTGTCGTTAAAGTAAAAGGCATCATCCTCGGCAATATCTTTGCTCATGGGATCTTTTCTTAGAACATTTTTACCCTTAACACAAGCCAGTGACTGCAAACACCTCTTCAAATCTGATGGAGGAATCTCAGTGGCTTGTTCGATTTCCTTGTAACTTAGGCGATCAGAATGGTTGAATAGCATTAGGATACACATTTGATATGTGGAAACACCGAGTTCTTTTTGGACATTTCCAAATGTTGCACCCAATACTGCAGTTCCCATGTTTGTCTGCCAGGTTAATCTCCGTCCAGTATGAGTTCCGAGATAGTATGTTTTGAACTTATCACAAACCCCAAGGATTTCTGGAGGAAGATTGCACGTGGAGCTCGATTGAGTGGGCCATGACCCAGTAGTAAGGACCTGGACAGAAAGAGTAGGGCAATCTGCTATCTCGGCACCCATAGCGTCATAAAATCCGTGCATTGTATCTTGTGAAGTCTTCATATCAGTAAACATTCCTTCCAATTTTGACGTAAATTGATAGCCACATTCAGTTTTGAGCTTCACGATCAAGCTTCTCTCTGCATCATCAGATGACGTCTTCCCTGAAAGAAGTCTCTTTGCCAAATGCTGCTTGTAGTACTTCTCAAATACATCTTTCTCTTGGAGGTAGCGGAAAAGCATCATCACCTTGTCCAACACAGTCTCAATATCCTCCTCTTTATCCTTTTTCAATCCATTTCGGAGCTTGTCATCCACAAATAAGGAAATAAATTCGGGGGATCGAGGATTTAAATTAATGAAATATTCAAAGGAAGAATTTAGAGCATTCTGGAAATTTTTGTCGTTATTAAATGCCAAATTTATGATCTTATCAAGTCTATCTTTCTTATCCAGAAGCTCCTGAACAAAATTAACAGGATCTTTTAATCTTTCTGGATCTGTAACTAAATCCTTTCCAGTTTCTCGAATATGAGAGGTCATGACTTCTTTAATGATTGTGAGTCCACTTGGCACTCTCAATAACAAGTTATACATCCTCCCCAAATCTTCAAACTTTTCATCCATGATCATACTAACTAAGCCTGAATTCTCCATATGAACTAATCTGTGCATGTGGCTTTCAATCATCTCTTTCTCTACCACGCTAGTAATTTTGGCTTCACTTCTTGCATCCAAGTAATGCGACACTCTCTCAATCTCTTCATTAAGTCGTTTCTCAGCTTTCTTTAGGTAGTCTCCACAATCACAGTGCTCAATAAATTGCTGAGACTCCACGCGATAGAAATCAGCAGATACGTCAAGGAAAGGCTTTTCAAAGTTTTCTTGGTAGACAGAAGGACCCAAATCCATTAACATTTTAGTTATATTCCTCGTTAGACCCCTATTAATGACATCACCAGTTCTCTCACACTGCACAAGTTCAAGAAGTGTATCCTGAAGCCTTGTCTGAATTTTGCTCGAGTGGATAATGTTGTCCCTCCATAAATTCAACCCAAGCTCATGAACCGGAGTTTTGTGTGTGCTCGGTATGAAAGTTCTGTCCATGTACATCAATATGTCCCTAATCATTTGCAACGCCTTGTTATGTTCTGTCCAGTTCCTATTGAGCTCCTCGAGAAACATGGCTCCTTGAGCAGCCTCTATAGACTTGGCAATTTTTTTTAGATGTGAAGTCATAGTTGAAACAAGTCCTGAATATAGCTTCTCTCCAAATTTGTGCAGGACCATGTTATAAGCATTCCTGAACATGGCAAACATGAGACAAACAACTCAAAAAATTCAAGAAGAAAGCAATGCAATGTATGATCCATGGAAGGCAAAAGTCTTTTAAAAATTTGTGAACCTCTACCTTGTATATTCCATATGAAAGGCAGTTACCACGAAAAAGTGCAAAATAAAACCTGGTATTAATGATCTCAACCAATTGCCACAGGCAGGAAGTCTCTGAGGCAGGAAGTCCATGTTCCAAATTCCAAAGATGAAAGGGAAAATAAGAGCCTTGGTACACCAGGAGAATATGTTCTATGCAGTGTACCATTTTAAAATAAGGATACCTCACACTACTGTACTATCCCGATGCATATAATTGGATTTGTTTTGATTTTCTTATTTCTAGGTGATTGAATACATTTAGTTTGATGTTGAGGAACTTACAGAGAATTTGGATATAGATTATCAGATGTTGTATAAGCCAAAAGCATCTTGGGGTTTTCAATTAATAAAGATGTGCAAGTTTTAGTCAACAAAATTATTTTAAATAAATCCTGCATATGTAGGAAACTGCTGGCATTTTTTCCAACATGAATCTTATAAGGTAGATAAGGAGTGAACTTACTTAAAACACTTCAAATTGCACCAAAGAAACAAGATAGAAGAATATAGTAATAAAACAACAACCATTTAATTTCAAGTTTTATGTAGTCCGTTTGAAAAGAAGAATAAAATGGATGCATCCAAGGCCACCAATTATCACAGTAATGGTCTTTTGTATAACAAAAACCTGAGCAGTCTAGGTTTCCTAGTTTGTCTGTTCCGTAAGCAGGATTAGCCAACAAGGTAGGTCCAGAGCTGTGAGTTCCTAAACTGTATGAATCTGAAACAATCAGAAACATTAACAACATAAATGTTACCATGTCATGAGTTCCACTTCTACCATGTCATGAGTTCCACTTCTACCATGTCGACTCATTATTTAGCCCTTGAACTTACCTTCCACCCAGTAGCATAATAAAGTCCTAACTCCAATTATTTCACAAACTAATCCAATCAGCAACTCACAAATTTCACAACACATAATCACCAAGAAACAACACAACTGGAGAGAAAACCAATCACAAATTAAACTAGGCTCAATCCAATGAATCTCTCAACAAAATTTCCTAAATTAATGATAAGTAGCAAACTGTTTGATGTTTTAACAAAAACACAATTCAGGAGCAAACGAAACGGCGAAATCAAGTTAAGCACCGGGCTAATTCACCTGTATAACTCTTCGAAGCTGAGGCCGCTAGCATTGTGATTGTAAATCTCGTGGATTGCATCTTCCAGAATCTTCCAAGTCTTCTCTGCATACTTGGGGTCTACTACGACCCGATGCTTGAACGCCTCTATCTGAAAATTCCTCTTCTTCGCGCCGCTCATCCTGAATCCCTAATTAATTTCACCTAATTTGATTTGCCGAACCTGAATCCCACAATCGAACTAAAATTAATCAAATAGCAAAAAATATGGATTATTAGGGTTTAATTTTTTTTACAATCAATGGTGGTGACGAAATCATAGAATTGTTGAGATTTTGAGATTTACTTGCGCTTTGATTTGGTGTACGTGATTTAGGGCAAATAAGAAGAGGTTTTATACACTGTTGCCTTTGCTTTTTCTTTTACGCTTCAGCAATGGGGTTCTAATTTTCTGTTTCTTCCTCTGCTTTTGTAATTTATATAACTCAATTTACATTTCCATTAGAGTTTTTTACATTTCGCATTTTGCACACTTAAATGATAAGGTTTTGACACTTTCCTCTCTAACTTAAATGTTTTTGCACTTTATACCATAAAAATATAATTTATTTGGCATTTTATATTTTAATGTGTTTTTGCGAGAAAATTTATTGGTAGAATAATCCTTTTTTTATTTTTTTAACACTTTTGAACCATGACAATATAGATTTGCACCCTCTAAATATAGAATATTGGCATTTTTTATTCTAAAATTATAAAATATTAGCGCTTACACCCTGATTTAAATTTTTTGACATTATGCACCCTAAAAATATATAATTTATATGACATTTTGCACCATAATATATTTTTCTTAAAAGAAACTCGATAAAATGGTCAATTCTATACACAACAATCATACACGTGTTATTCTTAATTTATTTTACTTTATAATAACTTATTTTAACATTTTTTTCAATAAAATTTAAATTAAAAAAAAACATTGACTTCATTTTGTTTTCAGATATCCTCTAAACTATTTACTTTATATTTACACGTTTATAAATTTAACATGTTTTTATATTGCATACATTATTTAGATTATCATATTAGGTGAATGTTGAAAATGCAAAAATAATATTTTTTTTTGGGTAAAGTGCCAATATTTTATATTTTCATAGTACAAAGTGTTAAAAATATTCGAAAATAACTATTATACCTTGTCATCAATGAACTTTTTCTTCAAAACACACACTATGGTGCGAAGTGTCAATTAAATTATATTTTTAGGGTGTAAAGTGCCAAACTATTTAAGTTAGGATGCAAAATACCAAATTCAATAATTTCAGGGTGCAAAGTACCAAAAGCCCTTTTCAATATTATAAGTATTTTACTTTTTCGGGTTTTTGGCATTTTGCACCCTGAAATTATAGGGTTTTGGCACTTTGCACCATGACTTAAAAGTTTTAGCACTTTACACCCTGAAAATATAATTTATTTGGCACTTTGCACCCTAATGTGTGTTTTAGTGAGAAAATTCATAGGTAGAAGGGTAGTATAAGTATTTTTAATTTTTTTTTTCACTTTGCACATTGGCAATATAGATTTTGTACCCTTAAAATATAGAATGTTGGCATTTTGCACCATAGAATTATAAAATATTAGCATTTTTCACCCCGATTTAAATTTTTTGGCACTTTGCACCCTAAAAATATAATTTGTATGACATTTTGTACCCTAATGTATAATGTATCTTTCTTAAAAAATAAAGAAACTCATGAATGTTGGCGATGTAGAGATAAAATAATCATTTATATGCACAACAATCATAAACTTGTTATTCTAAATTTATTTTACTTTATAATAATTTATTTTAATATTTACTCTCAGTAAAATTTAGATTAAAAAAAAAAGACATTGTCTTCATTTTATTTTTAAGTTTCCTCTAGATTATTTACTTTTTATCTAAAATACACGTTTACATATCTAACATATTATTGTATTGCATGTTATTTACGTAATTTAGATGATCATATTAAGTCGGAGTTGAAAATGCCAGAAATTATATTTTTAGGTGCAAAGTGTCAATAAACTATATAATAGAGTGCAAAGTGTCAAAATATATACTTTTAAGGTGCAAAGTGCCTACAATATTCGAAAATAATTATTATACTCTTCAATCAATGAATTTTTTCTTCAAAACATACACTAGGGTGCAAAGTGCCAACTAAATTATATTTCCAGGGTGCAAAGTGCCAAAACTTTTAAGTTAGATGTAAAGTGTCAAAACCCTATAATTTCAGGGTGCAAAGTGCCAAAAACCCACTTTTTTCTGATAATTCAAAATGAAAATAGAGTATGCAAATATAGATGATTGAAGGTTGTTGGAGTGTGTAAACCTATACGCTTACGGATCCTCTGCTGTGCTCTTTCCTGAGGTATTTTAAATTTGAAAGGAAATCGTTTTCATAGCTAAAAGAAGAAGACAGTTAATTTTTCCGTTGACTTACAGGTTCATGATTTCAGTTTATGTATTATGAGATTGTAGCTTCTGAAAAATAATAAAGGCACTAAATTTTAGTATAGATAAAAATAATACAAATTTACTATATTATTTTCAATTAAATATACGAAATCAATTGAATTTTGTGAAAAAATGTGTACGTGAGTTTTAAGAGTTGGACTTGGTTGTTATTAGAGTTTTCTGTAAATTAATAATATGAAAATAAACTCGGATGAATTTTGAAAGTGGTATATATAATTAGAACACCACTTTGATTGAGTTTAGATTTTTTTTATATTAAGATATGATTTAGAACTGTATGGATATTAAATTTTGAGGGGAAAAATGATACAAGCCAAACAAATTTTTTTTTTTATGATATGAGTTTAATCATTGTCCTTTTATAGATTTTAAGTTTTTATTTTTTTAACTAGATTTTAAGTTTATTTAGTTTGAACACATAAGTCGAAATATGAGTTACGCAAAACATATACCCATACTTTACTGTAATGGGTTTGACCCGATTTAAACCACGAAAATTAGACCAAATTCGTTAGTATTTTGGGTCTTCAATTTATAATATTTCTATATATATTTTCTTGTCATATTTCATTGTTATAATTCTCATGTATTAATATATGTGATGTAGCAGGGGTCTAATCTGACCCTCCAGGTTGACACGATGATTTACATACAAAAAGTTCCTAAAAGTTTAACTCGCAGATCTCGACAGCCTTGTGATCTATAAAGATTACATAATCAACATAAATATAGAACAAATGTGCCTCCATAGCTAGTATCCTATCATTATTAACTTGTTTGGTTGTCAAGAAAGTGAGGGAAAATTGTAGGGAAATGAAAAGGAAAGGAAAGGAAAGGAAAATGAAAAGAAAGTCATTTTCCTCTACATGTTTAGTTGTCAGGAAAATTAGTTTCTTGCAGATGTTTGATAGTCAAGAAAATTTTGAAATATAATATTTTTGATAAATATTTTTGTTTGATTATGAATACTTTTAAAATTATAAAATATATTAAAAGTGATTGCAAAATAAAAGTTATCAAATTAATCCCTAGAAAATAAAAAGTACAAATCGAGTAATTGAATCAAATAAAAAGAGTTAGAATAATATATATATATATATATATATATATATATATATATATATATATATTAATTAGTAAAAAAATTAATTTTTCTTTGGTTGAGATTTATGTAAAAATTAGTTGATATTATCTTTTGTTATTTGTATTTTTTTATTTCAAGATAGGATTTACGTTTTCTTTGTTGATAAAATATTGTATGAATAATAATGTTTTCATTATTTTAACTATAATATATAGATTAATTTGACGATATTGTATATTTTTTAGCCACCGAATTTATATCAATTTTTAAAATTAACAAGGGGTTATCATCAATTTTTAAAGTTAACAAGGGGTTACTGATAATATTTTAGGTAAATGGGTGCTTTTGCGTTATTTTGTGGGGTATAATTGTTATAATGACTTGAGATGGTACTTTTTTACTAATAACAAATAAGCACAAAGGGGCTTTTGATAGAAAAAATCACAAATGGAGAATTATGATAGTTAGACAAAGTACAAGGGGAGTTTTGCAATTTACTAAATTATTCCCAGGATTTTCTCAGCATTTCCCCATCAAATTGGTGGGAAAATTTTTTCTTCACAAAATTTTCTAAAGTTGAAGGAAAATAAAAACTTCCTTTCCTGCTATCCAAACAACAATGAGAGAAAAAAAAAACTTCATTTCCCTCACTTTCCCGACAACCAAACAATACATATGGGGATACTTAGATAATCAAGTTAACAACTACCAATCATGCTTATTTTTTCCTAAAATCAGAGAATATATATTATCTCTAAACACACATTTAATCCTTTAACTTTCATCTGACCTATTTCAATTTTAGTCCTTCAACTTTTATTATATTATATTTTTTTAATCTTATACACAACATGTTTCAACTACAATTATCCATACCCTCAAAGGTACACAAAAAAAATAATAATCACCATATATTTTTCATATATTGACGCTTTATTACTGAAAAAATTATGTGATTAACATTCCTAAAATTATATTAATACAAGCTCAAAAAGTCCCGAATAACTAGGAGATTAAGAGTTACATCAACAATCTGTCTCCTCTTTTTTTTTTAAAAAAGGCCAAGGAAAAACCATGATTAAATTTTTGAACTTAAATTGCTTTTTCATAATAAACACTGAAAACCACTTTATTAAGAACGTTGATATATGATATTTTCTATGTTAGAGTTCAGAGAACAATAAAAAATTACATGATCGAAGCATTCAGTGTGTTAAAAATTATTTAGCTTGTAACCAAAATAAAAATAAAAATTATTTAGCTTATTGTAGAGTCTAGGTATGGGGATTCCAATGGTTCATCAACCTGAATTTGTATTTGGAAATACCCCCATAGGATTGATTCATACATAATTGCAAATATGGTTAGAGACCTTAAAAATCAATAAGATTATTATTGAAAATAATATTAAATGAATACATATTGATTGACAAATCAATCTAATTTGAATCTAAGTGTTTACATAGCTCCTTTAATTTTTAATTATAAAATCTAAGTACTGTATAACTGGAATAATGTTTGGAGCCTGGAGGCTTTCATCCATACTTATAGTGGGGAGTTTATGTGTCTATGCTGGTGTATTTAATCAATTGGAGTGTTGGATGCATGATAAGTGTGTATGAGATGATAATTTTTTATCCTCTTATGCATATGTATTTAGTATTCAATTCCTATGAATATAATCCACCGATATAGGATGAATGCAGTCCTTATAGTGGTTCTGTCTCTTCACTTTTGTATATTTTTTTTTTCCATCATTGCTACAAATTATTATTATTATTATGATGATGTGTAACCCTTTCAAGGCTATGGTGTGAATTTTAATCTTGTACACTTTGATGATTGGGGGGTATTTGTTCAATTTTCTTTTGTTTTTTTAATTCGAATAGAGATAGATTTGATAAATATGAAATACAATTGAAATAATCCACCCCCATATAAAACAACTGGATCGATCATGCCTAACTTATCGTCCTAAAACCTTTAAGTACAATTGGATCGGTCATGCCTAACTTAGTGGACCAGGCCCATGTTGAGTTAGCCCAGTATCTATCTTATGTTTTCCTTTGGCCCAATACTAACTAACATTTCCTGTAAAAAGGTTTTAGGGTTTGCTCAAATATTATTAAACCTAAAAATCATTTACTTCTTTCCTTTCTCCGCGAGTTTTTCCTTTGCTCCAGCCGACTATGGTTCACGTCAATTTCTACCGCAACTGTAAGATTCTATACACTAACACATTACTCTCTGTTTAATTCATGATTTCTCATTAATTTCGATGCAGATGGTAAAACTTTCAAGAAGCCTCGACGTCCTTACGAGAAGGAGCGTTTGGATGCTGAGCTGAGGCTCGTCGGCGAATACGGACTCCGATGTAAGAGGGAGCTATGGAGAGTACAATACGCATTGAGTCGGATCCGTAATGCTGCTAGAATGCTTCTCACACTTGACGAGAAGGATCCTCGTCGTATTTTCGAAGGTGAGGCACTTTTACGCAGGATGAATAGGCATGGACTTTTGGATGAAAGCCAGAACAAGCTTGATTACGTATTGGCTCTTACTGTTGAGAACTTTCTAGAACGTCGTTTACAGACTCTTGTGTTTAAAGCTGGTATGGCTAAGTCTATTCATCATGCCCGTGTGCTTATTAGGCAAAGGCACATCAGGTGTGTATTGTGTTACTGTTACTGTCGCTTATGAATTTTGGTTTTGTTATTAGTTTTGGACGGAAGTTTGTGTTGATTTGTTTCTTTTTAGTTGGAGTTATTGAGAAATCAGTGTTATATCTGGTGAATTATCTGTCATAATTTGCAATTTAGGGTTAACTTGGTTAACAATGAGGTATATAACTTGGTATATTTCAAGACTATGAAAGATAATTTTCATAGCTATCCGTTTTGAGTTCTTAGAATAGTTATGCTATTGGACCTTAGGATACTTCATGAAAGCAGTAATAAAAAAAATCTTAGCCTTGTTTTGAAGGAAAATTGCTAACATAGGTGTCAATTATTAAGTGGTAAACAAGTTATAATTATTGTTCATGATACTCGATTACAATTTGTTTTTTGTCATTGATGCCTATATGTTTCAAATGTGGAATTTGGAGTCTAATGATTTTGCCTTTTAATTTCGCACTTCATCAATCCCACATACAGATGGGAGCTGTTAAAAGTTAAGGAAGTACCTAAAGACTAGGAATATAATAAGTTTTATTGTGTAGATAATTTGGATTTTATGTAAGCATGACTCTTATAGGGGATGACCATCAAACATACTATTTCACTTAATCTTCTTATTTTTTTTCTTGGTTGTGCGTTACACAACATTCTTTTCTTGGCATGCTTGACTTGAGGTGAACTAATATGAAGTGCATAGAGAATCAAATATTAATTTGTCGCGTAAGTTACTTGGTTGAGTGTTTATATAATGGCATGTAAACCTTTTCTTACAGGGTTGGAAGACAAGTGGTGAATGTGCCATCCTTCATGGTTAGAGTTGACTCTCAGAAACATATTGACTTCTCCCTTACAAGCCCGTTTGGTGGTGGTCGTCCTGGAAGAGTAAAGCGAAAGAACCAGAAGTCTGCTTCAAAGAAAGCTGGTGGCGGTGATGAGGAAGATGATGAGGAATAAGCAATATAAACCGGAAGATGTAGTAGAATCCAACACTCCCCTCTGTTTACAAATGAATCTTCTTATTTGCAACTTCAATTTGTTTTCGCTATTTCTATCCCCATTTCTCTTTTTTTGGTGTGTAAGATGTTGAAATATAGTTTTTGGGTTAAGTTGCAATATCTGTGACAATGTTAAATTGTTCTTATACAATTCCTTCCGATATGTGACTGCATTTCTTTATTTATTTTTGCATGCTCGGAAATTCACATTATTTAGAGATGTTGAACAAGTGTAGCGATTAACTATTTAATTAATTTCAATCTTATAGACTAAATCTAATTTATTTTATTGGAAATGACTGTACAAGTTTGAAGGATTATTACTTTTTTGTGCTTATAAAGTGAATATGAAATGCATATCCATGAGAAGCTTCAGTTTTGAGGGTAAATTATATCCCAAGCTCAAAGTAATTATATGGATCAAACATCAAAATAAATTAATCAATCACAAAATAAGTACAATAAATTTGTATTGTTATTGAGTTCTTTTGATCAACTTAGATTTGCAAGGAATTTTGGAATTAAGTCACTTTGAAGGAGTGTATAGTGTTTCGAGTGTATTTTGGCTCACATGTTTTATAATATAAAGTATTTAAAATTTATAAAATATACCATTCTGCAAAATAATACCAAATCCCATGTCATTCAAAATAACCAAGAATAGATTTATGTTAAATTATATTTTTTTTTTCATTTTCAAATTGATTTTTTTAAACCGTAACTTGGTCCAATATTATTAGAAAAAAAATGGTTCAATAATTCACTCACAAGTTTCAGAAATTGTTTTTCCTAGATGCTCTAATGATGAACAAATTATAATTTCATGATATGTTATTTTTAGAACTATTTCTTGATTTGTTTCAGGGATTAAAAATTATAAGCATTTTTGATAACTTTTTTTTTTTTTATTGTATAATCAAATAAATATGCCGGAGTATATTTTCATTCTAGTTTACTCAAAACATAAGTTTTTCATATTTTGGCGGAAGCGTATACAAACTTTAACTCATTGCTACAATGCTTAAACTATAATTTAATCAAGTTATGAAATTGACACATAATTATCTTTGCACGTAACAATCTCTTATGAAAGTTTTGAAACCCCCTAAAATTCTGCAATTATTATTTCGTTATCCGTATAATTTTCATTATCCTTTTAGCGCCCAAAACGCATATTACTTGAAATTGATAAGCCAAATGGGCCTCTCCTTTTTTTTGCTTTTCTTTTTCTTCTTTGGTACAATTTTTCGCTTTGAACTAAAAATGCGGGTCATATTAGTCCACTCATTATACCACCATAACTAATTTTTCAATAAAACCCTACACACAGTTCGAGCGCAGAAAATAATAGAACCCGAGCCTAAAGCGCCCATCTTTTCTGAAGCTCGCCGGCGAGCTCGAGTCTTCAAATTTCAGCCGCTCCCACAATAGAATATGTCGGCCAAATGGCGGGCCTTACAACACCGCCACCGTTACACTTACAACGCCGTCGTTCTTCCGCCACATTTCAGTGAGGCATTAAATCAAACACCTTACGACTCCCAATTCTTCGTCGAGTTGAAGCACTTAATTTCACTCAACTCTACTTACGCTCAGTTGGAACACATTAAAAAACTCGCAGCAGCGTTTTATAATTTGTTATCAGACCCAATCTCCGATGAAAAGTCAGTATCTTGTGCGGTGAAGTTGTTCGTGGAAATACTTTTTCTAGAGAACTCGTTGCCTTTGCATAGAACGTTAGCTTCTGCGTTGGCAAAGTGTAAGAGCTTTCGGGGTCTGATCGAGGGTTGTTTTAGGGGGCTATGCGAGGAGTATGGTGGTGGGGAGAATTTGAAATATGGGAAAAAAAGATTCTGTGTTTCGAGAGCAGCGTTGTCGATGATGAGCACACCTAAATTAGGGTATTTAGTTGAAGTTGTTGAACAATGTGCGGTATTGGTGGGGTTGGATGTGGTTTTGGGGTTGCGTGGTGTTATTCACGAAACAAATGAATGGTCAAGGCCTTCTCCAATTGTTATGGAACAGTGCCAGGAGGCGCTTTCGTGCATGTATTACTTGCTTCAGCGCTTCCCAAAGAAGTTTCACGATGTGGGTGGCGAGCAAGATGGATTGAGTTCGAATAATGTGGATGTCCTGGAGATGGCTTTTATGACAGTTTTGAGCATTTTGAAGTCGCAGACATTTTCGAGGGACTGCTTTGTGGCAGCTAGCGTGAGTTTGTGTGCGGCGTTTCAAGTGTGTTTGAGTCCGGACAAACTTGGTCTGTTCATTATGCAGGGTATTTTTCATCAGAATGACATTTGTGATTGTAAGTTTGGACTTGATGATGTGGTAGGAGAAATTCCATATAGGGGTGATTTGGTTAATGAAATTCGTAATTTTTCTGCACTGAGTAGACTTTGCTTGATTAGGGGTATACTGACTGCAGTTTCAAGAACTGTTCTCGACACTCATTTTGTTCTGTCAAATGATGGTTTGAACCTCACTGGCTATGGATGTTCAGTCAAGACGATATTATATGATGCAATTTTGCCTGAGTTGTGTAACTACGCTGAAAATCCTGTTGATGGTCATTCTAATTTTCATACACTAACTGTGATCCAAATATGCTTGCAGCAGATAAAAACATTACTGCATGGTGATGACTCTAGTACCACAGATAATTATGATCCAATTCCAGAGGACATGGGGGCAAGGATATTAAAGATTGTGTGGAATAATTTGGAAGATCCTTTAAGTCAAACAGTTAAACAAGTTCATCTTATCTTTGATCTCTATTTGGATATCCAGTCTAGCCTTCAATGGGCAAATGGTAGTGAAAACATCAAGTTGTTCTTGAGGAAGATCGCTTCTGATCTCCTTCATCTGGGACCGCGTTGCAAGGGAAGATATGTTCCTTTAGCCTCCCTTACCAGGAGATTGGGGGCTAAAACTATGCTAGAGATGAATCCAGATTTGCTATTTGAATCAACCAAGGCATACATTGATGATGATGTGTGCTGTGCAGTTACAACATTCCTCAAGTGTTTCCTTGAGCGCTTGCGAGATGAGTGTTGGAGTAGTGACGGCGCTGACAGTGGATTTACGAGATACAGAGGTCATTGTTTGCAACCATTTCTGCTTGGACTTGCTTCTGGACTGTCTAAGCTGCGCTCTAACTTGAATACTTATGCATTACCTGTTTTACTTGAGCTGGATGTAGACAGTATCTTTTCAATGCTTGTGTTAATTGGGATTGGGCTGGGAGATGAGGGCTCTTTAGTTAATGATGCTGAAATCAGTTGTTCAGATATGGCTCTCGGAATTGAACAACAAATTGCTGTTTTGGTATCATTACTCAAGGTTTCTCGCATACTTGCATTGATGGAAGGAGACATCGATTGGTATGAAACTTCATCATTATCTGCTGAAGATGCAATGCTGGATGTTGATAATAATAGTCTAATTTGTATTGTTCGTATAAAGGGTATGGATGTTAAAGTCCCAGTCAACTGGCTCATATTAGCTTTGACCCACGTAGATGAGTCACTTCGCATGGATGCTGCAGAAACACTGTTCCTAAATCCGAAGACAGCTAGCCTGCCTTCTTCTTTGGAACTTAGTCTGATGAGAAGAGCAGTACCCCTGAACATGAGATGTTGTTCTACTGCTTTCCAAATGAAATGGAACAGCTTGTTCAGAAAGTTCTTTTCTCGGGTCCGAACAGCATTGGAGAGACAACTTAAGCAGGGAAAATGGAAGCCTCTTGTTTCTGGAGATGCTGATGTAAGTTTACATACAGGAGAAGAAACAACTATAAAACACAGGGCAGAGGATCTCTTTGATTTTACAAAGTGGTTGAGTTGTTTCTTATTTTTTTCCTGCTATCCTTCTGCTCCATATGAGAGAAAGACAATGGCTATGGAACTCATCTTGATAATGTTAAACGTCTGGCCTGTGGCACTTACTTGTCTCGGAAATCAGGACGTTGAAAGCAATTTATATCCTTACAGTAAAGGTTTTACTTTACCTAATTCAACCTTGCTGCTAGTTGGATCAATTGTTGATAGTTGGGATCGGCTGAGAGAGAGTTCTTTTCATATTTTACGGTATTTTCCAACCCCACTTCCAGGCATTTCTAGTCCTGACTTGGTCCAGGAGGCCATTATATGGGCTAAAAAGCTAATCTGCAGCCCACGTGTCCGGGAAAGTGATGCTGGAGCTCTGACTCTGCGTCTTCTTTTTAGGAAATATGTCTTGGAGCTAAGCTGGATTGTTAAACCATCTTGTAATGCTGTCTCTTTTGGTCCAGAATCTGAACTGCCAAATGGGGATTATCAAAATGGCATGTCCAGCTCTCCTGTGGTGATCTATGTGATGTCACTTATTGATTGGTTGCTTTTTACAGTGGAGGATGCTGAAAAGAATCTTTCAGAAGCATGCAAGAATAGTTTTGTCCACGGTATATTGCTCACTCTTCGATACACATTTGAGGAACTCGATTCAAATTCTAATGTGTTTTCGCAAAGCAAAGCCGATATGAAACATGTATTTGAAAGGCTCTTGGACTTGATCAAGCGAATAACTTCCTTGGCCCTTTGGGTGGTCTCAGCAGATGCATGGTACTTGCCAGATGATATGGAAGAAATAATGGATGATGACGCATTCCTACTGGAGATTCCGAATGTGGTTGATGCATCTGAAGCCAAGCCAGTGGTTGAGGTGAAAACTTCAAAATTTGAGCAGGAGGTCAGGCCCTCCGAACAGATTGTTATGGTTGGTTGCTGGCTTGCAATGAAAGAGGTAAGTTCGACCTTATACTTTCAAAATCTGTTGCCTATTATTCTTTTAATTCATAATTGAACAATGCACACAAGATGCTCAGAGAGGGACAAGGGACAATGACATTGATTCCATGTAAGATTAAATCAATCTCAAATTTTTGCATTAAGTTGTCTTCATTTCTTTTCCAGGTTAGCCTTCTTTTGGGAACAATAATTAGAAAAGTTCCTTTGCCTACTCCGGAAGAAATTGAGGAACCACATAGTGATATTGTTGGTGAATCCATTCTGGCATCTGATGCGATGCTTGATCTGAAACAACTTGAGACAATTGGTGACCATTTCCTAGAAGTCCTTCTCAAAATGAAACACAACGGTGCAATTGATAAGACAAGGGCTGGGTTTACTGCACTATGCAATCGTTTGCTTTGTTCAAATGATCCAAGGTATTACTTAACCATTTCCTAGAATTCCTCTCATTTAGCTGTTACTGATAGTTTCACTTCCAAATCAAAAGGTTGTAAAATTTGCACTACACATGTAGTTAACTAGCTTAATTGTTGAATGCAATGTTTGGTGTTTTTTATAGGATCATATTCCTCTTATTAAAACTATCTTTTGTCTTCTTTGCAATGCAACAATTACTACAGAAATAGGAAAAAGTGAGTTTTTGATCTCTGAGGTAATTGTTGCATAATTTTAGAAGTTCAGACCCTATAAGCTTTCATGAGTTATTGAATTTTTTGTACAAGTATTATGATCCTGATCGTGACATGAAAATTTGAATTGTAAATATGGGTTAGTTGAGTCTATGTGCTCATACTGCTTTTAATATTCAGGCTTTGTAAACTAACGGAGTCCTGGATGGAGCAACTAATGGAAAGAACTATTGCCAAGGGACAGACGGTGGATGACTTGTTAAGAAGAAGTGCAGGCATACCTGCTGCATTTATTGCCTTTTTCCTCTCAGAACCTGAGGGAACACCAAAGAGGCTACTACCAAGGGCTTTACGATGGTTAATAGATATAGTCACAAAATCTTTTACTTATCAACCTAAAGGAAAGAGCTCCAATAGCCAAAGAACTGATTGCACTCAGCCTCCTCCTGAGATGAATGACAACAAAGAAATCTCAAAGATTCGAGATGAGGGTGTTGTTCCCACTGTACATGCATTCAATGTTCTGAGGGCAGCCTTTAATGATACAAATCTAGCGACTGATACTTCAGGTTTTTCTGCTGAGGCATTGATAATATCAATACAATCTTTCTCTTCTTCACACTGGGAGGTCCGGAATAGTGCGTGTCTTGCATATACTGCTTTAGTGCGTCGCATGGTTGGATTTCTTAATGTGCAGAAAAGGGAATCTGCAAGGCGAGCTCTAACTGGGCTTGAATTTTTCCACAGGTGTGCTTCTGTCTATCACATTAGTTAATTTTCTACATGGTTCAAGGTATGTAAATATACCAAATGGCTGCACTAGGGTACTCTTGTTTTAGTTTCGACCTCCTACCTGAATCTAGTTCTTTATATTTGTATGTGACAATTTTGTCTCAGATTTCAGAAATACTTTCATGATGCTTTCGTTGCAATTTTGGAATGGGAAATTTGTGATAAAACTGTTGTTTCAAAATTTAAATAGATTTTATTGAATCTTAGGTTATCTAGAACCTATAAAAACACAAGTCCCTCATTTTTGTATTTTTCATTAGGAGGGAAAAAGCGATGATATATTACATGCTTGACATTCATCAGCTTGTTCGAGATGATGATAACCTTAATAAATTGATACAGTAGGTGGACAGTTTATGAAATATTATCTTCCTTTTTAGCCTACTTGTCCAGATGCAAAACATTATAATATTATTTCCCCTTTTAAAATCTTAATTGTTGATTTATTAACTCATAATGTTTTTTCTCGGTTAAAGGTACCCTGCACTGCACTCATTCTTATTGAATGAACTGAAAGTGGCAACTGAGTTACTTTCACATTCTTCAGCACAACAGTTAGGATCCAACGTGGAAAATGCTGTACATCCAAGTTTGTGTCCAATGCTGATAATTTTGGCTAGGCTTAAACCTTCACCAATTTCAAGTGCAAGTGGAGATGCTTTGGACCCTTTCCTTTTCATGCCATTCATCAGGAGGTGCTCAGTCCAAAGCAATTTTCAAATTCGTTTACTTGCGTCAAGAGCTTTAACAGGCCTAGTATCCAATGAGAAACTGCAAGTTGTCTTGCTCAATATTGCCTCGGAGTTACCTTGTGAGAAAAGCACTCCTGATTCATCCAGTGGTTTGGACTCGACTAAGGGGACCTCCTTTACTTTCAATTCGATACATGGAATGCTATTACAGCTAAACTCTCTTGTTGATAATAATTGTAGAGACCTAGCTGATTCCTCTAAAAAGGATACGATTCTCCACGAACTGATTCAAACTTTAAGACCACGTTTATGGATTGGAAGACCAGTACGGTGCCCCTGCCCCATCTTGAATGGCTGCATAATAAAGGTGCTTGACAACATGCTCAGTATCGCAAGGATATGTGAAGCAAGCAAAAGTGCTGGTGTCATTTTGAAACTCCTCTGGGAGTTGTCTTCAGAATGCTTAGACATAGAACCAGCTGATGGCCCATCTTATTTTGATCCTACTATTCAAGAACTCCGCAAGCAAGCTGCAACTTCCTATTTTAATTGTGTTTTTCAAACATCTAAAGATACAGGTGAAGATGATCTTCTGATGCGAAGAAATCTCCTTTCACATGCTTCTAATTCGTTAAAAGTAGCTGGAATGGAAGTAGCCTTTTTCAGTTTCCAGGAGAGATTGATTTGCTCCTTGTCAGATCCGTCGTATGAAGTACGAATTGCAACATTAAAGTGGCTTTTCTTGTTCTTGAAATCAAGGGAGTTATCAGGCAATAATTGCAGCGATCAATTCCACTGTGAGGCTATGAAAATGATCTTGACTAATATGAATATTCAAGATACTGTTTTGAAGCTTTTGGTTTTAGAGAAGCATCATAAATGCATGCATTACCTTATGAAGATTCTTTACACTTGGAACTTGCTGGAATCTCAAGATGAAAACAAGCAATGTGTGGAACCAAGATATGTTTATAATATGGACTACCATTCAGTATTCCAGTTATGGGACAAGTTGGTTTCCCTGTTCAAGATCACAAGGCATGCAAAGACGCGGCAATCACTCATCTGCTGCATGGGAGTATGCATAAAGCGAATTTCCAACTTATGTATGAGCTTTATTTCTTCTGGTATCAAGACAGCCGAGTTCATCCAAACTAATCCAATTAAAAAGTTTTCTAATTTTTACAGTTGTGTAAATTATTTCGTGGATCTCATAGAACAAAATAGTGATGCATCAGAGCCTGTAAATATGCGGAAGGCTGCTGCTGAATCAATGATATCTTCTGGTTTGCTGGCTCATGCTGAGGTTGTTGGTTCTTTAATCGACAGCTACCAAACTTCTAAGAATAATCTATTCTCTGATATTAAACCAGAGGAAGCTGTCAAAATGTATGCTCGTAAGATACTAGACCTGTGGTTAATATGCATAAAGCTTCTGGAGGATGAAGATGTTAAGGTCAGAAAGAGGCTTGCTTTGGATGTCCAAAAGTATCTTACATCCAGTAAACCGAGGAAAAATATCCCAGATGGTGTAGCGTGCAACCAAGTTGAGAAAGTGATCGAATTATGTTTTGACCATCTATCAACAATCTTTGGTCACTGGCTTGAATATTTGGATTATATTTGCTGTTGGGTTCTAAATGCTGCAAACCATGCAAATTACATTGTATCAGGAGGAGACCTTGTGAGACATGTTTTTGACAAGGAAATTGATAACCATCATGAAGAGAAGCTGTTAATTTGTCAGATTTGTTGTTTGCATTTGGAAGATATTCCGATTTCGAAATCTCCTGAGGCTAGGGATCTTTTGCGTAAATGGAGAAGCAGATTTTGCCAGCAGTTGATAGCATTTGCTGACGACCATATAGCGAAAAGGGGAAGTGCCGATTGGATTGGTGGAGTTGGTAATCACAAGGATGCATTTTTGCCGGTCTATGCAAATTTGCTGGTATTTTATGCCTTGTCGAAATGCATCTTAGGAGGAGAAACCGAGGAGAATGGCATGTGCATGGTTTCTGAAATATCTGCATTAGGAGATGCAATTAATCCATTTCTTGGCAATCCTCTGATATGCAACCTCTATATGATGGTTGTGAAATCCCATGAGAAATATTTGGGAGGAAGTGCTGACAAATTGACACAAATGTGGAGAGTTTTAAATGATTCAACTTGGGATGAATTCAACCCTTATTTTTTACTTATGTGAAAGCCATTATTGTTGTAACATTATATAAATTAAATACCTACTTCTGGGGATATTGGGGTGAAAATTTCCATGAGAAAGAGGCCTGCACAATTTTGGTTATTCATTTTTAGATTCAGATAAAAAAAATTATTTTTGTTTTGTATTTTCATGTGAGTATATCATTGATGAGGAATCCCGTCTGGGTTAGGATTCACAACCCATGTACATGTGCAAGTGGACATTGGAGCGATGTAGAAAGTATCCCGAGGCCTATGGCCAATCAATCGAATCGAATCTCTAAGGTGTAGCTCGTTGAGAAGCATGAGGGGCATGTCATAATTCAGACGTATAAATCTTAAGATCCAATGACAAAAAGAACGAGGGTTATATTCGCACCATAGCTCGTTATAATAGAAATTACTCTACTGGAATTGTATGAATATTACAACACTGCACTCTCTCTCTATTAAGGAATAATAGTGCACTAATTGCCAAGGGGTCAAACTCTAATTTTACATGCAAGGAATTGTATATTGTAAGAAACCTTCGCAATCAATCAGTGTGTTCCAACCTAATCATTCTCATTACTCTCCCAATACGCTTCGTTTAATCTGTCCCTGAAAACCGATTTAAGCATTAGAAGGTCTGAATAACCCAACTTTCTCAAGAGATATCCAAACAGATCATATAATCATCATTTTTTATGCTAGCACACGTATAGTAACCCATTACTAAAGTTCTCTCTATTCCTTGACCCTTCCTGGTTTTCTTCTTTCCACTGTCTAATTCAGTAGTAAGAAAGGAATGTATACCAGTGGCTAGTTACCAGTTCTTCATTTGTAATTTTATCTTATGATTTACATGTTCAGACCGTATATATCTTGAATTATAGTCTTCGAATTGTGGTCCTGATTAGTACATGTTAGGATTAGACCATACTGGTTGTCCAAGGCATTCAAAATCAATCCAATTCTACCGCGTGGAGAAAACCAGGATTCAATGCAAAGTTTGCTAATACTATTTTTCTCTTTCCTCTTTTTTGATAAATACAGGGACCAAGGCAAAACCACAAAAAAGGTTCATGTTTTTAACTACTAGAATTCTTAACATATCATATAACAAGACCAAGGCAATAGCATAAAGAAGGTAACTATTATGTGCATTGGTGTGGTTGATTGGTCCTCAGCATCAATTTTCTATGTATGCTTTCAGTATTGGCTTAGATATAGGCCCTGAAGCTTTCTCGAGAACAACAATCAGCTCTCATCCTCCTCACTGCCTTCTTCTTCATCCTCGTCTTCCTCTCCCTAAATAAAGACAAAGCAGAGTTATAAACAACAATACATATATGTATAATGACATTCAAACCCAAATCTTGAACGCGGTCAAAGGCAATTGATATGCAAATTGCAACCTAATTCATAAACAAGCTAAATATGATATAACATTTAGATATAAAAGAAAAGAAGGGTGCAGAATTCGGTTTCCTTATGAACAACGCACAATGTAAACTAACAAAAAGGAGAATACAATGGAGGCAAAGACTGTAGTAAACCTAGATGAACAAATTTCAGATTAAGAAGACGAGAAAATTTAAAGTTTAGTTTCATTAAATGGTTGACTAAAGAGTATTGTCATAGTAGTTAATAGCGCAAACAGGGCGCTTTGCAGCGTGGCGCAAGCGCCTGCACTATAATTGTCTAATGCGCATTTTGTGTGCTATTGGCCCTACAGCGGGCGCTATGTGCATTATAACACGCACTATTTGGGTCAACAATGTTGTTAGAGAATATTGTGTTATGTTAATATTATGATTGTTTAGGTAATTAAGATCCAAATAAGGGTGAAGAATTATTGTGTGATATTCTTTCCTTATAAGGAGAAGTTTATTCACTATAAATAACCCTTAGGTTTATGATGTAAGATATACCATCAAACACATTGATTATTAATGAGAATTAAATCTTCCCCCAACTTTGTCTTTCTTTACAAATGTTAATAAAATCCAAGAACCAAACATAGCCTCAGTCATCAAGAAATTTGGAGATTTTCATGCAGTGTAACTTTGAAAAGATCGGAGAATTTATTACCTCGTCATCCTCAGTTGCTTCATCATCATCATCCTCAGTGTCTTCTTCATCTTCCCTGGTCTCTTCTTCATCATCTCCCTACACTCAATTGCTCAGCTTAGCTAAGAAATGTGAAAAACGGCTATAAATGTACACTCAAATAGTAGGGAAAACAGAACAAAGCTTTACATTGTTCAGATATTTGATTGGATTGGGCCATAAATCTTCCTTTATCAACTCTGCAGTCTGCAATTTGGAAGTGGCAAGTCAATCATTGGTAAAGTATATAAAGCAACATTGGACTCATTAATAATGAAAAAGCAATAACATTTTTCTCAATTGCAATAATAAAATCGTGTTTCAATTCTAATAATACATAAATGAGACATTCAATGAGGTTATAGGAGTCTTTACCACATCCTCCTCGATCTCCACCGGCTCTTCTTGCTTAGGGTTGCTGAACCAACTAAAGAAGCTGTATTCATCAAAGCAATCTCCGTGTTTCAGAGAGAATATTATACATCCAAGCTACACCTTTTTAATTTTATCAAGAATAATTATGGCAATGGGAAAAATAACGAGAAGTACCTCTCCTTAGATAGAGGCCGTTTGTTTCCTTTTTTCCCGTTGTTACTGACATCAGAAACAGGACCCTGCACATATAGAGGTTGCAATACTTCAAAAATTTAATACAACACAACAAATGAAGGGGGAGTGGATCTGGTGATTGCGTGTATAAAGGAATATAGGTGTGATCATTACCATGCCATCCTTCCATATGATGGCTGTACCACTTGCACTTAGAGTTCCTTCATCGAAGAACTTAATGGTCTTTGTAAGCTTCGTATTTTCAAAAAATGGGTTGGGTTGGAAATTCTGGAAGCTCACACAAAAGACAGTAAGTATCACTATCTGAACTATTAGATAGAGAACAACAGTTTATCTAAATTCCCCCCTATAATTTGGGGAGAGGTGTAAACATATTTTGAACCAGAAAAAGAGTTTGGAAGAATTACGAAAGTGATGCAATAACCCGATTTGAGGTCTTGAAAGTCTTCCACATCAAGAGAATCCAAGTACTTGAATATCTGGATCAAGAAAAAGAGAAAGTAACGAGATCATAGTCCAATGCATCAAACGCTCGATATAGCAGATCACATACGTTTTTATTAACATTGATAGCGCGCGTTACAACGCACATAGTGTGCGCCATAGTGCAAATACCACACAAAGTGCGTATTAAATGGCAGACTATAGCGTAGGGCTTGTGCTTTCTTCTTCTAACATCGATAAAAAGTAAAAACATGATATTTTCCAAAAGAAATCATAAATATTTATAGTGCAGGGCTTTGGCCTTTAGTGAAACTAAACTATGAAGTTTCTCATCTTCTATATTCTAAGACGACTTAATCTTATTTTGTGTCATACCTTTTGATCTTCCTCAGTAAGCATATCTCCAAGGATGGGATGGCTCAAGAACTGTAACAAAAATTGATAGCATTAGCAACAGGGAAATCAGGATTAATTCAAATTAAAATGAAATTAAGCAGTAAATTCAATTATCACTAGAATATTGAAGTGTTTGTTTACTCACAGCAGTCGCCCAAAAACCCGGAATAGAACTGATGATCTTATTTCTTCTGACATAAACAGGCTTTCTCGACTCATTGTATTTCTGCTCAATTTCCAACACCTTCTTATTGGCTTCTTCGTTGACCTACATAATGGGGATAAAAAATTAATATTCGATGTTCAAAGAATTAGGTACATTAATAACTCAGATACTAAAAGGTTGCAGAATTGAATTCTCACTGTCATGCATGTCGAATCGTAAAAAAACATTTTCTTCTATTTAAACATCTATGGTTGCATTATTTCAAGTTAGAATCTATTTATATCTAATGCTTTGTGGCAATAGATTAACATTTAAAAAACGTGTAATGTGGCTTTTTCGGTGATGGTAAAATATTTAAAACGGCACAATGAAAAGATTTCTGAGTAGTATGTTAACCAAATTGAAGCTAGGCAATTTGGATTATTCAAATTCATAAACAGTTCGGCATTTAATAAAATCTCTGACACTACCATCAGGCCATGAGGCTTAGCATGCACAAAGTTTGAGCCAAAATAGGATGAAAAGACAACATAGAGGATTTGAAAGAGATAGCTTTCAGTGAAAATTAAACAAAATTTTAAATCCCTTTCTTCTTCTAACATCCAGCAACAACATGATCTTTTCAATCCCCCAAAAGAAATCATAAATATTTTTAAATTTCACTTTCTTAACCCAACCTAAATTGTATGCTCAAGCACACCTCACTTCTTGATGCCACTCCCACATTTTACATTAATGAATATCAATGCAGTTCAATCCACCTATATTAGTACACAACATCAGAAACAAGAACAATTCACACAAAAAGAACTTTTATAAAGCAAGAAACAATTTTTAGCACATAAAAGCTTCAAAAAACGTAATCCCACTAAATGAAAATGAAAATCAAACCACGCAACAAAAAAAGAATAAAAAAATAAAACACCTAAACGGTGTAAAGAAACAAAACAAGTCACTAAGAAAGGTGTAACCTTTTCAATTTCTTCTTGAACTTCTTGAAGCTTTTCAACGGCAACAAGCAACTCATCACGCTCAAACTGATCGCCGCCGTCCTCCGCCGCAGCAGTTCTGGGCTTCTTCGCTCTTTCCGCCACCATTTTTCGTTAAACCCTAGTAAGCGTTTGGTAAACCTTTTTTGTACTCACATAAATATATGGCGGTGCGTGTAGTGTTTGTGTTGGGGGGTGTCAATGGGGGTGGAAGGCTCAAGGTGTAGAGAATTTTGAACTGTCTATTCTGCGTTTGGACAGAGTGTCAGAATTCCTATGTATTGTAGCCAATGGGAGGACAGTTTTTCATACTGATGTGTCCCGGGTTGAAATTGGTTCTTTCTTGCCTCGGTGTCCTTGCTTTAACCGACCCGTTTGAAATAGTCAAGTCGAATTAAATGAAGTTGAATATAATCTACTAAAGTGTTTACCATTTAATATTATATGATTTTTAATCAAGAATATCTATTAATATTAATTTCGTAACTTTAGCACATGTTTTTTAAAACTAGTTAATTATTTATATTTGGATGATCGGGTATAAACCAAATTTCGATTAAATAAGTTCTATTATCCAATTTTACAATTAATGGATTCTAAAGTTGTTCATGAGATGTGCTTTAAAGGCTCTAATTCAATTCTTAGATAACTTTTTATTGTTACAAATAAGAGATATTGAGTTTGATTCTCACTAATGTTAGTTTTTTTTCCCTCTCAATTTTGGTGATTGATTTTATTTATAATTTAATTATAATTCAATAGATTTTTTTTTATAATTTATCATAATTTCATTACTAAACAAAACAAATTACAAATACATTATAGTGGCCACAAGGTCTAAAAAGAAAATGAACAATGAAGATCCAATCAAATTCGGGAAAACAAAACAAACAAAAGAGAAGGAAAAAGTGAAAAAAATGAGTAATTGCACATCTCTGTGCAACGGAATGATTCCCAGACGGAGTGAAAATCGGTGCCAAATCTTCGGACTGATCCCAAGAGGAAACCTGGAATAATAATTAAGTGCTAAAACCAAGACCAAACTCCCAAAATTGATCTTCTCTTCAAAGAACACAAACTTTAAAAATCATTGTGAATCACCACAAATGCAACTGCAAAAACAAACAAAAGACAAACACAAAGCTACAAGCATAAATAACGCATAATAACGAAGATCCGAAGGCTTTTGAGGCATGTCAGAGGAAGGAGACCGAGCCGGATCTGGTGGTGGTAGAGGAGGCGAATATGACGATGGTGGCGGATCTGCGGATCTGGCGGTGTCGACGAATCTGGTGGTTTTGAGGGCAAATCTGGAGGCAATTTTTGGGGCAAATATGGAGGAGGAAGTAAAACGGACATGAGTCCAAACCCCCAGTTCACGGGTAACAATGTCGTTTTGGGGTGGAAACAATTGCAACAGCTTCTTATTTGGAACAAACCAAGTGTGGGAGAAGGGGATATGGAGGAAAAAACCATGGAGCTTTCCATCTTAGGGAGATGGAGAGAATCCGAGAAGAAAGGAGACAAAAAATGTCTGGAAAAAGGCTGAACAAACCTAAGCGGCGGCCAGCGGAGGTGAAAACCCTAAGAAGGGTTTATTTCACAATATGTTTCCGATAGATTTTCATTTAGTGGTATTGATGAAATAATCATTTTTCTAAAAAAATTTGATACTGGTTCATATTTCAAAATCCAATAAATTCTAGATTTATAAAAATCATTAATTTGACAAAATTACATACTTTTAAAGTATAACATCATAATTTAAATTATTGTACCACTTTGGTACATATCGCATTTCTCTTGTCGACACACTTATGATAATATTTATCCATATTTTAATTAGCTTGAACCATTTAATGTAGACATTTGTCAATTTACACACATGCGAGACTGCGACATTAAAACGATATAATATGGTTGATAATCTTTTGCTAACGTGGAGTTAATTTTTATTTTTATTCTGGGATCGTAGAGTTAATTTCTTTGTAGAAAGATTATAGATTTTTGAAATATCAAGTAATATTGTATGTTTCTAGGCAAAATATTTTATATTTCACTTTGGTTTCACATTTTAATGTCACATAATGAATCCACCGTATAAACCAAAATGTGAAACCAAAGTAAGATAAAATATATTTTGGTATATTAAACTGCTTCTATTTGATAATTCATAAAAAAAAAAAAAAAACTCCTTTAATTTTATTTCACATAAGTAAAGAACACAGGCTGATGAACAACCTATGTATGCACACACAGCTGCATACAATAGCAAAGCATGATACAAAGTTTAACTAAAGACACAATAACAGAAAATTAAGGCGATGCTCTGTATATACCCAAAGCTTCATCTTAATTTATTTCTTCATTTCATCCAAAACCAGATCACTCAAGAAATCCTGCACCAAATATAGAAAAAAATGTAAAAAACCAATTCAATACAAAGTCAAAAAGGGATATAAATATATATGTATGAAGTTTAATTATGTGGTTGCATATGCAGAGTAGAATACATACTGGCTGCATTCCATGTTAGGAGAAAAGGTGTAGCCCATGGAAATGCCACATTTTCCAGGGAGGCTGGCGACATTGCCGGATTGTAGATTGTAGCTGGAGGCCGCGGACTTGAGGCAGTTACACACGTCTTGCCTGTCCTGTTGGGAGCGAACACTGCCCGACACGCTCTGGACTCCGCTGCAGCATCCTCCCCCTGGTTCCCCGCTGCTACCCGTCAGGTACGGAACACATGGCGTCAGGGAGCTCTGCACCTCACCACAAGAAATGGCATTTCCTTGCTTCTCCGCCAGAGCAACCACCGCCACAACTGCCACGAAAATCACTGCAACTCCCTTCATCCTTTTTTTTTTGTTTTGATATATAATTAATATTTCGAAATCAGTACTAGCTCTAGAAATTTAGTGTTGATATTTGTGAGTGTAATGTTTGAAGAACGAATTACATTTTAATAGTAGTGATAGGGGTGAACGTGTACAACTACAAGGGAATCATGACATTAGGCGTGGTTAAAGATTTTGGCCTTTTTAACTTGAATTTGTAATGTCATTTAGTTAGAATTAATTAGGGGTGATCAGGAATACTGGTTTTAGGTAGCAGATGGGAGAATTGATTGATAAACGGACAGTTCCTACCTACGTACGATGATGTAGTATTCTTCCGTCATGAAGAGGATCGGTGTAGCGGTGTAATTTTTGTCTAATCGAACCCAAAATATTTACACAACTGCAATTTACATATTTTGTGATTGTATATAATATTATCAAGAAATGGTTAATTAATCTCATGACAAACGCAATACAATTAACTTGTTATTGGATTAAATTTGTCAAACTAGTTTAGTTTAGAATTATCTCCAAAGTAAACAACGACACTTAATTAGTAAGTATTATATATGTACCCAATAAACTGATTCTCAAACTCACTCAAGCTAGATCAATTATGCAATATATATGTGCTTGATATTCAATTATGTAATATTTTTTACTATTATTTTAATAGAATAATGAATCACACGAATCATTAATTTTACGGGATAATAATTATATTTACTCGCCTAAATTTTGGTGAAAATATAGGTATATCCATAAGACCAATTAATCTCCAAGGGAATCTCTATATCTCAAATTATAAGAAAATTTATAGGAATTGTATAAAAAATGTACGGGTCTTTAAAATATAAGACTACTAAAATTTTATAAGTTTGGACTCTCATGTTGAGAATCCAAAGTGAAACTTTTATATTTAAAATATAAAATCTCAAGATATGTAAAGAGAGAATTGTACTTGTGGTATCAAATTTTATATCGATTCTTATTTTGATACCATAAAAATTCAGGCCGACACATTTGGTATCATAATATAACAAATTCATTCATATTTGATACCGTCATTAAAAGATCAACGTTTTAGTGGTGACGTGGCAATTAAGTCTTATTGTAAAATTGATGTCATAACTTATGTTGACTGACAATTCTAACCCAAAATATTTCAGGTTGGCAAAATAACTCCACATCTTCAAATTTAATGACAGTTTAGTCCATATTGGTGCTCAATTTCATAATTGGCTCGAATAAGACACATGCAGACCAATTTGGAGGGTTTTACTTATTATATTTACTTATCTATTAAACTAATTTTTTTTATTAACAATATTAATAAATTAAATAATAAAAAGCATATATTTTTTAAAATCTAAAATTTATTTAATAGTATTAATATATTTAATATTTATTAAAATAATAAATATATATATTATTAATAAATAATTATAATTTTTTTTAATAAAAAACCCAAAACCGATCCCGTCTCCACCCACCCCCACACCCACCAAGGATTAGTCGACGGTGGCCTGGATCCCATCCCCACCCACCCCCACACCCACCAAGGATTAGCCGACGGTGGCCTGGGATCGGAGAACCCAGGCGACATTGGTCTGGGTTCTGTCGGAAAATGCAATCTTTTTCGGAGAAATTTCTTTATCTCACATTCGTCTCATACATATGAATCAACTGAGAAATGCACATGACACGCATGCCGATTGTCACATAATGTGATACCTAACAAACGATAAAAGATGTTTCGTCTTACGATACTATAAAGTATGATACTCCTATAATTGAACTTGTTGTACCACCTTGCTATCGCATTTATCCCAATTTCAATTTAATTTAATTTGTTTTTTTTTTTTAGAAATTTTCAAATTTGGTAGAACCAATTAATACGGTCGATAATTTTTTGCCAATTATATATGTGGAGTTTCTCTATAATGATGAGTTAATTTTTAATGTTTCATCAATATTAATTGTAGATTTTGAGACAATATTATAATTTAAAAAACACACGATATATAAAACTCCCTTTATTTCACATAACAACTGACATGCACACACATACTGCTACATACATACAATAATAAACTAAAATGACGATAACACAGAATTAAGGCGCCTGCTCTGATCGATCGACTCAAAGCTTCGTCTCAGTTTATTTATTCCTTTCATTCAAACCCAGATCATTCAAGAAATCCTGCACCAAACACAAATAACATCAGAGAAATTAATAATTATTGCAAGAATTAATTAAGTATCATGCATGCATGTCTTCATTGGTTGAGGCCCTGTTTAATTTATATATATTAATTACTAATTGATATGTTGTATATATGTGCATGGATGGGTGACTTACTGGCTACAATCGACGTCAGGAGAAATGCTGAAGCCGCCGGTGGAAACTCCACATTTTCCGGGGAGGCTAGCGGCATTGCCGGCCTGGAGATTGAAGCTGCCGGAGGCGGACTTGAGGCAGTTGCACACAGTTTGCCTGTCCTGTTGGGATTGAGCACTTCCAGCCACGCTCTGGACGCCGCTGCAACATGCTCCCCCCGGTTCACCACCGCTTGTCAGATAGGTAAGACATGGTGCCAGAGAACCCTGCACATCCCCGCAAGAAACTGCATTTCCTGGCGTCGCCGCGAGAGCAACTGCAGCCAAAACCACCACGAAAACCACTGCAACTCCCTTCATTTTTTGGAAATTAGCTAGCTAGAACTGATTGATATTGCTTTAGAAATATATATATAATACTTAATTGTTGATTGATTGTGATTTGTGAGTGTAATGTCCGAAGAATGAATGGTAATTTATACTAGTAAAGGGGTGATTGTGTACAAAAGAAATGACATCAGGGGTGGTTGAAGGGCTTGGCTTTTACAACTTGAATTAGTAGGTTTTAGGTAGCAGATGGGAGAATTGATTGATAAACAAACAGTATTAGTAATTATTCCATGCATGTATCTGCTTACGTGTTGCACAGTTCAATTACATTGTAATACACGTGGAATATATAAAACTCCATATTCATATTATTATATTACACACTATTTAGTATTTTCTGCTCCGTATAACGTCTAGAAGCAGTTTTTAATGCAACTATATATATAGCATGTACATATATAAATTAAATAATTTCTTATATATATTATGAGACTAGGTTTGAATTAATGAACCCAAACTATCTCTTTAATTCTTGCATGTCAGATTATATTTGGTATGTAATTGTGTTATATTTTTAATAGAATTATCAACCACAGTCACTTGTATATGTGTTTCTTAATTTTGTGATTCAGCAATTTCTATATATGCTAACAGATTTTGCTATAAATATCTGTATTCTTCTATTAAACCGGGTACTACTAGAGTGATAAAAGATCATGAAAATTATTACCAGAAGGTTTAAGTTTGGTTTATCTCAGTAAACGGGATTCCAGAGAGTAAATTGAGATTAAGATTGCCTTAATCCTTTCTAAAACTACTTTTGGGCAGAAATTAACTCGAAAGTGCCATTAATTAGATTTAAGAATGAGAAAACGGGGTAACAAATTCAATTTGATACTCATGTATTTAAATGTGAAAATGCATAATAATCATATATTTATTCCTCTTGGTGCAGAGTCTCATATTTAACGATATTAATGTGGTATTGAATTTCTATGAATGTTTTCTATTACAAAAAATAATTTAATTTATTTATTTTTAATATATAATTAGATTATGTTGAAGGAAAATGTATTATAGACTTATAGTTTCTTCACGCCTGAAATCGTCAATTTTTAAATGCATGTCTTTGCCGTGAACAACACAGAATCGTTTTGCTAATTGCTATTACGTACTATACTATTTCCATGGCCATTAAGAAAAATAAAAAGAAACCCACAAAAATCGCATTGAGAAGAGGAAATTTGCCAAATAGAAAATGTTACTGTATTTTTCCAACCTAAAGTCGCTGATTTTGACAAACGACTCTTTCGCATTTTTGTTGAAACTTGGAATGCCACTTCCGTCTTCTGTTTTCGACTCTGCAAACCACTCGTCTCTAACCTCTTCTATCTTCTACCTATTTCAAATAATACACAACTCTTTCTCTAATTTCCTCATTTCTTCAAATAAATAGAAGAAGAAAATGCAAGCAATAATAATAGCATCCAACAGCACTTCAATCCCACATCTAAAATCACAGACATTTTTTCCCAACACTAAACATATCCCATTTCTGGGTCGCCGCAAGCTCTGTTTCGACGTCGTTTCGCGTCTTCCTCTTCCTCCTCCTATTCCATGGTAACAACTCTCTATTATTCTAGTTTCAATTACCAAGGCGATTTTTTTTATTTAATGGATATAGTTTGTGCAGGGGCGATAATAACGATGTTGATGCCATTTGTACAAAAGATTTTGTAAACGAGAGTATTCCTTCTACTACTCGCCGAACTTTGTTTAGCCGTTTGTTAATCAGCAGCTGTTGTTATAATTATTGTTTTCTTCCTTCAAGGTACACTCTTCCAGGTTCGCACCTAATATTCTTTCTATTCTAAAAATTTTCTTAATCACATTGATTTGTAATTGTAGTATATACTATGTGTCAATGTGTGTGTTTAATTCTTGATGATCACTTCATTTTACTGATTTGGTAAAATTAGTAATTGGGTAAATAAGGAAAGGAGCATGTGACTTAGGGTCTGTTTGTTTGTTTCGCTTTTCTGATTATAGTTTCATAGATTTGAGAATATTTTGAGATATTCTTGGTTTTTGTGTATTAAAAAAAAAGTTATTTTTTTGGATTTTAGAGATGAAATAAATAGAAAGTTATTTTTAAAAAATGAAAGCTTAAGGGATAATTTACTTTATATCAAGTCAAACTCGAGGCTGTTTAAGTTCTTTCTAGAAACAGACCGAAATTCTTAAGAGAAGATTGTTTTTTGAAATTTGAGAAAAAACTTGAATGATAAGCTTCTTTTAGAAAACAAAAAACTTGTTTGTTTGGCTTTCCAGAGAGCATTGAAATGCTCTCAGAAAAAACAAGACAAACATACCCGTAGTTTGCCAAGGAATATGTTAATGAAGTTGGTTTGATTAGTTCTATATGGAAAGCTCGTCCTTGTAAATTTAGTTATGATAATATTTGTTTTATTCATTCGTTTATAATTCATTGGGAAGTTTTTGAAATCCATCTTTATTTATTAAAAATCATATAGGCCTTTTTTGGGTAAATTGCTGCAAGAAATAATAGGTTCTTAGGGATATCGACACTGATATTTTTTTGATGAATTTGGATGTGGTATCATGAACTAGTGCTAATTTGAGCCTGTATATTACAGCATATGCTTTAGGAGATCCATCCGTGACACTTGAACAAGTTACGCCTCCGGTTGTTCCCTCTGGTGCACTTTTTCCTTCCGAGGTCCATTTTTTATTAGCAAGCTTTTCAGCACAGCTCGTTCTTTTCAATTTTTCCTGCCGTTCTAATTAGTTATGTATAAAATTTTCACACTTTGTATGGCAGGTGAATTGATATGTGTGTACTTGGCAGGAAAGAATCGTAAAACTATTTGAGAAGAATACTTACTCCGTTGTCAACATATTTGATGTATCTTTGCGTCCTCAACTTAATATTACTGGCGCGGTAGAGGTAATATACCTTCTTTTTTCTTTCTCTGTTATTATTACTTTTTTTTTGGTCTCCTGTTTGCAAATATAAATGGTTATAAATACACAGATTCCTGAAGGAAATGGTTCGGGAGTTGTATGGGATGAACAAGGTCACATTGTGACAAATTATCATGGTATGCAATATTTGTCCAAATCCCAAAACAATGATTCTGTTTTAATTAACTGAATTTAAAATAGATTGCTATCAGTATTGGGTTAATTATTCGTCTTGTGTTGCCCAGTTATTAGTTCTTCTCTTGCAAAAAATCCAAGCATTGGCCGAGTTGTTGCACGAGTTAATATTCTTGCTTCAGATGGGTATGACTCAAAAAACTTTTGATTGTCCTCGTTTCCTAAGTCATATAATTATCGTTCATGAATTCTATGTTCATAGTGATTCTAGCTCTATTCCATGTAATCTCTTGTTGATTTTCCTCCTCTCCATCTTGTAAAGGGTACAAAAGAACTTTGAGGGTAAGTTAATTGGTGCTGATCGGGCAAAGGATCTTGCTGTCTTGAAGGTTATTAATATACTATCCGACTTTTCTTCAATTTATTTTGCTAGATAAAAGGTTAGAGTAGTAATATTGATATTCTTCATGCCAGGTTGACGCGTCTAGCGATCTATTGAGGCCAATAAAAGTGGGCCCATCATCTTCTCTAAAAGTGGGCCAGCAGTGTCTAGCAATCGGAAATCCATTTGGTTTCGATCATACACTCACTGTTGGGGTCATTAGTGGACTCAACAGAGACATAAATAGTCAAACTGGAGTTACTATAGGTGGAGGAATTCAAACAGATGCTGCCATCAACCCTGGAAACAGGTTCGACTTTAATAATAATTTACATAATTTGAGCCTAGCGTTAAGTGTCTGATACCTTAGGCTTAACATATAATTCATTCTCTTTGATGTTTTAGTGGAGGCCCTTTGTTGGATTCAAAAGGGCACTTAATTGGGATTAATACTGCAATATTTACACAGACAGGTCAGGTTTTTCCTCTTAATTATTCTTCGGTTTATTATTATCTAATGAAACGGAGAGAAATTGCATAAATTAGTTTATTTTTCGTGTTCACGACTGCAGGGACATCGGCTGGTGTAGGGTTTGCAATCCCTTCATCAACGGTGGTCAAGATAGTGCCTCAGCTTATCCAGTTTGGCAAAGTATGATTTGTATTAATTAGACAGTGATCATGCAATAATTATAATGCTTTTCTTGATTGAGGACTTTTGCTGCATATTAAATACCATCAATGTATTCCAGGTTGTTCGAGCTGGTTTGAATGTAGAAATTGCAGCTGATCTTATTGCAAATCAACTCAATGTTCGAAACGGAGCTCTAATCTTGCAGGTATATATCTTGGATCTTTGAACATGCCACTTGTTGTACTATAGATTTTTATTTTGGACGATGTAATTCATTAATGTTACAATTTAATGCAATGGTATAGGTCCCTAAAAATAGTTCAGCAGCTAAGGCTGGGCTTGTACCTACTACAAGGGGTTTTGCTGGTAATATTGTACTCGGGGATATAATTTTAGCGGTGGACGGCAAACCTGTGAGCTCTTTTTTATTCTACTCAAGTATATATGGTATTAATTTTTATCAAAAAAAAAAGGTATATATGGTATTGTAAGAATCAATTTCGTAAGTTGATTTATATTTGTCTGTGGTGTTACTCCGCCCTGGTGTCGAACAATTCCATATAATTTGTTTATATATATTTTACGTACTTTGGTGACTAACAGGTAAAGAGTAGAGCAGAATTGTACAAAACATTGGATGATGAGTATAGTATCGGAGACAAAGTGGTTCTAAAGATCCAAAGAGGCAATGAGAACTTGGAGCTGCCCATAGTTTTAGAGGAAGAGCGTTAGATTAGTTGGTCCAGAAAAGATCTAACATTGTTGAATCCGAGCAAAATTCGATAATTACGGATTTATCTAGATTATTGGAGATTCATATTCGCTCCACTTATTACAAATTACGGATTTTCTTAATTGGATTGGATTCATCGAATCAAATCAATATCGGGTAAAGATATAAATTATATACCCAGCCCTACTGATAATGATACAATTACAATTTAAAAAAAAAATGACATTGGTCGGTTGAAAGTAGAAACATCAAATAATTACAGAAGAGCTCACATCACATGGGAAATTGTTAACATGAAATTAAGCAAATTACGTGCAGTTTAAGAGTTTTGGGCCTCAGTCTCTGTAACTTGTGTTAGGCGTCATTAGTAACTTAATCATATTAATCTTATCAGAATTTTTACAATAATTGCAACACGTCAGCAGTTAAACAAACAATTATATGTCTCCTAAGATATGATTTGTTGCATTAAGAAAATGACTGCCCCTATTGGATTGTTAGGCGGGGAAATGTTCCCATCATTTGTTCTAAAACAATACAAATTTTAGGTATTTGTATATGTCTAAACGAAGTTAACATGACGTTCAACGACAATTTTGGGGCTATCTTCATGTGAATAGAATTTGAGGTTTATTGGTGATGTTCACATGAAATGTCAAACATGAAGATTAATGTTTCTTTACATTAGATTGGTGTAATTGATTGCATCCTTTTTTTGGCTATTCAGTTAAGAAATGACAAGAGAATGTCTATTCTCAATGGAAAGAGATAATGATATATATCCATGATCAAGAGTAAATTAATGATGTTAGTAAAATATAAAGAAAAAAATAAAGGTACTAAACTTTTGCTATTGTTCCAAATGATGTAGGTGTCATAACCTCCTCCTCCTTTGTTTTTTATTTTTATTTTTTTATTTACAATGGAGAATAGATTACATATAGTTTTGTGTGGAAAATTCTTGTGTTGACTATATATTCCATAGATCATGAATAAAATTAGTGCATTCACTAAACATATTTATAAGATTTTGTGTATGATTTATGAAAAATCGAGTTTATGCAAGAATTTTTCGTTTTATGTTAACAGTGCTTGATCAACGGGACTGCCCAACCTCAACGTTCTTAACTTTTTTTTTCATTTTCATTTTATTTTTATTATGTTGAACTGAGTATCTATTATTTAGAATTAGTATAGATCATATAACGAGTCAAATAAATAAAATATACTATAGTAACATTCAATGCAATCGCACATTGTATAACTCGACAAGAATTAAACCAACTCAGTTTTGACTAGATAACATTAATTCTCTTTTCTCTAGATTAGATTTATTTATCATTTATGTAATTTATAATCAATCAAATTACTAACCTTTTAATGACACTAAATCTTAAAGACAAGACTAAATACGTATACCTGTTTATAATTGATCCATACACAATATAAAATAATAATCGTTGGATTCTAATACTTTTATTTATGTAAATGTGCATATTAATTTTTTTTAATAAATATTTAGTTTAATAAAATGTATTGCATTAAAAAACTTTAACAGGTACCGGGGTGGTCCTAACCCAACCAATATTCTATTCATTTTGACATCACTGTTTCCAAGATCCCAGCAGCTGTTATTATGATAGAGCAATTAATGTTTTTAATTAGGTCCCAATTTGTAATTTGCTCTTAGTCCAATCAACTGATTAGGGTTGGCTAATAGAAATTCCTATAAGAAAGGGGGCCTCGAATGAAACCATGCCCCTAATATATTATTCTTTTATTGTATGATTTGAAATTAATTTCAATAATTTATATCAAGCTCAACATATATGTAATTGTCAATTTCACCTTCAAATTTTCTGGTGTCATTTTTTCTTTCTCCATGCCAATTGAAATTAGACAACATAGTATAATAACCACAAACTCCCACATTTATTCTAGTTGATTACGATTCTTAATTATTAATTGCTATTTTTGAAAATAAATACCCATCTAAATCATGCATTCTCATTTTATTTTTAATTTGCTTCGTCATAATTATAGGGTAAACACAACTTATGGTCCTTCTTATCATCAATGGTTTACCCTTATTGGCTATTTAATCCAGCTTGTGGAATTTTCGAACTGGTTGATTAAATGTTATTGAAATATTGAGAGTTTGTATCTTATGGTTTCGTTTCTTGCAACCCTCTTCTGATAATTTGGCATTCGTCTTGTGTCTCCTTGTTAATCTTTAATCTGCTCCGGCTCAAATATTTGCGATTTTTGATAATATCTTAGTTATGGTTTTAGAGGTCGATTTGAACCCGATTTGGGCCAAATTTTGGCCGAGTGTCTTAATTTATTTCTTGCTACAACCAGGTTTAGTTTTCGATTTTTTTCCATTTTTGGCATATTTTAATTGTTTTACCCTTATAATTATTTTGTCCTGCTTTTGTGGAATATTTTCCATCGATTTGAATCCGATTTGGGTCAAAAATTGTGGCCGAATGTCTTATTTTATTCCGTGCTTCAAACATGTTAAGTTTTTTATTTTTTTTCATTTTTTTTCATTTTTGACAGATTTTTACAATTTTACCCTTAATAGTTATTTTATCCGATTTGTGGACTATTTTCAACTGATTTATTATTCGATGGTGTTTTCAGTTAAAAAATAAGGACAATTTTGTAAAGTGAAGGAAAATCCGCATTTCTCAATATTGGAAAGTTGGAACCAAATGCTAAATTAATTTAATACAAATAATTTTCTAAAAGCTTATATACTATAATAAGTTCTTATAAAATTAATTATACAAAAGTGAGGCCAAACTAACCTTTCGTCTAAGAAATAAATTCGAATTTTTCTTTCCCAAAATTACAACAAAATATTTGAAGCTGAAATATTTTTACACTAAAAAGCAAAACTTGAGAATGGAAGTTGTGAGGTAAAAAATGAAAATTGAGTCAATAAATTATTTTTATGCAACAAAATTTGAACAAAAGGATGAAAATGAAATAAAATATTAATAAGAGGGGGCGTAAATATAACACTGAAATATTAGAGAACATTGTAATTCGTTGCCAAAATACACACGTTTTACTGTCACTAGTTTTTCGTTAAAATTGTTTCACTAATTGTCAACAATGACGACCCAATTATCAGATACTTGTCACTAAAAGTTGTTAGCTACAATTAAAATAAAAGTTTTTGCATTATTATAGTTATCAAAATTTATTATAGTGCAAAATCAAAATTATTATCAGTAAATATATGCGAAGGGTGACAAGTTATTATTTTGTCACTTAAAATAGTGTCAACTAAAACACAATATTTTAGTGATTCTTTGTTGTTGTCAATTTATATGTATTACTAATTGTCAAAACTTAAACATAATTGTTTCACTAATATTCTTATGAAGATCCACTACAAGAAAAATGGATTTTAGTGACAAAATATTAAGTGATATTGTTGAAATTGTCACTTTTTGCATATATTTAGTGATAAGAATACTAGTTTTGTCACAATAATAATAGTGACAAGTGCAATAGTGACAAAATATATTTTTAAGTTGTCACTAATGACTATTAGTGACAAGTTTATGGGACTTAAGTTGTCACTATTCACAATTAGTGACACCCTTTCAGTGACAACTTAGTGACAATAAATATTGTCACTATAATTTAGTGATAACTTTTTAGTTGTCACTATTGGGGTATCACTAAATGTCAATAGTGACAATTTTTTCACATTTCTTGTCACTAGTGTGTCTATATACATCAGTTTAGTGACAATATTAAAATTTTTGTCACTTTATCATTTACTATTTTTTCACTAAAATTTAAATTTTTTGTAGTGATCATTTTTCTGAAGTTTGAATTATTGTCACTTAAAAATTAATAAGTTTGACAATATCACTTAACTTTTTTCTACTAAAATTTATTTTGTGATATCAATAAAATGAGAACTTTTGAAACTTAGAGTAAGCTTAAATCAATAACCCAAATATTATATATACCAAAATCAACAAATTACTCAGAGATTAAATTTAGTTCGGCTTAACTAAAATTTGTTCGAGTTTGATTCACTTGAAATTCAAATAAAAATTTTAATTTGATAAAAATAAAATTAGAACAATATATATTTGGGCTCGACATGTCCTATTAATAAAATGGGGAAAATTGCTTTTTTGGTACCATAGGATAGGCTGACTTGCACTTTTGGACCATTGGATATGAAAATGCAATTTTGGTACCATAGGATATGTTTTCATTGCAATTTTGGTACCAAACTCAATTTTTCTACAAAGTTAATGGCAATTTACCCCCTACTAAATGCATAATGTTCAATTTAACCCCTCGTGGTTTAAAAAAGAGCATTTTACCCCTCGGTAAGAGTATTGTTCCGATAGATAACTCTTTTTGTAAAAATTTCACATCGCCTCCCTGATATTTTTATAGGCGGCACTTAATCCACTTTTATTATGATAATGTGATTTTTTACCCATTGTGTTATGATAAATGTGGCAATTTATCCCCCATGTTAAATAAAATAGTTTGCTTGCATACTCTCAATTTCGGCAAGTGAGTTACAATCTCTGGCTGAAGGAGCTAAATTACTTCATTAAAATTTTACAGGGGGTAAATTGATTTTTTTTTCAAATTATAGAGGGATAAATTGAATATTATTCATTTCATAGGGGGTAAATTGCCATTAACTTTGTAGAAAAATTGAGTTTGGTACCAAAATTGCAATGAAAACATATCCTATGGTACCAAAGTTGCATTTTCGTATCCAATGGTACCAAAAGTGCAAGTCAGCCTATCCTATGGTACCAAAAAAGCAATTTTCCCTAATAAAATGTAACTTAAGTTAGAAGTGTTTGACTCATGATGCCTCGAGCGGAGGTTAATTTCAGTTGCACGCATGAATTGGCAACGCCAAGGCCAAGGGCCATGCAAAAGACAAAAGGAGTTCCAAAGTCGAGGCCAAAAGTTTTAGGAATTACACTCATGCCCCTAGCTATAATTAATTACTAACATGAAATTGACATATTCCTCATTGATATACTAGTACTCCTCTGTTAGAAAATCATGTAAATCATGTACACGTATAATTGGGAGCTTAACTAATTAAGAACAAATATCTAAGTAATTGGAAGCAAAAACTAGTAAACCATCTTATATATACTACTACATATATATGCATTTGTTGGTGTATATATATATTAATAAATAATTCAAGAATTGTTCTTACATATGCTTAGCACTTGTAGTCAACCAGTCAACTCTAGTAGTTGAACTGCTCTTTCTTACAGTTTGGTAAACTATATCTATATCCGGTCTTTTTTTCATTTTCTCATTAAAAGGCACAAAACCATACCACTTATAGCCATCAGTTTAATTCATCAAAAAAAAAATAGCCATCAGTATTAAATATTGTTTGCCTAACCTTAATCTTACTGTTCCATATGTAACCCCCACCCGGCGGAAAAAGAAAAGAAAAGGAGAAAAATATTCAGATGGATTTTTATACTTAATTAATTAATTATATACAAAAAAAAAAAAGACAGTTGACAAATCAAAAATCTAAACCAATATGTTATGGACAAATATCTCATGATGAAGACCAAAAATCATGTACTCCTGTGTCGCAAATATCTTAACCTAATTTCCTTTATGTTCGTTCCAAAATAATATTTCATTTCCTAAAATTAAATTATTTTTTCAAAACTACGCTCCACATAGAGAAATGAATTGACACAACTAATTATTAACCACCACTTTAAGGGTATAAATGTAAAGTCACCCAAAAATTCCACTATTATAAATCATACCTAAAAGATCCAGGCTAAAGTGAAAGGAGCAAGATAAATGAGACGAATGGAATATTGTATAAAACCTGTCCAAATAAGGTAATTATTTTTCAGCAGCAGTAGTAGTGCTGAGAAATTGTCCGAAGCAAGAGTCAATTAATTAATCATAATTAAGTAGTATTAATTAAGGAATCTCAATTGAATCTAATATCCACAATACATACTAATTACAGGTCACGTGTTCATATCTATCTAGCATACAAAAATGAAGAATAGAAGCTCTGAGAAGAATGGAATAGAAACTGACCATTTTAAAATTTGTGGATCCAATGATCATAAAATAAATCATTCTTTATTTCAAGTTTACCATAAATTTTATAATACAGGATATCAAGACAGTGTTCAATTAGCAACAATTATTTATATAATAATGATACTAATTAACTAATGCCATGAGACGGTTGCTCTGTCATTTAGTCTTGGCTGCTAAAATATATAAGAGTGAGTATGTGAATTAAGTAAAGATGCACAGAAATCGAACTTGAATTCTCATAGAGATTTGTACTTTAAACAAATCCAAATACAAACCCATGGCCTTGACTTGGGTTCTATTGTTGCTTCAATTTTCATCAACCCCTCACTAAATCTTAAGTCTTTCGGGGCAGAAAGGGCGGCGAAGCCTTCGGGTGCAGAACCCCTTCTCAGGACACATAATCTATCCTGCATGCATTGAACGAAGTGAGTGAGTGTGTGTGTGTGTGTTACAAATATATTTCATAATCATAATCCTTTTGAGCTAGCTAGAAGGGACGAATAAAATTAAATGGATGAAGTAGAGAAGAATATGGATGATTTCATGTTGCCCGGTTTTCGGTTTCATCCGACAGATGAAGAGCTTGTGGGATTCTATCTAAAAAAGAAACTTCAACAATGGTCTCTTCCTATTGAGCTAATTAAACAAGTTGATATTTACAAATATGATCCATGGGACCTTCCAAGTAAGTTAATTCATTATTGTACCTATAGATATATAATATAATCAACCTAGCTTGGAAAAATTTACATGGAATTTTAATCTATATCTTTTTTTCTTTTTCTTGATTTTGGAACAGAACTGGCATCTACAGGGGAGAAAGAATGGTACTTTTACTGTCCGAGGGATCGTAAATATAGAAACAGCACGAGGCCGAACCGTGTTACGAGTTCGGGGTTCTGGAAAGCCACTGGAACTGATAGGCCTATATATAATAACTCTTCAGGTGGAAATAAATGTATTGGTTTAAAGAAGTCACTGGTTTTCTACAGAGGCAGAGCAGCTAAAGGCATGAAAACCGACTGGATGATGCATGAATTTCGACTTCCTTCAGCCCCGGATGTAGCCCCTTCACCCAAAAAATTCTCAGACAAGAACCTTCCTCCAACAGTAAGTTCCTTCCTCCTCATGTTTTGCAATTGCTTCTATTCTAGCTTAACCATGAGAATAGAAAGAAAGAAAGAAAGAAAAAATATTGAACTACACACCACAAATTAAGGCTTTTATATATATATGGTATATGTGCAGGATTCATGGGCCATTTGCAGGATTTTCAAAAAGACGAATTCCATGGCACACAGGGCGGCCACTCTGTCTCATTCTTGGGCAGCAAATTCGTTATCTGAAACAACAATAACAACACCTGATGCTTACAACTATGGAGCAAATCAAACTCAATTAGACTCCTTACTACAAAATCCTCATGATTTCACCACATACAAAAATATCACAGAAATAACTAGTACAAAACCTTCTCTCTACGGGGACTACTCCCCCGGAAATTACGTCTACTCGCCACCCGAAGAAGCTTCAAAGAGCACAATTGACCTCACTTCTATGCTATTCAATATATCCCCTCGTGACTTCATCTGTGGTGACGCCTCTAAAGCTTCCTACTTTGAAGGACAAAAACAACAGTTTAATAGCATGAGCACTGAAGAAAACGGGGAAGAGGGATTGAGGAAGAATGTTCAAAGCGCGACAAATATTCAAAATCCGTGGGAAAGTATTCGATCCATGGGATTTCCGTTTAGTCTGCCGTGGGATTCTCCACCATGTCCTAGTGATATTTCGTCATCTACTTATTCTACAGACAAGTGTTATTCATAGTTGAATTAGCTTCATTCCAGCTCTGTGTTGAGAATGTGGAATTTGTGTGCAAGTATTAATTATTTTTGCAATCACTGTCATTGTACATTTTTGTTTGGCTTAATTACAAGAATATTTTAGTTATGGAATTTGTATTGTTTTCTGAATATTTTAGTTATGGTATAATTTTATTTGAACTTGTTAATTGTTGCTGCAATGCTTTGATCTCGTAGCATCACAAATAATAACACTTTATGAAAATTCAAGAGAAACAATATAGCACTTAACGAAAAGATGTGTTGAATTTAATTTGCCACTACTAGGAACTAGATTCTATCTTATTTTAAAACCAAATTTGATGGAATCTGCCTGAATAAGCAGTTTAGGGCGAATAATAATCAAATATATAATGAATTGTTAAATATATCAAAGAAGTCAAGATGGCCGAGCGGTCTAAGGCGCCAGTTTCAGGTACTGGTCCGAAAGGGCGTGGGTTCAAATCCCACTCTTGACATAATAACAAATTTTTCTTTTTTCTTTTTTCAGTTCTGTAACTTCTGTTCAAATCTTTTTTTTTTTTTTTTGGCTTACATCCCTTCCCCTTTCTTTTACATTTCGTTGAATGGTTGTAAATTATAAACTAGTAGATTCTTTAGTGAAAGTGCTACTTTTGGCTTTCTTATGGGCTAGTGAGCAATCTTATATTATAATCATGGATCAAAGTTCGTTTTCGATATATGTTTCGGTCAACTTATTATAAAAAAATTTTCGAACAGTTTCGAAAAAATTATGAAAAAAAAGTAAATTAAGAAAAAAAGAAAGTTTCATGACAAATATTGAGTTTCAAAAATACATTTTATTTTCGTTTCGATTGATTCAAAAACTGAAATTTTTCGATATTTTCGATGGAAAAGATGTAATTTTGTTAAACATCTCTAATGTGTACCTTTTAACTTTACATTGATAATCAATGGTAGTAAACCATTACTTTGTATGTAAGAAAATAATTAAAGATAATTACTTGAAAAATATTTTAGATCATCCCATAAAGAATATAGAATCAAGAACAAAGAACAGAATGAGTGTATTATATTTTCGTTGTCCTGCAAAGTCCTACCACTCCCCATATTTATGCAGATGAAATAGATTATATATTCAAAAATAAAGATTAATAATTTTTTGAGCCACATCCCAATTGTTGTTTACGTGTTGATATTTACATAAATGGGTACCACCAGTGATTTCATGCAGAATATGAAATAGCTTTATATTTAGCAGAAGCCCAAGTAAATAACATTGTCAAGCAAAGATTTTCATTAACATAAAGTAAGATCACCACAATATTTTGTCAACAGATGAACACACTGATCTAGTTTAATTAAAGAGTCAAAACTAGCTCATTCATAAAACATAACGAGGAATTTTCCACATCTCTTTCATCATCATCATCATCATCATAGCACAATTTGTGCAAACATAAAATGATTGGAAACAAATTGTGCTTCAGCAGTCCATTTAGTTTAGCTCTTTGAAGCCAGCTTTTCCTTGGCCTTCTGAATCTTCAAAACCTTCTTCACAATCTTTTGCTCTTCCACCAAGAAAGCCCGAATAATCCTATAATAAAAATTGGGAACAAACAGAGCCCATTCATTCGTTACATGAGTACCGAACCGAAACAACCGACAGTGAGTACAAAAGTGTAATTTTTTCAAGTTAGAAATACAGCTAACCTCTCCCTAACAGCACCTCCAGATAAAACTCCACCGTAAGGACGATTCACAGTCCTGCGGTTTCTTGGTAATCTAGATCTCTTATATTCAGTAGGCCTTAAATGAGGAATCTGCGAGCAGCCACAAGCTTATAAATGATCTTAATGAATAAAAAGGAGGAGTCTCATATGAATATATTCCATCTACAATTACATGTTTACAACTGGCATCTACAAGATTCATTCTATCGTATACATATATGCTGGTGATGATCAATCTATTGTAAAAACCAATTCACATGGATTAGGTAATTTCACAAAAAAAAGGCAGAATGAGCACAATGCAACACATGATGGTGCTAAATTAGGCAGTGCTTCAACAACCAATTTAGTAACTGGACACAAAGGGCACCAACAAGTAACTTTGTTTAGCACCGGGCGGTAGCAAACATGACATGTTCAACCCGACCAATAGTCAGCATCAGAACACTATGGAATTAGTCACAACATTGACATTAATACTTTAATATTGACATGAATACTTCATGACCAACATATATTTGCAGGTAACAGTAAACAGGACAGATACACTCAGGTATCATCCGTTTAACATACTCATTTGGGTAATGCATTAGACATCTAACAATGCACGTATTACCAATTAACTATTAAGAAACATAAATAAATTTTAAAGAAAAGGTTGAAATAAGAATATACCCCTTGGATTCTCTTGCCGGTGACGGGACATTTGGGTCCGCTAGCCCTCTTCTTAGTGGTCTGGTACACGAGCTTCCCTCCTAGAAATTTTATTAAAGAAATTAGATTTACCAGTAATAAAAATAAATAGGTATCTCAGATTCAGATGATTAAGAAATTTACCAGGGGTTTTAACAACTCTGTGTTGATTGGATTTGGTGGCGTAGCTATGCCGCTTCCGATAAGTTAGTCTCTGCACCATCTTCTCTATCTCTCTCTCTCTTCAAAAAGACGAAAGTGTAGGCGAAGAGGAGAGCCTGATGTTTATACCTACAAAAGTTAAGAGAAGCCCTAGATCGGACGGCTGCGGTTGGAGTTCTCCTCCAGCTGAAGTCGTGTTTTAGTTGCACTTAAGCAAATAGCAGTATTGCATTTTTACTTGGTCTATTAATTTATAAGAAGTAAGTTTTAAAAGTGCATTTTACTTGGTTGATTAGTTTAAAATCTCAAATTCTCTTTCGATAACAAAATTTGTAATAAACTAAAACCAATTTAGGTGTCCCCAGGTTGCAGTCTCAAAATATTATGATAACTAATTATGGGAAGAATAGATGTTGAAATATTTGAGAGTATTTGAACTGATTTTTCAAACTCACCCTAAATAGACATTAGAAAATGTTGACCAGATTCATATATTCAGCTAATTAGTAAAATTAAGAGTAGAAATTTTTAGAAAGCGACGACTAGAAAATTCAGCTAATTCCAATCATGATTTATGAACATGAATAAGGCACTTAAATAGAACATTTTAACAAATATTTGATGTCTAACTTACTTCAAGTAATTGCAGTATAATGTATTTGATTCAATAACAAAAGTAAATAATACCACCTCCAATATCTAAAAAAGAATACAAGCACCCAAAATCTTGTAAATGCACCTCTTCTACTAAGATCAGAGACTAATTCTTTGGAATTAAACAAAATTGTAGAACTTAGAACTTAATCTCACACGAGCATTCGACCAGTCGAATTAGCTTTTGAATCTGACACTACGGCTGATAGAAGCATTAATACCAGATGCTTCACCACCGTAGTGACCCGTAGGCTTCCTAATGTCCCGTACTTGACCCTTTCGCCGCACCTCTGCCTTCTTGTGCTTCAACTGAGAGAAAGTGAAAGAGAGAGGTATTAGATAGTTATTCAATTTAGAAAGTCTAAATGTATGATTGTTTGTTTCAACTATTTCACTGAAATAAATACCTTGTATTTCTTCCTAGGATTTTTTATCAACTTCTTACGAGCACGCGTTAATCCCCTATTCTTCTCAATCTGGAGAAAATAACACAAAATGAGTCAACAATTCAAAGGGGAAAAAAATGAAAAGAAAGAATCTCAATTAGCTAGCCTTGTCCAAATTTCCTGTACCTGATTCGTAATATGTCGTTTTCCATCAGCAACCTCATCCGGCAGAGAAGAAACTACTTCTGTTGTTCTTGAATATTTGTCAGATTTCGCAGCAAGCTTAGCCGCATGTTGCTTTTCGACTTGTTTGTAAAATTCAACATCAGAATCATCTGTATCACTCTCCCCATGGACACTGGCAGCAGCTCCATCGCTCGAAAGGTTACCAATATCATCTTCACCACCATCAAATGATTTAACTCCAGCTCCTGCCAGTACTCTTAGCTCATGCTTTCTTCTCCTTTCTCCAATATCATCTCGTTTTGGTAAATCATCATCTCCAGAAATCATCTGTCAACATATTATATATGAATTATACCATAACTTTTTTATCTCAAGAAATTAACCAATAATATGATCAAACTAGGTGCACTGAAAGATATCATCAAACTGCATACCTTACGCTTGTTTGGGCGAAGATTCAGTAGTTGGGAGGTCCTCCTTGAATTTGACAAACCTGCATCCCCGTTATTCTTACCAACTTTGTCTAATTCCATGGCCTCATCATCAAAATCATCAAATGTCTCAAGTTGTCTGCGAAAAATACATAGTTCACAATCATATATTCTATAATTAGCATCAGATTATGTAGAGTTACAATGGATTTGAGGGAACAGAGATATATACCTGTTAACTGGTTGAAGGTTTTCTCTGACCTTAGCATTCTTTGGTGCAATGGAACTATAAACACCTTTCTGCTTCAATTTTTCCTCAAGGGCAGCCCTTACTTTTAACATTTCCATGCTCTGAACTCCGACTTGATTATCCTGCCACAACTTAATTACATAAATACATAGCATTCAGAATTAACTGCTGGTATATAAGTAGATATGATCTCCTGGCCATTGGTATGGCAACTTACTTCAGACTTGCGCTGCGATTTATTTTTCTTCGGAATATTCAAGGTACTCAACTCATCAGCTTCTTTGATGGGCTAATTATTACAAAGTTAAGATAAAATGAGGCTACAAGTTTGAAAAAAATTCCAATAATGGACATAGGCTAGCATTCACGTAATACATACAAGTGGAAAAAAATTATAATGAGACTGAAACAGACATCAACAGAGCAATTCAAGAAGATTATCTACCTCAATTATTTTATTTTGTGCAGAAGACAACTTAGAGACCATCTGACCATTAGTTAAAGAATCAGATTCTAGAGCAGCACTTTCTTCAACCAATTTCATAATGGATTCGCTACCCACATCCTTCTTCACAAATTCCTCCACATCAAAAGGAAGATTTTCATCCATTTCTTTCATCTGCTACCAGAAAAAGAGGAGAAAGAATGTCAAGGATAGCAAAAACTGTGAGTCAATATATAAATGAAACAATTTAGAGCAGGTAATCTAGATTAGATGAAGATTCGGAAGATTCTCATGTGTTCCAGAATTTCTTTTCCAAGATTAAGTACGGACTAATAAATAAAGAGGAGCATGGAATGCATACACATAATTAAAAAACATGCCCTATAAAAAAATGAATGATATTCCTGGCCAAACTAATGAGGAAGACGGAAGACCGACCTTATCCAATAGAGTCTTGATCTCCACTAAACGAGAAACAACTGGGTGGTCACGAACTGGATGTCCTTCCGACTTGAGAAGAAGATAGAAGGTTATGGCCTGGCAGAAGGACTGCAACAGAAGCTGCTTTACCTCCAAATAATGCATCTCTCCCTTCTTTGCATTTTCTCTTCCTCCAATCTTTACAAATAACAGAAGTAATTAATACAATGAATTTCAAAACTTCATTCTAAAAAAACCAAATCATTTTCTCGTCCTCCAATATTTCTTGTTTAATGATTTACTATCTCATCCTACTCTTCAAATTGCTCACGCGGTTTTGATTCTCTCCAATCTAACCAATCCATCTGCTGGTTTTTGAAAGATCCAGAATGCACAAAGAAGTTTGACGAAGAGACAAACAAAAGTTCAGATGAGGTTCCAACATGCTTAAACCACTTATACCTTCATAAGGAAATTATCAACATAATAAACTAAGCTAACACAACTTTTAGAAGGTTGATAGCATGAACTGAAATAAAATCATAAGAGAAGAACACGGACATGCAGCAGTTCTAGAACATTGAAATATGCGAGTTCAGTAAACAAAATGATTTTGATCAGACCAAAGTAAGCATACCTTTTCTAGAAGAGGGTTGACTTTGTTTTCAAGTTGCTCGAGGGCATCATTCAGCTCCGACAAAAGGCCCACTAATTCTGGAGCAGAGCTGCAAAACAGTCATAAGGAAAACTCTTTAAGAACATTAAAAGAGATTATTATTAATTTTTACTAAGTTTTGTAGAAGAACAAATCTTAAAAGAAAATAAAGCAGATCCTATTACATATATATTCACTAATAAATAGTAGCAGACTATGCCATATACTAATTATCCATATCTGAGTAGAGGGATGGAGAAAAGGAAACAATTAAAATTTTAGTGCTGGAAGCTCCATGGATATAAGAAAAGAATATAATATTGGCATTATGATATACTGCTTCACAATAACAAGCAAATGCAACATTTAGCATCAATATCGATTCCCTTTATAAAGCATAGGAGTACACATGATCAGAAATCATCATCATCTTCTACTTGCAAATTTCTGAAAGAAAAAGGATAATATTCAAGAAGAACCAATGGCTATATATAATTTGGCAAATGTAGACTATATAGGTTTCAGTTGGTCTAATATTAGGCTGAAGGAGATTCTCAACCTATGGTGAAAAACGAAAAGAGAACTCAACTAAACTATTAACTGTCCATAAGACTAAACTTATGGATGTTCATTACATGAGTATCAGGAAGGATTTATGTCAATAAAAATACAAATATTTTGATGTTTTAAACTTACTTCACATGATTTCATGCCAAACAACAAAATGAAATTTTATATACCAATAGCTATCTTATTAAAACTTACTTAACTTTGTTTAGCTAAACCAAAATACCTACAGTAATCAGGCCTCCTCAGCAGACTATATGAAAGTATCAGAATATCTCTGTCCAATTCTAAAGACACACAAATGTCCTAACCTATGTAGACTCATAGTCATGGTAATCCTTCACTAGTTCAGAGTTCCAGTTCTATACAGCTTTCAGGAAAAAGCATTCTTTCCTGAATTCATCTATTCCTTAAACATATAGAATTCACACTGCTAATAACATCACTAAATTGAAAGGTGATGAAGTATCCCAATCCATCATTAAATAAAGCAATAATTATGGAAACAAGTAACTTAGTCTCAATGTAAAAAAAATAAAGACAAATCATTCACATCATTGACATAACTCAATGTTCACAAAAAACAACACTAGAAGAAGGTCAATGTACTGAAAATGAAAATTGACCTGTAAACAACATCCATTTGCTCTTCCTTTGTTAATGTATTTAAATCTTTCTTTACTATCTCATATGTGATGCCATCATCCTCCTTGATTACTTTGTCCAGAGAATCATTTGCTCTGAGTTTTCCATGGTCCAAAATATCCTAAAATACAACGAAAATGATAAGCAATCAGCAAACTCCTGTCGAACAGGATTTTTCTTGGATATTAAAAGTCCATTTAATATTTTCATTTTTCACCTCAAAAGTGGGTTCCCTCTCTGTCTCATCTTGATCTACAAGGCCATAATCCTCCAATGACAAAGCTCTGGCTTTTTCACTTTGCAATTTCAACACCTCTGCCTCCTCTGCAGCTGCATCTTCATCATCACTAGTTTGTGGCTTAAGATTAGGAAATAAATTGTTAAAACATTTCATGAAACTCATTATAGAACCCAATATAAATAAAAAATGTTGTAACAAATTCCCCCAAGGTCATACCAAATCCCATGATAATCAAAAGAAATATCTTATATTAATTGGCCCTGCACCCTAAATCCATCACAAGTCCATGAAACATACTGATATTGTTCTCAAGGAAACCCGTGATCTAACCTCCTAAAGGAGATATTTACCTTCTAGAGGAGTGAGCCGACTTATTAAAGTGGTTTTTTAATGCACTTACAACATCATTACAAGTAAAATAAATAATCTCAAGAAATGTTTAGTTTTGATACGTGATAGTAATTATACTAATATATACTATCTTGTAACTTTTGTAAAGAAACAACTAGCACTTAGTATGTTGATTACATCCAATTTCTTGTTCTCACAGCAAGTCATCTCAATGAAAGTTTTTGCGACATTGATTCATCTGATTCAAGATGCTATAAAACAGGGGCTTTCTATAACATTTAGAGAGTTCTTTAGTAGTATTTGAGCATGAACATTAAGGATATTTAGATTATTGTTATATCTTATAACATTGTGGATATTAAAACTTCTAAACTAATAACATTACATTGCTCGTTAATAAAAGTTCAATTAACCAACAGATAACAACTCGTCCTCACATATTTGCATATAAGATTAAACACTGCAGCATTTACAGAAAATCTTACCTCGTAGTCGACATCACCACCATACAAGTCCGATTTTCTTCCCCAAATGCCCTTTTCTTCTTCCTCCTCTTCAGCGTCATCAAGCTCTTCATCCTCAACTCCACCAAATTTTTCCCTCAAATACTTTTGTGTCCTTACAACTATAAATATCAACCACAGCATTAAGTTAGATGATAAAGAATTTCATGTAAGGAAGAGAATTCATGAAAAATCTCTCTTACTTTTTGCTGCCAGACCCTTCGGTGGCTCATCATCTTCATCGTCCTGATCATCATCCTAATCAATAGAAGAGTAAGAGAAATAAGAATATAGAGTTATTGGACACATAGTATCAAGAATAAAATTTCAATCATTTCCTCCAGTCAATTAATCAAATAAAGATATTGGAAGAGAATAGACCAACAGAAACAATCAGTCATTTTCATATTAAATCCAAGCAAATGGGTTAGATAGATTAAATATCATTTTGTGTTGCTAGTAAAAATACTTATTAAATTCCCTGCAAAATCTTATGCAAGTTAAATTATTAATAAATAAAAATTACAATATACAAATCATAATTATTTCTTCCATACTATATTAAGGGTTCTAAAAAAGCATAATCAGGATTCACATCATAATAATCAAACATTTGTTTCATATATAAAATGAATTGATTCTCATTCCCGAAACAAAATTACCATAAAATATCAAATTCTCTTCTCAAAGAAAATGAAAAGAAACTTAGAAACTAGTACAACCTCTAAATCGAACACAGGTTGCTCGTTATCTTCATCGGAGTCTTCCATATCCTCATCCATGTTTAATGGTACAACATCTCTCTGCTTGTGAACTACAGAAATAAAGAACAAAAAAGAAATAACAATAAAAAAAAAACACTAGTATATATTATCAAGCCAGAAAATTTATAAGATCATCATATGCAAGATAATAAATAGACACATACAGGCATCTATTTCGTCGTTCATCATATCCTCGTCATCAGAATTTAAGTCAACTGCATTTTTCTTGACAGGAATATTACTTTCCTTCTTCTTGTACTTCCCTGATTTTCTTCCCATGATTATCTGTTTAACAAACAAAAATTTAGAGCTGAGGCCTAGAACATAATTAGATCAACAAATTAAGAAGTAACATAGGAATCCAGGTATAACCAACCTACTTACTTTAAAAAAATTCGTTAAACTATCCAAATCAGGGCCGGCCAGACATATTACAGGGCCCAAGGCGATATTTAAAATTGGGGCCCTCTTTCACAGATTAGATGATACTTTATAGATTCAACTGTTATATATTTTTATGACATTTCATTCTTAAACTTTCTCTTAACAAAAGCAATGTGTGTTGAAAATTCAAGTATCGAGAATATAGTTATATAACAAATGTAAGTTAACAAATATAATTTTTTACTTGTCAGAATTAGTAAATAGGAAGAATATGAAAGTTAAATATTTCTGCTCACACTACTATCTTAGGTAGGGCTGTGCAAACTGTAAAACCGAACCGTACCAAATTTCGTTATACCGGCTGATTCGGTATTTAGAAATCTCGTACCTTTTGCCAAATAAAAAAAATTGGTTTGGTTAAAAACAGAAAAATTATTGAATCAAAAATAATGTCTTGAATACATATGTCCATAATAATATGCTTCCTACCACTCTAACCACTAACCATCCATTGAACTTGAATAGAAATTATAAAGAATACATCAGAGACCCCCTAGCCTCATTCCCCTATCCAAAAATTACTTTAGCATCATTCAAGATTTGGGTTTTAATGGAATTAGAACCCAATTAATTAAGAGAAAATCAGAAAAAGAATAAAATTGGGCATTTAGAATTTGGACTGTACCTCAGTAAATTAAAAATCTGTGCCGAGAGAGAGATGGTGGAGGCGCGATGGGGTAGGTGGTGCGGCGGCGCGGTGGGATTGTGAATTGAAGAAGAAGAATATTTGAATTTTGCTCTAGGGCACCGTTGAAGAAGTGAAGGATTGGAAATTTGGAACGTGTCTTTACCTTGTACGAATTGGGATTTGGGAAATTCTTAATCAGATCAGGTTTGGTCGAACCCAAATTAATTATATGACAAGTGTAATACACTTATTTTGGGATTGGATGTAACTCCCAGGAGAGTGACCAATCACAAAGCATGCTTGGTGGTTGGATGAGTTTGGTCAAGTCAGGCTTGGACAAGAATTTTCCGATTTGGGAAATTTTTACCCAGACCGGGTTTGGCCGAATTGGGATTTAAGAGAAAAAGAGTAAATCGTGCTTTTGGTCATAATAAGGATTAACTTTTACACTTTTGTCCCTTTTAAATTTTTTCATCAATATATTATATCACATTTATCCCTCTTATCAATATAGTGTAACACATTAGTCTCACTTAAATACAAAATACATCACTTAAATTCAAAATATATTTTAAAGTGGACGAAAGTTGATGTATTTTGTATTTAAGAGGGACAAATGTGTTACACTATATTAATAAGGGACGAATTTACTACAAAAAAATTAAGAGGGAAGAATGTGTTATAAGAGGGACGAATCTGATACATTATATTGATAAGAGAGACCAATCTGCTATAAAAAAATTAAGATGGACGAAAATGCAAAATTTGACACATAAGGAGGACCAAAAATGCTATTCACTCAAAATTTTGGATATATCGGTTGAATTATGTAAGGTAAATCTACAGTTAATATCGAAAATTAAAATTTATAATGGTCCGGTAATGAAACTCACTCCGTATACTAAACTGAAATTTCAGTTCAATATACGGTTTACCAGATCGTGCACACCCATAATATTAGGGGTTTGATGTCGTTGCATGCAATATAGCTGAATCGTACCAATTTTTTATATTTAGTCTGACGCGGTAATTTTAAAATTTGTACAGTACATCAAACGGTTGAGTCCGTTACAAAAAAAAATGAGACGTATATGTAATTTGAGTATTCTTTGTAATAAATTAATATTACTTCAAATTCTAAATTTTATTAATTAATGCAAAACAACAATATCATAGCATATATATATTCCAAAATACTATGACATAATAAAACAAAAACACTTGTACTATCAATTAGCATATTCACCCTCCATTTTATTTATTTGCTTTGGAGGATTGAACAAGGATTAAGAATTATAATAAATAACCATTTTTTAAGTAAAAATCCCAAAACACCATTTTAATCAAGTAATCATAGCATTAATAAGAAGGGTAAAATTGGTATAATTTTTTTAATTCTACATTGAAATTTCAAAACGATAAATAAAAAAACGGATGGAGTAATCATTATCATTTGACACTAATAATATAAAATAATCATTTTTACATAAATTAGATCAACATATCTTGCATAACAAACATAAGAAGAATTTCAATAGAATGTGTAATGTTAATCGAAAAGATAATTTGATAAGTTAAATCTATTTTAATGTCGCGCTACAATCATTGTCCAACACATCTTAACCAATACATAACGCATTAATGTTAATATAGTATGATGCAAGTAAAGGGGGGTAGACATAACATAAATACATAGCCCATAAAGATATCGAGGACATTCTTTTTGTATATGAATATATTAAGGAGTAAAACATTCTGGATAAGTCTGAAAAGTCTCTAGAGCATTAGTTTTAGCCACTAGATCAAGTTGATTTTAACCGTCAGTTGAAGAATGTGGTTATATAAATAGGCCAAGACCTTATTTGAAATTTTGTATTCTTACATCTTATTTGACAAACAAAATTGTCAAATAGAGAAAAAATTAAGGCCCCTCTATAGTCGGGGCCCTAGGCGAGGGTGTAAATTGCCTAACTATAGAGCCGACCCTGATCCAAATTTTGTGTCTTTAAAGTAAATAAAAAGAATAACCTTTGCTTAAAAGTTCAAAACTTTTCAAGAAGAAAATCTTTGCGCCAAGAAATGCTACTTAATTGGGGTGAAGAATAAATTTGAAAATAAAGATTCACATCCAAGTATTCAATAAAAAATTATAGACGTAAAGTGCAACGGCTATGAAGAGGGAAGAAGATGAGAATAAATACTGAAAAAATGGCGGTGCACTTTGCATAAACCCTCCGCACGGTTTCAGCTTATTTTGGGTGGAAGGAGAATCAAGATTTGGAAACAGAAAATAAATTTGATAAACAAACACAATTTTACAAAAATACCCCGCTCGCTAAAGTTTTTTAGAACTCTTGAAATTAAACAATTAGGACCTATATCAATCATATGGATTGATGTTTGGCCAAAACACTATGGCCAAACACCAATCTTTTGAGTAAAGTAATAGAAGGGAAACGAAAAAATAAGAAACTAGGGAAAAGAGTAAATACTAAAATAACACCGTGAGTTTTAGCTCAATTAGTAATACTATACATTTGATTATTTAATAAGAATTTATGCATCAATCAAAACTTATTTTTGTCATAATAAACACTATCGTCATATATATAAATATAAATCACATCTTAACAACAATCTCAGTTCCATCATAATTCAATATTATGTAACTGCAATTTTAGGACGCAACCCTACGATTTTGGTCCTTTTTTCGTGAGAACCAAAATTCCGATCTAAAATTGCCATTGTGTAGCACTCATGAATATATAAATAGTTGTAGATGCACATGGCATTGTAGTTTATTCTTTATACAAAGATAAAATTATCATGACATCCAACATATAATAAGTCGGGACATGGAGGTAATCCACTACATCTTTAGGCTGGGTTCGGATGAAGTAATAAGGCCCAGATAAGCTCCATATTATTTTAATCAATCCGAAATGAGCCTTTAATATTTTGTTCGGATTGGGTAATAAAAATCCGGGCTGCCCGATTTTATCTTACGGTTTTGTGGGCCACCCCACCTTATCTGCTGTATTATAATTTCATCTCTGAGGTCCAATTACATTTGTCTGGCCCAATTGATATTTTTTAACCCAAAATTGCCCCTAGATTTACAAATAATTTCGGCTGAACCTGGGGAAAAAACAAAACAAGTAAAAATTTCTTTTCCCCCTCACAGTTCGCGGCCATTTCCAGAGATAAGAGGAAGAAGTGCATATCTTGAGCTTCAATTTTTTTTTTCCGTTTCTTCATTTTTCTTGCACAACCGTGACATTTGGCAGGTCTTTCAACTAATACTCATCTCGATTTTGCAGATTATTCGATTATTGGAGCAAATATCCGAAGATTTGAAGAACACGGTCGAAGGAAGAAAAACTTGTATCCGAGCTTGATTTTGGTAAAAATTGAATCTCCTTTATTTTAATGCTTCATTAAATAACACTAATTGGTTTGTTAAGTGTGGGTGTACGTATTCCCCTAACAAAAACATTTTCCTGTACGAATCCAGTATGCTTGCTAGATTTTTATTATTTTTTTAATTTTTTTTGGGGAAAAATTTGTTTGGTGATTTTGATGTTTATGCTATTACTTCTTGTTGTATAAACAAAAATCCATATAAAATGTTCATATGCGGCCTGTTGGATATTGCTTTGTCTGGACTTTTTAATAAAATGTTCATATGTTGTCTACTGTTATAAAATGTTCAGGTTATTATACCTTGATTTCAACGGTTGAGATCAATCACGAAGCAACGGACGAGATTAAATCAATTTTATAAGATCAGGGGTATTATGGGAAATTCAAGAATTCTTAGATTTATTGGGCTACCCGAACCGAGAATATATTCTCAGCCCAATTAGTAATCAGCCTATTAATAATATACCAAACACCCAATTATTCTGAGAATTGGACTATTACGTAGCCCAATATTACAATTTGGGCTATTAATAATAACTCAATCCAAACTCAGCCTTAATAAATAGGGACAAATAATGCTACGAATAAGACAAGACGGATGCAAATTGTCACGCATACAATATCACTCGGGGTAATCCACTGAAACATGTTTAACTACATTCATCCCGCCGCGTTTTACTACATTGCAAATTGTAGAAGTGTCCTCAATTATTTTAAATTTTGAATACATGTCAATCATATAAGTACATTGATAACGAAGAAAAAACTAGTAATTACAAAGCACCTTCTAATACAAAATTTCGTCAAAATCACTAGGTTTCATGTAAGAGATGACAAGACACCTAGCTAGTCTAATGAGAAAACTTAACATGGAAAGAGCAAGAAAGCTGGTTCTACGTATATTTTTCTATCCTTAAAACTAATCCTACTTAGCTTTTTATGGCACCACATAAGTTGATCTTTTGTTACTTTTGACATGTTCAATACTCTAGACACTAATTTCATAACAACTTGGGCAAAAAAGTAAAGAACATGATCCGTATCCTCTTCCTTTCGAAATTTCCTCAAAATGCAATTCTCACTCCTCAAAAGATCCTTCAATTTCTTCTCTTTCTGCATCACAAATAGGAAAACAAACTTTAACACCAATATTTAATGGACAATCAAACCTATATAAATGATTTTTTTTTTTGATTAAATTCTAAGTACCAACCTTTTGAAGAACTTTTCTGACCTCTACCAATAACTTGAGTTCTTCAGGATTGTAATGCTCAACCACTTTCTTGTGCCCATTGCTTGCTACAACGGTGCAATCCTTATCAGCTCGAATAAATCGCCAAAATATTCGTATCGATTCTTCAACAATCTCGACTAACATGTCACTTGTGATCACATATTCATCATCTCTGTCATTTTTCCTAGCTTTCCTTCTGCCTTTCAAATTATCATCTGCCATTCAGCAAAATGAAATACATTGTTGTAGTTAGATATATATATCACCAAAAACCAAAAAAAAAAAGGACAAACTAAATGCATTACATTGGGCTAGCTAAAAAGGTAAAGATTGTCCAAGACCTTATATGATTTTGATATCCAGTATATATACTTGGGACATACAATTAGTCTCGACATATACTTTATTACCTCTTATGACAGGAACCTGAAGAAGATTACGAAGAACACATCGACTTTTGACATAATTCGGAACCCTTGGTCCTTGGAAGGGCTCATCTTCAATGAATCTTTGCAAGAGTACTTGAAACTGTTGAAATTCACCGGCAACCTCGTTGTATCGAAGGATACCACGTGGATCGGAATCCCACAAATCTAAGGCCTTTTCGTGCTGCCAGTACAAGAATTCCCAGGATAGACACATATGTCCCACATAGACTACTTCAAGATCACCTTCTAATTCTTTGATTAGCTTCTTCTTTGGATCACTTCCATGAATTTTGTGTTTAGATAGAAAAAGATTTTGGGAAACAAGGGATTTCAGTGTTGGGGGTTCGGGTTTTTGGTTTGACATTGATGTAAGAGGATCCTTTAATTGCAGAAAACCTGCAATAAATACAGCATGCATTCCGTTGAACAAGTTTAAGACCAAAACATGAGAAATTAAATGGAAACAGCAACAAGTTAATTCCAATTAGCTATTCGATTCTTGACTTATAATATGTGGAAAATAAATGTTTTTAAGTTGTCATACCAGTACTGTTATTGCCACCTTTGATATGGAATAGCCTTGATTTCTAGAGACAAAATTTAAAATCACCCTTGTGTCATTAAAAAAATGTATATTCTATACAAAATTTACGGTTCTCTTATATAATTTACCCTATTCAATTTTCTGATAGATGATAGACTCGTGAATAATGACAATAATTTAATTCTAAAATAAATTTGATCTTTTCCTTTGTAAACAGAAGAAGAAAATGCATTGGTGGATTTGAACAGGACAATAAACAGATTGGATACTGAGAGTACTTTTAATGCCTTCATTTAATGAATGAACTACCAATTAACAGTATGTTGTTGTGTCAGCTATTCATCCTTCTAATGCCTTGCACCAGACAAGGTCCAATGTTCTTTTCTGTTTCTGGAGAATTCAACAAACTAGATCTCCTGGGTCCTATCAATTCATTCATTCCTTTCATATAAGTCATATAATAATCATGGATTGAAATTAAATATTAAAGTCATGAATTAAAAATTTAGTACTACAAGAAAACATAGATATGTTTCAGTTTTTGAATCAACAACGAAAATGAAATAATGTATAATTTCAAAACTTTTTATTTGCATTTAGACCCTCTTTATTTTCTTAATTTAGTAGTTGCCTCATAATTATTGACAAAGAGTTTTAATCAATAAAATATATTATGAGAGAAATATATATATATATATATATATATATATATAGCCTAAATGAAAAGAACCCCATAAAAAGGTGCACTGAAAAACAAAATTAAATAAATAACGAAGTACAGAAAAAAAGTAGCGGACTAACCCATGGCATACATCTTCTGGTAATTCAAGATATCAAATTTGCGCATCTTTTCTCTGTAACTTTTGTAGAATTTGTGAATCTCTCCCATCCAATCTTGCTGTTCGTCAATTTTCCATGGCTTCAAATCATCCATTATTTTAGGCGATTCGGATTCTTCCAAAATGGTGGGCAGACCCGAGGCCCTGACTTTTCTAAGTTCCATTTTCAATTGCTCAATCAATTCTTGATGTTCCCACAATGACTCCAATTTGTTTGAATCCCCACAATCAGATTCATCATTTGACTTTAATTTCTCAGAATCATTTCTAGCATTGTTATTCATCTCCTCGTTAAAGTCTTTCTCGGACAAAAAATCCGATTTTAACTCGTCTGGATTTTGTAAACTAAGCTCTTCTAACTCCTCCATTATGTCACTTTCTTCGTCATCAAAATTATTCTCGGATAACTCATCTTCCATGTTTCCATTCTCATCGGTGCCAAATTCCGATTCTTCTCCAAAATCTCCATCAGATAAGAAACCATCACTGTATGAATCTACTAAACTGTTTTTAGACTCGGTAACCAAAGAGTTTTTCTCAGAATGTCCAGATTCAACGAGGAATTCTTGTCTCCCCTCTAATTCTGAATTTTCTACAAATTCCATTTTCACATTTTTTTCTTCATTAAAAACCAGGATTTCTTTTCCTTTTTCGACACATTCTGTTCCATTTTCAGAACCCAGTTCATCAACTAAGGGTGTAATAAAACTTTTCCCAGATTTGAACTCATGTTTGCTAGTACTTGCAAAAGGGGCAAAATCGGAATTAAATACTGCATCCCCTGTTCCTTTATGGATTCCATTAAATTCTTCAAAGCCAGGAAATTTGAATTTCAAATACACCTCTGTTTTCTCTTCTTCCTCATCAGAATTAATAATTTCAAATCCACTAAATTCAGTAACATCTTTCTCAATTGTATTATAAGGCAACAACTCGGACTCCTTTTCAAGAGAATCTCTTTCTTTATCATTCTTCTTTACAAAACTACAATCATTGGGGGGAAAAAACCCAGTTATACTAAAATGATAGCATTAAAATTTACAACTGTAAAACGAAAATTAAACACAAACCTGAAAATGTAGGCGGAGATGAAACTGAAGAGTGGGAAGAGCAGAGATAATGAAACAGAGTGAATTAAAGAAATTAATTTCTGGCAAAGGAGACGAGGATTTTTAGAACCCATGTTTAGGAAAATGAAAAATTAGATGAACACAAACGCGATATCTTAAGAGAACCCATGAAATTTAATCAAGTGTAAATTCAATGACAAGCAAACGAACAGAGGAGATGGTATTTATGACTAGTTTGAATAATTCGAAAAAGAATGGACTTTGCACCTGTAAACAAAGACAAAATCAAAACAAACCAACCTTTAAATCGGAGTGTGAAGAAGTTGAAATCCGACCTAATTGGATCGAGAAATAGAGGGGAGAGATTATGAGATTTTGAATGCAAGAATTAAGGGGAGATAGTTACTGACGAGCGACTTGGTATTAAGCTGATTTTCATGCTTGCTTAAAGCCTTGAAATTCTCTTGTTTTGTTGACATAAAACCATAGAAATTCAATTAAAATTTTAAATGATGGTTTTTTGGTAGAATTATCAGTTGAGAGGTCGGTTTTTGATGTTTATTTGCTAGAGATTAGCAAGGGTTTGAAAATGTGTGAAATGAAATTGTAGTTGTTTTTTCAATTATGACAATATGATGAAATTTTACGTCAAATTGGAATAATAGTCTTTGAGAATTTTCGGAAATACTAGGGCGGTAGGCCCATCATCCTAAACACTTGGTGCTCGTGTGTGTCTTCTTTATAATTCTGTTTTGTCATCTTCTTCTTTTATTCTATTTATTTAGAGTCACTATTTAATCTAATTAGTAAAAAAATATCATGTGTTATTTTTTTTAGTAAAAATGTTTTTTTCTAACAAGTCAATAAAACTATTACATGTGTTATTGGAATAATCCATTACTTTCAATAAAACTAGAAAATTTATAAAAACACGTATTCCATTTTATATAAAATAAACAAATGGAATTTTATAGAACTTTCAATTATTTCCAATATGGTCAAAATATTTTAATTAGTTAATGCATGCAGTTGTAACAAATTTTCTGGCAGCATTAATTCTTCACAATAATGACTGTTTACTGCCGTGGGTCTAGGTGAATGTGAAGCCCAGCGTCCCCTACATCGAAATATTACTAGCAGTAATTACTAATTAGGTATGTAATATGATTACAGAAACCTCATGATAGGTTCTAACTCGCTATATTATTGTGTCTACATTTAAGTAAAATACAGTTCACAATTTTATCATCTTACTAGCTATATATGAAAATTACCAAAATACTTTTAATTAAGAAGGGTTGAATTTGAATAAGTAATAATTAGTTGCAACAAATTAGTACTATTATCGTACTTAATGTTTTTTCCTTAATAAACTATTGATGATGATGCACTATATTTATTTGTAGTAAAAACTTAATTTTTTTCCTAAAAGTCTAAAAGAATTGACAAATCGCTCATATAGTAGCAATTGCAATCACTTGATTTCTATACTTGTATATAATAAAATATATATATACATGTACACCACCTCAATTGAAATGGAATTAACAATGGAGAAGAATATATATAGTAATTATGCAAGTAATTAGCATTGTGGTTTTTGTAATGGTTAGTGCAAGAATTTGTGAGTGGGGTTGGGAATTTATTTTGCAGCCATGCAGTCCTGAAGTGTGCAATTTTGTATGTCGGCAAATGCCTTGTGGAAGATGGTCTTGCCCAATTGGACAATGCACACCTCCTTCACCTCCATTGAACGCTACATGTTTTTGTCATCCAAGATAATTTCAAAATTATATACAAGATTTACTTGATTTATCAATTGACCCATGTATTGTATTGCATCTATAATTCTATAATAATGAAAATTCATTTGGATGAATCTTATGTCACACTTTAATGTCATCATTTTTATGTTGCACGTATAGATCTTTTGCCAAAATAAACTTATTTTTTTTAAAAAAAAAAACCGCACATATTATTATTATGTTAGTTTTTACTACAAAAATAAATCATCGATGCAAAATTGTAATTTTGGCGATGGAGCTATTAGTAAACTAAAGGGTGAAAAAATCCTCATCTATTTCATTCTTGATCATCGCTGCAATCTATCTATGCGATGGATTCTAATTTGAAACCAAATTGAAAATCAATCAGATTTTTATTCAATTATATATTCGATCAAATATGAATCTACTAATAATATATTTCACAACGGTGTTTGACTTCAATTCAATTCTTTTGATCAAAATACTATTTTTTCCTTATTTTGATTTATTTTATTTTACTTAATAATTATCTATAACCACCTTCAAACCCACTACATAGTCCCTAACCCATGTTTTTCTCCTTATTTAATTTTACTTAATAATATAACTATCTCCAAATTTATAACCACCTCAGAAAACACGTACAATCCCAAACCCAGTTACAATTCAATTTTCCCCATCTTCTTCTCAAAATATTTTACTCATTTTTCTTCCATATGCTCAATGTTTGTTAAGGCAGTATGAAGCTCTTCAATAATTGCCAATGAAATTTGCTACTAAAATCTGTATAAAGAGGTAAATTACGCTCAATGTTTGTTAAGGCAGTATCAAGCTTCAATAATCTATATTTTAGTTGTCAAAACTTGTGATCTTTATGTTCACAGTTAATATATACAAGTTAGATACATTTTCAAAGTTCTCTGCTTTCTGTTTTGGCAGGAGTATGTGCTACAAGACCCAGAAACCAACAAAAAACCAAATGAATGAGAAAAGAACGGTGGTCTCTAATAAGTTTTTTGCTACCATGATGACTCAATGAATGCTGATTGTCTCGAATTTATATCGTTTATCCCATTAATTTGTTCGCCACCGTCATTTATTTTTGTGTCGCTAGAACTTCAATTATAAATTCAGTGCAGATACGAGTTTGTTTGGAGCACAAAATTAATACTTAAAGGTTAGTTTTCAATTCTTAAACTCTCTTTTTCAGTTTCTTATCCTAGCATTTTTGGTCCATGTACTGTTTTATGCTTATGCCGTTTACTCTTAATACATGAGTTTGTCCCCCTTTTAATATACTGCTTATTTTTGGTATATATATGTTTACCTGATTAGGTTGACAATCAAAACTTAATGGAGCGCAAAGTGGTTTGTCTTACATGTGGTCAAGGCTAATTTCAGGTAGTGAATTTTTTCTTTTCTTAAACTAATTTTTTAAATCCAATTAGAAGAAGGTTTGTACAAAATTTCAGGTATTAATTCAGTAGATACATCTTTTTTTAACCATTTATTCTTACATTAACACAAATGTATTTCTTTTAGATTTCGCGTTCGTCTTACAGTAGCAGATGGCAGTGGAACTATGAACTTGAAGTTATACGATGACCAAGCAAAATATATATTTCGCAATGAAGCTGTATATCTTAAAAAACTACAAGACCAGATATAAATATAATTTTGATATTAGTTTTAGATTTAACACTAATCATAATGCTACTCTGACTTAAATGCATGTACTACTCAGCAAAATGACATCAAAATATTAAGGGAGAGAGTCTTTTCATTACTGCATCGTGCATTTAGTTTTATCATCCCAGTGCCACCGAAGTTTGTAAGGCCACATATCTGTGCGGTGAAATTTGTTTTGACTGTTGACTGGTCTGAAGAATGCTCGCATCTTCCAAAGAGACGACCTATTTTAGGCTAAAAAAAGTAAGTCATAATTCATTTTCATACATAATATCCAAAAAAATGCTTATATTGAGAATAAGTAAATTATTAAATGCATAAATCGGTTATATTAAACTATTATTAACATAGCTTTTGCTCATTATGCAGGTATTAGTTTAACATCGATGGTGTGTAAATATTCCTATGTAAATTAGATGTCTACACTCTAGAGTGATATATTTTTAAAGAATATAACTCTATCATCTATCCTTTTTAGTTAATATTTAACAATTTATTTTTCTTTGTATATAAATATTGTTATTTCATTTTATATATTTTAACCATGTCGTACAATAAATATTTTTAATATATTAAATAAGGTACTTAACATATATATTTTTTAAATTCCCGTGCATAGCACGGGACGTATACTAGTTTAAATTGATTCGAGTCATCAAAGGTCACAATATGCATGTTATGGGCTTATGGCCATTAGTGAATTCCATTCGTCCACTACATCATGGTATAGTGGGCTCTTAGTTATGCTGAATGGCTATTATGGACACGTTTTCAGGATGTCTTCATCGTAATGACGTGTGGAAATTGGTTTACGAATATTTTACGCGCTTTTCACACTATGCAAGTGCGCCTAAGTCAATATTTTGGCGTTTGAGGTTTAAAGTAGATTATAATGAATTTGCTTATTCTAGTTACTTACTTTTAAATATCTGTCTATACTTCTACAAAAAAAACAAGGCTTGGTTGTGGCTTACCAAATCTAATTTATTTGTTTTCTCGAGATGGAGACATAAAACACACGACCAGTTTTTATTAGTAATATATAAAATAAAGTTGTTACAACTCACAATCTTATAATTTTTTTTTTTTTGGTTATATTATATGCTAGACTGTGATTTGGTTTATACTTTTACAGATTAAATAAGATTTTAAATGGTGAATTGAATAATTTTTTTCTTATTTAGTATGTAAAAATAGTTATAATTAGTTATACGTAATTCAAAGTTCTATATAATCGAAACCATGACATTCATAAAAGATTTTGGATAATCAAAGGGTTTACTATTAGATTTTCTTCAATTATAAATAAATACTGAATTAAAATGTGCCTACGAAAAATACTTGTTGAAATTAATAATCTAGTTTCTTAAAAAAAAAAATAACAATTTAGAGATCAAATTCATGTGCGTGATTTAGATTATCAATGCGCTATTTTGTGCAATTGTTACACTACGTTATCAAGCATACATGATGTAACCAATGAATTATTACATGTAGAGTGTGAAAATATGTATCATCCATGTTCTGACTCATGTTCTAAAAGAATAGAGAATTTCAAATTAAAAATGGGTTAACATTAACTAAAACATGAGTAATTTAGATTTCTCCCTCCACATTTGTACTAGGTGTGCTTGATGACTTGGTGCAACAGTTCCACCATATAATTTTTCGCTTCAAATATAGGTTACTAAAATTAAGTGGGCCACATTTGGGCTGAAAAGATACACATGCCGACAGTCTCTTCACGGGCTTAATTAAACTTTAAATTCAATTACATCATAATTATTTATAAATGCTAAAAAAAATAGAATGTAAATCATTCTTTTGCGTTCAATTAAATTATTTCGAACTCTGCAATCTATATATAACCACCTCATTATTAATTAATAAGAGTAACAACCTTCAAAATGCATTGTAATATATGTTAAAAGCTAAAGAAACTTGGGAATTTAGTTGGGGGGGGGGGGGGAGATCAAAAGCTAAATTAATGTGAATTATATATTTGAGGTTAGAGTCATTAAAAGTCAATTAAAAATTAGGTTTGAACAAATTGGATGAATAAATTATAAATCCACTAAACAACAAAGAACACAAGTTGTTGCGTCACTAATCACTATATATATAGCTTACATGACATGGGCCTCCAGAAAGTAGAAGGCTTTGCAATATAGGATCCACTAACAAGTTTATATCCAAACCTCTCACCGGGCTTTGTATTGGACACTAAAAGTTTTGTTACTATCTCTGGGCAGGTAACAATTAGATTTTAACCGGGCCAATTTATTAAGATTTTTTTTTTAATTTTAATTTTTATTTTTATATAATTAGAAATTTAAAGGATTTGATTTAACTACGGAGGTCCGAAATACATTAAGCGATTACAAATTGGACAATTTGGATATGTATTAGAAAATTAAATGAAATTGTAACGTTAATAAACTTATTATGAAAAAAAGTAAAAAAAGTACCGATCTGAATGATAATAATAAAAAAAAAAGTTATAATTAATTGTTCCAAAGAAGATTTAATGTTTGATCAAATCCAAATATATTTAATGGACTCGAAAAACTAAAATATGAGTAAGACTATGACTCGATATTGACCCTACATAAATGAACCCGATCCCAGATCCGACCAGCTAACAACATTATCATAATTATTAACTAGCTTTTCACAATGTGACGAACCTATACACAAATATTATTTCGTGATAATAAAATACATGTATTACGTTGGACATGTTTTAAATTGAATTAAATTGGGTCTAGAATCTAGATACTTTAAAAAAAAAAAAAAGTTGGATTATTAATTGATTTAATTTGGGCTTTCAATTACTATATCACTAGCCGCCGTGGCATGCGTTTCTCGCGTCTGTTGAAGTCTTTGAATTATAATTTATTTTGGCATATTAATTTTTTATATTATATCATACTAAATTTAAATATGCATAAAGTGGAAAAAGGTAATTTTTTTTTATTGGGCATTTTTATGTTTTGTAATTTTAAATTTTGAAAAAAAAGGTAATTTCGGAAAGTAACTAATTTTTAATGTAGCATTATGTCACAACCGCCACTTTGTGAGTAAAAACATACTTCTCTTTTAAAATTAGTAAATCATAAGCCTCAACCCGTTTGTAGTCGCTCTCACAATGGTACTCAATTTTGACAAATTAGGTACCATAGTACTATTCTGGATTTATAGAGCCGTCAATTATCGCAATGGCGAGTTCGACAGTGAGGGCGTTGAGTTCATGGAAAATTCTTGCAATATCTGGTCCATCTAATTTTCATAAACATTATTGTGGTCATAAATATATCAAATCACAAATGTATTTATAATTATAACACTGAAATACAAGAATTTCATGAGCTAAAGTCTTATTTCAATTGTCAATACTAGTGTAAAAGTCAATGTAACACTTACTTTGAGGAAATTGCACTTTTAGTCATGTAAGATTGGATCTTAAACATTTAGATCACGTATTTTATAAAGTTGTATTTTTTAGTTTAAAATTTTAAAATATTTCGAAACTCGGTCTCATAACCTCCTTTAAGATTAGAAGAGCAAAAATAAGACAATCCTATAATCTTAAAAAAATGGTAAACAAAAGTTATTATACACGATAAAAACCATTGCCATTTAAAACATTGTGACAAAAAATACAATTTTATAAAGTAAGGCACCAACTTGTTTTTAAATATTTTTTGGTAAATTATGAGATAGTATGTGCCAAAATTCCAATCATGTAGGACTAGATATTTTTCTTTTTAATTTTTAAAATAGCCTAATTTTAAAGAGCCTTGTGTTTTTTTTTTGTAAATTAAAGGAGAGAATTTCACTTTTGATACCATAATTATACTTACTTTAGGGATTTGGTACTACAATTATTTATGTCGACACATTTGGTACCATATTTAATTTCACTTTACAGATTTGATATTTCCGTCAAATTAATGACGGAATTGACATGTGATTCTCACGTGCTCGTTAAATCTCGTTATATATTGAGTCTCCCCCCAAATTCAGTTCGAGAGAATTTCACTTTTGGTACCACAAGTAACCCTACTTTAAGGTTACGATACCATAACTTTAAAAACATACACACTTGGTACCACCTGTTAACTACTCTCAACACATTTGATACTTCCGTCAAATTTTGTACGGAAAATTGAATTTTAGACTGAAAATTGACGAAAAATTTACAGAATTGGTTCTATAGTTATAGATTGTTGACAAACTTTGCCTCACATATTTTGTGGCCGACAAATTTACACCACAATTCACAAGTTTGAAGCATTTCAGTCCCATTTGCAAATATAATTAATTTTAAATCCTAGTTATAAATTTTATATACTATAATTATTAAATCTCTTACACTAATTAGATTTTTATATATATAATATATATAAACTAAATAATATTTTATATAAAATCCAAAAAAAATATCAATAATTTTTTTTTTAACTAATTAGATTTTACTTATAACAAATATAAAATAAATAATATTTTGTATAAAATTTGAAAAAATATCAATTAAACTTATTAATTTTTTTAAATTGAAAAAAAAAATTCAACTAATTAGATAATAATATATACAAATTTATTTATTATAAAAGCTGGAAAAAAATCTTTTTAAGATTATCTAAATAATAATAATTTTAATTAATAAATTTATTATAAAACCCTAATTTAGTCTAAAATATTTTTTTTAAATTTAAAATTTAAGAAGTATATTTATTTTTCATATTAAATATTATTTAATTTATATATATTATATCTAAAATCTAGTTAGGTTGAAAGATTATTTTTCGATATTAAAAATTTCTAATAAATTTAATTTATATTTATCAAATTTTATATAAAATATTATTTAGTTTATATTTATTATAATTAGATTAAGAAATTTAATAATAATAATATATAAAATTAGTAAAATCTGTGAACTTTGGGGTAAATTTATCTGTCAAAAAATATGTGAGACAAACTTTGGAAGTAATCTATAACTATAGGATTAATTATGCAAATTTTTCATTAACTTTCCGTCTGAAATTGTATTTTCGGTCCAAGAATTGACAGAAGTATCAAATGTGTCGAGGACAGTTATTATGTGGTACCAAATGTGTATGTTTTTAAAATTATGGTACCGTAACCTTAAAGTAGGGTTACTTGTGATACCAAAAGTGAAATTCTCTCAATTCAGATTTAACGAGCACGTGTCAATTCCGTCATTAATTTGACGGAAGTATCAAATTTGTAAATTGGAATTGAAATATGGTACCAAATGTGTCAACATAAATAGTTGTGGTACCAAATCCCTAAAGTAAGTATAATTATGATATTAAAAGTGAAATTCTTTCAAATTAAAGAGTCTTGTCTGATGAATACAAACAAAAATCTTGATATACTAAACTTTAAAGGTAAGTAATTCACATGATTATACAGTTTGTGAAAAAAAACTTTGAGCCTTCACTATTGAATATTGAGAAATTTTATTTACAAAAAAAAACGATATTTAGCTTATGTATGGTCTATATTTGATTTATGCATAACGACTGTAACGTATTCATGTGTACTTAATGGTGAACAAATTGGTTATTTTAGGCCTCAAAGGGGTATCCGGCAAGGTGATCCCCTTTCACCCTATCTTTTTTTGTTGTGTACAGAAGCTTTGAGTATGCTTATCTCACAGGAAGAAGAAAGAGGAGGGATAGTTGGCATATCGATATGTACCGGGGCTCCAAGTGTTTCACATTTGCTGTTCGCGGACGATACTATGATCTTTTGTCAAGCTACTGTGGAGGCAGCAACGCGCGTAAAGGAAATATTAATGATGTATGAAAGTGCTTCAGGCCAGATGATCAATATTGAAAAGTCGAATGTGGTGTATAGCAGGAATACGGATGTGGCTATACGGGAGGCAATAAGGGAGGTTTTTCCAATCCTAGAGGTAGAGAAGCATGAAAAATATCTGGGTTTACCGTCTGTGATTGGAAAATCAAAAAAGGAGGTTTTCGAGGTGATCAGAGATAGAGTCCGTACCAGAGTCCAAGGGTGGCGAGAAAAAACGTTGTCTATGGCAGGGAAGGAGGTACTCATTAAATATGTCATTCAAGCTATTCCTTCGTATGCAATGAGTTGTTTCAAGCTTCCGGCATATCTTGTTGCAGAGATAGAATCACTTATTGCTAGTTTTTGGTGGGACAATAAACAGAGGAGAAAAATTCATTGGGTGAACTGGAAAGTGATGGGAAAAAGTAAGAAGGGAGGAGGAATGGGTTTTAGAGACCTTACGGCTTTTAATCAGGCTCTACTCGCAAAACAGGCATGGAGAATTATTATTAAACCTGATAGCCTATTGAGTAGGATTTATAAGGCACGTTATTTTCCTTTGGTTGAGTTCCGTGAGGCCTTGGTAGGTTCAAATCCGTCGTTATCATGGAAGAGTATTTGTGAGGCTAAAGAAATTTTATTGGAAGGGTTACGTTGGCGAATAGGGAATGGGGAATCGGTGAATGTTTGGTTAGACAATTGGATACCGAGAGACGGTGGTCTTCGAGTCCGCACTCCTAGACTAGCACGGTCAACAAATTTGAAGGTTAGCTCGCTCATTGATTTTGATGCAAATATGTGGAATAAACGAATGGTTGAAGAAATGTTTTGGGAAGATGATGCGAAAGAAATCTTGGCGATTCCTTTGGGTTCCAGATTAAATAGCGATAAGCTGGTGTGGCATTATACAAAGAATGGATTGTTCTCTGTGAAAAGCGCGTACCACTTGGCGGTTGATATGAAAGAAAAGATTTTGGAGCAGAATGTTGGGAGTTCGAGTAGTGCTGGAGCAGCTGATTGGGGATGGCTTTGGGAAATTAATATACCTGAGAAAGTAAAGATTCTTTTATGGAGGATCTGTAAAGGGGCTATTCCGACATTAGAAAACTTGAAGAGGCGAAAAATTTGTTTTAGTGATATTTGTTCACTTTGTGATAATGGTTCAGAAACGAGTATGCACGTGTTTCTTCGATGTGGCTTTGCGAGACAAACTTGGGCAGTATCTAATTTGCGTTGGAGTTTGATTGAGAATGGTGAAATGTTACCAATGAGTTGGATGAAACGTTTGTGCAAAGAGTTGGAAAAAAATGATTTGGAGTTTGCTTTTATTATTGTTTGGTGGCTTTGGTATAGTAGGAATCAACGTGTTTTTGGTGAAGGGAAATGGGACCCCTCAGATGTTGCACATCAAGCAAGCACATTCATTGAGAGATATAGAGCTAGTAATAGCCAAGTTTTAAACGAAATAAATAGCAACTTTGGTGATGAAGGAACAATGCTTCGTTCTTGGAAGCTACCAGTGAGAAACCAAATAAAAATCAATTTTGATGGTGCAACTTTTTGCGAAAATGGTTATGTGGGTATTGGGGCGATTGCGAGGGACGCAAGTGGTCGTTGTTTAGCTTGGTTTTCACGAAGGATTCCACAAAATTTATTACCAGAACACGTTGAAGCCTTGGCAGCAATACGCGCTATTGAGATGGCTCGTACATACCAGTGGTCGCATATCATTCTTGAAGGTGATTGTATGTCTGTGGTACGTAAAATTCAATCATCTGAAGAAGATTTTTCATCTACGGGGCCGATTATTGCAGATATAAAGGCGCTTTTGAGAATTTTTGATTTTTCTGTTTTTAGTTTTACACGTAGAGAAGGTAATAAAGTTGCTCATTCTTTAGCAAAATTAGCCTCCTTGATAGATTTAGTTGAGTTGCCGGAGCACATTAAACATCTTGTAACTGCTGAGGTTTTTTGATTCTATATATCGATCGTTTTTCTCAAAAAAAAAAAAAAATATTTGATTTATGCCCTGGTGCTGTCATTGTTCACATATTAAATACATTTCCAAATAATTTTTTTGTATGATCACAGATGCAGTGACCTCATTTCTCGAACAAAAATAAAAATATAGATGAATAAATACTAAAGAAAATAATTGAAATTTAGCTCACAGTGCACATGATGCATGATCTGTTCTGCCCTGTTGTATAAATCAAGCATGGACCACAATTAATGCTCAATATTTTCTTTCTATAGTTTGTTTTTCATTGTATTTATTTTATAAATTTTACAAAAATAAGCTTTGTCTCATTTGATAAATAAAACCTGGGAAAAGTTACATATATTAACGTATTCGATTGAATTAATTTTTGTAACTAACATTGAAAATCATATTAGTTGTGACTTGTGAATCTTAAGTTCAAACGACATGAGTAAATAAATTTTCAACAAATAATCGTCCAATTATATATTAATTTATTAAAACAACCCCATGCAGCTCTTTATTGATGTCACTGAAGTTTCTCCCATTTCATACTAATAAAGCACTAATTAAGTTAAATTTCTTCAGTCCTGAATTATTTTTTCTTCAAATTTATTGGGTAGGCAATAATACAGTAGTAATATTAAATAGTACTTTATAAATAATTTGTCTAGAACTAATTAATTTGATTGGGCTCAAGGGGTGATAACAATATTGTCGACGAAGAAGAAAGGGGAGGTCCCCACCCCATCACAATTTCACATTTATTTGACCCACATGCAGCATGAAAATTCAATCAATTTTGATTAATTGATGTGTGCGGGTTGATAGAATATATGGATCCGATCAATAGTCTCTTTCCACCTTGTCACACAGATTTCTCGCATCGTATATTGTTTTTATGCAAAGATATTTAATTATCACACAATGTCCTTTTATTATATAAAGGGTAATTAAATTATATGGATATACCTGAGTCAACGCCTAATACAAAATTCTTCTAGTTTGTCATCATTTAACAATTAGCTAGCTACAAGCCTACAAACTCTTAATAAAAAGCTTCAATTCCCCCGTGGGTTACTTTTATGTTTATAATATCTTATAAAATTTAAAATATAGTTGATAATTATAATTTCTCATAAATTATAAATTATAAACTTATAATATGTATTTAACACCAAAAGCTTTGATCAAATTGTATAATTGCATATATGTTTCACAGGTACTAAAAATATCTTATTTACATATTTTTTTTCACAATTGATTTCTTATAATAATAAATTAAAAATAATCTTAAGAATAATATTTTAAAAATATAAATTTTTATTTAGTTTATTTTTATGTTTATAATATTAAATTTTATTAATTATGTGAATACAATATAAAACTTAAATTATATAATTAAATGTGTAATAAAAGTTTTATATTTATAATTTTTGTTTTATTATTGTGATTAGAACTCTATTTAATTTATTAATATAAAAATTAATTGTCAATAAATACGTACATTAGATTTTTAATATCTATGAAACATATAGGCAATTATACAATTTAATTAATTTTGGGGTGATTTCACTCGTTTTAGCCACCCTTTCTTTTTTTACCAAATTCATCGGGCTTTTCACATGAATTTTTTTTGATGACGTTCATGACATGCACTGTCAGAAATTAACTTCTTAAAAGGGTTAATTGAAATAAACATAATACCTCATATAGTCACATGTGTGGTTTGTATAATTTCCTACACATGCAAACATGGAGTGGAGCAAGTGTTGGGCTGAAAATTAATAGCACATTACTCGCCCAAATGTCGGGGATTAAACCGCTGGAGAACTTAAGTGTAACACTATATCATATTAGTTCATGCTTAGAAAATCTCTTCCAGTGAAAGGGCAAAAACACCTTAAAATTATGCACGTGCTTCTCAAGTGAGCTTCGCGGCGCCATGAACAACCTAAAAAAGTCCAAACTAAAACACACAACTGATAGTAATGATTAAGGTCGGAAAAAGACATAAAAATTTCTGGAACATATCTTCGTATGATCATCGACTTTGGACTACTCTGAAATAATCTTTTACAAAATGCTACTTTGGGCTAACTATCGACTTGCGCCGAGATTCACATTTGTCTAACAATTGAGTCACATGCACCGAGATCCTCATTATTATCTATTCCCTCATCGTACTATAACAAATTGAGAATTATGCCCATTTCAGTTTTGTCATTTCAAAATATCTAAAAGCTTGAAATTACTTAAATGAGAAAAGCCTAGTTATTTTATGGATATAAAAACGTAGAGGATACTTATAGATTCTAAAATTGCGATTCGTAATATAATTAATCTACTAGGGATAAATTCTAAAATTGTGATTCGTAATATAATCTACTAGGGATAAATGATTGTTAGCCAATGTAATGTTGATTTGGCTTGATTTCTTCCAATCTAGCCTAGCTAGGTTGGGGAGTCTATTAGTAACGTAGCTTGAAAGACCAATGGAGAACGGTGAATGAAGAATGAACCTAAATTTTTAACAAGTAAAGTTGCGCGCGAAGACAGACACAATTAGGAATCTTAGCTTCTTTGAGAATCAATACTAATTAGTAATAAATATATACTAGAATATACAATATACATTCAACAAAGAACAAATAAATTAGTACTCTAGAATTGACAATATATATCATCCTCATACATGTATATGATGCACAAATCACAATGCATGCATTGGGAAGTAAAGAAAGAAAGAAAGGAAGATTCTCGAATTGAAAACAGAAAGGGTATTAATTAAATGATTAAATCTGTAAGGAAGATTGATTATAAACGCAAATTAACCCTAATTAATGGGGAGGTACGTAAGAAACTGCATACATAATTAGGGAAACACAACAAATTTATTGGAAGGAGAAGAGTCCCAAATTCAGGTTTTGGCAAAATCAATCTGCTTCTGCAGAGATCAGGTCACATTGAATGCCCACGCGGTTTGAGAGTGTGAGAGAGAAAAGCAAATTGACACAGCTGCTGACTTTAGGTAGCCATGGAGTAAATGCATTTGCTGTCAACTTTTGACTCTTCGCTTTTTCTTTTTAAGTCAGCGTCATGGTTTTTAATTTTTAAACAAATTACTAGTATTAATTAAAAACACTATGCTCTGTTGTGGACTCTGGTCTGCTCTTCTTTCTATATATTCATCAGATGGAAACAAACATTAGCCCATAAGAAATGATAAGACCTATCTTTTTTCTCATGATCATATAATTAATCTTTTTCATTTCAACACAAGAAAGAAAGAAAGAAAGAAAGAAAGAAAAGGAATCAAGTACAAAATCAACAAGAATTGAGATCAGAATTAAACAGAGTAAAAAAGAAACTTTTAATTATGGGTAGGCCTCCTTGTTGTGATAAAGTCGGGGTGAAGAAAGGTCCATGGACTCCTGAAGAAGATATAATGTTAGTCTCTTATGTTCAAGAACATGGTCCTGGAAATTGGAGAGCCATTCCAAAAACTACAGGTAACTAATTAATTATACCAACAAACAATTTACTAACTTACTACTCCGTATTTAATTAATTAATTAATAAAGTTATATATATATTTTTAATTTTTTTTTCTTCTGATCGATGGATTTTTTTAGGTCTAAAGAGATGTAGTAAGAGTTGTAGACTGAGATGGACTAATTACCTAAGGCCTGGAATTAAAAGAGGCAGCTTCACAGATCAAGAAGAGAAAATGATTATTCAGCTTCAAGCTCTTTTAGGCAACAAGTAATCTTAAATACATAGTTAAAAACAGTTGATGTCCTGTTTATTTTGTAAGATTGGTTTAATTAACTTGGTTCTTTTTAATTAATGTAGATGGGCTGCTATAGCTTCTTACCTTCCTGAAAGAACAGACAACGACATTAAAAACTACTGGAATACCCATTTGAAAAAAAAGCTTAAGAAGCTCGAAACCGGGTCGGGTACGGATCAGCCCACTACTTCTCATGGGCTTTCACACTCAATCTCCAGAGGGCAGTGGGAAAGAAGGCTACAAGACAATATTACAACAGCCAAACAAGCCCTTCACGATGCGTTATCATTTGATGAAAACACAAACAAACAACTCGTACAGCCATCATATGCTTCAAGCACTGAAAACATAGCAAAATTGCTTAAACAATGGGTGAAAAAACCGATCAAATATGAGGAATCTTCAAAGTGTTCGAGTACTCAGAATTCTTCGAGTGATCAGGAAATTGTTCCCAAAAGAGAGACCGATTTAAACGAAGCGTTTGAATCCTTGTTTGGTTTTGAGTCTCTCGAATCTTCGATCAACTCTGATGATTTCTCGAGATCTACTTCTCCGGGTCTTGTTAATTGTGAAAGCGAACTATCCGACCCGAATGTACTTGCCCCGTTATCCGTGCTGGAGAATTGGCTGCTTGACGATCAAGGGAAGGATTTTTTCTTTTGATGAAAATCCTGATTTATTTTTATGAGGGTTAATAGTGTTGATTAATTGATTGTTTGAGGAGGATTAATTTAGTTAGGGAGATCCAAGTTTTCATTTTTGTATCTTTTGATTCTAGGCCCTAAAAATTAAGGATTTTTTTCTACACTTTTTAGGCCCAGTTAGCATGCCCTAAACCTAAAAATTTTATATTGTATGTTTAATTGTTTATTCAACTTCTAATATTTAATTAATATAGTTTTTGTCTAAAGTTTGCGTGTTAAGTGAAAGGATAAATATCATTAACTGTATATATTTAATTAGTTACTGGAGTTGTTTGAATATGATATATATATTTTTTTTTGATAATTTTGTTTGACTATGATTTATGAGTATAAAATTCTGGTAATGAAATGATATAATTTTGAGCAAGTTTCTTTATAATTAAGTTTGTTACTGTTACACACAACTCAATATCTGACCAACTCAATCGAAACTCAACTAGAGTTTAAGAAATTTAATAAAAAAAAAATCAAACTTGATTTGTTAATAAGTTGTAACAAACCACATATGACATTATATTGCTCAACTTAACTTCACTTTCAAATTGTTGATGCATAAACTACATTGTGATCCTAGTGTCTGTTTCAACAATTTGTTGAGGTAAGTCGTCAGTCTAACTCAACGTTCGGCAATGTGATAGAAACAGTAATGGATCTTTTAGGAAAATTCTAGGGTGCCGCTACGTTAGGTACCGTTAATACAACATTAGGTGGTATTATCACACAATGTGTATCACATTCTATGGTACATGATCACATTACATAGTATTAACCTCATATATTTAGTATGACCCCCACATCATGTTGTATTTATTCCAAATTAGGTGGTATTACCACGCAATATGTGTCATATTCTATGGTATATACAATACTCCTTATACCATACAATGTGATACACATTGTGTGATAATACCACCTAATGTGGTATTAGCGGCACCTATCGTAGCGGCACCCTAGAATCCCCGATCTGTTATTGTTTTCGTAAAAAATATAATTTCTTTTCCGTGTTTGCATCAATAAAAACGAAAATAAGATGTAATTTTGGAACTATTTATTTGTCCTGAGATTCTCTTATTTTAATTTGATAACTTTTTTTGCAATTTTTCAATTGTTTCCGTAATATTTCTAATAAGTTCTCGAAAATTGATATTTAGCAAATCGAAACATACACTTGCAACGAAAATTGATCCATAGAAACAGTCAAGACATTCACGAGAGAGACATAGCAAACCCAATGATGAATGTAAGACTTGATTTGCCAGTTATCTTCAATTCAATTATGATTTTGTGGATCCTAATGACTCTACATAGAACGAGTCACGAGTTATTTCCAACTCGGTACGATTATAATGCAGGAGAGTCCAAGACAATATTGTATTATTTAATTAGAATTTCTTCGTAATTAGAATTCTTCATTTTACTTATCTCGTTTCCTTATTATAAGTTATTTAGTTAATTTTTAAAAGGAAAAACAAACATTTGAAACACTAATTTTATATTTCAGGCTCTGTCCCTTGTTCTCAACCGAAGGCTCATTTTGATTTCAAGGAAAACAAGGGGACGAAAAGTCTAATCTTTGTTTTGATGTATTCTGGGCTTCTGGCTCGTATATTTCCTGGTTTTATCAAAGAAAATATATAGAAGAATATTCATTGATGTAGAAGCAAAAATAAAAGGAAATGTGATTGTCTGATAGTTTGTTTACTGACAAAAAGGGGAATCTTTGTTAGATTTTTTAGAGGAATAATTGTGATGCTGCACAAAGTGCATGTTTCAACTCATGGGCTGATCATACTTAACTATTTTTTATATATTTCTATTTCTTTATTTGTTAAGTTGGGTTTAGATTGAGTTAAAATCAGGGGAGTGACCCAAAATTTATTTGAATGGACTTATAAGTCGAGTAAATGATCAATAAATAAGGTAAGTTAGTTTCACTTGCAAAGAATCGACCCAATCTTAAATATTACGACCCGCATCCTTGACTCAGCTTCGTTCCGGTCTTAACACAATTTTGTTCTGTTATATAAATGGTCGATTTACGACCAGACCATATTTAGTTATTTTATAAGTAATTTCCTGTCGTTCCATAAATTATAAGGAGATTCCATCTGATTTAAATTATGTATCAAATCACCCCTTACAGATTCAACAATTCTTACAAAGACACTCCCTACAACTTGTGAAATATTTACAAAAATCCATGTAGGGGAACATCCTTGTAATTTTTTAAACCACATGTTTTTTTTTTTTTAATTACGATAAACTTCAATGAATCTGAGTGTAAATCACCATAAATAAACTTATATAAAACATAGCAGTGAAGCATAAGTTAAAAAACGTTACTTTGTCAATACTCCTCTTTAATATATATATATTTTTAGATAACTCAAGTGTCCAAGTTTACAATCCCACTCCCGCTGAAGCAAATCTTACGAATTTATTGGTCAGCCAGTTGGAGAAATTCCCAGAGGCCTCTCTTTAATTTTTTTTCTTAGGATTTGTGTATGAGAAGTATGATCATTATGCTTTGATGATTTCTATTTACCTATATGGGTATCAGAATTTTTTTTCTTAATTTTCTTAAATGTAGTTAAGGTACGTAGGTATCATGAGTTAAGCTTTTTTTATTTTTTATAATTAAACAAAATGCAAATAACAATAAATAAAAATGTTCAAGTTAACAATTAGTCCAACCAAACCCTAACTTGGTCCGTTATTGAACCTATCAAAAGCAAAATCTATATGACCCGACCCTTTCTGCTAGCTGGGATCTGCCCAATCGAAAACCTTAATTAATTGCATTAAATGGTACTTGTTTTTTCTTAACCATCGACTAATTAAATTTATCAAATTCATGAAAACAGTGACGCAAAAATTAGGTAGAGTAAATGGGAAAAAAAAGGAAAAAAACCATGATAAAGACTAGTTGTAGCTACTAAATGCAAGCTGGAAAATTTGCAGTTCACACGTCTCTGAAATTTGTGATTAAACAGTAACAGTATATATGTTGCTATCAAAGATCACATGCAGGATACAGTACAATATATATTTCGGAGGAACTGTTGATTGTAATTGAATATATTTAGCCAAGTTTGAATAATGTGGCACGAAATAGCCTTAGAAATCTGCAAAGATTTGCCTTAAATGCTAGCTAACATGTGAAGTGTATTAATGTTTTCTTTTGGTCTGTAAAGAGCAAAAGAAAAGCATAACCCTTATGAATTCCTTCACCAATTGGGCAGTACCACATTCTCAATTTACCATCAACTCATGACTAGATTTAATTTAGAAAAAATTATCTAGACATGTATGATATAGGAAAAAAATGTTTAATTTTTCCTTGACCAATAATGTGATGTATTTTTTAATCACAAGGTGTATAATTTTTCCTTGACCAAATTTAGATAAGAGTTTTCCGTTTAATATAACTTTTTTTTTTTTTTTTGGTCACATGCATAGATAAGTTTGTGAAAAGTTTGCTTTGAGTAAAATGCAAAAAACACCACCTGTGTTATTTCTAATTGGCAGAATACCCCTAGTGTTATTTTTATGTGTTTAGCATTTTATCATCAACCTGCCCTCCGTTCCCCATTTTATCATTCTATTAGCTCACTCACCTATTTAAAATCTAAGAGTTGATTGCAGTGGGGTTATTGATATTATTTAGAAAGAAAGAAAGTGGGTTAAATTACCAATTATTTAAGTAAAAGAAAAATATAACACATAGGGGTATATTTGTTACTTTCTTTGTAAATCGTGAAGAATATTTGCATTTAGAACGAGTAAACAAACACCGCGGTGTACTGACTTTGATCTATTTCCAAATGGTTTTGTTGCTAATAAAAATAATACAAGGAATTTTTTGTCAATTAAAAATTATATTGGGTTGTATTTGGAGTGTACTTTTGAAGCAAATGAATCCACAAAATTGAATCATTGACATTTTTTCTCTGTTAATGGTAAATATATGGTAAAAAATAAGGCAAAATAAATAAATTAAAAATGAAGAGAAATGGTTTAATATATAATTATATTATGATGATCACATGGTTTGGGGCCCTGATTGCAGTGTGTATGTGTTCATCTCATATATATAGCAAAAGATGAAGAAATTAGAGAAGAGGCATGTGCATCCACCCTTCTAATTCTAAGCCCACCGCGTCCTTAGTCTATTAAACCATGCATGTGCAAATATAATATATAGTACTAGTGCCTAGCTATAGTAATTGCAATCCTATATCTTTTGAGTGAAGCGGAATAATTACATTATTATATGATTAAATTTATTTAATTGTTTACAAAACTACGAGTTAATGTTGTTCAACCAATGAATACTATATCATTCATTATTAACAAATACAAAGAATGTTTAAATAAGACTAATATTAAATTAGAAAACACTCACGTATCCTTTTTGTTAGATTCAAACTTTCAGGTATCTGCTTCTCCATTAAGATGAGTCTCCTCGGCAGTTGTATACATATTTAAGTATTATGACTACTTTAAAGTATTAAATAATAGTATAGTACATAATTTAGGGTCTATCTGAATGGGTTTTAGTTCGGTTTCGCATGTCTCGATTTAAAAAAAATGGTTTGGGTGGTTTCATGAAACATTTGAGACCTCATTTGGATGAGTTTTGGATGTTGAGTTTTGTGGTTTGAATAAGTTACTTTAATTGGGTTTGGATGTTGGGGTTTAGGGAAAAAATTAGGTGGTAGGTGTAAAATCAATGTTTTATATGTTTGAAGAGTTTGAGTGTGAGTTTCGGAATATGTTTTTGAAGGTTTTATGGGTTTGGCGAAAACTCATTTGAAAGTATTTTGGCAAAATTTCGCGAAACCTATGAGACCGGGCAAAAACCCATCCACTTATACCCTTAGCACCCCTCTTTCCAGAATGGAATATATATGTCCCTTTAATTTGGTGCTATTTACCATATTCATAAACAATATTATGAATAATTCAAGTCTTTATTTAATAAACATTTTGATAATCTCAACTAACAAAGTAGATACTATGACACAATTACTTATAAGTTTTCTATATATCATAAAAAAATGGAGAAATTTGCTTTGTACAATAAAAAATTCGACAGAGCGAAGAAAGCATAATTGTCAGTATTTTACGATTGATAATACAAAATATGCGATACGATACCATACGGAGATTGAACTAAACGAAATGTATGTCGAAGTGTGCAGTCTCCTGTATTTTACCGATACGATAATATCTAAAGATACATACGATACAAATTTTGACTAGATCACGTCTCCAAATCGGATCAAATTGGGAAACCCCATTTCTTTTAACAAAAAACAACACAATTAGCTAAAAATTGTCCCTTCTTTGCACCCCAACTTCGACTCACTTGATTTTCTTTAAACTTGTATTTAGGAATCTCAAATTTTAAACCCTAACAACCTAAAATCGCGGTTATAAAATGTTTGTGAGGTTTCTATAAGAACGTTCAAAGTATATTTTATACAGTATTATTCCAAATAATTGACTACATATCTTATAATTCACGATATGGTTCGCGCGATACGTTATGATTGAACAAGAATTCGATACACAATGCAATACGTGATTCGGTGATCGTGGTAGAAAATATTGCATACAAAACATATATAAGGAGTAAGGACCTTAAGTTTTGAATCCTGCTTCAAAATTTAATAATTAAGTCATGAGTAATCCAACTCTATTGTGGGCTTTAGTGGGTTAAAGTCCAAAACTTGAACCATAAAGCCCATTTGTTTTTTTGGTTTTCTTAGACTTAAAAGCCCATTGATACTTTCAAAGCTTTCTATAGTTACTAGCTTAAAGCCTTAAACCCTATGCCATTGCACGAAATTGTTTTAATTATTTAAAATATTAGTTTTCTATATTATAATGTAGTTAAAAATAGCAGTTAAATATATATATTTATAATGCAATATTAGAATTAAAAATTTATAATGTGTAGAAATAACAAAGACACATTTAAATGACCATAAAATAGCATATATATATATATATATACAAATAAACTCACATGAAAAATCTGAATATCTAAAAAAAACGGAAATATAATTAATTAGCTAGAAAAGTGTTATTCAGAAGTCTCTATATTTGCTAAGAGTATACTTTATAAATACAATGTAAAGTCAAAATGTAGATGTATTGATAGTAGATGTTTACAAAATGAAAAAGAATACAAAATAATGATCCAAAATCTCAAAAAGACATCTAATCACACTTATTAACTATAAAAAGAAATTTATAATAGTTTAGATAAAGACAATATATTTCTTATAAAATTTTCGATAAAGACAATATAATTCATGCCAACCCATGTGACAAAGCTCTAATGCTAATCAATATGGCCTTTAAATGAAGATCAATGTCTATTATAATTCAAACCATCCCATGTGATAACTAATTCTCATATTTTCTTAATATGGAATTTTTTAGTTTAAGTTAACTGGCCAAGATTAAGATAATTAGCAATATATATTAAATTAATTAACTTAAATTATGTAAGTTAACATTTTTGAATTTTTATTATCATAGTAAAAGCATATTCTTAATTAAAGACATCCTTAAGCTTTTCTTTCCCTTTTCATTTTAAAGAAAAAAGCAATTTGAGTCCATATGTATGTCAGTGAGTTTTTTTTATCTTATTTAACAATTACAATTATGTGAAATATAGTGAATGTATGAGTTATATATATATATATTGTAAAACGTGTCTAAGGGAGGATACATACTACTATCAATCATAAAGGGACAATCCATCGACTAAGACACCTTCAAGCATTTTTTCAACATGGTTTTGAAGAAAGACTTTCATAAACTTAAACATGAACAATTAACAATGATTTTATATAAGTTAAATTAAACTTGAAAGAGATAAACATAAATATAAATGGATTCATGGAGAAAAATAAGTATAATGATAATTAATAATTGATTACCTCATTATTGGAACATTGCTTTTCTTTGAGCTTTTCAATTTTTGCTAGTCCGTGTTATAATCTACAAAGAAGAAGAAAAAGATGGTTATATGCTTAATCTTATAACTTGAATAAGTTCTGAAAAAATCATAATTACAACAAAATCATACGTGAATATCGGAGAAAAGCAAGTAACAGAAAATCAATCAAATCACAGAAATAAACCATACAGAAATGCCAAGAGCACCAAATTTATGTACATGTATTATAATTAACCAATAAAATTTGCAGCTAATTTATGTATAATTAATACATAAAAAAACTTCAAGCAAAAAGCTATATGATTCGATCCTACATAAAATTGTGAAATCAAACTATTAAATATACAGAAAATAGAATCGAAAGACGATGATATGTTTTTAGTGACAAAATATATTTTTAAGTTTTAACAACACATTTTAGTGATAACCTAATGACAATAAATATTGTCACCATGATTTAGTGATAACTTTTTGGTTGTCACTTTTGTGGTATCGTTAAATGCCAATAGTAACTAACTTTTTTACAATTCTTGTCACTAATATGTTTTTTTTTTTTTTGGGTTTTCCAAGGGTTTAATCCCTTTCGAGGCGGGTTGGACACATTAAGTGGGTATACCTCTCCTAACAGGGATTCGAACATGAATCCACTACTTTGGAGAGTGACTAGTCACTTCCACTAGACCAATCACCTGTTGGTGTCACGAATATATTTATGAAAACCCTTTTAGTGAAAATATTTGAGTTTTTGTCACTAAATATATATAAAAAGTGAGAACTTTAACATTGTCATATAAAATTTTATCACTAAACTTAAATTTTTTTGTAGTGTATTATTAGTTGAATTATATATATATATGAAACAATATTCTAATTTAAGAAGCAAATAATTAATTGTCAAATTAATTAATGCATATTATAAATATATAGTATATGTTTTTTCATGAAAATAATGATCTTTTACATTTTAATTTGATTGGTTTAAGCAAATTCCCGCGATAATGTATATATTGTTCCGGTCAGAGTTGTCAAGTTACATCAATCACCAAAAAGTTTCCTCATTAACCTAAACATTTCCATTTCCCCTTCCATAATTAACACCACCATAATAATTGAATTCTTTTAAGTGACAGGAAATGTGATAATTTAATTATCCTCTAACTGAAAGAGGAAAAAAGGTTTGATTAATAGCCTAAGATGCTCTATTAATGGTCCCAAAACTTGATAATCTTTCAGAAGATGGGTTGGGTTGGTAAGAGGCAAAGTGTTTCATCTTTCACTATCCCCTTCTCTAAATCACAGTCATATTTCACTTTAAGTCCCCATCAACCTGGATCATTAGTCTAAACTAACTTCTAGATTATAAATTAATGATCACATAAACAAAAGTAATTTGATAGACGTTTTAGCTAGATCTAGTGAAACCATTGCATTGAATATAAACTAACAATATTGTCCGTTAGACTTAATTCATGGTGAATCTTATAAGTATATTTACACTAACAAACACTAGTATTACTTCTGATAATTGAAGTTAGAACTTGTTATGTTTACGCTCTCATTGACTAAATTAATTAATTTTAATTTACATGAGTGTTTTCTATGTTAAGATTTGAATTCAAATAGAAAATTTCAATTACATATATATTTTTGCCTTTGGGCCCTTTAATTAATAAGAAAAGGAGCCCGGAAATGCACCAGAGGCCTGATTACATTCCAAAAATAACGAGGAATAAATGTACATAAAGGAAAATGGGAAGGAAGAGAAGACAACAATGACCCAAAAGATTTACATGCATCATATGGGGCACGTGCGGGATGCACTAATGACGTGGATCCGACTCTCTCCAACATAATCAAGTCTATTAAAGTTATATATGTTGGTAAAATAAAATTGATTCTAATATAAACCGAATCTTATATTAAAATAAATTTCGTTTTCTTGATATATTTCGATTAAGCACTTGATATTCAAGAAGTTTTTTGGAAATTTATAAAACAGAAATATAAATGTTCAGGAAATTTATGATCGACATTTTAATTAATTTATGTGGAACAAATTAAATGACTAATTAATTAAGCAACAAGTTACATAACACAAGTTTAGCCTGAGCACAATAACTTTATAAAAAAATATCATTTAGAAAGAATAATATTAAAATAACTAAATTTGATTTAAAATAAATAATAATTAATTTTAGGCCTCGCTTTTTAAAAATTCAAATATTTACGTTTGAACAATTGAAAATGTCTGTATTAATGCAATTTTAGTAAGCAAGATCCCAAAAATCAGAGCAGAAAACTAGCCCTTGATATTGGCAGGATGTCAAAAAATCAAAGAATTTTAAGAAAATAACAATTGCAGACGTTTAAAAATTGAAGTAAATTGGTGCGCCTTGAATTAAGATCAATCTAGAATCCAGATGAGCTTTGAAAAGCGAAAATGGGCTTAGAACATGCTATTAGGAGCATGAAAAGAGAAAAGGAGGTGATACACACAAAAAGGCTCCTTGGCAAATTGCCTGCTAGAAACTGCCTAAATTTTACACTTTTACAATCAATAATTTATTTTTAATCAAAGTTAATTATATAGTGATAATCTTCTTTTTTCTTTTAATGAAATCTATCCTTGTAATTAATTACTTGGTTACGTTGTACGCACTATATAGATTTATATATATAATATATTCTTTTATCAGAAATGCTAAATTCTACATACTTTATATTGGTACTATATATTCACTATTGCGCTCGTGCATGACCAGCATTTTGAATGAAGAATAAACAGAGTATATACACTATTATAATACACATTATAGAAATGATAAAAGAGAAATTATGTTAGTATACTTACTAATTTAGCTTTAGATTATACCTACATTAATTAATTTTTAATTTATTTGTTATTCCAGATCAAAGGTCAATTGAATGATAAGATTAATTAGCCCCATTTTATATGACTTACTAATTTTTTTTAATCTATTAGACTGTGTATTTACAGTTCAGACCGAAGAGTGCAAAGTGTTTAAGTACTCCCTATTGTGGTGTCTTCAGTAAAATTCGAACTTGAGTCTCGCCTCTGGGGTCGCAAGTCACTACCACTTATTCCAACCACCTTGAATATATGACGTATTAAACCACCTGTGGATCTAATTTTTTTGAAATCATAAAATATTTAGTGTTATTCAATAATATTGAACTAAAACAATTAAGTATGCTCTTTATTACAAGCACATAAAAATTAACTAAATTTACCAAATAATAGTGAATACATAACTAGTATTGCGAATTAATTAATTAATTGGATTTGTAAAATTAATTCTGTTCTCGACATGGGCTAGCCGTCCTAGTTTATACATTAAAGAATGACTTAATAGGTTATTGTTAAGGTATTCCTTACGAATTAATTACTATAAGTTTATTGTTTGGGCTAGACCTGGTTAATAAATTAATTCATACCGAGTTCATGCCAATTTATTTCAAATGAATATGTAGGGGTTGTGTATTCAGTTAAATCTAATAAATCGAACCAGAAAATTTTTCCTTGAGTGAAATTTCAGTGACCAATTTATACTCCAACTGAAAACGAAGTCCTTAAATTAAATTATAGAATTTCAGACATTATTAGAGACAATATATAATTATTTTTTGTATGGAAGTAATATACAAAACCAAATATAACTCACTACGAACAGGAGATTTAAACATCATGAAAACCATACAAAAATGTAATTAAGACATCATTTGATATTGTGAAAGTTCAGCCATCATGATTTTGCAATGACTTTTGAAGCGTGGTTCTTGTTGGAATAGCAAAATGTCCTTACGTCTGTCTATAGTATATCCAAACCACTACTTTTGCAATGGTTTTGAAGTAAGTGATAATGGTCAACTATTTACAATTAGTAATTAATTAAGAGATTTTTTATTTTTCATTTTTGGAGATCGAGGTTGTTAATACATTATCATATAGTTGCATGGAAATTTAACAAAGGGTTGGAGACAAAGGGGTTTTGCCCCACACAGTTTTTGCAGGTTTGAGGGGCCACAGAATATTAGGTTTTAAGGACACCTTTGCTGTTCATTCTTTAAAAAAATGATTAATTATATTTTATGCGCCAAATCACTCGAACATAAAATAATATTTTATTATTCAAATCGGCAAATCTTTTCAATCTTAAGCTAATTAGTTGTTAGGAAGTTGCGCCATCAATTCACAACGACCATTCCACAGCTAGCCTAAAAGATTCATTAAAATTAATTTAACATCAAATTAATGACTATATCGTACATGTTGGTATTTCAGTCATGATTTTATTGATTTGTTAGCAAAATAATCAATTGGTATATATTTTCCGAAAAGTATTTCTGTCAACAGACACTACTATTACTATAACAACAACTTGTTTCTGACTTTTGTCTACTAATAAATCGCTAGTTTAATTTAGACTCTAGTAAAAGTTACATAAACAAATTATTTTCAAAAATTAAAAGCTTAAAGTTAGTTCCCAAAATATTTGGAAACAAGTTGTACCTAGCGTATTGATATTTGACTCGTCGAGTATATAAAATACATCATTTAAAGTATCCCCACACCGAAAGAAAAATCGGGCATGTGAAGACCGTGTTAGAGACAATAAATATTGTTTAATTAAGAAAAATATGGTCATTAACAAAAACTAATGAAATGATTTATTTGATTAGTATAAATAACACTACTAGGGTTAGGGTTTGGCACTGGCACTAAAGATGGCATATCCTCTATTCAAACTACTAGTTACCTTCTTTCTCTAGCCAGCTTACATTTTCTGAGCTTTTAATAATTATTTAAATCTCATCTTAAACAATTAAAAATTCTACCTAATTCCAAAAACAGCCTAGCTAGCTTGCTACTTAAATAAGAGAAGAGATGAAGAAACGTCAGGTTGTTCTAAAGAGAGATGATCATTTTTATACAAATTCTGCAAATTCTTCTTCTGCAGTAAGAACTGTGAGATATGGAGAGTGTCAAAAGAACCACGCAGCAAATGTTGGGGGATACGCTGTGGACGGGTGCAGGGAGTTCATGGCGTGTGGCGAAGAGGGAACAGAAAATGCGTTAAGCTGTGCCGCCTGTGGATGCCACCGGAACTTCCACCGGAGGGAGGTCCAGGCAGAGGTGGTTTCCGACTGTTCATCACCTACTTGAAAAAGATCATCAAACAAATATATATATTAGTAAGTATATATATTTAGTGGAGTAATGTTGAAAGATTGAGAAAAGAAAATTGTAATGTAATATTGTTGTTGGTATTTTGTGTGTGTGTGTGTGTGTGTGTGAATTTGGTGAGTGAGTGAGTGTGCAAGTTAAGGTGATGAAAAAATATAGGCTCTTTTTCTATGATTGGTTTTTGTTTCTATATGTAAATATTGATCAATTGGTACAAGTAAGTTTCTATGGTTTGATGTTTGGAGATCTAATTTTTTTTTAATAACAGGAGGTCTAATAAATTATATATATACATATATATATATATATATATATATATATATATATATTCTCCATCTGATGATTTTATGCAAGTATTCTTTATTTTTATTTTTTTTTACCTTTTAGATATCTTGTAAGTATTTACTAGCTCTTGTACATTTGCATTTCTTAGCCATGAGTTTTCCTGAATAACATTTTTCTTTTTATAATTTTGTTATGCTGTTCAAATACAATTAACGTGTAGTGGTGATTTATGGTCTTTCCATTTTCATTATTTTGTAGACATGAAATTTCAAAGTTAACTTTAATTTATATGATATATATAGTAAGTTTATGAAATCTACATGTTTACTTTATGGAGGAAATATATAGAGAGAAAGATTATTTCTTGTGAACTGTTTGAGATCAAACTTACCCATCTTCAATTATTTCTACCAAATGTGACGATCTTCTTTCTAAGAATTAACACGGATATTTAATTGGTTAAGTCAATTCAAATGTCTTTAGCCTAACTACAATTAAGTGGTAAACTTAGACATGATTTGCAATCCATGTGAGACCGATCGACATTTAGTCTCAAATCAATGTTTTTTTTACCAGATGTGAAGCATTTGAAAGGTAGCAATATGTGAAAGAGACAGAATCTTCTGTTGTAATCTAGTTAGTGACTCTTTCCTAGTTTTTTTTTTATTTTTTTATTTTTTATTGTAGTGCATGTGCTTAACTTGGCATCTAAATACAGTATATATCAAGCAAGAACCGCCCGCACATGTGAAACTTAAACTGAGTGAGTGACTGATAAATTAAGAACCCAGCAAGGAATTAGCTAGAAACAATTATAATTTAAATGACAGATCATAAAGTAAACTGAATATATGTGTGTATGTATGTATATGGTGTATATATATATATGGCATCGATCGTATCTATTTAAAGGTAATGAAGAAAGAAGAAGGGAAAGAGCAGTAGCTAGCCTAAAACATTTAATATTATATATCATGTGGCCATTGGGAATGGATAACCAACAACAACAACAACAACAACAACTGGCCTTTATTCTCATGATCCGCTGGAAACTGCATGCTTAGTTAGGTATTGAGTATGGAAGGGAGCAAACCTTTAGGTATCTGTTAATTTTTTTCAGGTATATGTCAAATCTCATAACGTCACTATTTCATATATAGTTTTCGTGTATAATTAAAATAAACAATACTTTCAATTAAATTATATTTCGGTACAACTACAACTGCATGTACATATCCCATCATAAATTAATTTTTTTTTGTTTTAATTAATTTTGAGAAAGACTACCGGTTTAGATTAATTAGAATTACTTTTTTTTTTTTTTTCACAATTATGAAGATGATTGATGAAGATATGGTGGATATATATATATATTTAAATAAGGCTACAAGGCAATGAGTACACCTAGTGTTTGCTCCTTGTTTCTGTTCATAAATAGGTATGTTTTACCCTTGTCGAATAATTGTAAAAGCTACTCATATAAATAATTTTATGTGAGCTAGCACCCGGATGTTAAATCCACCGGGATAGGTACTACAAGAATCACACTCCAGAAAATTATAAGTATGTAACTAGATCGGTCATTACTCAGAATACTTCCCCCCTTATTTTGCAGTTAAAACTTTTATGGTGTGAAATAACAAAAGTGGCCTACTAGAATGAAGATAAAAAATTGGGCATGAGAAATCAAGATACACATTTGGATCAATGACAAAAACAAGTTTCTTAAAACCCATGTGCTCTATTATGAGATATGATTCACTATATTATTGAAAAGAAAAGGAGAGGCTGGCTAGCTGTAAGGGCCAAACGAAAATCCCTAACCTTTGATTTTGATTGGGTCAGAATATGGACTCTGGTTCAATTTCTCAAAACATTACTGCAGCCCAATATTGAAAAGTGACAGAGTAAACTTTTGCTCACAATTAATTCAATGGGCCTTTTAATTAAAACACATTATACTCAATAAGACTTAAGCCCAATCAAATAAATGGCCCAGCGATCATTGCATTTTCATAACAAAATGACTTCACCATAAAGGTCATATAAAAACAATAACTAGCTCGTATAAAAAGGTACATAAAACATAACTAAAAATACATAAGTTTATTTATTCATATATAAATGTAAGTAGCAAATGATTTAAAAAAATTGAGAAAATACTTTTCCTTTTTTGTTAAAAAAAAACTCGTACATTCAAATACTGAAGTAACTATATTTGGTTTGCTAAACTCACGTTTTTTGGGGTTTTTTTTACTTTGCACCCTCGAAATATGGAAAAGAGGCACTTTGCACCCCTGAAACATAGATATAGCACTTTGCACCCTCAAAATATTAAAAATGCAACACTTTGCACCCTCTTTTATATTTAGGCAAAAACTCAAGGACAAAATAGGTAATTCAATTATAAATATTTGACACTTAGCACCCCCAAAACTTGATAAATTGGCACTTTGCACCCCCAAAATAAAATTAACACTTATCACCCTCGAATCAAGAACAAAGTAGCAACTTGCACCCCCAAAACACAATAAATGGACATTTTACAGCCCGAAACATATAATTAACACTTAAGACCCTCAAATTAAAAAAAAAAAACTCAAACCCTTCATTTTTTCCGACAAAGCTGACCATCGAAGTGAAAAAAATCTAAGACGAAATAGATAAATTTCCGATCCGATTGAACAACCTACATTTATATACATATATACAAATTAAATGCCATGAATTTGGAATTATTATATCATATAACAAATTAACAACCATGAATTATAGCTTGTACAAATTGAACGTACTATGCAAAATAATTGAATAAGTAAAAATTGGTAAGTTCAATTTTGCCTTAGATCTTTTTCACCCCGATATATGGTCGATGTTGCCGGAAAATAGGAGGGGTTTGAGTTTTTTTTTTTTTTTTTTTTTTTAATTTGAGGGTGTTAGGTGTTAGGTGTTAATTTTGTGTTTCGGGGTACAAACTGTAAATTTATTGTGTTTCGGGGGTGCAAGTTGCTGATTTGTTCTTAATTCGAGGGTGATAAGCGCTAATTTTATTTTGGGGGTACAAAGTGCCAATTTCAAAGTGCCAAATATTTATAATTGAATTACCTATTTTGCCCTTGAATTTTTGCTTGAAAATAAAAGAGGGTGCAAAGTGCTAAATTTAAGTTTGAAGGGTGCAAAATACCTATTCTCTATGTTTCGGGGGTGCAAAGTGCAAAAAGCCCTGTTTTTTGTTTAGAACTTTTTAGTACTACATACAAACACTCATATGCGGCAGTCTGTTTTTTATTGGATTGGGTCAGATCAACTTCTGATTTCAATTATATCAAGTTGGATCTTGATCTTGTCGAAATCTACGAGCCTATTTAATTAGTTTTCTGTTCAATTTCATTTGGTTTGAGATTTAAAATTTTGATTTAGGTTATTTTGGTGAAACGTTTCAAACTCCAATTAAATTGAATTTGAATGTGAGGTATTATATTTTCAAAACTTTGTAATATCATTTGAGTTAAGTTTGAATGTTGGGATTTAGAGAGAAAATTAAAGTAATTGATGGGGTCAAATAATTTTCTCTGGCAAAAAAAAAGTAGGTGATTTATATCAAATTAATGTTTATTATATGTTTAAGTGAAACTTAATATATCTCTTCCCCCTTGTTAAATCTTCCAAAGTTTATTGTTGATTTTGTACTTGACAATAATGATTATTAATGCAATCTATATCCGTTTTGGGTGTCTCCTAAAAAAAAATTTATTTTATTATGCTCGGATGTATAAGCTGAAGCATGGTTTCGCAAAACATGTACTCGAAGTTCATTTAAAATGGTTTAGGCTCAATTTCACAAAACCGCGAGACCAAACTAAAACCTAAACAAATAGGCCTTAAAATCTCCGAGTGCACAATCTTGTCCAGATTTGGCTGGGTCTCAAATTTTCTTAGGATACAATAAAATCTTTACAATCAAAGTTCTCATCGCAAATTTTCTTCATAAACCACTTAACCTAAAAAAAAAAAAAGAAAATCACTTGGTTCAAATGATCTTACAATAAGAATGGGAAGAAGTAATCCGTATACATCCATGTATCAAAATTAGTTCTTGTTGTTAGAGCTGAAAATAAGTTAGTCGATATTCGATTTGAACTCGTTTGAGCTTAGTTCATCACACAAATCAAACAAGTTTGAATATCATTTTTTGTTCAATAACATTTAAAGGTCGGCTCGAATTCAACTCGATAAAAACTAAATACATGTTAAATATCAAACTACTCGATAAATGGCTCGAACTCGTTCGATAATAGCTCGTTTGAGCTCGACTTGTTGACAATCAAATCAAGCTCAAACACAAAATTTCAAGTTCGATAAAATTTAAACTAAACTTGAACAATTAAATTCGATACTACTCGACTCGATTATACTTGTAGTTGTTAAGTGAAAATATGTATAAAAATAAGACCATATATAATTTAAATATTAACGCATATTCGTACCACACGTACCTCAGATTGTGAATCATCTTTATCGGGCCCTGTCCAACAGATATTTTAGCAGTTAAAATTCCATGTTAATTGGTTCAGATTCGAACCTAATTTGAACTAAACTCCGCTGGATTTAGATCCAAGAGTATTCGGGGCCAAATAGATATTTAGAATTACAAAAATGTGATTTCACTTTCAAAGTCAACATAACAGTGTAAGTTAAAATCTGCTTTCATTTTCTTTGACATCTAAACAACTGTTTTATGAAATAATATAATACCCCTCGGCAGTAGACCTCATTGGATTAGGAAGGGTTCAATAGACATTTTGCAGTGAAAAGAACAATTCAGCCTTGTGCAATAATTAATATGTCGCCATTACTAGTTGTCATACGGAAGATGATATATTATATGGTCTTGAAAAGTGAATTATGCAAATGGCTTGTCACGAAAATTGTCCAAGGTTTAATCACTGACGCTAGATAGTGGAGTAGTATTTACTTCCCCAAAAGGGTCTTCTTCAACATCAGATTTTCAACGAATATTCGGGATTAATATATATATATATATATATATATATATATATATATATATATATATATATGAATAAAACAATTATTTATTTATTTCGAATTGAATACGGTGAAATCCAACGACATAAGTAAATATCCGTAATCATCATTTAATTGGCGTGAAATTTTATGTGTCTACACTACACACGCTACTAATGTATGGGCAAATTAAAGATTTTTTGAAATTGAAAATCAACTTTCCATTTGATTTTTAATATCTAAAGCTCAACCTAACTTGACAATGTAATCATTTTCAGGACATTAACACATGAAATTAAAATAAAAACACGTGCTTCGTGAATAAATCTAATAAATTGTATCATATTCTGGACAAACAAATATAACCAATTCAAGATTGATCACGTGAGAGGGTCTGAATTGTAAAGTAATACCGTAGAGCAACACATGATAGCACTTTCTACTTACGTTAAGAAGACAATTTGAAGCAATTACTCCATCTCTGCCTCAACATCGAATGGAAATATAATTAAGGTCCACCCCAAAAAATAAAGGTTTATTAGTTTGGTCGTTAGTAATTTCTAATTAAAAAGTAATACATCATTTCATCACAAAATTTATTTAATTTTCAAAATAATACAGAGAAAACTTAAATGACAAGATTCTTATTAAATTACATAGTTGAAATATAATTGAACGATATTGGGGTTTTAGTTTTACCATCAGACATTCCCGACCACTATTAAAGAATTTCTAAGTTTTTTCAGTGAAACTATAATAATATATTATTATATTGACAAATTTATTGGTGACTAGTTAGTTCAAGTAATGTCAAATCAATAGATATAAAGAAGTGAAAGACTCACACTTAAGTGAGATTTGAATCATGACTCAACTTCTCCATTAAATTTATTTTCTTTCACCGAATCATCTTATATCAATATTTACCAGTCCTGTGATTTTTTCTTAAATATTCCTCAGCGCTCCCAAAAATTTCTAACTTAGAACTGGTCTAAGAATTTTTTTTTTTATTTAAAATATTTTGATTGGAAATGTACCACGTCAGTTTTTTTGGAATACATTCATAATCAATAATTTCAGCAAATGTTCAAATACTAAAAATTACAAATAATAAACAATTACCAAAGACTATTATTAAATCTAGAAATATATCATTATTTGTGGCTGTTGGAACCATGACTTCTTGATTGAAAGTCCATAACTTTACCAATAATTACCACTAGCTACCGCCTCATTGACAGAAAGCCACCACATCATTCTATGTGCATAATCAATGTTATTAAAACCGGACCGGCAGGTCCGAATGCGAACTCATCGGTTTTGGATTGGTTCAGCCCGATTCTGAATTTTCCTTTTCTTTCGATGTTTAATTTTTTTTTAATGTTAGAAATAAGCTAAAATTTATTGTAGAAGTTGGATTTGAACACCTAATCTCTTGCATGAGACATAACTTTCTTATCATTTGAGTTAAATCATTTTGTTGAGCTTTTAGTACAAAAATTTATAAATATTAGAAAACGTGTAGACAATTTGTTTATAAATTAGATTATGATAATTAACTCAAATTAACATTTTACACATTATCAATGAATGTTAATACTCAAATAATAATTTTTTATTAAAATTTGTTCTATAAGATATTTCTTTCCACTATTATTTTTGGATAAAGAGTGTCATATTTTGAAAGTCAAATCGATATATTATGCAAGTTTGATTTTGAAAATTAATTAGACTTTTATATATAATCATATTTTAAAATTTATAGGGCCTGTTTGTTTGGTGTTTGGGAAAGTAGTTCAGGAGAGTAGTGGAGGTTTGTGAAATAATCTCGATTTGCGTAATGTTGTTTGTTTGGCCTTCTTTGTATGACATGTGTAAAAAGAGGACCCCTTATGTTTAAACATATACCACATGTTAAAGTCTACTTTTTACACATGTCATGCAAAGAATGCCGATATGCATTACCCACTATGTAGGTACTCCCAAATCTTGAGAGAGTGATTTGAGAAATAAAGTAGATGTAGGTTTTTTTTGGAAGAATTAGGTTGTAGGTGTAAGATGTGTAAGACTTTATGTCAAATCATGTTTGTTGTGAGATAAATTGTGTAAAAGATAGGTTACTTTATGTCAAATCAGAGTAGAATTTGTATAGGTTTTGTTTAGAGATAAGAAAATTGTTGTTTGTTTGGGTTTTGAGAAAGTAGTTTGAGAGAATATTTAGAGATGAAAAATTTATTTCAGAAAATAGAAAACATGTTTGTTTGGTATTTCCCAAACACGAAATTGTTTTGGGAAACGCCAAACGAAAAGGCCCATAATCTCTTCGTTTGTTGTATTTTTAACTTACACTTTTAAAATTTTATAAAGAAATATAATCATATTATATTTATAAGATTTTGTATATTTGAAATAAATTGTATGATAATGTTTAAATTTTATGCATATTCTATAAATTTTAAAATTACCTATATTTATTATATTATTATGACGTAATTCGGTCCGACTAACGATTAACGGTTCGACCAGTAAAATCAGTGAACAATCGGCTCACCGATTCACTATTCAGTCCGGTTATAAAAACATTGGCATAATGTAGTGTATTCATAGCAAAAAAAAAAAAAAAAAAAAAAAAGTAAAAATCTATTCTAGATCAGGTTTTAAATAAAAAAAAAAGAAATTTATCCATTACCCTATTAAAACGGTGTACCTTATTAAAAAGGAGTACTGAAGGTAACAGACAAGTGAAAAACAAACACACACTCACACAAGTGGATGTAAAAAATCACGCAAGTTGACATGTCACAGTCGAACGCATCCATTTGAACCTTAAATGAACGGACAGTGCTTTATGAACTTAACCCCAATTAACATTTAGGACGAAATTGTTTTATTTACTAATATTGGGGAAGAAAATGACACTCATCTAAAAAATTAAGGGGTTTACATAATCAAATATTGATTAGGTGTAACATATATAATCTAAAAATGAAATAACTCACACTCAAGTTCATTACAACTAAGTGATCTATTGATAAGAGTTGTAAAATTGTGGTCGATAATAAAACATTTGAAAATTATACTTATCTTTTATTTAGGTGATTGCGACTCAACAACTGAGAATGGTCCATTATTTTGTTGGGTACATAGTTTCATTTTATTAAAAATTAGATTAAAATAGTATTGGACATGTCTTTAAATTTTTTATTTCAATTAAAATGCATGAAGTCGTAGTCGAAATTGCATTTCTAGTCCTGCATGATTTGACTCTCAGCACCTTTGGTACCAACTTTTAAAATATTTTACACTTCAAGTCTCACTTTTTACAAAATTGCATATTTGTCAATTCTGTAATTTTTTTGTACTTTTAATCCAATAAAATAGTCTCTAGTTAACAACTGGTCGGACATAATGTGATGAAACCGTATGTGTAAGATATCTCAATGGAAAATACTGCAGAGTCAATTTTGTTTAGAATCTCAAGTCACTGTGAAACTTAAAATATGATTTTTTTTTATTTAATTTTTATATATGAAAGTCAGCATCATCTTCACCCAGCTTATATAATTCCATTAAAATGAACCCATTTATGCCATTCAAAAGTGTTTGACAGATTCTCTTTGACCCATGCTCCAAATTTGACCTAAATATGTATGTACTGTTAATAACATTACCAATACCAAAATTTATTATGACAGAATGTCGACAATGAAGGAGGTAAGAGATGTATATATAAACAATCTAACCCAAAATAATTATTAGAAATTTCATGGCAGAAAAATAAAAAAGTGTTTATGCTCATAACGATTAGGTGGTCCCGTTTTTATCAGAATACTGCCTTTTTATTTTCAATGGTCCGCGTGCTTTTTCTAGGATTCACTTTAACTTGTACCGGATAATTAATGTGTGAACTGTTAAAATACAAATTTAATTTCTATTAAAAACAAGTGTTAGATAACGAAGCATTATGGAAGAATATGTATACTAAGTATTATTGCAAAATGGCATATATATGTCGCCTTGGCTAACATACAAAATAACAATAGCCATATAGAATTGTTGAAATAATAAAAATTAAGGAAAAGAAAAGAGAGTCAAATAAAAAATATTTTAAAACCGTAAGATTTGAATTGTGAAACCATTGGATATGGCCTAACACTTTCTAATTCCGGAAGTGGTCGAACATTTACTGAACCATCTTTCTTCACAAATCGACACTTTTAGAATCAATCATACTTAATTGTTTAAAACAATTTTATAAACCACACTCGTGATAAAATTGTCATACTTAATTTATCTCTTATTCATTCAAATTGTTTGGTTCTACTGCAAAATTATTTATCAACTATAAACCAATTATGAAAGTCAATTTAGATAAATATCAACATTACTAAATCCGAACCCAAGGCGTCCAAGCATCAACTTTTATTAATTTAGGGCGTCCAAGCATCAATTTAGATAAATATCAATTTAGGGCTTTCAACTTTCACATTTCATTTTATAAATTCGATTGTTTTTATTCCAATAAAAAAAAATTTATCTATTTACGAATTATGAAAAAACAACACCAAATTTCTTAATTTATAACATAATTGTAATTAATAATTCAATAAATTTTCTTATCTAGTGATAGCGATGCTTAGAAAAAAATATTTGTTAATTGTTAAGTGTCTACGTACATATAATAATTCAGTTGATGAGAAATCGATCCAATCCAGCTATTTAACCATACCATTCTCTGAATTAATTAAAGGACTGATGTGATGACCCATGCTTTCGGTTGTTGAATCTAACATACATAGTATAGTAGTATTTGATATTTCTTTCAGATCCTCCCAAAAGAAGGCAGCACTGCACCCCTCCAACAAAACAAAATTACCACTCTCTTAAAGCCAAAGGGGAGAAATACCATACCAAAGACTACTTGATCTAAAGAAATTTTTTTTTTTTTTTGGTTTCCCAAGGGTTTAATTCCTTTCGAGGCGCGTCAGGCACATAAAGTGGGAACCTCTCCCAACAGGGATTCGAACCTGAATCCGCTACTTTGTAGTGACTAGTCCCTTCCACTAGACCAATCACCTGTTGGTCTTGATCTAAATATTTAACTGTAAGAGAGAGAGATTTTCATATAATATAATATAATTGACGCACTTCGAAAGGAAAGACATTAAATTAGATCTAAATGCCATGAAAATTTATATCAAATTGAAAAACCACAAAAAGAAGACACCACACCAGTAGTACAGAACTATCATCGCTTCCCAAATAATTATGTACTAATGTATATAGTACTATATCATTCTAAACCTGTTTACCTTAAAAGGCAAGTTATGTTTGTACTAATTTTCACTAACCCTATGGTTAGACTAGCTAACTTGACAATTATGAATAGCTTTGTTTACTAAATTATATAAGACCACGAAACGTAACTCATGTTAAAGGTAAAGAATCCAATCATAACTTTCTTTAAAAGTTAGGGAGCAGACATCATGCACATAAACAAATGTTAAATCCCAATTTGAGTAAGACACGAATAAGTTAATAGAAATAGTACGAGATTAGAGAGAATACGTTTAATACTTTAAATTATCAATCATTAAACTCCCATTATGGAAATAATCATTTATTATCCCACATGACGGATTAAAGAATAAAGACTACTTACTGATAAAGTAAACAAGAGAGATGACATGTAAAGCTCAAACAAAATAACCCATCAAATTTAGGAAATAGCAGAACAACCGTATATATATATATGTTGCTTTCAACAAGGATGAATCACTGCTGGAAAGGAATATATCTATTGATTCTCTTCCAATTGAATTGAATGGACAGTAGTTGCAATAATTTACTTCATGGACGAGGTCTCTCATTAAGTTTAATATTCAAAAGTTAAATATGCGGAGAACTGCAATTTCCAAACACTTCTATTCTCGTTCGTATTTTATAAAATTGCAATTTTAAGTTTGAAATAATTTAGCTCTTTCATCCTCTGGCTCATTGAAGATAAACAAATGAAGTATAAAACTAATAAAATAAAATCGTATTAAATCAAAGACGGGAGAATATTGCTCTCAATTTTCAAAATTGTTTTGTATTTTTTATACTCGACGTCTTTTACAACCAAAAATCCAATTATCAATCTTATGGAATCAAAGACTTAAAACAGACACTATTATAACATGAAAAAACCAAAAGTAAAATTTCATAAAAAAATGTTGGATCATAAGAGCAATTTTTGGGAAAAAATAGAACAAAAAGTGCAATTTTGCTAACTAAAATCTATATTATCTGCTATGATAAAGAAGAGATGGGAGTATATGAAATAAAATATTACTCCTATATGAAACCAATTTTACATAGCAATAGCATCGCCACTTTCTGCTGCTTCATCTCAGACAAATTAAACCACTACTGCTGCTGCTTTAATTACACAAAACTCAGAATTACATTAATTATTGTTGATGAGGGAGAAAATCACGGTGCTCAAGAAAACGCAGAAATTAGATAAAAATAAATAAAATTTCCCATCCTAGCTAAATTCCATTAATCGAACTTTATAAACTTAATCAAGACCAGTCATATTAGTAATTACTGAGTAATTAGAACAAGATTGATAAAATAAAAATAAAATTAAGAGAAAAATCTAAATAAGCAGAGAATTAATTAATTAATTAAGAAACTAATTAGAATTTCGCATCTAGCCTAGCCTCCTCCGTACTTATTTAACGATGTACCACAATTTGATGAAAAGATCAAGAAGAAGAAGAAGACCCATTAGTACCAAGAATATGAAGCTCACTCATTTCTTGCCCATTAACATTTTCCTTGTTGTCACTGTAATTAGTACCGATCCCATTCCCATTCCCATTCCCATTCCCATTAGCTACAGCAGAGGATGGCAGTGGAGTGGAGATAGCAATACTGTTGTCAGATAGATGATCTTTTTTGCTGAAAGTATTCTTGTTGTTATGCATCCACACTTTGAAAACCCCTTTGTCCACGCCAATTTCACTACAGAATTCACTTATAACATCCTCATCCCTCTTCTGCATTTTCCACCCCACTCTTTCCGCAAATTCCAACATTTTATCCTTCTGATCTTGACTGAATTTCGTACGAAACCGCTTTCTGCTACTTCCAGAGCTGAAAATAGGTGTGGGGCTAGCGGAAATTGGGACGACGTTGATGTCAGCAGGTGGACCCGACATACCGTGGCTGAGGGCTAGTAGCATGTGAGGTGCCGAAGGGTAGTACGAGGAAGAGATCGGCGGCGGTGACGGCGAGTTATTCGGGCTGGGGCTGATTTCGCTGTTGCCTCGTTGAGGGGGTGGTGGATGGTGGCGGTGGTGGGGTTGGTACTCCAAAGCGGGGGTGGTATTAGGTGGAGGGAGCTGCAGCGGCGGCTCCTCCGGCTCACGGCGGTGGAAGTTGCGGTGGCAACCGCAGGCCGCGCATTTTAGCGAGGTGGGATCGGTGGGGTTGGAGGTGGGGGATGGCATGAATTCGCCGCAACCGTCGACGGCGTGGCCGCCGAGTGCTGCGGCGTGGTTTTTGAGACATTCCTTGTAGGTGACAACTATAGCGTGGTGGTGGTGGACCGGCGCGTGGCGTTTGAGCACACCGTTGCTGAAAGGGGAGGATTTGGCGGGTTGGATCCGGGTCGGAGTTTCGGTTTCGGCTTCAGGTGTTTTAACTGTTGAATTGCTCAACTCCATTGCAGCTGAAACATGTAAAACGAATTTATTTCTTTTTTAATGAAAGATATTTTTGTAATAGTGTGTGATTAGAGTTGAGTTTAGGGTTTTGAGGAAGAAGGAAGCTAGTTTGGGAGAATAATAATAATGAGAGAATGTGGAGAGCTGAGGGTGAAAGAGAAAGAGGAAAGATAATAATAATAAATAATAATAATAATAATAATCTTAGGCAATCTTGGTTATGTTATGTGGTTGGAGTTGTTAACCATAACCACTTGTTACTTTTTTAACCACAGTTCTAATCTATGGTTAACTATGAAATGTTGAACCCCGCCATCAGATGCTTTGTCATGTGAAGAATCATTAATACTACTGCCTTCCTTTCTACCTTCTTCTTTCATTAATCACATTGGACTTTGTTTTATAGAGTAACTTTTTCCTATTATTTTCTGACTAAGATTGACCATTAATAATTTCAAAATTAATATTACTAATTATATATGTAACTTCCAAATTACTCACTCTATAAGAGCTCGAGGTATAATTGAAGAAAAAATAATTAGCTATAACCCAAACCTATGATTTACGAATGATCATTCGTAGGTAAACAGATGATTATTATTATTATATTAATAATATCGAGAAACATTTTTAGGAAAGGATGATTGCTGAAATTTTCAGAAAAGAAAAGAAGAAAGATAAAAATTGGAATGGCTTATTTTGAAATAATTCAACAAGAAATAATGCTATGCTAGCTAGTAGTAACAGAGGTAAGTACAGTACAGGGACAGGAATTTTAGGTAGCGTGAGAGTTACATAAATAAATTACCACTTTCACGTAAATAAACAGAGGCAGGTCTGATGCATTTACTGCACCCCCACCTTAATTTGTCAAAGTTACCAGTCTCAACCAGGACCCCCCAACACTCAACCAAACCCTTCATTTTGGGCACCCAAAATGAATTTTTCAACCCTCTGCAAGTTAACTATTTCTCCTACCAATTATTTTTCTTCTTTTCTAATAATGTAATTAAAAATAAACATATTAATATGGAAGTTAGATTCTCGCTAATTTTGTAGCACACACACAACCTTACTTCACGAACTTTTTCTTTGAAGTGATCGATTTTTGTTCATTTTAAGTAATCACCGGATAAAGTTTTTCTAATGGGGTTCTAATTCCTAATTTGATATTGCTGAATTTTCATAAAATTTTGATATTGTTTCGATCAATCAAATATAAATTTAAAAATATCAAATAAATTATGAGAAAATTCCTAAATACAGAAACCAGGCAAAAGAATAAAAATTAAGAGAGTCTTAGTGCAATCAAAAGTTTGAAAGCATTTTGTGTAAAAGAAAAAATCATTGATCCATATATAATTGAACTTTTTGTTTAATCCCTAAAAATGTCTTGTTGAGATATGAAAATTACTTGTGGAGGACAAATGAGTCTTTTCATTGCAAACCCCTTGTCCACGATGACAACATATATCCCAAATTTATAAAGAACTTTTGTCGGATTGCATGGAATTTCCAATAAAAAGATAGAAAATTACTAAAAAAATCTTTTTATTTCTGTATTACAACTTATTTTAAGCTAAAAATAAGAAAGAGATAGGTGATCGTAATCCGTTTCGAATTTCGTTCCAGTACGTAGCTAAGTTTAGAAGTTTGGAGTATACCATACATTTCAAAATTTTCAATCTCCAACCTTGTACGTAGGTGTTTTTGTAGTTTAGTGCATGCAAATCCTAGCTGTTTAGCCATTAAATAAACACGCTTAACCTCTAAAAGCATCCCTAAATTACAGCCACGTGTTATTAGATTTAACTACGGCTCCAACGCGTGGATTTCGTGATTTCGTATACTGACACGTTCAACTATTTTCCCTTCTTTTTTTCTCGGATTATTATTATTAATAAATTAATTATGACAACTGCATTGACTAGTAAGTACTCATTTCCATTTTTAAATTAAAACTATTCCGAAATACTAATTATATTTATGCTTTATTTCTTCCTGCGCCAAAATATGAGAAGCTGTTGAGAGCACTGATAAACGGTGATTTTTCTTTAAATATTTTAATTAGAATAATATAGGTGATGAGTCATCATCATAGGGGTGTACGAAAGTTATGAAAGGGGAGCCATAAATGGGTATTATTTTTTATGATATCAGCTAACCAATCATACAGCTGCTAAGGTTTAATCATTGCTATGTGTTTTTAAATCAATTGGAAATTAAGCCTTGAAACTCACAAAACCAACTATAATTAATCGGACCTTCCGTCACGAGTCAAGATTGAGGTTTTGTTTTTTATTTTTTAAGGGTTTAATTCATTTTGAGGTGAATTGAGCAAATTAATGTGGATGCTCTCTCTCGTTCGAAATTCGAATTTGAGTCATGTTTGTCTCATCTTTCCGATAATATTTTTTTAATTTTTTTTTGTAATGTGTCGATTTTAATCATGTTATTTATTTAAATTCTAAAATTGGTTTGATAAATAACATTTTGTAGGTTAATTTTATATATTTTAGAAAAAAGAAAAATAACGTAAATTAAAGATTGATTAATTTATATCAAATTAAAGTATAGTATGTAGTTTTCTCTTGGAGATATGGGATTTTTTTTATGATGTAAATTGAGAGGATATAGATTTACTTTCTAAAGCAATATATCTTGTTTGTTTGACTTTTAAGAGAGCATCTAAATTGCTCTATGAAAAGCGAGACAAATAAAGCTAAAATTTTATAGCTCCATTTGGATCGATTTAGCTCAATTATGAACAAATGGTTTGGAATGTTTTAGTAAAATAAATCAATACTATTTGAATTAAATTTGAATATTGAGTTTTGTAATATTTAGAAATTTGAGATATGATTTGAATTGAGTCTGAATATTGAATTTGAGAGGAAAAGACTATAGATGTGAAATTATTTTTTTCATCATAGACAAAAAGTATGTAGTATTGATCAAATACTCAAATTTATATCTTTCTATAAACTTGAATTTTATTAGACTTGAATATGTAAGTTGAAACTCAACCCAAATTTTACAAAATCTATCCATTTCAAATGATTCAATTTTTCAAAACCGCATCTAAAACTAAAACTATTCCCAACACTACAAAAAATTTAAATTTTAGTGACAAAATAGTAAATAACAAAGTGACAAGAATTTAAATATTGTCGCTAAAGTAATGTATATTGACACTAGTGACAAGAAATGTGAAAAAGTTGTCACTATTGACTTTTAATGATACCCCAAAAGTGACAACTAAAAAGTTATCACTAAATCATAGTGACAATAATTATTGTCACTAGGTTGTCATTGAAAGGGTGTCACTAATTGTCAATAGTGACAACTTAAGTTCCATAAACTTGTCACTAATAGCCATTAGTGACAATTTAAAAATATATTTTGTCACTATTGCACTTGTCACTATTATTATTGTGACAAAACTAATATTTTTATCACTAAATGTATGCAAAAAGTGACAATTTCAACAATGTCACTTTATATTTTGTCACTAAAATCCATTTTTCTTGTAATGAAAACGAACCCATATAATTTTATGAAATCAACCAATACAAATTTAATATCTCTTTTTAAAACTATTTTTGATTGATGATCAAATTTATAATAAGAAATGAAATAGTTAACAAGCTATACAAGTTGGTTAACAACGAGAAATATATTTCATATTTCCGAATCAAAATGTGTAGTAACATATAAGTAGAAAATGAACAATTCTTGTTTGAAAGATGGATATAATATAAAAAAATAATTTATATTTGTGGATGATATTCTCACACAATTATTTAAAAGTTTCAAATGGGGTTCAATCTACATCTACTTATTTCAAACAATTCGGACTTTGTCGAACTAGATATAGTTTTAAATTAGCTGGAGGCTTAATTGGACTTGAATTTTGGATCAACTGGAATCTCCAACAGCATATTATATTTATGTCCATCAACATATTCATAATTTGCCTAATGTCTACAACAAGTTTTCTTGAAGGCAATATAAATATTCAACTCACTCTACAAACTAAAGTTTTCTTCATTGCATTGAATTTTTTCACCAATATATTCATCGATTGAAGTATTTATCAGATCTGGTTTGAAAAAGATTGCATTAACAGGGTATCAAATTGATTCATCGTTATTAATAATAAAAAGAAAAAAGGTACGCCTATGAAATAATATATTGACCCTAGTCTTGTTAGATTGGCAACAAAACCCAATTTGTGTAACTTATATGCATATTATTTATTAGTTATTGGACTTATACATACCTCTAATGAATCAAATCAGTTTATATAACAGTCATTCCCAATATTTTTTAAATTACAAATTTTTTACTAACACTACAACAAATATGATCTATAGTGGCACCATGCTTGATAACATTTTAAAGAAAATGTCACAAATTATTAATATAGTCACATTTTTGAAAAATGCCACAAAGTATAAGTGTTAATTTTACTGATTAGTGACATTTTTACACTATAGTGATATTTTATAATGTTACTTTTAACTATAATTGTGACATTGATACATTTAGCCACACCGCTATAAGTGGCACTTTCCTAGTGACATTTATATATAACGACATTTTCCAAACTGCCACTTGTAGCGGTGTGACTAAAAGTTAAATGACACTATCATAACAAGATGTAACATTATAAAATGCCATAATACGTTAAAATGTCACTAAATAGTATAATTAACATTTATAATTCCTGACATTTTTAAAAATTGTAACTGTATTCATTTTTTCTTACATTTTCTTCAAAATGCCATCAAGCATGATGCCACCAAAGATCATTTTTGTTGTAGTGTAAGATTTGATTCGGATCATTTAACTTCAACATTTTACATCCATGATTGAGATTTTATTCCGACACGTCTCCAAAGAGATTAAAACTTAAAAAATAAAAATAAAAAATTGAGATTGAAATTTCATTGTCATGTAGCAAATAACACAACATGAAGTTTCCCTAGTAAGTTGCCATAGAGATCAAAGTTTAAGGTTAATGATCCGTTCAGACTTCATTTTAGCGTCCCTTGTTAGAAACTTAGAAAGATGGTATGGGCCTAATAGAAGGAATAGTGGATGCTATTAATAAAGATATTCTCTGGACCCACCATTGTACAATGAATCCAAGTAAGCCCACAACTAAACCCATAGCTAGGTAACATGGGTCATAGGTGGGTAATTATGCAATTACAACAAATGACAACGGTATACGGTTTGTTAAAAATACTTACACGTAACTTTCATGGACCATCTTATATTAGAATTTTTCCTATTTTCTGTACCAAGAAAATTTATTTGGAGCTGCACTATTGACGTGATATAATATTTAAATAATCATGTTTTTATTTCCTTTATTAAGAAGTAACTGGACTCAAAGATCTCGTTGTCAAACATGCTTAATTGTACACAAGAATTAAAGATCTCGTTGTCAAACATGCTTAATTTTACACAAGAATTAATTTGTTTACTGCACCATATCATTTATTAACTGGATGCACTAAATAATCTCTCTAAATTAAAGTACTTTCCACTACGGTATAGTAATAAAGTAGTAAACATTGAATTCTACATCTTTTCTTCTGTTTAGAAGTTCTACTGTTTTTCGTTTCTAGATATTATGTCAACGTTAGCCAAGTAAAGTTAAAAAAGAAAATTACTTAACCACTTATTTAAAACTTAAAGTGGTCGACCACAAGAGAATTTGTTAATTACTGATAATCACGTACAGTTCTCCCTTTTTTCTTTTTCTTTTTTCCATTTTCACAAAATAATAATTTTGAAGTAGTAATTTAATAACAATAATATTTGTCATAATAAATTAATTACGATTTTGCTGCTTAAACTATACTTGTATAAACCACGGCATTTTTTAGTAAGATTATTTCATATTTGTATCACAAAACATCTTTCTCAAAATATATAAATACTCTCTACTCTTATTCCAAATAATTAAGCATAACTCTTGTTGTGCTTAGCCTCAATTTGGAGGATCAGGGCAATTGATTTCTTGTGTTTCACATGTGAAGTCCAGAAATATACGAATTAACTTCCTCAATTAATGTACATAATCAAGTTCAAGGAGATGCTAAGATTTTTTTTCTCTCTCTCTCAATAATTGATCTTTACTCTTTTACATTCCCAATCGATGTCTCATTTAAATGATTATTTTTTTCCTGTAAAATGCTTAATTTTAATTTTAATTGACATCTCATCCCCTTGCCCAAAGGAGGAATATTGTGTCACTATCGAAATAATACAGTAGACATTTAATAAAATTTATATATCCAACCTAATTGGATTGTCATTTTGACTTGAAGCAATATTTTAAATTGCCACCTTTCGCTCGGATGAATCACATTTATAATATAATATAAAAATTATCTAGACCCGGTTTAGAAAAAAATATATATAAACATTATAGCTAGAAATACATATACCATATCACGTATTACTTATTACTGCCACATGAGAATGACTTTATCATCAAACTAAATATGTAAGATTTCTTACGTATAATAGTGTTATCTGCTTCAAAAATATGTAACTAGGTAAAATATCCAAATATTTCTCTACGATGAGCCGATGACAGGATTTTTTAGAGGAAAATTATTACTTTTATAAATATGAAGAGGATCCAGTAGTTCAGGGGTTGTTTGTTTGGCGTTTCCCAAATAATTTTCGTGTTTGGGAAATGCCAAACAAACATGCATTCTACTTTCTGAAACAAATTTTTCATTTCTCAGTTTTCTCAAACTATTTTCTCAAAAGCCAAACAAACAATAATTTTCAAACAACAACTATATAAACTCTACTCTGATTTGACATAAAGTAATCTATCTCTTACACCATTTATCTCACATAACAAACATGATTTGACATAAAGTCTTACACACTTATACCTACAACCTCACTCTTCCAAAAAAAACCTACACCTACTTTATTTCTCAAACAACTCTCTCAAAATCCAAACAAACAACATTACGCAAATCGAGATTATTTCACAAACACACACTACTCTCCCTATTAGAATCTAAAACTCTCATGTAATTTGAATGTTCTTGAATGAAAATATTGAGAGGAAAATTGAAAGAATTCACAGTATTATTCAAACTGAAAAAATGTATGTGTATGTTACAAATTGGGTTTGAACCCAAGACTAACTTATATACAAGATATAACCGACCCTATAGATGAAAATACATAATTACCCTTCCTAACTAATAACTAAATACATAATTACCCTTTTCTAACAGACGCTAAATACAAAGAGGGAAGAAATAATTTACATAATCCCTAATTTCAATTCCTACTACTATTCTGTTCGCCCAAATCACCAATTGATAAATCTTCTGTGTTTTTGTAGGAACTGAAGTCGGAGCTGAATCTAGCTGAAGATGTCGTCTAATACTCCCCCTCAAGCTGAACCGTAAATATCAATGAGGGACAGCTTGGAAGTGAGCTCACGAAATTGAGGTAACATTACAGCCTTTGTTAGAATATCTGCCAATTGATTCTCTGTGTTTATTGGCATGAGTTTAATTACCCCTTTGTTGACTTGCTCCCTTGTAAAATGACAATCAATTTCAATATGTTTTGTCCTTTCATGAAATATAGGATTAGTTGCAACGTGTCTGGCTGATTGATTGTCACAAAATAACAAAGTAGGAGTAGTTGAATGCAAACCAAAATTAGTTAGGAGTTGATTTAACCATACAATTTCACTAGATACTGCTGCCAAAGATCTATATTCTGCCTCAGCAGAAGACTTTGACACAGTGACCTGTTTCTTGGATTTCCAAGAGACTAGTGAATCCCCCAGAAATATGCAAAACCCAGTGACTGACCTTCTTGTATCCATACAAGAGGCCCAGTCTGCATCAGCATATGCAGTAAGCTTTAGATTAGAACTGGATGAATAAAAAAGACCTTTCCCAGGACTGGACTTGATGTACCTAAGTATATGATGTGCTGCCTGTAGATGTGTAGTTCTAGGAGAAGCAACAAACTGACTAAGTCTATGAACAGCATAGCTTAGATCAGGTCTAGTGATGGTGAGGTATAGGAGTCTGCCAATTAATCTTCTATATGAAGTTATGTCTGATAATGGATCACCATCTTGAGAACTTAGTTTGACTTTAGGATTCATTGGTAGAAAAAGTGGTTTAGCTTCAAGATAACCTGTGTCATCCAGGATTTGTAAGGCATACTGCCTCTGTGATAAAATAATCCCTTTAGAGGATCTTGCTACTTCCAGTCCAAGAAAGTATTTAAGATCTCCTAAATCTTTTAGTTTAAATCTAGTCTGTAAAAAATATTTTAAATCATTAATAAGTGTAGGATTAGGACTAGAGATAACAATATCATCCACATATAGTAATAAAGCTAGAAAGGTGTCACCTGATCCTTTTGTGAAGAGAGAGTAGTCTGCCTTAGACTGTGAGAAACCATAGTCTAATAAACAGTCCTTAAATTTATCATTCCACTGTCTAGATGCCTGTTTAAGACCATAAAGAGATTTGTTTAGTTTACAAACAAGTCTAACAGAAGAATCCAACCTTGGGTAGCCTAGAGGAAGATCCATATAGACTTCTTCATTAAGATCACCATTTAAAAAGGCATTATCAATATCTAGATGATATAGACCCCAACCCTTAGAGGCTGCAATAGCCAATAAAACTTTGACAGTGACCATTTTTGCAACAGGAGAAAAGGTCTCTGTATAATCTATTCCAGGCTGCTGTGTATAACCTTTAGCAACCAGTCTGGCCTTATATCTGTCTAGGGTACCATCAGAATGCCTTTTGATCTTGTAGACCCACTTGCAACCTATAGGGGTTTTATCAGGAGGTTTAGGCACTAAAGTCCAGGTATTTGTATCCTCAAGAGCCTTAATTTCATTGTGCATGGCTTCCCTCCATTGGGGGTTACCTACTGCTTGATGATAAAATTGGGGTTCAGTGTCAACAGACAAATTCATAACAAACTGTTTGTAAGGTGAGGAAAGTTTATCATAATGTAGAACATTAGATATAGGATATCTAATAGAAGAATGAGTAGAAGAGTTAAGATGATAGTCAGATAAGTAAGATGGTTTGTGTGTAGTCCTAGTGGATCTTCTGACTTGTTGAGAGGTGTCTGAAGAAGAGGAAATGTCAGAAGAATCAGTAGGTAAAGTAGGAGAAAGTGGTGGGTCAAAACTAGGAGAAGATATTGGAGAACTATCAAAGTAAGAAGTAAGGGGTTCAGAAGGAGGAAAGATGAAACTGGGTGATTCAGAAGATGGAACAGAGGATAAATTGTGAAAAGGAAAGTTATATTCATTAAATATAACATCTCTAGATATAAAAGTTTCCATAGTATGAACATCAATCAACTTATAGCCTTTTATGCCCATAGGGTAGCCAATAAAAGCACAAGGCCTAGCCCTGGGGTCAAATTTAGTCCTTCCCTGCTTAAGAGTAGATGCAAATGCCAAGCATCCAAATGATCTCATAATACTGTAATCAACAGGTTTAGTGTAAAGAAGTTCAAATGGTGTCTTATGATTTAAAATTTTGGAAGGAGTTCTGTTTATTAAATAAGCAGCTGTAGATATGCATTCCCCCCACAATGAAATAGGAACTTTAGAATCAAAAAGTAGAGCCCTGGCAGTGTTGAGTAAGTGTTGATGTTTTCTCTCCACAACAGAATTCTGTTGTGGAGTTTCAACACAAGAAAAATGGTGTAAAATGCCATTTTGATGAAACAAAGAAGTGAATTGTAATTCAGGTGCATTGTCACTTCTAAATATTTTAATGCTACTGTTAAATTGTTTCTTGATCATAGATAAGAAGTTAGGAATTACAGAAGAAATGTCAGACTTCTTATTAAGTAGGCAGATCCATGTGTATTTAGAATAGTCATCAACAAGTGTAGCAAAATACCTTTGTCCAGATAATGTGGGGGCATGAAAAGGCCCCCAAATGTCACAATGCAGTAATTCAAAAATAAAAGAACTAGTAGAAGTAGACACAGGAAATGAAAGCCTTCTTTGCTTAGCTAGGGGACAAATATAACAGGGATTAGGACCAGTAGAAGAACAATTAGAAACAGAATCTAAGGCTAAAGCATCTTTTATTCTAAGCATGTTTTTATAAGGCATGTGGCCTAGTCTCTTGTGCCAAACTATACTGGATACTTGATTGCAAAAAGATTGGTGAGGGAGTCCTGAGCTTGTGTTAAGAACATATAGGCCATCTAACAAATTACCCTCTCCAATCATCTTCTTTTGGAGATCCTGAATAATAAAAGAGTTATGTAAAAAACTAATAAAGAGATTAGAGGTAGCAAGTAAAGCACTTACAGAAATAAGATTGAATTTAAAACTAGGAATATAAAAGACATCTTTAAGAATTAAGGAGGAATGTAAAGAAATGTCTCCTATTTGATGAACCTGTAACCTACTGTGGTCAGGTAAGATAACATGAGCATTAGTGATGGGTTTTAAAGAAGAAAAAAGATATTTATTATAGCATATATGTTTAGTAGCACCAGAGTCAATGATCCAAATTGAAGGGTCATTGATTCTGTTATGGAGAAAAGTAGAAGAACAAATACCTGTGACACATGAAATGTGTGCAGGGTCTGATGGAGAATCAGTAGGTGGATTGGCAGGCAAATGAGTACTGAACAGGTTGATGAGGTGTTGATATTGTTCCTGATTCAGACTTTGAAGCAATGGTGTTAAAGGATTGTTATTCTGGTCAGAGATGGGAGTTGTGAAATTGTTTACAGGATTATAGGATTGGTTATTGTTTCTTGGTTTGGTTGTATTAGGGGGCTTGTAACCAACAGGATAACCATGGAGTTTGTAACATTTGTCTATGGTATGTCCTTTGAAATTGCAGTGGGAACAAATTGGAACCTCCTTCTTTTTGAAGGTAGGATTAAAAACAGGTTGTGTAGTAGGTGTAGGGAGGAGTGAAGGCTGTTGTTGAAATTGGTTATATGGCCTCTTCTGCTGTTGTGAAATATTAGAGGGTGTTGAGGTATTAAATTTTGAGACAAAAGCCATAGAAGAGGAAGGATCATTGGTGGAGGAATGGCCAACCAATTTCTGTCTTTCTTCCTGAGTAGCCAAAGAGAAAACCCTATCAATGTCAGGGACAGGATCCATCAAAAGGATTTGACTTCGTAGGTTATCATAAGAATCATTGAGACCAAGTAAAAAAGTGAGTATAAAGTCCTCTTGATAGTGAGCATGTACTTTTTCCAGATTATCACAAGAACATGATCTTAAAACTGGTCTGTAGTTGGCCAGTTCATCCCAAATTGTTTGAAGCTTGGTAAAGAACATACTGACAGAAAGATCATCCTGATGGAGATTTGCAAGTTCTCTACGGAGTTGCAATTTTCTTGGACCATTACTTTGAGAGAATCTGGTTTTTAGGGTGTCCCAGATGGTTTTGGCACAAGGAGTGTACATGATACTTGAGTGGATTTCAGGAGAAACAGAATTCAGAATCCAAGAAATAACTACATCATTGCATCTTGACCAAGAAATTTGAAGAGTGGCATCAGTAGGGCCAGGATCTGGTAGGGAGCCATTAATAAAACCTAGCTTGTGTTTGACATTCAATGCAAGTAACATTGAACGAGACCATGTAGAATAATTGTCTCCCTTCAATGGTTGGTGAACCAGGATGAGACCTGGGCTGTCAGAGGGATGAAGAAAATAGGGGTGGGAAGGGTCCTCCATAGGAGGTTTGGAACGGAGTGATGGAGAGATAGTAGAAGTAGAAGAATTAGTAGTATCCATTGGTATGATCAAGAAAGTGATCAAGAAACAGGGGAGAAGAGTGGATGATCAAGAAAGAAAAGATAAACAGGAGAAAACAGAATAAGAGAAAAGAGAAAAGATCAGAGAAACAAAACCGTGGATAATCTGCGGAAGAACGTGTAGAAATTTCAATCTGCTGATACCATATTAGAATCTAAAACTCTCATGTAATTTGAATGTTCTTGAATGAAAATATTGAGAGGAAAATTGAAAGAATTCACAGTATTATTCAAACTGAAAAAATGTATGTGTATGTTACAAATTGGGTTTGAACCCAAGACTAACTTATATACAAGATATAACCGACCCTATAGATGAAAATACATAATTACCCTTCCTAACTAATAACTAAATACATAATTACCCTTTTCTAACAGACGCTAAATACAAAGAGGGAAGAAATAATTTACATAATCCCTAATTTCAATTCCTACTACTATTCTGTTCGCCCAAATCACCAATTGATAAATCTTCTGTGTTTTTGTAGGAACTGAAGTCGGAGCTGAATCTAGCTGAAGATGTCGTCTAATACTCCCAAACTACTTTCCGAAACACCAAACAAACATGCCCTCAAATTTTCTAATCGCACATGAATCCATAATTTCATGGCCGGGCTAGAATTATAGTAATAAATTATAATAAATTTTTCTTCTTTTGACATAACGAGAAAAATATTTAAACCGTATTGTTGAAGTCCTGAGTCTCCAAAGGCCCGTCTCATCATAAGAATTTCTACACGAGAAAAATATGCATTACGTGATTCTAGTTGAGGCCCATTATAACAGAGTTGAACACATTCTGGACCTATCTTTGCATGGGCTGAAAACCTGAAGCCCATACCAGTTATGTAAAAAAAATATTACAGTATTAATATTTTGGAATGTCGCCTTTTTAGGAAAATCATTATTAAGAAGTCATTAATAATTAATGATCAATATATTCTAAAAAAAAAACTAGTATTAATTAATATCAATTCTCAACACAAGTAAATTCCATTGATTAATTTTATTTATTTTGGAACGAATTTTATGTTATCTTAAGATTAATATTTCCATTTTCCACCTCATGCTTGCATTATTTACATATTTAATAACCTGTAAACCGTTATGTTGAAAGATTCAACTCTGAGATTGTTCAGACGTATGATCAAATAATAAATCGAAGGCTTATCTTAAATCCTTCAAAATATGGATTTAGTGCAAGATAGTTTTGGAGACTATGAAGTAAAATTCAACAGATAAATTAGAGATGATTAATCATAAAAAGAATCACGAAGTCTATTCAACATCTGAGCTAGTGCATGCGTTTCGACCAAATATGGTTTTTACTATAATAGATACTACAATAATACTATAAATGAAACATAAAGTACATATATAGTTGAGTTTGGCCTCTTATAAATGAAAGTCTAAACACAAATGCTAAAATATCCTTTTCGCAGAAAAGTATAAAAACCTTTGTAATTTTATGCAGAAATTCATGAACTTTTGTATTTTTGTGTATAAATAAGAATTAAAAATTGTACGTTAAAATGCAAATTAATTGTTGGAGGGAAATGTTGTTGTTGTAAAATTAATTTATTAAATATGTAAAGTACATAGTTGTAAATGGAGGGAATAGCAAACTGTGATTGTACATTTCGTAGGTGAAATCAGAATATCTAATTCAACATTTTCTTCAACATGTAGTTTCTTCTAAAAAATTTACATGGAGTTTTCCGATTTAATTTGAACTACTTTTAATTTGAATTAGATATTCTGAAATCAACAATATATTGCATTAAATTTAAGATAAAATAGTCACATTTTCCTGATCCCTTTTTTTTCCCAAACATGTATGTATGAGACGTGATTGTACATTTCGTCCACAATCTTTACATTCAAAGACAATTTTTACGTTAATATATAGTACAAATATTTATAAAATATATAAATGTACACAGCACTCTTCAACATGCATTTTCTTCATTATATTAATCATGGTAATCTTTCATCAAGATTTTTATTTTCTGGTGAGAGTTCATGATCATTGCTCCTCATACGGCGAAGTTTGAAAGAAAATGAATGCGGAGTTAGGGCATGGGCCGGCCTGTCAGAAACCCGAATAAAACTATAGGACCATGCTCCCATTAATGTCCCACAAATTGGCCCAATAACATAAACCCAAACACCCTTGTAATAATTGCTAGCTATTGCAGGCCCAAATGACCTTGCTGGGTTCATCGATCCACCTGAAATGGGCCTGTAACTTGACTTAAACTTTGATTTGTATTAATTCTGCTTGGTTAATGTACAATCATGATGGATATTTAATATTTTTACTCACCCGGCTAAAATTGAAGTGATGCATACTGCAGAACCGACAGCTATACCTGCAAGCTCCCCTATCTATGAAAAAAAAGAAAAATCAAATCCATTATTAAAAAAATGAAAAGCAAATTGCATTCTTAGTTTTGTATATTCTTACGGCTTTGGTATCAGTTGCTACTGCTGAGGTTATGAACATCATGGAAAATGTTACTACAATTTCGATGATTAAGGCTTGTATGTCTGTTCCGGAAGGTGAAGTTGTACCGACATGTTTTATTGGGTGTAATAAAACACGCAGTGTGAATGCGGCAGATATAGCTCCCGTCAGCTGTGCTACTGCATAAAATGGTACCTGGAGAATCACATTTTTTTTAATCATTTCATTTCATTAAATCCTGCACAGTAATTAATTACCGAAGAAAAGTTACAAAATTGGCACTTTACCCCCTAAAATATTAAATTTAGTTGCACATTCCCCCTCAAATGATTTTAAGTTATTTTTTATTGAAAAAAGAACATGCGTGCCTCAATTATGTTTTCTAAGGGTATATTGGACACAACACCCACTACACGTCTAAAATATATCACTCACGAGTTGTGAACAAAAAATTCTAATTGAAATCGAAGAAGATTTTACTTATAAAAAAGTTGTAAAAATGCGTGTGATTGAAATGTTTGGATAGTAAGAGCAACTAAGAGATATTGTTACTAATTTGTCCTTAGAAAATACGTGAGGGCGAACACGTGTGTTTATAACCAACAAAAATGACTTAAAATCATTAAAAGTTGTAAGTGCAACTGATTTTGATATTTCAGAGGATAAAGTACTTATTTTAAATTTTTTAATGATAAATTACAAAAATATATAACTTTCAGCAGTGAAGTGCACTTTCCCCTAAACCAACCAAAACACAATTAATTATAATTATAATTCATTCCTCGATCACTTGTGTTACCTACCTAGTTATTCATTTCCGACCGGCAACATGTTCTATTATTGCAGATTCAAGAGCAGGGCCCAATTCATCAAAATTATTGGGTGTTTAAGGGACCCAGAGTTTTAGATTCATAACAAAACATGCATGTCCAAATTATGGCTTCCAGGCCCAATTGAATTTATTATCAAAGAGGAAGATGCATGTCCATAACATGCATGTCCAAATTATAGCTACACTCTACAAAGTAATCTTTTAGGCTCTCTTTAAAAATCTTAATTTTTTATTCTTCGGGTGTGTGAATAATAGTATTATGGTAAGTAGTATCAACAAATTGCAATTAATTTACTATTACACTTCCCAACAACCAATTATTAATTTATTATTCAGCAATATTGATCTATATATGATCGGAATATTTGCAAGATCCGTGTTATGTAAAACATGTATGAAACTACGTACTCTTTGTAATATTTATATTTAGTATCTCCCCTGTATTATTGTAAATTCAATATGAATCCTCTACTTTTACTAAATATGTCGTTTCAGATAGACATATTTTAAGTAATTTAAACCATTTATAAAAAAATTCATGAGGGTCCATACAATTTCACATGAACTATTCGAACAATAGTTTCTTGAAATATATCGCTAAAAAATTAATTAATTAAGAAATACAACCTGATTCCAGGGGAAATGTCGAACGGCTGCAAAAGCTAAGGTGACGGCAGGATTCATGTGTGCACCTGAGATGTGTCCAACGGCATATATCATGACGGTAACAATAAGACCACCAGCCACAGATGCGCCAAGTCGAGACACTTTGTGTTCGTCGCTAATACTAAGTGCTGCAGTACCACATGTCACAAACACCAATAGGTACGTTGCAATTATCTCCGCAATCACCTATGTACAGTATAACTAATTAATTAATTTCCTTTATATTATATATGGACATATATAGAAAAAATTAAAATCATCATGCATATAATATATATGTTCATGACAAGTATATATATACTAATTAACTATATACTATATAGTACTAGTACCTTTTTCAGAAAGTCAGGAGGGTAATTTTCTATGAAATGCCTCTGAATGCAATTTAGAGGATAATCGGATTTCTTCGTGTTCTCTACAGAGCCACCTAGTACGCCTGTGTTGGCCATCAGATCGTTGAAATTATATATGTTGCCTCTTACCAAATTTCCATTTATATATCAATTAAACTGCAGGTTAATTGGTGTTAATAATTACTATCATTTCCAGACTAAAGAAATATATATAGAAAACAATTAAGATCAAAAGGAGGAAAGGATCGGAATTAAGTGAGCTTAAAAGATGGATTGATTTGGATCTTCTACTCTATGGGTATATATATATATAAAATGTAGAGTGGTGAATGAGTTTGGGGAAAAATTAAAGCATCACAGATAGGGGTGAACGCAGTCGGGTTTGCATGAAAAAATCAATTCAACCCAACAAGTGCGGGTTGTCAATGTTTTAAACCGCTACCGCGTTGTTATTTTCATAAACTGCCCAGTTCGGGTGAAATGGGTGCGGTCGGGTGGCGGTCAGGTTGGCGGGTTGAAAGGAAACAATCTCATAAAATCTTGACATCTAAGTATAAACAATCAAGCATATAATCTTAAGTTCTCCAAACAACAAATAAAATGTGTCAAATATGTTTACTGCCACATTTGAAATTAAATTCAAGATGCAGAAAGTATAAATATAATATAATTAACGATTTCTTATTAATTAAATCAACAGTCATCACCAAAAATAATATTACAAATCCCCACAAAAAAATTCACTACAAATCATCACTCACCCATTACAAACAATAACAAATTAGTAAAGTTTCTTCTCGATATTTCAATAACAAACTATTGAGGAAAGGGTCGGTTCTTTAACCATCAAACCCGTCACCCGACCCATAACATGCGGGTTTACAAATTATCAACCCGTACTTAACTATTTTAAAATTAAAACCGACGGGTTACGGGCGAATTGGGGCGGGTCGGGCGGCTGGATCGGATGGGGCGGGTTTATGAACACCCCTAATCACAGAATCATTGTAGAAATTATTTGAAAGTGGGGGACAAAAACTTAGGTACTTTCCGCTGCAATGCAACATTGGTAGCATGCATTTAAACGACATAAATCACAACTATATATCAATTGGTGGTTAGGTTAGGCCAATGGGATTCATGTTATATTATATATATCCTACAATTAAGGAGATAATCATGATTTAAGAAACATTGTTGCTAGTGGAGTTTCCCTATATCAAAAAGGATTTTTGAGAATTTACTACATAAATAAGTGAAAGGAAAATCCAACAAGAGCTATTAATATTAATATTATAGAACAATTTAATGGCTAGCTAGCTACTTCATAATTCCCTAGTGCCATTTAAATTTGCCTGAGAAATCTATGACCTTTTCTTAACTTATATCCACAAAATATAAATGTCCTTTCAAAATTAAGGCCTACTATTAATAGCGCCAACTAACATGCATGGCCATTAATATAACTTCTATGACATTCTAAACCTTATATCTTGTCTTGTAAAAACGAGACATATTCATAATCAACTGCCTTTTATTTTAACCAATTTTTTGTATTTCATTTTCACTAGACTGAAGGGGCCGGGTCGAAGCTCCGAAGCCAGGCAAATCAAGCAAGTCGTAAAATTTGAGAGTATTTTTTTTAATCATTTTAAAAAATCATAATTGTTTTCATATTTTAAAAATCATTAGCCGCCTCCAATTTTTTAAGGAAATATAAATATATACTGGTCTGGCAATTAGTTAGGATTGTGATAGAGAACAGTAACTTTTCATTCCACCTTCCGCATTTATTAATTTAACATATTCATACATATAAAGGTTCCACTAGAAATTTAAAGTACTGCTTAGGTCTCTCTCTTTTTGACCAAGAAAATAAACACCAAAAAGTGTCTCTTGATATTATCAACTTCATCAATCAGTAATTAATTAACACCAAAGGTATTCTAGAACACGATACTAATTAAGCAACTTAAATTGTAATTAAACCTAGTCTATCTTTTAATTATACAAATAATTAAATTGAGCCACTTTGTATACATACTGATATTTGATATCGTGTATGACATATGATATAGATGACTATTCCTAACACTGACTAGAATCAATAAGGAATTGTTTGGATTAATGACTCTTCTAAGATCGAGATAATACTTTTAGAAATTCTTAAAAGAGCATAATTGAAAATGGTAACATATATTAAGGTGTGTTTGGTTAAGATATAATTTTCTTAACTTATCGCTTGTTAATCATGATCAATTTAGGAGTTATTGGTAATTTACCTCCTATGATATGCATTTCAATTTATTCCCTTATAATTTAAAAAAGAGAATTTTACCTCCTATAATCCTATAAAAGTTTCACACTGTTTTTCTGATATTTATAAACTTAAAAAATATGATTTGATAAAACTACCATTTTTATATGTGACACATTACACCCTCCCCCTCGGGTATTATGATAAATGTTGCACTTTACCCCTTATGTTATGATAAGTACTTTATCCATATTGATAAATGTGGCACTTGCCCCTATATGTGTTATGATAAATGTTGCACTTTATTCCAATTATGTTATAAAAATACGTTTTATACTACTCTCAATTTCGAAGAGCTGAGTTACACTCTCGTGTTGAAAAATGTACATTGCTAAATTGATATTAGCTCATACTACTCTAAAATTTCATAAAGAGTGAAGTGATTGTTTTAATTTATGAAAGACTAAATTGATATTAGCTCATAATATAGTGTATGATATGAAATTTTATTGTATATATAAAGCTTTTTGAAGTAAAATTAATTTTCCCAACATTCACTACAAGAGTTTAGACAATCAATGAAAATTAACAATATATGGATATGGTCATCTTGATATCGAGTCGGTAGTAAATCTGGAATACGTTATTGGGCCTAACAGACTAATATTCAATTGTAAATATGAGTCTAGGTTAATTGATTTTTAATTGGGCCGGTAATCTCCCAGTAGACGTGTTGTGGCCTCTTAATAGGTAATTTCAGCCCAACTCAGTATCAAGGCCAACTTTCGGAAATTTATAAATTTCCGAGCAAATTAACTTGGATGGGCACTTAAAAAAAAATTAATTTTAGTGATAAATTTTATGTGACAATGTTAAGGTTGTCACTTCTTATATATATTAAGTGACAAGAACTCAAATATTGTCACTGAAATGGTTTTTAAAAACTCCTGTTTTTATTCACGATATTGTAAACGCTGAATTGACCCATGAATGAATATTATTGCTTTCAAAAAAAAAAAAAAAGGTTTTTAAAAACATATTAGTGACAAAAATTGTCACTGTTGACATCTAGCAATACCTCAGAAGTGATAACAAAAAAGTTGTCACTAAAACGTAGTGACAATAAATATTGTCATTAGGTTGTCACTAAAAGGGTGTCGCTAATTGTTAATAGTGATAACTTAAGTCATCATATATTTGTCATTAATAGCTATCAGTGACAACTTAAAAATATATTTTATCACTATTGCACTTGTCACTATTATTATTATGATAAAATTAATATTTTTATCACTAAATACATAAAAGGAGTGATAACTTTCCCATTATCACTTAATTTTTTGTCACTTAAGCTCAATTTTTTTATAGTGGGGTCAACTTAGTGTAATATATAAGTAAAATAAAATTAAATATATGTTGTTTAGTCCTATATAAGGATGCACATTGTACTGATAGCACGTACGCCATGAATTGCCATTAGATACTAATTAATGTATTGTCTTTATTTTATACATGATTAAAATTCGACCAAATCTGGTGTCAATTAAATTTACCCGTTTAGCCAAGTCCTATTCCGAACAAAATTATATACGGATCGGAGCACTATAGAAAACTCAATTGTCTTCTTACTTACGTCATCTATTAGGTCACAAAAACACAAGTGTCAATAGAAACAAACAGAAAGGAGTCACTAATATATATCTATGATTTCATTCTTACAATATAATGGTTTCTCAAAATTCTACGCAATAATATTCTAACAGCAATCGATCGAGCTAGGATGAATTTAATAAAACAAAAAGTAGTTCTTGTGATAGCTAGTCTTGTTTCAATATGAGGTGAAAAATGGGTCTGAAAGTCAAAGAAATAAATTAATAATTAACACAATATATATATGCTAATATATAAATAAATACGAGGATATTATTTGCTTGAAGAGCGTGCAATAATTAAAAGGAAGAGTATATTGGTCTTTGGTCTTAATTCTCTGCACATAAAAGTTGTCACAAGTCAGGAACATAATAAAACCGTGAATACCTGCAGCTAGCAAACCGGATGGATGGATGGATGGATAGAGGGATGGGATGGATTGCAGAAAATGATAGATACTAAATGAGGGGCAAATCAGGCATGCCAGGCACGTGGCCATGCACAGATATGAATATTGAATCATGAACAATTGTCTCTTTCATTTGTTTCTTCTTATATTGTTACCACATTCTGTTTGATTGATATAAAAGTCCTCATGTGATGTCACCTTTTTTTTTTTCAAATGCATTTTGGACCTTATTACTTTTCTTCGGTTGCTGAATATTACTATATATTATATGGGAAAACAAAATGAAGGAGGATATAAACTAGAGAAGTGATTAATTGATAGATGTATAATATACAGTTCGTAATATGTGATTGTAAAAATTAATTTATGGAACTAGCTTTATGTAAAATATTTACTCTATGAAATTTTATTTGTATACCCATTCGGCTGAATTTAAAATATTTATATAACAAGTGCAATACATTTTATTGTTTAACCGTTGTAGTAGACAACAAAAGTGGATCTAATTAATATTTATTGTGAAATTAAAATTGCTAGCTACCATATGTTTTTAAAATTAATAAATTCTATTGAATTAATTTGATTATCATTAGACTATATCATGAGGGAAGTACCATCTAAGTGAAGATTTTCATGTACAATTACTTTATACATGAAATTATGTGATTACTTTTTAAGACAAATAAACTCCACTAAAAAGACTTATCAAAAAAAAAAAAAAAAAAAAACTCCACTAGAAAGAAAATTGGTCCCCAGTTTTCCACAAGAATCCAGTTAATAATAATGAAGAGAAATTAAAATCAAATTTTCATCACTATAGAATTTTCCCGATTCTTTGACGCAAAATGTCCATCTAATATTAATCAAAAACTGAAAAAAAATATCCCCAATTCTAAAATAAGATTCCATGATAAGTGATCTTTCTTGAGATATGTCAATTTGAGCCTTTAAATTTAAAAAAAGTAGATCTAGACCGTTAATATTTGTGCAACTGTACAAATAATCATGATAATTTTGCACATGTACAATAAAATGTTGTACAGTCACAATGACGATAATATCCTTATATAAAAGAAAAAAATATTAGCGTAAAACTAATTTTTCTTCAAAACAATCTCCTGTTCCTCTCCACAATTTTTTTCTCCCAACCACCCGAATCCTTCAAAAGAGATCAATCACCCACTCTTATGCCAATCAATTGCATAATAAATTGGCCAGTTCTTTTTGTCTCCGGCAGATCTTAATCCAGCGCGGCGGCGCGTTTAATTTTAGCACAAAAACTCTCGGTTAGTCAATTTTCAGTATCATTAGAGAGAGAGAGTTGAGAACTGATCGTGGGAACTATATGAATTAAAACTAGATACATTTGTTTATTAATAAGTGTAAACTTGTAATTCACATATTAAACTATTAAAAATTAAATTAAATTAAGCCATGTGTCATTTTTTAACAAGTTATCTCAAGGAAGGCTTGAATTAAAGTATCTCATATTAGAAATGCCCAAAAAATATTGTTTCTCTCTCTCTCTCTCTCCCTCTCTTTTTAACGACAGTTAATTTGTATAAATTTTTTTTGACAAGAATGTAGATTATTCATTATACATATATGAAGAAGGTAAAATTGCAAATATATGTTGGGATACATCTAAGGTCATCTTCAGCCGAAGCAGGCAATATCCCCTTCATGTCTGTCTGTTTGCTTGTCTGTCTGCCTTGCCTAGTCTGTCATCTCCAACCGAACCAACAATTCAGAACATTTAGTTCAATTTCAAACTTTCCCCACTCTCACTTAACAGAAATAACAACAACGATAATAATAATAATAATAATAATAATAACAATAATAATAATATCAACAACAATAATAATAATAACAAAGAGGACTACTACAATCGTAGAATTATCCACAAGACCAGGCGACATCGATTTGGAATCATATATGATGCGTCGTGGCAACATTCGAAATAAAGAATTCAATAGGCAACTGAAAAAGATTTAGTCGGACACTTGTGGGCAACACACGAGGCATTTTCGAATTATGTGTTTTTTGTAATCGTATTTCTTAAGTTGTTTAATTGATCTTGCAATTGTATTTTTAAATTAAGTTGCAATAATAACAAGTTTTTTTAAGTCATATTTATATAACAATAATTATTTTTTGTAAACTAAGTCGTAGTTTATCAAAATACACTCAATTTTTTCCCCTACCACCTACTTTTCCCCTAAACCCCAATATCCAAATCCAATCCAAGTGGGGTGTCAATTTATTCAAACCACAAAACCCAACACCCATCCAAATGTGTGAAACCATCCAAATCATTTTTTTAAACCGAAACCCGCGAAATCGGGCCAAAACCCATCAAAATAGACCAATAGGGTTTCGGCCCAGTTTCGTGGGTCTCGATTTAAAAAAAATAATTTGGATGGTTTCAATGAAACCTTTTGAGACTTCATTTGGATGGGTGTTGGGTTTTGTGGTTTGAATAAGTTGAAACCTCACTTGGATTGAGTTTGATTATTGGGATTTAAGGAAAAAAATAGATGATAAGTATCAAATCAATGCTTTTTTAATGAGATTTGAGGAAAAAAGTATGTGATAGGTGTCAAATCAATATTTTATAAATTTAAAGAATTTGAATATGAATTTATGAATAAGTTTTTGATAATTTACGGGTTTGACAAAAACTCATTTAAAATAATTAAGATCGCGAGAACGGACCAAAACTCATCCACATACGTACATCCTATATAACTTGATGAGTCTATCATAGACACGAAAGTAATAGTAATATATATATAGAGAATGACGGAATATATATGGAGCTGTACAAAAAGGCAAGCATGCAAACCAAATACTACTAGTTGGCAGTACAGCAGTCAGAGATACAATTCAATTCAGCTCTCCTGCACTACACACACAACGACAAAATTACACATTAAACCCCGCGCCCAGTTGGGTTCTATTCTAATATTCCAATTTTAATCTCTTGTCATGGAACCGCAAAGAATTGACGACGATGGATACACAGCTATTGTACCGCTCTTGGTTGCCCAACCCAATATTCGGCCCGACTCTACCCATCATTACCACTCTATTTCGGGCTCTACGTCTTTCTTCAAAACCTGCTTCAATGGCCTCAATGCTTTGTCAGGTTTTCCTCTACTCTTTACTTTATTACCATTTATTTTCTTTTTCCTTAAAAAAATTGCTCATAATGAAGTTAATCTTGGGTTTTGTTGCAATTTCTCCCTAATTTCACTCCTTTTGATGTATGATTAATTTATATATCACTTAAAGAGGTACATAATCAATGATTTATTTAAAAAAATATTCTTAAATTAATTCCTATCCTATAAGACTAATCAGGTGATTGTAATGATTAATTTATATAACACTATATCACATTAATATATTTGATGTGCCTCTTTGACACGTCTGTTAATTATCTGATTGAGTAGGCTGGATGAGGTCATAGATATCTTGTTTTTTATTTTGTTTTATTAGGTCCAGGATAATCACACTACTTTTTTTTTTTTTTTAATTTGGTATAAAACAATCATTTATGAAGTTTAGGATTTTATTGAGAAACGAAAGTGGTCTTGATGCATCCAAAATGTACTTTACTTCTTTAATATGTTGATTAATCATCATGGTATCACTATCAGTATTGCCTAGTGTTTTAGCCATTTTGTACTTAATAGAAACAAGAAAGTTAACCATTTGTATTTTGTAATTACAAAGTGAATTCACCTTAATTAAGGAAGTGAAAGTGATGATACAATAAGGCACTGGTTATCATTTATGACTAAACAAATTAATCCTTTTCAAGTCCCTGTTTCAATACTACTATGTTATTTGGTAAAAACTTATTGATACAATACATGCAGGAGCATTTACATTATTTCAGTTTAGCCAACAATTAGTTGATTAAAGATATTAAAGATCTAGGCAAGGAAGTCAAAAGATCGTATTTTCTGAGTCAAACATCAAATGCAATTCTGTATTGATCCAATAACAATTTACGGGATAATTCACATGTGGTTCAATGTCATATATATGGTGCATTATTTGGAGTTTACTAAATAAAGTTATGACAGTTCTTCTGCAATTATAAGTGTTTATAGGGGAGTTATCTGCGGGTTCAAACATCACTTTTCTTCTATTCTGCATTATTCGCAGATTCTTGGTATCTCGAAAGTTTTTTTACAAGTTTTAAAGTCTAATAATGTAAAGTAATTTTCTAATTGTTTTTAGGAGTTCAAAAGTCTTAAGGCATTGTATCTGTTAGGTAGTTAGGTGGATTACTTCTAGTGGGGAACTTGTATCCCGTTTCTCACTTGTGTTACAGTATCTAATCATCCATTCCCGAGATTACTTACTAGCATTCTTATTGTGGAGTCAGTTATGCAATACATATTTATTTTTTCGTTTTTCTTTCTTTCAGGTGTGGGGATATTGTCAATACCGTTTGCATTATCATCAGGGGGGTGGTTGAGCTTGGTATTCTTCTTCCTAATTGCCGGTTCAACTTTCTACACAGCCCTGTTAATTCAGAGATGCATGGATATGGATCCCAGCATAAGAAGTTATCCCGACATTGGTTATCGAGCATTTGGCACTACAGGAAGAACATTTGTATCCATAGCCATGAACGTTGAACTATATTTGGTGGCAACAGGGTTTTTGATTCTTGAGGGAGACAATTTAAATAACTTATTACCTAACATGGATCTTCAAATTGGTGGACTTGTTATTACTGGAAGGCAAAGTTTTATTTTGATTGTTGGTCTCATTATGCTGCCTACAGTATTGTTAAACAACATGAGCATTCTTTCTTACATCTCCGCAACTGGGGTCGCAGCTTCTTTTATACTCCTTGGGTCGATTTTATGGACTGGCGCATTTGATGGCGTTGGATTTCAAGAAAAGGGGACCGTTTTGAATTGGAAAGGAATTCCCACTGCTGTTAGCCTTTATGCTTTCTGTTATTGTGCTCATCCTGTTTTCCCTACTTTATACACTTCAATGAGAAATCAAAAGAAGTTCTCTAAGGTTAGTACATAAACTTTTGAGAACATGTTATCCATTTTGGGTAATTCTAGCCCAGGTCAGTCTTGGTCGAACCCATAATCCAAATGAATCACAAGACATGTGTATACACTTGTCTTGTGGTTGAATGAGTCTGGTCAAACTTGGTCTAGATTAGAATTTTCCTATATGTTTATATGATTGATGACTCTAACGAGTTTCTCAAATTTAACTTTGAATTATGCAGGTTATGCTCATTTGCTTTGTTGTTTGTACAATGAGCTATGCATCCATGGCGATTTTGGGGTACTTGATGTTCGGTTCAAAGCTACAGTCTCAAATAACATTAAATCTTCCCACAAAAAGAATTAGCTCAAGAGTTGCAATTTACACGACACTCGTCAATCCATTTGCCAAGTATGCTTTGATGGTGACTCCCATTGTAAGTGCTCTAGAGAATCGCTTCATGACCCTACCGAGTAAAGGAGTTAGCACATTGATTAGAACTGGCTTGGTACTTAGCACTATTATTGTGGCAGTGGCCATCCCTTTCTTTGAATATCTAATGGCACTTGTTGGGGCATTTTTGAGTGTAACAGCATCGGTTATACTTCCATGTTTGTGCTTCTTGAAGATTTCAGGCATTTATAGGAGATTTGGGTTCGAATCAGTCGTTTTGTGGGGCATTGTTTTGATTGGAATTGTTGTTTTAGTAGTTGGGACGTATACGGCTATGCAGGAGATAATTGTTCATTTGGTAAGATAGTGAACAAGTTATACAATAATACCTTGTTGTGTAAACTCTATCGAGTGATTTTGACACAATGTGAAAGAAATTAACTCATTTATATATGTTTTCTTAATAATATAATAATGAAATAAATGTGCTAATAATTGATAGAGTCCAAAAGAATACAAGTCTCTTTAATAAAGTGGAGGAAGAATGTTTTATCTGACATCGACATATATGCATGCAGCCAGGAGTAGTTTTAGCCGCAAATTTGCATTTGATTAGTGCTTAATAAGACGAAAATGGAAGTACTAGCTAAGTCTTGTAATTAGTTTCTGTAAATCGCGTCGACATGCTTTATGCAGAGTCCCAGAAAATATAGACTACGTAACTTTATTGATATTGAACCTTAATATTAATGAATTAGTATAACAATTTTATAAATTGAATTTAATTGAAAAATAATTAACCTTTTCGGAAAAACTCCAATAGTAACTGGGAAAATTCTTGCCCAAGCCTGGCTTGGCCAAACCCATCCAACCACCAAGCAAGTGTATTGCACTTGCTTTGTGATTGGTCACTTTCCTGGAAGTTACATCCAATCCCAAAGCAAGTGTATTACACTTGCCATGTAATTAGTTTGGGTTCGGCCAAACCCGGTCTGGGTAAGAATTGAATGATCCAATAATAGTAATATAGTATATAGTAGACCCAGTCCCAAGATAAATAAACCTCACAAGATAGGATCGAGCTCGAAGATATCTTCTTGAAAGTAAGTGTAAGTGTATCATTTCACTAAAGGTCAAAAGGTTCATTCCACCCCAAATTATCAATTCACTTTTCATTAAAAAGGAAAAAATATTTATCCGCAAATTCTCCTCCTTTTTTTTAATTAAAATCAGTGCTATACACAAAATTACACTGCATGTAATAATAAGATTGTTAATAAACTTTGGATTATATGTTGGAAACTTAAATGTTAATGCTGGGGTAGGATCATAATTTCTTCTTGCATATGCAATGAGAATGCATTATCATCTGGAGGGTGGTTAAGCTTAATTAATAGTACTTTTGTTCATTATTAATTGCAAGTAATTAAGTGCAACATTAATTCTACACGGGCTTAATTATTAATCAAACGATCAATGTTCATAGATCATGATCCAAATATGAGAAGCTATCTTGATATCGGTGACAAACTTCATTCTGTTTTCTGTTCTGTACAGTTAGTTGCTTGGTGTTTTGTGCATCAATGGCAATTTTGGGATAGTTGATGTTTGGTTCAGAGTACAATCCTAAGGCTGTGTTCGGTTGGGCCGATCATAATCGGCCCAATTAGTAATTTGAGCTCACTAATTAATCAGGCCAAACTAATTAGTGGCCTGTTCGACAGATTAAATAATTTGAATTGGCCCCAATTATTTTATTTCGTGTTTGGTTGCCCCAATTAGTTGTAATTACTATTTTGCCCTTAATTAAAAAAGTAAAATATTTAGGTTGTGATATAACCATTAATAAAGGAAGCTCAATGATGAATAAATTAGTTTAAATGTTTTCATATACCGGTAGGAACTCGTAGTCCGTTGGGGCGGGTAATTGCATCTCTAAGTTTCCTTCCATCTGCAGCAGAGCCCTCCCACATCCAGTCAATGCATACGTGAATCTTCCATTAACATCACACACAACAAGAACATTTGTTGCAATATCACCTTTTCTTGATCTATATCGTGGTTTATAAGCGACTGGTGCTAGTACTCTCACATAAGTACCATCCAAAGCCCCTAAACAACCCTAAAAAAATAATAGGAATTTAAGAAATCAATGTTTATATATAAATCTGCCTTATAGTGATTTAGAAAGATTCGTAAACATGGGTACGTACCCAAAAACAGCCCCATCTTGAACACTCGGCATCTTCTGAAACCGGTGTAGGTTGTGATAGTAAAATGGAATGACATTTTAGCAAACAATTCAAGACACGGTGGAAACACTTGCTAACTGTATCCCCGAAACGACGATAATCAAACCCAACGATTCGATTTTTCTTGTGATGTGAAAGGATAGATAAGAACATTGCAACTTGTTCATTGAGAGGGACATATTTAGTGTCCCTTAGACCACCAATATTATACAATAAACTACATAGCTTCCTAAAAGAGCTCATAGTGCACCTTAATAATACTTTAGAATCAACATCCGTCGTTATTGTTACGCGATGTAAATATTCGGCTTGTTTAGGTTTCTTACGTATGATGTTATACCTTCTTCTCTTCCTACCACATATTTGGGAACGACATTGTGCTTCGTGCGCAATGAGGCATATACATATTATTATAACACACTTCCAAAAAAACCGATGGAAAGAATTTAGGACTTGTTCGTTCCTTCCTTGATCCATAAGCGGTATTCTGTATTTCATATGAGAAATATATTTTTAAATATAAAAATCAACTATTTTATCAATAAACAACATTTCATCACACAACAAACAACACAAAATAAAGTAAAATCAACTATTTTATCAATACACAACATTTCATCACACAACAAACAACACAAAATATAGTAAAATAAACTATGTTATCAATACACAACATTTCATCACACAACAAACAAAACACAAATAAAGTTTTCTTCAATATAGGAGTTTCAAAGCACTACAATACCACCACAAAAGAGTGAGGTTAACCCATTTAAAGGGAATGAAAGACAAAAAAAATTACAAATAAATAAAAAAAACCTAATTTACGTATGAAAAAAAAAGTTCTATAAAAAAATGTACAAGATTTGGGTATAGAATGCTTACCTATCTATTCTTCATCTTCAACTTGTTCAAGCTACTTCCTTTGCTAAAAACACAAGAAATGGAACAAATTATTACAAATAGTTTGGGAAGAAAAAATTTGAGAATCAATAATTACTTTGTTATTACATCAAGTCACAAAAGAGTTAAATGGAGATAATAAAAAAAAAAAAAAAAAAAACATTGATAGTGCTAATACGTACACCACCAATGGAGGGAAATGGAGAAATGGAGCTGAAGGTGGGAAATAAAATTGTGAAGAAGGAGACTTTTTTAATCTGACCAATAATTCGATGGCAATTTGCCCGTAAATATCACATGACTTAAGGGCATTTTTATCTCAATTTTTAGCAATTTGGCCCAATTAAATAATTTATGGGGATGCCCAAACTGCAATCGGTCCAATTAAGGGGCTGGTCCACCGATTCGTCCAATAACTCAGGGCAGCCCGAAAAAATATCGGCCCAACCTAACGTAGAACTGGGCTATTTTATCTGGGCCTATCTCACCGATTGGGCTCCGATTTGGGCCTAATTTGAGGAACCGAACATAGCCTAATAGATAACGTTAAACCTTCCAACAGAAGTACAATCTACATTTGCTTCATATCCCCAAATGCGTCCTAAAAATAAATCCCATAAGCCCAGACTAAATGGTGACCGTACGATCACACAATTGGGGAATGGGAATGGGATCGATAGATCAAGGTACGCGTCTTTAAGCTTTTAATTTGTTTTAATTACTATTTCCTTGTGTCTTTAATTTGATATGCTAATTTTAAAGGTTAGTTAAGATTTTTCTTTTTTTTTTTAAAGATGAAGGTTAGTTGGGGTCATAACAAATTGCAATACAATCAAGTTGAATTCTGGCGCAGAACCCTAATTGCACTGGCCTAATTGGAATTACACTCCCTAATTTTGTTGGCCCTAATTAGAATCACACTAGCCCTAATATTGCTATTAAAAAGATCATTACTTCTAGTTTCCTTCAAATTACTACAAGTGTATTCCGTTTCTATAGATCACAAGACATGTGCAAATTAACACATTCTCCAAGAATGCACGTAAGCGTGCGAGATACATTGAACAAAACTGTTATGTAACAGACTTCAAACTCTATCTTTATATTCTCTATCTTATCTTAAGTTAAGCGGGGCTAGCTGTATATTATTTTCTCTGAAATTTGGAGTAAATAACTGAGTAGAAATTAACCCATTGACTTGATAATAGTGTTAATTAGGTGAGATGTAATCAATATTCAGTATTATTAGTTTAGTGTAGAGACCATTGACTTGTAATTACATTTTCATCTTCTTCCAATCCCGTGTGCATATTTGAGGGAGCGAGGCAACACAAGTTACTAATTAATATATTGTCTCATCTAATTCATCTTAACTTGGCCCCATATTGGTTATATAAACCTTATCTCATGACTATTTGTGTACTGAAATCAAATGTTTCTTTACATCTTGTTCTATGAGATTGATCTTGACTATTTGCGTTACTTCATCATCACATGATAAAAGCTTCATGCATGACTCATTGCTGATTAGGATAAGTGCTATATTTGCATCATCTAAACAATGTTTAGACTTTAGGCGTTATTAGGTAAAGTCCAACTAAGCAAATATAGTTAGAAAATGTTCATGATAAGTCAACCAAGATTCGTTCTAAGGACAACGAGCTATTGGACAATAAAGGCAAGATTCTTATATATCCATATTGTTTCATAGCTTCAATTGGATGACCAACAACACTATAATTTATTTATATTTCCCTTTCAGAATAGAGTACACGGAAAAGTATAGCATAAAGTAGAAACTAAATGACTGAAATTTCCTGAGAATGGCTTTACTAGCATCCTGCTGGTTGATCATCGAAATTTTTATAATCCCACATGGATTTCTCAAGTGGTTCTACTTAAGATTTTATATCAATCCCTTTTTCCTCCTTTTTTGCCAGATACTTTTATGGTTAAAGAAATTGCAAAGATGGATTCTGGTCTTTCTCTGTTTCCTTTTCAGAATTTCTGATTACCTAAGTTCATTCATCTTCATATTCATGAAGAGGGTCGCCATCTATTTGTCGTCTTTCACTAGACAACCCGAAATCGAAGTCTTTTATGATGTCATTGATCATGAAATCCCTGAGAACTCAACCCAAAATAGTGCAATTGTTGTTTCCTGTAGTAACTGGATTAATTCCAAATGTGATACATTTTGCGAGAGTAGATTACAATCTGTTGTAGTCGAGCTTAGAAACGATTGTAAGGATTCATGGTTAAATGAGTATTTGATGAGTTCTGATCAATACAATAGTGCTTCTTCATTCACAAATGATATGGATATTATCTCTGATCGTAGCTTATCTTCTGATGACATTACCTTGTCTCCAAGTAGTTCTTTTAATGATCAAGAGTTCATCTGTTCACTCGATGATTCTGGTGTCGATTACATAAATATTGTTTGTCCCCAAGAGTTGGTTATTAGTAGAAACTCTCAGGAAGATACAGGTTCAATATTCCACATGATGTATACAGAAAGAATGAAATTCTTTGATGTCCTCTATCAAGAAAGATCATATGGAATGAGTAAGCAAATTAAATTATTTGTTTCTTATAAATTTGAATTCTTGGAAATCTTTAAGAACAATTGCTTATACTTTATGCAGATGCAATCTTAACAAGCCCAAGTTCATTGATGTCACCGATGAATTTCTCAAGGAGAAAAATTGAAACGAAACTGCTATTGAAGAGTTTGGAAAGTGATTTCGAGTTGGTTTATGTGGCTCAGTCGTGTTTGTCCTGGGAAGCTTTACATTATCAATATCGAAAATTTGAAGTTATTGCTTGCTCTAATCCTTCTCAAGATCATATATTATTCTGCACTGATGTTCTAGAAAAATTCCGAGAATTCCAAATATTACTAGAGAGATTTATGGAGGATGAAAAATCACTAGAAGGTAAAAGACACTCAAATTACATCCACAGAAGATGTCAGCTCCATGTTCCTGATGCCTTTTCAGGTACTTAATTATACTAGTAGAACTAATATCGTAGTCGTAGATGCATATGTAAGCATGCATAATATTGAAAAGAAAAATACTAATTTATAATTTAAAATAGTTTTTTTGTGGACTTGAATCAGGGTCTTCTACCGAGGGAGGAAATATTAGCATAGGAAGAGAATACATCAGGGCAAGTGAAGTATTAAAGGCCATTGAGAAATGCATTAAAGCATTTTGGATATATGTTAAAACAGATAACAAGAAATTGTTGTCGAAATTTAAGGCCATTTATTCGTCTCATTCACAAGTTGAAGATCCTAGAGATTTGGAGCTCCTATTCAATTTGACTAAGGCACTGCATAAGGTAAAAATACTACTCCAAGCTTTGTATATATCCAAGATTTGAATTATTTATTTTTGAACTTACTTTTTTTTTTTTTGTAATTTTTCTTTTTTTGGCCCCTGATGAAGAAAGGGCAATTGGTGAAAGATCTGCAGAGGAAGAGAAATGGTTGGTTAAAGAGAAAAGTAAAACCGTTAGAATCTGATATGAAAGATGATGTTCATGTACTTGTGTTTACAATGATTGACTTGAAGCTGGTGGAAATGGTGCTTAAAATGTCAATAATTTCTACATCTCACTTGGAGTGGTGCCAAGAGAAGCTTAATAACCTGGATTTTAAACAAGGGAAAATTTATAGAGATTCTAACACTTGTTTGTTTCCCTCTTCCTAATTCTTGGTCAATTCTTAAACTTGAAAGAATATCAATAACTGTAGATGCTCCAACTTTAATTTGTCATTTTCTATTGAAATAGTTGTATGTTTATTTATAAAATTATTATATGATATGATATGATATGATATTGATATTGATTTTTTTCTTTTTTTAATCAAAACACCAATAAAATATTATATGCATTATATGCATTGCCTTTTAAAAATCTTTCTCCACAATCAAAATTGTCTAGTTCGCTCCTATTGGAAGTGACACTTAAAACGTGTATCCAAACGATATGAATATTTACTAGCTCCACCTAAAGTTATATTTATTGCTCTAACATTTAAACTCAATAAATTACGCAATGTTTGGATAGATTTTGGGCCAATTTCATTTGGTTTGAGTGAATATTTTGTTGGTTATGTATTTTAAACATTTTTAAAAAAATTGTGCGAAACAATTGGAACATAACTTTGATTTATTTTGCTTAGAATCTATTAAATATATAATAACTTTATTTTGATGGGGAGTTGGATTTGAGATTATGGGTATGGTTTGAATGAATTTTGAATGTTGGAAGTTTTGGAGAGAAAATATATTTAATAGGTGTCAAATCATGTCTTTTGTGAATTAAATTAATTTATACTTCATATTATATTGTATGGTGATAGATTTGATTGAAAATATTTTTATTTTTAAGTTGAAATAAGTTGAAACATTCGGGGCTATTTGGATAGGCTATAGTTCGACCTTGCAAAACTCTTTCATATGGAGTTTGACATAATTCATAAAATTCATCAAAATCCTCCTATTCACAAGCCCGCTCCCAACTATAAAATATTTATTTGATGTCTACCACTTACTTTTTCTCAAAACTCTATAAAAAAAGACATTGACTTGACATATATCACATACTTTTCCCCTCATAACTCTATAAGAAAAGACATTGATATGACACATAACACCTACTCTTTCCTCAAACCCCAATCATCTAAATCGAATACAAGTGAGGTTTTAACTTTTTCAAAATCTTAAAACCAACATTCAAAACTAACAAAACGGGATTTTAAAGATTTCATCAAAATCACCCAAACTATTTTTTTTTAAACTAGACCCGTGAAACCGAGCCAAAATCCTAAATAGAGCCTTGTTTTATAAGTTTGGGTAAGTGAAAATCTTTTCAAACGATATTTGATGCGACGAAAATTCGAAACACTTCGATCAAAATGAATCCAAATAAAATAAAGTAATTTGACATTTATCGTCTTCTTTTTCTCTATAACAACATATATTACCTAATTTTATCTCTCAAACTTCAAACTCAATTTAAATTATATCTCAATTTTCTGAAACTATAAAACCCAACATTCAAATTGAATACAAATGATATATCAAATGTTTCATTGAAAAAGTACGAACCATTTTTTGAAACCAAGTTTAGGCGAAACCGAGCCAAAACTAGTAAATATTGACCCTGAGATTTTATAAAATTACATGTATATGTGGGTAAGTCATGTGAAAATTTAATTCAAAATTGAGTTCTTTCAAAAACACGCTGGACAACATACTGTCTAATTCTCCGGTGTTGTTTGTGAGCTCTTGCATAAGAGTGAGGTTTACATTATGCACTTCGATGGCTGCGGGTTCCGTTATTTAAAAAAAAAAGAAAAAAATACGATCAAGCATGTCGAAAACTCGACACTTGTTATGAAAATATATCCAAATAGTGCCGCACTGGTCGTCACAAAAAGCCTAATAGGACCAAAAATTCAATCAGCAAAACTGAGGGCGAAGAGACGGTCCACGATAAGCTTAGTTGGCAGTGACAATCACTCTGCTTCAGAATGAATTGAACTAACACATTCATCTGTGACAAAAACTTGGTCGCGTTGCACCAATCATAAGCACCATAATCAAAATTAAAACTAGAAAAATTCTCCTTTAAATTTGATTTGGACAATACATCCAAGCGACATATATGTTACTTTCCGATAAATTTTATTCATTCAAATTCTAAAATAAATGTGCTGCATTTAATTTGGATTCGATCAAACTCAATTTAAAATAAGTTTTTCGAAGATTTAATGAGTACTTAGTTTCTCATAAAACATAGCCAACTAGTACTAGTAGTTTCCACCTGTATCCAAAATCTTCCTTCAGAACCTTCTATAGCCCCCTCTTCCACCTATATATACGTGTGTATATGCATCCCCGTATGTATTTTTTAATTTGATTATATTATATTAATTCCTATTCCTAAAGCAAAATAATAGTAAATGGCTTCATCAGACACTGAATCATCGCCGCCGCCATCGTTGGAGGAGCTAACCGCCAGTAGCGCCACCACGCTCCTCCTCCCCTGGATCCTCAGCGCCACCAACTCCGCCCCGCGAGAAATCGCGGTCTTCCTACACCAATCCACCGGATCCATGACCGTAATTGAAGGCTCGCTCGACATAGAATCATTTCTCAACGAATTTGCTTGCAAGGAAGGACCCCTCCCCGCTTCCAAGGCTTCGATCGACTCCCTGCCACGTGTACAGGTACTGGAGCCGGGTTTGGAATGCCCGATTTGCTTAGCAGGGTACGAGGTCAAAGGGAAAGAGGAAGTCAAAGAGATGCCATGCAGGCATCGATTTCATTCGGGTTGTATTGTTAAGTGGTTGGGGATCCACGGGTCGTGCCCGGTTTGTCGGTTCGGTATGCCCGTTGAGGAGAAGATAGAAAGTGAGGAAACCGAAAGAGAGGGGTGGAGGATTCACGTGTTTTTCTCGCGTGGGAGAAGGGAATCGGGTATGGATGTGGATTCGGGTCGGAACGGGGTTGCCGATTCGGGTGATGATGAGTTCCATGAGTTGCCAGCTCAGCAATGAGCTGCCGCCTCAACAATAAGCTGCCAGCTCAGCAATGTTAATTTTAGGGTTTTTTTTTTTTGCCTTTACACGCGGTTAGCTAATAGCCTGTAATTGATTGATTTTTCAGTTTTTGGTTTTTTTTTCTTATTTTTGAAGCTTTTGTTTATGGTAGGTGATTTTGTAATATATATATGTATAGATGAGAAGTTTTTCGAATGAGAAATTTCGAAACCGCCTCAATCGATCGATCCAACGTGAATCGACCGTAATTTGTGGGTCAAAAGTTGGGTGGGTTAGGTCTTCTTGAGAAAAAACACCGGAAATTGCAATCGGGTTTGATTTTATACATTTTTAAACTGCATCCGACCGCACTATATATAATTTTATTTAATTTAATTTAGTCAATGAAAAATATAATTCAATTTAATTTAGTCAATGAAAAATATAATTCAAATATATATTTTAACTGATTAATCTCAATCCATAATCTAAAGCTCAACATTTATGCTAAAAAAAATCCTATTGTCTTAACTTTTTCTCTCCTCACGTTTTCTTCCTTCCCAAGTGAAATTAAAAAAAAAAAAATTAAAAGATGATCTAAAAATATTTTGTCTTTCAAAAGAACGAAAAGCACAAGAATTTCTTTTGGAGCATAAACACCCACATCAACTTTTATGTATCTTCTTCTGTTTATTGTTTGATTTATTTCTTTCAAATAAATTTATGTTTGGCTAATAAATGATTTACAATTTAAATACGTAGATGTATGTTGTTTAGGCTAAAGTAACAATTACTTTTTTTTTGTTTATATATTTTTAGCTAGCTACATATCAATGGTATATATATATATATGTTGTTTAACTATTTGCAGATGGTTGATAAGGGAAATGGGACCGAAATCACTTCTCCCGCAGTGAATCAAATTTTTCTTGCTAATTTGTAATGAAAACTTGTTAACATAGTGTTTGTGATAATTTTTAGTTTTCTTTAAATTATGTATCCATTGAAGATTTATAAAATTTTGCATTATCTCTATATATTTTCTACGAAAATTTATAAAAATAAATTCAAAAAAACAAAAAGTGATAATTATTTTAGTGCATTTACATTTAACTTATCAAATTACAATGAAGGTGGAGAGTTTTGAGACCGCAAAATCCGCCCCAACCCGAATGGAACGCAAAGTGCGATCTCAAGCCTTAATGAGTTGAGTTTGGACTAGACTAATAAAAACCCGCAAATAAAACCTCACTAGACCGCACTGCGAACATCCCTATTAATAGGTCAATGGGATTTGAAGTTTTATTTTATTTTAGTTTAATTTTTGACAAATTTCTTGCAATTACGTAATAACTAATACTGATTGGGTCAAAAAGAACTTAGCAAATGTTGAATGAAGTTAATAAATAAAATCTAAATGGATTGTGGATTTTTAAAGAGCATATCGAGAATAATGAAGTGCAAAATAAGAACTGGATTTTTGGGGCGGGTTTCAATCAGAATTCACTTCGATTTATTCGAATTTTAACTCGATTAGAGATTCGATGATCTTGATCCAATTCGTTAAATATTTGTATCCGAGAATGAAATAAAAAAAAAAATATTTATGTTATAAGGAGATAATTGTTAGTAATTTGTTCATAATGTCCTCTTTATGTTATAAAGAAAATTTGAACATGTGAGCTAAATTAAATAAACCGTAAAGTTAACAAACTTATTTTAGGAAAAGATATTGGTGTAATTTTTTAAAATGAAGATTTTATTTGATTCGAAAAAAGATTCAATATTAAACTGAATCCGATCAAATTCCGTAGGAGTTGAGAAATCTAGATCCGACCAAGATTTAGTTCCGACATAAATGGAACAGAGCTCGATGCGACCCATTGACAGCCCTAGTGATATGCATAATGAGTAATTTATCCTTTTTAATATAAAAATAGGCATCTGACCCCTTCTCCTTTCCGAGATACATATCAATAAGCGGTTTACCTATTTTTTATGAAGGTGTTGCACACACACTTTATAATGTTATTGAGATTTTATTTGATGTTAAAAATGGTAAATTTTGTAATCCCATTATTTTAGATAAACGAAAATTGAATTTTAATTTAAATAAGAATTAAAAGAAAACAAATTAGTATTAGAAATAAATTAAAGTGTCAAACTATATATTATAAAAACTAATGCAATTAAGAATTGGGGGTCAATCTTCAAGTATCTTTAAACCTTTTACTCAGTTGAGAAATAGTGGAGACTTGGGGGTTAAAAGTAAATTATGAAAGCTTAGGCATTAAGGGTTGCATTAAACTTCGGCGGTGTGGACTCACGCAGATAGTGATGACTATTCCCAAATCTTGCCACTTGCTATTCTTTCCCTAATCCAGAATATCTAGTCAACCATAGTATTGACCTAGGGAGGTGCTATGGTGAAACCCTCAATGCCAAAATAATTTTAAGGTAGAGCCTAGCCTCATGACACGTGGCAGACATTTTAATCTACAACCTGAAAAGCAGGTTTTATTTTCCTCTTATATTTTGTCCGCTTTAGTCTTACGGTAAATTATTTATTTTATTTTAGTTCCGACTATGAATTATGTGTTTCACTTTAGTACTTATTAGATGATTTCGATAACATATGGTATGCACATGAATATTTCTTAGGTCATTTCGTCCATTCACTATTGAAACTATGTGAGATATTGTTTAATGGGTGAGCAATTTTGGTGTTTGAAGAAAATTTTGAGAAAAACTTAGTTTGGAACGGAACGGAACGGATGATTAAGTTGGATTGGAATGAGAACCGAGTTTGGAAGAGATTAGATATTTAGTTTTTTTTTTAAAAACTAGAAAGACAAAAATATCCATGTTAGTTTATTTGAAATGAAGAAATTGTACTCGTGTGCATATCACATGTTATTGGAACGCTTTGGACCACCTGAAAATGACTAAATTAAAATAAATAATTCATAGTAGGGATTAAAGTGAGAAAAAATATAATAAAGATTATTATGTAAAAAATTAATAATAAAAGGGACCAAAATTGATGTTTACCCGTAATTTAATCTTGAGTCTTGACAAAATGAAAATGACATGTTGACGTTAACCTGAGTAGCAGGTGAAATATTTAAAAGTTGGACGTGACCACACTTTCTCTTTCGAATCCATTAAGCAAATTCAGTAGAACAAGAATAAAGGAAAGCAAATGGAATTAAATATCAACTTTGTAGGAGTTATTTTCAAAATGTAATGTATAAAATGAATCTTTGTGAGAACTTGCCCTACATTGGAAATACAAAGAGGTTATTGTGTCTTTGTATCAATGTTTTTAGAACTAGCTCGGACAATGAAGGGGTGAGTCGATTGTCCACTAGTTTTATTGGTTGAATCGATCGGACCATTGATCGGACCAAATGATGTCATAATGATAATAAACATATTTAATTTTAAAGTATATACAATATGCATAAAATTTAAGCATTATTCTACAATTGATTAAAAATATACAAAACTTAGGATATATTTAAATTAAATCATATAATATTTATCTAATTTATATTATAATGGTAATACGATGCTAATTAGTAAGCTCATATAAATATAATATGATTACATTTAATTATTTAAAATAGAAAAATATATGTTAAAAATACACAAACTAAGAGATTAATAAATTCTAAACTATAATTATGTATACAAGTCTAATATTCAAAATTTAATTTGCATAATATATCGATTTGACTTTCAATAACATTGCTTTACATGTAAAAAAAATGTACAGTTTTTCAAGAACGAAAATTTGGTTATGATAAATTGAAGATATATTTAAGGGTAAACATCGTTCTTATTATTAACTTTTTACAGAGTAATTCCTTTTATGTTTTTTCTCACCTTGGTCTTCAGTATTAATTATTTGTTTCACTCAGGTCATTTACAAGGGTTCTTTTACTTATAGTTTTACACTTGAGTCCCTCATAAAATTATTTCTTTGTCAATTTAGTCTCTCATAAAATTATTTTGACACTTTATTTCATCTTGAACTTCCTAAAAATAATCAAAGTGAAACAAATATTCATAGGACTAATGTGACCACTTTGTAAAAAATTAATGATAAGGAGGATAATTATTGATGTTTACCCTATATTTAATATCTTTGACTTGACACTTGTACTTTAACTTCGAATTACCATTTTATGTTTTGTTTTAATTTTGGATTTGAATTTTAAATTCAAATTAACAGTTTATTTGGAAAATTTAATTTGAACGGGTTTGTCCAAATTCGATTAATTGTGTCTATTCAAAATAGACACAAATATGTTTAAAAAAGACAATGCAATTACAAAAATTATTGAATTTTTTCTTCTCTTATCCAGATTATATATACTATACTTTATGGTAGAAAAATATTCTATAAATTGAATAAATCTATCAATTTCGTGTGTGCCCTATGGTTTAATTCTATTAATATAATTGAACATTGAGTTTCATTATATCCTAAAGGCTAATCGCAAATTCCTACCGGGTGATGGGGACAAAATAAATCTTAAGAAAAATGATATTGCTACAAGCCTTGAATTCATTACTTATTTCCTACCAAATTTTCTAACAAACCTATACATCTAATCAAATATTTATCCAACACATCGATAAAAGAGAATTGACAAAGGGACGGACTGAGGGCAGAGGTGTGGGACGTAGTGGTGTTTGGTCTACAGCAAGGTTGGTTTTAATACTTATTTTGAGCTCAATTAAATGCTGGTATATGTGATTTAGGCTTTAGTATTTGGAGTTGGGTTAGAATTAAAACTTTTTATTGAAAATCTTGGAGGATTGTGGGAAAAAAGTTGAATTTTCTAGATTGTCTATAGTAAAAATACAGAGTTCTCTGTCAAGCCAGCAGCTCTCCTCTTCTTCTAACAAGCATTAAACTACTAAAGTTTCAGGGTTTATCCTCCTTGATGCTGGGACAAGTACAGCTTATTGTCTTGAGCCGTCTGAATAAGTGAATGAGTTAAACCTGAATAAAGTGTTCTACGTCTCAAGTCTACCAATTTACGCTCCCATGTAACAACGTAAATATAATGATTAATTGTTGTGCCTTGCTCCCCAAACAGTTGATCTCAAGTTTAATTCGAGGCTCCTTCACTTTCAACTTCATCAAAGCACTGCAAAAACACATGGTAAATTTGCCTAGGCTTTCGCTATCACTACCATACGATCCCAGAGCATTCCTTTCTTTTTTTGAGTTGGTACCCAGATTTGAACATCTAAATACGGATACTCCTAATATGAATGATCTGAACTCAGGTTCAAACGACAAATCATTACACGTAAGATAAATCATGCTGGAATATCATCATATGATCACGGTAGCAGATTAGCAGAACCGTAGAGAATATAACAAAGAGAAAAGAGAAAAAGGAATAACAAATTAACCACAATTATGAAAGAATCTTCATTTTTTACACGTCCAATTCAATAAGAAGTAATCGATAGAAGATGCAGAGGAGCATGTCAGAATACAAAATCAAGTGTGGATGTGAATGGATGAAATTATTTCTCAACTCCGGTATGATCCTAAAGGGGTTTGTTTAACATTCATCCCATTGGCTAGGCCCTCACAGAAAGCAAAATGAAGAGAAATACATAAAAAAATATGAATTACTTGGAAGAAACTCATCTAATGCTCAAAAGTCTTATAAGCTTCACAAAAAACGAGAGATGAACCATTCATCTCCAAACAATTGGTAACATTTATATGGTTCATCTCTTTGTTACGTGAGGTCGGAGCTTCACAAAGGTTGAATCAACTTAGCCAAGGCAACTCTTATAAACAAATGCATAAAAATGGATATCAAAGCTCAGACCAAGTTTCAAAGTAACTCAATGAATAATAGAAAGCACCACAAAATGAATCATCAATTGAACTCAAAGACTATCTAGCCAAAGGATGATAAACACTTGTTCATAGTTAAAAGAGCATAGATAAGGTTTTGAATAATAAAACTATCAAGAAAGCAAATTCAAGTATAATATTCATATAACTTATTCCATAGAGCTTATTCACGGAAAAAGGGATCATCATCTGCTCATCACCATGTATAAACTTCAGTATCGAATATCCTCCTATAACAAAAAGAAAGTTTTAAGTTTACATAACACTATTTCTTAACCTTTCCGGATTTCCGTGGCCCGGGAACCTCCATTCTGCCAATAGAACATCCACATCTTGCTCGGAAAATCAGAACAGCCCTCCCATTAATAGGTGCCATTTTCTTGAGCTCTGCCTCCAGTTCCCTATGTTGATCACGAGGTAATTCAAACAGTCCTTTCTTTAATCCATTTTTCGCTAAGGAATTCGACTTCTTCACACGCTCATCCATCTCCAACTGAATGTCGAATTCAGCAGACTTACTAAGCCCACGACACCCAGATTTCCCACATCGCCTGTCTGTATATACCATGATGGCTACAAGTGCCATAGCAGTGAATAAAATTCCGAGTCCTAAACATCCAAACACCATAGGGGCACGAACAATTTCCTCACTCATCACATCTACAAGTTCTCTACCTATTTCTATGGTCTTGTGGGCTACAATCTTGGCATAAGGATAAAGCAAAAACCCACAAGCACCAATCACAGCAATCAAGATTATCACATCAATTATAGCAGAGCGAGATTGCTCACAAGATGGGATGTTCAGGTGATTGGATGAATTGGGATTCTTTCTATTCTTATGGAATTGATTAATTTGCTTAGTTTTCGAATAGGGTTCAGCTGAATTCACAGATTTGGACATGTTTATATGCTGGTCCACAGTTATTGAGCTATGGAAACAGACCATTTGGATTAAAATAGCACCCAAGAAATGTAAAGATTGAGTTTTTATTAGAAACCAACAAATCTAAATCTAATTCTGAATCAGACCCACGATTCTACAACAAGTATCCGGATCAACCCACTTTATGAATTGAAACAAAGGGTTGACTTTGAGTGCACCTGAAGATTTGGAATTGTCGGTGGCCACTAGAAATTCCTCATCATCTTCATGTACAACTCAAAATCCTCCCACAAATTATAAGCCTTTAAAATCAATAATCAAAATCTGATAACAAAAGGAATGAAAATTGAAATATCAAGGCATGAGAAAATGATTTTTGAGAGGGATTTTGTATAGAGAACAAGGAAGAGTTATGAAGTCATCTTAGTAGTTCTTCTGCTTTTGATGAATTTATTTATCAGTTATCACTTTCGGATGAAGCTCCCTCAGATGAATGGTTCGTAAATAGAGTGAAGGTCAAACACGCACAGGAAAAACGATTTGTTGGGCTATGTGGGCTGTTATTATATGGACTGGGCTGAACTGCAGTTGGATTTCAAATGAGTTTTTGATACAGCCCGTTTACCGATTTAGTCAATAACCAGTTCGTCCGTTCACCTGTTAATAGGCTAACTTTTCTTTGTTAATAGGCTAATGGGGTCATCCAAAAAAAAAAAAAAAAAAAACAAGAATTACAACTCTTTCATGATCTTACCATTTTTTTTTCAAAGCAAATTTTTACAAAATCCTTTTGTATGGGGAGTTGCAAGACTAAGTGGTCCAAGTCCTTTTAATGGACATTCACTCATTGTAGGTTTTATCTGATTACAAATTATGTTAAATGAAATGATGAAGTATTTAATTTTATCGAATTCTAAATATCATTTTTATAAAGAATAATTTGAGCTCACTACTCCTAAAAGGACTTTATTAACTTTTATTAAAGTGTGATTTAAAATTTGAGAAAATAGTTATATTTATGTTATGGTATTTATAAATTAATAGATTGCATATGGTATTTTTTAATGAATGTGGTTTTGCGTAAATATGAATTAAATTCATGCTTTTTTAAAAGACAAAAAATGTAATCGGACAACTACTCCACCCCTCTCCCTCCTATTTCACCCCATCAACCGGTGCTCCACCTTCATGCGACAACATTGTGTCGGCGCACCTTTGCAACCAAATCGATTGTGGATTTTTGCTCTGCGATCAATTTGGTCGCACAATGTTGACCAGTTTGGTTACAGGTGCGTTGGTGCGGGGAAAGGGGAGTGAGGGCGACGAGAAGGGTGGGGTGGTTGGTGGTAAAGAAAGTGAATTGATTTTATATTTAGTGAAGATAAGAATAGGTATTTCACATATTTACCAAGATTTGTTAAATTTGATTGACGTTCATCTCGTTAAGTGGATGCTTTTAAAAATTTAAACAGTGAACAATTATGATTTATCTTAAAAAGGAATTGAACATTATCCTTCAATGAATTAAGATGAAATAAAATAACTTATTAAAGCCTTGTGATTGAAAGAATTTCCCCCACTCCTCGGCCACCTTTACAAAAAGTTCCAACTTTTTTGTCCTTCGATTATCCTCTTTCAATTTGCGGATATAAATGCAAGTTGAATAAAAGGTGGAAGAAAAGTATCCCTTTCAAAATATAACGAAGAAAAGGTACTCTTTCAAGTGTTAGGCTACAATAGAGAAAAAAACAAAGAAGAGATCAGGAAAAAAAAAAAAGGTGGGGGGGGGGGGGGGGGTAGATAGGTTAAAGACTCGGTCTCACTTTTTACTTTTTAGCATTAAAGAATGAAGAGGAAATGAAGAAAAAGATCTCAGCTCATGGCCACACAGAACTTGTGGCTGAGAATTCACCCTTCCCTTCTGACGTGGCGCTCAAAATTTGATACCAACGACAACACATTCATCCCAACACGCACAAATCCAGAAAAAAAAGGGTAAAAAGAACACGCAGTTACACTCTCAGTACGTGTTCGTGTCAGATCTCTGAGTTCCAATTTCCGGGGTTAATTTCCACTTTTTCTTTTTACCATCCAAATTAGTAACAAGTTTGGATAATAAAGAGGGAGGAGAAGATTGATAAATAGAAAAATGTCGACTGAACTAAAAGATCCAAAGATGAAGCTTTTTGGTAAAACCATTGAACTGTCAGAAACTTCTTCGTCGGAGGCGGTTGCTGAAACTGGTGGTTCTGGGTCAACTCAGTCATCTGATGAGTCAAACCAGAATCCCCCCTCTTCATCTAATTCTATGCTTGAAGATTGCAATTTTGATGGAGGTGCAGAGGAGTTGGATTCACATATGGTATGGATTTTAATTTTTTTTCCCCAAAAACAACGCATTAATTGATATACTTCACTTTTTAATTGTCGATCTTGGTCTCAAATCATTTGCAAGGTATATTCAAATTTAGGAATTTTGCTCGATTTAGGGTTCCCAGATCCATTACATTTTCCAGCTAATTGATGCAATGATATCGCTTAGCGCTTTATTTTTTGTGCTGGATAAAATTGAAAGTAAAGTTGCTAATCAGTGAAGTCATACAATGCTTGTTATATAAGGTCAATTTTTCATGGATTCTCTGTTTCTGAAAAATCAGTACCTATGTGACTTAGCTGATTTGCTTGTTGCCAATTTATGAACAATGGTGGTAGGCTGGTAGCTTCATTTGGGCTATATACTTGCATCATATGTACTCAATGATGAACTACTATATAAACCTTAAGCTCTAGAGAGAGGTGGTAACATTTAATATTTATTATCTAACGCGCCCCTTCACGTGGATTTTAGAAGTAGGTGTAGGGCGATACACATTAAATATTCATTTAATACGTTGCGTGATACGTGTAGGCGATATACAATCTATCCAAGACTAACACGTGGAATTTAGAAATAGGTGGCGTTATTCGAACAAAAGATTTCTTTTTTGTTTCGGCTCTTGACCTATATTGAATGTCAATTCATCTAAAAACTTAAACTATTAGAGAGAGGTTAGAGACGTGAAACATTTAATATTTACTAAATATCAATTTGCATAAAAAGAGTTAAATGGAATGATCTTTTATAGTTGATCAAGAAAGGGTAAACATAGAACAGAACTTGTTATTAGTATATATAATACTGAGTAAAATTGTAACTTTGAGCTCTTTGTTCTTGCTTACTCATGAATGATCCTTACAATTGCAGAGTCTATCAAATCCAGAACAAACTACGGCTAAAGAGGGAGATCAAGCCCAAGATTTGACATCAGAGGAATTAAAAGAGTCTAATGTGAATCCGTCGATAAATGAGGATTCAAAACCACTACCTACGGACAGTGATGCTGGTGCAGTGAAAACCTTGGAGAGTGAAGAAGAAAGTAATTCAGAGGAGAAAACACTGAAGAAGCCAGACAAACTACTTCCATGCCCTCGATGTAATAGCATGGACACAAAATTTTGTTATTTTAACAATTACAATGTGAACCAACCTAGGCATTTCTGCAAAAAGTGCCAGAGATACTGGACAGCTGGTGGGACCATGAGGAACGTTCCTGTAGGTGCCGGTCGCCGTAAGAACAAGAATGCTTCTTCACAATTTCATGATCTCACTGTGCCAGAAGCTCTTCAGGGTACGCGAATTGATCTTCCAAATGGAATTCACCACCCAGTTCTGAAGCCCAATGGCACAGTCCTCGCATTCAGTTCAGATACACCCCTTTCGAGAAATGGGTACCACCAACCTGAGGAACTCGGAATTTCAGTTTCTCGTGGAAGTAAAGAAAATGGAGATGATCACTCGTGTGGATCTTCTATCACTGCTGCAAGTTCAAAGGATGAGATAGGCAAAATTGGGTTACCAGAACTAATGCCAAATTGTCACCCATTTCCTCAACAAGTACACTGCTTTCCTGGTGGCCCTTGGCCATACCCGTGGGGCTTTCCAATGCCATTATATCCTACAGGACCACCTTATTGGGCTTGTGCCATGCCCGGAAATTGGAATGTTCCTTGGGTTATTCCATCAGCTCCAACAGATTCACAGAGGCACACACCTCCAAGAACGGGACCCAGTTCCCTGATTCTTGGAAAGCATTCAAGGGATGAGAATGTTCCGAAACCTGCAAATAAAAAGGAAGATGAGCAAAGAAACGAGATTAATTCTGGGAAATGTCTGTGGATTCCAAAGACATTGCGAATTGATGACCCAAGAGAAGCTGCTAAGAGTTCTATATGGACAACGTTGGGTATAAAGAATGACCGCGTACATGTTATCGGTGGAGGTGGTCTTTTCAAGGCTTTCGATAGCAAGTCCAAGGTTGATGAAAAGACGCATGTTTTGGATACCTCCGCAGTATTACAAGCCAATCCAGCTGCATTATCCAGGTCATTAAACTTCCATGAGAGCTTGTAAGCTGATTAGGTATAGAGCCGTGTGCACTTTACATTTCTATAAGTCCCTGGTGATTCCGGGTTAAAGATGGAGACACATTCTTGTAAAGACAATTAGATGGCATAGCCACTTTTAGATTTATCTGGGGCAGATGAGCAAATAGGTCTTCTTTGATAGGGATATAGATACTTGTATGGGTATGTACATATGCTATAATATATTATGATACATTGAGAGGTCAAGAGAGTGAGTTTGTGTAACAATTCCACAAACAGTAAAACTGTATTACTTTTATTTTTGTTTATCTTTGTTTCACAAGGTTATTTGAGTCGATCATTTTCATTTTTGAGGAGCGTTGGCATTTTATATAGGAAATTCTTTCAGAGAATTCTTCACCTTTTTTAGGAATTAGTTTTTTCATTTAACCAATCACCTTTGTATGGATTAGGTTTTTTCAATAGATCAAGCATCCGTATCCGTTTGTGTGTTACTTACTATCTTATGAAAAGATTTTGATCTGATACTTTTGAAGACTCAAAAGTATGCAAGATAATAAAGCAATAAATATCCACATAAACAAAAGTGAAGAACTGAAAACAAATACACGCGCTCGCAATCTCACCTATTTTTCAGTTTTCACCAATAATTATATATTAATTAAAAGGGTTTAAGTATATATAACCAAACAGAGTCTATCATAATTCACATATCACATCAATTCATCGCATCTAGGGTTCTCCGACAGAAAATCCTGGATTTAAGAAATTTGAACTATGGCACATCCTGCGATTTATATTCTTCAGAGTTCTAGGACAAAGATTCTGAGGATTTAGATTCGTCTAATGTAAGTTTTGACACCTGGATCATAAGAAAAAAAAAAAAAAAAGAATCTGAACTATATGATATTTTAATAACACTTAGATTAAAGCCCATTCAAGATTCTTAATTGGGCTTGTATGGTGTTTGAAATTACCTTTTACGTAATGTGTTATCTTTTCCTCTCACACTCTCTTTTAATTCTCCATCAAGAAAAACACATTTCAATCTTCATTGGAGACGTACTTTTTGGTCCATCTCCTACAAGAAGATTTATTTCTCAATCAATAAACTCCAATAATTGTTTTTATACAAATTAATGCGAGTACGTGAGTGTATGTGTTGCGTTAAGTCTTGTCTTGTATACAGCAAGGTTTTAATGGAATTGGGCCTGCTGGATCCATTTCAAGGTAAGATTGTCAATTAGTTGCATTTTATTCCCAAGTTTTCCCAGACACATCTACGCCAATTAGTCAACTTTTCTACTACTTCCTTCGTCCCACTTTTTTTTCCTCTTATTTCTATTTTGGGACGTCCCAAGATATGGCACTCCTTCTCTTTCAAAAAATAAAAAAAACTCTACTTTTTTAACAAAGTACCTAAAACTCCGTGCCCAACCTAAATGGACCAAAATTAATGGGACGGAGAGAGTATTTTTTTTTTTTTTTAAATCGGAACCCAACCAGTGTCCTATCTAGGGCTATTATTAGTCAACATTTCTACTATTTTTTTTTAACTCAATAGTCAAAACCCAACCAGTGTCCTATCTAGGGCTATTATTAGTCAAAGAATTTTAGATGGATCAGATTCTCTTTAAAGAAAAAAATCACAATTCAAAATAATTGGAATGAATAGGAATTTAGGTTGATTCAATTCATTATTAAAGATTATGATCCGATAATAAATAAAAATAATAATACACATACTATGTTTTAGATGGCTCCTTTTTATGCATAAAACAACATTAATCAATTCTAATACATTAAATCAATATACAGTAAGGCTGCGTTAACTTTGCAAGATTAGGTCTCAATTGGCTGTCAATTGGGCCATTAGCATTTGTAATTGAGGGTTACTTGTATGTTCAGTTGGGCTCATTAAACATGGGCTGCCCCACCATTTCGGTCCGATATGTGGGCCAGACCCCCTAATTGGATCAATTATAATTTCTCCTCTCACCCTCCGATTACGATTTAATGGCACAATTGCATATTTATCGGTCCATCTTGCCCTTATTCTTCCCTGAAATTACAAAATTACCAGATACAAAAAGTCTAAAATGCCATTCCTCTTCCATTAAATTACAAAATTACCATATACAAAAAAACATAAAAACATATTACTTCTCCCATTTCTCCATTCGAAGACCACTGCCCAGAAGAAGCTTTGCTACACGAATACATCTATAGGGAAGGTGAGATCTAAATTTCTTCATCAAATTTAGTGCGAAATTGCTTAAATGACCCCTATGGTTTTTATGTTTATTTATTTCGATTTTGGTACCATGAAATTTATCTCAACGGCCTGATTTGGATTTTTTGATTTTTGAACATTTTTTCGTTTTTCCAGGACGAAGGGTGCACTTTGAGGCTCAAGCTGCGGGATTTTTGCATTTCTTGTTGATTTTTTGTTAATCCTTGTCCCCCTTGACAAATGCCATGAAAATATTTTTGTTAGCTAAATTTTATTATTTCTTCTACGGGGATGGAGAAGGTGAGGGTGTAGGGTCTCTATCTTTGAAGGATTTTGGCCATTAATTTCACTTGAGGTATATTATAATTAATTATGTCTATTTTGCCGAATTTGGGGAATGTTATGTATTTTGCCGAATTTTTGGGAATGTTTGAGAATATTGTACAAGTTTGTGTATTTTGATATCTAATTTAATTTGTTACTATTTTATGATTAATTATTTCTATTTTTCCTTGAATTGGGGAAATTTTATGTATTTTGTACAAGTTGGTGTATTTTGATAGCTAATTTAACTTGAGGTATTTTATAATTAATTATGTCTATTTTGCCTTGAATTGTACAAGTTATGTATGGTGTACAAGTTTGTGTATTTTGATAGTATTTTTAACTTGAGGTATTTTGTTTATTTTGTTAAGTTATGTCAAATTTTAGTTTAGTGTGCACATATCATATATTTATTTGGTTGGCTTTAATAAATGGTTCATTGTTTGTTGGTGTTTGGTTCCATTGTTCCAAATGGTTGGAACTTGTTTTAGGATATACAAATGGATGAATGGAATAAACAATTGATTATGTTAATGTTTCATTGGATTTTTTGGATGGACGTGTTTTTTATATGGTTTCGTGCTAAACAACTCCAAAATCGTCGGAGACCCGTACGATGAAATGAATGGCCAGGATTATTCCAAACCAACGGCCAGATCAACTACATTTTCAGGGGCAAAATTGTCCTAAATAACTAATTGGGTCAACCGAACAGCCCAATCAATTATGGATTGATTAACTAGGGATATTCTTGCATAGACCTGATCTATGAGCTTTTCATAGACCATGTGGTTGTAAATTAGCCACATCATACATTTTGAGAGTATGACATCATCAAAATGTATGATGTGGATCATTTACAACCACAAGGTCTATGAAAAGCTCATAGACCAGGTCTATACAAGAATTTTCCGATTAACTTAATCGGGCCACTACTATCTGCCGAACGAATAATTAATGAATTGAGCTGATTAATTAATTAGCCCGATTTGACAATTAAACTGATTATCAATTGTTCAAAGTGAACGCAGCCTAACAAATTTGCAACTAAGTCGATCTCTGCAATCATCATTAAACTAAGTGGTTTACGTATGTCGCTATTGACATGCCCAAATGCAATCCTCATTTCTTCTTTACATGGAGGCCAACCCAAATGCAATCCTCCTCCTAGTTTAATGAACAAATTAATTAAGCTTGCTTTTCATATTAATAAGTGGAGGCCAGTTACACAACGACACACTGACACTGAGTAGTCCAAGTTGCGTACCTTATCACTATTAAAAACATAATACGGACAATGGGCCACCCTGTTCGCCAGTGAAATATCGTACGGCCTGTTTATTGGGCCAAATCAAATCAAACACTTCTTATCTCATTAAAATATTTGAAAACTGTAATTAATTGTAAATTCTTGCGAAAATAAAATAGATAAGATAAGAAAAAAGAGTTATTATACATACATCATCCAACTAAACAAAAATGAAGCAACAATCTTTTTTCATTAATTGCTTTAATTTGCAACATTCATCGTCATTGGTTGAAGGAGATTGTTTCAACTTCTTGAAGTGAAAGCAATATAGTATATGTTTTGGACTCACCAGCAACAAAATTAATAATGTGTTGTTAACTAAAGTTAACCTTTTTTTTTTTTTTTTTTTCCCGATACCTAAATCACCAGATCTCATCTGATGTTTTTGTAATTATCATTGTTACTATTATTAAGAAAATAAGAGAGAGCACCGACAAAATCGAATACAACACATTACCCTGAAAATCATATCCAATTAAATACATTCACTGCAGTAACAGTATATATATATATATAAAATAAAATAAAAAACCTTTGCGAATATTAATCAATGAGCAATACAACAGACTCAAAAATGCAGGAAGAAGATGAATTAATTAATTAAAAGACATGATTTTATATTACACATATATATGTATAAACATCTTAAAACAATATCAGTAGTTTAGAAATTTCCTTGTACATTCTTAGAATATCAAGGCTTCAGCTTGTAATAATCTCAACTTGTCGCAATAAGGTGCGTGCTACAACATTTTATAAAACTCTCCCATCAATAATTCTATTTTCCCAAATCCCCTTGTACCTTTCTCACACACTTGTAATATAGAAAATCTTACTCATGCAATTTAAGAACAAGGACTAGCTAGTTCAAAATAAGCCCTCTGTGTCATGCTTTTTATATGTAATTTCTCTTTTAATTCTCACTAAACTATACTCCATGCATATATAAAATTACTACTTAGCCATATTATATAATATATAATTAGCGGAATTGGGCACCGGAAAATGTCTGTCCAAAAGACCAGCTACGCGGAGCAATGTTGTAAGAAACGATACTTCGACCATCACTTGTGGTGACCTTAAAAGACAGGCTTTGTCCATTGAGGTAAGAATTACTCTGCCAATTTTGGCCCCAATTTCTTGACATTGGCTGCCAAGCAGTTCTTGACCCTTTGATGTACACAGAATGTACGTCTCCAGCACCACCTACGTTAGTTACGAGCACAAGATTGAAGTATGAGTGTCCGTTGATTGTGAACCTAATGCCACCCCTTCTCCTGCAGGGTACCCTACAAAACAAATTCAGGAAAATGACATCCATTAGTATTTAGAAACTTCAAATTTTAGAAGTGCAAAAATAAAATTTTATAAAATATCGAAATTACTGAAACTGGAACTAAAAATGTAATATGTCTAGTAAAAGCAAAAACTCATATACAATACACACTCAATTAAAAAATAACAGAGTTAATTAGGAGAAAGAGACTATTTAGTGCAAAGAATTTGATCACAAACAAGGTTTTTATTCAAATTAAAACTTCAGATGGTAATTTTGTGTAGATTGGCCCAAATTAAAGCAATTAATGAAAAACAATTAGAAATGGATCACCTTCTGTAGGCCACAGGCACTATGCCGGCTCTATATTGTGCGATACGTAGAAAAACAGGTTGAGAGAGATCAAAGTGGTGGTTGGGAGGATCGCACCACCCGCCGGGAGGGCAGAAATTGGTGGCGGTCACGATTATGGATCCACGTAGACACCATTGAGGATCATTCACACACATTAACTGAAAACAAGCTCCACAACTCAACCCATTGTTGAACAGAGCTGTACTCAATGCTGCTGTATTTGTACCATACCCTTGGCTGTATAAATTTCCATACCCACAAGCTCCGCCTACAAGAAAGATTCATTAATCAAAGATTCATGAAAGTCATGAAATACCTAACACACACAAACACACATGTTTGTACGTGCTTAATTTCTTTTTTTTTTTTTTAAAAAAAATTTAACAGGGAAGTAAATAGCTATAAAAGACATATATATGGACCCAAATGCTAAAATATCATCGTGCTTTACCTAATTGGCGAATATTCCCCAATGTTATTTTTATTAGAAAAAATCCCCTTAATTTGTTGTTTTTGTTTAGAAAAAAGTTATATTTAAAATTCCTTCATAATATGTCAAATAAGGAGGTTATTGTCAATTTTCAAAGTTAACAGAGAGACTATTGTCAATTTTTAAGCGTGTTTTGTGCATTTTACAAAACCATGCACACGTTTGTTGTTTCCACGATGGGTTAATCGATGAACATATTTTTTTTACCGTGCGATAGACTGTCTATTAAACATATCGCATATATATAGATAAATCGCTATAAACTAATTTTTTTGTTTTTGAAAGTGAATGGATTGCATACATACCCATTGTTCCAGATGCATCACCTCCTCCATAGAAAGTGGCATGAGCATTAATCCAACCTCTATAGTATCCAGTTGCAGATGTGACAAATGACAAAATTCCCACTAAAACAAGTGCAAGACTAGTCATTTTTCCTGTACAAATAAATTGATAAAGGTTATTAATTGTTGGGCACCAATCAAGATGATTATTAAAATAAATTGAAAAAGAAAATGAGAATGGGAATGGAAAGAAAGACAAAAGTCTTACATTCAAATGAATGAGTAGTTGTGAGGAAGTGAAGAAAGCATTTGATGGGAATAAATAGAGGTGGTTTAATTGTGGGGAGTGAAACACTGAAGATGACATCTTGCAAGTTTCATCTCTGTTGCATGGGACCATATATGCTACTCATGCGAAGTAGTTTTCTTGCTGTTATTAAGTCTGAAAGAATCCATATTTTGAAGAGGTGAAAATTTTAGTATTACAATACTAGTTGTGTGTGAAATAGATACCGACATTTCTTTTTTCCACCAAATACTTCTAGCCATAAATATATGAACGGGTAATTTGACCTAACCTAAAACATTTACATGACAACTGCGCGCAGTATACATTTGTTTTGAGATTGAATGACATTCCTAGCTAACTACATTATTTGGATTGTGGTTGAAATTGTTTGACCAAATCAAATTTAGGTAATAATTTACTTAAATAGAGAATTTCCTTAAATTGAGGTGATAAGCAATACATTTTTTTTTTGTTATTAAGATGATTGATCAAATTAGAACTGGGTAAGAATTTCTTTAAGAAGATAGTTCTCTTAAATAGAGGTCATCAGCCACATGATAAGTGTAAAATATTTATTTTGTGGTTGAAAGCATGAAATAAATTTTTTATTAGTTTTGTCGAAAACATCAAAAAAAATTTGTTTTCAAACCAATGAAAATGACGATAAGGTGTAATTTTGAAGCTATTTGTTTGTCTTGGGACTCTTTAATTTGTTTCCGAAAGTTACGAAGAAGTTTATAATATTTGGTTGGTCGAAACATACAATAGAAATGAGATTTTGATACTTGATTGGAAGAGTTTGACTAAATCAACTTTGAGTAAATTTCTAATAAACACTTTACAATTTATATATAAATGAAAAAATTACCAAATATGTTTTTTAAATTTAGAATATATCTTATAGTCTTCTTTAGCTCTTCAAAACATGAATGCTTTGTTGAGATAAATTAATTTGTTCTTGCTTAAATATTACAAAGAAGAATTAAATTCACCATCTTATCTGTCACCAACTCCACCTTAATTCCACCCTAACGAAGAGGCCGGGTTGGTGTTGGACGTTTGATTTTTCATATTTTTCGTTTTGAACCATGTTTTTTTAAATAATAAATGTTTTTACTTAAATTTGTTTGATGAAGAGATTATTATATAGTCTTGTCAAGCCTCGTCATAAACAAGTTTAATGTACTCACATGAACAACACTAGTAAGTCTTAGTTAAGAAGTCGATTTGTTCATTTTTTTTATTTTCACAAAAACGTAATCTATTTATTTTTACATGACATAGATTTAGTTAAGTTCCTAAATTAATAAATTTATGTCATGGAGCCTAAACGAAGAATACATCTTGAGTTTCAGTTCTCCATTAATCATGCAGTAATTATTGGTATATATTAAACATATTTATTTATAATTAACTTTAAAGAGTTGGGTTCATTTCCAGCATTGATCAGACTACTTTAATCTTTATGTAGTGCGGAACTAGTTTCGCGTACTCCAAACTAACATATTTTAGTTTTGATAAATCCCTTTTTTTTTTCCTGGCAAGTTGGTTTTGATTGGTATGCCTTGAGCAAAATAACATGGCCTAATGAATGAGGTTGTAATTAATTTTAGGTTTCTGAAAATTTTGAATGGTGTCACGTGGATGGGGTCCTAAAAGGATCGGGCACGAGCAGTGACTTTTAAATTAAATGCGTACTAAACTAGACTACCATTTCATTAGTTCAAATAAGTATCTAAACTTTAGGATTTCTCTTAACGCATTTAAGGCCTATACTGTTTTGAGGTTGTACTGAAGTCGACGTAAAGCAAATCAGCACATGATCACTAGCATCTTTTTCTTTCATCGATCGAAATTTTTTCATAATATGAAAAGCACTAAAGTTAACAACAATGCATTATAAATATTTAGATTTGAAATTTGCTTATAAAAATTTTCACCGAGTGTCATATTTTTTATTATACAGACTCACACGACTCTATACGTACACCAGCTCATAAAGTGCAAATCCACACGTCACGATTTTCCTCCTTCCATATGATTATTGATATTCTTTTTTTTTTTTTTTTGTGATTCGATTATTGTAGTTGTTTAACTTCATCAAGTTGGTACTACAATGAAAAATTGGGCCAGTCTGTATTCATGTATTCAATGCTACATTCAAACTAACACTAGCTTATTGTAATATATCATTCTCCGATAACTATGAAAGGTTCATTCATAAATCAAATAACTCTAACGCAACACGAAGTTAGGTACGTTGATTAAGCTCGTTTGAGCTTGGTGATTTAACAATTTTATCAAACAATAATATATGGTGATTTAAGTCCCGGCCCAGCCCTAAAGTATAGCTATATATAGTTACCCCAACTCCAAACAAAGCATTGAAAACTCATAAAACTATTTCCCAGCCATATGATCAAGAATGAAGCTAGCTAGCTAGCTGTATATATCTCAAGATCCGGGTCCAGAGATCTAACTCCATATGGATTCGGTCCAGACACCAACCAGCAATGAGAGACAATCTTGAAAAGAATTGGACATTAATGTGTGGTTGTAATAGTAATTGCACGATGAATTGAAAAAAGTAAAGGAAAAATTAATTGTTTTAAATTTCCTTGTTGTGTTTGATAAGGTCTGGACCAGCAAAATTTAAAGTCAGCAACCACCAACGGAGACAAATCAAGACCTGTTTTAACTGGGATAGATTTAGGTGTCCAGTCCGATCCCCTGGCCCCATGACTACGAGATGGCCGGGTTCACAGATGTACGTACATGAAAATTAAAAACAGAAAAACAATTCTAATCAATCAATATATGACTTAACGGATGTAAAAAAATGGCGTGATGGACACATTAATTAATTAATTCTCTGTGATATATATAAAAAAACAGACATATAATATAAGTGATAATTAATATTAATAGTTCTGCCCAAAATATGTTAGAATAAGAGTGAGTAATTTTTACAAATACATGGAAATAAAATGTCATTTAATTTGCTACAGATCAGGAAAACTTGTCTTGTAAGAATAACATGCATAAGAGGTTAGTTTGTATATATTAACTGCAAAAGTAATTAATCCACCAATATTAATTATTTATTAATGTGTCTCAAAATATATATTTCCTAGCTAGGTGTCAAACTTACATTCCTAGCTTGGAACTAATTCTTGTTGGCTGGAGTACTATTCTCTTCTAATCATAATAATGAGATACTCTAAATAAAAGAAGAATATTTCCATCTGGTAGAAAACTAGAGTAATAAATATATATGTCCGTCCGGTTCCTTATTAAATACTATTCTGTTTTAGAATAACAGCAAAGCATGAAATTTCGAGAGCATAGAAATTCAATTCAATTCAATTAAATTATATCCTGTTGATAATAATGTGAATGGACGGAAGCTAGTTATTGAGACATAATCGTATAAGCAAACTTGTTTCCCCAATCAGGGAAAGAATAAATGAATCCAGCTTTATTATTACTCAATTTGACATGCTAAGTGTAAATGTGAAAATGTCTGGTTGACAAAATACAAGATAACAATATTCCTTATACATTTCCCGCAACAATTTGCGGAGAGTGCGGCAAAAGAAAATAAAAAATTAAAAGGAATAGACAATTATTTTAATTCATCAACTATTTCAAAAATTCCTTCTCATTTTCAAGAATATAGCTAGGTGATGTATATATATTCTCACTCTACATGTAAAAATTGCATTGCTCAGTTGCACTATGTATACCTAATAACGAGATGCAGTTATGCGCTAAATAATTTCTCATTGGGAGGCTGCTAATTAAAAAATTGAATCCCAACTGAGATTTTCCTCACAACGCGCTAATTGTGGGGTTTGTGACAAAATTTTGGTCCTTTATGTTTTACCAGATAGTGAAATGGGGTAGTTCTCCAACATGCAAAATTAATCCTTTATATTATCTAAATGCAAATTTAGGACATTTATTCACGAGTTTGGGACACTTTAGTCTCCAACATGCAAAAATAGTCCGTTATATTTCTACAAATGCAAATTTAGGACATTCACCCTCAATTTTGGGACCCTTTTTTCTCCGTATTCAAAAATAGTCCTTTATGATTTCTCCGACTGCAAATTTTTTCCGATAATGTTGGTAGTTATGTTAAGTGATGGGGCATTTGATGTGAAAATGGGTGCAAAACATTTGTGCTATGTAGGATCACACGTTAGTAGGAGCACGCTTATCTATACATGTGACACACACATGTCTTATTCCGGCGATTTGTTTTTTCATAATGTGCCAACATCGCGGGTACGGTCCTAGATATGCAGATGGAGGAAACATGTAAGACTATTTTTGCATGTCAGGGAAAAAGCTATTCCAAAATTGCAGGTCCATGTCATAACTTTGCAGTCGGAAAAAAATATATATGACTGTTTTTGTATGCCGGAGAAAAAAGTGTCCCAAAATAGTGACTTGATAAAATATAAAAGGACTAAAATTGCATTTCCCCACTAAATTCCTCACATTAGTGCAGCACAGCACAACACACACATGACCATTACACTACATTTAATAATTTAATAGTTTCGTCCATGCCCAACCAATGGACCAACCATTTCTATGTGGTTTCATTTCAAGCTATTGAAGTATACTGAAGAAATTGAAATTTACTGAAGAAAAGAAGAAGAAGCTACCAACGGTATACTCAATTTGGGGATTTTTATCTATTCAAATCAGTAAGAGTATTTACTTGTACTTTATGCATTTTAACTATATTATTTTTAAAATGTATTTTATGTTATTCCTAACAGTTGATTATGTATCTTATGATACACGATATGATCCGCAATACGTTACAATACAAGAGAAAATTGATATGTGATATGATATAAGATTCGATAACCATACTCTCTATGTTATTTTGTGCACTTATATATGTTATATATGTTGCAAGCTAGGTTGCACATAATTATTCACTGTACGGTATCGGATCATCAGATGTTGATATACTCGTGCGATATGTATTAAATACGCCACTGTGGCATTTTCGAAAATAAGTAAATAAAAATAAAAGGATATCATATCGGAAACATTGAGAGGCATAACAAACGCGTGTTTTCGATAAATAATTTCTAAATTATGTATATTATCAAAGTGATTTTCATAAATTCACTAAAACAATGTGATCTTCATGAAACACTTGAAACTTTTCAAAAAAGTCAAAAACCTAGCATACAGGGTCTACTATAGCTTTAGTTGAATACTTAACTGAGAGGGAATAAACATTGTTTACTTCAGATGAAATAATAACTGAACAAAGTTTATAATTTATAATTTACTATTATACATTTTTAAACAAAGGTTTTATTTTCAAAAATATACATAAACATACTTTAGTCATATCGTATTCTATAAATCTTTCGTATTATCATATTTGCGTTGTCTCCGTGCAACATAGGTGGCAAGTTTCTCCTTATGACGCATCTATTGTAAACCCAAATTCAACTAATGAGATGTAGATAGATCCAATATTTTCACAAAGGAGTAATATGTCTATTTAACATAAATAAGTTAAGTTAAACATTACAGTACTAAGATGGAAGACAAATGGGAACCGACTAAGTATACAAATGCACGCATTGTGATTAAGGTTGTCAATTGAATGGATTTAAATTGAAATTTGATCCGATCATATAGTTAAAATTACTACTATTTCTTGTCATAAACATCGATTTCCGAAATTAACAACTTTGATGAAATTCCTATGAAGGTTGAGGTCTTATTAAAGAGATTAGGTTATTTTTATTTTGTTGATTTAAAAGATATTTGAATTCGCTTCACATTACTCAAACTTTAAACAATCTTACCTTTTAGACATTATGTATCAAATTGATCGGAGCATTTTGTTATATTACGTTTCATTTGATTCATGTGCATGCCTTTCTTTTATTGAAATATCTACATCCATGAAGCTATTCGTTTAATATGATGAATGATTTTTTATTTTATTTTTTTTGGAAAAAAAGAAATTTGTACAATGGGGACTCACTCAACGGGTACTATTTACCAAGGTCAAAGCTACCCAAACACAAGATTGGGCTTCTGATGATTTTTATGAAGCCCAATAAATGATTCCAAGTAGTCCGTTAGTATCTTTTCAGAAATTCTCGCCCATTGGATTAGGCCTTGCCTGGTTATTAATCAAAAAGCTACTCTTCTATCTATGTGATTGTATGAGTATGACTTCGATCAATCCAGGTCTGCGTTAAAATTTTACCTTTCCAACTTGGATACTGTTTCGGCATCAACAGCAGTATAAACTATAAAGTAAATAAATCGCAGACGGGTCAAAACCCTAGATTTTATACCAAAACAGTAACGTCATTACATACGTGCAACCTCTTTATCAAATTATCTGCAGCTCTGTGTCTCCGAGATCCGATCCTCAGGTATACCCTTTTTTTTTTTTTTTTCAATTCCCAATTCTTAAAAGGTAAAGACAGCGTTCTCACTTCTTCTACGGACTGCCCTATAGCAAATCCCACCGCGCCGCCGCATCACCTACCCCCATCGCGCCTCCACCATCTCTCTCTGGGCCCAGGTTTGTAATTTACAAAGGTACAGTCCAAATTCTAAATGCCCAATTTTATTCTTTTTCTGATTTTCTCTTAATAAATTGGGTTTTAATTGCATTTAAAACCCCAAACTTGAATGATGCTAAAGTAATTTTTGGAGAGGGGACTGAGGCTAGGGGTCTCTGATGTATTCTTTATATTCAACTTCATTGGATGGTTAGTGGTTAGAGTGGTAGGAAGCATATTATTATTTACATATGTATTAAAGACAAATTATTTTTGATTCAATAATTTTTCGGTTTTTTTTTGTACCAAATCAAATTGAACCTTACTGAATCGGTAATTTACTGAACTAAACCGAAATTTTCTGTTTGGCAAACGTACGAGACTTCAAAATACCGAACCAGCCGGTATAACGAAATTTGGTACTGTTTGGTTCTACCATTTGCACAGCCCTACCTAAGAAAATAGCGTGAGCAGAAATATTATACTTTCATATTCAATCTATTTACCCAAAAGAAAAAAAGTTAAAAAGTATTTGAATTCAATAAATGTTATCTTTCTTTTATCTTACCGAATACTAACTTCTTAACCATGTTCTATAAATTGTGGCCATTTATTTAAAAATAAGCATACTGATAAACTTGAAGTTGTCTAGAATGCTTGGATTTGAACTGAAGAAAACTATTCAATGATGAATGAATTTGCAAGCTCAGCCTAGTTATTTTGAAATATTCAAGTGTACGGATTCAGACCTCGAGAAAAAAAAAGCTTGCGTTGTGCATATATATTAGATGTCTATGGAGTTTAATGTTATTGGTTGAATTTTCTTATGCTGCATTAATTCATATGATACATAACAATTTATATGTGTGTGCATTTGTTATATAACTAAATTCACGATACTTGAATTTTCAACATATATATATATATATATATTGCTTTGGTTAAGAGAAAGTTTAAGAATGAAATGTCATAAAAATATATTACGATTGAATCTAAAAAGTATCAGCTAATTTGTAAAAGAGGGCCCCGATTTTAAATATCGCCTATTTTGGTAATAAGTACTCATAAAGACTGCTCCGCAATCGTAATAATATGAATTCTAGAAAAATAGAAACATGAATTGGTGGTGGCTCCGATATAAACACTTGAGTTGGTGGTGGCCCCGATTATAAACATTTCTTTTCCGATGCTTTATTTAATGAAAAATAGTTTGTAAGATATTATATTATTAATTTTTATATAATTGTCAACTATGTAATCAATTATATAAGAAAAATTGCACGAAAAAAGTTTGTTAGAAAAAACCGCAAAACCGTACCGTACCGTACCGAAACCGCACAAAACCGAGTTTGTTGGTATGGTTCATAAAACTCTAGTTTGGTTTTGAGTTTTTAAAAACCGCACTAATTGGTACGGTACAAATTTTGTAAAAAATACCGCAGAACCGTACCATGTGCACCCCTACTTCATTTAGGTTACTAGTGTTTGAAATTTGAGAATTTTGAGACTAAATTGAAGAAAATCAATTGGATGAAGGATAGGGTTTGCTTATGACTTAAGGTTGCAGAAAATGGAGGAGTGATTTTGTTGAAATCTAAAATCGTGTCTTTTTCTTAAAAGAAAATGGAATGTCTTATGCATTAATCCAATACCTTATGTTTAATGAATTTGTAACTTCAGGATGGCTGGTCAGAGGAATCATTATGGAAAGCGATCTCATTCTCACTCTGATTACTCAGAAAGTGGCGGGAACAAAAGAAGAAATTCTGGAAATGATAGAGACCAATTCGCTATTGGGTCTGATGACACTGTGTATCGCTACTTGTGCCCAGGAAAGAAGATTGGAAGTATTATCGGAAGGGGAGGCGAAATTGTCAAGCAACTGAGACTGGACACTAAATCTAAGATCAGAATTGGTGAGTCTGTAGCAGGATGTGAGGAACGTGTTGTCACAATCTACAGTACTAGCGAGGAAACCAATGAATTTGAAGACAGTGATGATCGTGTTTGTCCAGCTCAACATGCTCTTTTTAAGGTGCATGATAGAATTGTTTCTGAAGACACTGCAATGGATGAGGATTCAGACGAAGCCCCACAAGTTACAGTTCGACTTCTAGTACCTTCTGATCAGATTGGGTGTATCATTGGGAAGGGTGGACAGATTGTTCAAAACATTCGCAGTGAAACTGGGGCACAGGTTCGCATTGTTAAGGATAATCATTTACCAACATGTGCGTTGAGTTCAGATGAACTTGTACAGGTATTATTTAAGCCATATATCTTTATTGTTTTCTCTCCCTGTTCTATATATATATATATATATATATTACTTTCATGTAGATGTATGATTTTTGTTATTTTACATGAAAATGTTTTTTTGGTGTTGTATTCATTTTAAGCTTTTTTCATAGTCCAATACCTCCTTGTCATTTGTTATGGTCAATGTGGCCTTAGTTCACTGTGAGTACCTAGTTGTTTGAAGGGTATGTTATGCTAATCTGGCATCTGGTGTTGTTGCTTTCAGTTGTTGATGGGTGCTTAACTTTCATTTTTTCTGTGTACTTGATGTACTCAATGTTTTTAGCTGACTAAGTTTCAGAGCTTACCGATCTTGTCTTTTTGGTTTCCTTGCTGGACCAGATATCGGGCGACAATTCTGTCGTGAAGAAAGCTCTTTATCAGATTGCATCTCGCCTACATGATAATCCATCTCGAACTCAGCATTTGCTTTCTTCTTCTGTGCCAATGATCTACCCTTCTAATGGTTCAGTTTTGAGTGCCACTTCTGGTGCTCCCCTCATGGGACTAACCCCGCTAGTGGGGCACTATGGGGGCTATAAGGGTGAGAGTGCAGACTGGCCTCGTTCTTTCTATCCAGCTCCAAGGAATGAAGCATCTTCAAAAGAGTTCTCACTTCGTTTGGTTTGTCCGACTGCCAATATTGGAGGTGTCATTGGGAAGGGTGGCGCGATAATTAACCAGATAAGGCAAGATTCTGGGGCCGTCGTCAAAGTCGACAGTTCAGCTGCTGTGGGAGATGAATGTGTTATATCTATCTCTGCAAAAGAGGTAATATAATTGTTATGTGTGTTGGATTGATAGTTTTGACTCTGTTGTTAATTTGTATCTTATAACTGTAATTCTACTGTATTTGTTATCAGATATTTGAAGATACCTTTTCCCCGGCAATAGACGCTGCACTGCGCTTGCAGCCCAGGTGCAGTGAGAAAATTGAAAGAGACTCTGGCCTTGTTTCATATACCACACAGTTACTTGTTCCAACTTCTCGAATTGGTTGTCTTATTGGTAAAGGAGGTTCCATTATTTCTGAAATGAGGAAAATTACCATGGCTAATATTCGAATATTGTCAAAAGAAAGTCTTCCCAAAGTTGCCTCGGAAGATGATGAAATGGTGCAGGTAATAATGACAAATGTGGTTCTAGTTGTCTGACTCTCTGCTAGTAAATATACATGTGACGCTGCAGCATAGTGTCAATTTTCTAAGTCTTCTGCCAATATGTAGCTCTGATGTTTTCTGTGGATTCATGGGTACTCATGTCTCATTGTTTAAAACTGTTTTAATAATTATAAGTAGATTCTGTTAGGAGTTAATACGCATGTTTTAAGTTTCGATACTTAATTATTATCCTTGATGAGTTTAAGAGTGATTGAATTTAATTCCAATGTGCAGTTGTCCCTCCTCTTCCTCGAGTTATGTCAAAGAATTTTTATTGAGTGAAAGAACCAGTTTAGCTGGATTACGACTTTAGTCACTTTGCTATCTGACTGATATTTTTCTTTACTATCAATCAGATTTCTGGAGACCTAGATATTGCGAAGGATGCTCTTATACAAGTAACTTCACGCTTGAGGGCCAATCTTTTTGAAAAGGAGGGTGCTGTTTCTGCATTTATGCCTGTTCTTCCGTATCTTCCAATGCCAACAGATGGTTCAGAGAGCTTGAAGTATGATAGCAGAGATGCTGGGGACCGTGGTCGTGGATATTCTTACTCTGGTGGGTATCGCAATTCTACTGATTTGCCACCTGTGGATACCTATGGTGGTTTTCAGGTAAATTTATTTTATTCCAATTTCAAATTTTTTAATTTATAAATGAAGAATGATTTGCTTGGTGTGATCATACTATCTTGTTATTTGCAGAGTGGTAGTGCTAGCAGTGCTTATGGTGCATATGGGAGTTATTCATCAGGGCGTTCTACTAGGTCTGGGTAAGATTTCTGGTATCAGGTTGATTCAATTGATTAATTCATGTGTTACTATGGGGCCCTGCACAAGGTATACGAGTATGGTACATTGAACATATTCTCCGTAACACACTAAATTGTTGACCTCCAGACCTTTGCTTGTCCTTGATAACTTGGACTAGTTCGATTGTCCTTTTGTATGTCCGGGCAGTATATTTTTCCTCTCTTGACAAGTTGGTCTATCCAATTTGATAATCTTACATTGTGAAACTAGCTTATGGAATTTGCTTAGTCCCTGACTACAACTTCCTTTACCAGGTCATCTGGGCGTAACCCTGTTTCACGTGGGAGAAACTATGACTATTAGAAGTTGTTATTAAGATCACAGGTAGACCACGGCATCACTTTATACAGTCTTCATTTCAATCCATAATTTCCAACAAGTTCACCTGCTTCTTATTTTGTCTTCGGAAGTATGAGCTCATACTATGTTTTGACAAATTGCTGTGATTGTGATACCTGTCCCTAAAGGACTGATGCTGTTCTTACCTTTGTTTCCTTCACTTCCCAACATAACAGCTGAGATATATCTGAAGCCTGAAGTCAGCCTTTCGCCTATTTTGATGAAGCCACCTGCCTAAAACAGAAGACCAGTTGATACAATGTTTGGAATAACCGATGGCCCACCAATATCTGAAGATCTTTACCCATGAAAAAGCCATGTCCTGACACCATAGATCACCAAGCTTAATATGTAGTGCTCCCAAGAACCTTTACATACTCCAACAGATGTATCAGATGACTTCATTATCTTAGTTTTCAGCTGTATGTTTAGATGATTTGTGTTTTCTTTTGATTGGCATGGAGTTGATACAAATTTATGCTGTTTATGTCAACTTTCAAAGTTGCTGTATGGTTATGTTGATGACATTGGTTATTTGTTGTTGCTGTGATTTTACGTGATACCCTTGAGAAACAAATTAAAAAAAAGTATATTATTATGATAACTCTTGTTTGATCAATTTTATATTAAAGATGTTATTTCCAGAAGAGATATATTATGCTGTCAGCTGTGGATCTCCGCGATAGAAGTCGCCACTGTTCAGAAGTCACATTCGTTGGCACATGCCAGCACTGAATCATTCTCTGACAGTAATTGATAGTTATAAGAGGCAACAAAAGCGTACTCATCATTGGAAACTATTGTTGGAGCTGGTGGTATGTCGGTAATTTTTTTTGGTTAAAGTGTTGCTTCTGTCTGACATGATTATATTTAATGTATATGTCTGTGTTTTAGGTTTATGGAATGTAGTCAGTCGTGATGGCAAACAGGTAATTTGGCCTTGACTTTCACGTGTCAGTTTTATGTGTCGTCCACACTCATCGGTGTAAATTCTGCATGTCTAAGTTACATATATTTGCACTCACGCATTTACTTTTTTCTTGTTGCAGTCTTATGAATCCACTGTCTTTTTGTCTGTGTATGCACCTGTGTGTCCAAGTCCTTGTGCTTGCATGTGCGTATTATTGCATGCAGACCTTCAATTTGAAGGAAAAAAACTTGTTCACTTCACTCTATGAAATGGCGTCTCTTGTGATTGCAAACTAAACTGTGATTGAATCTGGATTTACGTTCCTGAATGGTGCATATTGTGTTTTCTTTGATTTTTTGTGTTAGTTTCATATTTCACTTGATAACCGAGATAGAGCATAATACTCTTCTAGGTTTAAAATCTTAAGTAAAAGCCTTGAAATTATACAAGTTGACTAAAGCTCTAGTCACTTTGGGCATTGATATATAGGAAAGATGTAAAACTTCAATATATGACATTTGATATTGCAAGTTTTGCGGACAACTATAATAACACTCTTTGCTTTTTTTTGGTTAATAAATTCCTTCCTGGATTTTACTTGTTTGGTGATAAGATATAAATGTGGGATTTTACTTTTATGGTCCTGAAGTGCAAAATTTGTACATAATCTGCTTTATGTCGTTGGCACAACTTTTTTGAAATGGAACATGAAGGGAGACGTTTGCATATTCATAATCTTAAAAATGTATTTGTTGAATTATTTATTTCATTTCTTTACTTTTGCATGATGCTCAATTATATAGCATATATTATATATATAGAAAAGGTAGATAGAAAAGTAAGGATACTCGTGATTGTAAGATGTATTTGTTGAATTATTCATTTCATTACTTTGATTTGGGATGATGCTGAATAATAATGTATTATACATGGATACTAGTTTGTAATCCTTTTCGAAGAAAAGAAAATGGTCATTTATCGAAAATATAGGGGAATGTTATTGCACAATCTTTTGTTCAATTGAGGTTTTAAATGTGGGTTTTGATAATGTGAGAAAGTTCAATAGTTTAGCATATCATAATTGAAAAAAGACTACGGCAAAGCTGAGGTCCTGTGGCTTAGAGGTATTGGGTTCAAATTTCATTTAATGCTATTTCTATTTTTAAGCCGAACATTTATACTTGTAGTTATCAAATATATTTGCTAATTTGTTGAAATAATCACTGGGAAAAGACAATTGGACATGCTCTAAAATATTTGTATTAAATACAGCTTAGAGCCAAAGTCAGCCTATGACTTTTGCCCAAAAAAAGGCCTACTTGTAAGAGTTCTAGTCCGGTTTTGCAGTTCTCGTGAAGCCAGACGAGAAATCTTTCAAATGAAGTTTGGTGAAATCATTGAAGCTCAGGTCCAAATTTATTCACAAACCTATAACCAAAAACTTGAAATCCTTCTCTTCGAACTTTATTAAAATACATTGTCAAACTTTATTAAAATACGTTGATTTAATGTCTATTACTTATATTTTTTTCCCGAATGCTATAGAAAAAAATATTGGTTTGATATTTATCTTTTTTTTAGTCCCAACGTTCAAATTTAATTTAAATAAGGTTTTCATTTTTTCAAGACCGTAAACACTAACAATGAAGTTTAATTCAGATGAATTCTCGAAGGTTTTATCAAATTTATTTGTTGGAGATCAAAGTTAATAAAACTGAGTCAAAATTCTTTCGAACATGTTGAAGGTCAAATTTCGAGAATCTCTTTGATGTTTTGGATATTACGGTCTTCCAAGATTCATTTTGAACTTGATACAAGACGGTGAAATGAAACAAACATGGGGAAAATGTAATATTTTATGTAATGTGAAAACATATTATTAATTCATCAAGGTAAAAATTGAACTTTTTCATTTTGTATGTAATGTTTCAATTTTAGTTTAATATATGGCGATGTTTTATCCATATTGTATGTTGAATTGTTCTAATAATACATTTAAAAGGCGATTTTTCTTTTAAAGTCTCTCTCTTGATCCACATGGCCAAATGAAGTAAATTTCCCCACCTAACTTAGCGTCCTTTGAAGAGTATTCTGACTGAGAGCTTTAATTGCCTATTTGGACTGAATTTTCCCCAATGGGAACTCATGCACAGTCATATCTAACCCTATGAACTCACTTAAAATAACCCCTACTTTTTTTTTATTTCTTACCCCATTGGGCAATGCCCAAATTATACTATTCACTACCTTCTCTTTCGTAAAAAGCCAAGTGCATTTATTAAAAAAGCTTCCCTTTTTTATGACAACAAATTTATTTCGAATTGGGTAAAATTTATTTCCCCTTTGCTATTTAATCATGTCCATCCAATCCGCTTCTCATTCATTCTTTTAGCAATGAAATGTTGTGTTTCTCCTTTTAGGAATTTTTTGTTCAATCATTTAATTTAGTGTTCAATTCGTTGAGGACAGAGAGTCCTCCTGTATTTGGATTGGCTGGTTTCATCTCAAGTCTTGCATGAGGCAATTAGGTTACGAGGTGTACAGCCAAGGATGACTTGCCGGTGCCCAATTATTTAGATTATATATATATATATATATTAATTTTTGACCGGCAAGTTATTTTTGGCTATACATTGATCTTGTTCGCCTCATGCTAGATTTTTGATGATTTATCGACAATGGAAATGGAAATGATCATATTCACTATCCTATAACATATCTTTAGCACAATTTCCATTACTGAAAACTTGGCTTCTTTTGGTATTTAGGCATATATATATTAACAAAATGTTTATATATATATATATATTTTTTTTTTCTTTCTTACTTATTGTTTTTCATATTCACTTATCTTTTTGCAGATGATCGACACATTGTTGCGTATCACTTGCGTCATTTCATTTCAGCAGATTATGTTAAAATAAGTATCCTTACTTCGGTTTACTATTTTTTTTTCTAATATAATTTTATAAAATTTATTTTATTAGAATTCACCACATGGATTGGGCTAAGTCCACTTACCTGACTAAGATCTAATTCAACCTCAAAAGTTAGCTTGTAAGTTGATGATTGACCAAGGAGAATCTTAGGAAGAACTATATATATATATATATATATATATATATATATATATATTGTAACATTTTTACATTTTCTTGGTACTCTAGGGTGGCAAGGAGACGGTACTAGGCAGGAATTTTCAGGTAATTAATTGGTTGTCAACTTCGTTTGGAATTGGATACTCATGGAAAGTAATAGTAACTTAAGTTGGATTATTCTTTATTTTTAGCATAATATTTAAATTAAAGGGATGCGAAGAGTAGTTCAATATTCGGCCATTTCCTCAACCCTATAATAATACTTCTGATTATCGTAAATTAGTCATAAAATAAACCAATTAATTAGTTTGTTGAATTTTTCCGGACACCCTGGAGGCCGGATTAAGCTACAAAATTATTAATTAATGGCAAGTTAAGCCTCATCTTGTTCTTCTTCGTGTAGTATATGCAATCATATATTCCCAATTTATTTACCATTATATACATAATACATCCTTAACATATATATAATATCTGTTCACAGTTCACACACATCAATAAACATATACATATAAATTAATAGTAAATTATATTAAAAAAGTAGTAGTAGAATAAGTATTACTTCATATTCATAGAATATATATATATATATATATATATATATATATATATGATGGAGTACTGTATATTAATATACTTATGTTACACATGACACAGAGAAAGTACTCTGTTCTCAAAAAAAAGAAAAACATAGAGAAAGTACTCAGCTCGCGCATTTATGATCACAAAACCCAAAAAAGGTACAAAGTGGTTTATGTAAACCCTAAGGTCATCTCCAACACCTCTTTTAAATTTCAGCCTCTTATCCTAAAATATAAGTAATGAACAGTGTTATACACTTCCACTTCTTACTCTGCACTCCAACAGCTAGTTTATATTTTAACATATAACTTTTATATATTGCTCCCTTCATTCTATTATTTTTACTCAATTAGCTATATTATCCAGTCAAAATTTTCAATCTTTTAAGTGATTTATCATGTTAAATTATTCGCATTTTTTACGTATTAAATATTTTAAATATTAATATACATAGTGTCATATAATATTATCAAATTAATAGTTAAATATATTAATTAAATTATTTATTAATTTTCTTTTGAATTTAGTCAAGTTGACTTGTCAATGGTACAAAGGGATAAAGATTAATGGGACGGAGGAAGTATTTTTATATAAATAATAATGATATATTTATAATATTAATTTTTTAATTTAATTTCATAATTAAAAATAGGTTTTTAAAAAAATTAATTATCGGAGTTATGGGCATAATATTTTAATGTTTTGCATGAAAATATAAATATTTTTGTACTTTGTTGCAAACAATTGCAAATAACAATTTGTATTTGGCCATGGGTATTTGGCAAGCCAAACTTATAAAATTTAGCAACTTCTAAATTATAGAGGTGCTCTTGGACAACAATTTTTATCAAAATTTTTGCAAAACTCTCAAAATTTAACTTTTAAACATGCTCTTGGAGATGGCCTAAGGCCATCTCCAAGAGAATTGCTAAAAGTTAAATTTTAAGAGTTTTGCTTTGATAAAAAGTGCTCTTCAAGAGCATCTCTATAATTTAGAAGTTGCTAAATTTTATAAGTTTGGCTCGCCAAATACCCATGGCCAAATTATAATTGCTATATGCAATTGTTTGTAGAAAAGTACAAAAACTTTTGTACTTTTATGCAAAACAATAAATTGGAGGCATTACTAATTAAATTAAAAATAAATTTAAATTCATAGTTTGTACTAATTAAATCCATATTGCTTGTACATTCAAATACATATTAATTAAATTCAAATGCATAAAAATTTGAATTAAAATTTTATAATTTGAATATCATTATAAAAATTTGTCACTATTGACAAATAGTGGAACCTCTTTAGCGATAATTAACGTTGTCACGATGATTGAGTGATAATATTTTGATTATAATTTTTGGGGCATCGCTAAATATCAATACTAAAAATTAATATTTTTTTTTAAAAAAAAACTATTTTTTCTATTATGAAATAAAAATCAATTAGTATTATAAAAATATTATTATTATTTATATAAAATAATAATTAAAGTTATTTGTTTAAATATAAACTAGCTATTTGAGTGAAATGATATGGTTGTTAAAAAGTAGTCTCTTAAAATATAAACTAGTTGTTGGAGTGCTGAGTAAAAAGTGGAATTGTATAACACTGTTCATTAGTTATATTTTAAGATAAGAGGCTGAAATTTAAGAGTGCTGTTGGAGATGGCCTAATAGCATATAAATGTAGATTTCAATGTGAATTAACCATTAGCTTTTGATATATATGTTTTGGATTAATCCAGATATAGATGAGTTCTAAAATCGTCTCTGAATGATACATTGAATTTAGATTTCTCAAAATTAGTAAGAAAATAAATAATATATTTATTATGTATATAAGATATAAAAACATAAATATGGAACTCTATTTGAATACGCAATTAGTTGATTTGAGTGGTTATGTTGAAACAAATGAACCCAAATTATATTCTTCATTTTACATGATGAACCATAAAAAATAAGTTCTACGAAGAACTATGTTGATTAAGAGAAAAATGTAATTAGCAATTAATCCAAGTTAAGTTTTATAGAGGAATTAAGATAGACCTACAAGTACAATCTAAATTATGTGGTGATTTACTCTGCTCCTGAAGCTTTACAAGTAATTTTTTGTTCAATAAACAATTCAATGCAATTGAAGTAAAATCAACCCACACACAAACACAATTTGTAAGTAATAAATTTGCTACATATATATAATATATATTCATCATCAAAACAGAGCAAAGCCAAGATATAATAAATAAATAAAACAACGATTTAGACTTTTTTTAATAAGTAATTGAAACAGAGAAATTAATGATGTTACATATATAGGATATGAAAGTATTACAGCGAAAGAAGAAGCTCAAGCAGCGCAGTTAAAACTTAAAAGTACGTTTTAGGTGAAAAAACAAATCAAACAGGGATGAGACCTTCCCTAATAAGAAGACCAAACACTAGAACAAACAACCCAACTGTGATGCACTGTGTAGGAGACATCAACGTTTGAGAATAAGCAGAAAGCGTGATAACTGCACCTACAATTCCAACCATAAATGCGCTTTTGTTCTGATCCATTTTTCTCTCTCAACTCAAAACTCCCTTTCTATCTTCAAGAATGAAAGGCCTTGTTGTGCTTTGAGTTTATGGTTTCGTTCTGAAAAGTCAACTATATATTTGAGAGAATGAATTCATTGGTGATGGGCTTGGCTGGAAATTACAATTCTCTCCTTCTAGTTGACTTTCTTTCTTCTTCAATTATGTGCCTAGTAAGATAAAGTATATATGTGTATTATTAGATCTAACTCAGACCCAAATCATTAATTAATTACTAGAATAAAGTACAAGTAAGTGGTAGTTGAGCACTACTTGACTTCTTTGCAATTTATATAATTTTTAAAAATTGTGTTATATTTTTGTATATGAATGGGAAATTTGAATAATGACATTCTTCACAACTTGAAATGTGTGATTCACATTGTATTGCTTATTCAAGAAAAAGGAAATCAAACAAAACTTCAAAAGTTATATGTTTTCTCTGTTAGTTTTTCTTTATAACTTGATTATATTGGATTGATTCTTGTCTTGATGTAATCATGATTTCTTATTGGATAGATTCAAATGTAATGTAACGATGATGATGTAATTGGCATTACAAAAAATTAAGATTGGACAATCCAATACCTTACAAATTCCAAACCAATTGCCAATTTAACGTGAGATTCCACTGATTAATTTGTGAGTTCATTTTGCCTAATTTATGAAATCCTTGTTGGGTACGTAGGACTTGTCGATTATATTTAAGTTGGGTTTATCTAATGTAGTCCGGCCAATTTTAAATACTTTAATTAAATCTATGGATTAAAGGAGAAATTATACAGAGCAATTGTGTACCACGTTATAAATGACACTTGATATAGCAATTCAATTATATTTATATAAGTGGTCATCATACTCATCACTCCACATCACCCTTATTTTTTACCATGTTTGAAGATATTTTTTTAAATCTATATTTAAGGAAAATGGGTAAGAACAAGATTGATGTGGATTCATAGTCCATAATATTTGTATTAGTTATATTGGGTTGTTACACCACTTATCATTGATGACATTAGGCAACAATTACTCTATATAATTTCTTGATTGAGCTTAATCTAATTAGAATTTGACTCAACTGACATATTTACTAAAACTTTAAATTTTTTTAACTCTCTTATTTAAACGGTGTATCTTGATATACAATTTCTTTGAGTTTTAGTTATCAAATCATGCTTTAACTATAAGTTTAAAACATATTGTCACTTTGGAGAAGTCCAATAAATTTGAAACGATGTAGAGAAGATTAGCATGACCTTTGCGCAAAATGACAAATCGAGAAATGGGCCAAATTTTTTTTATTAGTTTAAATTATTAAATATATTTTGTTAGGTAGGAGTACTGAGTACAAATATTATTGGCGGTGTTATTAACTTATTGTGGCATACAAACACAAGTTATTGTGTGCGTTTTAGAAGCCCGATTGACTGTCCTAATGGGCTTCAGTTAGATAGATAAGGCCTTGTAAAAATGGGTATAATAAGGGCTTTAAGACCCACCAAATAAAAAATATTGGAAAATACGGGAGTATTACGACATCGTTCGTCTCCATTGCCATCCTTGAGACAGAATGCCAAGGGCAGCAAACGAGAAGAAGAATCAGGACTCGAATGCTTCACACTTTCTTACTTCTCCATACCAAAGGGCCCTATTTCAAACAGGTTCGCTCAATTCTAACTCAATCTTTCATTCTCCCTACCAAACATCATTTCTCTACGCAGACGCCACTTGTAAACTCAAAAACACCTCCGTATTCAAATACAAATCAAACCCGCGAAGATTTATTTTCACTTAAATTCTCAAGCATTGCAAAAACTCTTATATCAAAGTGTTCAAACATTTCGGATACCCATAAAGCTCTGAATTTCACTAATCTTTCCCTTAAAGATTACTATTTGATACTCAGTAATACATCCCCCGAGACCATACGTAGATTTTGGAGAGTTCCTGTATTGAATCCACAGGATGTGCTGGAAATATTACTGGGTTTTGAATCTGAAAGTAGGAAATATGAGATTGATAACGAAAAAGTTGAATCTTTGTGGGGAATTTTCAAGTGGGCTAGTGAGCAAACTAGGGATTTTCGTCATTTTCCTCGTTCTTGTAGGATCATGGCTTCGATGCTCGTACGGGTGGGGTTGTTTAGGGAATGTGAGTACTTGTTGTCAAGGAGGGAAAGTCGAGAAATTTTATTGGATTGCCAGGAAATTTTCAGTAATTTGATTGAAGGGTATGTTGGGGAGTTCGAATTAGACAGAGCTGTTGGAATGTATAAGAGGATGAGGGGATTGTCTTTAGTACCCTCAGTGTCGAGTTATCTGGCTCTCGTGAACTACTTGGTTGAATTAAATGAAACCGATTTTGTGTATCACGTTTATGTAGATATGATGAAGATGGGAATGGGAGTGAGTGTACAAGAAAAGGAAATTCATGAGAAACTCGTAAAATTGCTTTGTATAGATGGCAAAGTTCAAGAAGCCAGAGATCTTGTCAAGAAAGTCAAGAATTTTGGCATAGAACCAAGTAATATAGTAATCAATGCAATTGGTAGCGGATATTGCGAAAAGAAGGATTATGATGATTTATTAAGTTTTTTCACTGAACTAAGGATTGTACCTGATGCTGTAGTTGGAAACAAGATCCTCTTTTCATTGTGTAGAAACTTTCGTGTTGAAAAAGCAAGCATGTTCTTGCAAGAACTGCAAGAACTTTGTTTCTGCCCTGATGAAATAAGTTTCGGGATTTTGATTGGTTCAAGTTGCCGTGAAGGGAAATTGAAAGATGCTTTCATTTATGTCTCGGATATAATTTCAAGAAGCCTCAAGCCCCACTTGTACTCTTATAATGCTCTCTTAAGTGGGCTTTTTAAGGCGGGCTTGGGGAAGCACAGTCGAGACATACTTGTAGAAATGAATAACATGGGAGTAGCTCCGAGTTTTTCCACTTACAGAGTTCTCTTAGCTGGATTTTGTAAAGCTAGGCAATTTGATGATGTGAAGGCGGTGATGATTCAAATGGAGGATCGAGCATTGATTAAACTTTCATCATCTGAAGATCCACTAACCAAAGCATTTATGCTCTTGGGGTTCGACCCCTTGTCCGTGAAGATAAAGAGAGACAATGATAAGGGATGTTCTAACACCGAGTTTTACGATAATCTTGGTAATGGTCTCTATTTGGACACGGATCTAGATGAGTATGAGAAAAAAATCGATGAGGTTCTTCATGAAGCAATGATCCCCGACTTTAATTCCTCCATACTAGAGAATCGTCATAGCCTAAATGTAAAGAATATCCTAACAATTGTGGATGAAATGTCAAAATGGGGACAAGAAATGTCTTTGCCTACCTTATCATCCTTAGTGAGTCGCCTTTGTGTAGCTCCCTGCAGTATCAACACTATTAACCATGTTTTCGAGGGCTTTTCCAAATCAGCTTATCATCTTGATAAAAATGGTTCAAATATGCTTATTCGGGCTTACTGTAAAAAGGGATTAACTTTCAGGGCACGTACGACTTTTGATGGGATGATCCAAAGGAGTTGTATAGTTGAAAACAATACATATTCTGCACTTTTGATAAATTTATGCAAGAAGTGTGATTTGAAAAGCTTCCACTATTGTTATAAGCTTGCACGGAAATCTAATTGGTCGCCTGAAGTGAAGGAGGGTAAAGCCCTTTTGGGCTATTTATGCAAGAATAAATGGTTAAATGATGCCTTTGAGCTACTCGAGACCATGCTTTTTCTAAGGCCTTATAATGCACTCGACATTGTTCACTACTTCTTTGAAGAGCTTTGTGGTCAAGGCCTCACCAGTACTGCCTCTATTTTGCTGGATGAATTTCCAAATCGAGAAATCGTTAGGGATAACAAGGCTTATAGCCATCTTATTAGTGGGTTTATTAATGAGAAGAGGTACATGAAAGCATTACTAATTCTTGATGCTATGCTTTCTAAAAGCTTACATCCACCTATAGATGTATCAATAAAGTTGATTCCTAAGCTGTGCATGACCAAGAACTTTGAGAAGGCTTTTGCATTGAGAGATGTATATTTGAAAGAGGAGCCTTCCATCTTATTAGCTGCTGAATGTGCATTGATTGATGGGTTTTGCAAGTCGGGAATGGTTGAAGGAGCAGCTAATATATTTAAGGATTTATTATTAACGGGTCTAGTACCCAATGATGAGGTATTTAACTCGTTAATTCAAGCCTATAGTCGAGGAAAAAACTTCAAAAAAATTGAAGAGTTTCTCGGATTTATGGCAAGGAAGAACCTAAGCATCTCGATTTCTAGTTATAGCAATATGGTGAGCTTGATATGCAAAGAAGGAAAATTCTTTCATGCACTTAGATTGAAAGAGTTCATGCTTCAAGTAAATAGCTTCCCAGAGCTTGTCCTACATAATATTCTGATATTTCACATTTCGAAAACACGGAACTGTGTCTTAGTCAACAGAGCTATTGATGAACTTCAGAAGAAAGGAATGCAGTTTGATGAGGTTACTTATAACTATATCATTCAAGGATATTTACGGTGTAAAAATATGACACATTCTCATTACTATCTCATGAGTATGGTAAGCCAAGATCTTCGACCAAGTAATCGTACTTTGTTACAAGTTACGAGTTTCCTATGCAGTAATGGGGAGGTTGAGAAAGCCTTGAACTTGAGTCGAGAAATGGAATTAAGAGGTTGGATTCATAGCTCAGTCGTGCAGACTAACATAGTCGAGGCATTGCTCATTAACGGCAAGCTCAATGAAGCAGTAGATTTTCTTCACAGAATGGAAAAGAAAGATCTTGTTCCAAACAATATCAAGTACGATTATCTAATTAAGCAGTTCTATTTTTATAATAGACTTGATAAAGCAGTGGATCTTTTAAACACCATGTTACGCAAGGGAAGTGAACCTGAGTCTACAAGCTACGACTACGTGATCCAAGGTTTATGTAACTGTAGTAAGCTGAATTTAGCTCTTGAATTTCATACTGAGATGTTATATAAAGAGCTAAAACCGTGTTTGATTACTAGGGAAATTCTTATCCGTGGCTTGGTTGAAGACGGTCGAGTGTTTGAAGCAGAAAAGCTGCTTATATCTATGACTGGTTTAGGTGAAACTCCAAGTAAGGAGATGTTTGGGTGCGTGATTAATGGTTACAGGTCCGGAAATAATTTTGGAAAGGCATCGGAGGTGTTGAAATTGATGCAAGAAAAGGGGGGGTATGTGCCAGATTTTGAAACACATTGGTCTCTGATAAGTAACTTGAAACAAGATGAGAGCAACCAGAATCGTAGTTTTCTGTCGGGTCTTCTTTCTGGTTTTGGATTTTCTCGGAAGAATTCCAACTCCAAAGTCGGGTAATAATACACTAGAACTAGGTTGTACAGAGGTTGATTGAGCTGAAATAAGCACCTATATATATATATATATATATATATATTAATCTGTTGGTGTTTCAAATCATGGTTGGTCTCTTGAGAATCAATTCCAAGGATTCAATTTCATCCGCGCGGAGTAGCAATTAGTCCTAGATTAACTTCATTCTGAGAATTTCAATGGGTACATGCCAATATTGATACTGATCTAAGACATCTTGAGCTAAAATCAAGATTAAACCAAGATCATTTATACTATCATATATGGTGTTTTTTCTTGAGCAATCCAATTAATTAGTAAAACACATCAACCCTTGGATTTATGATCAGTCTAGACTAATACTAGCTAGCTATAATAGATTGAGACGGTTTTGCAGGGCTCAAGATCCTCTGTACCACAATTATGTATCACTAATAAGTAGTTGCCACTTGTAAATGTGACAATTATTATATTTGTCACATGTACATGTGACAACTACATATTAGTGATATACAATTGTGGTACACAAATTGTGATACAGATGATCTTGAGCTTTTTTGCTGTGGTTTCAATGAACAACCTAATTATCACTATTTAGTATCTTCTTCATTATTATATTTATATTATATAGTGTGTGACGTTTCATTGCTATCCTCGTTTAATTGCAAAATTTTGTAGCCAAATCACAAACAAATTAAGACACTGACATTTCCTTTTTTTGGTTGAACAATTCAGTCTTATCCTTGAACTCGTTTTGTTTGCAGTAAATACTTAGAAAGCCTAGCTAATTCAAAGTATTATTCTTCAAATTGTGTCCACTGCATTTGTTCTAGATAATCTTTAAAATATATAATGTCCTTATCATGTGATTATGTTCACCGAATTTGAAACAAATCAGTAGCCATTGTACGTACCTAATTGTCTCATACTTATTTATATATAATCGCAGTAATAATAAAAATAATAACACGTGCATATATATAGTAAGCTATCTTTTTGTGGAACATTGACCACACATATAAAGTCTGCATGCTTTTAAAAGGGTACCTTTAATTGGTACATTTTGAAAATTAAATTGTGTTTATCCTAATCTGTTAAATGGAAAATGCATGTATTTAAGATATTTAAGTAAGCACACAAAAAATCGAAAATCGGACGGTTGCAATAATATGTGTCGGCAAGAGACATAATAAGAACGGCCAAGCCAACTATGCTATGTTAGTTTTTTTAAGAAGAGTAGACAATATGTTTAATTTTTTAAGTTTTTTAATTTATATTTGTTGAACTTTAAAATTGTGTTTGGTGTCTTTTCTTTATTTATTTTTGAAAAAAGTTTGATCAATAGGGCAAAACAATTATACAACAACTATGCTTTCTTTTAGATGTTTTTAACTTGTATTTCAATAGAATTGTTTTCTTAAATTAGATTAACTTTTCACGTAGCCACGTGTGAAAAATAATAATATAGCGATGTTCAGAAAAAAAAAAAAACCTATATTCTATATAGGGTATTAGTTGATCGCCACATTATAACAATATATTTAAACTTCTTTCAAGAAAACTCTGAAATTTCTTAAGGAAAAAAAAAAGAAAAATAACAAAAAATTCATTCAATCAATTATTCTTTTCTAACGAAACGATAATTACATCATTACATTTATCAAAAATTTATTCAATTAAGTGAAATTGCAAAAAAAATCAACTACTAAACTTTAACATTAAATTAAAATAAACTCTCATACTAATTAGAATTGAAATTATGACTTTTTAATCACGATAACTCATCTTTGTCATTGGGTTGTAGTTGACCAAATTAAAATCACTTGAAGTGAAATTTAAATTATGATCAACTCAAGTCATACATAAATTAAAATTATTTGTTGCAATTCCATGAATAACTCTTATAATTCAAATCAAACTTTACAAGTAATGAATTCAAAACCTCTTCCTAAAAACAAAAATTCAAAACCTCTTAACATACATTTTAATTGAACACTTGATGTCATTAGATTGCTTAATAAATCTTCAAAATTCAACAAAACCGACTAAAATTCATGATTATTTATTTCCGTAAATTGGTAGCCTAACCTCAGTTAGTACGTACAGCATAAAGCACACGTGCGGACGCAAAATTAAGACTTTCATACGAACCAAATGATGCCACGTGACTGTTCCCTATCGTGGCATCATGTCGGCACACATGCAACATGACACGTGTCAAAGATTATCCAAAATTGCAAAAACGTTGAAAAAAAAGGAAGAAGAAATCAATAGTCAAAAGGTTGTGTATGTTTAGCATAAGTTAGGCCGGTTTTACCTTAAACTTAATGATTATCCAATTAAATATTAGAAAGTTTTGATAATGCAATTGCTTCTCCGTGAATGTGGTTTCAATATTTCAATGTGGCGAACGTTGACGATATTTTTAGATAAATTTGCACTCTACAAAATATAGAAGTATTATTTTTTAGTTAAAAAGTTCCACATTAATTTAGATTAAGTGCTTTATATATGATTTTAGGTAATATGTACCTCTTGAGCTAGTTTTTCAAAGTGAGTTAGATCTTACATATATATGTGCATTTAGTTCTATGTGTTTAACATGGTATCACAATCCAAGTAAATGTGAACCACTTCATTATGTGATAGGATTTATCTGTTTTTGTTCGCAATTAGGGATTTATTCCTAACTCAAATAGTTTGGGTAATCCGCGCATTGAGCCCTTAATTATATGTCGCAATTTGAAAGACTGAACTTTAATACTGTCAATTCTTGAATTTGTTTTACCAATATGTGTAGCTCGCCCACATGTACGATGTTAAGACTAAAATTTCACATTGATGGGATATCAAGTCTAAGTATTTTTTAATTAAATCGTCTTGGACAATCCTGTTGAGCTAATTTTTAAATTGAGTTATGGACAATCCTCTTCCAAAAGCTATAACGTATAGAAAAACAGTTGAACTCAACTCCTTTAAATTTGTATAGTTACTCAATTAATAGCATATATGTATCAGTTGTGTCTAGCTTCACTTTGAACCTCTCTATCACGAAAATAAATTTTAACATATGTATATATATATATATATATATATATATATATATATATATATATATATAATTATAATTATAAACACAATAGTTGGTGGTGCAACCAAATTGAAGTGAGTTTGATTAAAAAAATTGTGAATAAATTAGTTAGAGGTGACGAGTTTTCTTGTCATAGTTTCTATCCGGAGGGAACATTACTTTATTCTCGAATTTCAGTTTTCAACTTGATTAATAAGGAAATACGAAGTTGATTACAACTTGTCTTTGACAAAGCAGCACGAGATCAGTGTAACTTAGATTTTTGGATTACTAATCACCTCGATCATTGAAGTTTCACTTTGTTCTTTATATATAATATTGGTTAATTGTTGGATAATACGACAAAATGGATAGACATTAACTATGAATTGTATGTTAATTACAACAATAATTATGAATGTATTAACACTACAAGAAAACTGGGCTTCACCTACGGCAGATTCCATTGATGAAGCCTTGATTTCCGTTGGTATTCATGCATAGCGACGCTTTTTTTCCGTTAGTTGATTCATAGGTGAAGGCCCCGTAGGTAAATGAAGCAACGGTTTTTCTTTCCGTTGGTAAATGTTGCGACGGTTCGTTTTTGTTGGTATTTTTGTTGGAAAAAGCGTTGGATGAACAATCGGGCCCGATTATTTTTTTGCGACAATTTTGTTGTTGGAAATGCGTAGGAAAGTTACTAACTGATTTCCAACGGCATAAATATGTCGGTATTTTGTCGCCAATCGGTTGGAATCATTTTGACGGATTTAGCATTGAAATATTTCCGTTAGTTTATTTTTGTCACTAATTTGAAGGAAATCGGTTGGAACCTAGTGACAACTTATTTGTTGCTGATTTCGTTACTAGCAATCGGGTCGGAGCAAAAAATTGAACCTTGACTTAGCATTGACTGAGTCGTTCCTGGGCGCGCCTGAGGCTGACCCAGGTGTCTAGGTCTCGCTTAAGCTTGACTGAGGCGCCTAGGCCATGCTTGGTTATAGCCTAGGCGCCGGGGCCACTAATGAGGCTGCCCCGGGCGCCTCTGTATCGCCTGGGCTTGGCCTAGGCGCAATGCCACTCATGGAACTGCCTCGAGCTCCCTGGGCTTGGCCTAGGCGCCTAGGCCACGCCCGGGTCTTGCCTGGGCTACTCATGGGGCTGCCTCAGATGCCTAGGTCTCGCTTGGGCTTGGCCTAGGCAATGTGCGCCCGGGCGACGCCTGGGCGACTAGGCAATGTAATTTTAATTAACTTGCTGGATGTGGGATTTGAACCCTTGACCTCATATATGTACATATTAAAGGATCAAACCAGTTGAGCTGGACAACTTTATTGTATTTTCATTAGACAATTATATATATGAGTCAACTAATAGGTTATTTCGTCAATTTTTTCAATGATTTAACTCATTTTTCATTAGTTTGATCATTTAAATCATTTTGACCTTTCTCACGGCTTTCATCAATTTTTATCACTAATTTTGTTAACTTAAGCATTTTTTTTTACCAATATCACTTATTTAAGCTATTTTTCACCGGTTCATCTTGTTTTTCACCATTTTCACCGATTTAAACCATTTCTGACTTAGATATCCGATTATTAATCGATATCATCTGTCTTTGCCCTAGTTTAATCGAATTAAAATATTATTAATCGATTTAACCCATTTTTTCACTGTTTTTCATCGAGTTACACGATTATGATCGAATTAACCTCATTTTCATCGATTTCATCTTTTTTTTAAAATAATTTCATTGAGTTGCACTGTTTTGATCGATTTAAATTATTTTCACCAAGTTTTCATCGATTTAAATCATTTTTAACCGTTGACCCACTTCCCACCGATTTCATTTGTTTTATCATTAATTTCATCGATTGAAATTTTTTTATATTGATTTAACCCATTTTGTTAGCAAATTTCAGCGATTTAAACTGTTTTGGACCAACTTAACTCATTTTTTCACCAATCTCATAAGTGTTTTTTCCCAATTTCATTGATTGAACCCATTTTTTCCCCAAATTTATTGATTTAATTATTTTTTATCGATGTAACTAGTTTTACCCCTCAATTTAATCAATTTAAATCGTTTTGACAAATTTAACTAGTTTTCCACTATTTTCATTCTCTTTTTACCAATTTAATCAAATTTAACCGTATTCATCCATTTTTCATCGACTTCACTTATTTTTAACTAAGTTAGCTGATTCAACTTGTTTCAAAACAATTAATTTTTTTTTTCTTTTTTTTAAGAATTTCTTCAAATTTACAAGTTCCTCATACGTTAAACTCATTTTAAATCGAATTCACCAATTTTTTTCTTCAATTTAACTGAAATCACCTGTTTTCAATGACTTAACCCATCTTCACCATTTTACCACCAATTTACATATTTACACATTTTTTCGTCAAGTAACTTGTTTTTTCACTAATTTTATCGAAATGTAAAACCAATGAAAATATATAAAATTTATGAATCGATAAAAAATTGGTTAATTCATTGGAAAATGAATTTAATCAATGAGAATATTCGGGAAACATATTTCTATCGTTGGTTTTGTCGCTATTCAGTTACACATTTGTTACTAGAGCTAAATAGCAACAAAAAATTTCCGTTAGAACAATTTCATCGTTGTAGATAACTTTTGCCTACAACTTAATAACCGAATTCCTATGAAAATATTTCTTTCCCAATTTTTCGTTGGTTATTATTCGTTATTATTGGCGGAACATATTTTTGTTGATGGTTCCGTCGCCGTTCAGTTACTAAAGTCTAAATAGCAACGGAACTTTTCCGTTGGAACAATTTCATCGTTGTGGATAACTTTTTCCTACAACTCAACAACCGAATTCCTATGAAAAATATGTTTTTCCAATTTTTCGTTGGTTATTATTCGTTATTATTGGCGGAACATATTTTTGTCGATGGTTCCGTCACTTTTCAGTTACTAAAATCTAAATAGCAACGAAAATTTTCTGTTGGAATAATTTCATCGTTGTGGATAACTTTTTCCTATAACTTAACGACCGAATTCCTATGAAAAATATGTTTTCCCAATTTTTGTTTGTTGTTATTCGTTATTATTGGCGGAACATATTTTTGTTGATGGTTCCGTCGATGTTCAGTTACTAAAATCTAAATAGCGACGGATAATTTTCTGTTGGAATGATTTCGTCGCTATGGATAAATTTTTCCTACAACTTAACAACCGATTTCCTACGGAAAATATTTTTTCCCAATTTTTTGTTGGTTATTTGTCGTTATTATTAGCGGAACATATTTGTGTTGATGGTTCCGTCGCTGTTCAGTTACTAAAATCTAAATAGCGACGGATAATTTTTCGTTGGAATGATTTCGTCGCTATGAATAACTTTTCCCTACAACTTAACAACCGAATTCCTACAAAAAATAATTTTGTCGACATTCCGTCGGTAATTTGTCGCTATTATTGAAGGTAGATTTTCTAATTGAAATTATGTTGGTATTTGGTTACTAATCCGTCATTAATAGCGACAGATTTATTTTCGTTGGAATCAGGTCATAGGTGAAGCCCCCTTTTTTTGTAGTGATAACGCCAGTATAAAGTATTCCCAATTATCTAAGTAGTCAATGTAATGGAATGCAAAAAGTGTACGTGTTTGCTTTCCTTTACCTTCTCTCCTTTTTTTTCTTTCTGTATAATGAATTTATAAGTTTTTGTGGGCGTTAAAATATGTGGAGCATGCATATCATATATATGGCAAATGTTTTGTTTTTCGCTTTCTGGTATATATTAATTTATTTTGTCACAAATATGGCAATTTATATTTCAAGTCTAGGACAGATTAGCCAATAAATTAATTAGACAGACCATTCATTTGATTTTCATCCTCTTAAAAAATAAGAAAAACAATTAATAGTAAATGTCTTCCATTTCTAATATATAGGTTAATTAGGCTTTTAAATGAGCAGAACATTTCATATATTCTTTGAGTGAAACGGTTCAAACGACGGATTATATCGTTACATAAGATTATCATTTGATTACACTAACAAATTACAATGAATAAATAACTTACCATTAAAAAGACTAGTATGAAATACTGAAATTATATAAAAACGGCTACTCGAAACTAATAGCTTTAAACCCAAAAAAGAAAAAGAAAAAAAAGAGACAAGATCGTCAATAAATCTTAGCTTAACTAAAGTTGTTGTTAAATTATTATAGGTTTCAATATATATATATATATATATATATATATATATATATATATATATATATATATATATATATATATATATATATATATATATCGTTGCTTAAAATTATTGCTGCCTAAATTATGCACAAAATAAATGCAAATATACGTGTATAGTACTTCTTTTGTCCTTCCTCCTAATTTTTGTAGATGTTTGAAAACAAGAATTTTTTTAAATGGTTTTTTTTTCAAGTCCCTTAATGTAAAGTGATGATTTTTTTTTTTGTTTTTAGAAATGTAAAGTAATGATTTGAAATCATAATTTCTTTTTTAAGTATATTTTTATGACTAAGTAAGTCTGGTCAAGTAAAATCTGTATAAAAAATGTATGATTTTTCAATTCAGCGTGATAGTATATTATAAACTATTAGATTTCACACTAATTGAGCTAAGATTCATAAGACTTAGTCATATGTCACCTTAAAAGTTAAAAGAGCTCAAGAGATAATAATTATTCAAAACCTTTTAAGATGAATTTAATCTTGTTATCCAATTCACTTAGGATATTTTTGTCTCAATATATTGAGATTAAATGTCCGATAAATAACAAGACGAAGTTCATCTTGTAAGGTACTGAACAATTTTTACCTCTTGAATTAGTTTTATAGATGAGTTAAATCGAAATTTTGTAGATATTAGCCCAATTAATGCGAAACCTTGAGAAGTTCAATAAATTGACAATATAGCCTAAATTGGTTAGTCTAGTTGCACATACGTCATATATCTTACGTACGCCTATAAATTTTTATCAATTGATACGTAGCTCATTTTTTAAGGTGTGAATAACAATCTCACCCCATAGGAAATGCTCGGCATTTTACACCCCTTCAATTGAAAAAAAAAGAGGACGACTCTCCTTCAGTTTCAATAAAGAAGTTCACTGCCTTTCTTGATTGTTTTTTACAAAATACATTAATCATTTAATCATTACTATGATTACATCATATATTATTTCAATAACCGATCAAGTATAAAAAAGTTATAAATAATAATACAAGTAATAAACTAGAATAAATATCCACATTAGTGGAAATTGAACACATGATCTATTGATCTTGGAGTCTCAGTTTTGTCAATGATTACCACTAAACTACGACCACATTGTCCTGCCTCTTCTGCTAGTTGATGATTAAAAACATATGGTTAAACGAGTTGACTAAAAAAACATAATAAAAAAATGGAAAAGTAAATCACTGTTATGATGTTATTAAACCTCGCGGTTAGTCAATGTAGTTATCCCTTAAAATTAGCCTCCCCCTCGCCTAGGCCCTTGCGGCCCGGTAAACTGAAACATGTTGCAAAATGGGGGACTAGGCTTGTTTAATCAAATCGCTCACAACAGTTTGGGAAGAAGACTCGAGTTGTCGTAGCGACAAGAAGACCCATACCATCGTGGCCCGAGGGCCTGTGTTAGAGAGATACGAGCTTGGGGTGGGTGTGTGAGATGGTGGTACAGGATGGAGGTGGCCAGGGTATGGGTCAGGGCTCGAAAAGGGATCTCTTTATAAATTAATTTTATACTCCCTATGTTTTCTTTTTTTTATTTGTCCCTTTGAAACACAAAAAAAAAAAAAAAAAGAATTTTTTACTTTTATTTGTTGTTTTAGAAATTCAATGTAAATTTTTTTTCTTCAAATGTTAATGCTTATTTACTTTTAATTGTCTATGGATCTTTAATACGGGGAAATTTGCATAGATCCACCTGTTTAGAATAACATGATTACCCGAATCTTTAAATATAAAAATAAAAATACATGAGATATGAAATTAATTTTCATTGAAAGCTAGATTGTAGTTGTTATAAATAAAATAAACTATGAAGGAATGCGTCACACGTGCCTAACTCACGAAAAGAATGCACCAACCAAGCCCCAACGGAAATTGTTTTTGTGGTCCTCATGACTTGGAAAGGAAATATGAACACTAAATTTAAAATACCGTCGTATTATATACGAAACTAATCTGAACACTAAAATACATACATACATACATACATACATTATACATAGTAGTATGCTTCAAGACAAATTGGATTTTGTGAAGTTAGTTAGTACACATAGCCACTTTGCGCGCGAGTAGATAACTTTAGTTAAACAGAATGCAACTAACATGACTTTAAATAAATTTGAATTCATTGAATTCATTCACATTCTACTAAAGAAATTTATGGGCACCTTTATATCTATAATAAGAAAAGAGCTAAGAAATTTTAATTTATATTTTTGACTCTGGAGAAAATCTTTGGAATTGTACTGGAATCTTGAATTCTTAAAGTGCTAAAAGAAATAATTTTATCTACATTTGACTATGAAACTTGACCATTGTTATATGCTCTTAATTCATTTTTTCCCATCATACTCAATTTCATGAAAGAAAATGATATTTATAATCAGTGTTTATTTAATATAAAATATCATGGAAAATAAATAATGTAATTTATAGAAAAAAAGTCAGAAAAAAGGGAGAGAGCCAAAAGCTAGAAACTACCTAGCGGAAGTTTCCTTACATCCCACGTTTTATATCTCACTCCTTAAAACAACTACTTATGGAGTTATGCTCCTCGGATCACTTTTCCAAAACCTCTCACCCCAATCTTTCTTTCTTTCTTTCTTTCTTTCTGTTAAGGCTTAAATTAAAAACCCCTCTCTCTCTCTCTCACACACACATATATATATATACACACAGTGCATAATCATCCGTATTTTCGTATAAATACTTCCTTAACTTTGGCAACTATCCTTTCCTACCAGCTTTCATATTTCCTTGGCCCTTTACAATTATTTATTTTCTCTTACAAAACTCAGTGTCTCAAAATAAATTTTTGAATAGGATTTCATGTTTAGTTACTAATAAAGGAGGATGAATATTTTATCTGGTTTCAATACAATAGACAAACCAATCGAATTACCACCGGGTTTTCGATTCCATCCCACCGATGAAGAGCTTATAACTCATTACCTATCTCCTAAAGTAGTTGACACAAGCTTCATCACCAAAGCCATAGGAGAAGTGGACTTAAACAAGGTTGAACCTTGGGATTTACCATGTAAGTTACACTATATAAGTAACATATTACTATTTTTCACAATTTTCTTGATGCTATTTTTTCTGATTTTACGTTATTATGGTTTTTGGGAATTAAAGGGAAGGCGAAAATGGGAGAAAAAGAGTGGTATTTTTTCTGTGTGAGGGATAGAAAATACCCAACTGGATTGAGGACAAACAGAGCAACCGAAGCCGGATATTGGAAGGCAACCGGAAAAGATAAGGAGATATATCGAGCGAGAATCTTAGTCGGCATGAAGAAGACGTTGGTGTTTTACAGAGGAAGAGCTCCTAAAGGAGAAAAGACTAATTGGGTTATGCACGAATATAGAATAGAAGGCAAGAATTCATTGCATAATTTCCCCAAATCTACTAAGGTAAAATACAACTATTTCCCCTGTTTTCCTCTGTTTTCCCCTGTTTTAATTTGTTGTTAATTTAGTCTCAATTTTGTTGTAGAATGAATGGGTGATATGTAGAATCTTTAAGAAGAGTACAGGAGGGAAGAAAGTTCATATATCAGGGCTAGTGAATATAAGAAATTACGGGCCGGATTCAAAGTCGACTGATTTGCCTCCATTGATGGACTTATCTTCTGATGAAAATCGAACTAGAAACACTACGGGCGAGGGATCTCACGTGACCTGCTTCTCCAATTTAACGGAGGACCCTCGAGATAAATTTGTGGATGAGTTCACTTCAAAGAACTCTGATTTTTCGCAGTTTCAGTTAATTTCGCCTAAACTTTCCAATCCAAATTCATTCTTCTATTCGCAAAGTACGGGAAATTTGCATTACGCGGACTCTGTAGTGATGCAAAACACGAAAACAGAGGATATGAGTATGAACCATCATGAACTGGGATTTAAGCCTAATTATGAAGATCAAGAATTTACAATTATGTCTAACGGTCCAGTTGATTTGGATTGCTTGTGGAATTACTGAGTTTAAGATAATTATACGATTCTTTAAGCCGAAAGTGTGAGTTATAAATCATTGTAACAAGAATGGGTTGCTAGAAGAGTAGAAGAAATGAGACAATTAAATCAAGAAAAGTGTACTATATATGTATGTATTCTTTGGCAAAATAGTGATCAGTTTGTGATTGTATGTAGATTTCTAGCTAATATGTGACTAAGAGATTATTGATTCTTGAAATTATAAGTTCTGGCTTGATCATAGTAAATGTCTTCAATATAGTATAGTGTTTCAATCTATTTTTTCCATTCTTTTACTATATATATATATGTTTTAGTATTATTCTTTCTGCTTTATGCGGGTAGATTCGTTTGTTGAGGATGATTTATTTTATTAGGTTTGGTTATGTTTAATAGTGATAGTTTACGATATTTTTTTGTACAAGTCGCTTACTTACTTTTAACAAACTTGGTGCGTGTATACTGCATATATTTTTCTAAATGAATCACAACTGTATTCTTCAATTGAAGAATTAATCTGCATATTCTGTCTATAGTACACAATTTTGATATTCTTTTTTTCATCTTGTTGTGGCTTATTATAATATTTATAGTTATCATAGTCCCTAAGTTAAGAAATGAAAACGTTAATCACCATAATTTGAGAGAACTAATATTTCCTATATAGTATAAAAATTAGAAATACGACACAACTCCCTACTTTCCTGTGAACCCCTTCAGCGATCTCATGTAAGTTTCAAATTCATGCAAATCCCTACTTTCCTGTGAATTCACATACTCGTATTTTATATTTCTTTTGACAAGTTTACAAAATAGAATTTGGAAAAATTGGTGATATAATTTTACTTTATCAAATATCAAAAAATTTATGGATAAATATTGGTCTTTATTATCAATATCTTAGTATGTTTTATCATTTTGTGCATGATCACCTTTTCTCTTTCTCTTTTCAATTTCGTAGGTAAAGTTGTTGATAAGATAGAGAGGGCTAAAAAAAATACATGCATGAGAAGATAAAAATTACAGGTTTGCAATATTTTGACAAACAAAATGGGACTAAATGTAATTTTAATTTAAATCATAATATTATTCCGACCAAGAACGTCTTTTAAATTATTCAAAAAAGAAAATGTAATCCAAAAATTCGACAATCATTTTATTAAAAGTCTATTGAGAATATATTTTACTAGTAAACAAAAACAACATTATATGCATCATGCAATAATTTTAGCTTTAATTTTCCGTCACACAGTATTTCTAGAAGAAGTAAGATATATAAAGTAAATATAGTTAATCAAAAAATTAAATCTTCTACAAATTCAAATAAGAACAAACAAAATTCCACGCAATTAGAAAGAAATTTAAAGAACAGGAATAAACCGAATTCGGACGTGTAATTATATGTAACGAACTACACTGGGACAATGAGGCTGGACTTATAATTTGCAGGGCCCCCACTTCTTTTTGTTCGTTAACTGTACCGTCGAAACGTGTCTAAATTGGGTCCACCAGCCCATATCTAATGATCCACTAGACGACAGACAGTCCAGCCCAGATGGACCAATAAACAGCTGATAGTTTGAGATGTTGACTTAGAGCCGCCATCTCACGGCCACATCGTCCAATTGGAAGCAGAGTTTTTATGATACGCGTGTTTTCCACGTGCTACATCAGGCAAAATTAAAAGGCAAAAACACAACAATGCTTTGTTTAACTTTTAAAAAATTCTCTGTATTAGTTTAGCTCTAAAAAATTCCTTCGTGTTTGGTTATAAATCCCACACTCAAGTCTCAACCTAAGTAATTGGTGGAATGATAAGATTACTCCTATAGTCCTATGTGTTTTTTTTTTAATTTATCTATTCTTTTTTAAAAATTAAGTATATACTACTTGAGTCGAGTGTGATATTTAAAACCAAACACAGGGGGATTTTGGAGATTTAAAATGACACATGAGGGTTTTTTTTTGGGAGTTAGACAAATCATTGGGGATGTTTTTATCTTTCAATGTCCGGGGTAAAATTATCATATCAAAAGCAAAAGGTGAACAAATACTTGCATTTTTTACGTTTGAAACGCACTCTCTTTTATAGGGGGTGTATTTGACACTTACATGAGATCGATGAAGGGGTTTTGGGAGTTAAAATAATACAGAGAGTTTGTTTAGAGTTAGACAGAGCATAAGGGGTGTTTTGTCTTTCACTCTCAAACAAAATGAAAAGAAGACTACAAAATCGGATGAAATTGGGCTCTTAGTATTAATTGTTTCTCTATAACACTAACTAGGATTTTTTTTTTTTTTATAATCAGGTATCCAAGCATACACTAGACTAATCCTAGACCCTCATAATCCTTGCCCTAGAACCCTGAAGGATGTAATCACGAGATGTGCCTCCACCAAGCCTCAGGATCCAACCATATTATTATACACTCTGCGCACAAAAGGGTCTTCACAAAAAATGACCCCTAAACATACTCATGAAAATGCTTCCATAGTACTTCAAAATTAATATAAATGATTTTAAAAAATAAATTAGAAAAATATCCTTCATTATGTTGGGACTTGAAGCACACTTTGTAGAATCTGACTTTTAATTTGTAATTCTTTTATTTCTATACATATACATAAAGACTATAGTGTTTGCTTTGTCTAAATACTTCAATTTGGAGTAATGCCATAAAATTTTATAATTAAATTATGAAAGACAAACTTTTGAAGCCGTAATCTAATTAAAACACATACCCATTTATCATAGTAGAATTTTTTATTTTGTTTTATGAATCTATTTAAAAAATAAAATCAATCAACTTTGAAGAGAATTTACACAATACTTAAGTAAAGTCTGGACAATTTTTTTCAAGATTAGTTGGTATCAGTGCTCCCTTAAACTCTCCTAAAATTACAAGTGGCTTTGCCACCACAAACTGCTTAACATTTTCTTTTTAAGAATCAATTAATGTGAACACCAAGCATGTCACAAATTTAAAGTAGTCCCTATTTTGTTTAGACTTAATATAGAGGATGCAAAAATACTTTACTAAAATTAAAAACAAAAGAAAAGAACAGACACAATTCAATCTAATGAAAGAGACTAGTCCTCTTAATGTGGTTAGTCTATGTCAGAATTTTAATGAGCGAAGTTCCCACATAATATATGCGATTCGCCTAGAAATGGATTAAGTTAAGTTTAAAAAAAAATGAAAATAAAAATTATTCTAGAAAGAGTGTGTTGATGTATGTGCCTCATGATATTATCAAATTATGTTTGTTAATTTAGGTCATGATACGTCACAATTCGGCGCCAAATCATGGATTACTACTATCGCTCTTGAAAAAAATGGATATAGAGACCTTGAGCCTTAATAAATAAAATAAAATGATTCTATTAATTTGAAGTTGAACAATGGCTAGTAATTTCGTGGGATATGGACCAGCAAATTGGAATGCTTACAACATTTTCATGATTTCATATTCTAACGAAAAAGATGTAAGAGTTGTGAAAGCAACAACATAATCAAGAAAAATATCGTCAATTTGGCCCCAAGTAGGCCAAGTGTGACGAGGGTCGTTGGTACTTGTTAGAGAAGTGATCCTTAATTTGATGGAGGTAGGGAACTCACATAACACGTTTATGGTGCCTTTTAGTTCCTTTTTAAAATGTAGAAAGATAACCTCGTATAATTAAAATTATAACATTATCTTTAATAGGACGATAATAACACACTTAAACACTAAATTTATAACATTATTTTTGTCAGATATAGATTGACCACACAGATAAATTACAATGAATAAAACACTAAAACTAAATACTATTAAAACTAGACGATCCCTCGTTTCAAGTTAAACTACTAACCCAATGAATACTACTTTTTAAGATATTGCTGATGAATGGGCTGGATTTGGTGACTTCTAAGCCGACATGGGTCTCAAGTCCATTGTAAGGCTGGGCCTGATGGGTCTCTTGACAGAGAACTGGACCAACAGAATTTAAATTAAAGCTTGAGCTTCAAGCCTTCAATTGATCTTAACATTTGTTCTCAGAAAAAAAAAATTTGATCTTAACATTTCCTAAATTTGATAGATTAATTGATGTATAAACACTAATGGTGATTTATTTATTTTCTACAATGACGATTGATTTATTCATTTATTTGTTATTTATTTCTCCGACATCTTATCGGACTCTTGTTCGATTCAGAAATTTTAAATAAAAATCTGATTAAAATCGGGCGAATTATGCTTACTTAAAGTCATGCAGTTCCAAGCAAATCAGACCAATACTCCACCCCTGAAAAACCCATATTGAGGTTTAATAAATTCTTAAACTAACGAATCAGCTAATTGGGCAATTTACATACTAAAGAATTCTCATTGTGTCCAAATGACAACACCACAAATTGGACCATTTCTCAATTTACACGTGTCACCTTCCATAATATTAAAAAAAGCCACCTCCCAAAACACTCACAACTTTTTCACGCTCCACTTGAAAGGAAGCCTCCATCTTTTATGCCAATATATAGACACTCTTTTGTAACCAAATGACTTATCAGCTGCACCTCCCACTATCAAAGGCAGCCATACATACCTTGAATCTCTCAAATCAGCCGGACTCCATCTATCCGCCATGAAAATAAACGAGCCCGGAAGCCCCGGCAAAGGCAGCACGTACGTGCTCTGAGCAAAAAACGTCGTGAGTCGAAACACTTTGTTTCCGCCAATGCAAGGGTTCCCTATAACCTCCCACGGCCCCATAATCGATTCAGCTGCATGTACTAAAGCCTCATTTGGGGCCCACCCAGTACATCTAGAGGTGATCATGTAATAAGTCCCCTCATGCTTAAATAGAGCCGGTGCTTCTCTATGTCGCCCTATAAGGATTCGTGTCATGGCCTGAGTCACATCGAGATATTCTGAGTCGAGTGGCCCAATGTGAAGCTCGGTATTGTCGAGAGAGGAGTAGATAAGATAAGCAATATTATCATCATCTTTGAAGATTGTCATGTCTCTGCTGTCAAATCCGTGGGGGCGTTTACTATAGAGGTAGTTGAAGGGACCCGTTGGGGAGTCGCTAGTAGCAACACCGATTGAGGCTTTTGTGTAGTTAGCATCGTCTATGTGCATCCACATCACGTATTTTTTGGTGTTATCGTTATAAATTACTTTTGGCCTCTCAAGAACGTTTAACTTATGGAGGTCGTGAGTCTCGTCTTTTTCATCCGTGGCAAGCACAATGCCCTCACTTTTCCATGTCCATAAATCTGTTGAAGAATAACAACCAACACCAATGACATCAACCTGCAAGCAGAGTAAAGAACTAAAAAGATGAATTTTTTATTCTCGATTTTGCTCCAAATTATCTATACTAGAAAGAATGTACTGATATTATCTTCGATTTTGCTTGATTCATATACTAACTAAATTATGTACAGCGTAAATCAGAATTTTTACCCGTGCGGCACCTTTCCTGTGAGCGTGATAAGTGGGACCATCTTTATACTCGCCATACCAATAATAAGTCTTTGATTCCTCATCGTATAAAATACAACCTCCATGGGCTTGAATAGGATTCCCATCAGTGTCTAACCATATCCTCCCTGGATAATAATACAAACTATCGTTGCCAGTAATATTCTTCATTGGATCTACTACAGCCATTTTAATGGTAGGAAAAAATACATGCCTTATTTGGGAAGACTCATCAAGGAATTCGCCAATCAATGTATTTGGGCGCCTAGGCTTCCTTTTAGTAGCGCGTGGAGATCGCTTACGTGGTGAAGGCATTTGTATATTTTCCTCCTCAACTTGTTCTAATTCGCCTAGTAATATCGACATATTGTTGTGTATCTCTTTATTTTGTACGTATGTCCGGCAAATCCATGTGTATAAAAAAAGAAATCCGACAAGGGTCCACACCACAATTGAAATCGAGCATTTGCTCCCTGCAGCATCACAATATGAAGTAGTTGGTTTCTTGTATTTGTAAGACAATTAGTGCTGCATTTAAAAACTTGGAAACTATATATGGAGGTTTAATCTAAAGTCATAACCACACTATACATAAAATATGTGCACAGAATAACTACGTACCAATCTGGACTTTCTTAGAGTTTAAGAAAATTGAATTGGTAAATATCAGCTTCACAGAAGAATCAATTATTAATAGCTGAAAAATTTTAAACTTTTTTTTTAAAAGGCAACAAGGATAATTGAATAAGCTTTAGGATTTTTTTTAAAAGAAATCAAACATTCTCATTTGCAGCAGAACAAAATTCAACATCCAACAATATACAATTTACAGAATTAACAACTCTAAACAGATACATAAAAAAAAACATACAAGCTAATCCCAAAAGCTAATGTCCACATTACAATAACATCAACAAAAATCTAAGCAAAATTGAAGAGATAAAAGTAGGGATATATATATGGAAATTACATAGTCTGCTTAAAGTCAAAATTAGCTTACCCGAAGACAACCGGAACAGAAATGGGAAAGAATTTCCCATGTTAAAAGCCTCAGTAATTAAATTTCCTTACAAAAATAATTTTTTTATTAATAATTGAATAAAATCGTGGAGAAAAACAGAATGCTGAAGAGAGGAGAGAATTAATGAGTAAAAAGAGGAACACTAAAGCTGAATTTGTTTGATTATTTTGTTGGATCTTGGAGTTGATGATGATGATGACGACTGAAGACCGATCGACTATATATATATACAAACTAGTATTTTCCTGAAAATTGTATTCAGGGGAGGTTGATAGCTTTTGTAAGGGAAAATATGAATTCTGGTTGAAATAGATGAGGTTTTTCTTTCAATTTTGCACATTTATGGATGATGATGATGATTAATTAAATGCAACTACTCATTAAACTAGATTAATTTAGGAAGTTTAATGTCATTACTAATCCTAAAGATGCTTAAGGCAGAGCTGAGAAATGGAGTGGGTGTGATAATATTTTTTTATAAACAATTATTATTGTTCTCTAATTTGAGCGATTCCATCAATAAAGTTAATAGCAATTTTAAAGATTAATAATTAAAGTAAAATTATCAAACATTTATTAATATATATTCCTCAAAAAAGAATAAAGTTTCTACATACATACATGCCTCCCTCAATTATTAAATACTGAAATAAAAATAAGTAAACAATGAGAATGAGAAGACATTAAAAAAAATTAGGTGTACGTACATGATGGAACTCATAATTGAAAATCACCAATATGCTCTTCAACTACATCAAATTATATATCAATTAATGTATAATAGTAATTGTGTGGAGCAATATTTTATGTAACAATTATATATGTTCCAACTAACCCGGTCTTACAACACAATGGATTGGTTAATGAAATTTATTTATTTCAATAAATGCACATTTTATATTAAAAAATGAATTTTCCTCATTGTGATCTGGAAGTAGTGAAAGGCAAAGGGATAATAGACCACTTTTTGAATCTTCTTCCCTTATCTTGAATGGCTTTTTCAGACCAAAGCAATACCAAAACAACCATAACAAGTGAAAGGCACAACATAGATGCCCATAATACTTTTGTCGACAATCCAATTGGCTTGCATTGGTGCCCAACAATCTCAGATATTGCTTCTTTCACGTACGAACACTGCATCAGGCTTGACAACTCTGGATATATGTTTATCAAATCTTGTATCGATCGGCTGTAAGCCAAAGTTATGACATATATGGCTTCTGGTACAAATTTACCATCTTTTATGCAACTTTCTGAAGTATTCTCTTTGTAACATATGAATCTTGGAAGTATCTGCACGGATCATTTCAAATATTTGATGCTGTTGAGCTATTCTTCATTGCACTTTTCTTAAATATATATCAAACTTCTGAAATAATCCATTGCTAATATTAATGTAGATTAGGAGTAGACAACATATATACGTACGTACACTTTGTAAATCTCCTAGTGGAATAGAATTTTTTGCACAATTTGCGGGGGAGTAGCTGTAGTTTGGTGCAGTGGAGAAAGGGTCACAAAGTTGAAGAATTGAATGTTGATCTTCATTTGTAGCAAAGGCCTCCGAAATCTTTGAGTTTATCTGCACATGTATATATATATATATATATATTTAGGAGTTATTTTCTTGAAACTTGACAAATTAAATTTACATTATTACCATAGTTATTAAACTGTGAACAGAGAAACCAATTTGCGCTAATGTTCTGTCAGAATAAGTAGATTTTGGGCATGGAAGAATTGCTTCAAGGCTGTTGTTCTTTTGTGGGTTTTCATTGAAACTCTTCATTGTTGAACAAGTATCCCAAATAAAACTGCACATGCATTCAACATGATTCACTTTTATTAACTGTACTGTAAAACAATGAAAAGTACAACCCCATCAAAATTAATTAAGACCCGGCTCACTCACGTGTTGAAGAAGAAATCGACACCAGCCATAATCCAACTTAATGTCGTTAGAATCCAACAAGAAAAGATTAAGCTGAAAGCAGCAGCATAAGTTTATGATCAGTTCTTAAATTATCATCAGATATGTTAAGAAAAATGAATTTATATATATAGTCATCAAAATTCAAAGTCACTTACACTAAAATACCAGGCCGATAATGAACGATGAGCAGAACTGAGCCAAAGCAGCAATCCATTAGTCTAAACCAAGTTCGATTTATCACATGTTAATTTGTCAGAAGAAACTAAACCAATTAAGTCAATAAAATTGGCATATATAATATATATATCCTTCTTTCTCATCATTTCATAAATAAGATCATGCAAAAGAATTTCGTCTCTGATTAATTAGAAATACTACGAAACTCACCTAATTCAGAAACTAACAACACCAAGTTCACAGACACGATCACAAGATTCACCAAGTATCTGGAAACAGGACAAAATAAATAAGTGAAGTAATTAATGAAATATATATGTTTAAGTTTAAGACATGAATTGAATAGTCCTTACAAAGTTTGAAGTGCTCGATCACAAGATTCTCTGGCTTTTTCGATAAAACTCTGAATAGTTAGTGACTCTTTTCGCAAGCGATGAGTAATCAAATCCAGTAAGTGGCTAGTTTTTGAGTCGAATTGGCGTATAAATGTCTGCATTTGTGTCAATGTAAGTTTTATTTTTCCTATAGTTTGGCAAGCATCATCCCCAGCACCAAATATAGTTTCTTCAAGCTTTTTAGTCCTCTCTAGTGATTTCTGGTTTGACGCTATTACAACACCGCTAGCAATCCTACATTAGAAAAAAAACAAATCGGAATGTAATATTTTCACACAGTTTGACACAAATTTCAATAGTATTTAATATCACAAAAGAGTACAATGCGAAAACACCTCGATTACTTTATCTAACTGGCAAAACATCCTCCAAGTTAATTTTGTTTGCATTTTTCATGACAATAACATAAGAAATAATAGGTAAAGCATAGAGTGTTTTCGCAATCTTAATCTAAAACCGAATGAATAAACAAAGATTGATCAGTTGCATAAAACTTACATCGCATAAATGGTGAAACAAACAATAAGCACGAACACGATGATATACGAGGAATTCGAATGCTCCACGATTTCAGATGACTTGCCACATAACTTTCTTAGAATCATAAAAATCCCAATTCCAATACCAGAAAGCAACCAAAGCCCAGCCACTACATAACCATATATTCCTGTAAATGCTGCTGACTACATATATATTCAAAAAAAAAAAAAAACACTTATTGCCATCTATAAATAGAAAAGAAAATACTAGTTCAATGAAAAATCGACTTACGGCCCAGTAATGTTTGTTCATAATATCAAAATCTCCGCCATATTGTTTGAATTTGCGTAAAGGGTCGGGCCTTTTAGCAATCCTCTCTGAGAAAGTTGATCCGAACACTAGGGATTTTTCAGTAATCAAAGTTATGGAAACTAGAATGATGAGAAGAAAAGGAAGTACACTTTCACTTGATTTGGACATTACTAGCTACGTGTAATTTGTTTGTCTGAGTTTTTTTTTTTTTTTTAAATGAAGTGAAATACATTAAGATTGTTGTTAGAAACCAAATATAGTACGAAAGTTTAGGAAAAAGAAAGGTGGGAAAAGAGTTCATGACTTAATTATTAAGGTAAGAATGACTTGTGGCCATGTTTATGCAACAAACTTTTGTTTGTTTGAAGGTTGAACAATTTTTGGTTATTCGGAATAGTCTCCTTTTGTTTCTCAATTGGAAAACTAAATCTATTTTTTTTTCTTTTTTTAAGTCTTTTTGTGTCTTTTTGCCTTTCTCTTTCACTTTAAATATTTCTTCCTTCCTTGGCGCCAATTACTCTGTTATCCAACTTATGAAATACTATCTCCTTTTCTTTGATACTACGTATCAAATCCAATAATCTACACAAGACATATATCACTAGTTTTTTGGCAAGTTACCCCTTTTGATATATCTGATGGACAATTTACCCTCTACGATATGAAAATCGACATATTACCCCATTTGATATATAATAATGAGTATTTTAGTTTCTTACCCGTGGAGGTGTGATACGATTGGAACTTCATTTCGATGTGGAAATAGTCAATTTAACCCTTCATTGACAACACACTGGCTTCACTTTACCTCATGTGATATGTGTAAATATGCATTTTACTCCATTGTGATATACATAAATGAGCTATTAAATATTGCCTAATGAACACTTTATATGAGATAATTTGCCAACAAGGGATAAACTGTCTATGAAGAATAACAGGGGGATCATTTATTATTCACTCTATATATTACTAGCATCGTTGTAAAGGGCATTTGGTGTTGAAATTGAGTTTGAACGAACTCAAAGCATCCACAAAACAAGTGTTGTACACTTGCGTTGTAATTTAATAACTTGAAGTGAACGACTAATCACAAAACATGTGATTAGATGCATTTGTCAAGTCAAATTTAAGCAAGAAATTTACAAATTTTGAAATATGAAATTTTTATCAAGAAAATATTTTATATAGATTAAAAGACATGATAAAAATGCTTAATAATTCGTGGAAACGTATAGTAGTTAAACTTGATAAGCCCATGAAAGTGATACAATAGTGGATCAAAGTTGGTTGATCCTACAATCCACCTTAAATCGGACTTTAACATTGATTGCTCTGGATTTAAAACTAGGATGATTCATGAGTTGGTTTAGAGTTAGACCAGTCTACATTGAGATCAATATTTATTCACTGTAATTTTGAATTTAAGTTCGTTTCATGATGGATTTTGAATAAAAATTCGAATTCATTAAATTATCAGTCCTCAAATATTCGTCAATATCTCCATCCACAAAGTTTAACACAAACTCAAAATTAACTGGCAACTTATTTAACTATAAGTTTTGAAGCATTTGGCAGATCGCGATTAAAAGAATAGATTCATGTTGTGAGTTGAGAACTGTAATATTATAATGAGATTACGAGTGAGTATAATAACTTCTATTTTGTTAGATTAACTATAAAATATTGTTAGCCTTACTTAAAAAATTGTGCATATATATTTTTATTATCTCCATATAATCCATACCATAAATCTTTTCAATCGGATTAAGTTTATTAAATTTCTTTCCGGGTCAAGATTTTAATAAATCGGACAAATGGACATGATTCAAGATTTGATAAATTAGTCCCACTCACTTAAACGAAATAGGAAAAGGCAGTAATGATGGACCATACACTAACATGGAATATTTTGTAGCCAATGAATGAAAAATATCCTATCCAAGATGACACGCAGTATACGTGAGCTATCAAGCAACGTGCGTGCCTCCACGCGACAAAAAAGCAAACTAAGAAGCGCTTTCTCACCGCCCAATTCACGCCATCCACATACTGCTCATAATTCGCGCTCCTCTCAATTCATACGTAGTAACACTCACGCGCTACGTCTCGCGAGTGAAAAATCAGCAACGACACTGATGATTGGCCTATGGTAAAGGTAATCAATTTCTACGACGTTTTATTTTCAAAAAATAATCTTCTTCTCCTACTTACCATAGATAGATAGATAGCAGGAGAAGAAGGAAAAGGAGAAAAAGAGTAATACTAGTAATTTGGTTGAGGAAGGGTTTCAATTGAGAGAAGAGATCTGTGTTTGTTTTCTCGTTTTCGATTCATCCGTCAATTCAATTCAATTCCAATTAGCAGCAATGGGTGTGTGGGAAGCTTTTCTCAATTGGCTTAGAAGGTTAGTATAGCTTTCTTCTGCTCTTTTTTTCCACAGTCACTTATGAATCTCGGATGAATTTGTGTATGTTCCCTTTCTGCAAGATTTTCTTTGTTGTTTATGGTGAAGCTTCGTTAGTCGCATTATGTGATTACGATTATAATTTTATCTGCTTGTTTGTTTTGAATTTCTTATGAAATTTGGTTTGGCATTAAGGAAGTTATGCTTTAATGTTAGCATAAGAGCGAGCTGATTGTGTGCTCAGTTGCTTGCACTGTTCTAATCGTGTTTGTGAATCGTATGGGATTTTGGTAAATTGCCAAATTCAATGCATGTATATTGGGTAAAACTTCGACGCTATCTTTTGTTCAGCTTTAGCGGCAAATAAGATTTTCTTGCATCGGAATGCACTTGCAGATATTTAGGTTGTGTTTTTTTCTTTTTTATTTTAGTGGGAAAATCTCTTAGTAAATTGTTCTTTTTCCTCTTTGTATTTACATGCTCGAAAACCAAAACCTACGGCATACTGTCCAAATCAAATGATAGAATATCTAGTCCATTTTAGTTTTTATTATCATTTTTCTCAAAAAAATTCAAGTTTTAACTTAGCCTTAAGATTTATGTTTAATTGACCAATTTATCTTTGTTATACAAATAAGCAAGAATGTCATGAGTGATGGTTTGAATCACTGTATCAGTAAATTTACCTAATAGGAATGGATCAATGAAGGATTGCAAGTTGAACTATATAATTCTAGCAAACGATGCATTTTTGTCTCATGGCAAAGATGGGAGAGATTATTTGGTGCATTTTTTGCATGGATGATATAGTGCAGCAAACAGTTGGGACTTATTCAAAGTAGTTTTTGCATACAAATACACGGTGGGGATGAGATCATAGAATTAACTTCTCGTTAAATATAGGGAAAATATCTAATCTCCACCGTTTGCTCCACCACATCATCCATGCATATGCATCGGATGCACCAAATAAATTTTCCTAAGACGGGATAGCTCTGTTTATATAGTAATATAATTAACGTGATAATCGTTGATATTTACTAGCCTAAAGTATTCAGATTGAATTTATTCAACAATCAACAGTCTGATTACCATAATGATTTGCTTGATTTCCATAATGATTTGCTTTATTTTTCGGTATTACATCAGCAATGGACAAAAAATAATACTTATATGGGCCTAACTTCCGAAGACTTTGGAAGAACAAATGTCATAATGCTTTTCGGGGATAATATAGGAGTAGAACTTTAAATTGTTTGAACAACGAATGGAAACTCGTACCAGTTATTTTGGGTAATCTAAATCTGAGGGTTGGCTCATTGGCTGTACCTTAAGATTATTTATCTTCCTCTGTGCCTAAATATGTTCTTTCAGTATTCCTTGTATGACTTAAGGTTGGAACATTGGCATAGAACTTCATAGAAAAGAGCGGTGATGTGTCCTTGCCATATAGATGAAATCAGACAAGGATACCAAATGGATCTAGGTTGCTGATTAACTAATTATTTTCTGCTCGGATGGTTTCTCCACCTCTGTTATTGTCAGCAATAGATTTATAAGCTTTAAAGTGGAATAGATCAAGCATCATAGATTCAAATCTTCAATGATTTAGTCTCTAGTTGTCATATTACGGCACTGATCCTCAGGGAGACAGTGATAAGTCCAGCTTGACTAGCTAATTGTATTGGGCTGATGATCAACTCATATGCTAATATATTATTCGAAGATCAAATTTGACTTGTTTGATGTAAGGAAGTTGATGATTTGGCTTAAATAATGAATATTAAATGAGATTTTTTTAATGTTAAACTAACTTACGACTCTTTGACAACACGTCGTACATTTGTAGCTTATCATATGGTCACATGTCCAACTTAGGATTCCTTGACATGTTACTCAATGCAGTCATTTAAACAAGTGCATAGTTACATTCGGAAGTATTAACTTTCACAAAATTCCTGTCACATGTTTGCCTATTGTGAATATCTATTAAAACTTCTGCAAACATTTTTTGCTCTATGTTGAATTATTATCCACAACAACTTTCATTTGTCTAACTACCATATACGAGACACTAAATTGAGTATTAAATGAAACTTCTACTAGGAATGTTAACGTGGTAACTGTCCTGTCATTAGCAGTGCCCTGAGATTAAGGGCATTAGTCTTTAGAGAAGTATCTTTAAATGGACTCACATTATCATTTATGGTTATCGTTACAGCCTTTTCTTCAAGCAAGAAATGGAGCTATCTCTGATAGGTCTTCAAAATGCTGGGAAAACTTCACTTGTAAATGTTGTCGCTGTAAGTAATCTTTTAACCATCTTTACGGCACTGTTTGTTTTTATTCGGTTGAATTACTTTGCGTTCACTTTCTTGTTCTCTGTTTCCTTTTCCTCCCTAGACTGGTGGATATAGTGAAGATATGATCCCCACGGTTAGTTTTCTTCTTAAACTCTTGTTAGTTTGAATATATGATAATTGTTGATTTCATTATGGATTACGACACATGATGATAACTTGTCCAAGGCTATTTTGATACTTTAGGTAGGATTTAATATGCGAAAGGTCACCAAGGGGAATGTCACAATAAAGTTGTGGGATCTTGGAGGTCAACCCAGGTTCCGAAGTATGTGGGAGCGATACTGTCGTGCAGTTTCGGCCATTGTGTATGCCAATAACTCTTCCCTCTTTCCCTTATGTCAGCGCTTTTAGTTAGTTTGCTTCCTAATAGTAGCAAAATACATATGGCTGTAAATTCAGTTTTCCTAAATCATTGAAAAGATGGATTTTCAATTTTTTTCATTTCGGTGGATTTTCAATTTTTTTCATTTCGGTGGATTTTCAATTTTTTCATTTCGATGGGTTCTCCTTTATGCTGATGCATGTTCCAACCAGAAAATTAACTAATTAACTTATATTTTCACTTATTAACTTAGGTCTCTAATACTCCCTCCGTTCCCTTTTAGATGTCGTTTAAGGTTGTTTCACAAGGATTAAGAAATTATTTAATGCTCTAGATTTTAGGAAAATTAAAGGATAGTTGGACAAAATTGCCCTTAATAAATGCATGGTTATTTGTTTTGAAAATTGGGAGATATTAAGTATAGTATTTAGGATTAAAGAAGGGTAAAAATGTCAAATTAGCATTTAAATCTATCTTGAAATTATAAAGTGACATGTATTGTGGAATTTTTTTTTCTCTAAAGTGACATGTAAAAGGGAACGGAGGGAGTAACTTATACACTGTCAAGAGTAGGATTAATTGAACTGAGCAGACCCAAAGCTCGATTGTTTGGCCTGATCAAATTTGTGCTGAGCCAAACTAATTTGTAATTGAATCTTTTTTTATGGACTAAATTAGGCCTGATTAATTTTTGAGCAAGTTTGAGCTTAATATAGCTCGACTCCAAACAAGCTTGCTTCGTTTAAATCCCAAAGTATTAGAGACATGGGTTTTCCTATTAGTCATCAAGTAACATGGCTATATTATATTTGTGAAACTGAATGTACAAGTTATTGCTCTAAAAAATGTCTTTCATGAAATGTGTTTGTTAAACCAGTTTCCTCATACATGTTCATCGTCTCTTTACTTTTCAGCTTATGGAATTCAGTTCTTGTGAGTTGGTCTTGCAAAGATTTTAACCTAGAGAAACGAAAAACTAATGATATAAGGGGATTTTGAGCCTACCTAGAATCATCCAATCCCCTGATCTTAGACTACTTGAAGCTCAGCTCATAATGCCTAATTGCAAGCTCAAGTTTTTTGTACATTGAACTTTGGATTGTAATTTTCATGTTTTTCAATCTTCTATGATATAATCGCCGACTTATTATTGAAAATGTTATGATAAAGTAATTACAGTTTACATGTCTAATGTCTGAAGAACAGTAATCATTTTTGTGTACATGAATTGGTGCAGGTATGTCGTTGATGCTGCTGATCATGATAACATCAATATCTCAAAAAGTGAACTTCATGATCTGTTGAGTAAACCATCACTTAGTGGCATTCCTTTGCTGGTATTAGGAAACAAGATTGACAAGCCTCAGGCCTTATCTAAGCAGGCATTGACTGATCAAATGTAAGTCTACCAAGCAACTTACCAATAAATAATTAAACTCTATTCCAAAGTTTGTGCGTGCACGTATGTGCATCTTTGTTTACATTTTCTTACAATTTGATTTGCAGGGGCTTAACCTCAATAACCGATAGAGAGGTATGCTGCTTTATGATCTCTTGCAAGAACTCTACCAACATTGACCAAGTCATCGATTGGCTTGTCAAGCATTCCAAGTCAAAGAGCTGAGCATAAGGCTTTGTATTCTGTTGTGCTATAAATTAATTATTTGAAGAGCTGGATTTTGATTTTGTTGTTGCGGTGCACAACACATTATTCTTACTGGTTGATAGGGTTGCTGCTACTTTCTTCAAAGTTGGATGCGTGTTGTGTTGTGTTGTATTGTATTCCAGCTCGTGTTGCTAAGAGTTTGGGTCAGTAGAATTCTCTTCCTTTTGTAATTTTTCTAGTGCAAACTGCAGGAAGTGACTGTTTGTGTGTGTGTGTTATAAACAGACTCTAACTAAGTGAACTTAAAAGTTATTGTTAAATAATTTTGAATCCGGTTTGGTTCTATCATATTTTTCAAAATCACAGTAATATTTTTTTTATTTATTTATTTTTTTTTTTTATGCTACACGACTCGCAACATACAGAGTGAGTTTCTAATGGCGTTTCTTCAAATTTTGTACTCCATTATATTTCATTTTCCATAAATTCATTCTTCTGAGTGGTGCTTAATAAACAGAGTATAATATTTAAACCCCCGTTATAAATCAGTGAAACATCTTGGATTTAATATTAAAAAGTGTTGATTTACTCCCTATTATTTGCATTATATTCAATTTATTTTTTTGTGATTTGAAAATATATATTTTACTTTTTATAAAAAATATAAAAAATTAATTTATATCCTTCAATTGAAAAGTATAACTTATTATTCGTAACTAAGATTGTGCATGAAAAATATTTTTATAAAAGTGCAGCATTTATAATAGGGAAAATCCACTTTACCGCAAAAGAAAAAAATTGATAATAGATAGATAGATAGATAATGCTGCCTGTAACTGTAACTATAACATGAACTTGCCGCTTCCATCTGCAAAAATCTAGAAAGTTGTTTCAAGTTCCATTTCCATGGAAGCCTCTTTAAACCTCCCAAATCCCCCACCCCAACCCAGCCTAGACCACATCAAACGAAAACTCATACAACACAACATTAACCCAACCCCCAAAATTCTCCACAATATCCGCAAGAAGGAGCTCCAAAAATCCAATCGCCGTCTCGCCAAACAGACCCCCCCACCCCTCAGCAACACTCAAATTTCAGAAGAATCCTATTTCCAAACAATCAAATCCGAATACAATCAGTTCACAAACAAAAAACTAGTGGGGAGACCATGGGAGAGGTTGGAGAGGCTTCGACTGAGAGAGTTGGCCAGCGACAACGATGAATACGGTGGTGATAAGTTGAATCCTCAGCATTTGAGGGAGCTTAGTGATATAATTGAGTGTGATAGGGATAAATTTTCCTGGCTTTTGGATAATGATGTTGAGTTTGAAGTTGAGGAGGAGGAGGAGAAAGATGGGAAGAAGTGGGCCCCGCGTAAGCGTGGCGAAGCTGAAGCTATCAAGTTTCTCACAGATAGGTAAGCCCAGAAGAATTGTGTTTCTGATATATTGTTGCAAAATTGGACTGAAACGAGTTTGTTTGTGTGATTAAAGCTAGTTTAAAATCGGTATTTCTCGTAGATATCAAATAAGTTTGAAATGTTCTTTGTTTGATAACTTTTGAAGCTAGTTTCGAGTTCGACTCAGAAAAGTTAAAATAGACAAAATATGCATAAAAAATATCAAGCTACATACTCGTTCTAGCTCGTTCGATTTTATCATTCAGCTCAAGCTCAAACATATACAAAATTCAAACCAAGCTCGAACAATGTGTCAGTTCGGCATTACTGACTCGTTACACCCCTATCTGTGATTTCTTATTTTAGTTTTTCTATTGTTGGTTACTAGTAAAATGTTTTGATTTAGATTAAGTGCAACGGAGCTGAGTGTCAAAGATTGGAAGTTTAATCGGATGATGAGATACTCGGGATTGGAGTTTACAGAAGGGCAAATGTTGAAGATTGTGGCAGGGCTTGGGAGTAGAGGGAAGTGGAGGCATGCTATGTCCATTGTCGAGTGGGTTTACAACTCCAAGGAGCACAAACATTACAAGAGCAGGTACAAACATTTCTTGTTCAGAGTTGATCATCGAGTATCTTATTTAAATCTTATTTTGTTTGTTTGGTTGCAAAATATAGGTTTGTATACACTAAATTATTGACGGTGCTTGGGAGAGCAAGGAAACCTCGTGAAGCTCTTCGAGTCTTCAATTTGATGCGTGTAATAAATACTTACATTTTTTCATGTGTTTGATATTGAGTCGTGCCTTTTTTCATCGAATTGAAATTTAGTTAGTCCTGAAATGTGTATAGGGAGATGCATATATATATCCTGATATGGCAGCATTTCATAGTATGGCTGTCACACTGGGCCAATCTGGTTGTTTGAAAGAGTTGATCAATGTTATCGAATCAATGAAGGAAAAACCCAAAAAGATTAAAAATTTGAGGAGCAAGAACTGGGATCCCGTGCTTCAGCCGGACATTGTTATATTTAATGCTGTAAGAGAATTTCACAGTTTTTCAGAGAGTTTCTTTCATAATTTCTATAATTCTGAATATGTTTCACATAATTTACTGGTCCTTCAGGTAATAAATGCTTGTGTTCCAACCCGCCAGTGGAAGGGAGTATCGTGGGTTTTCCAGCAGTTGAGAAAGAATGGTCTTAGACCTAATGGAGCGAGCTATGGGCTAGCAATGGAGGTAATTTCTTTTGAAATCAACTGCATGCTCTGTGTTCATGAATTACTTTGATTCAATCAAATAATTTTGGCTAATCATTTTTATTTGGATTGCGTGCAAATGATGCATGACTAAAGATAGTAATGATGCAATGTACGAAATATGGAGTTATTCATTCTTAAGTTATCAATATTAGGAAGTGGTAGTATCTTCTTTCTGTAAATTATCTCCTTAAGCTTTAAATACTACAAATTGCATATTCATTGGAACAAGTCAAGCTATTTTATGAATATAAGGAAAAGAGCTTTAGTGATATTTTAGCTGGGATTTCTTGTAAGTTTGTTCGGACGCATTTTTCCATATCAATGACAGCGTGATATGTATATGGAGGACTTCTTTGATGGTGCTGTGACAAGGAAAACATATTTTCATTTCTAGATAACACTGGGGTTTTAGAAGGCCCCCTCTCTTTATTTTGAAATGGGTATTTTCTACTTAGTGGCTCACCAGAACAGGGCATGTTTTTTCTCTGTGAATATTTAGTGTAATAGTTTTTGGTGTTTTGCTCTTTGAAGGTAATGCTGCAATCTGGAAAGTACAACCTTGTGCATGAGCTTTTCAATAAGATGAAAAGAAGTGGGGAAGCTCTTAAAGCCCTGACCTACAAAGGTATCATTTGACCCCTTCTTTACGTTCTCTATTGTGCGGTTGTGTATGCTTAATTGTTACTCTTTGCATTGCTAGTTCTTGTCAAAGCTTTTTGGCAAGAAGGTAAAGTCAATGAAGCTGTTCAAGCAGTCAGGGATATGGAAAGAAGGGGTATAGTTGGAACAGCTAGTGTGTACTATGAGCTAGCTCGTTGCCTTTGCTTCTATGGAAGGTGGCAAGAAGCTATTATGGAGGTTAGGTTTCACAAGTATTTTATATGTAACTCTGGGTTCACTATTAGCAGTATTAACTTAAATTGAGATGGTAAATAACCACATGAATTATGGATGAAGCCAATATTTTTTTGATAATGCGTTTAGAGCACATACTTAAATATGACCATTACTTCTCTCTAAATATGTCCTAAATTCTTTCTAACCTAACTTGCCCAAATGTTAAATTCTTTTTTCTTCCTTTTTTTTAAACATGCTTTTATGTAAGAAGGATGGAGGTTCAGATGTTAACCTTATCATAACTATGTATACATGAGTTTTACTATGTTATGTATATTATTTCTTTCGACATCTGTTGGAAAATTTATTCCCGGTAATTTTTTTTATAGATTAAAAAGCTGAAGAAGCTCCGTCCAACAAGGCCTTTGGCGGTGACCTTCACTGGCATGATATTATCTTCCATGGATGGTGGGCATGTTCAAGATTGCCTATCCATATTTGAGCACAGCAAAACCCTCATGTCACCTGATATTGGTATCACTAATGCCATGCTCAAAGTTTACGGTCGGAATGATATGTTTTCAAAAGCTAAAGAATTATTTGAGGAAGCCAAGGCAAAGAATTTAGTTTCTGAAACGAGCATAAATGACCAATATTCATCCCTCAAACCGGATGCTTACACTTTCTGCTCCATGCTTGAGGCATCTGCAAGTGCTCTTCAATGGGAATATTTTGAGTATGTGTACAAGGAGATGGTCCTCTGTGGTTATCAACTTGATCAAAAGAAACACTCTGTACTATTAGTCGAAGCATCCAGAGCTGGAAAGGTACTTTACCACATTTTACCCTTCTCTGGTAATATCCTTTTTTTTTTGGTCAAAACCTAAAAATTCCCCAAAAACACCCAAAGATCGAGCACCATTATTGATAAGAGGTTGTTTTCTCTGATGTAGTGGCATTTACTGCAACACGCTGTTGACACAATTTTAGAAGCTGGTGAGATACCACCTGTGTCATTCTTCACCGAAATGGTGTGTCAAGCCACTGCTCATTGCGACTATGAAAAAGCTGTTAGTATTATCAACACAATGGCGCATGCCTCATTTCAAGTGAGTTTCCAAGAGTGGATTGACCTCTTTGAGATGAATGGAGACAGAATTTTTCAAGGTAATCTAATTGAGCTGCAGAAGACGCTTGTTAATCATGACTTAATAAATGAAGCCACTGTCTTAAATTTGTCCAGAGCATTTCAGTTCATGTGTGGATCTTTTGAAAACTCGTCAAATTCAACAGCTTCTGAAAATATTATAGGTTCCAACTTAGGTGGGAACCTTAAAATTCTTGAGAGTGACTCAATTTACAGAGTGAATGATGAGTCCATCGACTCGGATTTGGAGAAGGTACCTAGTTTGAGTAACGGCAGTCATGATGGAGACGCAATGGCGCTTGTGACCCAATCCGTTAAACATTTTGACTATGATCTAGCTTCTAACATCTTGGAATCTGATTCTGATGACCAAGAGTTCGAATTTATTGAACATTTAGGGAGACACTCGGATAGTGAAGAGTTTAATTTTGAAGTTATGATGCCAAGCAGAGAAATCGATGATGATTCTTATGGTTATGGCATTCCGTCAGCACTTGAAATACTGGAGACTTGGAAGCAAATGAGATGATTCAAACACAATTGTGATTAGTGGTGTGTTCATTATGTTGCTTATTGCAGCCTATGTGGAGTCGAAACTGGAAACATATTGTATGATTTAAATGGACTTCTTGCATGGAATACAATATATATCCAACAAATATGGGACCTGGTAAGTTAGAGAGTAATCTTATTGACCTCTAGAATTAGACAGTCCATTAGTCCAACATTAGACATCGTACCATAAAAATATATAGAGCTTACGAGTGCAGTCGTAGGTGTATACCCATTTTTGTTGTGATTTTGTTTAATGTATATTAGACATCGTAGGTTTTACACTCATGAAAATGGAGGAATGCCATAGGCGAACTATGTAAATTTTTTTCTTTTTGTTTACTCTCTTTTTTCCTTTTTTTTTTTTTTTTTTTTTTTTTTTGAGGGAACTATGTAATCAAACTTCTGGAAATTATATGTGAGGTCATTTATTCTAAAAACAATTCTGAAAATGTCTTTTTACACGTACATACTTCATATTTTCTTTTAATTGTAGTTAGTCTCACTACAAGGTATTCTAGTATAGAGTATGGACCAAGGCCGATCAAACCACATTTTATGGGAATTTAGTCTTATACCATGCGTAATTTTACCCCGACCAGAATCTGGCGCCAAGCCTGGATAAGAATTTCACACTACTAACTTATACAAATGAAAAATTGTGGAGAACATTTGAGAACTGTCTAAGACAGGAATTAAAGGGAAAAAATAATGAAAAATAACACTTTCTCATCACAAAATGCTGCTGCAAATTGACCACAGCCTACTAACTAAATACGTAGTATTTTTTTTTTCCCAATTTCTATAATGTATTTCAACTTTGATAGGCTAATACAGATAACTAATATACTACGTTTCAATTTGGTATAAATCAGAGGTAACCAACAGCGCCATCTATTGATGTCGTTAAAATTTTCGGATTTTTCATTTCTTTAACTTATCTACATCGTATAAACATGCTTTCAGCTACGAGCAAAGTGATATTAATACTTCACAAATCGGTCCTGCCACAATTTGAAGATGCAGTTCCTATAACTCAGACACGGATAGTTGTTTGATAATTGATCGACTTAGAAGCTGCGTCAGCAAAACATCGTGCTTCTTCTGCTTCTGCCTCGGCTTCCTCTGCTTCCCTTTCTGCTGCTTCAGCTTCTGCAATTGCAGCTTCGGCTTCTGCAACTGCTTTTGCAGCAGCTGCTGCAGCATCTTCTGCATTCATGCTCATCATCTTTTCCAGTTCAGCATCAATCTGTGCTTTAGTAAGAAGCTTCACAACTTTTTTCTCTGATTCTGAAGGATCCTTTTTCTCTCCGTTTACAAGCAACAATGCCGGGTCTTTCCCTACATCAACCGACATTGACCTTGGTGCAATCCTGTACTGGTGTTTCACCTTAATCAATCGGCCTTTTTCGGTTAAAATCTTCAAACTTGCAGCTAAAGACCTTTCCAAGTCTGGAGGCGCCGAGTAATGATCCTGCCATAAACATATAAGATCAGAATCTGAAATCATAATAACAATGAATATAAGTAAATATTTTGATCCTCTGAAATTTTAATTGAACAAAAAATGTGATTGCATACAATTTCAGTGTCAATTTCAACCACATTTACTTTTATTGCAATTTTATTTATATTCATCAATCAAGAATAAATAAAATTACCTCAATGTACTCCGCAATTGTAGACCTACTTGATCCTCGAGGCTCTTTTAACTTTCTTATAGCCTCCAGTACAAGATCATCCAGCCTAAATTCATGGAGAGAAGCCACCATACATCTCAACAACATATTTTAAACACACTGAATGTTTTATTATAATGATTAAGCCATAAATTATTGAAAAAAAAGAAAAAGCCACGTTGAATCTGATAATGAAGCTTAATGGTTTAACAAGTAAATGGTTTGCACGTTATTTTTCCAGAGTATATATTATAGCAGTGAAATTAGAGCATTAACAATGTCCTTTAGGCATCAAGCATGCCAAGTTCATGAGACCATATTAACAAACTGACTATGCATCTTTTATACTTCCTCCATGATAAATGAATAATGTTCTTGAATGTGCGAGATTGGGTATGAAATTAGTTGGGAATTAAAGTTAGATATATGAATGGGTAAAATCATGTAATGACATCACTATTACCTTGAGATCTGTTCTATGGAACCTGCATCATGGGATATTTCACTGGATGCTGAGATGGGAGTTACAGAATGAACTTCAGGATCTTTCTTAAGCACCAAAGTACGAACTGTTGATGCATTATTTTGAGTTGCAACCCTAGACTTAGTCCGAGATCCAGAGCCACTTGCCATGCAATTTAAATTTCTCCATTTGTCCTGTCCAATGAAGGGGAATCAAATCAGTTCAACCTAGAGAACAATGAAGATGTCGAAGTAGCAATTATAATGTTATATCACACAAGAAAACATGAATATTAAACAAATTACAGATACTACCTTAAGGTCCACGTTAGAACGTGAACGCAAGACTGTGCTGAACTCTGGATCTTTAAGTATAGTACTCCATTTTCCTAACCCATATTTGTGAATCCCGGCTTTAAGAGCAGCCTCTTCTTCAGATGTCCATTTTTGTTTGGGAGCACCCATTACCAGGAATCAAATTCTTCCAAAATTAAAAGGACTTAATTGGGTATTACTCCCTATTGTTACACCTGAAAATGTACAGAGACCTTTTATATGCCACACCTGAAAATGTACAGAGACCTTTTATATGCCACATAAACTATGTAAAGAACAAAATTATATCTATTACAACCTTCAGGAGCTAAAATGACAAAGAATTGTGTTTTACAAACCAACAAACAAAAACTGCATCCTTTTCTGCTGCCTGAATAACTAGTCCGGTTAGTATGGTAATTTCTGAAAGACAAATCATATATCGATATGCCTAATCAATATTATCTCAATTTACACGTTAATCAATAATACCTGAACAATCACCTCAATGATTTCTCAAAGCATAAGTTAAAAACAATCCATAATCCAGCCCACAATCTAAAACCACCATTGAAAGGATTTCTTTCACCCAATCAATGCATTCATTACTTCTGAAGAATTAAAGCTCCACAGGATAACAACCAATAAAATTGTTCAGATTAAGCCATGAACACAAGTCATTTCGTACAGTTTCTATATTAATTTATAACAAAAAATAAGCAATAGCTAATTTATAGATTTAGAAACCAAAAATTTGAATTCGAACTAGAAATCTCTTTCGCAGTGCAGAAATGAAACCCAGAAAAAAAAATGAGAGCAACATGCACACAGGAGACAGCCCTAGAACAAAAAAGGGGCAGAATTCATAATTCATAGAAACAAAACGAACAGTTTTCTTGTTTTCTAACCCCCTTTTTCGTGTGTTTCTGTGTTTATTAAAGATTAAAGGCTGTAGAACTCACTTTTATTTCTTGTTCTTGAAGAATCGGCTGCAGTTTTCGTATTCTAGAGTCCGACATTTATCAGGGTTATATAATAATAAGATCTTTTACGCCTACGATTATTATTGTTACTATATGCATTTTTATACAATAACAAAGGGATTTTTTTTTTTATAGTATAAGATAGATTAAGGGTTTTTTGCACTCTGCACCCCCGAAACATGAGAAATAGGCACTTTGCACCCACAAAACATAGATTTAGCACTTTGCACCCTCGAAATATGAAAAATACAGCACTTTGCACCCTCATTTATTTTCAAGCAAAAATTCAACGACAAATAGGTAATTCTATTGTAAATTTTTGGCACTTTGCCCCCCCCAAAATAAAATTAGCACTTAACACTCCCTAATTAAGAACAAATTAACAACTTGCACCCCCAAAACACAATAAATGGACAATTTGCACCCTAAATTACAAAATTAACACTTAACACCGTCAAATTAAAAAAAAAAACTCAAACCTCTCATTTTTTCCGGCAAAGTTGACCATTGAGGTGAATTTTTTATAAGGCAAAATAGGTAATTATTTATGGGTCTTTGATATGTTGAAGTAGACAATGGGTCTTCCAGAAGTTTACTTCTACTTTATTTAGTTGATTATATTGTTGAAAATATAGATGGAGAGAGAAATGAGTCTTCAAGTATTTAAAATTGTATTTTGCAAAATTTAAGTAAAAAAATGAATTTTCCTATTTTGCCTTGGATTTTTTTCACTCCGATAGTCAACTTAGACAAAAAAACGAGGGGTTTGGGTCTTTTAAATTTGAGGGTGTTAAGTGTTAATTTTGTGTTTGGGGGTTGCAAAGTGCCCATTTATTGTGTTTCGAGGGTGGAAGTTGCTGATTTGTTCTTAAATAGCGGGTGTTAAATGCTAATTTTATTTTAGGGGTACAAAGTGCGAAATTCTCAAGTTTTGAGGGTGCAAAGTGCCAATACTATTGAAATACCTATTTTGCCCTTGAATTTTTGGTTGAAAATAATTGAGGGTGCAAAGTGCTATATTTTTCATATTTCGAGGGTGCGAGGTGCTAAATCTAAGTTTCGGGGGTGCAAAGTGCCTATTTCTCATATTTCGAGGGTGCAACGTGCAAAAAACCCATAGATTAACTTGCATTTTTTATACATTGATTAGGATGGATTTTCATTGCAATTTTGATATCAAATTCAATTTTCTATAATTTAATGACAATTTACATTCTATAAAAAGAATAATGTTCAATTTATCCCTTTATAATTTAAAAATTTATCCTTGTAAAAAATTTAATGAAGCAATTTACCTTTTTTAGTCGAAAAATATACCTCACTTGTCGAAATTGAAAGTAGATGCAAACTATTTTATAAAGTAGGGAGATAAATTGTCATATTTATCATAATATAGTAGATAAAATGCCACATTATCATAACAAAAGTAGACAAAGTGTGATATATAAAAATATCAGAAAAATGATATAAAATTTTAACAAAATGGTAAAAAACTCTTTTTTAAATCACGAGAGAGTAAATTGAACATTATGTATTTTATAAAAATTAAATTATCATTAACTTTGGAAAAATTTAAGTACAGTGCCAAAATTATAATAAAAATCTGTCATATGATACCAATTTTTCATTTTTATATCCAAAAATATTAAATTACAAGTTGTTCTATCATATGATAAAAAAAAACAATTTTCCACAATAATAAATATATAAAGAGTAGTACATTATTTATTATATTTAACTAAGAAGAAAAAGAACCAGGTATAATTTCCCTTAGACCCCCGAAACAATCGTTATTTCCATCTTTGCTCCTTTCTGAATTATAATTCCCAAATTATTTCAACTCAGCAACAAAACAGAGGAGAAACGAGTCAATTTTCTGCACTGAATCGAACAACCACGAAAGATGCAACGGGTATCAAGCATTTATGGGAGGACTTATCGATCAATCTCAAGAGCATTTTCCACGACTACGGGTGATTCTCTTGTGGAAATTAAAGCCGGAGAGATCGGTAGAGTTTCCGGCATCCCCGAAGAGCACCTCCGTCGAAGGGTATTCTCATAATATCTTTTACTAGTATTTTTGTTTGCATTTTATGAATTTTCAGCTGAATTTGTTCGCATTTCTTGTCACACTTTTTAGATTGGGACTAAGGGGGTATGTACTTTGTTTCTGAATTTGCTCGGGAATTGGTTAGATTTGAAATTTTAGGGTTCCGTTCAGATAAAGCTGCAACTTTTTGGAAAATTATTATTGAATTAATTGGTTTTGTTTTTCTACTTTTGGCCGGCTCCATGTATTTCTAAGAGGAGGATTTGTTTTAATAAAACCTTATTCTTTTATGTTACACTTTCTATGTATATTTTTACTGGAAAAGGCTAGTTCGGTTTAAAAGAAAAAGAATGAACTAGGATGCTGCAGTAGTTAGATTTATTTGATTTAGATATTTTTTGTTGTATCTGTTAGGTTCTGATAGTGTCACCTGCTCGAACTGCTTCCCAACAAGGATCAGGAAAGGTTGGGAATTGGAAAATTAATTTCATGTCCACACAGAAGTATGTCTTCCTTCTCATTCTTAATATTTACTTAGCAATGTATATTTGATCAACTGCTGTTTCTTTTGTTTTTGTTTTGATCAAATGTATAATTCAACCCACTAGTTATTTGTCGGGTTTATTCTTTCGCCAAAGACTTCAAAAGTTGATGTAAACCTGAAGGGGTACTATGTGCACTAGAGACCTCTAGTTATCTTTTCTCTCTGTTGAGTTTGTTTTCAGTTCAATTTTAGTATTCTGGGTTTCTTTTAGTATCCCTCGTTCCAGGGGAACAAAAGGCAGGAGGGAGAATTCCTGTTTTATGTTGTGCATCGCAAGATGACCCAATGGTTCAGTTTTATAAAAAATAATCATTTATCGTCCCTCATATGAAGGTGGGAAAATCCACTGATGGGTTGGACATCCACTGGAGACCCATATGCACATGTTGGTGATTCTGCATTAAGTTTCGACAGTCAAGAAGCTGCAATATCATTTTCTGAGAGGCATGGTTGGGAGTACACGGTATGGGTTATTCTATTTGTACTCCTGATTAATAATGCATTGTCCAAAATCTATTTATACTAGTTAGACTTTTAATCTAAGGGGAAGATATAAGTTCAATATATTGCTATTTTCAAAATGACTTCATGTATTTGTTAAAGCGTAATAAATTGGACGTAAATAAAGCTACTAATCATTTGACAATGCGGCAGACTCAAGAAGTTATATAATTGTTCTTCAAGTAAGGTGAAAGATGATGACTAGCATAGTTGACTTGGATCAATTGTCGTGACATGTATGATGTACAAATGTCATTTGATAAACTCCCTGCTTGATTGAAAATCATTAAAACAGAGAGATGAGCGGATATTTGTTCACTTCGATGATAATTCTGAGATTGTGCCACGTGTTTAAATTTTGGACTTATTCCAAGTGTAACATTGTGCTTTTTTTGAATAGTTTGGAAGGCAAAAGTGTAATAAGAAAACATTATGATTGTTCTAGCATTTCATTAAAAATTGTTTATTGCTTATGTGTTTATATTGCTCTACTTGCAGGTTAAGAAGCACCATACACCATTGTTGAAGGTTGGAATCTCTTGTATTACTTCTTATAATTTTATGGTCTCTTCAGTTAAATTTTTTGATGATAAAAAATTTAAGCATATGGCATTAGGAAATTGAAATTGGATCTTTTTCGTTTCCATGTATGATGAACTATAAATGGTGCAGTGCATTTTTATTGGAGAGTTCCAAAAATCATTCTACTCGATTTTCATGTTCCTCGTGATGATCTATTATTGTACATAATCATGTAAGGTCGACTATTTTCGAATACTAGGCAATGTTACTTATACAATTTCATTATTGAATACTTGGTGATGTTATATGATTTCATTCTCATAACCCCCACCCTTAACAACACCCTGTGGCCAAATATTCAAAATAATGATAAGTGAAGTTTGACCTCTTGCGATCTAAATTCGTGTTTACTCTAATTTCAGGTGAAGACATATGCTGACAACTTCAAATGGAAGGGCCCTCCTAAGCCTGAGGGGAACTAGTATAGCACAAGTTTCCATCAACATTTTTACTTTCCGGTGTTTTGGAGAGGTTGGGAAAACTCAAGATTCAGTCTCACCTGTTGCAAAATCTGTCATTGAGTTTCCTATATTGGACATGAAGATATTATCAAGATATTTGTATCAATAAATCAGATAAACATGCGTGTGCTTCATTGTTCTTTTTTTTATATGGTTTAATATTCCTGCGATTTTATTCTCTTTGTTATTTTACTCCAATTTGGCGTCATATATCATCGAGAAATGTGCAATAAAATTGTGGCAGTCATATTTAGATGGATTAAGTTCTCAAATGAGATAGCTTAGGGTTATTTTGGAAATGGTTGCCCCTGGTCCGGGCTTACCCAGTTTGGACCAAACGCCATTTGGGAATGGGTTTGGAAGGTTTATGCCCAATATCCAGGTTTCGAGTTGGGTCGAGAGCTATATAAACCTACATGAGACCTATAAAGTAATCAAATTGACATGTGTCATTTATCTTTTATATCTTTAGAATAATTAATTTGAAATCTATCATTTACTTTTGTTTCTTAAATGTCATTTCAAATTATATCTCAAACTTTTATATCTATTGATTATTATTTTAATATTTTATTTTAATGATATTTAATTGAAACCATTACTCGAATCATGTTTCAAAAATTTCACCGAGAACTTTAAAATCGAATTTTGAGACCACCTTGGATGGAGCACAGTCAAAACATTTCATAATTGCCTTGAGTTCTCACTAATGAAAATGTATTAAATTCAATATGGCCCAAAATGGTTGACTTAACCGCTAATTGAACTGTCAACAATTTCAGAGACAATGAAGATTAACAAATTGACGACTTGACTTGAATATGTACTTTTACTTGAGAAGTTTCTGAACCCATATTGGAACCTGTTTTTAACTTTGCAAATTGCTTTATAAACCATTAAATGCCTGTCTGAGTTTTAGCATATGTATTTCACCAAAGAAGATCTGAAAACAAACTGATCCAAGCACTAGTTTGAAGTATAACTATACATTACGAAAACATTAATGAAATGAAACTAAAAGGTAAAATATTAATCATAAATATCATAGTTCCTAATGCATTCTTTCTAAACTAAGCAGAAGAAGTCTCATAGTTCTTCCAAACCATCTCCATGCATATATGTAGAGCCAATTGTCCTAGAAATAGAGCACTTGTCCTCCGTAATTATGAGAACAAGGCAAATACATCATAGAATAAGTGATCTCGTGAACTCATTCGAGCTGTTCTTTCTTGCTAAAACACTCAAACGAGCACTAAAATTACAACAAACAAGAGCGGAGTAATGTTGTCGAGTTATGCAAAAGCACGGTCTAGAAGTATACCACTTCTGTCAGGTAAAAGCCTCTTCATGTAATACTTTGATCTACGAGATATATTGATCTTTTTTCTCCTCTCTTCTGGTATGTATTCAACCAAACATTCAGAGAACCCACGCCTCACAAACCTGTCAAACAAAAATCAAGTGGCAATAAGCTATAAACTAACTATCTCAATGTCATAAGATCAAAAATTAAAATGCATACCAATCTGCTGTGCGTGTTGTAAGTAGGAAAAGCATTTGCAGTCCAAGGGAAGATGCCTTCTTCTCAACGTAATCTGTACAATAATGTAATAATTATCTCTGCAACACAGACAAAAATATCTCCGAGAGACAAAATGTCAAGTAGGTACACCAAATAAAGAAAGGAGTTCTCTTATGAGTGAGATACCAAGTAATTTGTCTCCTTGTCCTTGTCCACGGCAATCAGGAGAAACAGCAATAGCAGCTACCTCTCCGCATTTGTCTTCGAAGAAAGGAAAAAGAGCCGCACAAGCTATGATATGACCTTCTCTTTCCGCAACTATGAATGAATCTAATGATTTAAGTAGCTACAAGGAATGGAAATGAACAATTAAAACAAATTAACTAGTAATTGATACATGACAGAATAAGATTTAGATCACAAGTACAGACCTCTTCGCGGGTCCTCTTTATCAAATTACCAGACTCCTCTAAAGGTAGCAAAAGTTGTTCGATTTCATCGAGATCTGTGAACCTAGCCATTCGCATTCCTTCATAAAGATCACTGACAAACAAATAAATTTTAAATGTCACTAGCAAAGTAGAAATCATCAACAATTTAAGAGACAATCTCCCAAATTTCCTTGCTACATTTCTGTAAACTTCACATTTTAGAAACTGAATACAATATTTCAAGACAGTATTAAACATATTATGGATAGAATGCAAGCGAAAAAGTATCAACTTGAAGGAGAATTGAGAAATATACCTAGTTATCTACCAAAGAAATAGATTTACCTAGCCACCATCGTACCTACTCCATCTCTTTGAAACAATTCCTTTAGTAAAACTCCACCAATGGTGCCATCCAACAAATGAACTCTTTGAACACCGCCCTGATAATGTGCAGAATAAATAATTTAACAATGTTGACATTTTCCTGCTAAAAATATCTAAGAATTAGAGAAGCACTGTTGAGAGTTGATCTCAAAACAGCCACTTTGAATCGTCATAAGAGTCTTAAACTATGACCAGAATAGTCAAAATTAAGAATAGCAATAATGATAGTGGCTTAAAATTCTCAATTTCAATGAGGATAAATAGTCGAAATTGATGCATTGTTTTTATTATACTCCTCCAAATTTTCTCTGCACAACGTAGTTTTGACTAATATAGCTAGAAATAATGGTTTAAAAATTGCCATCAACTTTACAAGTAAATAGAAAACAAACCAAATTCACAGGTCCAAAAATGATGAAACTTACTCTGCAAACAAAAGCTGCAGCAGCTAGCTCTGAAAGGTAACCAAATAACCGACTCAACCTTTCTTGACCTCCAATAGCAAAACCTTGTTCACCAGACCATAGTCCATTCCCATTATCAAAGCCAACACCATTCTGAAATTTAGGAGCCTGACTAAAAGCCTTCCCATTTGGAGAGAGGAACATATCATTTGAATCTCCATACATGGACGAAGAAGCAAGATTATCCTGTGCAACAGCTTTTACATAATTAGCAGCTGTCTCACTTTGTTTAGCTCTTTTACGAATTAACATGTCCGCATCTTGAAGAGTTAAAAAACGAATAAGCCTCCCACATTCATCTAAAATTGGTCCATCTATAATGCAAATGAGTTTCTCCGAACCAAGAGCCATGGCACACGCTGTAGCCACTTCATATGTGCTGCAGAGAAGATAAAGCAGACAATTTTAGTTCCTTGTTTCTGCAGTAGATAATCACATTGAACTTAAAACTATGTTTAAGAATTAGATACTCGTGAAAGAGTTTCACAAACACATTTATAACTCATTCAGGTTTTCAATTGACTGAAACAACAAAACCAATGAAGAGTTTTATTCATAGTTAAATTAAAGAATCAAATTCAAGCATAAATAGCTAACAAAAACATTTGGGATACTAATTCATGATGAATAATTAACCCACAACAAATCCTGCAAGTCACAACAAAGATACCTAGAAAAAGCCATATAGCATACTTGCAATTTAATACTTCTCCAGAGCTTGAATAACCGAGATTGCTTAAGAGCACTATGCAGTCTTGATCAAGCCTTTCACGAATACGAGAAACATCTACTTTCTTAACTTCACCGGTTGATGCATAATCAATTCCCCCAATTACTCCTCTTCTCTGAAAAAAGATTAACATAGCATCTTCTAATAACCAAAAAAAAAAAATCGAAGAGAAGAATCAGCATAACAAAAAATATCATGGTAGAACAGATTCCCACCTTGGCTGCAAGAAAATTACCACTTGCAACACTGACACCATTAGACCTACGTATGTTGTCTCCATGGCGACGTATACCACTTAAGGAAGGGCCAGGTGATAGCTTTGCCTCAATCATCATGCGAATCCTCCCGTCTGCGTCCATTGCAGCACCAAGAGAATTAGAATCTGAGATTCTGTAGCTACCAACATACTTGGGTTCACATCCTGAACATGAAACATGTTTATCGATTCACATAGTAACTAAACCAAAATATACAGAAAAAAAATCCACATATTACCATGAACCTGTTTGAACATTTTGAAATGATGGTCAAAAACCCAAAATTTTCTGATGGATAGAAGTAAATCAAGTCAATCATAAAGAATACATTGAATATGACTCTTATCTAGGGAACAACCAAATTGTCGTTCGTAAATACCTCTTTCAGCCAGAAGTCTGTCAATATGTACATGTGTCCCCGCAACAAGAACAAATTTGATCCCCAGCCCATGAAGTAGAGAGATATCCTACACAAAAGAGCTTCATCAATTAGATCAATCAATCTCACTTATTAGTAAGATTATGTTTGGTTCTTGGATTACAATGAGTAAACTGAGTAGGAAAATAAATGAACAGAAAAATGGTTCTTGGATTTTACTGAGTAAAACGCTAAAGAAATTATTTTTCCCGCATTGAGCTTCATTTTTGTTTTCATTTTATTCACAGAAATCCAAGAACCAAACATAGATCATTTGATGCAAGAAAGACATTGTCTTTAACATTTGATTCGCCATAATCTAACAACCAAACATAGCCTAAATTAATAAAATCTTAAAAAAGAGAAAACTTGCCATGAGAATATGGTCCAAATTAGGGCTATCAACAATCTCAGCTGAAATTAAGACAACAAAAGTGCTTCCCCTGTGAGCTAGAAAATACGGCCACGCTTCACGAAAGAAGCTCACAAAAAGCTCATCTTTAATAACACTACTCCCCTCAACGATTCCCGCACCACCTTCAATCTCCGCTAAAACATTGATTTTCTTTACGCAGACAATGTCGACCAATTTGATTCCACCAAACTTAAGTTTGGGGTTCAAAATTGAAATGGGGGATAAAAATGACTTACGTGGACGGTAATAGTTTTGGATTGGAGTGAAAGGAGCTGGATATGAAGCAGCCATTCGATGATCAAGAATGTGCTGGATCAATAAAACCCTAATTCATCAATGGATTGATGTTAAAAATGGTTTATAAAGGTGGAGAAATGGTTGTTGTTGAGTGGTTTTTGGCAACGGACATGGTCCAATTTTTTGGGGGTTTGAATTGACTGGGAGTGAGAGAAAGAGGATATCTCGGATTCGGACAATCCAATCCAATCCCAACCTAGTGGTATGACTTTTCTTGTGATTCACACCTAGCCTAAAGTAAAAGTATTCATGTAAAGGAATTGATGATGAAAGTTAAATTATAAAATAAAATCCAAAGAAAATTCAAAGTAATTTTATTATAGTCTTTTTGAATAATGTCAGTTGAGTTTTAAAAGTTTGAATGAATAACCCCTTCTTTATACTCAACCTCAACATGTTAGTTGGCTCTTGTCTAGGCCTCTACAAGGAACCCAATTTTTATAAAGTTTTCTTAGATTTGAAAAAGGAAATTGATTTTTCAATCCTAGTAAACAATTTCTATTTTTATACATAAGTATATATCTGTTTAATTTTATTTTTTCACTATAATTCTAGAATTACTAGAAATTTATTTATATACGAAATGAATTCAAAAGTTGCATGCTATTAACATGAATTAATTATAGAATAGTATTCAATAATATACACAATACATGTAACAATGCTTATGAAAAATAAGTTTTTTCAAAAATAAAATTGAAAATACATATCTTTATCAATGACTATGTCACTAAAAGATTAAATTATTTATTTATTTTATTTAATATGTCATAAAAATTAGAATGTTAAGACCTAATCAGTTTTTTTGTTCTACAAAAACAAAAGGATAGACTCGGTATAAAATTTAGTTTTCTAAAGGGTCTCAATTTTATTTTTTTTACACTAAGGCCCAAAATTGTAAAGCCGATATGAAGGCGGAGACTTTAGTTGTGTTTTTAACAAGATAAGATATTTTGAGGGAGGAAATCTTATTTCACTCAATTCAATCCTGTTAATTTTCTTAAAAAAAAAAAACCAAAACAAAACAAAATAAAAATAAAATCCTGTTAATTACATAATAAAACAAGTAAGTTTTAATTATTAAATGCCTTTTGACGTTATATTGAGTATTAATTTTTGAGGGGTAAATTGAAGGCAGGCAACGAAAGGCTTCTTCTATTCGTGTCATTTGGTTAGTAGAAAACAACAAAAATCATCAAGCATCTCCGCATCTATCTGAGGCATCTCTTAAACTCAATTTCCTCCATTTATACATCTTTGCAATTGACAATTTCCCCTTTTCTTCTTTTCTCTTTTCTATACAAGAAAAGCAACAAAAGGAAAAAAGATATCACATTGATCTGGTCATTTGTTGCATTAATTTCTGTCACATTTCTTGGCGGCCGGGTGCTTCTTGCATTTGAGGTATTTTTATCTATCACTACCTAATGCATGTCCAATTTTTTTTCTTTTTTCTTTTTTTTCTTTTTTTTTCTTTTTTTTTTTTATCTTTTTCAATAAATTTCATTTAATGGTTAAAATTAAGTTGTGGGTGTTATTCTTAATTATGTTTTTTGTTGTGATTGTTAGCTTGTTTAGTGTTTGATGGTTGATGAATAATTGGAAAAATACAGGGAAATGTGATGAGATGAATTCTTACAGTGGATTAAATGAGAATGATGAGATGATTAATTCTTCAATGAGGGAAAGAAAAGGAAAGAGATTGTGGAAGAAAGTGAAGCATGAGCTCGTTGATTATCACTCTTTGCCTCCATATTTGCAGGACAATGAGTATATTCATAGACATTACAGATGTGAATGGCCTTTGAGGCAGGTCTTGTTTAGTCTTTTTACCATTCACAATGAGACCCTTAATGTTTGGACGTAAGTATTTCATCTCTCCATCTGTTATTGCTTTCTTGAAAAAAAATTCCCTAATGAAGATTGCTCTGTTTCTTGATTGTTTTTATCTTTGGCTATGTGTTTGATTATAGCATATTTGTAGTTGTTAGCTTGTGATAGAGTATCTATGCTCTATTGTCATTGTGCCATTTTTCAATTAAAAATATTGGGGTTTGTGGGTGTGCTTTCTGGTGGACCTCGAATATAGACTTTCAAATATCATAACTAATTTATGCCTTTGTGCTATGTTTGGTTCTTGGATTTTAAGTTACTACAACGCCAAGGAAAATATTTTCAAATGATAGAAAATCAATCTTCATTTTTTTGCTCATTTCCAATTCCCATCTGAAATCCAAGAACCAAACATAGCATTGAGGTTAATCGTAGTAAGTACAGGGCAGTTAGTGAAAAATTTAACAATATATCGCATTGGATATGGTGCTAGAATTAGTTTTGGCCTCGTCTTCTATATATGTATTGCTGGTACTGTTATTGTTAATGCAATGGTGAGGGTGGCAATGACGATTCTACTTTTTTCTCTTCTTCCGAATTTTGGTCAAGAATTTTAATGAACTTTCTCCTCTGCAGCCATTTGATAGGTTTCTTTCTCTTCCTCTCTTTGACCATTTACACTGCTACGAAGGTTCCGAACATTGTGGATTTTCCTACTCTACAAAGTTTACCTGATGTGCTGAGAAAAGCCGATTTTCATAAATTGCACACGGAACTAATTACTTGTCTATCATCTTTGGCACACATGCCCGATTTACCATCCTTGTCAAACTGGCGTATTATGAAACTCCTCTCCAACTGTGTACCAGTGAGTCTTTCCAACAACAAAACTGATATTCATCTTCTGGTACGATTTACTTCTACTTTTATGATGTTTGTTTTTATCTATTATGAAGAACTATTTGGTATCTTAGCATATTTGAATCATTGAATTATTTGCAGCGTAATATGAAGGACGATATGGCAAACATAATAGCACCACTGATAGTAAGACCGATCACACGTTGGCCTTTCTTCGCCTTCTTAGGCGGGGCCATGTTTTGCTTACTAGCCAGCAGTGCATGCCACCTCCTCTCTTGTCACTCTCAGCGCTTATCCTACATCATGCTTAGGCTCGACTACGCAGGAATCGCAGCCCTGATCTCCACATCCTTCTACCCACCCGTGTACTACTCTTTCATGTGCTATCCTTTCTTCTGCAATCTCTACATGGGATTCATTACCTTACTCGGAATTGCCACAATCTTGGCATCCCTTCTCCCGGTATTTCAAAGCCCAGAATATCGTAAATTCCGAGCCTCGCTCTTCTTCGGGATGGGGTTCTCAGGAGCGGTGCCTATATTTCATAAGCTTATATTATTTTGGCACCAACCGGAGGCATTACACACGACATGTTACGAGGTTTTGATGGGTGTGTTGTACGGTGTTGGAGCATTGGTGTATGCTATGAGAGTTCCGGAGAGGTGGATGCCTGGGAAATTCGATATTGCTGGGCACAGTCACCAACTTTTTCATGTACTTGTGGTGGCTGGAGCTTATACTCATTATCAAGCAGGGCTTGTTTATCTTAGGTGGAGGGATCAGCAAGGATGTTAGGACTCCCGTCTTCCTAAATTGTGTATGTACTTGGAATACTTGAAGTTTGAATGTAATTTCCATCTGAATTTCTCCACATTAAAAAGGGTATATCGTTGGCAAATGGAACTGAATGAACGAGACAAATTTGCAGAGAACTATTGCATTATCCATGAACAGAATAGAACGGAAGATGGCATTTGTGCAAGTTTTATTCATAATTTTGGATAATTAATTGGTTGTGTGTTTTCATCTGTGATTGGATTTGCACAAAAGTTGGCTTTAGAATTAACCAACAACTTATGCGAATCAACTACTTCTATTATAATTTAAAATTCTACATTCACTTAAGTTTTTGATAAAATTATTTGATTTGTCTGGGGTGAAAGAAGAAGCTTAGGAATAAAAAAGAAACTAGTATACGACCCGTGCTATGCACGGGTTAAATTAAACTTATGTAATCTCGTGTCATGCACATAATCACACTAATTATTAAATAATATTTTATATTTAAAACCTTATATTTTATTATTGAAAAAGTTTTAAAAATATATTTATAAGAATTGGCAAAACTAAAATTTTGCACTTATTATATCGAGAAAAAATGCATTTACCAAAATTATATAGTGAGGATCCTTAATTCAGGACTTTAACATAGGCATGTTTTCAATTTTATTCTACTATGTTCCTTCCATTTGAATATGAAAAAAGTTGATAAAGAAAAAAGAGATAGATATACACTCATAAAAGGGAGAGATTATTTAGTACAACCGCTGCACCACGTCATCAAGTACACGTGGTGCAGCCCACCAATACACATGGGACATGTGGATTATTAATCCACATCACCCCATGTTCTGGCCATGTTCCAAAAAAATAGGGGTTTAGAAAGTTGTGTTCACACTGCCAGAATATGGGTGATGTGGATTTTTAATCCACATGCCCCAAGTGTATTGGTGGGCTGCACCACGTGTACTTGATGACGTGGTGCAGCGGTTGTACTACATAATTTATCCATAAGAGGACATAATTAAGGGCGGGATGTGTGCACCTTATAAAATAAATTTAGTTTATTATTGGAGATCAAACTTAAATCAAGCTAATTAGTATTCGTCTGGCAACATTTCATTTAAACGTGATGTTTGATAATTTTTAGACCTCAATCAAAGTTCGCGTTGATAAACACGTAACTGATAAATGCATATAAATATGAAACCGCTCGGGACCGCTTCGTGTTAGGTGCAATAAAAGCTCGTTTGAGCTCAACTCATTCAATAATCAAACCAAGATGAATGTAAACTTAAGCTAGATAGAAAAGATAGAACTAAGTGAAATAATATATTTGTTATAGAATAATCCAACAACATTATCTCTATGAAAGAATGATAAAAATAAAATCATTTTCACATAATAAACAATAAGATTATGTCAGTAGATTAAAATAGTATAAACATGTTCACAACCTTGGTGGCATAGGTTTAAAAGTATCTCGATGGTTAAACATGATCAACATAGCTTTTAATTTTTTGAACAACTTCAATACCATGGGCTCTTTCCTTCTTTTTTTAGTCCATTTTTTGGCATCTTTATCTTAGAAATCCTCTTCCACGATTATGTTTGCAGAAACATCAGTGATTCTTGAGAACTCGTCCATGTCATCCAAGCCTTTCTACAAATTCATCTTCACATATTCCACCGCCATTTGCAGTGAATAAATCCTTATTCATCACTTCATATTGTACAATCTCCTCATTCACCCTCAGTTGTTTATGTAGTTCCTATCCGCAATCTGTTTGGATTCTTGAATCCCCTCAACGTTGTCAGGAGCTTTTAAATCTGTAGCATGATAGTTCAAATTATATGTAGCAAGCAACCTAAGGCCTACACTACAACAAAAACCAATGTGCAGCCAAACATGACCAATATAATTTAACTGGCCAACAAATTTCATCTAACCTTCGAGACATAAAATTTTCCAGTCCATGCAATATTTAATCAACCTTTTTAATACAAAGTGACTTTATAGCCTTTGTCTCATTCATATTTAAGAGGTTGAAGTCTATTGCACTTGACAAAGTAATATGTTACAAAACAAATACACCTGCAAGAAACAAAACATTAAATAACACCAAACTTGACAAAATTCTCAAGGACGTGTTAAGGACTAAAACCAAGTACTCATTCTTATTTTAGGAAAAAAGGTAAATAATTTTTAAGCCATAACAATAGCTGCATTTAGCAATTTTTTTTTCATCTTAACAATATTTTGTGCATACCCGATCTGGTAGTTGTTGCAGATAATAATTGTGAGTGTTCGTCGAAAAGTTAAAAGTTGAAATTGAGAAAACTCTTTAGTTTAAACATTCCATTTTGCCAACATGCAACTTGAGTCGGTTCTGTTTTCTTGAAAATATAGTCGTATGTCTAGATAAAGAGTACAAAAATGATAATGAATGAGAATATATTGATGTCAACATAGTCATCATGAACTATAAAAATCGAAGGAAACAGAGAAAACAATGAAATAATTACTTAGGAAAGAAAGCTTTGAACATGGGGATTACCTTAAGCAACACTTATCCTTGCATGTGCTGTCTTTAGACAGATTAAGAACTATTGTAGATGTGAAGAGTGAACTGCATCAAGAGAATAAATACATTAATCACAATAAAATTTCGAAAATCAGTAAACTGATTTTCCAATCTAGAGAAACACACTTTTCCCTTAAAAATCATCTAAGCACGAAGATAAAAGTTGAATGGTTATTAGTAGTACTTAAGTCTGCAAAGATATACATAACTTATAAGATATTTGGCATTGCCAATTGAGTTACTCAAACTTTCGTAAGCAAATGAAAACCTTTAAATTCATTAGTTATGTTCTAAACGTGCAATCTAAAAATAAGATGTATACATTGTGTACCTCAGGCTAATAGTCTTAAAGTTACTTGAACAATTTGGACTACCTTAATGAAAAAATATAGACTCCAAACGCAGTTGTGTTGACCTAGAGGCCATTCAAAAAAAAAATATTAACTGAAAGTAGGAAGACATAAAAACATGGGATGTGAGAAGAACATCTCATTGCATTAAGACTTGAACTGGTAGAAGTCATAATTGAATTAACGAAAACCAAAATTAAAAAAAAATAGAAATCTATTGCTTGCCTAGCTAGGAACAAAATATAGATATTTTGCATATGTGATCTGTGAATAAACTATCTGCAATTTAATTTCATAAAACAACCTATTTTCCAAAAAATGGGTTGTTCACCCAGAGCAAAATCAATGTCAAAATGGAGTTTCACCAACACCAACTACATGCAATATGAATAACCTCTGTACAAAATCAAATTGCAAAAATTTAGAAGAAATCTTGAATAGTATATGCATCAACATCCATAAAATTAGATTAAAAGATTTGAGACATGGTATTAAATATAGAAACCTGCAATTAAGCACCATCACTTATTGGCTGCGTAAAAGTGACAGTTTGGGGGAAGTGGTGTAACGCCATTTTCACTTCAAATGAAACGAACCTGCGTAGTTATTGATAAGCAACAAAATAAATATATGGAGAAACTCATTGCATTAAAGATTTCTGAGGAAATATTGGGTAAAGAGAAAGAGGCAACGTACTGCAAACAAAGAATAAAATTAGAGAAAATGTGATCGGAAAAGGAGATAATGGAAGAGAGGATAACTGCTAGAAAGGTGGGAAGTTGGTTTTGAGTTAGTTATCAAAAAATTTAATGCATTAGCCGAATATTTGGTTTGATGATATAAAAATAATTCTAAATTCTCAGAAAATAGTATTGAGTCAAAATAAGGTAAGTTTGACCAATTCACCCCCTTGAAATAATAGTAAGTAAGATAAGATAGGTGATGGGAATTAATTTTTTGAAAAATTTATTTGATTTGTCTGAGGGTGGAAATTATAATTTAAATTCTACATCCAATATAGTTTTTGATAAATTTATTTTATTTGTCTTGGGCTGAAATTTGATTTGTCTGAGGGTGGAAGAAGAAGCTTTAAAAAAAAAAATGGCTGATGCTCTCGTTGAGAGTTGAACTCAAGACCTCCCGCTTACTAAACGGGTGCTCTAACCAACTGAGCTACGAGAGCTTGTCTGCTGAATGTTAGTTATACATATTTATAACAAATTATCAATAAATTTTATAATATGAGTTATATTTTGTAGATGCTCTAAAAGACCCCCTTTGACCCTTGTTAAATTCTCCACATCCTAAAAATCGATTCGAGAATTCCATAAAAATCTCACATCATCGTCCCAAACAAAAAATAACTTTCTTTTTCCTTTTATTTTCCCTCCAATTTCTTTCTTAACAACCAAATGTATTATCATCTTTCTTAATTCAACGGCTGTAAACCCTAGGTGGGACTAAATGAAACTTCTTTGTCTCTACCACAATATTTCTTTCTAGTTTCTTATATTTCTGTTATCGTTCATATTTAACACCATTTCTTGAAATTACCTTTTTGTTTGTTGATTTCGATTATGGTTGAGGAAATTATTGATAAGTTCTTGTCTAAAATTTGTATGATATATTCAAAGAGATGAAAATTTGGGCTTTTCTAAAAATTCGTCAGTATTTTCTGTGATAAAGTTAATCATCCAAGTATAGCACTAATCTGTGTATGTGAGCACTCACTTCTTCTACGGACTGCCCTAGAGCAAAACCCAAATCTTCTTCTTCTTCTTCAATTCTAAATCCCACCGCGCCGCCTCATCACCTACCCCCATCGCGCTCCACCATCTCTCTCTCGGCCCAGGTTTGTAATTTACAGAGGTACAGTCCAAATTCTAAATGCCGAATTTTATTCTTTTTCTGATTTTCTCTTAATAGATTGGGTTCTAATTGCATTTAAAACCCAAAACTTGAATGATGCTAAAGTAATTTTTGGAGAGGGGACTGAGGCTAGGGGGTCTCTGATGTATTCTTTATAATTTCTATTCAACTTCATTGGATGGTTAGCGGTTATAGTGGTAGGAAGCATATTATTATTTACATATGTATTCAAGACAAATTATTTTTGATTCAATAATTTTTCGGTTTTTTTGTACCGAATCAAATTGAACCGTACTGAATAGGTAATTTACTGAACCAAACCGAAATTTTCTGTTTGGCAAACGGTACGAGATTTCAAAATACCGAACCAGCCAATATGACGAAATTTGGTACGGTTCGGTTCTACCATTTGCACAGCCCTACCTAAGATAGTAGTGTGAGCAGAAATATTAAACTTTCATATTCAATCTATTTACCAAAAAGAAAAAAAGTTATAAGTATTTGAATTCAATAAATGTTATCTTTCTTTTATTTTAGCGAATACTAACTTCTTAACCATGTTCTATATATTGTAGCCATTTATTTAAAAATAAGCATATTGATAAACTTAAGTTGTCAAGAATGCTTGGATTTGAACTAAAGAAAACTATTCAATGATGAATGAATTTGCAAGCTCAGCCAAGTTATTTTGAAATTTTCAAGTGTACGGATTCAGACCTTGAGAAAAAAAAAAAGCTTGTGTTGTGTATATAATTATAAGATGTCTATGGAGTCTAATATAATTGGTTGAATTTTCTTATGCTGCATTAATTCATATAATACATAACAATTTATATGTGCGTGCATTTTTTATATAACTAAATTCTCGATACTTGAATTTTCAACATATATATATATATTTTGCTTTTGTTAAGAGAAAGTTTAAGAATGAAATGTCATAAAAATATATTATGATTGAATCTAAAAAGTATCAGCTAATTTGTAAAAGAGGGCCCCTATATTAAATATCGCCTAGGGCCCCGTAATATGTCAGGCCGGCCCTGTGAGCACTTCAACACTTGAGAGCAAGTTTCTTGTGGGCTAATGTTCTAGTGCAGACATAATTAATTAGTATGAATTCATATGGATCTGCACCAGTTTTTTTCCCCTATAAGTCCATTTGAATTTGGTTGTAACAATGCGAGCTAAATTTTCTCTAAGAACTAAATATAAGATCACTGTCTATGCTTGTGAGAAAAGATTATAATGCTCTGTTCATTTGTGTTTTGTTGAAATAAAGAAGACATTTGCTATGATTTTTTCCATGTAAAAACACACTATTTTTTATCTTTAGGAAACATACCAACATTGTAGGATATGGGCCAGCCGGCACACCTTCTCTGCTCCTCTATTTTTCCAGTCCACAACTGAACTATGCATCATCCTCGCCGTGCCCCTCTGTTTGTAGGTCTATTTCTCTGTCCAATAACCTGAGATATACTATAAGCTAAAATTGTAAATTTTTTCCATGCTGATTTACACAATCAGGCCAGTTTCTTCCGTTAGTAACCTCTTCCCCAAAAGCCTCCAATTGATTCGATTTCAGTCACTTCCATCTCTTGCCCATTTCAGTCCTTATGAGGTGTCAGACTCAGCAGGTTCTGAGGACTTTAAAAATTCAAGACTCATCAGCGATAATGATAACAAATATGTTGATGATTGGAATTCATCTTCATCTGGGGTTGTAGCACAGATTTTAAAAGATATGCAGAGGGAACCCATTTCCGCTTTATCTTTTTTTAACCAACTCAGGGAGAAAGGGTTTCAACATGATATTGTAACTTACATGGCTATTATTAAGATACTCTGCTACTGGGGCTTGGATAAGAAATTAGTTTCTCTGTTTGTCGAAATTATAAAATTAGAAAAGGAGGAGAAGGAGCACCTTCCTTTGTCATCTGAGTTGTTTGAGGCAGTGGCAGAGGGGCTTAAGGATGCTGATGGTGGTCAAACTTCTTTGCTTCGGGCTTTTGATGCTCTCGTTAAGGGTTATGTTACTTTAGGCATGTTTGATGAGGCCATTGACACACTTTTTGGAACAAAAAGGCATGGCCTTGGACCCTGTTTGTTGTCGTGTAACTTTTTGATGAATAGGTTGGTTGAGCATGGGAAATTGGATACGACCATTGCTATCTATAAGCAGCTGAAAAGGCTGGATCTGACCCCAAACGTATATACTTATGGCATTGTGATTAAGGCATATTGTCGAAATGGTTGTTTGGAGGAAGCCCTAGATGTGTTCGAGAAGATGGAGGAATCTGGTGTGGCGCCCAATGCTTTTACCTGTTCGGCTTATCTTGAAGGGCTTTGCATGCATGGCAGGTCGGATTTAGGCTATGAGTTTTTACAGTATTGGAAGTCAAAAAATGCCCCAGTCGATGCATATGCTTATACTGTTGTGATCCGAGGCTTCGTCGACGAAAGGAAGTTGAAAGAGGCGGAGGTGGTTCTACTTGACATGGAAGAGCATGGACTAGTTCCCGAACAAGTTACCTATCATGCCTTAATTCAGGGGTATTGTGAGTCTGGATACTTGAGTAAAGCTTTGGATTTCCATAATGAGATGGAAGCAAAGGGTATCAAAACTAATTGTTCTATTGTCACTTCAATTCTTCAGTGCTTCTGTGTAAAAGGCATGCTGGATGAAGCAGTAACCCATTTCGAGAACTTTCAAAAGTTGGGGATTTTTCTTGATAAAGTTGCATATAATGTTGCTATTGATGCCCTGTGCAAAATGGGTAAATTAGATGAGGCACTGGGATTGTTTGATGAGATGAAGACTAAGAAGCTGATACCCGATGTTGTGCACTACACCACTTTGATAAATGGTCACTGCATCCACGGAGAGATTTTTGATGCTGTAAGCTTATTTGAGGAAATGAATGAAGAAGGTTTAAATGCTGATGTTGTTACTTATAATGTGCTTGTTCGAGGATTGTCACAGAGTGGCCTTCCAAAAGATGTACTGTTGCTTCTGGATGCTATGAAAGAGCAGGGCTTGACTCCCAATTCAGTGACACACAACATGATCATTGAAGGCCTATTCTTAGCAGGCAAAGTGAAGGAAGCTGAAATGTATTTCAGTAATCTGGAAAACAAAAGTCTAGAGAATTATGCCGCTATGGTTAATGGATATTGTGAATCGGGAAATGCAACTAAAGGCTATAAACTTTTCCTCAGATTGTTCAATCAAGGACTTTTAATAAATAGGAGTTCTTGTTTCAAACTTCTCTGCAGGCTCTGTTTGGAAGGTGAAAATGACAGAGCTATTAAGCTATTTAAGTTTATGTTATCTTCAGGTGATGCCCCTAGTAAAACAATGTACGGGAAGCTCATTGCTTCTCTTTGTAATGCTGGAGATATGAAAAGGGCTCGATGGGCATTTGACCATATGATTGGAAGAGGATTATCTCCAAACGTAATTACATACACCATAATGTTGAATGGTTACTGTCTGGTGCATTGCCTACAGGAAGCACTTGATCTTTTCAGTGATATGAAGGAAAGGGGCATTAGTCCTGATGTCATTACTTATACCATCTTGCTTGATGGATATTGTAAAATAAGTTTGAAAAGGGTTCGAAACACTGAAGGAAGCAAGAAAGTAAAAGTGGTGGCTTCAACTTTTTGTGGTGAAATGAAGGAGATGGGATTAAAGCCTGATGTCATTTGCTACACAGCTTTAATTGACAGTCAGTGCAAATCAGACAACCTTCAGGATGCTATTTCCCTTTTCAATGAAATGATTGAACAAGGTTTACAACCTGATACTAAAACATACACAGCCCTCCTATCTGGCTATTGCAGGCAGGGAAAAATGGAGAAGGCGTCGATTCTTATGAATGTGATGCAATCTAATGGAGTAGAGCCAGATAGCCATACAGTAGCTACATTGCATCATGGTATTGTGAGGGCAAAGAAAGTGCAGTTTCGGCGTTGAACTCTTTGCTAGTCTTAAGGGGCAAGGTGAATTCATAATTTCCTTTTTTTTCTTTTTCAAACCCTGTATATTTTAAATGCTAAATCGATTTTTTGGTTGCAGAAGTTTGACATCATCAAATGATTCTCTAGGACGAATGCTATTGCTTGATGCACCCTTTGACAATCCATTTTTTGTAGACACGTAATACTGCTTTTGGTTCAGGTAAGAAACTAAACTTCGTCTCTCTAAGTCAGTTGTCGTCATGCTCTTTCTTGAAAATTATCAAATCATGGTTTTCCAGTGAAATATGATTTAGCTGTAGTGCATATTGTATTATTGTATGTTACATTGGATGAGAAAGTAAAGTCTGTACATACAAGTCTATAAGAATTCACCGAGTTAAACTCTCTGTGAGTAATGATGTGGTTCTTTAATATAATGAAAACTTAGCTGGGGATGGTTTAACGTGAACATGAACAAGATTAAAGTTGATTGATTTTCTCTGCTATTTGGTCTATAAATTAAGAATGCAAAATAGTTAAACCCTTCAGATTTACAGTCTGACGATGTCCCCAACTGAACTATCCCCGCGCTTGTTTATTTTCTATACAATACATTTTTATTTAACAAATACCATGTGGCCTTATCTTGTCAGTTGTTTTTTCTTTCTTCTAGATTGGTCATAGAATTGCGAGAAATCATCAATTCGGGGTATTCTTGAAATCTGGAGTGGATCAAGCAAACTAAGATGGGCAAGGCCAAGACGCAACCTTTCAAGCAACAATTCTCATTTGGTTCGGACATTCTCTCTTTTGTTTTTTTCTTTAAAAATCATAAATGAATTTACTAATTATTTTGTTTGATCGAATCAGAGGAAAGACAGCAAGAATCACAAGATATCATTGCCAAGTATCCTGACCGATTGCCTGTATGTCTCCTTCCTTCCTATTTTTGAATTTACTAATTATTTTGTTGATTTTATTTTCTTGTCCTGCTTTTGGCTTTTAGCCTAATATGTATTGAGAAAATTGATGACACTTTCATATAGATGCCCAAATATGTTTCAACATGTATTGCAAATTTTCTGGTTTTAAGCTCTAGATAAATTAAAAGAAGGTTGTTTTTTGGAGGTTCTAATGTTGATAACATTGTCAACATGTTTGTGTTCTTGTGAGTTGTTATTGAATAGCTCAATCTTTTCCTCTCAGTTTGGATCGTATTATGGTAATTGTTGAGTATGTTGTTGCAGATTGTTGTTGGAAGGTACACAAAAACCGACCTCCCCGAGATGGAGAAGAACAAGTAAGTTATTTTTTATTTCTCGTTTGTTGAGTCTTGAAATGTAGTTTTACTTGCCCTGGAGTCTAACTTGCAGATTTTCTTTTTCATGAAATATCACTTTGACTTCAAAGGCTTAGTTTCTTTTCTATTTAGTTTTTGTGTTCTACCTATTACACTTCTTTCAGGGATATAATTCATGTTTATTGCTTCTGACTGAAGTGTGTTCATTCATTACCTTCCCAGAAGGACAGTATAGATAACGGATAATAGTAGTCTTGGTTTATGAGAAACAACAATCTTCTTTTTTGTATTGACATTCGTGGCTCAAACAGTTAATGAAGTGCTCTATGTTTTTTATCATGTGGTTTTGCTTACATGCTAGTTTTTTTGTTTTTGTTTTTGCAGCAGGCTTGGTCGCAGAGTCTAGTCTGTGTATGATTTATGTAAAGATGAAGATGGGTGGGTTCCTTTACATTACATTACAAGTATAATAGTAGCAAGAAAAGCTTTTGGATGAGATCAAGAGACTCCTCCTATCCGCATTGAATTTCTCGTCTTCTCGACTCTTATATACTGCTGTGGCTCACAAGTCATCCATGTACTTATTCAACCCTATGCTTCTTATACGACGCATTACAGGGATCTTATTTTTAGGGATGATGTAGTACTTCACTGAAATATTAAAGTTCAAAGAGTAGTTCAATTGAAAGTCTCTTTTTCTCACTTCTCCAATTTAAAAGGGTACTTTTTGTTGACAAATAAAAACTGAATAGCAGAAAACAAATTTGCAGAGAATGACTCATTTGGGGAAGTTTGATTCGGACTTTGGACATTTTTTCATTGGATTGGACCGAAATTTGGTGTTACAATAACAAAAAAGGGATGCGATTCAACTACAGCTTAACATCCTTATCGAATTAATTTTTTCATAAATTTATGTCGGATCAATTTATTTAATTTCCTTCAGTGTGGAACAAGGATGGGTACCCACAACAGAAGTTTAACCTTATTCTCGGTACCAGAGATGGTAAAGAAAAAATCGAAAAAGGAAACAGCTGAATGTGTAATTGACATTTCAATGGAAAATGGAAAAAAAAAAGACAATATGTGAATGAGTTGCTCTCGTTGAGAGTTGAACTCAAGACCTCCCGCTTACTAAACGGGTGCTCTAACCAACTGAGCTACGAGAGCTTTGATGTTTATCTTCTGTTATCCTTTTTATTGATTCCCAATATTTTGAATTATTATTATTTGTGATATAACGATTTGGTGTCAACTTTCAATGCACAATTTTCACTTCATATTGTCGAAATTTAAATTTAAGACCACCCTTTTTTCATTTACTTCGACAGCCATATATAGAAAAATATATAATTTTGCCAGTTCTTCTAATTCTACTTAAAATACATCCTGGAGTAGTTCACCTCATATTCAAATTTGAGTTATTTGATAATTAAGTTTAGTTTCTCGTGGAGTTTACGCCTAGTCGTCAATGGTGCATATTTTAATTTGAATCTGACCAAATTCATTAAAAAATATTATCCATTAGGAAGCTCGATCCATAATCCAAATACATGAAGCAAATACATAAGTCAATATGATTTATTATATATAAAATATTTTTCTATAAGTAACTTGATCATTGATATTAATACCATTGTTTTCGAATTGAATTTGTTATAATTTTTTAGACAAGCAGTAAAATATGTTGAAAGTTGATATTTTTAATGGTGAAAATAAATTGTGATGAAATTGATATGAAAGATAAAACACATGAGTCCAGTTGAATGAACGAATCCAACCCAAATCCAATCTATTGACAACCCTAAGCTCTTTTACTTCCCCAAACATATCAAAAAGATCATTGAAATCAAATTGATTTCGTAAATAAAACATCACATAATCTATCATGTTATTGTATTTACGAAGTCTAGGAAAAAAATGAATGGTGGATTTGTAAAGGGAAGAAAAGATAATTGGAGGCTATACTAAATCATGACCAGTAATATTGATTAATCCATCCAAACCTCAACACATTTGCAAAATACTAAATACATACTTAAAGTTGAATAAGTTGTGATTGGCATAAACCATACATAAAGACAGATAACAGAGAGAACATCGCATTTCAGAAAACCTACGGCTAGTAACTCACGACAAAAATTACTACCGGAACAAGATCATTTCTTTTGGGTGGTACAGAGCATTCAATTGGACAAACTTCTTCCCACATCTTCTTCCATTAATTCAAAATATGAACCAATTAAGCAAGATGAGTGCACCATAAAACATTCTCGCGGGACTGCAAATGTCAAGTTCAGTTCTGAACAGTCCTTATGGAACCATGGCATTAGCTTCGTCTTCATCTCCCTCCCCTGCTGGCACCTCACTGAACATATATTGACTTTGATATTCCATCAAGTATTGTGTTGACCTTTTCACATCATAAAACAGCTCATAAACTCGGCTAATATCTTCCATTTCCACAACCTTTCCTTTTCGTTTTTGGCAGGCCAATGCAGCAGAAGTTATAAGGTTTATAGCATATCTCAACGAGGTATCTTCTCCAATTTTTGTCAGCAAAACCTTTGCATCTTCAGACATTTCTATGTCTTCCTCTTGGGATCTAATGTCCAAGATTTTACGAATATCTTCTGGTGTATACGGTTGTGTAGAAATGATGAGCAGACGATCAAGAAAATCAATTGGAATTCCATGTGGGGATCTGTAGTTTGTGCCCCTAATAGAAGTAATTCCTCTGTTGGTGGCAACTACCAATATGGGTGCCATATCGTTTTCTAATGCACGATTCAAGAAAGAAAAGCATTCTATATCAAGCATGTGAACTTCATCAATGAAAAGAACCCCAGGAATAATTTCTGCTTTTCCTTCTTCACCCCATTCTGCAACCTTTGTGTCGATTTGTTCCCTAACTTCTGCACGAATTTCCCCTGTATCGCCAGTGAAGAGTGCCAGAAATCCCTGCGTTCTGAAATTCACAGAGAAGACTGATTAAATAAGCCACAATCTCCAACTAAATCCGAAACAATACTTTACAGAATATATTATGGAGAGCATAGCATGTTTCACGTAACAGAAACAATATATTTGCCAAAAATAGATGATCCATAGAGCAACTTTAAGATTCATGATTTTTGGCTCTAGGTATAGCTTAGCAACAACAAAAAATGAGAAGATGTAAGACAAAGTGATGGAAGAGCGAAAGATTACGATAAAAAAAGCAAATGCATTGAGCATGTTATAATACCTACTAGTTAAAGCAAGCAATTTTTACAGTTGAAAATAATAGATTCAGCAAGCGCCATTAGTCCTCAAACCAAGTAAACACATCAACCTATATCTAACCATTTAAAGGAACATTTACATCTCAAAAGTTAAGAATGTGTTAGTAGTCTTCTCCTTTTCACACAATTGAAAAATACACTTCCTCAGTTTTCTTAATAGCTAATTTACCTCAGATTTATACATATGTAAGAGCTGGGGAGTTTTAGAGGAAAATGTTTTTCCTTGCATCTAGGAAATTCTTATTTCTTTCTTTTATGGCATCCACCACGATATAAGTAAAAGCACAATTTAGGCCAAAAAACCGGACTGCCACAAAATTTTGTCAAGGATTGTTGTACATTAGTAAGCCATCAATGGTTCATATCATAAGAAGGACATGTTATTTCATGTATCAGTTCTGATTAAAGGCAGAACAAGATTGCATTAGAAGATTCTCAAATAAGCAGATATTTGTTCTAGTCAATTACGTTACTGATATTCAAATGTGGACGAAGCAGATAACACAGGTCGCAGCACAATGTGAAAGATGATTCACTAAGTGATAAATGAGTATTGAGGAAGCACAACCTAAAAAGGGAAGAATACACATTGCAAACATAATTTTTGCAACACGCTTACAAACCAATTTCAATTTCAGACCGTAGTTCATATTGTATACAATAGAAATCCTACCCTTTTTATTGTTATACCATATCCTACCTTGATTGTCCAAATTTTTTCATAAATATGGATCACCTCAAATCCAACTATGTTGCATCTTCAAAAACCCAAAGTTCAGCAATTATCACTGGATCTTTTTTACCTACAACTTACCAACCAATTGCAAACTACATTTTATTATATGAGATGATATGGTAACTTTATTATATGAGAGCACTCGAGCCATCCCCAACTAATATTTTTCCTCTTCTTCTTCTTCTTCTTTTTAGTACTTTATGTTCATTAGATTTCATACATTACATGGAAAAGTAGGCTAGTTCGTTTCTTCTTGTTAGAAATTTTGGAATCTATATCCGTTCAAAGAAAATGTTAATGTTTGACATGAAATGTAGCCTCTTTTTTTCTTTTCTTTTTTCCCGTTAGCTCACACACCAGGGACATCAATACATGACACAAAATGCGAATCTAAGTTAGCGAAGCCTTTAAGGCACATTTAAAATCCTATATAAGTTTAAATAAATCTACCTGCTGTTGATAACATCTATCTCGTGAAGAGTAACGCAATGCACGACCTCCTTCCTCTTCTGCAGCTCCCCATCCGGACACTGCACAAACTTCGTCTGAGGTCCCATTGCATCGTAATCCCTAGACCTCGAAAAAGACCTCCCGAGCTTAGTAATCTTTCCAGACGCCTTATCAATAGCAATCACATCTCCACTCTGCACTTTCTCCTTCCCCAAAGCCTCAATCATCTTTCCTCCTAAATCGTAAACCGTCTCCATCTCGGTAGTTTTCAGAGTCATTTTCCCCGTCTTCGAAGCCGCTCCAGCCACAGCAGGCCTGTCGATTTGAACCTCCACAACCTCACCTTCAATCACTTCCGTTTCCTCTTTAATCCTAACCCCAATCGCTTTTCTAAAGGCCTGCATAAGGGCTTCGGTTTTCGACATCTCGAGGGAGAACAGTTCACTGCCCGCGAGCATCGCGAAGGGGGTTTCCTGGCCGAGGGATTTTGCCATGCCCATGGCGATTGCGGTTTTTCCGGTCCCGGGCTGACCCGCGAGGAGGACGGCCCGTCCGGCGATTTTACCTTCCTGGACCATTTTGACGATGACGCCGGCGGCTTTTCGGGCGGATGTCTGGCCCACCATGCCCTCGGAGGAGGAGCGGGGTTCGAGGGCGGAGTCGAGTCCGAGGCCGCGGATGTGGGAGTGGGCCCCGATTCTTTCTATTCGGGTCAGGTCACGCATTTCTGAGAGTTTTATTTCCGCCATGGATAGTGAGGAGAAGTGTTCGTTGGTGTGTTTGTGGTGCTCCAAAGAAGGGTTTTAGGGTTTTGTTATTTCTACCACTTTAGAAATATTTTGTTTATAATAAGTAAAGGAAATCAGACGATGATTGACACTTTGCGTCTTCAAAACAAGGGAAATAGAAATATTGCAACATAAATATCAAAAATATTACTTTATACCCCTAAAATATGATATACCTGACACTTTGCACCTTCACTATTTCCTCAAGACAATCACCCTCCCATAAAAAAACCTTACTACAGATTACATATGATTCTAAAATTAATTTTATTTCTCCATCTCCAACATCGAGGTCTAAAAAGATATACCACCAATTGTTGTCATGACAATCAATAATTAATGATATTAGATGTAACTGCTATTAAAGATCTCCTTCTAACATTTTAACGGAAAATTAGTACCTACATCGGTGGATTTAATCCACCCGAGTGTTGGATGAGTGACACATAGGCATAAAATGACAATATTTTGTCATTTTATGCTTATGTGTCATTCATCCAACCTCCATGTATTAAATCCACTAGTGTAGTATCTAAGTAACCCATTTTAGCTTATCAAATAAGCTATAAGCACACCATGGACATTAGATTCATAAGTTGACTAGGTTAATTAAATTGCATGCAAAAAGTGAGCTAAACAAGAAATTAAGAAATGTGGAGAATGGCTGAAAATTAGGATATTATCTTCAGTTTTATACATTGTATGCCATAAAAATTAAATGGAGGAGGAGAAACATGAGCTCTTTACGGTTCTTCATCCTGATTACTTTAAAGTGTATTCTCGTGTCATTCGGTAGTTTGGTTGAGGAAAGAGTCTTGAATTGGCTATTCTGACCATGAGAGGACTAAAATTCGTGTTTCTATTGGATGAAGAGAGAGTGAGATGTCAGGTTTCCTATATTTTCGTAAGTGCAAAGGGTGCATACTTCAAAAAAATGTAAGTACAAAGTGCATGCCAATTCTTTGCAGGGAAAAATATATCATTGTTTTATTTTAATGTGTTAGAAAAGTATAATCGAATTAATTTTTATTTAAATATGTCATATAGTCAAAGGAATTTAATGTAGAAACATAGTCTTGTACATTCCTTTTTGTTAGACAGTTTCCATTTTTCTGTACATAGCTACTTTGTCATTTTATCTTTTAAACTATGTATATATGACTGGTAGAGCCGCCATGCGACAATTTTCCTTCAACTCTTCTATGTTTTTCTCGTGTTCTGAAATGATATCACAGTAGGTTAAAACATTCACAATGCTTTCTCAATATTTTTTAGCAACGAATCTGAAAACAATTCAATTGTTTTGAATTGTGAGTTTTTTTCCCCTTTTTTCTCCATCTCCTATTTGAATCAATCTTGTCTGCAAAATACATCCAATGTATTGTGTGTTTTGAGATTTGATGGCCATAATATGACATTCGCAATCGGCAATTCTGATGCAATTTAATTTTAGCTATTATTGTTTTGAGATAACCGTACTCAAAAGTTAGTTATTGATGCGAAGAGTCTAGTGTCGTGTAAACCTCACATTTATTACAGGTTTTTTGAATTTAAATCTTATTATGACAAACCATTTTCAATTCGTTTTTCAAATATATTCTCGCAGAACAATTCTGTTGAGCTGAGGTTATGGTGTCCAATTCTATACATTATGCTTAATTTTGTTAACAAAAAATAGTTCAAAGTTTAAACAAAAAAAATGAAGAGGAACTCACAAATGATTGAATTTATCATGGTGAATGAAAACATTTCTTAATCTTGAATAAAATCGTGGAAGCATGTCATATCTAAAGACTCCCAAATACAATCACGTACTGTCTAATTTAGAAATTCTTCGAGTGATGATTCTTTCAACTGTAAACTTGAAAACTTAAATATTAATCTACTCGGGCCATCTCAAATTCAATAGAATACTACAGTACTGCATATTGAAAATTCAAATACATTGTCTTCTTCAATGCCCTCGTGCTGTGCATCCATCATCTTTTTTCCTAAACAATGGATCACTCCATATCCATAACATTCGCCATACTCAAGAAACTCATTCGTTTTCCATAGATAATACATCTAAAACACAAGTTCGTAAATTCTATGTTATACCTTAAATTGCTACTCAGATGGCATCAACAACATCGAATTAATACTCGCTCATTTTACAGAAACCGCAGATTTTTGTTAGAACTCCCAAGTGAGCATAACGAATCAGTTCTCCTATCAGTTTATCCCATTGGATGTGCCTTGGATCCAATTTCTGGTTCTAGTTTCAGTCTATGTTTGAGGAGTTCAATTTCTTGGACTTTCTTCTCTGTTTTAGCTTGTTCGATTTCGAACAAGAAGCTGGCTCTCCTAAATAATTAGCATTCACTCAATGAATACAATGGATTGCCAAGTAACATTTAAAACTTAAAACTGGAAAACTGAAAGAAATCTAACCTGACGAGTCAGTTGTGGTATTAGGTTCCACTGCGGCATTTTGTCGAACACTTTCTTCCGGTACATTTTCTGAGTCACCTATTGAACTTGGTAAAAGAGGCCCAATGATTTTTCTGCGTTGAAAAGCTGCTTCTTTGAGCTTCTTCTTTCGAAGCCTCTTCCTCTGCGCTCTCGTCGGTTTCTCAGAGCCCAGATCTCCATCTTCATTGTCTTTGCTGCATGACGACGATTCATTATTTTCTTCAATCTCCAGATCCTCTACAATTAATTGCAAAATAAAGGTGTAAAAAAACAAGCCCACCAATCGTATTTTTGGCATAGATTCCAAAAATGATTTTTGACAAATACCTGGAAGATGATACAATGGCTCAATTAATTTATTAGTACGTTCTTCTTCTTCCTCCTTTTCTTCCTGTATTCCGATAATACATTAAAACAAGATAAGTATAGATGTTCCAAATTGAAAAGGAAAGAATGGACAAATAGTGAAAGATTTGAGGAAGTACTCGAGGAGGATACAGCATTTTGAGAAGGGCATCATGAAACTTTTTCTGCTTTTTTGCTTCCTTCATTTTCTCAAACGCGCTCAAATCCAGTATTTTTTATAATCCATGCGGATAAATGCTTTTCCTTGACATGTTTTCTTTTTCTTTTTTGCTTTTGAGGAATACGATGCTTCGTATCTAATTGATTAATTCTAAATTAGGTTTTTTTTTTAATAATTTATATCTAATGAATTCAACAACAGTAATCCTGAACATCTTTACTTAATAATGAAAATATTGAAAGATTAGAGCTTCATAGATCTATTTTTGCACATTTGTCCCTAAAACTAATTGTAGCAGTTGACTTCCTATCAATATAGTATTTCACCGATGATTTTGCGGCTATTACACGGCGGAGACAGACTCAAGTGCAAAGCACCTTATCGAAACATAATTTATAAACAAAATTTGATCCATGAAATAAACCAAACCAGAATAACTTAGGGTCTATTTATCTAAATTAACCAAAACCATTCCAAATGAGTGTGAGTACAACAAATCCCATGTTTCAACTTATATTCTCGTGCGTAATAAATCTCAAACATATAGAATATAATGATTTGACATATATCACTTAGTTATCTCTATGAAAGACATCGATTATTTGACACCTTTCACCTATTTTCTTCAAATAAGGTCTTGTGTGTGGTGCGTGCAGTACCATTTTTCTTATAATAAAAACAAGGCTTAATCCCACTTTGCACCCTACAAATAGGAGCATTTCTCACTTTGCACCCTATAAACAAATTTATCCCACTTTGCACTCTTCAAACCACTATTTCATTTCAGATTGCACCCTCAACCATTTTCAACCCATTTTAGTTGCCGGAGTAAGGGTAAAATGGTCCATTCACATTATCAACCACCCCAATTTTCCCCAAAAATAATATATGGGCAAAATCGACATATCTTCATAATAACTTAAAAAAATGAAAAATAGAAAACAAGTCTTACCAGGGTTTACTCAATTTCTCATCTTTTTTCTTCAAGTCGAGTCCAGTGCCGCCTTCTTCTTTTTCACTTTACATATAATTATTGAAACTAATCTAGAGTAATTCTGAGAATGTACATGTAGTTATCCCTAATTACTAATTCTACAAACAATTATAATAGAGTTGTTAACGAAATGAAAATCAAAACGTAAATAAGATGAGAAATTGAGAATATGGTAAACACAATTCATTCTCTTTTCTTAGCACCCAACTCATTTTTCTTCAAACATAAAAAAAAAAAAAAAGGCACTGGACTGAATTTGAAGAAGAAAGAGGAGAAATTGAGAATATGGTACTCGTAAAACTTGTTTTCTATTTTTTATCCTTTTTTTTAAGTTATTATATTGATATGTCAATTTTGCTCATATATAATTTTTGGAGGGAAATTGAGTTGATTAATAATGTGAATGGACGAATTTACCCTTACTCAGACGACTTAAATGGGCTGAAAATGGTTGAGGGTGCAATCTGAAATGAAATAGTGGTTTGTAGGGTGCAAATTGGGATAAATTTTTTTGTAGGGTGCAAAGTGGAAAATGCTCCTATTTGTAGGGTGCAAAGTGGGATTATGCCTAAAAACAGCGAGTTGATATTTTTAGGTTTGTAGTTAGATTTGCTGCTTCCAAATTCTTCATTAAATTGGTCATCTGTCTCAATCAACGGAGCATATATAATTAACTTGCTGCAATCAAGCAGTGTAAAGTGGGGGTAATTAATCCATTTATTTAAAGATTAAGTTGCTATTATAGCTGCAAGGACAAACTAGTTAGGCATGTATCAAAGAACAATATTATCAAGTATTGAATAAACATAATGTGCCACGATATGTCTATAATCAGTCTCCAGCATGTTACGAAAAATAAAAGCCATCACCTCTTTTAGTGATAAGTATTGTTATAACTAAATTCCAAAGATAGTAGTTAATAATAATTGTTCTAGATATGTAGTGATAGATATCAATATATTCTTTCAAATTATATGAGACGAGATGGTAAATCGGTGATTAACTCCTGAAGTAAGGGTTTTATTAATTTTGACATATTTGAAGTATTTAGGAATCAATGTGAACAAATCAACAACAAAAATGCAATCATCAATCAATATGAATCAATCAAAGTAAAAATCCCCTGATTTTGTTGTTAAATTACATTTGAAGTAGTGTTTTGAAAATCGTATGAGAACGCCAATATTACAATCTTGTAAGCTAATATTATTTCTTTTAATGACAAAACAAATAAACATCGGAGTAAAATGCAAAAGCACTGCTAGCTATAATTTTCTGCCAATAAGAAAATTTGCATTGGATATTTTTGCATTTTACTATGGAAAAGTACCCCATAACTATAAGACTGTTAGGGTGCGTTTTGTATCCGTTTCGAATTTGAATAGATTATAGTAATATATAAGATAGATTAGTACTAATATGTGATTGATTTAGTGGAAGGGACTAATCATTATAAGTAGCGGATTCAGGTTCGAATCTATGTTGGGAGAGATACTCAATTAATGAGTTCAACCCGCCTCGAAAAGGATTAAACCCTTGGAAAACCAAAAAGAAAAAAAATAAGATAAATTAGTATATATAAATTTAGCTGTTCCAACAAGAAGTATGTACATGTACTTAGTACAAAATTAACTTACAACTGGAAGCGACAAGGTAAAAATATAATACAAGAAAAGTGAGAGAGAATTTTATGGTGATTTTTTAGCATATTGTACTTTACAATATTATCTCTTGTTATGGTAGAGAATTATAAGCCTTTATAATATGGATTTGACCTGGATAGAAGAATTTCCGTAATTAATTATACCACATAACAAGTTATAAGAAATATAAAAATAGTTGTATGAAATTATATATACAAAACATAACCTTAACCTTAGTATTTAAAAAGGCCGGCAAAGTTTGGGGAGGTGGATGCTATATATTACCCACAAATATAAAACATATTTACTTTTTTTTTTTTTTTTTTTTTTTTGAGGAAAAAATATGAAAACATACTACTAGTATTTTACCCATCATTCAAATGTTGCTTGTAAATTCAATTAATTACTTGTTACAGCTTCTGCTCCTCGGAACAAACTCCGTTCTATCCAACACATCATCATCTCCTCCAAATTATAAGGGCTTGTCTTCATCAATTCTCCCAAATCCAACCGTTTTGCTACGTGGCAGAGGCGCCAGGCCTCCGCCGTTGACGCTGCGGGTGGACGCAGCCCTAATCAGTTCCCTCAAGTCCTCTTCGCGAGTTGTATTGTAACTGGGGCAACTAAAACTTCTGGGCAAGTGGGGGCCCGGGCAACCCATTCCATTAATGTCGTAGCTCATGTGCCCGGCACAATTCGTAAGGCTTTGCACGTACAGATCCCGGGCTCGGGCCAGGAACCGAACTGGAGCTCTCATGTATCTCACGAATTTGCTCTCTTTGCGGACTTTTCTAGTGTTCATTTTCTGATCTATCTATATAATATCTTATGATTAGGAATGAGTGATTGTAATTAATACTGCTGCAAATTAAAGAGCTAATTAAGTTAATTTTGGTATTAATTAATATAGGAGTATTAGAAAGAACATAAAGAAAGAGGGAAAATGACCGGGGAACCTAATACGGATTGTTTTAACATAATGATGGAACTTGCATTGAGGGGGACTCCATCTAATTTATTAAAAAGTTAAATAATGTCGTTCAATGCGATTTGAATATGCTTATATGGACTTCTACCCACCTAGACTTTACGAAATGCACAAGAATATGTTTCGTGGCCTAGTTTATTTTAGTTTAATATAATTGAGATAATTGATGCGCTAATTGTTTGAATGTTGTTGCTTCTTGATATGGTGTATATATATATAGTGAAATTAAGTTATACATTGAAGTCTTGGTAAGAAATTAAGAATACAATATAAATATTCCATAAAATATGCAGCTTGTCATATTATTCAATATCTTAATTAATACATAAATCTCATGAAATCTCCACTTTATTGGTTACATTCCCTAATTAACCCATGAAAATTATGTAGAGAGTCAATATTATGAATTGATGGTGGATTTCTTATAGAGAAATAATATCCAAGTGAAGGTTTTCCTAATTTTTCCTAAGTCAAGACCCTTTAGTTAAAAACTGCAACTTACCATATATAACCGTGGATCGATCATATAAAATTATTTCATGTGTTCGTACACATTAGTGGTCAACAAGAGTGGGGAATCTGATCCATACCTATTAATTAGCACTAATATAATTGAGCAATTTTGTGGCAATATATATAATGTTGTTGATGATCATTCGTAGCTTTTAATATTATTAACATTTGGGTCTATTGGAATTTGGAAACACATATATTGGATGATTTGGTCAAATTCTTACCATGATGACTTTGTTATGTCCCGACCGCCAACCCCAAAATAATATATATAACTATAAAGAAGGATATAGTTTACTAAGTACTTTTCTTTTTGATAATTTGGTTTACAAAGTATATATTCCTTCTCATTTTTTTTCATAACATTATTCTGTACTTTGTTTTTCATGAATATACTAAGATTTATTTTTACTTTTCTCCATAAATTGATGTAGTTTACTAAGATTTATTTTTATTTTTCTCCATAAAGAAATAGTTATTTATGTGCTTAAATTTTTTAATGTACCCGAAAACAGTGGCGTAGCCAGAATTTCATTTCAGTGGGGTCATTATATAAAGAAAAGTATATCCAAATTTTTTTCAAGTACAACTATAAATTTGATAAAATTAATTTAAACTCAAAATTCAATACTTAGGGACTATATATATAAAAAGTATCAAATACATCATTACTTTTATACATGCATAAAATTATGAAACCATCCGACTCATCAATCATCTTTTAATAAACCTCATAGTCAATTTTTTTTCCACTATTGTTGTAGCAATAACAAATTCAAAGTCATTTTTAGAAGCAAATATACAAAGAGATACATAATATGCTTTTTTTTATTATTATTTTTATTTAACAAGATCACCAATTTCTTTGAATTTCAAGAATTCATCATCCAATTCATGTCAAAAATGTAGTTTAGAGTCGCATTTTGGAGATTTTTATCAGGCTTTAAAGTTATAATCCATTTTAGAAATAAGAATGTTACTAGTATTACAAAATTTAGAAACTTCAGTTTAATTTTCTCATTTTCTACAATTTTAATTTTTACACTTAAACTTGTTTCGTAACATTGACAATTAATAATTATTCTTTTTAATTCTTGATGTCAAAGAAAATGAATTTATTTTTGTATCATTTAATAAAATATGGACCCATTAGAGAGTAATCTTTTATTTTGTTTAGTGGGGTCCATTTAACAATAAAACAAATTAAATCTAGAACTATTCATTATACAAGCTAAGCTTTGTAAACTATGCATATAATATTCACAAAGGCATCAAATTTTCACTGGGGTCATTGCACCCCAGTGAATTCAACGTAGCTACGCCCCTGCCCGAAAATGTGTACTATATACTACACCAATTTTTTGATATTTTTATTATGTCCTTAATACATAAAATTAACTTAAATATGTAACTTTTTAACTTATTCACTCATCCCATTGCATTCTTAAAAAAAAATTTACTTTTATTTTTTGTGCTTAAAATTTTTAATGCATGCAAAAATACGTGTTGAGAATGACTAGTCTTATTGTAAAGCATAAATAAAGGTTGCATTCCCAAATACAAAATTTCACTAATTAAGAAAAATGGAAATGACTGAGTTCTTAATAGCTATTGCAAATTTCGCCTATAAAATCTTTTGCAGAGCATTTATTTTTAGTTGTCCAATAAATAAAACCCAATTATATGGATTCTTAGAGGTTAAAAACAATAGAATATTGTCAGCCTCAACTTAACAATAAAGTTCACGGTAGCCCAATAAAACAGTAAAGCCAAACTTATCCAAAGTGGCTATTGGTCCACTACTCACTATAACAACCAGTTAGAGCCCACTCAAAGTCAGGTTATAGAGTTTTTAGTGTCTCACAATTTAAATTCATATTTTGACTATTTATATTTCTTTGTTGATTATTATTTTAATCAATGCTACATGTAATTACATGATTTTCATCATATTCAAAATGCACCAAAATAGCTAAGAATTCCACTAAAAAAACTTCAAGTTATAAAATGTTACGTACTTTAACTTGGATGACCTTGACTCGATTATAACTAAAATATATACTAAAATGACACAAATTTGGGGAAAAGTATGAGTTTGAGCTCGGAAAATGCTATGACTCCACTCCTTTCTTGCTAAAGAGATACACAAATAATGTGTTTGATGCACCACGAAAAATTCTCAATTTTGCTTGAAAAATCGGTAGAGAAAAGAATAAGTATCTCTTATTAAAAAGGCAATAAATCTCATACCACTTCTAGTTCTAGGTATTAAAAATAAAGAACTACAAGTTTTATTACTTATTAGTATAAGAACCACATGTTGCAATTTCATATACAATGCATAAACTCATGTATTTCAATCGTCATTTTTTTTTCCGCATCTATGTTTATTGTAGTTTATAGAGTATACAAAATAAATTTTAAATAAAATCTATGGGGATGTACTAAATGAGAATTATGGCCATCTCTAACTACATGCTTCTCTTACCTCGTCTCCAACTTACATGGGTCATTTACTATAATTATTACTCCATTCATTTTTTCACTTTTCGCCACCACTTCTACCATTATTTAATTATACATATTCAACATTAATAATAATAATAATATTATTATTATTATTAAACCATGCACAAAAATTATAGATACACTTTTTCATTTTAAGTTAAATTTGGAAAAAAAATTAAGAACAGTTAGGGGCCTTGGCAATGAGTATAAATTGAACATATAAGGATAAAAGAAAACTTGAAACGGCGTCGTAAGATGCTGTCCCAATTAATTCTCAAAAAATTATAGAAGCAGCTCTTCATCCAAGTCCAATCTGTAAATCCCCCGAGAGATTCCAATCCTCACAAAATCTTGATCCAATCCGAATCTGAACCCAATCACCATTTCCAAAAGCTCACCAAATCACAATGTCATGGCTGGCTCGATCCATCGCCAACTCTCTCAAGCTCGACGACGACGATGAAGTCGCTGACAAACCCGAAACTAAACCCGAAAACCCGGAACTCTCGGATGATGACGATTCGTCCCCTACGTCACCTTCACGCGGCGTCAAGGAAGACATATCGGAGCTCACCAAAACCCTGACCCGTAATTTCTGGGGCGTCGCTTCATTTTTAGCCCCTCCACCTCAATCGGAATCGGTATCTGAGACGGAAACCTCGGAACCAGACCCTGATTCGATTTCGGGGATCCGGACTGATTTTGCGGAGATCGGAGGGAAATTCAGAAGCGGAATTTCTAGGCTGTCAAATAACATCAACGTATCTGAAATTACCAAAATGGCCTCCAGCTTCCTGCAGTTGGAATCTGATGATGAGGATGAAAAAGAGGGTTTTGATTCGGTGCGCAAAGGGGCAGTGGGCGTAACCAAGGAAGTAGTGGCTTTCGCACTTGACATCGCTATGCATCCTGAGACTTGGTTGAATTTTCCATTACCTGAAGACGTTGGTATGTTGGAAAAATAGGCATTTATTTTTGATTGATTTTACTGATGATTATTCATACGACTATTCAATACTATGTATTAGGAGTTATTGTTGGGTTTTAGTTGGCACTTTAGGCTATTTATTAGTTGAACTTGTTCATATGCGAACCAATAAGTAATTATTGTTATCATAGAGTTAATGTGTAACATAGTGAAGCAAGCGAATTTTGACATAATATTTGATTATAAACAAACCATAAGAAAATTTTATTGAGAAGAAATGTAAATCTTTTCAGACAAAAGATTATCATTATTGAGAGACACGTTTCTATACATATGCTAGTAGATATGTTTATGCATTTAGTGCCACTTTTTAAGCTTCATCATCATTTCACCCCTGTGATCACTCTATGAGTGTTTTTTAGCATGATTCATCAACCGTTCACTAATATGTTATGATGAAGACCAATTTTATTAATCCCTTTTTAAATAACTATTTGCGCATTGCAGATACTTTGTCAAGTCTGAACTTGGCTTATTTTGGATGCAGTACACTTTTGTCACTTGTGAAATTGTTTATGGTATTGTTATATGATAGAAAGATATACTGTAACATGTGAAATGGATTTTGCTTATTGATCTTTGAAATACTAGATTTTGATTTGTCCGAGGCCCAACAAGAACATGCCTTAGCTGTTGAACGACTTGCCCCGGGATTAGCTGCTTTGAGGATTGAGATTTGCCCTGAACACATGGGTGAAAGTTCCTTCTGGATGATTTATTTTGTACTTCTCCATCCTAGACTCGATAAAGAAGCTGCTGAACTTCTATCAACACCAGAGGTTCTAATTGTTCTTCTTCATCATCATCATTATTTTGATCTTTGTCTATATCCTTCTTATTCTTCTTTATATGAATTTATAAACCAAAGTTGGAACTGTTACTGTTACTGTGATGTTCACTTTCAAATGGGAGAAACAATACTAGTTGATATATATCGTTTGGTGGATCATAACTGCTTTCCTACTTTTATATGTATATGACTTTTGTCGGCATCCATGGAAAGATAATGCAGATCATTCTAACCTACCAAAGAAATTTACAAATTAATAGAGCACAGAGAATATATATTATCATCCTTCTTTGTTGTCTTCATAATTTGTCGCCAACACTTGAATTTTAGTTGGTGAGTTTCAAATGCATCTGACATAACAGGTTAGTGCTAGATGTACACACGACTTGATTATTATTTTATGTCCAGGAATCAGAATGTAACTTCTTCCATGGCCCTTCATGTTCCTTAGTCTTTCTAGCAGGTACTATTTTCGGCTAAGGTGTTGTACTCCTAGTTTAATTCAAACACTGGTCACTGATTAGTGCCAACTTTCTAGTCATCGTATAAGACATGCAGCTTGGGTGCTATTAAGTACTTATATCCACATTCATCTATAGTTCTATACATGTCTAATTTCTTGAAAAACCATCTCCACCAACAAGGAGGACGTCAATAGCATGCTACTTTGTCCATATTATTCTCCCAAAAACTCAATTTCGACAAACTGTTCCTAACAAAGTTCTTGGACTGTTATTTTTAAGCACTCAGTAAGTAATCAACTGTTTGCATTGATAAGCAATTTTAGGAGACCCTTAAAGATGTGAGTGTTAGTCTATGTTTGCTGACTTTTTTTTTTGTGGCCAAGTAGATGAATCCCCTTATTCTTTACACTTGCAGATGGTGATTCTCGCTATTTGTTTTCATAATATCTTTTCTACTCGCTTGAGGTCACACATCTTTTCTCTACACCCATATATATAGATGTTTATATCTGCAGATTCAAGTTTTTCTACGCATCTTCAAAGAGACAAAAGTTAAAAATGTTTGATGTACTTAATTGCTTCCTTTTCTCCTTCACCTCTTCCCATGTGACTTTCACTATACGGACTTTCACATTTTCCCATCCTTTGTCAAAGGTTCTTGCATTTTGTTGTTCATATTTTTTTCATTGTTGACTTTATTTATATTTTTCCTTTGGGTTGTGGTCTTGCCTCTTCAAAGGTGAGCTCAGCACAATTATGAATGCCCTATAAGTACTTTTTCATTAACTAATATGCCCAGCATCTTTTTATGATACTTATTTAATTGTGCTGCTGGAGACCATTTGTCCACCATCTAATCTGATATAATTGATTTCAACGAGTGATTTATGATTCTATTGTTACAAATTGGTTGCTTGTGTGTGTTACGTATCTGTTCACCTAACTATGAACACCACGCATGCTATCTTCCTTTTCCTTAATCTCCTAGGTCATTATTCACCATCTACCATGTGTAGATATTGGAAGCCAGGGCCTTGCTCGCACATGAATTAAAGAACCAAACTGCAATTAAACCGGAAGACTCGGAAAAAAGGTCTTTTGATCCAGATGTAAATGTCAATTCTCGTTACGAAGAGCCCCTCTCTGTGCCGCCCCCTGTTAGTTCGGAGAATGTGAGTAACAAAGCATCTAACCTTGAAATAAACGCCTCCACTGCTTCAGAAACAGTGAAATACCCAGTTGAGAATAATCAAAACCAAATCGTTGACAAGTCTGTCATCGAAGAAAAGGATTCTGTCCAAGTTAAAGATCAAAGTTTAAAATCTGGTTCCTTAAATATTCCAGTACAGAAAGATGAAGATGATGCTGATGACTGGTTAAAGGAAGAAACATCAGAAACCGGTGGTGCCATTGGAACAACCTCCATCACCATTCCCATTGAAAACGAGGACGATGTCTCATTTAGTGATCTTGAAGAAGATGATGATGGTGATGTTCCTACAAGTTATAGAAAATCAAATTACAGTTCTGATAAAGATTCGCGAGATTGGGTTCAATTGGGTAAAACCTCATCTAACTCATCCAAGGATATCGATACCAAGCATTCTGACAATGAAAATGTAAGTGCACACGACACAAAGGAATCAAATGACTGGCTCGATGTTGATGATATTGATGTTGCTTGATTCAAATTGTAAGTTGTGCTATGTCTTGTCTATGTTTGTATTGTGAATAGAACCATTTCATGCCTCGTCTCTCTATTAATGTTCTGGAAATTGTGATGGTTGTATATAATGCTCCATAAATAAACCTTGGATGCTGATATTACTGTGGAAGTTTCATTAAAAATGCCATACTGGGTTTAGCTTCACCCAAACCATTCACATACACATGACAAGTCCACATATTTGCTTTGTGATCAAGCAACACTTTGACATATGTTAATTGATGCAGATATCGTGTAGATCCGGATGTGCTTCTGGATATTAATAATCGTTTCAGTCATTGATAGGAAAATTAATATATGTCAGATCTGGTAATATGCACATCTTTAGTTGGAGATTGGGAATGGTTCATGAAATTTCGTCTTTTTATAGGGGTAAAAGTCAGTTGGTTGTGCAGAAAATGTTTCTTTTTTGGTTTTTAATGCAGATTGCAGCATGCTAGCTAATGAAAAATTATTGAAATATAGTATTACGCTTTAGTAGGCCAAAAGGGTCAGATGTCTCAACTCTCAATATATTCCGATAAATCATGCTCAAACAATTTAACAAAAGACCACGATCAAGTAGATCTCCAACAAGTCCGTCTGTAATTTAAGAGGAAATTGTGTTTTTAGTTACCTAAAACATTTTTTATCCTCTATTACCTAAATTTCAAAATTACGTCACAACCAAAAATATAATTTTACAAAGTGCGATATCAAAGAGAAATTATTTAGTACAATCGCTGCACCACGTCATCAAGTACATGTGTTGCAGCCAACCAATACACTTGGGACACTCACCCATGTTCTGGCAATGTGAACATAATTATTTTAATCCCTATTTTTTTGGAACATGGCTAGAATATGGGGTGATGTGGATTATTTAATCCACATGTCCCAAGTGTATTGGTGGGCTGCACCACGTGTGCTTGATGACGTGGTGCAGCGGTTGTACCAAATAATCTCTCGATATGAAACGCATGATCCAATAGAACAATTTTACCATGTACCCTTACACCTATATATTAATTAAATAAAAAAAATAAAAAAAATAAAAAAAAATATTGCAGACTAAAGTATATGTAGCAGGAGGGCCGGCCCAAGTGCTAGGCAACTTGGGCTGGCGCCTAGGGCTCTCGGTTCGGAGTGCCCCAAGATTTATATTTAGGTCTTTAGGAAAATTAAAAAATTAAATATTATTAATTTTATTTACATAACTTGTATCTTAGCTCACTTGGTAAGATTTTTTCTTGATGAGTGGTAGGTCTAGGGTTCAAATCTTAGAATTGAGTTTTTTTTCTTATATTTTAATTGTTTTATGTTATTTAACTTTTTTTTTCCTGTAATAATATTCGTCCTTTTTATTTCCCTTTCGTAGTAATTATTCTTTTAATCTTACTTATTTCTTGTCAATTTTTTTTCTTATTAAGTATTTTAAAAACAAATTTCTTAATTAGTATAAAAAGAATACGGTTTTTTTCTTTATAATATGATTTTTCTGCTTATTACTTTCTCACTTAGTACATTGCAAAAAAACATTTCACCCCCCAATAAAATTGTCTAGCCCCATCCATATTTTTATATGTATGTGTATCTTTTTCTTAGTTTTATATATGATGTATAATTTTTTCTATACATGATAATATATAATTAATAGAGTTAAGAATGTCACGAAATGAAATAAAGTCAAGCAATCAATTATGATATTTGTAAAAGAATGAAATAGAATTAAGGATATACAGATTCTTGTATAATTTGCTTCGGTTAAAATAATATTTTAAATATTAAAAATTATACAAAACGATTCACAATTGAATCTTTTAAAAGTTAAATAAATTTGTTATTTAATTATCTATCTAAAAAATAATATGTTAGATAAAATAATATGTTAATATTTAATTAATATTTTTGCATTTGAAAAAATAAATTAATTATATATTTTTTAGGCAAAATTGCAGAAAAGGTCCCAAACTTATTGGCAATTTTGGGTTTTCGTCCCACACTTTATCACCTCACCGAATTTCGTCCCGTAATTTTATTTTATTTTGAAATTTCGTCCCGCCGTTAAGTATTAGACGGAAATTGCACATGTGGCTGTTAAATTGCCACATGGCTGCTTACGTGTCATGATGACGTGGCAATTAGCATGACCAATTATACAAGATTGCAGAATTAGTCTCAAACTAATTAAAAATTTTGGTTTTTCGTCCCAAACTAATTACAAATTTTGATTTTTCGCCCCAAACTATATCAATTAGCCAAATTTCATCCCGCGATTTACCATTTTGCATGAATTTAGTCCCACTATAAATTTCTAATTTAATAAAAATGACGATTCAATCTTTTACATTTTCTTTTTCAAAAAAAATAATATGAATTTTCGAAACTCCTATGCTCTTTTGAGAAATAAAATTATCATGTCATTTCATTAGAAAAATATTGTGCGTTCTTTTTTAGTATTAAAATATTATAATATTAAAATATTATAAATATTGACATTATTGACTATGTTATTCACATGTTCATAATGTTTCATTTTTTCTCAATAAATTTCATATTTCCCAATTTGCAAATATGCTTGTTCCGGAAGAAATCTTCAGTTTGGATAATAATTGTGCTGATGAAATTTTGATTAGCGCCTAATCAACATTGATATTGTGTTCTTTTTTAGTATTAAAAATATTTATAATATTTAATACTAAAAAAGAACACACAATATTTTTCTAATGAAATAACATGAGAATTTTATTTCTCAAAAGTGCATAGGAGTTTCGAAAATTCATACTATTTTTCTTGGAAAAGAAAATGTAAAAGATTGAATCGTCATTTTTATTAAATTAGAAATTTATAGTGGGATTAAATTCATGCAAAATGGTAAATCACGGGATGAAATTTGGCTAATTGATATAGTTTGAGATGAAAAATCAAAATTTGTAATTAGTTTGGGACGAAAAAACAAAATTTGTAATTAGTTTGTGACTAATTCTGCAATCTTGTATAATTGGTCATGCTAATTGCCACGTCATCATGACACGTAAGCAGCCACGTGGCAATTTAACGGCCACGTGTGCAATTTCCGTCTAATACTTAACGGCGGGACGAAATTCCAAAAAAAAAAAAAAAATTACGGGACGAAATTCGGTGAGGTGATAAAGTGTGGGACGAAAACCCAAAATTACCAATTAGTTTGGGACTTTTTCTGCAATTTTGCCTATTTTTTATACCAAAGGGGCCCAAAATTGAAGAGGACCGGCCCTGTGTAGCAGCAGTTGGTATTGGTACATGTAGAGGAAACGAACCCCTGAAATGAAAATATAAACTTGGATCAGTTGGATGTATCTAATTAGTTTGAAGTCGGTGAAACTTTTATGATCCATCAATTCGATTCGAAAAACAGCAGTGGACCAGCCGCCGCTTTAATTGAACATGAACAAAAACAGACCCTCATCTCTATCCTCTCCTCCTATCACAACTACCGGATAATTATAATACAATCAAGCAATCACCCATATCCATATCCCATCTTTAATTTAATTGCTTTACACGTACACCATACCATACCATCAACCCAACCCCAAATTGGGTAACAACATCATAATCGTACTTGCCCACAACCGCTTCCCTTTTCTACAAACCGCTATTTCGTCATCATTCTGTGTATGTGTATGCATCAATTTCTTCTCGCCTTTGTTTTTATATTATGGGTGTAAGGTGTGATTTTGTAACCGTAAATGATAATTTTAGCTTCTAATTGTGAATTGCTCTAGAGACTTCTGTGCCGGATACCCACAATTTTTTTTTTTTTCTCAGTTTAACATTTGAAATTTTTTAGATTCTTATGGATTTAGTATTATTGAAGAAAGGTGTAGAATATACCAATAGAAGGAGAAAGTGGGTTCTTGTTTTAGGGGCACTGGGATTAACAGGTTATGGTTCATATAGGATATACAACTTGCCTTCTGTTGTTAAGAAGAGGCAAAGATTGTTGAAAATATTAGGCGCATTAGTTTCTGTTGCTGAAATGGTTTCTGATTCAGCTGAAGCGATTGGGATTATTTCTAATGATTTGAAAGAGTTCATGGCTTCAGATTCTGATCAAATCCCACAAAGTCTGAAGCAGATTTCTAAAATTACAAAGTCAAATGAGTTTTCAGAATCATTGAGTAGAATCACAAGGGCCTTGACTGTAGGAATCTTGCTAGGCTGTCAACATGAGATGAGTCAAAAAGGTGGGGATTCGGGTTCTTCCGATCGGGTTTTGGATAAATTGTTTTCAGAGGCAGGCACTGGTTTTGCTTCTGTAGTTGTTGGGAGTTTGGCTAGGAATTTGGTAATGGCTTTTTATTCAGACGATTTTACAAACCGTGATGATTCATCGAAATCAAACAAGAATGTTCCCACTTGGGTTGATGTTGTTTGCGAGGACAAATGTAAAGATCTAATCGGGGATTGCATACGATTGTTTGTATCTACAGCTGTGTCCATTTATCTTGATAAAACCATGGACATCAACACCTATGATGAACTCTTCTCCGGTTTGACTAATCCCAAAAATGAAGCTGGAGTACGAGACCTATTGGTATCGGTATGCAATTGTGCCGTTGACACTTTCCTCCAGACATCTCATCATGTTTGGACAACAAATCCAACTTATTCCAAGATCGATTTTGAAGACAGTTTTAGTTCTGATGAGAAGGCGAAGATCGGTACAAAATTAATATCAGCCACACTGCAAGCAAAGAAGTTGGTAGATAAAAATCAAGATAGTGATGGATGGATGAACAAGATTTCTTCGACTTTGGCGGTGCCGAGAAATAGGAAGTTCGTTTTAGATATGACAGGGATGGTGACGTTTGAAACAATTCGATCTTTTCTCGAGTTTCTGCTCCAAAAATTGTCGGAATGTGTGAAGAGAAGTGTTGATGTTGTTCATCAAGAAGTGGTGGATAGAGGAGTTGAAGCAATTAGATATGCGAGTGGTAGATCTTCTACAGTTGCTACTATTTGTCTTACTTTGTGTTTGCATATATTAAATGGTCCTTGGATTTTGGCCCCATGCTAGTTTGCACGATATGATTGGTTACATGGTCATTCTTTAATGTATTGGGGATAATCTAGATTATGGCTTCATAATTTATTTTCATGGAAATGTAAAATATCATTTATACTTGGCTGAACTTTCTCGTGTATATATGGGTCGATGTGTAAAATTCAATGGATTGTATAAAGTGATTTTTGTTGAAAGATCTTCTAATATGTGGATGTTTAATAAGTTTTTACTCATTTCATTAAGGAAATGTAAAATTCAGGTCTGATTTGGATATTTGGATATATATATATATTGTTCTGTGTTGATGTCACTGAAACACGATTTGCATCAAGTCCCGCTCACCAAACGCTAGAAATTTAATGGAACAACAAATATTTACTAAACAAAATCACGATTCGACCAAAATATATCCCTATCCCTATCCCATAATATGATGAGTATTTATTTTAAATGGTATTTTCAAATGTTAGAATTCTGAAAATGACCTTCCCCTTATGTTTCATTTTTTTAATTGCATTATAAACTAAAACCACTTATTTTTCTTAAACATTCTCAATAACTCTCTTATTTTTCCCATCTTCTCAAATTCAAATTTAAATTCTCCCAACTTTTTCAACTCTTCTTCTTCATTTTCAAACTCTCTCATAACTTCCACATCTCTCCGCTCCCAAATATGTTTCTTTTCTTTTTTTTTTTTTCTTTTCTGATTTGCGCATGAAAATGTTCTTGGGCGACTGAACCAAGAGCCCGAGAACATCTTCAAATGTTCTTCGGTAATTTGTCTGGCGATTTTGAATTTGATTTTTTTATTTTATTTATTTTAATTGTTTGTTTAAAAATTAATTATAGTTTAATTAGTTAATAGGTTCATTAATTAATCTATTAACTAATTAATTAAAGAAAGACCATTCTAGAATTTCTAACTTTTTAAGGCCATTTTTAAAAATATGATACCACTTAAGTGTATTTTAGAAAAAATAATTTGACATTTGCTGACCTATTTTTCATCGTTAAATCTCAAAATTATTTTCAAACTTCGATTTACATTTTCATATGTCACTAACTATTTCCTAAACATTACATTACAACCCTAAAATGTTGGTATATCCAAATTATATTTCAAATATCTAGCACTAAAGACTATCTTGAAAACACTCAAATCAACATTCAAACCACGAAAACAAGCAAAAATATACCAGATGTCTTGTTTTCCCTGCAGCATAACGCACAAATGGCAGCTATACTGGGTCGCACCCTCATTTCAGAAATGGAGCCGCCGAACAAGGCTACATAGTATTGAAATATGAATTTAAATTCTCCTTCCTGTGGTATCTTCTTACAGGAAGTTTAATCATTCAGGCAGAGCGAGCACCATTTTCCTTTGCTGCTGCTTCTTCTTCGAGCTTCTTTTTCCAGTAGTCATCAAGAGGAGGTCCGAATATGGCTTTTCCAGACACAACTCCTATCCTGCCAAATTCTATCATTTTTCAGCTAAAATAAATTAAGTAAACTCACTTCATCAAATACAATTTGATAATAAATACATTATTACTCTCTGTCTCTCCAACTAAGCATGTGTTAAGCTGCACATAAAGCAGCTACAAACCATGTCATGATGAATTATATAATTTGCAAACTTATGTTTATGGTGTTAAAAACTACATGCTTCGGAAAAACTCTCTGATTCCTTCTGCTCTTAACCAAAAAACTTGATAGAAGATTCAGAAAATCAGTAACATAATAAAAGATAGATTAATCAGAACTCATATAGAGTAAAAAGAAGAATAAAATGAATTTGCCCTTAAATTTCCTATCTGTGTGTTGCATAAAGTATTAAGTTATATAAGTTGTGCAGTCAATATTGAAATACTACATTAGCTGATGCAATGCTTGAGATTATGGGAACACGTTCTCATTTACATCAAGAAATAACTAGAAATGAGATACATGCACTTGCTTGCTTCTTTCTAGAGTTACAGTCGTTCACATGTCACTGATCCATTTAGACTCTATACGACACCTCACTCCTAGACACACAAAGCAACATTGATATCTACAAACAGATATTGTCATTTCACATTTATCAACACAAAACACTGGATATGCAACATTTAAAAATATAATACTAACTAAATATTTCTATAAAAGAAGGCTTGAACAGTATTCATTCATTCTAATAATCTTCTTGCTCCTATCATATGACACCACAATGCGCTTATACTACTTATAGTACACAAGAACTGTATACGGAAAGTTTACAACTTAAAATAGCACATCCAAAGTATGCATTGGAAAATGTAGGTCATTTGTTCATAATACACGCAACTACATTTATCAATCAACTTGCATTCTGAGTGGAGAAACATAGACAGAGTTACAGAGGCGTCCTGTGTTTACTTAGCCACATGAGCATCCATAACTATATCATTTACGAAAACATAACCCTTTTTAAAATTGTAGGCACATCTATATGAACAGCACAAAAATTGTAGGTTATTAAACTAACATTATACTAACAGGTACTGAAACTATTTCAGCCATTAAGGTTTAATTTTATATACAAGCACATAATCTGATCTATAGAAAAACAAATTTCTCAGCAAGGATTGGGCAGTCAAATACATAGGGCACCAACATTTTGACTAGAAATTAGACATGAATTCACAATGCTCTATAAAATTTCTGGATTAATTTTAGCAGCAATTGTAAACCAAATCCACGAGGATATTTTCCAAGATATAGTGGTTGTTAAATAAACAAGAAATCACAACTTCTACATCAAATTCAGAGCCTCAAACGAATAGAGCAGTAGACAAGCAGAAATTAGGTGAAAAGTGCTTACACCGCAGCTCCAATAACCAGAGGGAAAGAGAGAAATTTTCTTCGACCGAACATTTTTCTAACCTCTCTCTTCCTTGAATTCTCTTTATCTGCTTTTTTCTTCAAAAGCTCAATCTTATTTCTTCTCAAACTTCATTTTGTTTCGAGTAGTTGTTGTACTGTATCTGAGCTTGTTTTCTTGGGCCGAATTTGTACTGGCTTTTACCGGGCCCAAATTCCAAATTCTACGTATAGTGGGAACTCGATAAGCCCAAATTGAGAAATAACTTTATTTATATGAGTGCAAATTTTTCCTTTTTCATAATTAAATCATTTCATATAAAGCTCAAGAAGATGGTACAACAATGTACAAGAAAAGGAAACACCATCAGAATACACCAAAGAAAACGCGCGAAATGTAAACTATTCACTCAGAAATGTATTAAGTATATACAATTATTACCAAAAAAAGGAAAACGTAGTTACATTTAGAATTTTAGATCATGTTTGTCTTAATGTGAAATATTTAAATTTTTATATATTCATAACATAACAGTGAATGCACGTGCAGTGTTAATGAAATTGAATTTCTTTAAGTCTAAATGCGTATGATCTTTAACCAATCTAATAATCTTACTAACAGGACTTGATTTGCATATTGATTGATACTACATAAATGATACATATATAATTATCAATATCAAGGAAAAAGATGATACATATATAACTTTTGTACCTAATTCATTATTTTACTGGTCAAGGTTATAAATCATATAACATAATTTATATTCTCCTACATTATTTTTATTAAAAAAAAAAAATTTAAGGCAAAAAAATATATTGTATATCCGCCAATTAATTGCACTTTGTGCACTTGCACACCATTTTTTTTATTTCACTGACATTTCCAAATAATATCTACAAATTTAAGTGATACATAGGATTTTTGTTCAGACCGGGTTATTCAATATGAAATTTGCTTTGGAATTGTATGCACTATTACATTGTGATTGGATTGGTTCGACCAAACTGGATTTAAGGGCAGCAGATCCTCTATATCACATAAATGTACCATATTTGTGTACCACCATTATAAAATTGACACATGTCAAAACTAAATAGTATGCATAGGATTATATTCTCCACCCTTTCTCCTTCTTATCTCCATTTTTTATTTTAACATCTCTTTTTGTAAATAATAATACCGACTTTTATATATTTATGCTGCAATTTAATGATATTATATTTTTGTGTACCGTTATTTGTCTAAATAAAAAAAATGGAGAATAAAAATTATGATTTTCACGGGAATTTTAAACTATTAATTCCATTTTTCATTTGGATCCCATTCATTTTTTTTTTGAAAAAAAAAGGTTTGTAAATAATAATACCGACTTTTGAGGAAAAAAGGTTTGTAAACCATTTTTCATAAAAGTCGGTATTATTATTTACAAAAAGAGATGTAAAAATAAAAAATGAAGATAAGAAAGATAAAAGTCGGTATTATTATTTACAAACCTTTTTTTCTCAAAAATAAAATGAATGTGTTCCAAATGAAAAATGGAATTAATGGTTTAAATTTCCCGTGAAAATCATAATTATGACCTTTATTCTCCATTTTTTTTATTTAGACAAATAACGGTACACAAAAATATAATATCATTAAATTGCAGCATAAATATATAAAAGTCGGTATTATTATTTACAAAAAGAGATGTTAAAATAAAAAATGGAGATAAGAAGGAGAAAGGGTGGAGAATATAATCTTATGCAATGCATACTATTTAGTTTTGATATGTGTCAATTTTATAATGGTGGTATACAAATATGGTACATTTATGTGGTATAGAGGATCTGCTGCCAAGAGAAAGGGTGGAGAATATAATCCTATACAATGCATGCTATTTAGTTTTGACATGTGTCAATTTTATAATAGTGGTACACAAATGTGGTACATTTATGTAGTATAGAGGATCTGCTGCCGGATTTAAGCTAGAATTTTCAGACTTGGTGCATATTTATACTATATTTTGTAATTAATGTCTCCACATCAATTTTTCAAAAGTAATAAAAGGAAAAGGAAAAGATCTAAAACAACGTTTTATATATATGTGGCCGAAAAATGCAGAAAGGGGACATATAGATAGGTGTTGAATGCTGAACGATTACCAATAAGCAAAGTAACAGCCATTAATCACAATAAATATTGATAATGCTTCAACCATCAACTACCCTCATCAAAATCCACCTGTATTTATCTGTCTTCTTCTTTTTTATTTTTTGAAAAAAGTAGTACATTTTCCCCTACACTTACAGCCAAGTTGTAGTTTTCCGCTTGTACTTATTTTTTTTTGGACTGTACATCTCGAACTTACATCAATGTTGCACTTTATTCACAGTTGGACTCTTCTTCGAGTACTTTTCCAGCCAAGAAGTTCAGGAGAAAAAAATGCAACATCAGATTGAAAAAACCAACAAGGATATAAGTATAGGGGAAGAAGTGCACTCGGCGATAGTTCAATGAGGAAAGCGTGATTTTTTTATTGGAAGTATTATATTTTGCTTCTTTAATTAATAAGTTTAACTCTATAATATCAACTATAAAATCCATGATTTCCTATTGCCAAACTATCTTCTAAATATTATGGGGATTTTTTTCAGTATGATTTGCTATGTTACAAAATTAAAGTTATGGTTGGAGACTTACTGTTATAGTTTAGTGGAGGTTTAATTGTCGTGTACGACGTCAAATGGTGTTTTCACTACTCTTTTGTACCGTTAACAATGTTTTAATTTCTTACAGTGTCAACGGAATACAATTAAATCGAATTAGACATAGACATTGTTGGGTTTTTATGAGTGAATGAAATAAATAAAAGTAAGAGATGTGTCTATTCGATCCGAAGAGGTACCCTTTGGATCGAAACATTGTGTCCCTTTTTCAAGAGGCACTTTTGTGTCTATAAATATAAAACAGAATCTGGCCAATTCTGATTTTAATTTGTATAGTAACAAAAAGGAAAAACATAACTCTCTCTTTCTCTTACTTCCGTAAAAATTTAGTCCGAAATTTCTGTTTGTTCAAGTTCGCCGTGGGTTCATTATTTGTGCGAATAATGAACAACAGACTGTTGTATCTTGGGAGACTACCGGGAATCAAACTGTATGCACCGAGGCAGCCCCGGAAATATTGTCTTAAGGAAATTTGTTTCGGCAAGCCTCAGTCTAATTTCCTTGTTTTTCACGTAAAGATTGAAGTGATCTTTGGTTACGATACAAGTAAGTTTTTCTCACTATTTTTTGTGTTAGATCAAAATATTTAAGTACACAGATTGTTAGACACCAACAATTTTAAGACAATATAATTTGTTTAACAAACTGTGTATCAACTTTATGTTACCGGAAGCAACATTTATTTGGGCTAAGGAAAATTATTCTGCGAGAAGATACTTTCGGATTGCTAATGAGCAAATTCTTTAAAAAAAAATGGATAATATTCTATATTTTCTATGGCACCGTATACTTAGAATGAGAAATCTTTGTGCCCAAAAGATTAGAACCACTCTTTTGCAAAATCATGCAAATATTGAAAGACGGAGTTAAAGATAAGTAACACCTTTTCGTTACTCAAATTCATTATTATGCATGTCTATGGCCTATATCAGCAAACTCGAAAGATGAGTACAAAAATGTTTTCTTTTTAAACAATGAGTATTTATATTTAGATTTCATCTAAATTCTCAATAGTCTGTCATATCTAACTTTCTGGAAGTAAAACTGTGGAAGTGGCAGAACTTTATTCCTTAAGTTAAAAAAGAAAATCAGATTGATGAAGTTGAATTCTTCTTTCCGTTGAAGTAGAAAACTAATTAGAATTAAAAGATATGTCTTCTCATCCTCATGTCTGTTCATAATGGTACATTTGACAAAATAATTGTCGGTTATTTTTTTTTAACTACAATAATCATGATGAGTTGTGACCTTCATGAACAAGTGCGTTTGTATATTTATCATGAAAAGGTGACTAATTTTGGAGTTGGAATTAAATATTTCTGAGTTTTGAAATTAGAAGAGTACTGAAGCTGAAAGGTTTCGAACTCTTGCGAAGAGGTGTCTCAATTTTGAGACTTAGAAAATGGGTTAGAAATACTTTATTTCTTTTCCGTGTCATGAGGGCACTCCTTGTTCTAAGGATATTGAACACATAAGAGTTGAGACTCTATGCAAAAAACGACTGTCATGACACGAGGACAAATCAAAACATGATATCTTGGCTATCATGAAAGTGTGATACTGATCAAAGAATTCTTGGGAAGAGGCACTCCAATTTAATCTTTAGTTAAAGATTAACATTAATCCCATGGAAACGGCCTGAGGCATATTACAAAATGGTGCCAATTAACAACTACTTAAGAAACGAAAAGGTAAATTATTTTCATATTTAATTTGGTTTTTATAAGTGAACTTCTGAAAAATATTAAACATGTTGGAGATGGGGAGTATATCCCAAATGTGACTATGACTCGGTGTATAAGGAGTCATATTGCACATCAACTGTTGAATATTATTTTCTATTTTGAATTGCGTATTCAATGTACAGAAAATCATTTATAAATGAGAGTATAACTCATCATTTAAATAAAAGTTGCTTTCTATTTGAGACAATTGAAATGAGTTACTTCTTGTATAAATATCTTAGTGTGCACTAATTTATTTTAGTGGTCGAAGAAAATCATACATGCATTATTGTGTCCTTACATGTAGGTACTGATTTTAAATAAATATTTACTAACATGATTATTGAAGTATGAAACTCGTATATGAGTATGTGATTCATAGCTTACGTATATTATTTAATCTATGCGAGACATGTTAAAAGCATATAAATTTACCAATGTCCTTAATATGGAGATAATAGATTAATTAGTATTAATCTTATACTAATATTTTAGTTGAGATTGATTAATTATGTGTGAAAATAGTTATAATTTATTTTCAATTCAATATTTTATTTGAGAAAATATTAATAGTAAAATTCTGAAAAATAATTATATTTTTCGTGAAACATTTATAATTTATGTTTATATCAATATCTTATTTGAAAATATATTGATAATTATAAATTATTTGTGAAATAATTATAATTCTATTGTTTGCGAAACTAATTATCATGTGTGTAAGAGTTCAAAATTTTGGACTAATTACGTGATTTAAAAACATTAATAACTCGTGGAGTTTAAAATGTATTTGATCACATATATTTTATTGCGCTATTTATTGAATTATAAATACGAGGCAATAATGTATTTGCGAAATACGAAAAGATGCATTTGTGAAATACAAATCCTGATAATGGAATACGAAAATTTAAATTCTTATATCCAAATTGTGGGGGTAAATACGAATATATTCATTTACACAATATTGTGTTAAATTAGGAATAATTCGTCAAATAATTTACCTAGTTCAACTCAATTGAATTTGGTTGCTAAAATAACAGAATTTTAAGATGTGGTTAAACATCAATCTTTAAATTCAGGTTTACTTGACAACTTGTGGGGGAAAGCTCGTGAATTGTCTAGAGACATACTAAGTCGGGTTTCATACAAGAAAGTCAATTATCATTCCATATGAGTTCTGGATGGGAAGAAAAATCAAATACCTTATAATGTGGGGGTACTTGGGTCAGATTTCGGTTTCACCACCGAAAAAGATAAATAATTTTAAAATATTAATTACTACTAGCTTATGCGATAAATAGTAGCAGTTCATATTGTTGGTGTTTAAATCTGAAATAAATGTAATCATGTGAACTGAGTCACGTGAAGTAACATTAATTGAGAATGTAAGAAGGATTTGAGAGAATCATTTCTTATAAAATTGATCCTTCTTTTGGCTCAGATTTATTTTCAGTAAGCGTAATTTACTGATATTAAAATATGATAAAATAATATTATTTATTATATTACTTACATAAACTTTTTTATAATTAGAGTTAATTATAAATTTTTATTCTGCGAGAATAAACATTAAAGTCTAACCATTTTAGACTAGAATATTTTGAGAAAATGTTTAATTAATTTTGATCAAGGGGGTCAAATTTGTGAAGTATATAAATATATTTATTTAAAAACTACAATATTCTGCGAGAATATACATATGAATCTTACTTCAACATGATTTTGTTGACGAGTTGAAGAGACAAATGAGCTAAAAGCTCTAAGTTCTTCGATCTAGATATTCTAACTTAACCTCGAACATATAAATAATATAACATTCCAATATCGTGGATTGGAAATAGACGATTGACAGCAAGTTACATTCATAAAATTGGTAGACCTCGAGGAGTGAACCAATTAGATGTAGATGGATTTTTTAAGTTCAAGAGTTTAAAAACTTCGATAAGTCAGTCGACGAAAACTAGGCTAGACGAGTAGCCAATGTGCCTTATTAAAAGAAGTACTTTTACTTCTTTGACTTATATAAATTCACTGGCGAATAGGATGACATCCATTTGAATGTTAATAGCTCTAATAGCTACATACAGTACGAGGTTTTATCAATTGGACGTTAAAATTGTCTTCCTTAATGGTGCATTAAATGAGAAAATTTATAAGGAGTAACAAGAGAGTTTCGTTGTTAAATGAAAAGAAAACATAGTCTGCGAAACTTGTGTATTTCTTGTTGACATTTAACAAACTCCTAAACAATGACTCGAAAAATGTGATAGTGCCACTAACAAATTTTGACTGTCATATTAATTAATATGACAAGTGTGTCCATATAAACTAACTGGATAATTGACTATCAGAGTTTGTTTATGCTCAATTGATATGTTAATATTTGAGACTAATATTGTGAATATTAAATCCATCGAGAAATATTAACTTATGATATGAAAAACATCAATTTAATCAATTATGATTTTGTAGTCATGTGATGACATTAAATTATCTCAAGTACATGAATGATGTCTAAGTTAAATACTTATGAAATTAAGTGATTTCATAATTTTATTTAATTAATATCTTGTGTGCTACATGAGAACACATGTGATAGGATATCACAATTTGAGTATGCTCATAAAATTAGATGTCATGCATATATCGTAAAATGCAAGAGGCTAGACATCGTCTCTTTTGTTAAGAAACTAAGGAGATATATGAGCAATCTTAGCAAGGTTCGTGGGGATGCATTAATGAGAATGCTTGAATCTTGAAAGAATACATACATAGTGCATTATATTTTGAAAAATTTCAAACGATCTAGGATAGATATAGTAATGCAAATGAAACTTCTGATTTAGAGGAATCAAAGTTTATAAGCAGATATGTATTCAATTCTGGAGGCACCGCTATTTCCTGAGAATCTTCCAAACATACGCATATAACTCAATCCGCTACGAGATAAGAGTGCATAGCATTGGATAAAGCTAGTGAAGAATTTGAGGGGCTTCACAAAATTCTTGGAAGATATTTAATATGACTGAAAATTGTGTTAGTCATATGTAAATTGCAATAATCAAGTGGTGATACACAGAGCTCAACAAGCTCTATGTATAATGGTAAAGTCACGACATGACATATTCGTTGTCGTTGATACAATACCGAGAGACATCTACTTTCAAATAGAATGGACTTTATGAAGTCAAGAGATAATCATGATTCCGGATATTAATGGTTTATCTAGAGAGTAGTATGTGCATCGAGGGGAATGGGCTTAAAGCCTAAATTAGACTAAGTTACCTCGTACGGAAACCTAACCTGGCGACTGGAGATCCCACGGACCAGGTTCAATAGGACAACCAGTCTTGGCTAACTTAAAAGAAAGCACTTAAGAGTATAACTCTATCCCATTCTTATGATGCAATAAGTGCAAGCCTACCGCGTTTATAAGGTTAAGCAAATGCTTTTAATGACGTCTATACCTTGTCAAGAACAAGTAGAGTATGGTAGGATACTCTTGATAGATGCGGTCACCTATGTTAGTGTGAGCTGGGTCGGCTCGTTGAGAATTTCTTTATAGGTTGGAATTCTCTAAAGCACTTGCATAACCAAGAATGTTCAGGGCCAAAACGAACACAACCGAGAACTTGAGGCAAATCGGTTTAATGCTGTGTTAAGTTTATTGTCTTGGTTTACACCAACAGCCGACGGTTCAAGATGAAATATTTCACCGATTGGCTAAGTAAATCCGATAAGCTTTAACTAGGGAAGGTTCAAGATGAAATATTTCACCTATCCCGATGCGGTATTATTCCTAAAGAAATTTCGACATTGTATGTCTATGTGAAGGAACTCAAACAACAATTTCATTCATGTGGGGGATTGTTGGGTTTTTATGAGTGAATGAAATAAATAAAAGTAAGAGATGTGTCTATTCGATCCGAAGAGGTACCCTTTGGATCGAAACATTGTGTCCCTTTTTCAAGAGGCACTTTTGTGTCTATAAATATAAAACAGAATCTGGCCAATTCTGATTTTAATTTGTATAGTAACAAAAAGGAAAAACATAACTCTCTCTTTCTCTTACTTCCGTAAAAATTTAGTCCGAAATTTCTGTTTGTTCAAGTTCGCCGTGGGTTCATTATTTGTGCGAATAATGAACAACAGACTGTTGTATCTTGGGAGACTACCGGGAATCAAACTGTATGCACCGAGGCAGCCCCGGAAATATTGTCTTAAGGAAATTTGTTTCGGCAAGCCTCAGTCTAATTTCCTTGTTTTTCACGTAAAGATTGAAGTGATCTTTGGTTACGATACAAGTAAGTTTTTCTCACTATTTTTTGTGTTAGATCAAAATATTTAAGTACACAGATTGTTAGACACCAACAGACATTTTACACAAGTTAGATAAAATAAATGCTGGACCCATGTTTCGTGCACTTATATATATACTCGATTAAAAAAAATCAAATCAACATGAGGAGGATGTTCTGATGATTTTATCAAAAAGCTCAAGACAAAATAAAATAAAATAAAAAACATCTTGTATTGTAATAATTCTAATTATGGTTTGTGCTGTTGGGTGTAAATGTAATCAAGATGGGCAGTCAAGATCCTTCTCATCAAGCAATCATCTTCACCAATTCCTTTGCAGCTATCTTCCACTAATTGCACTATTATTCCTTCTGCCTCAACCTATAAATTATATATATTAATTTCTTAACATGCATGCAAATCGTATTAACTAATTCATATATATATATATATATATATATATGTATCAAGTTCTAAAAAATTAAACGTAATTTTTGGGCAAACAACTAACCTCGTGCTTGGGTTCCAACTTATGACCAAAGGTCGGGCCGGGACGAGAGGCTGAGCATAGAGAGAAGCAGAGGAGGAGTGCTATCACTAAAAAGGTTGTGGTTTTAGACATTTTCTTTTTACTTCTTGGTATTGGAGAATGAGATGATGGAGATTAATTAGCTAGCCAGAACAGAAATGTTGTGAATTTATATATTTATATAGTTGGGCAAATGCACCCAACCCCTCGTGTTATAAAAAATATTCACTGAACTTCCTTCTAAAGTTTTTAAGTTCATAAAATCCCCCCAATTTTACCGTTGAATGAGAAGGGAATTGGTGGTAAGATCTAATCAAAGTTTAATGGAAGGTTTTTCGTTAAATTCCTACGTTTAAAAGGCCTTTTTGGTTATTTGGGAGAGTTTAATCTAGTGGGACGGGCTGTATATCCTACAACATACTTGTGGGCTTTGCGAACATGGGCTTGAGTCCTCAAACGGGTCTTGCTTTACTACTTGGCATCCGAGTGATATTGGGTCAACCCAAAACGAGCTTAACATGACATTTTTCAGACAGAAACATTAGCTTGGTGTTTCCCATGATGTACATTTTATAGTCCATAATTTACTTTAGCATCTTTGAAAGTCATAAAAGTTAGATTTTTTTTTTGTTTCCCAAGGGTTTAATCCCTTTCGAGGCAGGTTGGGCACATTAATGTGGGTATCTCTCCCAACAGAGATTCGAACCTGAATTCGCTACTTTGTAGTGACTAGTCCCTTCCACTAGACCAATCATCAGTTGGTCATAAAAGTTAGATGTTACAACATAAATAGCCACGTTTTCTTTGATGTTCAATCAAGCTAGTTTTTCAATGTGAAGATTCCGAAATTTTACTCAAATTGGTTTCAAAAATTTTGTAACCTCAATCGGATAAATTTAGTCGCAATAAAAATAATGAAACTGTGTGACGTTTGTTAATAAGTATACATACATTTACTTATAGGAGGAAAAGTTCAATACTAGATCTGAAATTATAAATATTTGTCTAATTTCATATTTCTTCCATTTCATTTTAATTGTCGTTTTAGGCTTTCGCAGAGGTATTAAGAAAGTTAATAATTAGCCTGAATTTTAGAAAAAAGTTAAAGTTATACCTAAAATACCCCTCTTCTTCAATTTGTTACTCCTAAAGTGTGTGTATGTGTCGTATTGGAAACAAGAAGTAATTAATGGAATAGAGAAAAACAAGAAGTAAATAAGGGTAAAACTGAAAGATATGTAATTAATACTGTATTGAAATCCTAAAGCAACATTTTATTTGGAACCGGAAAAAATCTCTAAAGCGACAATTAAAATGGAATGGAGGGAGTAGTTGTATTAGTTAAGTGATTATCTATTCAGTTGTAAATTGTGTTAGGTGATTATTATTGTACTTTAATTTGTCAATAATTAACATATATTTTAATCTATAGATATAAATAATTGATCGATTCTTTAAGAAACGAATGAATGCTGAGATAAAATATTTAATCTATTTTTTTCTATTTCTCCTTTAAAATTCATGGGTAATAACTAAAACACAAAAAAGTGTATTATCCTATTAATCAAAATTCAGTCAAACTTGCAATCAAATCTTAATCCTTATCCTTGATAACTGTAAGATATCCATCAAGAATATCGATAAATCTTCTCGATCGGAACGAGGTTACTTTAATGGAATTAAAGTTAGGAAAAGGTAAATTATTAAGTTAGAATATTCATGCTAGAGTTAAAACATATTATCATGCCGGGCCTGGTATGTTTATGATGTCTAATCACAACTACGTGCTGATCATTCAGAAACTTAATGAACTCGTAATTAATCAATCGCTAATGAAAGACGAAAATTTGGTATTGGTCTTTTTACTTTTGTTGATAAGTGATTTGGTCTTAGTCTAATCCCACCATCTGGGACTAACCGTGTATACAAAGTATGGAAAAAGGAAAAAAGAAGTCCTACTTAATTAAATTGAGAGAGGATACTTTCATTTTTTGGCTGGTCGGCCTCGTGCTTCCCATTTCAAAATTGTGCAGTGAAGTCTTTTCAATGCTTTCTTTCTTCTTAATTAAGCTGTATTTAATTAATTGTTTCTAGCGTCCTAAAGATTCTTACTTTAAAAATATTATTGCAATTAATTGCATGAAAAGGAATTAGCGAATTTTGAATAACTTAATTATAGCCAAAGCGACAAAAGGTGGCAAAAGAATGCCGGCCGGCTGCAAATTAAAGTAGGTTTCACATTTATTTTCAGTATTAAAAACTTTATATGTGCCCCCATTCTTTTATTAAAGTTAATATACCATTAATTACATACCTCATAAGTCACTCCAAAGGCCAAAAGTTCAGTTCTCCGTCAACCTCTTTTTTTTTTAATCTAAAAATCTTAGGTCATGCACAATTCCATGGATAAAAATGATTCTTCAGGTAATAACGTCATTCTTGGATTGAACCATTAATTTATAACAATAGTATTAATATCTTAATACTTCAAAAATCACATTAAGTAAAATATTACATGGTATGTGATATGCTATTTTAACTACTATCAATAAAATATACATTTAAAAAATAAACTTAACCTAGACATACGATATTTGAATTTGCATTCGCACATTAACGATGTCTAATATCGAAACACTTGTATAAAATTAAGTCAATTCAAATCAATATGGAGAAATCTATCTTTCAATTTATTGTAGCAAATGGAGTGTTGGACTAAATCAAAATCAGTGCAAATCAAAATAGATCGTGTTAAAAATGGATCAGAAAAGGGTTTGGTTCAACAAGGAGTTGGGTCTGAGGCCGTCATTTCCTAATCAGAAACAATACGGCGCGCCTAGCCTAAAGCCGACTAGAAGAACCTAAGCACCTGGCTCAGCTAGTAATACTATAGTAGTCCCAATTAGGACTTAGGAGCCGATCAAAACGTGTCACATTGGACCCCATATGATTTCTTTCTTCATGACTAAGCATGAAAAGGGGGACCCGCAAGCTGATGTATGACCCAGTTTTACCTTTTGAAAAGCCAAAACAAGTAGTGCCGCCTGACTCAAAAGTAACAGCTTAATTACCAAAATACCCATAAGTGGGCCCACCAATCAGCCCACCGGTTCGCCCATAAATACCAGCCTCCTATCCTTCTATTCTTCCCTTTTCCCCATTTCTCCTCTCTACCCCTAGTAAACGGTTTTCCGGCCATTTTGCATAGTTTTCCGGCAATGCTTTACTGCGAAAACCCCTGTCCGCCTTTCGAAAGCGGTTTTCCGATGTGGGAATCCCATGAACCGCCGTATCTTTTACCTCCTATAGACTATGAACCGGTTATGTTTAGCCAACAATCACCGATCAGTTCAAACTCCGGTTCGGACCGAAATTCCGGTTCAGACCGAAACTCCGGTTCGGACGAAAGAAAGCGCAAGCGAATGATATCCAACCGTGAGTCAGCGCGTCGGTCCCGCATGCGAAAGCAGAAACACTTAGAAAACATGAGGGACCAATTGAACCAGCTTGAGATATCGAACCGGGAATTGACGAACCGGCTCCGGTTAGTGGTGGTTCAAAACCAATTATACCGCCGTGAAAACGGATTCTTACAATCGGAGGCGGTGATGCTACGGGAAAGACTGTGGGACATACGACAAGTACTATTCGTACGGCAAATTCAGCAACAGTGTTCCATAATGACCACTCTTCAATAACTTAATTACTACTATTATATATATAATCTCAAATTAAAATTATTAGATATTAAACGTGCGTGTGAGAAAATTAATAACCCTTTTCAGGTTTTATATATAAGCTAAGTGCTCAGTGTAAATAAAAAAGATAGTAGAGACATGAGAGAGAGAAAATTAGGGACTGGTTTGTAACTTTCTTTTTTTCTTTCTTTCTTTCTTTCTTTTTCGTTCTGTTGAAATAAAATTATTTTGTAATTAAAGAGTACGAGTGTTAAAGTTAAGTTTGGCTTTATTCAACAAAGTCTTAACCTGTGTGCTACTACTATATCTATAGTCTGAACATACTTAACTTTTGGTTTGTTTTTAATATTAAATAAAGAGTGGTGTTTGTTCCGATATTAACTGGAGTGATGTTTATTCCAATACTAAATATAGAAAGTGTACAGAATTTAGAAATTAATTTTTTATTTATTCAGTATTATATGATACTCCCTTCCATTTCTTTATTGGTAGCTTTGAGGATTTCAATGTAAAACTATTATTATTTTATTAATTTTACTCTTTTTATTAATACTTATAATTAATGATAATTAATGTTAAATTTATTTGATTAAATGAATATTTTTGAATTTTTATTTAAAAATAATTATTTATGACATTTCTTCATTCGCGTGCAATCCTCCAAAACGACAATTAAAAAAAAGGATGGAGTACATACAAATACAATATGGTTAGTACTTAGTAGTCGGGTGACTATGCTACTTTAAAAGTTGCCATACCATTAATTAAATTTCATTTTTTCAGTTATAGAGTATTATATTGATTACTTGCATGCAATTAAAAAAAAAAGGTTAGGAAGAAAAAGAATGAATCAGAGACGGCGTATATGATGCTTTCTGTAAACAAGCAAAGACCAAAGGGAGCAAAGAATCAAATTAAACTTGATTCGTTTTGGATCATTATGGCACTTTTTACTTTTATATAATACTAAAATATAATTATAATATAATGATGATTTTCTAATTTATGAGGACAAATTTGGAGGCCCACAAAGACGCAGCCCAGTTAACCAGGAAAAAAAAAAAAAAAAAAAGATGCATACGTCAGACACTCGATTAAAATTAAAAGTACTAGTGGACCTTAAACGATGATTGATTATATTTCAGACCAAATATATAAGTACGTTAGTATAAAACTTTTTGCGACGTACAATGGTAAATGGCATGAAATTCCCCATTGTTAATCTTAATCATCTTATCTATTTTGTTTGTTTAACTATTCTTTGAATAGTTGACTCATTAATTTATTTGATCAATATATTTGTATATCCAATAGATAGAAAAGTATGATTAATAAATTTATATAATACTACAAAGTTATGGATTCAGAAATACATATAAAGTTTAGAAAAAAGCAAAACTTATACACATAGCTAGATACTTAAAATAAAGAATTAGTTGATTCACATGTACATGTATTAGGGAAAATTGAAAAAAAAAATGTGCATTTCACAATATATACCTTATTTTTATTTAATAAAAAATCTAAAAAAATATCCATTCGAAATAACCAACCCCCATGCTCGCATGTGCTTCTCGTTCTTGAGTTTCCACCCCCTCCTCCCCTCCCCCTTCCAATTAAACATGCTCAAGAAAATTAATTTTTTTAAGACGAAATATTAGTAACAATGGTAAACTTATATCAAATGACAATAATGTAGATTTTATCACTAAAATAATTTTCATAAACATTAGTAATTATTTGTATATAAGAATGTTATTACTGTTGGCATTCACCAAAGGTGAGATCACTACATTATTTTGATATATAATATTAAAAAATGAGACGTAAGATAAAGATTGTAAAAATAAAGAAATATGTAATGTATATATAATTTCACTTGAGCATAGATTTGGTGCCATGCGTACTTAAAAATATACCGTATTAATTTTATAACAATATTATATTCCCATCACATTTAATTAGTCAAAAAGACAATCACACAATTCACAACATGGTTGGTACAATATCACTCTGCAGCAGGGTGATGTTAATTGTTGTTTGGCGGTGTCTTTGCATTTGGGCGGTTAGGTATTGACAAGTACCTACCCAATCGTATTTAATTTTTTTCTTCTCCTTTTTTGGTTCTTGATTACATCCCTTTTCTTTTGCTTTCTACTCCTTAATTGATTGATCAAAGCAATCAATAAAATATTTATTGATTGTTATAAAAGCAGGAGTTGCGAAATTGTCTCTTCCTTTCTTCAGTTGTGAGTTATAAATTAAGACACGACTCTTGGACTTTTTATAGTACAATATTTTGACTTCTGAGAATCCTAAGAATAATTGGATTTTCATATAAAAAGCAAGTAGAATTCTTGATATTTTGATGGAGGTTTTAAATTAACTAACATTACACGTTTACACTGATAAATATTTGACAAAAGACCAAGTCAATATGGGCCTTCATACCAACAAGTGATCCAGTGCATAATAAGAAAAGAAAAGCTGGCCCATAATAAGAAAGATGTTTGCATAAAGCTGGTCCAGTGACCCAGTCCTTGCTATTCATCTTGTTGGTATGAGATGGGCCTTCATAGCAACAAGTCAACTCAACAACATCTTTTTTCTTTTTCTTTTTCAGAAACAACATTTATCTTATATGTAGAATGTAGTTATAACTTTTCTCTATATTTTCAAAACATACGAGTTATCTAACTTACGAGTTACGAAATTAGATAAACTATTTTTCGTGTTGTATTTTTGATAATATGAGTTACTTAACTTACGAGTTACGAGCATGTTCATAACTTAAAATTTGATGCACTATCTTTTGTGTTGTATATAAAATAAACTTCAATTGATTGACAATAAATTAATGTTACAAAGTTTATTTGTATTGGTGTACTCAAGAAATTTTAGGATTCTTAAACTATGTTTCACTATGGGGATTACTTATATGATATCCATTTAGATGAACTTTAAATTCCTAATGCTAACACGCATTTTTGCGTATTAAAATTTCTTTATTTTTGTTTATTAGGTTTATGTATAACAAAAGAAAAAGTAGTAAAAATGACTTCCAGAAGAGGAAAACCCATAAAATTCTCCCAATTTTAAATCAAGGACATAAAGGAGCTCTCATTTGAGTTTACAACTGCATATGGAAATCCATAATGTGTATGTGTGAAGGTAAAATGTAAAACAATTTTAACAAAATCTGACATATCGACTTATTACTAGCTACTATAAGTTATTTAATTTGTGCAATTGTGTATTAGTTAACTTAACTGTGAACTGAAGATGCAGATTCATTGGTTATAAGAAAGAAAGAAAAAGAAGATGCAGATTCATTAAATACTCGCCAATTTTGTTTCAACGAGTTCCAAAAGAATGCACACACCAGTGAGTCCACACGTGAGATTTCAATTTCATAATATTAATGAATTGTGGACCCCTATTTATATTTTTACTACCATTGACTTTGACGAATTATCCAAAATTGGGACTTCATTTATTTCTCTAAAGCCATAGCTAATTAGGTCTGACACTATTAGGGCACGTGTCACCTGTTTATTGGCTTACCTCTCCCACGAATACTGTACCAGTCTTGATAGGCCAAATTTATTAGCTCATCCTGACCACGGTTAGTTAATTACTCAACTATGGATATGTTATTCAGCCAATAATGGTTTAAGTGGTGAAATTATGTCACCAGCTTCAAAGCGGATCGGATGAGTACTTTAATTTGGTTCCCTTTCGGTAGACATAATAAAACACTAAAATGTGGTCCTAAGACCATCTCCAACAGCCCTCTTAAATTCTGACCTCTTATCTTAAAATTGAAGAGATGAACAGTGTTATACATTTCCACTTTTTACTCTGCACTCCAACAGCTAGTTTATATTTTAAGATTTTACTTTTAAACTACAACACCATTTCACTCGAACATCTATATTATATTTAATAAAATATTTTTTATTATGATTCAAATATAAATAATAGTGGAATATATATACAATATTTATCTATTTAATAAACTAATAAAATATTAATTTTTTAAATTAAATTATCGTGTTCTATGAATTTAAATTAAATATTTCGTAAAAGTAACATTAAATTAAAATATTATTATTTAAAAGAATATGAATTATTATTTTAAATTATTTTTAATTTTCTATAGGAAAAGTAAATTAATTATTTAAATTAAATTATCGTGTTCTATGAATTTAAATAAATATTTTGTAAAAGTAACATAAAATTAAAATATTATTATTTCAAAAAATAATATGAATTACTATTTTAAATTATTTTTAATTTTCTATAGAAAAAGTACATTAATTATTTAAATTAAATTATCGTGTTCTATTAATTTAAATTAAATATTTCGTAAAAGTAACATAAAATTAAAATATTATTATTTCAAAAAGATAATATGAATTACTATTTTTAATTATTTTTAATTTTCAATAGGAAAAGTACAAAAGTTTTGTACTTTCAATGCAAAAAGAACTTTTAACAAATAACTTTGGCCTCTTATATTTAAGAGGCCAAACTTATAATTTTTTGTGGGTCTTAAAATATAAGAGCTCTCTTGGAGCTCAATTTATTGCCAAAACTTATATTTTTTCTTATAATTTGAGTTATACATTATCTCTTGGAGATGGTCTAACTCCTAAATGGATCCATCGTACCTATTTGGCTATTTGTTAAATTCTCATTCAGACTTTTAATTATTTGGGATTTCCTAAACGTACACATGAAATTAAATACTGTTAAAGGTTCATCTCTTAATTTCAAAATAATCAAACTTCATTATATCGTTGCTTAATGTCAACCTTAAATTAGAACCTCTTTCAGGACAAATAACTTGTATGCATTACAATTTTAAAGGTGCTACTTTAAAAGATGATGACATTGTTTTTTTCTCTTTTGATTTTTCAAGGGTTTAATTATTTTCGAGTCAGCTTCGGACATATCATATGTGAATCTTTCCCAACAGAAATTCGAACTTGGATTATTATTTTTGGGGTACTAGTCTCTTCAGCTAAACTAAAAACTTGTTGGTGATTAATGTGAATCATAAAACTAAAAATAGCTCAAGAATGTAATCCTACTATTGATGTTTTATTTGAATGTTGTTGCTTTTTTGGTCTTCCAAAAGCAGTTTCACTATCGAAAGATGGTGGATTCTAAGTTGTTTATAATTAACGAGTTTGAAAATCAATATGAGAGTGTATATATAATCAAAGCTTTCATCAAAACTTTGATAAGAACAAAATACATGTCACAAAATCTGCAGATTGTCATATTATTCAATATCTAAATTAGTAGAGAAATCTTATGAGATTAATATGCACTTTATTACATTCTCTGATAAACTAGAGAACATTAATATGAAAGAATGAGTCACTTTCAAGGAAAGTCAATACTTTGACAATATCGCATTGATTTTGAGCTTGATATGTATACGTACAATTTGTATGTACATATAATGATAGACAAATTTAAAAGTATAGATTTTCTAGAATTAGTATTAATAATTGTAGAATAGTTAATTACAATCATGCATTGTTACAATGGGTTAACTATATATGACAAAATAAATTTGGGCTGATTCATCCAGAAAGACATATACTTCTTGTCATCGAATAATTTAATTAGGTTTTATAATTTTTTCCAGTGAATGGTAACGAGTAGACTTTTCACGCATTTCTCATTTCCTTAACAGTATTTAAGATCTCAATGTTGAAATATGATAAGGCGAATAGGTAATTACTCATAACCCAAAAGTGCCTATATAATTATCCCTAATTATTTCATTTCAAGTATGTATATATATTTTTGGTACTACAACTTAATTATGAAGTTTTATATACTCCTTTGAACGCATTTATTTGTGTACAGACGGAAAATATTCAGAGCATCAAGAGTGAGCAAATCTTTGAATTGTTCCAAGACACAAAAAGAAATATATGATGTAATCCTCTAGACTTCATCACTGTGAGATGAAGTTTAGAATTTTTATTACTCCCTTCATTCCACATTAATGTATGTCTTTTTAGGGAAATTTTTTTTTTTACAATACATGTCACTTTAGGAATTCAAGATAAACTTAAATGTTATTTTGATATTTTTACCCTTCTTCATTAAAAATTGAATAGAGAGATAGATTATGGGGAGTTGCAAAATATTTAATTGTTTCTCAAGGGTAATTTTATCCAACTACACTTGTATATTCCTAAAATTTAGAGTATTAATTGCTTCCTTAATTAATCTTTGTAAAAAAACCTTAAACGACATGTAATATAAAATGGAGGGAGTAATACATAATAACTAATTTCTTTAATATAAATGGAGGGAGTAATACATAATAACTAATTTCTTTAATATACTGCATGCTAAGATTTTTATTCATAGCATTGATTATTAACATCGACCAGATTTTTAATCCTTTCATGAAATATATATATATATAGGTCATTGATTGTGTGATATGACGTAGGTAAAGGGGGATCCGTGCAATATCATGCAATGTTAGATAAGTTGAAACAACAAAGCGTGCAAAGCTAAGTGTCAGTTCAATCATTCTTGTTCCACCAAGCATGCACAATTCATTCACCCCTAAATTACTCCTTTTTTTTTTTTATTAATTACCCCAAAAATTTTTTTTTTTCCCAATGGTTTAATCTCTTTCAAGACGGATTGTGCACATTAATTGGTTATCTCTTTCAACAGGGGTTCGAACCTGAGTTACACATATATAAATATGACAATAAATTTAAGTAAGAGCGAAAAGTGAAATAAATATTCCCAAACGGGTTTGGTTCCTAGAAATATGTTGTTGAAGATTTGGTCAAGAAAAATATTTACTTTTAAGTTTTTATTTGTTAATAAATAATAAAAAGTCGATCAATTAATAATCAAGACGTACGTACGTAAACAAACTTAAGTCTAAAAACAATATTAAATAATTTAAACTTAATTATCGAACTTAAAGATAAGAATTTAGAGAATTAATATGATTGTTAACTTATCATACTTTATTAAGTTTGTCATATTTATGTGGAGTAATTTTTGTCCAAATTAAATTTGATTGAACCCACAATATTATATGGAATAAATTGTCACTAATTCAGTAAAAATATAATTAATTAGTTTTAATTTATTCCAACTTTGTAGAAGGGTTAGATTCGGGCCGGCCCATGAATCACGATCCATTAACTATGAGCTAAACTTAAATAAGAGAGAAAAGACGATAGGTTAATGTTCTGGACGGGACACCACCCGGCATATCAAGTTCAATTGCCGCTTTCCTGTCCCCCTAAAAACGATCACTAATATTCACCCCCTGTCTCCCCCTGTCCCCTTCCAGATTCATAAATGCCCTCTTGCGTGATTTCCACCCCACTCCCCACGTCAACTTATTTCCGTTTTACGCGCTTCACATTTTACTTGTATTTCTATTTTGCCAATTTTGACTTTGTTTCACCCATCTCCTTCCTTTTCTGGTAAATCGTGAATACCGATATGAAATTTTGTTTTCTTAATGGAATTGTGTTCTTACTTTTTCCTTTTTTTATTTTATTTTTCAATGGTTTTATATATTCAAATATAATTTCGTCATCTTAATCCAGTTCACTAGATCAATCCAATATTGGTAGAATTATGTTCTTATAATTATTCTTTCGTATAAATTAATTATGCGACACTATATGATTTTCAATTACCATTTTATTAATTATGTAAAAGTTATCAATACCTAAATTCTTTTAATCTAAATACCATGTGAAACAAAAGAAAATAAAGAATGAAATGAATGAATTAGTTATTGTAAAAAATTATTTGCATTGAATTTTTCTCACATAAAAATGAGACTTGGTGAATTATAACATGAAGTCGTGAACTATATTATCATTGTGGAACTGAAGTAACAATAAGAATTTAATTTGATGAATTTGATCTTTACCTCATTTATGAGTTTTGGCAAAATCGAGCCAAAATTCTTTTAAATAGTGTCCAAATCTCTTTGTATTGGGTATTGAGTCCAATTTATACGCTGATCCCCTAGTTGTTATAGGGATGGTTATTTTTATTCTCATTAGTGTGTAATGTATGAGTTGAATTGAATCCGATCATCTGATTTTCAAATTCAAAAAGTATTTTGAGAGTTTTCTGAAATGAAAATTTTTTGAAATTCGATTTCGATAATGGTTTTAATGTAATATTCAGATAGTAATATTTTATTAGTAAATTCTGAAAATTTGAGATATTATTAGAATTGAGGTTTAGAGAAGAAAATAAGTGATAAATATCAAATCAATAGTTTTATGTGTGAGAAATAAATGACAAATGTGAAAACAATAACTTTACAAGTCTTGTAGCAAAAAAGAAAAAAACAACCTTATAGGTCTCAAATTGGATTGTATAGGTTGGATTGAAACTTAGAGCTTGGTTGAGACATTTTCAAACTATTTTGGCCTGATTTGAATGAGTCTAAACCTTGCCGGACTAGATCCATACAGATCCTTAGAGACAAAAAGGGCACATTCGTCATTTACTAATACCAAGGGGTTACATAGAAAAATAGAAAAAGGAAGTAGTATAGTACTGTCATCACTCAGGAAACTCTAAAAAGGCATAATTGGCTGTCCATATTTACCACCTGCAACAACGAACAAATAATTATTTTCATCTGATCTTCTTCAACGGTGACGATTCGTTTCATAAAAATCTTCCCAACCGTTGATGGTAAAAAGAAACCCAATTTTATTAACATAATTCCCCTTTTGCCCTTTGTGCTAGAGCTTCGACGAGTTTCTCGGCGAAAAAACAAAGGTTTCAGCTTTCTGTTTAATGGGAAGGACCTTAAAAATTCACTCTACTTTGCGTTCCCTGCATTTTTTTCTACAGTTACTCAACAACTCTTAATCTTCATCTTCATCTAACTTCTACCATCTCTGCTACACTGACAAATCTTTAGGTATGTTCTTTTGTTCTTGTACATGTGCTTTCTCCCCATACTTTTCTATATTTTGTGAGTGGTAATTTTCCCTCTTTGCTGAACTTGATACTGCTAAATTGAGCTGAGATCTTGCAATTTTCAGTCTAAATGATGATATTATCCACTTTTTTCTTCAACTGGTACCATGTGTATATATAGTTTTACCAATAGTATTCCGGATCTTCTCCGATATTTATTTTTGTTACGCACTTTTTTCTTTTACTTTGTGTGTGTGTATGATTTTTTTCTTTTTTTCTGTTGGGTTATGGATCTTCCAAGAGCTACATGCTTCTGTTTCTGTCTATATTTGTTATCTACTTTTCTTATATTTATCACGTTTCAGGAAGTGCTCATTTCAGGAAATTAATTGTCACATTTGAACTGTTTCTTAACTCTTCATATATTTTTTATTTAATTTTTCATCTGTGGTGGCAAAGACTTCTCTCTAGAAAAATTTCAAGGTTTAGATAAGCGAGAGTTGTTATGATGTTTATTTAATTAAAGACTGTTGAGGTTATGAGGATCTGCTAATCACTATTAGCTTAAAAGTCTGCACACAATATGTGTTCATTTAAAGCGATGATTTAGTGCTATTTCGAAGTTTGACTCGTAAAGTATTTTTAGATTACTACTGATAATGATATTAAACCAGTTATTATCCCAAGTGCGTATTTGTTTGCTGATATATATGCACACTTCGTAATAAGGAAACAGAATGTCCTGTTCTCCGTAGTCCTGTGTTTGAGGATTTTTAAGTATAATATCATTCTTTTTTATGGGCCTGGACCAATTTAGTGTGATGCCTTTTGTTATCCTGCAGATTTATAACACACGTACTGTAGAATTTCAAACTTAATGTCTCCACCATTGTTGGGGGTTGAGGGGCAAAGTCAGTGTAATGTTTCCTTGATGGCTTCTTCAGCATCTGCGGACTGTATTTCCCAGACTGGGCCAGGGTTGAAAGAAAACAATTATTTGGGATTGTCCGATTGTTCCTCAGTGGACAGCTCTACAGTCTCAGATGTACCGGAGAAAAACAAGAAGAATTTAAACCTCAAGGCCACAGAGTTGAGGCTTGGTCTTCCTGGATCTCAATCTCCTGAAAGAGATTCAACCTTTGCCATTCAATGCTCCGGTAAGATTGACGAGAAGCAACTGTTTCCACTGGTTCCTTCCAAGGATGGAATCTGCTCATTGTCACAAAAGACTGTTGTTTCTGGTAACAAAAGAGGATTTGCAGACACTGTGGAAGGATTTTCAGAATCCAAAAGTTCCATATTCAGTGAAGGAAACTGGATGTTTAATGCTGCAGCTTCTGAATCTGGACAACCAAAGCTAGCTGGTAATGCTGGGATAAATGTAATGCTTGCCAACAGGTCATCTGGTACTCAGTCATCCATCAAGACTGAGGGGCCTGCAAAAGCATCACAGGAGTCTAATGTCAAGATGAATAGTTCTAACACAAATAGTGCACCTGCTGCGAAGTAAGTTCTGAAAGACAATTATATATGTGAGGAAATAATTGATCATTGTTGTTGAATGAGGTGGGTTTAAGACTCTAGACACTCGCAAATTGTCCTATTGTCTGTTGTGTTGTAGGGCACAGGTTGTTGGTTGGCCTCCTATCAGATCTTTTAGGAAAAATACACTGGCTACAACCTCCAAGAACAATGATGAAGTTGATGGTAAACCAGGTCCTGGTGCTCTTTTTGTCAAAGTCAGCATGGATGGTGCTCCTTATCTGAGGAAGGTGGATCTCAGGACATACTCCACCTATAAAGAACTTTCCTCTGCTCTTGAGAAGATGTTCAGCTGTTTTACCATAGGTAAAATGTCCTGTAATCTAGATTCTATCTTCAGCTTAACAAGATGTATCATATATGACTGTATTCTGGTTTCAGGACAATGTGGACCCCAGGGAGCTCCAAGCAGAGAAATGCTGAGTGAGACCAAGTTAAGGGATCTTCTGCATGGATCAGAATATGTTCTGACTTATGAGGATAAGGATGCTGACTGGATGCTTGTGGGAGATGTCCCATGGGAGTAAGCTTCTTACTCTTGTCTGTTTTTCCACTTATTGATGCTTCCCTCAGGTGTTGGCAAAAAGTAGTAAGATAAACAGGAACATGCCTAATTGTGAGAAGAAATATAATTACCCACAGTAAGGTCATTCACTTTCAATTAATATTTTTGGTCGTGTTTGTTGGATTCAAATCACAGAATAAGAGGCATAGTTCATGATCAACATGTATTTTCAAATGACAACTCAACAATAAATACTAATGACTAAAAGATAATTCTAATATGAAAAACCTGGTTCAATGCACGCTAATAACATCGCTCACTTCAGAGTAGAATTCTGCCTTGCCTCGGTTCAGGTGCGTACTGCTTAAATATTATGGTATTACTTCGTAAGATGCAAAAAACCTCCTATTGCTATTTGTGCACTCATATAGGAAATCCGGTCCTTGTATTGGAAATCCAGTGAACTCTTGAAATCTTCAATAGCTTTCACTGTATTATTCCAAGTGATCTAATGTAATTAAGGAAATTCCTTACCCTCTTAATGGAGCACTTCTCAAGCATATATATGGGTGAACCATTGACAATTATGAAGTTGTAACCTTTGGTTAATAATATTTCAATTAATATCATTTACTTAATTTATATTAGGCCTTTAGACTTGCTTCCGTGACTTCGCCCGTTAAGTGACAAAAGGGGTGAGGTAAGGAGTAGTATAAGAGTGGCTTCCTTATTCATTCTAAAGGTCAGACGAGCAATCCAACTAGAGGGCTGAAAAGCTCCTTTTTTCAAACCTTCCCGTTTGCATAAAAAGAAGGTAAGCATCCACACCCAGAAAACCCCACCTATACAAAGAGCTTTTTCCAGCCCCTACACTTAACAAGTGGAAGAAGAAGCTAGAATTGAGAAACTCACCTTCTTGTTTACTTGAATCCACTTGGCTTAATGATAGAATATCATTTATGGATAGATGATTCATCCAAACTACAAAAAGATCAAGATCAACATACTCTTCTTCCTGGAGCCTTTGCTAGGCAGCGTGTGGAATGGCCGAGAGGGGCCCCACTCTGGCTCTGCCGCACCACCCAGGGTGCGAGCCACCCGAGAAGACCTGCAGCCTAGCCGCTAATGATCTTTTGACCCACTCCTCTTTTCATTCAAAATTGGGTCATATGCTCCTATCTGGTTCAGGGGTGAACATAGTAGTAAAGCTTCACCATTGCTTTGGGTTTTGTTGCTTAGAAGTGAAAGGCTTCGTCGTGGTTGTTATAACGAACTCGGTAACAATGACCAGTCTTTAGTTCAGCTGGCTTAGGCTTCCTTCGCTCAAGAACTAAAATCCCCTCCTTGAGAGCAGGGTAATGCCATAGACAATCTATTTGGCTTAAAGTCGCTTCAACCGCGGAGCTGCATAGGCTTGGTGTATCAGGAAAATGCATATTCCTCCGAAGGTAATACTCCAGACTGGAAAAGATTCAGTGTACTTGTTGGTCTCCTTTTCTAGATCAGTCATCAATTCAGTCCGTTATACGAACTTCCTTCCTATAGACACTCAGATACTGACCGAGCCTTGCTTCAACAATGTCCTTAAGTTTGGGTTATTTTGGTTCATAGTGCAAACGGATTGAGTTCAGTAGTGAACTTGGGGTGCCCCAAGGGCCCAGCCCATACTCAAAGTTTGAGCTACTAAGTCACACTCGTCTTCTTCTATCAATGTGGGATGGGTGCTCTTGCTCCAATTTAATTTTGAATTAAACACTAATAATTTCTCTTCTTCCTAATAAAAAATATAACTAACAGTTATGGATTAATTTGCTAATGCAATTTATGGGGTAGTCATGTTATTGGTTTTATTCGGAACATTTTCTGGAACTGCTAATGTTATCTGCCTATCTGGTATTTGTTTTGTATAACACTCCTTGATCACATTTCTAGCATAGAAATATCACCTTCCTAATATGGATTTAAGATGTTCTTAACCAGTGTTAGATAGTCAAATTCGTACTTCACAAGTTCTCGATGCGCTTCTCTAGTCTGTTAAAAAATATTCTAGCTGTGATTGTTTTTTGTTTCTTGATCCAACTTACTGCAATCCATAAGGGCAGCTTGTACTTTTAAGTAAGAGTGATGTACAAGGCTAGAGTTTACAATAACTAAAAATTTCTGACCTGATATCATGTTTTGTCAACTCAAAATCTTAATAGAAGTTCAAGCTCCTGGTCAAATATGGTTGGTTATATGCTCTTAAATTGACAAGTCATATGAACTAGCGCTATTAAAAAGTAAATTGTTACTTTGAATTGTCTGATTCTGTTGGTGGCGGTCATCAAATATTCTGTGCTGTTATGTCTTATTGTCAGGATTGGATTGTTTTTATCTGCTCAACTGTCAAAATATAAGCAAATTCAACTTCACTTGCTTGAATTAAGTACATTACCTTAATGTTACTAATTACTGGTTTTGTTTTAGGATGTTCATTGCCTCATGCAAGAGGCTCAAAATTATGAAAGGCTCTGATGCTATTGGATTAGGTGAGCAGATTAAATTTATTTATTTACATGTGTGATACGGTAATTGTTCATTCTTTTAAGTGCGCTTTTGTACTCGGTTCTCATAGCTGCTAATATAACATACTTGCTAATCAATGTTTCAAACAGGACATAAGTGCCAACAATCTTTGATAATTACTAGTACTATTTGATCATAAAATTTCATTTTGTTTACAGCTCCCAGGGCCGTGGAGAAAAATAAGAACCGGATCTAGCATTCTAGTGAGGATAAATATCTTAGTGGCTTGTGATGGAGTTGTAGATTCCGGTCCGTGTCCACGACTTAACTTATTATTTATCCTAATTAACGTTTTTTAGTTATCTAATTAAATGTTTGTGAAGTTCATTTTTCTCTCTATTTGGAAAAACCCAAGTACTTTTGTCTATGAATGTGTGACCTAATACTAGCTAGATATGTTTGAATTCTGAATTGACTGCTGTGAGATGATGTATTGTTTTTTAAAATCGTTGAGTAATTTCAGTTCAAGCACACATAGAATGCTATGTGGTTGTTCAGTTCAAGCACACATAGAATGCTATGTGGTATTCTCTCTAATTTCAGTAGAAGTACACATAGAAACTGAAAAGAATTTTGCTGACCCTATACCAAATTAATGTTCATACTTAGCACTCAAAAGAGATAAAAACATATTCGTATTTTTAATAATACAAACGTTATGTTAGTTTATAAACTCAAAATAAATGTGATGTGATATCTGTACCTTACAAATTCAAACATGTAAATATTATCTGCATTTCAAAACTCTAATTTTGTTTTGACAATAATTTACTTGTGAAAATCCTAGCCAAAATGCATTGATATATATCTGTAAGAGCATCACCAGTGGTGTACTCAAATATTGGACCCAAATTCTTCATATGCGTCCTGCTACAGTGTTTCGCACTCTCTGAAAAAGTTTTTTTCTGCAGCAATAGACATCAAAAGTGTGAACCCATTTTTAAAATCAATTTAAATTAAATTTATTTCACTAACTTAAAATTAAAATCTATCAAAAAATACAATCAAAAATAATTTTGAACTAAAGAAAAAATAAATAAAATTTAAAATATTTGTAATTTTTTTAATAATTATTAATTGTAGACAATTAACTCATTGATGGTGTCTTCATTATTTTTTTTCAAGTGCGGATTTATATTTTATGTAATCATTATTCTATATTTGATATGTTTTTTTATCCATTTGAATCGAAATTTGATATTATATTATGAAAAGTTTTGTGATAATATTTTTATCTGCGTGTCAATTTATGATTAGATATTGAGATTTCATATAAGATTTTTTTGTTGAAATTTATTATCAGATTTCTTTCCCAAATCGTATACGTGTCAATTTATGATTGGATGTTGAAAATGGGTTCATCAATTTTGAGGGCTCAAATTTGGGTTCAATTGGAAGTAAATGGGTTCTGGGTGCATTTTGCACTTCCCTTTAGGTCCTCCACTGTGAGGTACTTTTTGCAAATTTTGGACCTAAACTAATTTGGGCTCCCATATGGGTACACCACTGATAATGCTCTAAAAAGTGCTATCATGTTGACTTAAGGATTGCATGCCATGCCGAAATGCTTAATAGTACTGACGAAGAATTTTATGCAATAAATATTTCACATGATATAATTTTGTACAACATCGGAGATTATCTTGCATTTCCGGCCCCCTGAAGATCAGATCACGATCTCTTTCTGAACGGCAGGCTAGGGGGCGTTTTTGCATTATGGGGGAATAAAAGCTAGCATGCATGGCATGGATGTACTTTTAACATTTATTTGGAGGTTGTGGATGGATAGATCTGGATCGGAGATGATATTAATTAAGGAAAATATATATATGATGGCTACATGAATTCATGTGGGGCGGGGGACAAAAATGAAAACTTACTAGCCCAAATAATTTAGATTAGTAGTGACTTGAAAAGCTCTTTACAATTTTTGTGTGACATAGTACAACAGTTCTTGGATAGAGAATCTTGTAAGAATAATGCCGGCGGATCAATTGTCTACAACCCAAATTAATTAAGGATCGAGGACAAGTTTTGTAAAGAAGTGCACATATATATATATATATATATAGTACTTACAGATCGACACGCTTGGACATTATATATGGTTTTAACTCCACATTTACCCAGCAGAATTAAATTAATCATCAGCAACTAATTAAGATAGAGGTAGACAGCTGATTAATTAATTAGTTGCTTGAATTAGCTAGCTAGCTAGTGCCACATTATGGAGACAGACTAATCATCATCATCAATTGATGAAATTAATAATATTATTAGTACAAGATTAATTTATATATGGTGTAAAATTAAAATCAGTAGAGCTAGCTTAATTATCAATGAACTTAAATACATACTTGTCAGAAGCATGCATATATATATGGTTCCATCTCTACTAAAAACACTGTACTGTATGCTTTTTCTGATTTTTCTTATCACAATTCACAACACAGTACACTGCACAGCACTGCATTGATTCAATTACGAGCAGTCAGTACAATAATATATATATATATATATATATGTGCCCTAAACTGACACGTACATTGCATTGTAATGTTCCGCACCAATAATATTGTTCACATATAGATAGATAGTACTTGTTTGTTTGTTTTGGTTTCAATATAGATTGTTATTGACACTTATTGTAGTACTAATAAAACCACGCGTTTCACCCAACACCCCATTTTAAGCAAGGACATGTTGGTCTACATCTGTACATTATTAATTATTGCTAGGATTGACATTAATTAATTCCATATATCTCATATATATAATTCATCAACAGAAAATTAAATAAATATGAATATGATGGATGGATCGATCTTGAATATATTCATTGTAGGACCCATAGCTATTAATAACGAATAGTGACGCGCGCGAGGTGATCACCGGATCGACCTCCCATAATATAATTAATGTTTCTAGACTCTAGTAAACTACATAATAAAAATATGGATATATATATCTTTACTTTGTTTCTTTTTAAACCGAAATAATTACCGCATAAACTAAAGTTTGGCAGAATAGTGATTATTATTCAAATAAGTTCAATCAGAGCTACAAGAACACGAGAAATAGGCACCCATGAACCTTTGAGAGAATACATCTCTTCTTTTTCAAAAACTCATAATCATCAATATCTGAAAATAGTGAAGATTACACCTCCTTTTATAATACTCTTATCCTAGGTAACTGAAAGTAAAGAAAACTTTTAGGGTCCATTTGGATGGATGGATTTGAAATGAAGAGGGATTTCAAAAAATGAATGGATTTGAAATTCCAATAATTTGAAATCCATTCATTTACATTCTCTAGTTGGATAATTTTTTACAAAGGATTTCAAATCCATTCATTTGAAATCCATTGTTTGGTATATATCATTTGTTTTATTTGAAATTCCCAATCGTGCCTTATAATTTGTTCTATGAGTTAATTCTTATTGTTGATATCGGGATAAAATCGCATAAATCGATTCGGGGTAAAATTATAATTTCTAAAAATTGAGGGACCAAAAGTGCAAATTCGGATTTCAGAAAATCTGGGGCCGAATAATTTTCTGAAAATTCTGGACTGAATTGGAACTCTGGGTTTCTCGAAAATCTGGAGTCAAATGGCAATTTTTGAAAATTAAGGGACCAAAAGTGCAAATTTGGATTTTTGAAATTCAGATGCCGAATTGAAAATTTTAATCTTCTGAAAATTATTGACTGAATTGCAATTCTGGATTTTTTGAAAATATGGGGTCAAATTGCAATTTCTGAAAATTAAGGGACCAAAAGTGAAAGTTTGGATTTCTGAAAATCAGGGGCCGAATTGAAAATTTTAATGTTCCTAAATTAACTAAATTCTAATTCTAGGTTTCTCAAAAATTTAGGGTCAATTTGTAATTTTTGAAAATTGAGGGACCAAAAGTGTAAATTCGGATTTCTGAAAATCTGGGGCCGAATTGAATTTTTTTAATTTTCTGAGAATTTTGAACTGAATCATAATTCTTGGTTTTTCAAAAATCTGGGGTCAAATTGTAATTTTTGAAAATTGAGGGACCAAAAGTGCAAATTTGAATTTCTGAAAATCAGGGTCCGAATTGAAATTTTTAATTTTCTTAAAATTCTGGACTGAATTGCAATTCTTGATCTTTCAAAAACTAGGGTCAAAATTGGAATATCCAAAAATTGAGGGACCGAAAGTGCAAATTCGATTCCTGAAAATCAGGGTCCGAATTGAAATTTTTAATTTATGAAAATTCTGGAATGGACTGAATTGTAATTTTGGGTTCTTCGAAAAATGGGGTCAAATTTGCAATTTCCAAAAATTGAGGGACCAAAAGTGCAATTCGAATTTCTGAAAGTAGTAGCCGAATTGCAAATTTTAATTTTGTGAAAATTCTGGACAAAATTGCAATTCTAAGTTTTTGAAAATCTGGGATCAAATTGCAATTTTTGAAAGTATACAATGTGGACCTTTTTTAAGTGGATTTCAAATAACTAGTTTTAGGAATAATTTTAAATCCACTTAAAATTGGGCTGAAATCCATTGGATAAAATCTAGGATTTCAAATGAATGAATTTAATTTTGTATCCAAATAGTACGATGGATTTGACAAGAAATTTCAAATCTACCCAACTCAAATACTTCCATCAAAATAGGCCTTTAAGAAAACTGAATAACTCTTAAACTCCTATAGAAACTAAATTATCAAAAATAAGAAAACTAACTAATAAAAATATAGATTGTGTTGGATGCTCATGCATCATAAACTACGTACGCAACGCACGTTCTGAAAGCTGCTAATTAAATGGCCCGTTGAGAGGGTAGAGTTGGGACTGTTATGTTTGGTTAAAAAAATTGTGAGTCCAATGTGCATAGCCATAGACGACATTATTATAAGGATTTTGGCAAGTATAATTATATGGACTATGGTCTGTCTCTGAAAAGGCAAAAGAAGCTATATTATTATTATTATTATGCCTCTCTTTTTCTTTTTGGACTCTATTTTATCTAGCTTTTCATGCCAACCAAATTATATTGTCTAATCCTACCCCTCTCGATCTTCATTTTCTATATGAGCTTTAATACATCGATCGATCGATCACTTTAACCATATAATCATTGTTCTCAACTAAAGGGGACAAACTGGTCTTTGGTATTCTTTCCTTCATTATCATAACTCATATTTGAATTTGAGAAAACGATTGGATTGTTTTAGGGCATAAAAGTGTTTTTGATGTATTAAAAGTGAAAAAGATACTTGTAAGACCCTTTTCCTTAATTTGATTTTGAAAAAGAAAAAAGAAAAACAACCCCCTATATAGAATCATTTTTATGACCGGGGAAAACATATGTGTAAAGTTCACCCCCAAAAAAGAAAAGAGATTATATATATATGTACGTAGCTAGATGTGCTATCCAAGGTTAATTCATTAAATCTTTAGATGATAGAAATCAATTAATATAATGGTCACTCCTCCTCTCTTTGTTTTTGTTATCTCAATAATTATGGAGCGGGTTGGTTAGGATTCTATATTTTTAGGATTTTATTGAGCTCATGTGCCCCAATAATGACAACATGCATTTCAACCACTAAAGCCCAATACTAAAGTACCAATTCCATAATCATATTTGTAAATACTTTAAAAATACAAGAGACAAAAGTGCTACAATTAATTATCCCACTCCACTATGGCCAGTATCCTTTTTTCATCAATAGAAGTTGATGTGTTTATTTATACTACAACATTATGATCAATATATTTCTACTAAAAGAGACTATGAAGTAATTAACATTACTCCTCGAGTTGGTATTATATTACAAATCTTCTTACTTAAAAATCTGTAATATCATTTTTCTTTTTATAATTCTGTAATAATCGATCAGTTGTTAATAAAGCTTGTTTTAGGCTTGCAACCTCCAATGTACATGGAAGAAATGTCATTAATCTAATTAAGATGGATTTGAATGATCTAATATGTCATTAATTATTTGTGGGAGTGGAGGCCTATGTTGGCACAACTTTTTTATTTTAAAAGATCTTAGTGATATTGTTGCACTATTTTATGGGATGTTCATGACATGATTATGTACAAAATATCATATTCATGAGCATTCTTCTATATTTCCAATCAATTAATTAATTAAATAATGCCTGATTTTGTTGATGAAATTTATCTATATACCTAGACTGCGCAGTTGCACTTGCACCCATTACGCTGTAAGGCACTGAAAAAGGGAAAAGGGTTGAATGATTGGCATTTGGCACTTGTTCCTATTAATTATATTTTTAATTCTAAATCCAAATTGGTGAGTGTCCACATCACATGTCCATTTATGAGTCTAGATCAAGTGTATTGGACACTAAAATACACACTAATGGCTTGATTTTGGCATAAATAGGACAATTATAAATCATTTTTTTTTTTAATTCAAGTCAAGAGAGCAGGGCAGGTGTTGGTTAAGAAACTATTTTGGTTATGCAATATAATGCATGTTATTTTAGAAACGATCAACAACTTCACTAATTTCCACTTACATATATCATCAATTTAATTAAGTATCAAACCGACATTTGAAACATTAAAACCAAACAAAAATCAGCCCAAACGTAGTCAAAAGATTGGTTTGAGTAGTTTCGATGAAAATTTGTAAACACGATTTTGGGTTGAGTTTGAGTTCTAACTTTTATGAATTCTAATTGAGTTTGAGTTCTAACTTTTATGAATTCTAAAAATTTGAGATATGATTTGAATGTTGAAGTTTGTGGGTGTGATGTTAGAAACTACCAAGTGTTAAGCATCTATGGATATTAATATGGCTAGAACCATCAAGCTTTTCGTCTTAGTTTTTTGGAGATTTAGGCTCTCTATGAAATGGACTTGTGTTGTCCGATTTCAATTTATTTTAATTTAGGTTAAAAAAGTTTGAGTGTTTTTGTGATACATTTGAGACATGATTTTGATTGAGTCCGAATATCTTTTAGATTTTGAAAGTTTGATATGTAATTTGAATTGAATTTGAGTGTTTGTTATTGTAAAAAACTAAGTGGTTATATACGTCGAATTATTGATTTTTATAAAAAAAATAAACAATATGCATTAAATCGATGACTTTATAGGTTACCAAGTTTGAAAAAAATAAATGGAGAATTTAATTCAACCTAGGAAGAGTGGACTAGATACAAATAATTTTGATAGTGCTTCAGTGGACGAAATTTTGAGTAACCAAAATCCATAAAGAGCATAAAATAAATCATTTCTATATGACAAAATAAAAGTTTTTAAAATACTCCTATAATAAGAAACAAATATAGTAGAACCTAATTTAATCTGACATGAGGGTTTTATAGGTATTTCATTTAGCTCCATAAATTCGTTTAGGTTTATGTAAGAATTATTATAATTGTCATATGTGCAAATGTTAATTAATTAATGGTAATACACTTAAATGGTACACCAAATGTGATACAGAGGACTCATAACCTTAAAACAAAATGAAAAAGATTGAGAGTACTCTATAGTCAGTCTAAAAGTAAGAGCTGCTATTAAAGATTCTTATTATTGACATTTCATCCCAAATATTGCACCGTCCGTCCTTTTTGAAGCAGGCATCATGTTCTAAACTTAAAATATTTAACCTCGGTACTTACGACGCCGTTTCTGACTTTGCAATTACTGCTTCTGATCCCTGTCACATTACTCTCCATATTTATAATATTGAAGGACTGGTTCGGACTTTTACTCGATTACATTAATTGATTTGGGAAATTTTAATACAAACCAGGTTTGTCCAATCTCAATCCCGCCAATCACGAAATAATTATATTATACATGTTTTGTGATTAATTGAGTGTTGCAAATGTATATTACATTAGCTAAGTGAACGTTTTGGGTTCGATCAAATTTAATTTGGGCAAAAATTACCCATTAATTTTATTTAATAAGAAAACTTCAAGAATACTCTGTTTGTCCCATTTTTTTTCTCTTAAATGCGAAGTTTTATGTAATAGGAGTAGTTAAAATATTGGAATTTCCTACAAAAAATAAATATTGAAACTTCATGATATTTTCAAAATAGTAGAATGGAAATTCTTGCCTAAAAAAAATAATCTAACAAACGATTAGGAATGTTGGTTTCATGCTCCTGCTCTTACAGTAAATGATATGGTGCATTTTCTAACTATTATGTTTATGCAGTTTTCTAGATCATGTTTAGGTATGAATGCCATATACATGAAAGAATAGTTTTGAGAAAAAATATTGATGCTTTATGGAACAAAATTTTCTTTAGACATAAAATAAAAACATAATGAGTAGAAATTTCGTAACATAGAGTATATATGTAACTTTTGTTCATATAAGGGTAGGTACTAATTTTCCGATGAATAGACCACTTTTTCAAAATTTTAAAATGAGATCATGAACTGAAATACTGAATATTAATTTGTGCATAGCTTGTTGTATATACAATAAAACGGGTTCATCCTCTAGATTTCAAGAGAAGAACAATTTTGTTATTTTTTCAATTAATGGATATAATTTAACCCGAACTTTAATTAATAACAAATAAAACCCAAATAAATTAAATAACGAGCAATTGACTTGATATCTAGTCTTAACCAAAAAGGGTAGAAAATAGCTCGCCTCAGCTGGTGAGTTAAATTATGTGACAATTATTACCTTTAAGAAAATTCATGTCATACAGTAGTAAAAAGAAATGTACAGTAAAAACCTTGAGAACCACTTTTTGCTTTTACTTCTTGTACCTTTACCTATCTGATGGGACTAGGTTGACTGAAATTCAAAATGAAGCACAGATAGTTTTTGCAATTCCCCATGAAATTAACAGTGCGTAACGGCGTTAAATCAATTACGTACGCAGAAGAACACGTGAGTAACGTATAGGACTGTGTCAGCACTGTCAAAAAAGAAAAATGGGCAGAACACTGTTAGTAGTGTTAATTGTCAAATCAAACAAATCAACGCACAGCTCTGCATGGTTAAATATTTTACTCTACTAGACTTTTACCCAACTCAGGGTTAAATATATATATATATATATATAGGCTATATATAGAAGACCCCCAATTGTCACTGTGTTGAAAGGTGAAAAGTTTTATGGGACTGTAGAGAATTCATAGGGATGGGAAGCTAAGGGGAACAAAATATCATAGCTATTGACGGGAGGAGACTAATTAAGGCTGAAAGATTCCAAAATTATTCTGATTTTTCTGTTCAAGTTTTTTTTTTCTTTTAAATTTTTTTGTCGTGGACTACTCTCTATATTTTCAATTTTAAATTACTTGCACATTTCATTTCTCAATGAATATTTTTTCAATTTACTACTCTTTTATCATATTTTTCTCATCCATCATCTTGCACATTCATCCTTACATATATAATTGGCACCAGAATTGAAACATGATAATTTTCAAGGATTACCCTATCTCTTAGCTTCAAATTAATTGACGTATTTAACATTTTCACGCATATTAAGTCAAATTTTTAAGATAAAATGTCAAAAAATTCCCTTTTAATCACCGGCGGAGCTACATTGTCTAAAGGGGGTGCATGGACCCCCCCTGAAATTTTGGTCCCAAGGGTATCGTATATATGCTATATTCATTTATTTATGTTCAACTATAACATAATTTATAATTTTCTTTTAGTGGACCCTCAATTAAAATTAAATTTTTAAATAAAAGGGGTCCATGTTTATTAGAGTTTGATAAATTTAAGAGTTACAAAGTGGACATTACCTCAAACTCTAATATTTTATTTTTATTTTGTAATTTGAATCATACTATAACACTAATGTGGATATCTAAGCACTTGATATGCAACTTGAAAATTACATTGTCGACATGCGGTCAGATGAAGAGTATTCAAAATTAAAAGGAATTGGTAATGTTGCTAGAAAATTAGTTGAAACAAAGAGGAACATTGCGTATCTCTTGTATTTTTACTTTTAAAATTGACAATGATTTTGCCAGTTGCTACAACGTCTATGGAGAGAGCGTTTTCTGCTATGAAGTATATAAAAAATCGACTGAGGAATCAGATGGTAAATGAATGGTTAAATGACTCTATGATTACTTATATAGAGAAAGATTTATTTGATATCGTTACAGATGATTCAACCATGCAACGATTTCAGTCTATGACAAATCGACATGTACATTTGTAAAGAAGAAGTTTTCATTCCATTTAATTTATTTTGAGTTTGAATTAGTTTGGTCATATTTTTTTTTAATATTTTAAATATACTCATAAATTTATAAGGACCCCGGTGAAAAAAGTTTCTGGCTCCGCCACTGCTTTTAATGATTGCTTTAACTAATGTAATTAATCTTTGTACACTTTATTTTATTGTGTAAATTAATATAGAAATAAGAAAAGGTAAAATTGAAAAATCAAATATGACAAGTAATTTGAAACATAAAAATTTTACAAATGTGTCAATTAATTCAAATTGGAGGGAGGTTTCGTTGAACACAACGTTCTATAATTTACATGAAAAATAAAATAAATTTGTTTTGTGACTAGACAAAACTAGTATGAGAATGAGTAATAGGCAACTAATTGAGATTAATAGAATTTCCTTCACCGCATGCATATGTATGAATGTACTCTGTGCCTGCATGACTCAATCATGTGGCTGCTTGTTAAAAAAAGAAGACAAAGCTAGGGAAAATAAAGGATGAACATGGGCTGAAGTAAAGATCCGAAAATAGCAGAGGAAGTATTTCCGAAAATAAGCAAAAAGTGGTAAGCCGGCGATGCTTAAGCCTAAAGTGCAGATCCAAAATTGCACCCTTCTATAAATTACTCGTATTCAATTACCACCACCCCCACCACCCCTGTTTGACTTATACAAATAAATATACCTCCACCTGCCACTCACTTTTTTCTACCCCCAACCCAACTATTTAAATACTATTACCTGAGGGAAAATAAAAATAAAAATTAAATAAGGTTCAGAGAATTGAAGAAGATAAAGAAAGACAGAGTGTGATTTTCACATATAGTAATTGGTTTTCGGAGTATTTGCAGTTTAACTTTTGGAGTCCTATTATGCTCTGCAACAACTGAAACAGAAATTAAACAAACAAACAAACAAAGTAAGGATTAGATAGAGAGGAAGAATTGAAATTATACTATTATAGAGTAGCTAGAGATGATAAGGGAAGAGTGTGTTTTGTTTGTTCCTTCTCTTGGTTTGTTTCCTTTTGTCTTGTTTGCCAATATAATTCTACTTAAAAGTACATCTTCTCTTTTATCTTCTTAATCCCTTTCTCTTCTCTTCACTGCATCTTATTATTATTCATCTACTCCAATTCTTCTTCCACAATACCAAATCCAGTTCCATTAATCATCTTTTAAACCACAACCTCCAAACTTAAAGAACAAATTAAAATGGTTTTGGGATGGCGAAGAGCGTTTTGTACATCAATTCCAAAGAATCAAGAAAGAGAGAGTACTAACCCACCAATCATCAGTGATAAATCCGACCCGAGTCCAAGTCCGACCCCGAAACTCAGCTCCAGAATAGGAGGGTTTTTCTCCAACCCATCAACGCCTCGCCTCGGATGTAGAACCGCCGTTACGCCACCACCCAATGCGGTGGTTCGGAGCAACTCTGCTCCACAGAGCCCAAAGCTTCAGTGCAAAACAAAAAGCAGTAGCAGATTTTTCCAAACCCGATCCACCCCATCTTCACCTCGCTCCCCTTCCACCTTCTCTTTGGTCAAGTCAAGTCTGCGCCTGTCTAAGGTATATATATATATACACTATTTATTTATAATTATTGCCTCGTGTGTTTTAATTTCTTTTTAGAACAGTGGAAATTTGTTAGTAATACAATTACAATCATTTGGTAATAATTGTTGTTTTTTTGAAATTTTTTATCAATAGCAGAGTAGGTGTGGAATATGTTTGCAGAGTATAAAGACGGGACAAGGGACGGCGATTTTCACGGCGGAGTGCGGCCATAGCTTCCATTTCCCCTGCATCGCGGTGCACGTTAAGAAACAGTGCACCCTCACGTGCCCCATCTGTAACTCTACATGGAAAGAAATGCATCTATTGAACATTCATCAGAACCAAACTGAGAATAGCCTCGGTTTCAACAACGATAAGAGATGTGCTTTGAAGGTTTATAATGACGACGAGCCATTATCGTCGCCGACTTCGGGAGCCCGGTTTAATCCGATACCTGAATCCGATGAGACGGAGGAGAAATCGAGAAATGTGGAGGTTGCTTTGATGTCTGAAACTGCGGTGATTTCAGTTGGGAAGACAACTGAAACATACGTCGTCGTTTTGAAGATCAAAGCCCCTGCGTCGCCCTTGCGTAGAGCTCCTATCGATTTGGTGACGGTTTTAAATGTCAGCAAAAGTATCACTGCAGAAAAGATGCAACTTATGAAGAAATCGATGAGATTGGTCATATCATCACTCTCCGCTGCCGACCGTTTATCCATCGTGGCTTACTCTACCACTTCCAAGAGGCTGTTGCCGCTCCGGAGAATGTCAACATCCGGCCGTAGGGCGGCGCGTAGAATAATTGATGCTATGGTTACGTTAGACATCGAAAGCAGCACCGCCATTAGTGCTACCGACTCCCTTAAAAAAGCGGCGAAAGTTCTGGAAGACCGCCGTGAGATAAATCCTGCTGCGAGCATTATCCTTTTCTCCGACGGCAACCGAACTGGCCCACTCGTGGCCATCTCGCCTTCCTCAACGCCAGAATTCCCCGTCCATTCCGTGAACCTCAGCGCGTGCATTAACGCTCCTCACGACGATTCTGTTACGAAACGAGTTACCGGTTTACTAAACGTCGTCATGCAAAATTTCAAAATTGGGCTCGGGTTCACATCATCGTGTTCGCCTCCATGCGAGATCTCCGCCGTCTACACTTACGCCGGTACGCCTGCGTTTGTCGGATCCGGGTCGAACTGGTGTCGGGTTGGGGAATTTTATTCGGAAGAGGAGAGAGAATTGTTGATAGAATTGAGGGTCCCATCAGCATACTGTGGAGCCCACCGCTTGTTGACCGTCCGATGCTGTTACAAAGACCCATCAAATCAACAGCTAGTATACGACAAAGAAAGACATATCTCAATTCCTCGCTCACGCGCCATCGGATCCTCTTCACAACGGCTGAAATGCATATTCCTCACTACACGCGCTGTTGCCGAGAGCAGGAGACTTATCGAAAGGAATGACGTAGTCGGCGCATATCACATGTTAGTTTCGGCTAGGGCTCTAGTGCTTCAATCGGGTTCGGGTTCGGAGTTTGTTCGTGGGTTGGAAGCTGAGCTGGCGGAGCTGCGACGGAGGAGCAACCACGATAGAGAAGCTGCCACCGTGGGAGCGGAGGAGAAAGCCGAGCCACTGACGCCGACATCGGCTTGGAGGGCGGCTGAGCGGCTGGCTAAGGTAGCCATTATGAAGAAGTCTTTGAATAGAGTCAGTGATTTACACGGTTTCGAGAACGCTAGATTTTGATTTTGATTCTGTATTTTTTTTAATTTCTGATGATAAATGGAAATATATTATAAATATATATAAATAATTTTATATTTTAATTTTATTCAGAAATATTTTACTGCTTGATTTGATAATGAAAGTGGGTCTGGGTTTGGGATAGAGACAAATAGGTACCCGACGGATCGGCGCTTTGTGCAGATAGATTTAAATGTTATGAAAAACGAAACCCGGGCCTACACAGGATGATTGAGAGAGATGGTGGAATTTAAGTTGAGGGGCCTTTTAGCTCTTTTGATTTGTTTTCTTCCCCATTTTCTTTAATAAAATTTCTTCTTTTCCATTTTTATTGTTTTGAAATTAATTAAGCCAAAAAGTGGAGAGATTATTTAGTACAACCGCTGCACCACGTCATCAAGTACACGTGGTGCAGCCCACCAATACACATGGGACATGTGGATTATTAATCCACATCACCCCATGTTCTGGCCATGTTCCAAAAAAATAGGGGTTCAGAAAGTTGTGTTCACACTGCCAGAATATGAGTGATGTGGATTTTTAATCCACATGCCCCAAGTGCATTGGTGGGCTGCACCACGTGTACTTGATGACGTGGTGCAGCGGTTGTACTACATAATTTCTCCAAAAAGTGGGTGCATAATGTAGTGGCCATTGAATTGGAATTGGGGTTTTGATTTTATTTGAACCATAAATTGGATTTGTAAGATAATTAATCATCAGCGCCTTTCATATAATTAATTGTTGCCTCACTGGCTTTGTGCCAATGCATTTCATATAGAAAATTTGAAAAGTGTGAGAATTTATCTACTAATTATTTATTTATTGTAGTTTGTTAATGTAACAAATGATATTTCAATATGGTGATGTAATTTGCTGTTTTAATAATTATTATAGTAAATGTAAATGACCCAACATTTACATCCCCATATTAAGTTTGTACATTTGTATCTATAATATTAAATCGTAATTAAGCTTATAGGTACCAATTAATTCATTAATTTCATTAGTTGATTCTCTTTTGAGAGTAGAAAAAATTAATTAAAGTAGAAAATAATCCAATATCAGAGATTCGAATTCAATATGATTCTCACTTATCAGAGATTCAGTATATACAAAAATCTTTTGCTCCTTAATTCCAATCATACGCAAAAAAAAAATCTTTGTACTGATCATATATCTCTGTATATATATGGTCCTACAAATACAATTTGAAGACAAGACACATGCGGAAGTAGACGACGCAAGAAATATCCTCATAGATACATGAGAAATAGAGAGAGTTAAAAATAAAAACCCAACTGAAAAAACAAATTAAAGTTTACATTGTCTCCCAATATATACATTTCACCTATTGACGGTGGTAACTGCATAATTTTTGCAAGTTTGTGGCTGGAAATTAAGCATCAAGCCAAGTTGGAGGCATTATATGTTAATTGTTATGCATCCATCCATGTGCCAATATTTACATTGCACTCTGCTAGCTTCATGTAATTGATCACCAATTCAATACTGAGTTCATCTTTTCACATTACTGTTGTTAATCTATCAATTTGACCCATTATATAACAAATTAGCTTGTAGGGCGAGTATATATAAGTGTTGGTCGGATTTTCCTTTTTTTTTTTTTTTTTTTAAATTGAATTTTATTGTTGTATTTTTGGGGAAGATATTAAGAACTAGATGTCAAAATTAATATTTTTAATTTATAAAAAAAAATATAGTTGACAAGTGGCCAATAATATAGGTAATTTTTTTCCTAATGATATTTCACATAACTCAAAATATTTATATGATAAGTACAATATACTTACTTCAAGACTTGATTCACTCGTATAAAGAAAAGAGTAGATGATATGTGACAAATTAATTTATTAATTTTATAATTTTCGTACTATTAAATGTGAGAAGATGGGAATTATGGAACATGCTTTGTAAAAATACAAATCATATACGTATTTTATGCTTTAACAAATTAATTGAAATCAGAAGTCATTTTCAATTGGCTGGCAAATTGAAAGAGCAACTGGATATTACTACTATCAGATAGTAGATTGTTAAAGTAGTGGACCACCTAATCATGAAATTCATTGAAAAATCCCACTTTTGGAAATCCCAAGGAAGAAAGGAACAGAAAAGTAAATTCGAATGCATGTACAAAAATTAATTGTAGCATGTCTTTAGCTATACGTTTGTAAAAATTAAGGAAAAGGGGATTTTGAAAAAGTTTTCCTCTGGTGAAAAAGTAATTGAAAAAGGTGAACAAGGACAATTGGAAACTACTAAGGCCATCTCCAACCGAAGCCATTGCCCAATTGCCCAATTGCCCAATTGCCTGCCTAATTGCCCAATTGCCTTGCCCTCTTGCCTTGCCCTCATGCCTTTTCGACCCACCTAAAAAATTCATCTCCAACCGAAGGGCAATTAACATCTATTAATTCAATTTCACAAATTTCCCCACTCTCACTCTCCTCACTCTCCCCACTCAAACTTATTTTAATAATAATACTAATAATAATACTAATAATAATAATAATAATAATAATAATAATAATAATAATTTTTAAATAGTTACACAATCCTAAAAATAAAGGCATTCTTAATAATAAAACGGTATATTGTATGTTCGAATCGGAGTTCCGGTGAATGAGAAATTGATACTCAAAGATTACCATTTGAAATAGAGAAAAAAACTTATCCCACATTGAAAGATGAGTAAAAAAATTTGAGATTTATATATGATTTCTCAAGTAAGATGTGTAACAAATAGCAACCAAAAGTCTCTTCCCTCGCGCGCGCGGGGGGGGGGGTGCAAATCATCGATTTCACTTCAAACCTAGAAGACTCGTGCGAGCCCGCGACCTGCGGACACGAATGTCGGTTCGAAAAGCTAAGTTCGGGCAAGCTAGTTTTGAAATATTCAAATTCGACCCCTACCAAAATATTTTATGTTTTGCCATTCTTCAAAAACTTTTTTTTAAATATTCAAATTCGACCCCTACAAAATATTTTATTTAAAATTTTCTCCCTGCCACCAGCCCACCTCCCTAAAAAAAAATATTCTACCTTCTACCCCCTAAATATTCAAATTCGACCCCAAAAAGATATTTTATTTAAATTTTTCTCCCCACCGCCGCCTGCCACCAGTCCACCGCCGCAGCTCCCTACCGCGCCAGCGCGTTTGCCGGCTGGCAAGCAGCCAGGCAACCATCCCCTGCCTGCTTGCCCTCACGCCTGCCCCAGTCCCCTGCCCGCCCTGCCCAACCTGACCGTTTCCTTCCCCTTTCCCATCTCCAACCGAACCCAGCTCCCCCTCCCCCTCATGACCGCATGCCGGCTTCGGTTGGAGAAGCCCTAAGAACTAAAAAGAGGCACCAACATATAAAAATGGATCTTCTTCACTTTAGGTGTCAATGGATCCCTGAAATTGCGCACCTAAAAAACTTTTGGTTGCAAGGAAGTGTCACTTTTATACTCCTTCAAATTAATTGGCATATTTGATTTTTCATACAAATTAATAAACTCAATAATTTTTACTTATTTTTTTTAAAAAATAACTCTTTTAATAATTAATTGAATTGTGTGCACGGATAAAATTGAAAAATGATGCATTGAGAAATTAAATGTGACATTTGAAACATAAATTTTTTGTAAATGTGCCAATTAATTTGAAACGAAGGGAGTAGTGTGTTTTTATAAAATAATCATCGAAACTTCGAAGGATTTATGGCTATTTTTGGGCCAAGAGCAACATGCCACCAAATAAGCAACATTAAAACCACAGGTAAAAGTTTGTATTTAGCCTAAAGAACTCAAAGAACACTTTGGATTCTTCTACAGAGCTAACAATTGGGGGTATATAAGTACATGCATGATTATTGCAATGGATGCAATTTTATAGTAGTTTTTTTTTAGTACAGCATCAAACACGAATAGACAACCCAGATAGTGAAATATGTTCGTTTACATTTCTTCTAGACGTTGACAGTACGTTCTTTTGCGCATTATTACTGTCATTTGGATGGATTTGATTCGAATTCGATCTTAACTAAGACTTTTAACCAACTAAAAATAAACGACAAATAGTTAAAATCAATATATTACTACACCAATTACTATATTAAAAAATACATTCAAGCATATTCGATTACAATCAAATTAGGAAAATGAACCAACTAATATTACTAGTCCTAAACTAAAGAAATACTTAAGGTTTGGAACTTCACTATCCATTTGGCTCATGACTTCACTATTGTATATAGTTTTAAATGTAAATTTAGATAGCTCATAATTGTAAACGCAATCATCCATTTAAAATATAAAGAGATTGGAATCCAAGCTATTTCCCAAACAAAAGCTGGAACCAAGCACATGGGTATCTCTTCTAATGAAACATGCATACATGCACATGCTGCTTGCATAAACATGCAAAGAATATGTATATACAATTTACACAACATTAACGTTCCAGGTTCCAATACAAAGCAAATTAACCAACAATACAATCATAAAACAATCTACTCTAGATGATAACATTACATAAATACATGAATTAAGTTCAACAAATAAACTTTAGTACAACAAGCATTTTACAATTTTTTGTAGAAGCAAATATCAGAAATGCAACTGCCTACACTGACCTGCTTCGACCTCGGAAGGACAATAAGGACATTTGAAGGGCCTCGTGATATTATTTTTCGATAATTTGGTGATAGATTGTTTGCACAATACATGTCCACACGACAATAGCATAGGAGGGTTCTCTTCGCTTGCTTGGTCCCGACTAACCGGACACACAAATACAGAGTGGAACTGAAACTCCCTATCTAAGTCAATTGGCACAGGTAATTGTTTCATGGACTGCCATTCTTGCTTTTTCCCAGTCATCACATTCGTCAGTTTCAAAAGGGTAGGCAACCCTTGAACTCCAGCAGCAATTGTTACACTCAATGGACTCTCATAAGATTGCCCCATAAGATTGCAGAATTGTCGTGTGAGTTCCTCACCCAGTTTGTCCCAGTGTACGGTTGATAGAAATTCTGCATATGGTGAGGAATCAAGTCTTCCGGCCCATAAAAGACAAGCCATTAGCTTTTGAAATTCAGCTAAATGATCGGTAGCAAATGGAGACAAAAAGGCTTTAGCATACTCTAGACCTTCATCTCTGCCCTTATTCTGCAATATCTCAACATATTGAAGGCGATGAAGTTTTAATGCAATGTCAGATCCATTTTCTTTAAGTTTCTCTTGATTATTCGTGGCCCATCTCAGAGCAGGCTCTAAGTTTCGAGATTTCATGGCTTCAAGTATTTGATACATCTCCAAGAAAGGAGATTTGTTTGCAGCAGCCTCTGGTTCATTGGACTCGTTTACGAAACAGTCACCAAGATCAAACTGACCTTCCCGATAGAAATGGCTGGCAATTATTTGGTTCACTGTATGGATATCTTGATCAATATTACGATAAGCCTTTGATATGTCAGGATTGAAAGATTTTTCAAGAAGCTTTGGATACTTGCTCAATGCAATATTCAATTCTTTTTGTGTGCCTTCCAGCAGTGGGGCAATTTCTTTCATCTTGAGTTTTAATTCATTGAGGATCAATTTGTGATCAGATGGAGATGTAGAATCTTGACCAGATTGTATTCTTGATAAAGCTTGTTCTATTTCCTGACCAATCTGTTCAATTATTTCTAGAGATTTTGAGGATGACAGCTTTTGTTTCTTCGTAACACGGTCAAATGCATCTTTGATGGAATTCAACTCCATTTCTAAATGCGCAAGTTCCTTAGTTTACAGCTGTTTAACAAATAGTTACCACCTATAAGAAAGAAAGAAATACTTAAAGTCGACAACACCAGAATTGACTCTTGAAGGTGTGTACAACCACAAAACATGGACATATTGCCTCCAGGCTCATGGAGAAGGAATGAAATGAAAAGGTTCGAGTCGGAAAAGACAAAAGGATTCTAAATCAATTTATTAAAATAAGGGTAAAGGCAAATGCCTGTGGTGTACGTTGAAGTTTGCACAAGCAAACATGAATGAGTAGCATTGGTCTTGCATCCAACAAAGGAAAGACAAGAAAGCTCCTTGTGTTTTCACTAGTTTCCTTTCCCAGTCAAGATATTAGGTCTGTACCTTTGTCCACTTGAGGAAATTACTCACAAGATTTCTCATTCGCTAGATGCAACAGCCATTCAATTTTTTGTCCAAATAACGCTCTAAATATCAGGATAACACAAGAAGGAACTAGCAAGAACTTATTAGGGCCCTCTTGGATCAATTCAGAGTTTGAGATTTCAATATTTGGAGATTTTATGTTAAGAAAACATTGAGAAAGTTACAAAAGAATGTAGGACTTTGGGATAACATGTGCGGCCAATTGAGGTTTTGTGAATTTAAAAATATAAAAATGAGTTTGAATTTTTTTTCCTTGGGTTTTGTGGAACATTTGATGGCCATTAAGGTTTTGGAATATATCACGTGTCTTAAATCATACAAACAAGTTGCGGATATATGCACCAAGTTTGAAGATTGATGTTTACAAAATTGAGCAAGTTTCTAGGCTTGACAAATCAAGTTCAAGAGGAAAGGTTAGTTAAAATAAAACTTGATTCATTAATTTAGACAACTCCATAAATAACTAACTGATCTAGATAGTCTTAAAATGCTCAATGCATGAATTAGAAAGAGTATGTGTGTTCATTATATTCATGTACTTAAATATAGAAAAGTAGAAGGTTGAATTCTTAAACATGTACTGAATTAAATGCATGTTGGAGATCTTCTATAAATACTCATGTGCTCTAGCCATGTAGCAAACGTTTAGTTGAAACCCACAATGAAACCACATTTTTCTTTTTTTTTTGGTACCAAAAAAAAAAAAAACCACATATTTTTGTCCACGAACTCTATTGTGAGATAGATTGTGAGTGTGCTTTTGTTCCCCAACTTCTAAGCAATATATATGCTACGAAGAAGAAAGTTAAAAATGAGCAATCACTCTTAATTTAAGTCAAACATGATAAGGGTTCAATCATTTTAATTTCACGTGTCATATCCCAACCATATAACTACAATATAATATAAAATATGAAAGCACATGATGGGTCACAGAAAATCACTAATTTTACCCCAGAACTCACTCAGAAAAATCACTAATTTCACACTCGAAATTCACTCCGGACTGTTAGAATAAAGAACATGCATATAGCAATTACGGCTGACTATACTACATTCTCAAGACTCATCACGTGTGTAGGACTATCACATATAGGCATGCTACCTGAAGATTAACCCACACTACAGAAGCAAAAGTTCCTGACTGTATTATTCTTCTGTCATAAGGTCCTCATTGGAAGGAAACACTTATGTAATTATGTTTGATAAAATTCAATGCAAACAGAAGGACGAGCATGTTCCATTTAAATTAAATCACATCTAGTTCTCTCAAAATATGTTTAGTACAAGTTCAATCCAGACCCAATATTCATCCTCTCATACTTTCTGCATTTATTGTTATGATATACGATAGCACAAATTTAGAGTATGTCCTAAAGAGGCGATGTTATCTATTATAATGGTAGAAAAGGTAACTGGACCTTTGATATCATAAAGGCAAAGAATAACACAACACTTTGCATACTTATGACATATGCTTTTTAAACAATACTAGTAGGAAAATTGCCCTTGTTAAGGGTCTAAACACCCATCTCATGTCCAGCTTATTTCACAATTCATCAGTAAAGCACATTGATTTTTTAATAGCTATATCTAATGTAGCCAACAAACAATTATGCTTTGTTGCCATTCAATTAATTCACCAAAAAGACGCGATAAACACAAATTTGAAAATTGGAATACTTCTATAAGCCAGTGGAAGGGAGGTCTGGAAATGTGCAGGATATAGCAAAATACCTGACAATTAGATAGCAATCAACTTACCGAAAGCAAAAACCTTTTCAAGAAGAGTAACAATTTTTATAGTTCTAAACCAATGTGAGCATGAAACTCGGTGTTCACCATACAATTTAAGAAGTTTCATATTCATGTTAACACATGATCGAGATTCATTGACCTCACTGAATTCAAGCAAATGACCACAAGCCCTAAATAAATGGCTTATTCAATAAGGTCTTTGTAAGAAAAGTAACTTGTCCATAAAAATAAAATAAGGCGGTTAAATGGCATCAATCAAACTTGAAACACCATGAACTGACAAATTAACCAACATACTCTAGTAAATATATCTATGGAAATGATATAAGGCAAGTGGAACAGCCCCACAATTATTGGAGTACGGAGAGCGGACAGTTGAATAGGGTGTAAATTACCATGAGTGGTGAACCGAAAATTTGTATCAGAGAACACATTGCAAAAAGTAAATTATTTTTATTTCTGAATAGTTGATTATAAAATCAAAACTGATTGCATAATCAAGGTAAATTCATTTATTTATTTTTCTGTTCAATTTTTTCACATTCGTTTTTCCATGGTAAGTTGGCACATAATTTCAACCCCACAAGATAAAGACAAAACACACTTTAGAATAAAAAAGAAAGTCCATTATCTTTCCTGAAAAGCATGTCATCAAAACTTGCGAAAATTAAAATACTGCTAAACCCTGGATTAGTGAAGAACAAGTAAAGGGAAAAAAGCATATGGTAAAGTTCATAATTGCATCTTTAGAAAGAAAACCTTTCTTGGTGTTTTTCCCAGTAAAATCCAAGATCTCTTAAACTGAACCAACGAACAACCAGATCAATTATAACAGATAATCCATCACGACTGAAATCATAATGTTTTGAATAATATTACTCATAAAAGTTTCAATAAATGTGATTGCTTGCATAAGCTGAAGTAGCAAACGCCATGCTCGAACAAATGCATAATTTCAATTTCGTGCAAAAATATTCACCAATTTATACTCACCAAAGACAGAATCCAAATTAACAGAGGCTTTCACACAAAAACAAAGGGAATATAAAGTAGCCACACAAAAATGATTATTCAGATCGGACAAAAAAGTTGGTCAAGTAAAATTCAGACACCAATTGGTAAATAAAAATTGTATATGTAAGCAGATAGAAGAAGATAAGAATCTCACCCAGAAGGAAGAAGACAGAGGAAGGATGTAGAAACGGGAAATTTGCAGTTGATGGTTGATGATTGATGATAGGGGCAACTCGGGAACAAATTTGGTCGGAAGTAAACGATGAGAAGAGGGCGAAATTTTTGCTCTCAATTTTCCCTATATTTGGGAAATCATTATTCTTATTGACTATTCTACCCCCGGCACTGATTCAGAAGGGATTAATGGGCTGGGCCTATTGTTGAATTGGAAACTTTGGCCCGAAATATATATTGAATAATGGTATAACTCAACCTAGAAATAGGGTTGTCAACGTGTTGAATTTGGGATGCTATCCAACTTCATTTATGCATATTCGCATTCGGATCGAATTCAGGTCTTATTCTGCATTGAATCTTATTCAGATTTGATTTAATATTGGATCTGAAATCTAAGATTATGTATATATAATTCTTTTTTTTTTTATCTATTATTGGATTCAGATTTTAAACGAATTTAAATCCATATTCACTCAATGTATTTCAAATTATGAATCTCTATAATCGGATCAAATTCATTGAATTTTTAATTAGACAAAATTTCAATAATCGGACCGGATTCAGAATCATTGACGGCCCCACCTAGAACCATTAATTTTTGCTTTCAATATTATTCACATTAGCCCAATAGAAATTATTGTTGAGATTTTATTATTAAGTATAGATGAAAGGATTGAAAATAGTGCTTGGAAATATAACCATGTATATGCTTTTACTTTGATTTTTTTTTTTTTCCGAAAAAATATTATCCTACCTGTAAGATTGATACAAATTTTGTCATTTCTTTATGGATTCATTATGTGAAGTAATACCTTTTTTTTAATAAAACATTGACTATTTCATTCTTCATGTTACAAATAATTACAACATATACCATTTATTTATGTTTCTTTTCTATATGTCCTAACTAAATAAATAGAATTTAATATAATTACGTGCATAGCACGGAGCGTATATTAGTTAACATTACACAAAATGATGATATCTTCAGTCCGAAAGCCTGCTCCCAATATGTAGGAGGGAATAACAGTGGAAACCCACGTCTCTTCTCTTTCACCAAACAAAGGAAAGATGCCTAGATTTTTCTACTTGTTTTGGATTTTGATGTGATAGTCCTAAGAGTTCCTTAATTTTAGTGAATCGGTTAAAATGAGACATGATGTATTCTGATTAAAATTTCCAAATTATAAATTAATGTTTATTAAAATATCATGGAGTTTAAAACGTGAGATATAACTTGAATTTAGAGTAATAAGCAAGTAAATAAATGCAAAATCATGGTTATTGAAAAGAAAATTCATAAAATTGTATTTATATTTTGGAGGGAGGGATTGGTTATGTTCAAATATGTTGAGTTCATTTATTTTTGTATCAAATAACAGGACCAATAAAACATGCTACAGATGATGTAAAATATCAAACTCCGAGGGAGGGAGGGAGGGAGGGAGACTAGATCGAAAATAGACATTGATCCCGAGATTTATATGGTGGCATATAAAGCTAAATGAGTATTTTAGTTTAGACAGAGCGCACACCCATTAAATTCATAATGCAAGTTCAATATATTGTCTTAGGATTTACTAATATAATTAAATTTGTTGGAGCAAGTCTCAGATTTCTGAAGATTAATATTATTAAGTTTTTTTTTTTGGTAATATGATTTCTGAAGATTATGAAAACATATACTATATGCTTCCCTGACAATATGAACAAAGATAAAAGCGTGCCCAAACCAATCAGAGGACACTTTTGAAGAAAGTAATAATAAAGCAAATGTTTAAAAGTACAACATAGCAATATCTATTGCAGCAGTCAAAATGATTGAACAAAATATTTGTGTAAATTATGAGTTATATTTATAAGGAAGTGAATGCATCACGTTTACTTCATTAATTCCAGAAATAAAAAATGGAGTATATGCATATAATTAACAGCTCTTCAAATTTGGTGACTGCAACTACAAATTGGACAAAAAATTACCAATTTGCAGCACCCAGAATCGAATGAAATTGCTATAATAAAGAATGTGACTACAAAAAATTACCCTAGAATTTGGAAAAGCTCAATTGCCAAGCAACTGCTGTCATGAACTTCAACCAGTATCCAACCAGCAATGCAGTTCAATCTATGTTACATGGCCAATAGTTGATTTATCAACTTATGGCTGCACAAAGCAGAAGCCTGCGGAAAAGGTTTTACGAATAACAGTTACTCCGAAACACTGTAAATAAATGAGGCTAAATGTCAAAGCTTTCTATATCTTAAACTCTGTTCATTAGATTCGGATATTGAAGAAGTTATACGACAGAAAACATTCAGATATTTTATTTCTTATTACGTGCAAGCAAAGTAGATGTTCTTTTCATATAAACATCAAGAATTGTACTTAATCTTCACATGCAAACAGAGAAAACAATACTTTAAAGGAGCAAAATATCACCTGTCATTTTGGCCGCAAAGAGGACATTAAACTGATGTCATCTGATTTGACCATAAGATGAACGGTTTCCATTAATGTGCTCATAATACTTGTCTTCCCCATAAAGTCGCCTGAAAGATTAAAAAAGCAAGGCAACTCACAAGCCATCCGACACAAAATAAGTTTTTGGCATATTTGCAAACAGATCTATATAATTTTACGGAGTGGCATAACCAACACACTGTCAACGTGAGCAAATTTCTGGGTGGTAAGGATAGTGAAATCTTAACCTTTTTAAAATCTACATCATTGTAAGAAAAAGCATATATGACTAGAAAAAATTAAGCAGCTGAATATCTTGAATAGAATGATAATGGATTTTTTTCAAGTTTCAATGTCTCCTATTTCAATTGACCGAGGACAAAGTTAAAAAAAAAAGCTGATTTCTAACACTTGTTTTTAACAGAAAACAATTACATAATTGCATACCATGAAGTTATAGCAGACAAAGCAATTTGTCAGCACATGGAGAGGTGATATACATACTGCTAATTCTTAATAAAAAAACTGAAATGGAAGTCGAGGATTGACCATATATCACTTACGCTGCGTCTGCCAAGGTCTCAAACTTCGTTAAAGCCTTTCCCTCTGCGAGTTCAAGAGAAGAATAATGCGATATCATATCCCTCAATGTGAATTTAGTGCTCTTGATATCATTATCCCATAAGATGCTCTGAGATCGCAAAAGTACGCCTTAGTAAGTCCACCAATAACTATTCATAAATTACAAGTGGAATAATGCAAGATAAAAAATGGCTATGGTGTAATTATGATGATGCATTAACTACCAACAGGTGATTGGTCTAGTGGAAGGGACTAGTCACTACAAAGTAGCGGACTCAGGTGCGAATCCCTGTTGGGAGAGGTACCCACTTAATGTGCCCAACCCCCCTTGAAAGGGATTAAACCCTTGGGAAACCAAAAAAAAATGATGATGCATTAACTAAGACCAATTCCCTTGCTTATACATTGTCTAGTTCTAAGTACCTTCTTTACATACTCGATTTTCACGTCTTCCGTGGGTAATTTTCCTTTAGGAGAAAAAATAGAAGCATTCCAAAGTGCACCTCTGGCAACCATCACAGAGGAAGAACCTGTGGCAGGAATATAGTGTACATCAGAAATTGTTCAATCATTTCGAGGAAAAAAATAAATGTGCATGATTAATGAAAAGGATGATTTCCCAACCACCATGACCAAATATAAAATATTTACAGGGTAAAAAATACCTAACCCGACCAAGCAATAAGAACATAATGAAACATATGGCAAGTACTTTAAATACCGCTGACTGAAAAAGACAAGGGCATGCACACGTGTCACAAAGAGATCACCATGTACAATTAGTTGAAGGCAAATTGAAGAAAGATACTAGCCTATTTGATTTCAGCATATAAAACCAGACAAGAACCATGAAAACAGAGACGTATTCTAACACAGCAATGTTTAAACAAGAAACTGCAATACAAAAACACTAGATGAATAAAATATCCTAAGTCTACCTGTCGCAACTTTGATGCGTTCGAAATCTTCATATTCAAATACATCACCATTTGCTATAACTGGCATTGAAACTGCAGCAACAACATCAGCAATCTCATTCCACTTTGCAGGATCTCTTGGCCTGTCAGCAACTTTCCTATGAATTATTTAAGGAAACAATCATTAGCTAACAGATTTAGCATCAGTTGAAAGCTAATAGAGCCATTTCTTTATCAATCTTTTACAATCAGGAAATATATGGATATACCTTCCATGCACAGCTAGAGCAGAAATTCCTGTTTTCTCAATTCTTCGTGCTAGTTCCACAGTCTGAGGAGATGATTCTAGTAGACGGATCTTGCATGTTATAGGTGTATCTAGGTTTCTTCTCAATGTAGTCAAAATCTGGATTTCAGAAGGGGTAATGTACAACCATTGGTCAAACATTCATGGACAAACCAAATTAAGGAAAGTTAACTTTACTCATAGGGGTACAAGAATGCCCTCGTACATCATGAATGAGCTCTGGTTTCTGCAACAATGCAGCACCCATTCCACCACTAATCGAGAAAGGCTTGGGGCAACCCATATTTATATCGACAGCAGCAACATCCATGCACCTGAAGAAGCACACAATCAAAGAAGTCCTTATTTTGTGCAAATAAGATAACTAGTGAAAAGGAAGGGGGAATATTGCAGTAAGAGTTTGAATCACTTTCGAAAATTTGGATATAAGCACAATATATTTTTTAAATAAGATGAAAGATAATTTGTTTTTGGCAGCTGTATTTCAAGGGATTGCCAGTGTGAATGTGTGTGCTTAACTTTTACGCTAGTTCTCCTCAACTTGGTGAGGCGCAGGTAAAAGAAAAACTTTATGTTGACGCTAAGGTAGTCAAGGAAGCAAGGAAGTCCTCTTTCCTGGACTGGTGAGTCACAAACAGTTAGCGAGACAAACTTTATTTGCCTGAATGATATGGAGCTTCACGATTACAGTGAAACATCGTGTACATATGATTATCATATCATCCACGTGATATTTGAGGAATGAAAAAAAGAATGTGGAATATACTTGTAGATTATTCTACTGGTGGTACAAACTTATTATTTTATTTAATTTTAAAAAAAAATGATAATCTACTAAGTTATTATTACCAAACTTTTTGTCCAAGGATGATTTACATAATTAAAAGGTTGCATTTGCATCAAACTTATACTACAATGATAAATAACAATTGACACATAGTTTGGTAATTTTTTCTCGTTCATTCTCATGAAAACGTAAGCTCTACCAATATAAAGCAAACACACAATAATATTCTCTCTCATGCTAAAGATAAGGCAGCAACAGTGATAAATACATGTTTAGCCCTATAACACTTCTAATTTATTATCAAGCCCATCCCACTAGAAAAGGTAGCTGATGAGACAGCAAAAGATCAACATTGGTTTGAGCAAATAAAATTAGAAATTAAGTAAATATGGACTATGATACCTAAAGAAAGAATCAGAAATGTATTTGAGCAAAATCTAAGGTATGAGTACTGTAAATATGGAATTAACCATCTAATCTCATTTGAAGACAATTTTTTGCTAGTTTATCAAACAAACAAAATCCTTTAGGGCTAATTTAGCCACATTTTAATCTGTCAAAAATAAAAAGAGAAAAACAAGAATCATATAATTAGTATGTGATACAACCAGAATAGTTCCTAACTGAAATTATCATCGGTTTACTAATGATTTCGATCTACTACGTAAAACTCCATAGAATCACATTTTACTAAAGTAATTGAAGATCGTCAATACAAACAATGAACAATAAACAGAAAAAGTATAAACTTTTATTTTGTTGCATGCAGTGCTAAGAACACAATACAAGCATATCATATCATATAATTCCTATCACGCATTTTTTTTTATTTGAACCTGTGAAGCTGCCATTTATTGTATTCCTTTGTGTTTTCCAAAAGTAGTGAAAACTCATATAGGATTTTTTTTTTTTTATATAAATTCAAGGCCCTGCTGATAGAAAATAGAAAATAGAAATCAGAGGTAGATTTCTAGTAGTCCAGCTCATACTTACTCCATAAAGGTATTTTCACTTTGTTGGAGAAAATAAAATAAATATGACAAAAGTAGAACGCAAAAATAAAACTCAAGTAGTCAAGTATATAACCACACAACAAGGTGGAAATTTAAATTACATTAATTTATTATGGCAAGCTCCGCAACACAAGACCAACCAGTGTTTTTAAGTTACATAGCATATAAGTACATATCAACAGCACTTCAACACCTCTTTTCCGATGTTCGTCTACTGACAGGTCAGGGGAATTATATGGTCCTACATTTATTCTGCTTTATAATAAATTATACCAGATGTCAATATTAAAAGACAAAAGGTTTCAAAATTTCAACAATGCTCTGGAGATGCCTAATCCCTGAAATTACTGAGAAGTTGGCACTGTTCTATTACGCAGATGGACAACCGAATTCGTGTAATTTGATAGTACTGAACAGAAAAAAGAAAATGAAAGTATCTTACACTGTTTGAGCAGCGCGAAGAGCCCTGACGGGATCTGAAGTTCCCATCTGAAATACCACACGGCTTCTTTCCTCAGAGCATGTCCTGAAAACAACACTGCCGGTTCCTTTCTCCACGAAATCAATAGTCCCAAGCACATCTAAACCAAAAAAGCAGGACAGTTCATGAAAATGGTATAGCTACGGTTACACAAATTCACAAGAAAAATAAAATAAATTTTATCATTCACCATTGATTCGGCGATCGCATTTGAGGAGCTTGTGATCAATAATCTCTTCCCCGTAAGTGATGTCGGCACCATATTCAGCAGCTAGCATCCTGAACGGCAGAGTACCCTGAAATACAAATACAAAGCTCAAACTTGTAAAGAAAATAGTAAAATAAATTGATTTAACCCTAGTAGAGAAGAATCCTTACAACTCGAACCATGGGAGCAAGAACAAGCTTATTCCTATAATCCATCTCCATCGGATGACAAAACCTGTATGATAATTAGGGTCGAAATGCAGTCCAGTTCATCAGAGCCGCGGATAAGCTTTCTCGTCTCTCCGCGGTCCGACAAGTAAAAGATAAAAACACGTTCTCTGTTAAATCTCCATATTTACTTGTGTTTCTTCCCTTTTTCTTTCTTTTTCTCTCCGTCATAAAGGATGTTTCTGTTCAGTGTACTTTGTCAATTGGGCTTGGGCCAATAAGGCCCATAACCATTCTAGGCCTAAATACTTCGATTCGTGGATTATAAGTACAGTCGATTTGGATATGAGCCAATATGATTTTATCAATTTGTCTCTCTTATTGTTAGTTCCCATTTACTCATGATAGCTTTAAAGCGCATTTTATCATTTTGTGAAAACTATTGTGTAAAAAGACACGATTAAAAATAAAAAGTAGAATGTAAAATAATACATAAGTGAAATATCATATTAGGATAAAATAATATATATATATATATATATATATATATACATATATACAACAATGCATCGGACTAAATATATAATAACACAAATGATAAATTACCGTTAACTCCTCTAATTGATAATGTTAGTGGTAATATTAATTAATAGATATAATAATAACATTAAATAAACAAGTCTAAGAAAAATGAATTTATAATTGTCAACAGAAAAGTCGCCCCTTTTATGATGCAGATTTATGGGATTTTGGATAATATCAAAAGTCAACGCCAGCATTTAACCATGTAGGATTGAACAGCTTACCAAAGTTGAAGCAATTATATATGCTAATTTCGTGCCTAACACGTCCATGACGTCCTATAAATTGGATACCGCCGCTCCATAAACTGCAATTCAATATTTCATCATCATCACCTTTCTCATCCTGTACGTACGTACGTAAGTAATTTTCACTATCAACCCATCCATTTTAAGATTAATGCAATTTATAATTTCATCTTATAAGACTTACGTACATTTTGTTTATTATCTATGATTGATGTTGCAGAGATAATTAATTAAGTAAGAAGAAATATGGCGGCAACCGGTAAGGGGCGTGTGAGCATTTCAACTGACAGCGGCGCGGGTACGGGTCGGAATGGGCTTCCGACGATCCAGACACATAAAAAGACAAACGAAGTATGCCACGACGACAGCTCAGCGCCAGTGAAGGCTCAGACAATTAACGAACTTCATTCTCTTCAGAAGAAGAAATCGGCGCCCACCACCCCTAACATTGGGTTTCAGGGCCCTTTTACTGCGGGGCTGTCTGAGGAAGAACGCAGTAAGCAGCAACTTCAATCTATCAGGTAATTAATTAATTTACCATGACTATGACTGCTTAAAAAAAAAAACGAATAACCTTATATACTAGTGATTTTTCAATGGATTGAAACCAAAACATATCATATTTAGGATCCGATTCCGGAGATGTATCATCTTGATTTGATATCTTAAAATTATTGAAAGATATATAAATGTCTAGATATTCCGTACGTATATATCACTCCATATATTTGCAAAAGAAGAAATAATTGATAATCCGATGAATTAATTTTTCCCGAGATTTTATTAACATGGCCAGAAATTAAGTTCTGTAAAAGGAAAGTACAAACCGCAGACTTGCCTTGATTTTTAATTCGTGTTACAATAGTGTTCAAAGATATTATTTATTGTGCAATATCTTTGGAGTTTAAAGTTTGTTGCCCTGCCCATCAATTGAAATTTATTCATTTTAAATTAACGGAATAAATAATCATTACAAACGTGCATAAATAAACTTCTTAATAACTAAAAGCAACATCAATGAGCTGAAGTTTTTTTGGCTAGCCAAGCCAAAATCACCCTATCCAGCACGGGTTATCTTTAGAAGAAGTACAAAATATATGTACTTCTTATTTCACAATCAATACAAATTAAATAATATACATATATTAAGTATTATTTGAATTATCTTGGCTTTTTTCTCAATCGATCAGTGCGTCATTGGCGTCGCTGACACGGGAGACTGGACCCAATGTGGTGAAAGGAGACCCAACCAAGCAATCGGAGACCCCACATGTTGCACACATTAGCCAGCAATCCCATTTCACCCCCACCATAAGTGTCAGTGACAGTTCTTTGAAATTCACTCATGTCCTCTATAACCTTTCTCCTGCTGGTAAATCTTTTAATCCATTTGTTCATTCAATATATAGTCCAATCTTGTAATTTCAGTTGTTGATATTGATGAATGAATGCATGCAGAACTATATGAGCAGGCCATAAAATACGAAAAAAGTTCTTTCATTACATCTAGCGGTGCTCTAGCGACTCTTTCGGGTGCCAAAACTGGTCGTTCCCCAAAGGACAAACGTGTTGTAAGAGACTGCACAACTGAGGATGATCTTTGGTGGGGGAAGTATGTCGCACGCACTTCTCTCTTCAAACAATTTCTCCAAACAATATGTTATCTTATTAATTAATTACTACATTTTTTTGTTGTATATTTAAGGGGTTCACCGAACATCGAGATGGATGAGCAAACGTTCATGGTTAACAGAGAAAGAGCTGTGGATTACTTGAATTCATTAGATAAGGTATTGCATTGATTTATGCTTTGATCATAGTGACATGTTTGGCATGATAGATGAGCTATGGTTGGTGATTAAATTTCAGGTGTTTGTCAATGATCAATTCCTAAACTGGGATCCAGAGAATCGTATCAAAGTCAGGATAGTGTCTGCGAGAGCCTATCATTCCTTATTCATGCACAACATGTTAGTAGATGCAAGTAATTTGTTATTATTTGATATATAATATCGATGATTGAAGTGGGTAGAGGTAATTAACTGCAGGTGTATCCGACCCACAGCTGAAGAGCTGGAGAGTTTTGGTACTCCTGACTTCACTATATACAACGCCGGACAGTTCCCTTGCAATCGTTACACACACTACATGACATCTTCTACCAGCATTGATCTGCACCTTGGTAGAAGAGAAATGGTCATTTTGGGCACCCAATATGCAGGGGAGATGAAGAAAGGCTTATTTGGTGTTATGCACTATCTCATGCCCAAGCGTCAAATCCTCTCTTTACATTCCGGCTGCAATATGGGCAAAGATGGAGATGTCGCCCTTTTCTTTGGCTTGTCAGGTAATACTAATGTCTTTTTCAACCTTACTTTATTTCTAAGTTTTATTTTATTTTGTTCACCTTTAATTGGGGCATCTAATTAATTAGGCACTGGAAAAACAACTTTGTCTACTGATCATAACCGATATCTAATTGGGGACGATGAGCATTGCTGGAGTAGTAACGGTGTTTCAAACATTGAAGGTGGTTGTTATGCTAAGTGTATTGATCTCTCAAGGGAGAAAGAGCCTGATATTTGGAACGCAATCAAATTTGGGACTGGTAAATTTAATTGTACTACTACGTTTTCAAATATTGAAAATGCTTAGTTTTCAACAAGTCATTCTTTTTTCCTCTGTGATTGGCAGTACTGGAGAATGTGGTATTTGACGAGCACACAAGAGAAGTGGATTTCTCCGACAAATCTGTTACAGGTTCATGAACTGTCTGACATTTATTGAGTAATCTTTCCCTTTTGAGGTTGATATTAAATAAATCTCCGAGTTTCATATTCATCCGTTTTTTTTTCTTTTCAAATTTTGTTGTAGAGAACACTCGAGCAGCCTATCCTATTGAATACATTCCCAATGCCAAAATTCCATGTGTTGCCACACACCCCAAGAATATCATACTACTGGCGTGCGACGCATTTGGTGTGCTCCCACCAGTGAGCAAGCTAAGTCTGGCACAGACAATGTACCATTTCATCAGTGGCTACACTGCTCTGGTAAGCGAGTGTTTATTTAATTGAATCAATTCTTTCGGAGGATTTAATTTATTTAAGTGTTAAGACTGTATAAGGAAGAGGTCCTCTTGATTTAAATTTTGATATAGGTCGCGGGCACTGAAGAAGGAATTAAGGAGCCACAAGCCACATTCTCAGCTTGCTTTGGGGCAGCCTTTATCATGTTGCATCCTACAAAGTATGCAGCCATGTTAGCTACAAAGATGCAAGAGCACGGTGCAACCGGGTGGCTAGTTAACACTGGTTGGTCCGGTGGAAGGTGAGTAAATAATGAATACTAGTATCTATTTTTTTTCCTTTGCAAAATAAATTTGGACCAAATATAATAACTAATAAGAAGTCTTGATTTATATATGTAGATATGGTTCTGGTAATCGTATAAAGTTAGCATACACCCGAAAAATTATTGATGCCATACACTCTGGGAAACTGTTGAAGGGTAATTACAAGAAGACTGAGGTGTTTGGACTTGAGATCCCGACTGAGGTTGAGGGGGTTCCTTCCGAAATATTAGAACCTATCAACACTGTGAGTTTGTTTGATAATTATATATTTCAATATTTCTTTCTTTGTTTTCAAATTTCAATTTTATGAGAAACATGTGCATGGATGGATGTGTTTTGTTAATCAGTGGTCAGATAAAAATGCTTATAAGGAGGCACTGTTGAAATTGGGTGGGCTGTTCAAGAATAACTTTGAAGTGTTTGTGGCGCACAAGATAGGGAAGGATGATAAATTGACTGATGAGATTCTTGCTGCTGGTCCTATATTCTGATGCTGTTGGAATACTAATGAATCGATGATCTCTTATGTACATGTTTATGTACGTGTACTCATTTTTCATTATTCTTTTGAATTTGAAGTAAATCCATTTGATATTGGAATGAAGCTAATTTTCTTTAATGGAAATAGTGCATTTATTAAAGTTTCTACAAATCTAGTGAATATGTCTATAACAAGTTTCTCAATAGCATTTACTTCATTCGTTGCATAACACATAATCATTCAACCAGAGTTCTATACTTATGTTTTCACTTTTCAACTTTTAATATTAGGATAGTTTACAATCGAACTCCCTGAAGTTCACTGGTATTATCTGAACTATCCTTGTTGTTTCAAAAATTACAAGAACTTCCCTCTGATTTAGACTATTTATCAAAATATATACAACTACAACAATTCTTACAAAATCATCCACTATAATTTCTCGAAATATTTACCAACACAACCATGTAAAAGTGTTTTTGTAATTTTTGAAACTACAAATTTTTTCTTAACAATGTTGTTGATATATATATATTTTTTAATGCAATAGAAAATAAGATAGAAGCACGAAACATGAATGTTGATGGAGGTATTTTAATACATATCTGATTTGAATCTTATTAAATTGATTAGAACTTTGTTATTGGTTAAAGATTCAATGATTTCTATATATGGAGTAAATATTTATATAACTTTTATACAATTTTTTGCATTGTAAATTATAATATCAGGCCTAGATAGAATTAATATAAAAATTTAAATATTGGTTCTCAACATATCAAATGTATTTATGTTATATTTGATTATTAAGCATGCATTATGTTTCAACTCCCACTAATGTGCGTATTTCTCTTGTTAAAAGAATATGAGTATTTCTCTAGTTTAATGCTAGTATTGGTTGTTAATTTAAATTTGTACTTTCTTAGTGATTGAAAATTTGTTTTGAGAAATATGTACATTTAGTTGGATTTTGTTTTAGAAATGAAAATCACATAGGGCCATAGGGGATAACTTACTTCTTTCTTTCTTTCGGACTTTTATTGTAGTTTCTGGAAACTTTTTCAAGTTCGATAGATCCTATAGAATTTCAATGTTATTCCTAATAAGCAACTCATTACTCCCTCCGTTTCAAATTAATTAACACATTTGCAAAATTTTCATGTTTCAAATTACTTGTCATATTTGGTTTACCAATGCATCTTTTTTCAATTTTATTCGTTCTTACTTCTGGGTTTACACAATAAAGTAGAGTACACATGCAAATATCAATGACATTAAATTGAAGCAATTATTGAAAGGGTATTTTTGACATTTTATCTTAGAAAAGTGACTAATATTGAGTTTTTTAATGTATGTGAAAATGCCATAAATGACAATTAAAATGAAATGGAGGAAATATTATATAAGATCCAAATATGCCGAAGCACTCATGGTATGATCTTCTAAATCCTAGGTCTTCCCGTTCCGTCATCTGGAGTCGTCCAACTAAAACAATAGAATGATAGTTTTTTTCTTTTTTCGAGGGGAACAAAACTTTCATTGAACTTAAGATTCAATGTTTACAATATTCAAAATATAAATAGGTAAAACAATTGAAGAATAAGTATTCTTAAAAGAAAGTCGCGCACTTCATGGGCTGTTTGATTACCGTTTCGACCAATATGTCTTGCTTGAAAGAATCCAAAATCACTGATGAAAGATTGTATATTTGAGATGATGTTTCCATAATCCACGTATGAAGTTGAATCTCCATTAATAGTTGATATGATCATACTTGCGTCCCTTTCCCAGATGATATTGTTCCAGAGTTGAGCACGAGCATACTCAATTGCGAACAAAGTCGCTTTTGATGTCGTTGATGTCGGATCTAGTGGTTGTCTAATACAAGTCTAGCCCCATTCAAAAGCGACATCAATGACATCAAAAGTGTCTAATACAAGTCTAGCGACATCATACCCCTGAATAATTTATGGCTATCAATCCCATACCACAAACTCCATCCGAGGTGTTTATAACTGCATCAAAGTTGATTTTTATGGTGTTATATATCATTATGGATAAATTTGATTTTTTTTTTTTGGCAAACAATGTCAAAAACATAGATTTGTTGAAGACAACACACACTAAAACAAAAACATTCAACAACCTCGATATGTTTTTGGACCACGAACGTAGCACAGTAAAAGCGATAAACAAATTATAAGTTGGTGCTTAAAATTGATGGCTTAATTGTTTTTTACTAGTCGACTTACTTTATTCATGAAGACAACCAAACAAACAATAGAAACCCACTTAAATCAGTGATTTATAGAAAAAAAATCCAAAGAAAAAGTGTGTTTAGGCTTTATTGTAGAATATTGGGTAAAAGACTGTTGTGGTTCTCTATTAGATTAAGAAAAATATTGATCTAGCTATATTAACAGCCTAAAAGGTACACTAAATTTTTAACACTTGAAATCTCCCATATTTAACAACTTACATTTCTTATTTAGTTTTCGTTGACTTTACAAGAAAAAATTACCTACATCAAAGTTATGAAATAGTTTCTGAAAATCAGAAAATTTAAGGGTCTATTTGGATGGGTTTTGACTCGATTTCGCGGGTCTCGGTTTAAAAAAATTGATTTGGGTGGTTTCGATGAAACCTTTAAGACTTCATTTGGATGGGTTATGGCTCTTGAGTTTTATGGTTTGAATAAGTTGAAACCCCACTTGGATTGAGTTTGAATGTTGTGGTTTAGGGGAAAAAGTAGGTGATAAGTGTCAAATCAATGTCATTTTTAGTGAGAATTGGGGGAAAAAATAGGTGGTAGATGTCAAATCAATGTTTTATAGGTTTGAAGAGTTTGAGTGTGGGTTTCTGAATAGGTTTTTGATGGTTTTATGGGTTTGACGAAAACTCATTTGAAAGGGTTTTGGCTCGATCTCACGAAACCCGCGAGACCGGGCCAAAACCCATCCAAACACAGCCTAATATATTAGCCTTTAGATTTACAAGATATTGTGTAGTCATTGGCGGATCCACATTTTTTAACAAAAAAATTAATATATTAGTCCAATAGCCCAAATATAATTTTAAGTCCAATTAATATACCCACTTTAACAATAACTTACTCTTCCAATTGTAAGCCCCAATAATATTGCAATCATTTTCATTTGTCTTCAATTTACATTTGACGGCGTCGATATTGTGGATCACTAATGACTTATCTCAAGCTTTACAAAGAAAAGATCAAGATATATTGAATGCTATGAAATTAGTCAAATTAGCTAAAGATCATCTTCAAGAGACAAGAGATGATGGATGGGAAACTTTGTTGTAGGATGTTACTTCTTTTTGTTCTAAACATGAAATTGAAGTTCCTTCAATGAGTAATGTTTATGTTCCATATGGGAGGCCAAAGCGTAGGATTGAACAAGTGACTATCGAACATCATTACAAAGTTGAGAGATTTAATTCGGTGATACATAGACAATTGCAAGAGTTGAACAACCGTTTCAATGAAGTAAACACAGAGTTGCTTCTTTGTGTTGCATGCTTAAACCCATCCAGTCACTTTGAAGCTTTTCACAAAGGAAAACTTGTTCGTCTTGCCGAATTTTATCCAAATGACTTTTCTTTTCTTGAGCTACCAGCTCTTCCCAATCAACTTGAAAATTATATTAGGGATGTTCGATCAAGTGATGATTTTTCTAGTTTGAAAGGGATTGGTGATCCTGCTAAGAAGATGGTTGCAACTAAAAGACATGTCGCATTCTCGATGGTTTACAAACTTGTGACATTGGCGCTTATTCTATCCGTTGCAACTGCATCAGTGGAGAGAGCTTTTTCGGCTATGACGATAGTAAAGAATCGACTTCGTAACCGAATGAGCGATCAATGGCTAAATGATAGTTTAGTTGTCTTTATAGAGAGAGAGACATATTTAATAGTATTTCAAATGATGCTATCATGGACTGGTTTCAAAAGATGAAAAATCGTCGTGGTCAATTATTAAAGTAAATATGTAGATATTTTGAGTTTTTATGTGAATAATATAAACTTTATGTTTAACTGTTTGATTTTTTTTTTTTTTGTATAAGTTTAGCCCCCCCTGACCCAAATTCCTGGATCCGCCCCTGTGTGTAGTCACAAATCTTGAAATATATAAATCATAATGCAAAAAATAAACCTAATTTTATCAAACAACTTAAAATCATAGATCAAAGTTTTGATACGTTTTCACCGAAAACATAGAAAGTTATTTTTTTTGGTCAACCGAAACGAAAATACGAAGTATTTTCGACTTCAACATATTTATTATGATTTACATTTTTTCCAAATACTTCTCGAGAATTTCCCGTATTTAACTAACTGAAACTTAGGGGTGGGCGTTGGGTTCGGGTAACCCAAACCCGACCAGTCCCATTTTTAAAATACCCGAACGGGACGAGTATTTTTTGGGTTTGGATACCGAACTTGAAAATCCATATTTTATTATAGGAATACAGGACGGGTTGGAATTAGCCTCTCCAATCCCGAATACCCATCTTTTTATTATTATATGCAATTTTTTTATATATCAATTAATTAGCATCATCTAATAATTTTTTTTACTTAACCCTAATATTCATTTTAAATCTTACACTAGTTATTAATACATTAAGTTTCCATCAGTTCTAAAAACTCTCAGTCTTTATGGCTCTACCACTTCTTCTTCTTCTCACCTATGCCACGGCATACAATAATTATTTTTTGGTTTTTTTTGCTCTACAAAGTAAATTACTACTACGACTAGTCTACTACATACAAAATTTTATAGGAAATATTGCAATTTAATTTGTTAATTGCATGAAGAATTGATGATTTAAAAAATATGAAAACCCATAATCCCGTCCTGTCTCATCCAACAATAATTGGGATAAAATGTGTCAATCTCGAAATTTACTATACCCATGAAACGTATCTCTAAAACGAAACTTTAGTCATGAATCAAAATTTGGATTTATTTCCATCGCATACACCAAAAAATTATATTTTTTAGTATACTGAGATGAAAATATAATGTATTTTCTACTTCATCATACTTATTGATTTACAATTTTTCTAAATATTTCTCGAATTTTTTTTTGAAAAGATTCCATAATTTAACTCACCGAAATATATACAAAATCTAAACTTTAATCCACGACTTTTATCCATTACCATATGATTTACCGTAATTTGTTCTCCAGAACAAGAAAAAAAGGAAAACTGTAATTAATCTTTTTCTAAAAATGTTTTCTCAAAGGTGTAATCCCAAACGTCATTGCGTATCCCATCTGCCTAAAACAAATACAGTAGTATTTTTTCTAACTCACCAGTCACCATATATACACACGTGGCTCTAAATTACTCACACGTGTTAGACCGGATTGTCAAATTTCTAACCGCTGTCGAAAAGGTAAGAACCGATATCCCGGGTTGGCGTTATCCATTTACACCCAATGCGCACGATAGCCCACACCCCTTTGTTCTGGGTCCTTCGGATTGCCTTAACCTACGCGCTTTATCTATCTATGAATCGGTAAGGCTTCCTCCAAAATTTTCACCACAAACCCTATCTTTTTCTCTACCGCAATAGCCTCCTTTCAGATCCGCCTTCGTTTGGGGTCGATATTGACTTTGGCGCTGGAATTTCGCTCGTTTCGCTCCCGATATCGTCGATTTTAAGGTGATTTTCATTGATTCATTCAAAGATCTGTTTTTTCTACTCGATTTCGTGATTTATTTTAAATCCGTGATTTTTTTTGGTATTTAATCGTCTTTGATGCTTTATTGTTTACTCGATCATCGAACGGAGGTATTTGCTTTAATTTTGTTTTACTACATCTGATTTTATTTAGGTTTTATGTGTTTTTTTTACCAAGAAGTTATGTATTATCTTTTGAATCGGATCGTTTCCTTGTTGAATTAGTATTTTAAGATGTATAACATTGAATCAATCTTTCTTGCGTAATTCATGCGATTGAAGATTTAAAGGCTTGGCCTAATCAGAAGGTCTTTCTTTGTATCTCTCTCTGAAGGTTGAATTTTTCATTTTTGTTATATTGATTTCCAGATTGTTGAAATATTCAGGTATTTTTTTGGTCTATTGTGAAACTGAGTTGTTTGGTTTTATTTGTTATTTTGTATTTCCAGACTATGAGTGGGTGATGAATATGTTGGTATCTTTTGGGCAATTTGTAGATTGTGGCATGTCATATGAAACAAACAATCTGGCTTTGAATGTTGAACAAGACTCCAATTAATCATATAATAGTGAGAAAGCATTAAGTTGAATTCGATACATATTAGATTCAATTTTTGAATATTGTTCTTATCATTTTTGGTAATTACAATTTGTTTTTAAGCATATCCTTTTCTCGCTGTGGGCTTGCTTTTTTGTATTGTATTTAGGTTTTGAACTTTTTCTTTGTGTTCAGGTTTAGGTGTTGAAATTCTGTGAGAGGCAGCATCTGTATTTCTACATTTGTCTGGTAATTCAGAGTGCAATGCGGGGATATGGAAGAGATGTGAGAAGCTCCTTTTCTTTTTAGTTTTTATTTACTAGTTTCGTTGTTTTTTTCCGGCACCCTTTTCCTTTGAAATCTTACTTTTTCTTGATGCAGGAGTATGAAGATTTGGATGAGTATGAGGAGGATGGCGAGGAAGAAGAGGAAGATGGGTATGAAGAGGAAGAAGTTCACCAGCCTACCCAGGAGGAGTTGGAATATTTAGAACTGAGACAAAAACTAAAAGATTCAATTAGAAAGCAAATGAAGAAGGAACTGGGAACTGCTAACAGTGGTTCTCGTGACAAAATGAATGTTCTTCGCAAGGACAAGTGAGTTCTTTCACCATTAGGGATTTCTAGTTCAGCTGTAGCCCTGCTAACGATATTTAGTTTTAACATTGATTTATTTTGTTTCACAGTTATGGCTCCTTTTTTGGGCCTTCACAGCCAGTTATTGCTCAAAGAGTGATTCAAGAAAGCAAGTCCTTGTTGGAGAATCCTAATTTGGCAGCAAGAATTTCCAAACCTAATCATACTGTGAGTATAGAATGCTTGCAATCTTCTAAATGTTGGCTGTGCTTTTAATATTTTATTGATGTTTGGAATTTAAGTAGCTTGTTGTACTCATTGGATATGCTTTAGGCATATTGAAATATGTAAATATACAGCTGAAATACATCTCCGGATGCTCTTGTGTTAGTTTTGTTTGTCTCAGATGGATAAGAAATAGTGTTAGGATAGGTCCTATGGCTTTTAGGGCTTCTGGGTATCAGTTGTGAATTTTCTTCACAAACCTTTTGCGTTAAAGTTAAGATTGTTGGAGTTTTCAAGGTGTAGAAGTTGAGATTATAAAAATATGATTGTAGTTTTTTATATAGGTGTGCGTGCGCGAACACACACATATTAAGCTTATTTCTTTCTTTCTTTTGGTAACAATGTCATTATGCATATAAATGTGCCTTTAGAGATCCTGTTTCCAATGTAACATGAATCATTTTCCTTTTCTGATAATTTTAGTGCCTCTTTTGAGTTATTTATTGACATTCAGCCCTTCTTTGCAGAACAACAAGAACTCTGTTTCTGCCCCTATTGGATCAAAACAGCGCGCTAATCAGCCAAAAGTTACAAATGTGGTAACTATTAATGACTTGTCTCTGTTAATTAACGACTATATTAGTTTCTTATTCTTGTTACCTGATAATTAATGCAGTTGAAAAGAAAAGTTGAAATGATTAAGAACACACGAGATTATTCTTTTCTACTCTCTGAAGATGCTGAGCTTCCAGCCTCTATGAAAAGTCCACCACCTAGAAATGTATCTGCCCCCAAGTCTGGTATGTGTTTTATTAAATACTCTCTTTTTTGTGCCTGCCCCAGGTTTAATTTTTCTTAAGAAAACTTTACAGGTTTTTTGGTGATCTTGTAGAGGCCCGATCAGCTCAACAACTACCAAGGAACAAACAAGTTGTTAATGACCGTGGAAGAGCGGTCCTCAATGATCGTGACGAAAGGAAGAAAGTGCTTACAAGTAGCCAAAACAGACCTAAAGTTGGGTTGGAGATGATGGCTCCTGCAAGCAAGTTATCAATGGAATCCAGGAAACAGCTTGGTAGCAATAATGCAAGTGGGCCTGGACGGCCGGTGGGTCCCAAAGGCAGTATCTCATCTAGGACTGCCACAGAGAAGAAGGTTGCTCAACCAGTTCACCAAAATGCTATGGCTGGTGCACGTAAACCAATGCCTTCACAACCACAACCAGGTGTTCGTAAACCCACCTCGTCACGTTTGCATTCTGATGCCCACAGAACCCCTCCTTCACATTCGCAATCTTCTCTTTCGAAAAATACATCAGTACAAAAAAAGGCGTATCAAGAAACTAGCAAGCCAAAGGTCAATTCTAGACAAAGTGTGCCATTCTCTAGAGACGAGGTAGGAGCCACTATAATAACTGTTTTTATCCGTACCTAAAAATTACTTATTTGCGGTGTCTTAATCAAATTGATTTGGTAGGTGATGCGATTGCCTCCAAAAAATTCAGCAGCAGCTCGTGGTATGTCAGCAGATCAACGCCCAAAGGCAAAACCTGGGAAAAGGCCCCATGGGGATTCAGATGACGAGCGTGAGGCCTTCAAGATGCTACGTCAAATGACTGGGTAATTGAGATTGATATATTTGTTGCTCAAATTATTTTACCTTTGTATACATGTATTTTGGGTCTCAAATTAATTTTTGATGTCATATGCAGTAAGTTCCACAGAAGCCGATATCAAGATGATGATGACATCAGTGACATGGAGGCCAGTTTTCATGAGATTGAGAGAGAGGAGAAACGGAGGTCAGTTGGGGAAGATACTGTAAAAACTACATTCTTGTTTAAATTCAATGTTCGAAAATCTTTCTTATATTTCTATCTTTGTTTGTACAGTGCGAAAATTGCACGGCTAGAGGACGAAGAAGAGGCCCGGTTGCTAGAGGAGGAGGAAAGAAGGAAAAAGATGCGCTTGGCAAAGAAACGAAAGATGAGCTATTAATGATCCAAATACTCAGTGGTATTGTATGGTACCTAAGTGTTACCTTGTGTTTCTGTCAGTGTCAAGGAAGCTGCCTACAAGCTTGGACTTTCTCAGATTCCAGTTGTCTCAGTTATAATTATTTGCACCACTTTAGCTATAAGGTTGATGAGGTCAAATAGGTTTTGTTTCTTTATTTGTGGCACCTTCATTTTTTGAGAGGTGATAATGTAATCATTTAGCTCAAGTGGTTGTAGAGTTGTTGGTACATACATTCCTTTCATTGCTCAAAACTTATTTTCTTCTTTATAAAGGATAAGCTTGGAGGAAAAGCTTCTCGTTTTGGGACTTGGATTCTCTCTTGTTTGTTAAGCAAATTTGCATTTTTATTTAGTCTCACAGCATTATTGGGGTTTCAGCCTTTATGGTTTTGTAATTCACAGGTTACAGTTCTTTATTCCATTTTCTAAAATATTTTGCATTTTTGGTTCTTTTGACATACAAAATTGCTCTTGTTGCTTTAATTTTTCTGAAACATTTTGCACTTTTAGTGCATATTTGTCATTACATGATAGTTTCAATTTTGCATTTCTAGTGATGGAAATGAGGTGAGGGGACCAATGTAAATTATTTGAGATATTTAGGATAGACTGTATTCAAGTATTTTATAAAGTTCGTGATTAAAGTGCTTAGTGTTTGATTCTGTAGAACTTTATGAAATGTAGTTTTGTTGATTAACTACTTTACATATTGCCAAAATTTTATCAGTAAACAAAAAAACAAAAAAGCGCGAGAGTTGTCCAATCCATGTCTGACTATCATCATTAATTATATTTGTAATTTCATCGTCTACTCATTTATATTCCACCAAATACAAATTTTATGATTGTATATCCGTTCTGTCGGTGATATTGGAAATTATTAACTCATTAAATTTCAAAATATGGGTTCATAAATACTGTTTCCAGGTTTGATAATATAGAAGATCTTTTTCATTATTAAATATGGGTTGGCAGGATGTATTCAAGATCCTTTTATAAAATTTGATGCTGAAAATGCAAGAGGGCATTTCCTACAGGAATAAATGTGTCTATTCTAATATGATATGATTAGTAAACAACGAGATTAACGAGTAAAAAACAAAAAAACCAATTATTTGTTATAAAAACTGGATTGGATATGATACGAGTTAAATATGCGTGTCATTAATACTACTAATTATATTTATATAGGATTCTTGCGTTCCACTCCGCCTGTATAGTTTGTTGGATTAGGAATTTTGGAAACATCACAAGTAATGTTTATTTTTTATTACTTCATTAAGTTCTTCACGTCATAGAAAAATTAAATAAAAGTAAATCACGTCCATATCTAGAAACAACATAAAGTGGAAAGTATGAATATATTGTAATCACACCATCATCCAATGCAGTAGCATGTTGACTTATTTCATATGTTTAATTTTCACTAGCGTGAATATTTTTTTTAATTTAATATTAGTTTTTGCAATTAATTTATATTTGTACTTTGATATTAATATAAAAAATTCATTATATTTTTTAATATAGTGATTGATGTAATGATATATTTACTATTATAAAAAATTGCAATCACAATTTATTCTTTTGTTAGTTTTGGATAAATAAAGGCAGGATTACTTTTAGACTTTATCAGACGTGTTTAATTTCCTGTAATTATGTAGTTGTCTTTGGGTCATAGGAAGGCGTGCTCTACACTACAGCCCAAATGAGACATACTTAGTCTAAATTTCCTTAATCATATACATGTGTCTAGTTCACAAATTACTACTAATATAATAATGAATTCAAATCCGAAACATTCTTGTATGACTAATTATGCTACCTTAACGGTAATTGCTATATTGAACTATTTTGCACTTGCTGGTTTGATGCCTCTGAGCTGATTCTGCCTATGGGGGCAGATTTTAATTTGGATCAACTCCGAATTTGGTCTGATAAATATTGATTTTAAGGGGTGAGAAATTTGATGAATACGATGAAGATTCAAAATTCGCTAATTATTTAGTTCCAACGAATAAAAATAAGTTAACATTAATAACTTTTTACCAATTTAACAATATATTAATATTTTGATATCTTATCATGATCTCATTTTAATTGTTTTCCAACTTAATATGGTAACATATGGATTTAGTGGTTCATTGTGTCAATATTTAGTGTGTATAATATGGGACTATTTGTTTGCCTTTTTTCAAAATTATTTTGTGTTTGGAAAAACGAGACAAACATGTTTTCTATTTTCTGAAATAAATTTATCATCTCTTGATTTTTTCAAACTATTCTCCTAAAAGCCAAACAAAGAACAATTTTATTATCTCTAAAAGAACTCTATACAAACTCTACTTTAATTTGACATATGAAATTCATCTTCTCCATATTTAATCTTACATAACAAACATGATTTGAAATAAAATCTTACACATATACCTAATTTTTCAAAAAAAAAAAATCTGCATTTATTTTATTTCTAAAATCATTCTCTTAAAATCCAAATAAACATTATTCAAATTAGAATTATTTCACAAACTTTCGTTACTCTGATCTCAAACACCAAAAAAACAAATATATACGTCTATATTTAACACTTTAAAAAAAGGTGGAGGTCTATGTCCAAAACTTTTTGTGCTTGCTTCACTTACCTTTCCAATCATTCAACTGAACCTCCTAAATTACTCACACCAGATCCCTCCAAGAATCTTTCCACATTTAATTTCATCAATATAAAATTAAATTTTCCAATAAGTTAAAAAAAGGTCCACCTGAACGAATGTTCCAAAATACCCCTCCCAACGATTGAAATCAACGGCCAGGATCAAACGTAATGTAATTCAGCATTTCAGCTCGTAAAAAAGTTGCCCTCCATCCACAACTAATATTAGCAAAACAAACACACGAATAAAATTACAAATTACAAAATATACAAAAGATGAAAACCCTGTCGTCTTCTGCAACGGCCTTTTGATTATCCGAGTCAAATAAAAAAGTAATTGTATCTAATATTTCGGTATATATATGTTCTTGCTTTTATAAATAAATAACATGACACGCGTAATAACTACTACAATTTAATGCAATTCAATTCAATGTCGCTACTCCATTGTTCTTGGTTACGAGACAAAATTGATCTCGTCTTCTTCGCCTTCTGAAAATCTTTGTCAATCTAAAGTTCCTTTCCGCTTCATTTTTTTCAATTTCCATTTGTTGTTAAGTTTATTTTCTCCTTATTCTTTTACTGTATTTCACTTCCCCCAAGAACCCTGTTGTTTCACCTGAATCAGTGTTTCTCCTATTTTCTTCCAATAGGAGAAAACGTCGTCGTCTTGATGCAAATAAATTAGCAATGGACTGTTGCTAACTAAGTATGTCAAGCATTAGAGCTCCAGCCTCCAGGAAAGCCACAACTCTAACGGTTAGTTCTCTTTTAATTTCTATTGAAATATTGTGTTTTGAAGTTCTATTATCATTAATTATTTCGTATTTGGTTTAATTGTATTTGTAGGTGGCCGTAAAATGTAGGCCGTTATCTGAGAGAGAACGTGGTCGTGACATTGTTAGAGTTCACAATGACAAGGTCTGTTATTTTGATTCCAAGCTTTTGTTCTGAAATCATTGAATGACTGACAAATGTGATATTGTAGGAAGTGCTTGTTTTGGATCCCGACCTTTCGAAGGACTACTTAGAACGAATACAGAACAGAACCAAGGAAAGGAGATACACTTTCGATTATGCATTTGGCCCTAACTCCATCAATTCCGTAAGTATCTTAATTTGCGATTTGTATATGATGCTCTTCTAATTGGTGTAAGAAAAGAGGATTTAGATTTCCTTTGGTAGAATGTTTGTGGAATCTCATTATGCTCTCAGGATATCCTTATGTCCATTCTTTTCCGTTCCATGTTTTGCTCTCTGATTTTTTTTTTTTAATAGTTTCCAGTTTTAAGATAGGTGTTTTGGCTTCTTAAATATTTATTATGTGGAACTTAGAGTTAAATGATGAAGCTCTAGATTAAACCGTCAATATACTAGCTTTGTTCATATTTGAAAAGGAGAAATGAGGATACTAGTATGGTCTATCATAGTCAATGGAGTTGAATACATGGTCATATCTTTGGTGACGGGTGCAAGTTCCTGTAATTGTTGATAACGGATGTCTTTGCTTCAGGATGTTTACAAAAGAAGTATACGTTCCACAATTGGTGGGGTTGTCCAAGGTCTCAATGCAACTGTATTTGCTTATGGTTCCACTGGAAGGTACTTGAAAATTTTAAAATCCAATTTAAGTAATGAGCGGCCAAAAGAGCGAGAAAGAGACTTCTTGTATTTTTACTAATTTTGTCTGTTATATAAATCGTTTGCCTTTTTTGTTTCTACCAAATGCAATGACGCTGTCGATAAGTTGTTTTGGGTTCATATTGCTGGTATATTTTGCATTGTTATAATAACTCATCCGAAACTTGAGCGATTAGATATCCTTTTTGGCGCACCTATCAGCCCGTACTTTCCTTCCGAGGTTTTAATTAGAAAGTGGACTAAGCTAGTATTTTGTTGACTGAAACTTTTAACTATCATCCTCCACTGCTGAGAATGTGAATTATATAAATCGATTGATCTTGAACAATTTTCAACACCTAACTTTTGTCAAGAAAACATGAATGATGAGTATGACATGAATCTTTTTCATAATATATGGGGATTGTTTGCCTTTTTGGTTCCCTTTACAAAAGCGTATCTGGATTTCTGACTCTTAAGATTCTTTCTCAATTTTTTTTTGTTGTTGCTTGATTTATGAGATGGTGGAAGGATTACATCAAAGACTTAATATGCAGGGAATGAGTGAATGGAACTTGGAAATGGTCATCTTAAATATTCATATTATACGTCATAAAGGAATCTCTATGGATATAATATCTTTTAATTTATTTTTAAACTTTCTCAGCGGCAAAACCTATACCATGGTTGGAACTAAAGATGATCCTGGACTTATGGTTCTCAGTTTGAACACAATTTTCAATCTTATTGAGAAAGACAATACCTCTGATAATTTTGAAGTTACATGTTCATACCTCGAAGTCTACAACGAGGTCACATATTCAATTGATTTTTTTAAATTAGAGTTAGATTTATTTAACGAAGGCTTCATATTTGAATTGATTTTTCTTGCAGGTCATTTATGACTTGCTTGAAAAGTCTTCAGGTCATTTGGAACTGAGGGAGGACCCAGAACAAGGAATAATAGTTTCTGGCCTTAGATGTATCAAGGTGATTTCCACATGAATTTGTAAAAATTCACACGTAGCTTAGTAAATTGGTAATGAATATATTCACAGAAGGTTCATCTGTATAATTTAATGCCAGTGCGAAGTTCACTGAGACAATAATAGTTATCTCTGCAGTCTGCTTATATATAACAATTTAAGAAGGTACTCTAGACTTATATGCAACATGTATTATGTTTATCAGTCCCTAATGTCATTGATGCATGTAATCAGGTCAATTCAGCTGATAAGATTTTAGAACTTTTGAATATGGGGAACAGTAGGCGAAAAACCGAAAACACAGAGGTCAATCAAACTTCCTCGCGGTGGGTGATTTCTTCTTTTGTGTACTAGGCTTAATAGTTTTGCTGCATTTCAATATTATGCGTCTCATACGAGGACAGAGCCATGAAATAACTAATAAATTGTTTCAAAGGGTATGATCAAAGTTATGCATGTTTTTACATCCTCTTTTATGTCTTATTAAATGGTTTTCTGACTATACTTCTTTGTGGCCCAATTCACATATTCACGAGTTGAAGATTAAATTAAAACCTAGTCCAATTAATCAGTTTCCTCTTTTTCCTGTTTTGCATCTTTCTTCAGCTTCTCTGTGGGTAAGGTAGCATAAAAAAATATAATCTTTCACGTATTGCTGTTGGTTAAAAGATAATAAGAAGCCTATTGTTCGTGGTTGCTGAGAGGAAGTCTTTTCTTTTTCAGTTGCTATTATTGATAATATGTATTCCATAATCACCTGTCCATCCTATTTTCTTGAGAACATCAACCTTTCTTCAAGATATGACACATTTATGATATCCTTTCGGCAGTTCTCATGCAGTATTGGAGATAATTGTAAAAAGAAAACAGCGAAAGAAATATTCGAATCAGGTTATCAAAGGAAAACTCGCATTAGTGGATCTTGCTGGCAGGTCTGCTTCTCCATTTAGAATTTATCACAAGTAATATCAATCTTTGCTTCATTTCAAGGTAAACACCATTGCAAGAATTCATAATGCAGTGAACGAGCATCTGAAACAAATAGTGGGGGCCAAAAATTGAGAGATGGTGCCAACATAAATCGATCCCTTCTTGCTTTGGCCAATTGTATAAATGCTTTGGGAAAACAGCAGAAGAAGGGACTGGCTTATGTTCCATACCGAAATAGGTTTCTCTCTCCTCTCTTATTTCTCTTCCATCCATCACTTTGTTGTACAAGCACATCTCTAAGTTTTCTGATAACTTTGTGCACGTCATTATTAAGTGCTAATATGAAATTTCCTTCAGCAAGTTGACCCGGATTCTTAAAGATGGTCTGAGTGGTAATTCTCAGACCATAATGATTGCCACCATCTCGCCAGCTGACAATCAGTATCACCATACTGTCAATACTTTGAAGTATGCTGACCGTGCAAAGGAAATTAGGACACATATCCAGGTGAGATAAAAAAAATAAGGTTTTTATGAAGTATTTCCTGCTTTGAGCATATGAACATGAAAGCATAGTGGTTAAAAGGGGCTAGCTGTCTTCATTAATAAAGTGTATTGGTATGCTCCTGCTTTTTCTCTTTTTTTGGGAGGGGAGGAGGCTACATGGATCCTCTTCTGCATTCCTCTTAATCCTGGACTGTTGTGATACCACAAAGGCAGCCATTCTTAATTACCTCTTCTGTAAAGATTTGGGGCAACTCTTTATATTTGTCTCTAATATTATTCCCAGTCCCTAGAAGGTCAATATATCTTTGTTGAGTGTGTCTGAACCCGGTTGATCTATAATGAAATTTATGTTCAGTGACCATGATAATCAACTCAATGACAATACTCGTTTTTAAATTTTTTGTTCAATTGAGATACTCCTTGACAAAATTCCATCAGTATGACAGAGAGTATTGATTTAACAATTTTCCGGATATTGTTATTTTATCTTATTCAACAATTAAGACGCCCTCTGCTATACTTTGGTTTCATCGTCTTTCTTAGTTTTGTTGAAGTATTTTTTTATTTCTTTTATGTGATTGTTTTCTTAACATGAATGTCTTTTGAAACTCTGACACTGAGAAATCCGTACTATACTTCTCAGAAAAATATCGGCACAATCAACGCTCACATGTCAGACTACCAAAAGATGATCGACAATCTTCAGGTTTTCTGTTTTCTGTTATCTATGCATGTTTTTTGAGATTGGAGACCTATCAAAAAATGAGAAATTGATTTAATGTGCAGAGTGAGGTTAGCCTGTTGAGAAAGGAGTTATCTGAAAAGGAGTCACAACTTAATGCTAAACCGGCTGAAAGAGCTGTTGATGATGAAATATCTTGGTTGAATGCTATGAGCCAAGAAACCAGTGAAAACGTCCAAGAGAGGATAAATTTACAAAAGGCTGTAATCGAACTTGAGGAAACCAACCTTCGTAATAGAAAGGAACTTCAACACCTTGATGATGCTATTGCAAAACAACAGGTTAGCAATTGTTTCTCCCCGAGATTTGTTTCTTGGAGGAATGAATTTCAGTTTACAAATCTCACTAGAGCTGGCTGTTTCAAACAAATTCCATGTTTTCTTCACAGGCAACTGAAAATGATGGAGCTATTTTCCAGGCTTTGCAAGAAAGGCGTCAAGTGATTCTTGATAATATTCGTGACAATGATGAGTTTGGTTTTAATTATCAGAAGGTCGTATTGTACCCCTTATTATTCTTTCTTCTGTATGTCCAATTAAAATTATTGAACACATGTTCTATATTATGCAGGAAATTGAAGCAAATGAGAAACGCAGGTGTCAGCTGCAAGACATGATTGATGAAGCTTTTAGCAATAACGGCAACAAGACTTATTTGGGCATTCTCAGTCAATACAGACTGCTGGTAACAAATCCTATAAACATATTACAACACACATGAATTTATGTATGGATGCATTTACATTGACGGATTTGTATCTGTGAAAGAATTTGGAGAAATGATTTCAAACGACTCCATATTGAGTGTATTTCAAATCCATCAGTTAAGTCAAAAGAATAGTGTAAAATGGTTACTTAAGGATTTGAAATCCATAGAAAATTATCAGAACAATTCCTAAATCCCTCAATCAGAGTGAAGCATGAGAAATTGTAATTTGATGGAAACTGGAATCTTGACCTCCTTTGTTCATGCATGATGATCACTTGAGAAATTATTACTCCACCAAATTTCCTCATTTAAAACCTCACTTTTCTTTCGTTGGTTGAATGTGTTGTTCTCATTTTATACACTTCACTTATTCAGGGAATTGCTAATGCCGAGCTTCAGTTTGAAATGGCAATGAGAGATCAAGTCATTTATAGCCAAAGAGAAGCACAAAGAAATCTATGGGATCTGGTCATGAGCTTGGGACTCAATGAAAAGCAAATAGTAGAGCTCGGAGCAAAGAAAGGAATAGCTGTTGAAGGCTTGGCATTGACAACGCCAGCTGGACCTTCCAATAGGATGAGTTTACCAAATCTTGAATATAATAGACACCCTCCATTGCATTGTTCTTCATACAATGGTCAATCTGGTGGCCCATCCCCTTGCTTCTTTCCTGAAGTCCCCCGAGAACTCTATTCAAGATCTTCTACTTTAGATGATCGGAAGCTTCCTCTTGCATTTTTCAGAGAGGAGCACCACAGTTCATATTATTACATTTCTAATGGTTTTGGACTATTTCCAATTGACCAAGGTGCTAACACTGTTAACTCTCCATACGCTTTCCCCAAATCTCCAACCCCTGTACAACAAAATGTTTCAAAGATCCATCCTTCCCGTGTTACTTACAAATTTTAGGGACAGCATTTCAAGTGCTACTGGTCGATCTTGACTCTTATGACCATGTGGAGTTCCTTTGCATTTCTTCATATTTTCGTTCTTTCATTCACGTGCCCTCAAATGTACATACTGTAGGTATCGTATGATGAAATAGTTTAAAACTTTTGAACCAGGAAGTGGCAGGGTCGACCTCTGGAAGAGTTATTTTTTCTATTTGACAGTCTCTTGACAACCCTTGAATATCCTGGGGACACAATACTTTGTAACAAAATGTATGCCAATGGATTGATTTTAACCGTCGAGCTTGTAAAAAGTGTTGTGAGCTTCAGTAGTGATCAGTGACTTTGTTTGTATTGAATTTAGCAGGACAGGCATGAAACATTCAAGCATATGCTCATTTTGCTATATTTCTTTGGACAAAGTTGCTCCATTAGTGTATACGATATTTTAATATTGTGCAGATATATAATTTGTCTGTACGATGTTATGCATAATACTAAAAATAAAACATAGTGTGGAAAGTAATATTGTGATTGCTTGTTGTTAAGTGTTGTCACCAAATTGTCTCATTTGTTGCGGAAGAAATTTAGCTTGATATTTTTTTTTTTTTCCCAAGGGTTTAATCTCTTTCGAGTCGCGTCGGGCACATAATGTGGGAACCTCTCCCAACGGGGATTCGAACCTGAGTGTGCTATTTTGTAGTGACTAGTCCCTTCCACTAGACCAATCACCTGTTGGTTGCTTGATATGGATATTGACAAGACAAAATCTTAAACTTAATTATGGTCAATTTACAGATTTCAATCAGAAGATCAATCTGCTATTATTTGTAAATAGATAAATACCAACCTAGTCATTTATGTTACCTTAATTAATGTATATATTATGAACGAAAGCTTATCGAAATTTTAATTCAATCATTACTCTCTGTACAGCTTCTGAAGAAAAACCTATCCCGGCTCCTCAATATTAAGATATCTAAAGATGGTAATACATCTTCAACTTGTATATATATGAGATTTCTTTTATTTGTTGATGAATAATTTGACACGTGATATGTGCAAATTTTCTCCCCAAAACCAGTCTTGTATCCATGGAATAAGTTTTGCACTTTTGTGTATGTAATGTATTAAAGTTGTTCTTTACAACCATTACTTCTAATTGCACCATACTATCGTATATAATTATGATTGTATAATTAACTAGATTTAATTATTTAATCTGTAGACAACCTCAAACGGCTAACAGGGAAGAAAGTGGCATAGTTTGAGAAACATGGGAACCTGTATGGCTGTGCAGTTTTTTTTTTCTTCTTTGGAGCTTTGGTGCTCATATCATGTAAGCTTAAATTTCTCAATCCATGGCCTTCAAATATTCTTATTCATAATTTCAATTTAAAGGATTTACAAAATAGCATCTTCCTCAAGTTTTTCCTCAATTGGTATTATGGTACTCTTAAATATGGATTAATTATTAATTTGTTTGGGACACCGTCGAACATGATTTAGTTGTAGAACAACATAAACACGGGAAATGAAAGGTTTGCATGTTTGTTTGACATTTGAGAGAGTAGTTTGTGAAATAATATCGAATTGTGTAATGTTGTTTGTTTGAATTTTGGAAGAGTGGTTTGGGAAATAAGATGATGTGATTTTTTTTTTCCTTTTTGAAGAGTTTAGCTTGTAAATGTAAGATGCGTAAGACTTTATGATAATTTGTGTAGAGATATACAATATTACTTCATGTAAATCAAATTAGAGTTTGTGTAGTTTTTTTTAGATATAAAAAAATTGTTGTTTGTTTGGCTTTCGGGAGAATAGTTTGATAAAATTGAGAGAGGATAAATTTATTTCAGAAATTAGAATTGATATTTGTCTGGCTTTTCCAATACACAATTTTTTTTAGATGCCAAACATACAAACCCTAAAAGTTTCTTAATTTTCTGGATATATTGCTAAATATTAAATTGCTTTGGCTATAAATATTGCTAGCCCTAGCTTGATGATTAATCTTTGTAATCACAATACATATCCAAATTAATTTGATAGGCGGGCTTTAATGCACTGTATACACTATACAAGGCACACACACCAATATTTTGTTTTTCTCTTTGTACTAAATCACATCAAACACAACATTAGATATTAATTCCACTGTTTAAACAATTTGTAGAAAATTGTAATTAAAACTATTTGTTGACATATATATTTAGTAATTCATTATTGTTTTTGGTTTTTATTATTGTAGTTATATATCAGGCTGTCAAATTGGCGACCAATGGTGGTGTATGTTAGATGAAGTGAAATGGTCCAAGAAGATAATGTTGCTTTCTAGTTTCTAAGGTCAACAACTATCATTTGTAATATCTCTCAATGAAGAAGAAAAGTGCATGTGGCCCCCAGGGCATATCTCCAACTGGTCGACCAATGATTCATAAGGCTTGCTCCAGCGGCAAGGGTGAGGGTTCGAATCCCATTTGGAACTTGGATGGAAGCATTTCTATGGGTCTATCTAAGGGTCATTTGTGGTGAAGACCCCTTTGTGCGCAGAGTGTACAGCAGTATGGTGGGAACCCGGGGCTTGGTGGAGGCACATCCTGCGATTTACATCCTTCAGGGTTCTAGGGCAAGGGTTCTGAGGGTCCAGGATTAGTCAAGTGTAAGCTTGTATACCTGGGTTATAAAAAAAAAAAAAAAAAAAAAAAAAGAAAAGTGCATGTGAAACTAGATGTAAAACTAGTACAAGTATCCAACAATCTCAAACCTAGGAAATAGAATGGTAATTTGATACTTCTATTAATAAAGTTGAAAATCAGATGTACATTTGAGATTGTATATCTTGTGCAAATAAATCAACCAATTAATGAAGACTGCAAAACAAATCCATAAGTTTTCTAACGAAAACTAATTGTCAACAACTCGGATTCAGGATAAAACATGTCTAATATTCAATTTCATTTATATCCTCTTTCATTTCAAATTTGATTGGATCTAGGTCAAGAACTCCGAGTCTATTGGATCTTGTCCGAATTTGATCATATTATAGATTTTTTTTTTCAAATCCAATAAAATCTCTACTCTCATAGTTTTAATTTATAGTAGTTTGTTAAAGTTTTTTTTTTTCAACTTAATTCACGAGGTCAAGTTTTTTTTTTTTTTTTTTTTTTTTTTTTTTTTTTTTTTATAGTAATCTACTTAGCTCCACATAAATAAAAAATAATATCAAATGATTAAAAATTTGGAAAAACAGTTGTTGTACATTAACATATAAAAACTAGATCATGTTGTTAGTTGAGAAAACACAAACACAAGGTCATGAATGAAATGATAACTCCGGTTTTGCAAAGATATGATAAAATATTATTAATGTTAGTTTAATAAATTATTATATATATATGTATATGATTTTTTGTTTACTATTGTATTCGGATTTTTAAGTTATCAGACGATCTAAATCAATACTAGTGTCACGTATTCGAATTAGAAATCTTCTAACTTAGATGAGATCCGTCGACAAATTAAGAGCATAAAGCGGGTTAAATTCAAATTAAAATCCGTCCCATTAATAGCCCAATTAGAACCAATATACATGGGAATATTGGGCCGGACTACATCCTCATTTCCAGCCCAATAAACTCAATTCAAATTAACTTCAATTTTTAGAATTTCACGATCCACTAGATTCGTAATTAGGAAATGCAAGAAAGTGTAGAAGAACGAAAACCCAGATAACTTTGTCTTGAGTGCAATTATCTGAAGAAATCACCTAAATATTCTACACCACCTGAGCTACATGAAGCTCGTCGCACTCGTGCCAGCGCCTTTATCGATCGCGATTCTGCTTTTATGTCTGACGACGTCGTCTTATTCTCGGCTTCTTCGACTGCCGGCGTCGAAAACCAGCAAGTATTTAACCAAAGAAGAGCTCTGGTTCAATCAAACACTTGATCACTTCTCTCCATACGTAAGTTCATCATATTTCATTTTATTTTGATGAATTATTGTGATTGTTACAAGTATTGGACTAGCGATTAGAAAGGAAAAGTTCGGTGTATTTCTGTAATTTATTCGCATTTAAGTGGTGATTATGTAATTCATGCTGGATTAAATGGACTTTGCATCTTTTAATAAAAAATTACTTAGTAGCCACATGATGTAGTAATTTTTGCCCCAAAAAGTAGGGGGTATGTAAACTTGTTGGCATGTTTTAAACTCTGCTTTTATGGACTAGATATCTATGCCTAAATCTACATTATCGTAAGTCCAAATTATTTAAAGAACTGATGAATAATTAATCATGTTAAAATTCCTCTTTTATTCTAGTAAAACATGTGATGACCATTATTTTGAAAATTCATACTTGAGATAACCTTAATTGGGTGTCATAACTGCAGGATCATCGGCTATTTGGCCAACGGTATTATGAATACCTTGACGACTTTCGGAGCCCTGATGGGCCTATATTTTTTAAGATCTGTGGAGAATCTGCTTGCAATGGGATATCCAATGACTATATTGGTGTAAGTCTACCTTGTAGATTTTATTTTGAAATGATTTACAGATATTCTCCAGGTTTCTGTACTCCTAATTCCTAACTAAAATATTAATGAAAGACGATGTTACTTACAAGATCAAGGATAGTAGGATTACGTAGAGTTGCTCTGGTATTTTCTGTGATTAACGATGATATAATATAAGATTAAAAGGGAAGACTGACACGAGGCATGTGATGATATGTTGTGGTATAAGTATAACAATGACATATACGCCAAATCTCTCAGATTGTAAACATCGATTATAACACATCAAGATGAGAGGATTAGAAATGAGAAGGTTTCCGAGTGCTTAAATAACACCTGAATAACATGAGATTATAGAGGTGGCAAACTTTGGTTCATAATTAGGTGGAGCCTTTTATTCCTAACATGACAGATGGTAAGATTCTTTACTGTCTCTCTCTGTCCAATTATCAAAACTCATACTGGAGCAGAAAATAGTTTATACTCAAAGCCAGAAGTACATCAGATTTATACTGTGATTGTATAAACTAAATGGTTTCTTATTTAGCCTTTCTGGTGGGCTGGTAATGCACTATCTACATGCTTTAGTTTTCAAACAACTTAAACACTGGAAATGAAAAGTTTAAAGTTTCTTAAATTTTCTCGATATATCCACCTTTTTGAGCTATTGTACCAATCTATTCTTCACTTTTGACAATATTTCTGAATCCTGTAAACTCTTAACAGGTTTTGGCAAAAAAGTTTGGGGCTGCCGTGGTTTCCCTTGAGCATCGTTACTATGGAAAGAGTTCCCCCTTTAAATCATTGACCACAGAGAATCTCAAATATCTTTCATCAAAACAGGCACTCTTTGATTTGGCTGCTTTCAGGCAGTATTATCAGGCAAGTTGCAGACTCTTATTTTGCACTCTCTCAAAGTGGAAAATTTTGACCTTGAAAGGAGATGCGTAATTTTCTTGCTAATTAAGTGTATGCTAGGCTAGCAACAATAAGTAAGAAATATATTTATATGTAAAATATACATACTTTTGCAAGTAGGCTCTTTGAGTTTCTTCACAAATATTAGGATGATAACATGAAAGTTTTGGTTGTGTCTTAGATTTGCTGAAGATTCTTTAGGTCAAGTTCTAAATAACTTTCCTTTTTGTGGTTGAGCGATTTTTTTAGAGTTTAATGTTTGACTTGAATATGATTTCCCAGGATCTGGAGTCCTGCAGGACTCTAGAAGTGAGGTACTATTAAAGAGAAAATCACATTTTCGGAGACAATGATAGGCGAAGATTGTGTAGGTACAGAAAAGAAAATGTTAGAAACTTAATTGCATGACCAATTTCTACACTGCCATAACACATGCAGTTAATCCTACTTCAAATATTTCCCGTAATCAATTTTCACAACTTGAATTTGATTTTCTCTTAATATTCTTTAAATGATAAAATTTAAGAAAGACCACTGTACATATATTAAGAACATTTTTTTTTATCACACAGGACTCCTTAAATGCAAAGCTCAACAGATCAAATATCGATAATCCATGGTTTGTCTTCGGTATTTCGTACTCTGGAGCCCTTAGTGCATGGTTCCGTCTGAAATTTCCTCACCTTACTTGCGGGAGCCTTGCAAGTTCTGCAGTTGTCCAGGCTGTTTACAACTTCACGGAGTTTGACAAACAGGTGGAGAAAAATATTTTTATTCCTGATGTTCCTACAGTACCGCCCAGTTATTATCTTTCAATCATTTTTTAAATTATGCATTTTTCTTTGAATCAGAACTACACTGGCTGGTTCCCAGGAACTGATTATACTACTTGATTCATATTAGTGAAATCATCTTACATCTGATATTCTGTATTCTTGTGCAGATAGGTGAATCTGCTGGTCCAGAATGTAAATCCGTATTGCAAGAAATTACTCATCTTGTTGATCAGAGACTTGAATCTAATGAGAAAGCCCTAAAGACATTATTTGGCGCAGCCGAGGTACTAAACATTTTCTTTTTCTTTTTTGGGAGGCAGAAGAAAATGACACATTTAGTTTCATTATTCACATGCAATATATTGTGATTGCGCGACAAACTTGAAAAGAAAGAAAGCAATTGTACAGGCTATATCCATTTCTGTTTTTTCATTTAATATTAAAGAATTTGAAGATATTTGTAATCTTTACCACCTTTATGGGGATATAAAGTTGTACTGACTACTGATTAAAAATTATTAAGTGTAAATTGGTTAAGAAGATTGGTAGAGCGGAAGACTGTAGTGTGTTCATAGTAAATTGGTTAAGAAACTTCATATCTGGCTGATAATTTATTACATGATTGTTGTTATGACATTGGCTCATGAACTGGAAGAACTCATTTTTCAGATGTCTTGATATACTTAATCAGTTTGTTTGAGTAAAAGTTCATTTCATTTGAAATTTGTATAATATTTGGAATATCATAAATAACTTCTCTTCATTACAGCTTAAAAATGATGGCGACTTCCTGTATTTGCTGGCAGATGCTGCAGTTACAGCGGTACGTGATGGTACGACTTTGTTCTAGATGATAAATAATAATGTTTCCTGATCACAGATTCTATACCTGCCACTTTTTAGTTTCAATATGGAAATCCAGATAAGCTGTGTGTCCCTCTAATTGAAGCAAAGAAAGCTGGAGAAGATTTGGTGGTAAGACTTTTCTTTAACACAATTAAATTGCATGTTTTGGAAAATTCTTAGGCCAGGTCTATCATTGATTGTGTATAAACTATTGCAGACTCTATCCACGTTTGATATAGCATATTAGATTTTGTATGGTCTATAAGACTTGGTCTATGCAAGAATTACTCTTATGTTTCGGCATTGTTTAAACATGACAACTAAAAGCCTCGACTCACGAATAGAGTAGTGTTTCTCATAAGTTAAATAAGACTTACATAGTTGCTGACTTGGTCCAATATGAACTAGATAAACCTTAAAAATGTGCATGGTCTATTATATAATAGGTTTGAACAAGTTGCGAAAGAACATATGTTGAGATGTGAGGAAGACTTTGTTAGATTTGTGCATCTGTAATTGGTTTTGAACTTTATCTTCTTAGTTTTTAGTTTACTGTTGATATAAACTTCTATTAATTAAAACATTCATTGTAATTACAATTTGTATTAATAAAAGGGTTATTGTTTGCCAAAAAAAAAAAAAAAATAGATGACAATAATAACGAACCTCAAATTGTTACACTTGATTTTTGTAATCATTTTTACTTTTGTGAGATTGGATGTTACTCCTGATTTTTTGGATTTTTGCGCTACCCTTACCCCTCAAAAAAAAGGTTCAATGTTTTTGCATTGAAAACCTAAGCTTTAAAATCCATGTAAATGTTGAGGACATGCAATTTTTCCTATTATGTGCTAAGTCTTTTTTACCTTATCTTCTAGTAATAAATATTTTTCTGCTGCTGATTCTCATGTTCAGGAAGCATATGCCACATACGTGCAAGAGTATTATATTAAGAGTTTAGGTGTCAGTGTTGAAACTTACAATCAACAGCATTTGAAGAAAACTGCATTAAGCGGTGACACTGCTGATCGCTTGTGGTGGTTCCAAGTCTGTACAGAGGTAGCATATTTTCAGGTTGCACCTTCAAATGATAGTATTCGATCGTCAAAAATTGATACAAGGCAAGTCTATTTACTGTTTATCTGATCAGTTTTTCCAATTTATTCAGTGTATTCTTTTTAGTTCTCTTTAGTATCTTGAGTTCTGTAGGTTAATAAGAACATTTGGTTAATAAGAGTAATCATTTATGGCAGATACCATTTGGATCTTTGCAAAAATGTCTTTGGGGATGGTATCTATCCGGATGTTACTACAACAAATTTATACTATGGCGGCACAAGAATTGCTGGTAAAATCATTATGCTATTTCTATTCTAGTTATTTGTGTATTTGTCTTTATCTTTTGTTTTGTTCATACATACATCTGTTCGCGTGACAGTTCTAAATATTATTACATGGTCATTATCTAAAACTAATTCTAGATAAGTAGAATTACTATCGTTGATAGAGAATAACTTTTTTCGCATTCAAGTTATATCAAAATGCCGTTAATGTAATCTAAAACTTTAATTTTTAAGAACGATTGGAAACTTTATATCATATCAATATATGAAGTGATAAAACTAACAATTGTAATTTTCTTAATTTCTATGGTGCTTAAAGCATTCCGTAGAACTTCTATTTCCCAGTATATTAGGTGATGTGATGGGATCTTAATGAACTTGTCTTAATGGGCAGGGTCAAAGATAATATTCACTAATGGATCACAGGACCCCTGGCGGCATGCATCCAAACAGACTTCTTCACCTGAGAGTGAGTCTAAACATTGTATTGATGAATTGACATAGCTTGTCATATTGCTTAGACTTTGGTTCCTATATAGTGCGATTTAACCAACATAACCAATATGCTCCCAGCATCAAGCTTGGACCCATGATCTTTGACTTTAAGTATTCCGGTCACTTTTTTTTTTTCTTGAATGCATTGAATTTATAGTTTATTTTCCTGTTTGCTTCAAGCCTGCATCTTAGATGTAAGAATTTATTTATCTTGCATGAGCTTTGCTATTTTACCATATATAATAAACTAACATAATATTTTCTTTCTGTTTGAAGAATGTATTTGTAGAAAAAATGTAAGATAAATTTGTACCGTATTGCCAACTATTTATGTTTTATTTTCTCAAAGAATTTTCTTTTGTTCACTGAAATCCTCTTTCATACCATTTTCAGTGCCTTCATACATCATAACATGCCATAACTGTGGCCATGGAACTGACATGCGCGGGTGTCCCCAGTCTCCTTTGGTTCTTGAAGGTACGCATTCTTTGAGGTCTTAAGTTCTTAATCTTGTAAATGATCAATGTATATATATAGCCCTTGGTTAGCTGGTACATTCAGAAGCTTTCGAATGTCATATTTTATTTTCTTAGCAGCAGCCTTAGTATATAAGATTTCTAAAAAATTGAAAAGCATCGGAAGTCAACTTTATATAAATTTTTTCTCAGATTTTGCCCGCACTTTTTATTTTAATTTTTTGTAATAATTGAAGCGATCTTCTTGCTGTTATTTATACACACCAATAAGAGACAATACATTTACAAGTAAAGTTGTTTGATTTCCATATTTCAGGAGATGCCAAGAATTGCAGCTCACCAGACGCTGTTCATAAAGTTCGGCAAGAGATCATCTCACACATTGATTTGTGGCTGTCTCAGTGTCGCCAAGATTCAGGTAGAAGTTCCATCTGATGAATCATTATATAGGTGCTACAGATGAAAATAAAGTAATGTGGTTTGTGTTACAATCTCAACAGATGTATAGTTGCAACAGATCTGCATAAGTTATCTTGTTATGTAGTCCACCACGGGTAGGTCCAAATAACTTACTGCATATGGGACGATGCCTCTGCCTCTCCTTTCCTTGTAACCACCCATCATGATGCAGTTCTCTGATCACAGCATATATTGTATCGAATCAAAACTCAGACAATGTAGAGAAACCTGCCTGTTTATATATTTTATTTATTCATTAACAACGTCCTTTCCCAAGTCTTCATCATGGATTAATTCCATTTTTTAAACTCAACATTATTTTTTTTATTTAAAAATAAAGTGATTTTGATTTCCAAATAACCAAAAGAGTAACTTTGGATAAACTAAACTACATGAGTAGATGATAAGCAGGTTTTTAATTTGTAGAGAAGATTATGAATTTCAATTAACCCAATTTTGGATCTAATTTATTATATACATATAAAATCCACCAAACAGGCAAAAGCAAGTGGAAAAAAGTGGTCTGGTCTGGTCTGGTCAGGGTGGTTGGGGCGGTTGACTGGGTCACGGTTGGGTGAAGTTTGTTTTCCTTCTCTTGGACGAGTCCAGACTGGGTTTGGAGGCAAGAGGAAAGAAGTGGTTTGCATTGGATTGGGCAAGGAGGGTCAAATATGTTCTCATACCAAAGTTCTCCTAGACAAATCCGGGTAGGGTCAACTTGGTCATTGCCAGTCCTTTAGTATCGTTTCGGTAAAAGACTTCATTCACAGACATTCAAGAATAAGGTTGATAAAGCATAGAAGGGGTACTTAATTTGAAATAATTAAGTATGATTAATAAGCTGCATGTCTACATCCTTTTTAATTAAAGGGCCGATTAACATAGCAACACAAATTTAATAACAACATAGAAAGTGAGAAAACAAAATATTCTACAATGGCTATGGAGCAGAACTCAGTTTCATAAGCCAGATTCAAACATATGTAGAGATAGTGGACTGGTTGGTTCCAACAGCTTAATAACTGTAACCCTTAACAAACAACTCCTTCTTGGCCTCCTCGGACTCTCCTTCGCCAGTGTATTTGCCAAGCTGTGCAAGAGAGTTCGACTTTGCCCTCAGAAGCAAAGCATCCTGAGCCGCCTTCACATTTTCAGGCAAACCTCCCCATGTCTTAAGGCATGTGTTTTGAAGTGCTCGTGCATACGAGAAAGACACGTGCCACGGGTTTGGAGCTTGGTTCATTGCATTCAGATTAAGAGTCGCCTCGACTTCAGATTGCCCACCAGACAAAAACTGCAGTTCATACAATGCAAATGAATATTAAATGTCTCTCATCTTTAACAGCTCAAGCTTTTAGCTGAGAAAGTTCATTTTATAGATAGAATTATTGGGAAACTTGCCATGATTCCGGGCACTGCAGAAGGGATTCTCCTTTTCAAGAGCTTTAGTGTGTAATCAGCAACTTCTTCTGGTGTGGCCTTCACTTTGCATTCTGCTCCAGGAGTAACCATGCTAGGCTTCAAGAGGATGCCTTCAAACAAGACATTGTTCTGTGCGAGGTAGAAGAAAACCTCGGCCCATACCTTTTGTGCAACTTCAAATGTCCTTTCGATTCCATGCTCACCATCTAGCAAGATCTCTGGCTCAACAATGGGGACCAAACCATTGTCCTAAATAGATCAAACCATAATAACATCATATTAAGGGTGAAAATTCGTCAATCAAACGGTAGAATATTGAGCTTTTTTTCAGTTTCTTTTCATTTTACACAAGAACTAGCCAGCCTCTCTATATACCTGAGAAATGGCAGCATATCTAGCGAGACCCCATGCTGCTTCCTTTACAGCAAGTGCAGATGGGCCATTGGGGATGCTCACAACGGTACGCCTACAAATTTGCATTGAAATGTTAAAGTTCATAACTAATTAATTAATCTAGTAATAATTTGCTATATACTATAGTATATTCAGTTAGAACTATATGTAGTTACCATTTCGCAAAACGGGCACCCTGTTGGTAGTAAGCTGCAGAACGAGAAGCCAATCCATCAAGACCTTGGCACCACGACTCATTGTTTGAACCAGCCAAGGGAACAAGACCCTGTCCCACATCGATCACACAACACCCAGAGTTAGTTGGATCACACAACACCCAGAGTTAGTTGGTCTCAACCCACACATTATACATACATTTATTTTGATAATGAATTATGCACAAATAATTAATTTCTTACTTTGTCAGTTTTAATACCAGGAACAATGCCTTGCTCGACAAGTAGATCGACTATTTTCTTTCCATCAACTGTGGACTGGTACAGAGTTTCCTCAAAGAGGATGGCTCCAGAGATGTACTGGCCGAGCCCTGGAGCTGAAACGAGCAGAGTTCGGTAGGCCTGGCGATTGGCCTCAGTGTTTTCAAGCCCAATGGAAGCCAGGCGCTTCCCGCAAGTGGCGTTCGATTCGTCCATGGCCAGAATACCACGCCCAGGAGATGCAACTGTTTTCTGGAATAGTAATTTATCCATTAGCACTAAGGCCAATTTGATATGATACTATGACTGATGTCATGATGTATTCACTGTTTTAACTAAAAAAAAAAAGGTATACAACATACCGCAGTCTTGACAAGTTCCTCGGCGTAGGAGGTGGCGCGGATGGTGAGGGCGGAGGGGGAGATCGGTTGGAAGTGAACGGCGGCAGCCACCGCAGGCTGGCGGAGGAGGGGCTGACCTTTGACAAAGTCAGACTTGTCAAGGACTGGTGATGACTTGAGGAGGGATGCTGATGCCATTAATGGTAAGAAGAAGATAACACACAATATCTCTTGGGCCTTTTCCCCCCACAAATTTTTTTTTTGTGTACTGTGTTACCACAATATTATGCTGTTTTTAAGCTCAGTGCACTTATATAGTCCCGCGGGGATATGTGTTTTGAGGCCATGATACGTTGGCCAATGTTCTTCTTACACGTGGCATGCTAACTTGCTAAGGTGCTTACTGCCCACTAGGTTCAAATGAAAAAACAAAAAAATAAACAAGAAGCTAATTCATCCACTGTTGCCATCATTTGTTACCTATATAGGCTGTTAATTAATAAAGCGGATTTCAAATTAATCCCCGGCCCAATTTATTAGGTTTTTGTTTGATCAGATATTAGATGAATGTGAAAACTTGTAATTTAGAATACCTCAAGCAAATAAGGATCTAGGTCAATTTGATCCATTAAAAACTCACATCAGTTTAAGATGACATAATTTATAACACGCATATCTTCATGTAATAATTAAGATGAATTAATTAAAATATTTAATCAATATCATTGTTTCCCAAAGTTCAAACAACTGGTTTAAATGTGTTTGAGATTTGAATTTTTTTTTTTTGTTGGAACTCAATGTGTTATGAAGAATGTTTGAATGCTTGAGCTAATTTGAATGAAAAAAATACAAAATTGATAAACTTGTTTTAGCAAAACTCGGTAAATATCCGAAATCCAACGAAGATTCGATGGGCTCCAGAACTCAGGATCCAGGAAAATTCTGGTCCAACCCGAACTGGACTATAGTTTTGTATCTTTTTAAGTAAAACCTGACTATAGTAGTGGTTAAGCATTTTCACTTTTTAGAGCTTTTGCCTATGCCAAATGCTATTATTTTATGTCTTTTTCTGGGATAAAATGAGGAGACCTTAAATTAAAATATGACACACCAGAATAATAAGTTGGAGTTTATTGTTTTACTGAATTTGATAATAAATGATTTTTGTGTAGTCAAATTGAAAGAGTGTACAAGACCTCAAAAATAAGTCTAATAAACATCTGAATTATACATACATGATACATGTATTTATGACAGGTCTACATTCAAAAGATTTAGAAGTATTTGGTTTGTTTAAATCAATGTCTTTCCAGTAGAAGAGGCCAACGAAAACCTTTGGGGTGGGCCTGAAACCTGCCCATCAAATTTGGAATATCGAAAACTGTATGGCCCTCCTAGACCTAGTAGTATCTGAAATCTAGGGTGATTGATTTAATTTTAAATAATGAGAGAAATGTTCTTCATGAACCACTCAAATCCACTTGAAAACATAACATCTATTCTACGGTTTTGATTATTGACTTGTAGAAACGCGAGAGAATTGCAAAACCAAAATACTCATCAACTGCAACATCACTTTTTAGAGCTATCATCGGTGCTGGTGAGCCCAAACTATTATGGGTCCAAAAAAACTATTATGGGTCCAAAATGTCCAAATATCATACACAGTGGTAGACTTAAAAGCAGGTGGAAAATGCCCATCTTTCCTAAACTTTTTTCCCAATTGAGCCTATATTTGGGCTCTGAGTATGCCGAACCCAAACAATTAATAACATGACAAATTCATAAATTTTCAACACTTTCTAACTGGTGCCTCATTTATCAATTAGTTGGAGTTATCACTTATCATTTTACATGTTAAGTTAACTAAAATTTTGAATATGCATATATTATCTTCTAATAATTTTATAACCTAATGTTCATTTGCTTAAATAAAACTTCCAAAAGACTTTCTCGAAAACATAGTAGCAAGTCGTGTTCTTTTTGTTAATTACTCCACCCTCCCCTCCCATTTTTTTCCCCTTACCAAATCATTTAGGAGCCGACACGTGGACAAGATATAAATACTGATAACATAAAATATAAATCACAACTTGAAAAAATAATGAAGACATGTTCAATGAATTCATTATCTAGAATTGATAATCATCATAAAATTCACAAATATTTTGAATTTTATTTATTGTTAATTTAGTCTAAATTTATGATTATATTTTTAAATAGACTTTAGTTTTAAGTTAGTGAAATAAATTTTAAAAATTGGCTCCCATTTTTTATGCTTATTGCTATAGAAAGAAAACTTTTTCAAGAAGTGCAAATCACTGTCGCAAATTGCAAATAAAGAATTTGGGTTCAAATTTTCTTTTTCATTTTTTTGGTACATAGGGTTCAATTTTTAGGCTCATCACTACGAAAACAATTATGATTTATCACTCTCCCCATTGTTCTGAAATTAACAAGAACTAGCCCAGATCTAAAATGATACCACAACATTACGCTACAACATAGAAATGAAGACACAGCCTCTCAAAAAAAGAAAAAAGGAAATGAAGACACTAATTAATACTGACGAAAGCAAAAGGGAAAAATATAGAGTGGACTAAACCAATAGCAGTAGAAATAAATGGGCCAAATCAAACTTCGCTTGAAATACACGTAAATATATCCACCACACCACGAAAAAAAAAAGGATCTAGTGGTAGTAATCTAGCATCTGGACTTTTTCTTTATAAATGATAAATGTATAAAAACTCCGTTGTAGTCTAGTTGGTTAGGATACTCGGCTCTCACCCGAGAGACCCGGGTTCAAGTCCCGGCAACGGAAAGTTTTTGTATTTTCTTTCTTCCTATTGGTTGAAGATATTATACCTTGTTAAAACTGCATTAAAGTTCATTTTTCAAGTAAGTTGTAGGCAAAATAGGAATTTACATTTTTTAATTTTCACTATCCATACTAAAATGATAACACTTAATTTTTCAGACCGTGAAATAAAGACACTTGATTTTTTGTCAAGCATTTTTCGTCCCTTAACTTTCATTGATCCGCATAATTAAGACACTTAATTTTTCAGCAAGCATTTTACTTCCCTTAACTTTCACTGCTTCCCGGAATAAGGACACTTAATTTTTCGAAAAACAAAATATGTCTTTTAAGTTATAACTTTTCTATACCTGCAATTTCAGTCCTATAAACTTTTCAGACTTCATATAACTTTACATTAATTATGCTCATCTGCTTTTAGTCGGCTTAGGTAGGTTCTTATTTATAGAGCATTGTGCAAAATAAGTCATATTTGACACATTTTAACTACAAGACATTAAAATTTTATAAATTTATATATAAACTTATAACATTTTCAACTCATGTACATATTATCACAATGAACTATATGATTCTTGTATCATTGTGCAATCAATGAACTTCATAACTATTCAGGAAAAGCAAACTTTTATTACAAAAATGAGACCACATAAAATTCTCACAAAAACTTCCTTCTTTAAATATAGTAATTCATGAAAAATCTCATAATTGCACATATATGAAAACACACATAGTTCTTTTACAATCACCTAAAATGAACGTGATTCCTTTTTATGTCTCTTTTAAATTTAGAAGGCCTAAATAACCATTTCATTTCATAACTTTTAAAATTTATTAACAAGTATAGCTAATACAAAAATTACACATATTTACATAAAATATGAAAAAATAAAAATATTATACTCCATTTCCTCTTCTAGTTTTATATGTTTATTAAACTAGTACTTTGTTTATTTTCTTTTCCTCAATAAAATGTATGAGTTTCTTTTCTAATTTTGTATATGTCTTTTTGAATTATCACAGTGATTATTTTTTCTTTTCCTTTTTAAATCGGTACTTTTTTTATAAAATAACGATTACTATTTTTAAACCTTTATTAAAAGATTTAAGTAGTTGACTCATTAGAAAATCGAGTCAACTATTTTTTTTAAAAGGGTTAAATATAGAGAGTAGAGACTATATTTTACTTGCTAATTAAAAAAAAAGACTATGTTTTACTGATAGTTCGAAAGGCATGTGTCACAAAAATTGAGAGTAATAATAGCTTAGGGCCTGTTTGTTTGGCGTTTCCTAAAAAAATTTCGTGTTTGAAAAATATCAAACATGTTTTCTATTTTTTAAAATAAATTTTTCATCTTTCAATTTTCTCAAATTACTTTCTCAAAACTCAAACAAACAATAATTTTCTTATCTCTATATAAAATCTATACAAACTCTACTCTGATTTGACATAAAGTAACATATCTCTTACACAATTTATCACACAACAAACATGATTTGACATAAAGTCTTCCACATCTTACACCTAATCTAATTCTTCAAAGAAAAACTTATATCTACTTTATTTCCCAAACCACTCTCTCAAAACTCAAACAAATAATATTATGCAAATCGAGATTATTTCACAAATCTCCACTACTCTCCCAAACTACTTTCCCAAACACCAAACAAACAGGCCCTTAGAATTTATTTTTCATTACAGCCACAGCTAGAAAATGTACTACTAACACTTTCAGAAAAAAAAAAAAAAAAATGTACTACTAACTACTAAGCACACCCCACCTGGATATCCATCAGCCAATCTCACAGCTCCCACAGTCCTCTTTCTATCCCAATAATCTCTCTTTTGCCGAAAAGACGTAACGAAATCTACGATCATGGGATTTAGATTCTTCTAGATTTTCACTTTATATTATGGAGAATATACAAACTTTATTAGCTGCGGTAGCTCAGACACAGGGGTTTGACGACGACGAGCCTTGTGAATCTACTCCGCCGCCGCTAGGGTTGCAGAATTCCGCTTCTTCCCCGGAGATTCCGGTAGGGCCGGGTGGGATACAAATGACTGCTTCTACGCTCGAGGTTCCTGTGTCGAATCTGTCTCCTCGGACGGCGGTTCCGGCGATCGGCGCCGGAGAAAAGCGGAAGAGAGGAAGGCCGGCGAAGGGGCATATGGTAGCGAAGCCTCGGCCAGAGAAGAGGAAAAAGCAGCAGGAAGATGAGGAGGAGGATGTTTGCTTCATCTGCTTTGATGGTGGTTCTCTCGTCCTTTGTGATCGCAAGTGAGTTTATTTTCTCGTTAAGTGTAGTTAGAATTTAGCAGATCTTAGTAGGATTTAACCTGTTAGAATGCATCTCTTCCTTAAACTTTAGTAGATGTTAATTTTGTAGCGAATTGAAGTTGTGTTGTTAATGCATAGGGGCTGTCCAAAGGCCTATCATCCGCCATGTATTAAACGAGACGAAGAATTTTTCCAAACAAATGCAAAGTGGTTTTGTGGTATGTTGCCTGCCCTTTTCATCCCTGCAATATCAACTTAATGAAGTCTGCTATCATAATCTCATTGTTTGTTTTCTTTTTGTATGGTGGAAACTGGAAATATGTTCTAAGGTTCTTGGAGTGTTTCATGGATTTGCAGAACTATTTGTGGAAACAATGTGTTAAAAAATGTTTTAAATGTTCATTAGTTACGGCGTATGCATTATGTTTAGAATCTCTTACATGGTATGTATCCGTTGCAGTTATAATGTATGTTACTAAGTTTCTTTGCGTTCGCTGTTTATTTTCTAATTGGGGTTCCTTCCTTTTGTCATTTAATATTAATATTAGTGCATGCAAGTTATGTATTTTCTTAACACTTAAACTCGACATCGGTAGTAGAGCAGTACATTGATATTTACCAATTACTTGAGGTACTGTCGTCCTGCCTGCCACATGTTCTTATGGTGCTATTGCTTTCAGGTTGGCACATATGTAGTGTATGTCGGAAGGCTTCTCATTTTATGTGCTACTCTTGCACTTATTCATTGTGCAAGGGATGCATTAAAGATGCAGATTACTTGTGTGTTAGAGGAAACAAAGGATTTTGCTCAACATGCATGAAAACTATTATGCTGATTGAAAATAAAGACCAAGCAAATAATGACTCGGTATGCACAGTTGTTTCTTGACATGTTATTATACAGAACTAATTTATATTCTCTTCGCTATCTGTGCTGTTACCGATGAGCATGTTAAGACATTTCAACTTGAGTAAAGACTTCTTTATTTTCTACATTAACTTTTATATATAAGTTTCTTTATTCCTATATGACAAACTGGAGCAGGTGAATTCTGTTCATCTACAGGTGTTTTCTGACTCATATCTATTATGTGTTATACTGTTACGACTGAAGGTTGGGTCAATGTGGAAATTAGCACTTAAACTATTTTCTCGCTGTATGCATTTGTATGTTATTTCTTTCAGTCATAAAAATAGCTTTTAAAGAAGTCAAATTTGTTTAAGGTCCTGATACTGTCTGCGTCTTTGAATAGGAACATTTGCAGAGTTATGCTCTTGGAGGTTTCAGTTTATATTTTAGTTAGTTTTTGATCTGTTTATGGAATGTCAACCGAGACCATCCTAAAGATAATGTTGGTTGGTGTGGGCATCAAGGTTCTCACTGTGTGCATTGATTGTAGATTAAGAAACAACACCTTCCCAAAATCATTTAGTATCACAAATAATATGCAAGTTGATTTCTGACAATGCGTGTGGTGAGAGGAAAGAGAGCTGCTGCTAAAAAATCGTTGCTTTAAATTGAAATGGACAATGTATATTATTACATGAATTACTGTGACGCATGTTTTTTACATGCAAAAAAAAAAGAGATGATTCCTTAAGTGATTTATGCAGCTTTTGTGTAAAGAATGGACATGACTTCTGACTCTAGGCTGCATGCTGAAATTGTTTAAACATGAAAGTATTTGGTGATTCTGGTCATCATAGGATGGAGTTCATGAAGGACATCTTTAGATTATTAATATAATTATGGCTTTAAATCTTGAATTTAGTTCTGAGAAATTCTTCTGCGGTGATTATGATTCTTTTCTTTTTACAATGAAAGCATGCAATTCCTACTAGCAAATATTCAGAGGAATAATATCTATTCTGTTTGAATTCTGATCATCTGATGCAAGGTTTGCACTATTTGTCATTTCTGTTCTTCCATGGAAGTTGTTGTAATGGGACCCTCACTTTTTGTAAAAGTACAATGTGTAAAGGGGAATGGCGTATGGCCATACCAATTGCTATTTCTCCTTCCACATGACCTAATTATTTCTTAAACATGAGTTTACCAATGTATGTTGTCCAACTCAGTTTTGTTTTGCACGTCTTCCTATAATCTGGGTTCGTAAAATCTAATCCAATGCAATATAATCTTCTTAGGGTTTAGTAAAGCTGTCTTGACATTTGCGTGCTGCAGCATGAGTGACACGATCTACTGCTGCTGCTCTTAATTTGCATGTGCCCATATTGACATATATATTTTTCTCTTGCGTATTATGATGGGAGAGTAAAGGCACCGACATATAAGATAGGGTCGGTTGTTTTGATGTACGTATGATCTTTTGGGCCAGAAGGTGATGCGATTTTGGAGATTATTGATTATTATCCCGTGCTGTAATTTAATAATCACAACATATTTTTAGTTATATTCTAGCAGGAAACTTTGCTCGCTTGCTTGTTTAGCTTGTGCTGAAGGCTCTTCTGGAATAAATTTATGCAGGTTAAAGTAGATTTTGACGACAAAACTAGCTGGGAATATCTCTTCAAGATGTATTGGGTATACTTGAAAGATAAGTTATCATTAACAGTGAGTGAGCTCACTCAAGCTGTGGCTTGCAAGCCACAGTCCAGTAATGTGCATCCTACTGCGTTTGAAGTTTGTCTTTCCAATTGGAGTTCTGAGCATTTGGAGTTAAATAAGTCACATAAAGAGAGTAGTTTTCCTCAGAATGATAGATTCAGGGGAGAGGCATTAGGCACTGATAACCATATGGATACACTAAATGGCGTCATGGAGCCAGATGTGCCCAGTTATAACAATGCCGTAAAGCCAGGCACGGATGAAGTCACTGCCGAGCCAAGCACTGAGAAAGGCACCAATGAGCCAGGCAACGAGAAAGACTCTGACAAGCCAGGCATTGAGAATGATGCAGACAACCTAATCACTGTCAAAGAAACTGAGACGCCTTGCATCTGCAAAAGTGGGGACGAACCTAGAGACAAAGATCTAGACATGATTATCAACAATACTGAATGGGCTTCTAAAGACCTCTTGGAATTTGTTGCACACATGAAGAATGGTGATATATCAGCTCTATCGCAATTCGATCTCCAAACACTCTTGCTTGACTACATAGAAAGAAACAACCTCTGGGATCCTCAGCGGAAGAGTCAAATTATTTGTGATCAAAAGCTAAAAAATCTATTTGGAAAGGCCCATGTTTGTCAGATCGACATGCTAAAGCTTCTTGAATTTCATATTCTTAAAAAGGAGGATTCTCAGAAGAATTCTTTTATTCCAGCTGGATTTGTTGGTTCTTCTGCAAGTGACATGGAGCTAGATGGAAACTATTACGGATTGTCGATACCAATTAAGAGTAGAAAGCTAAAAACACACAAAAAGAGTGAAGGGAAAGCACCCCAGAATAACATAACTGAATATGCTGCAATTGATTTTCATAACATTAATTTGATCTATTTACGACGTGATTTGGTGGAAAATCTTATTGAAGATAAGGCAAACTTCAATGATAAAGTAGTTGGGTCAATTGTAAGAATCAAAATATCATGTAATGATCAGAAGCCAGATTTTCACCGGCTTGTCCAAGTTGTTGGTATATGTGCTTAAATTTACCAGCTTCATGTAGCTTGCTCATTTATCTTTAACTTAATATCTTGAAATAATTCCTGAATCATTTCATATTGATATTTGGATTTCAGGTACAAGTAAGGTGGCTGTGCCATATAAAATTGGTGACAAGACAGCTGATATCATGCTTGAAGTTTTCAATTTATACAAGAAAGAGGCAATATCAATAGATGCCATTTCCGATCAAGAGTTCACAGAGGTAGGTCCGATGCTTTTTTTGACTTGAGAAGCTTCAAACACATCTTAACTTCCATTCGCAATATATTTTTCTTAAATATAGAGAAAGCAAAACTAGTGAGATGTAGCAATAATGGTAGTAGAATGTCTTACTAGTTTACTATACCTCATCAAACTCTTAATTGAACAACTAATACCTTTATCCTTTGATGGTTACCTAATAATGATGCAGCCACTGTACGTATTACTTTGTGATCATTGATCATCAGCCTTGCTCACCTTCTTGATCTGTTCTATTGAATCTAAGGTTGAGATGAGTATCTTATCTGAGAAAATAAGATAAGCTTCTTTTACAAGAGTTAGAAAGTAAGTGGCAGTGTCAAGATCATATTAGTCAAACTTTAGTACTTTCTCCATCCTTATATTCTTACTCCTATTTTCTTCACGGGATGTTCTACTTTTAACTATAATCTAAAACTCCTCGCTAAAAGTAAGAGGACCAATAATGCACGGATAAAGGGAGTATTTTCTATAATTTCCTAGATCATATATGAAGTCTTGGGTATAACTTTGTGACAGTGAACTTCAGTCACAATATTATGACAAGATCATGATATGCATACATTATGTTGATTTTGTAATGCATTTACTCGTTTTGATATAATGCAGTAGGCAATGCCAGCTAAAAACTTATCCATATCTTTATCTATTTCCTCAAATACTCCTTATGGCCTTTAATAATAAGTTTGCCATTCAGGATGAATGCAGACGATTACGTCAAAGCATCAGATGCGGGCTTGTGGAACAGTTTACTGTTGTAAGTTTATTTTGTGGCATTGTTTCAGAGTTTTCCATGAACCTACTTATGTCAATTTTTCATTTGGTGGTTGTAGGATGAGGTACGAAAGATAGCTATGGCACTCCAACCAGTCAGGCTCAATGATGTAAGTGTTTTATTTGTCTTCTGCCTGACTTCAATTTTGTAATTAACACCCTCAGACAATTCCCTCACCCAGTTCTCAGGCCCTAAAATTTGGAATAGCAAAGAAAATCAATTACCTCATCTATTATTTTCCTTGTTATTAGTTTCTTCGATTATAATTTTTATAAGTTTCTTCGATTATAAATGAAGTTGCTGGAGGCAGAGGTGTTGCAGCTACGTCGTCTCCGAGATCGAGCAAGTGAGAAGGGTCATAAGAATGAATATCCTTCGCATGTAATCATTTCTTTTGTTAAGGCATATGGTAACATCTAATGCCCCAAATTTGCCTAAATAAACAGTGGTTTATGCTGAATGCTTGAGTCTAAGTTTCTCGAACATAAACTATTGTTTCTCTAGACTTCACTGTGAACCTGATCTTTAGCCTTAAGTGTTGTCATAATGTATCACTACCTAAAAAAATGAATAATATACTCAAAGATTCCCAGACTTGTTGACATATAACCTTCACTGATAAGGAGAAGGTGAGAATTGAAATCGAAATCTTCATACACTGAAAGTTGGGTCGAACAAGTGATGGCAGGAGGCAGGGTACAATGTCAATGTAATTATCTCAAAGCACGATCAAAATGCATTTTTTACCCCTCGTTTGGTCATCAAATTTTATTCTGTATGCAATACTATAATCTTCATCTTGCAACATGTGGTAAAGACTTCAATAGAGTGAATCAGCAGTTGATCAAACGACAATCTTGGAATTAGATATTTCGGTGATTTGGAATTATTTAGTTGACTACCTTCGGCATAATTCTGTTTTCCTTCTAGCGGACAATTAATCATATGCTTATGTTTATCTGCCATGTTTTACCATAATGGTTGAATAGCACATCCACGGGATATGGTTTGGCCCAATGATCTTTTTTTTTGTGCTTGAGATGTTTGATCATCGATGATTAACTTTCGACCAATTTTTGAAATATTCGTTTGTCCATCCTATGCACAATTTTAGCCCCTGCCTCAGAAAATCTAGGATGACATGCGTTTCAGTGCGCATTTTCTTTAGTCATCTATTTTGGTGCTGATAAGAGGTAATAACTTACAAGACGGGAAGTAATTTTTCTTCTGTATTTTCTATGTAATGCTCACATGATTATGACAATAGACATTGCACATATTTCTTGGAGTGCTCCTTGACATTTTACACGCATAGAGAATATTTACACAAATTGGAGCTGCTAAAGTCACCTGAGGAGTGCCAGCGCAGAATTTCCGAAGTTCCAGATATACACGTTGATCCAAAAATGAGTCCAGATTACGATTCAGTAGAAGATGACAGAAGTGATGACAACAGTAAAAAAGGTATCCACATGACGGGGTTTTGTAGTTTTGGAAATGTCTTTCCGTCAGTTCATTCATGCTGTTGCATTATTACGTTCCCCGGTGATACTGAACATTATATGCAGGTGCATATATGAGGTCAAGCTGCTCAGGATTTGCTCGCAATGAAATGAAGTCCAATTCTCCTGATAAAAAGGGTGAGGCTTAAAAAACATATTGATAGGTCAGTGAAATTTTTTATAACTGGTAATCTAATCAGAAACTTTTGTATAACATCTTCCTCAGGCAAAGAAGAGGCATCTAGTGAGGATGCAAGTGGAATACATAGATTGAAGGAACGCATGAATATTAACTCAGAAATGGGTGGTGGGAACGATGAAGCCATGGAAAGGTCTGTATTAGAAACTTCAACTGGAACTGCAGCTGCCCCCATGGAAAATTCACCATCTGCTGATAGTATTGAAACTGAGAAATTGTGGCATTATCGTGACCCGAATGGTAAAATTCAAGGACCATTCTCCATGACAGAGCTGCGAACGAGGAGCACAACTGGACTATTTCCACCTGATAAGAGGATATGGACAAATCATGAGCAATACGACTCATTACTTCTTACTGATGCCCTGAATGGACAATTTCATGGAGCATCAGAGTGGCCACGTAACCCTTCTTCAGATTCACAAGAACAAGGGGACACTGGGGAAAGTGAGGATATTAATGGGACTAGTAGAGACAATAAACCGGCAGAGGCAGTCGGGTTTGATCGTATGAGTGATTTATCTGACAGAAATGTTGGAAATGAGTCTGGTTCCTCTTCCTGGCCAAAATGCTGGGATTTGCTCAAGGATGATAATTCTGGTGCTGATAATGTCCAAGGACATAGTGTGCTTCCTTCAAGCATTGAGGAAACACACGCAGCTCCATTTGATCGTGACCAAGAGAGAGCTGAGGTCAACCATGGTTCACAAAATGGAGAAAAGAATTCAAGTGGACCAAGTCAAAACCAGATGACTTGTGAACACGAGCTTCAGAATCAACCAAATAATCCGGGTCAAATACTCCTATCTTATGAAGAAATATTGAGGTCTTTGTCTGTCGATTTGAGCTCAGATGAGATGGAGTCTGAGCCTGTTTATTCACCTGTATCGAATTCAGAAGATGCAAACAAACTGGATAAGGATATAGATGTTCCCATGCAAAGCTCTGGTTTCTTGGAGCTGCTAAGTCCGGCACCAAGATCTAACACTGAAGATAAGGGAGGTACTCAGGAAATCGAGAAAAAGCAATCTGGTATAATAGATTTTCCTGAAGTAGCTGATGACTGGTGTAGATATTCCCCTTCTTCTTCAAAACCGCAGGTCCAGGAATGGGATTCACTGAGACCTCCTGAAGTTACGAGTGAGAATGTCAATACATCCACTTCAAATAACATTAACCAGCTTACTGATGCTTCAAATATACCTAATTGGCTGGCAATGATAAACGAGCCAATTGAATTTGATGCTTTGGGTGAGGACTCAGTATCAGATTTGTTGGCTGAAGTTGCTGCAATGGAATCACAAGGTGGCTTTCCTTCACCTAATTCAGCCATGAAGTTTGCCAAGGAATTGATTCAAGATAGTAAAGATGATTGCTTTAGCTCAATTGATGAGTTCAGCTCCACTGGGGAGGTAGAATTGACTTCCCAGTCATCTGTGCCTTACAAATCGAATACGGCAACTCCTGTTGGTGCTAACGGTTCATTCACAAAGTCAGTTCTGCATTCATCTGCAAGTAGTGAGGGAGAAACTAATCACGCACCTGCAAATTCTGGTGAGGCTGGTTCAGAATACCACCCTCCTGCACCCAACAACATGACTGGTGCATCTATGGGTCCCGGCTTAGGATTGGAAGCAATGGACCACCCTGGTTGGGGTACGGTTCAGGGCAATATTAATCTGGTGACAGTGCAGGGTAATGTCAATCTTGTGTTGGGAGGACCTGGTCAGGGAATGGAAAACCTTGGTTGGGGAACAAATCCAGGTACACCTTGGGTGAATCCGCATTCGGTGAATGGGAGTTTACCATGGGATGGGCAGCGTAAATATGGTGGGGAAAGGTTTACTAGCCCTAGAGAGCGGACTTATCAAGGTGGTGGTGACACGGGATTTGGAAGGGGCAGGCCCCCATGGGGAAGACAACAGTATGGTGGTAGTAGTGGTGGTGGTGGAGGAGGATATTCTAGGCCTCTGCCAAAAGGGCAGCGAGTTTGTAAATTTTTTGAGACTGGTCGTTGCAGAAAAGGAGCATTCTGTGATTACTTACACCCATCGTAGTTACACTTGCACAAGTATGTTGCAGGTTTTTTTTTTGTATATAGCCGGAGTAGTTTTGTCAAGGTATTTGCAAATGCTTAAGAAAAGCAGTTCTTACCTTCGGACAATAAAAAAAGGTGAAGTGTTTGGAAAAGTAGTTTTTGATTTTTTTGTCACTTAACTTGTATCTACATATCTTGCAAACACTAAATAATGACTTAGCTACTTTTTTTTTTTTGTTTTTTTTTGTGGGCGTAGTATGTATGTAGATGCTACATATACTTCATTATTTAATACTTTTAGTTTTAACTTAGCTATACTTTTGGTCGAGAAGCAAAGGTTCTGATTAGGGTGTAAGCGAGTCGAGTGGTGTCGAACGATATCTTGTTTAATCTTGGTTTGAATTTTGAATCGAATTTGAAATCATGTTAGAGCTTGATTTGATTATTTAGCGGATTGAGCTTGAATGAGCTTTTGTCAAGTGAGTTTGAGTCGAATATCGAGTAGGTCAATATTTTATTAAGTATTTTGTTCAATTTTAGTTTAATAGAGTTGAATTTAAAATTTTTAATAAAAAATGTTGTTTAAGCTTGTTTGATAAGTATGATGAACTGAAATCTAACTCGATTCAAGTTTGTTCATATTTTATAAGAGATGTTTATTATAAATCTGATTATATAAGAGCACTCCACGAAGGGAGAGATTATTTAGTACAACCGTTGCACCACGTCATCAAGTACACGTGGTGCAGCCCACCAATACACATGAGACATGTGGATTATTAATCCACATCACCCCATGTTCTGGCCATGTTTCAAAAAAATAGGGGTTCAGAAAGTTGCGTTCACACTGCCAGAATATGGGTGATGTATCCACATGCCCCAAGTGTATTAGTGGGCTGCATCACGTGTACTTGATGACGTGGTGCAGCGGTTGTACTACATAATTTCTCCCACGAAGGACTATGAATAGTTTGATTTGAGTTGACGTATCGCTAATGAAAAAATGTACGTAGAATCCTGGTCAACTTTATATTATCTAAGAATTAAAATCTCAAAATATAATTTTCGTAGTGAAAATCCAATAATATACTCTGACATAATTGATAATGATATTGAACGCCGCTGCTGCTTCTTATTAGTACTCCTTGTTTCCTTCCTTTTTCAAAGACTCAACCGTCAAAATTAACGAACAGGAAAACGAAATTGAATCAACAAAGCCTGATCATAATCATCAATATCATCATATATGCATTCAATTCTACTTCTTGATTGATTTGAAAACAAAAAAATGTCTTCATCATCAACGTCAATGCTAACTGCGACGCAAAAGTACGCGGCGGGAGCCCTATTTGCGCTGGCATTGCACCAGGCCCAGATTCACCAAACTAGCCCGTTAGGGTTTCCCTCCGGCGATGACGACGACGAAAATTCGGAGGAGCGCGTTAGTACTAGTAGTAGTACCGATTCTGTTTCCGATGATCCCGAATTGTGGGTCCACCAATCCTCGGGCCTCCTTCGCCCTGTATTTAAGTACTAATTCTTCCCTTTCCTTCTGGAAATTGATTATTGATTGATTGATATTCTGATGTACTACACCTTTTGTTTCAATTTTAACATTATAGGGTTCTGGAAATTGATAGCAGAGCGTGGGATGGACTGGAGGAAACTGCAGCATATTCACCAGCTAAGCATCATGTTGGAGCTGTTAGTTCCTTCCTTAATTTTGTATTATTCCTTTTGTTAAGCTTTTGAATTTCTTCATGTAAGCCTGCTTTTTATTTGCTCGATGTGACTATATAGTGCAGGTGGTTGGGTTTGTTATATATATAGATAAGCTGACAAAAATTTTAAGATGATGAAATATGGTCTATTTTGAATGTTGGTTTGATTAGATCATCGCTGATTTTAAGCTTAGTTGGAGGAAATTATGTTATTCATTCAAGCAATGCAGACTTTTTATCATTTTAAGCTTTTGGTGGGGCATTTGTTTTCAGGAAAACCATTTGATTGTTTCGCAGAACCAGAGTTAACCAATCTTTGCAATCAATATTTGTGTAATCTAATTTACAACTATATCTTTATTTTAGGCATGGTTGAATTGTAAGAGGTCTTCATTTGCAAATGGCAAGCCTCGGGATCACCATTTAGTTGTGCCATTTTTTTTTTTTGAGACAATAGTTGTGCCATAATTAGCCTTTGCATGACAATATTCAAGCATCTCATTGTTTATATGATTTTAGTAATGAGACAATTTATTTGTCATTAGTTCCTGAGGTTACTTGCGGAAGAAAGCGGCGAGGTATCTTCTGAATACACTGATAAGGAACTTGCTCTAATAAATGGTATAGATGCTATGTCTTCAAGCATGGAAGAAACTCATCTTGATTATGAGTCCAAAAAGGAAAAGCAACGTGAGTATGAGCATGCCTGTCGGGAGAAGTTTCCTACCCCTGAGACCAAACCAGAGCCAAACTCTGAAGATAAAAAGATAACTGATTATAGTCAGCAGGAAAAAAATGTTGATACGTCTGCTGTTGACCTCAAACAATCCATTCGTGAATCTGATGGAAAACTATTGGAAGAGGTAACAAAGTTTAGTTACTCGAGGAAAGTAACAGTTCTGTATGAGCTTCTTTCAGCTTGTCTAGCAGTTCCTACTGAAGGCGACAAGAAATCCATTAAGCGAAGAAAGGGATATGATGCGAGACATCGCGTGGCATTGAGGTTGATAGCCACCTGGTTTGATGTAAAGTGGATAAAGATGGTATATTTTCACACTTACAAAAATTTCGAAATTGTTTTGCTTTACGCTGTGCGATATGTTCGCAGTTTATATTGTTGTTATTTTGTGACAGTAAGATCTCTGTGGATTATTTCCATATGGATGCTTAACTTTTAAAAGATGAATTCTTAGTGCTTTGCACTATCCACATGGTTTAGTGGGATTAGCCAAGGGATACCACGGTATGTTAATAGTATATTGGAACTGAAGTGGAGAGAAAATATCTTGTTTATTTCCATGCAGCAGTATATCTTTCTCTATCTCCTGACTCCATAGTTGGTTATATCTGTAGAACTCTTGTGATATTTTGTGTTCAATCCCAAATGAAATTGAAGTGCATACGCTCAATTGCTGTTACGAAAATCCAAAACGAAGAATTATAAGCAACATATAGATTGAAAGACTGCTATCAGTTTTGTAGATTCACAAAAAGGCTTCCGAAGTTGGAAATAGTAAATGAACAAATTGGTGTCCTTTTTTCTTTCAAGTTTGTTATGCACAACGTTGTCTGCAGTTGAAATTGCTAGGATAAATCATTTTTTATCCCTTGGTCATTCTTCTTGTATTAAAAGAAAAGTTGTTACAGAAAGTGAAAATGCCCTAAAGTAAGGAAGCATGTCTTGGCGTTGTTTTCCAGGGAAAAAAAAAGCAATATTAGTCCTTTAACTTTTGCAGGGACACAAAAATGGGACACCTTTAATTCTGGCAAGCAATTTATTTATGTTTTAAGTTGCCACAGTTTTACTCCTCTTAGCCGCAACATTAGTCCTAAATCAGCAAAATTAAAATTAGTGCCCATCAATTGTCACGCAAGCAAACAAATTGGGGATTTTGTCCCTCTTACTTCCATGCAGGGGAACTTACCACGTCACCTTGCCAGACCAGCTTAAATTGGAGGAAAAATATCACTTTATTTCCCTCCATTTCTTCCCCTACCGACTGATTATAAGCAAAAAAAGTTATAATGCCTCAATTTGTTGCTTGCGTGGAAAATTATGGGCACTATTTTTAATTCCGGCGAATTTAGGACTAAAATTGCTGGTAAAAGGACTAAAATTGCAGCAACATAAAACATAAAATATGTAAATTGCTTGTGGGAACTTGGAACTCAGATGTCTCCTTTCCACATCCTTGCCAAAGTGAAAGGACTAGTATTGTGTTTTTGTCTTGTTTTCCATTTCATATTGAGAGAGTTCTGAGGCACTTACATCCTACAGTTGTGAGGCCTTTGGGTATTTTCTTTATGATTTATCTACTTCTGGAAGAAAGAACAATGATACACTTGTGGTCTTGATATTTGAAACTCAAACCTAGTGCATATATATTCCTATCAGCTCCCAGCATAACCATCATACTTGTCAGAGAGTTGGATGATGTAGAGAAGGTCTTTGCTTTGCTAGCTTCTATAAATCTTTGTACCTATATGAATTAAGATTCCTTTGCATGTTCCCATGATTTTTATACTTAAAAAGAACTGATCCTTTTTCAGGAAGCCATTGAAACCATGATTGCTTGCTCTGCAATGGCTCTTCTAAAGGAGGAGGAATCCAAAGAAGAAGCCCAATCTCCAGGAAGCCCATGGGCTAAGTGGAAACGTGGAGGTATCATTGGTGCTGCTGCATTAACTGGAGGAGCATTGATGGCAATTACTGGAGGTATTTTATATTGTATATTTTATTTTGCATTTCTGGGTAAGATCGCAAACAAGTGCAATTTTTGGTAAAAGCAGGGATATTTACGTAGTATGTAAATTTTGGATTTATTTGTTTGTCATACTCGACCAGGGTTAGCTGCTCCAGCAATTGCTGCTGGGTTCGGTGCTTTAGCACCTACATTAGGGACTATCATCCCTGTGATTGGAGCAGGTGGGTTTGCTGCTGTTGCTAGTGCTGCTGGAAGTGTTGCAGGTTCTGTCGCAGTTGCAGCTTCGTTTGGTGGTAGGTAGAAGAGCATTTTTTAGGATATTTACTCATGAATCACGTGCAACGGAATTTCTCTCTAAGTAGATTGTTTCAGGGAACATGCATAATTATCACTTCTACAGTTTCTTTGCCCCTGTATAACAAATTTAATGAATTATCTACTTTAGCATATAATTGCATATTTTCATTTTTTATTTATCATTTCTAATATCTCGCTGACTTCAATGTTGCAGCGGCTGGAGCTGGACTTACAGGGAGTAAAGTGGCTAGGAGAATTGGCGATGTTGATGAATTTGAGTTTAAAGCTATAGGGGAAAACCATAGACAAGGAGTGAGTTTTTTCGCGTTTCAAACTTAAAAATAAAGGAATAGAAAGAAAAAGGGCTTTGCGTATGTGTAAGTATTTTTTATTCTGTTATGTGGTCAGTGTAATTTGGTAATACTGCAGTTCATGCAGCAAATATGTGAAGTATTTTTATCTCGACCTTCTTATGTACCTAAAATGTATCTGTCTCTGTACAGCTTCCTTTGTATCTTCTTTTTTCCTCATTATGATTATTCTTGTCAGCGCCTAGCTGTTGAGATCTCAGTATCTGGATTTGTTTTCGAGGAGGAAGACTTCATGAGACCTTGGGAAGGACTTCATGATAACTTGGAAAGGTAAACTATCTTTTCTCAACATTTCTCATTGCTGAAAGTGATTATACAGATCTTGCCGTATTCCACCTATATTTTAACTTTTAGTAGTGGTTGGGTGCAAAGAATTCTCCTAGGCTTTGTTTTCTTTCTTCTGTGAACAATTTCTGAGTAACTGTATTTGGTGGGTTCTGATAACTAATTAGGTGCATATGATGATTGGTTTCAGAATTTTAATTGTGCACACTAATTTCCTATTTTCTTTTCTGAATTTGATTGTCTGCATGGTGATTAGAAATACCTCTTCCAAGTCGTTGGAAATGAGCATTATGGCAAAAGTAAATAGAAGAGAAAAAGTGAAATTTACCCAATAGTAACAAGTTGACACCCTATTCAACCTGGTAATAAGCGATCTGCCAAAAGCAACCAAAATATTTCTTGGTGAATCAAGAGAAAACTTGTATTTTGTACATACATATTATTAGAAAAGACTCAAAAGAGTAAAGCCAACAGACAAAAAAAAAAAACTGGGGTTATTGCAGATACACCTCCGGATTCGTCAGGTACACTACAAAGAGTGGCACAATTGGTGTCTTCTTTAGCAATAAATAAATAAAAAATTGACTCTATATTTATGATTCTGTGGCATCATTATTTCCCTGCAAGTAATGTATAAAATTTGTTCTTACTAATAATCATTTCTTTAGGTATGCACTGCAGTGGGAGTCCAAGAATCTAATTGCTGTAAGCACTGCTATTCAAGACTGGCTTACTTCAAGTAAAGATTTTTGTTCATGCAACTCAATATTATGCCTTAACCAGCTATAACACTTTTATATAATATAGAAGTTAACAATTATCGCTGCAGGAGTTGCCATGGAAATGATGAAGCAAGGTGCCATGATGACTGTGCTAAGTACTCTTTTGACGGCATTGGCTTGGCCAGCAACATTACTTGCTCTTACCGATTTTATTGACAGCAAATGGGCAATTGCCTTGGACAGGTCTTTCTTTTTACTTTGTAAGAGGAATAGTATTTATATGAAAAGGGACATAAGCTTTCTGTCCGTTTTATAACTAAATTGCCTGGACTCAAAAAAATGTATGTGCTGTTTTATGGTGCAGATCTGATAAGGCAGGTAAACTGCTTGCAGAAGTATTACAGAATGGGTTGCAAGGGCAAAGGTAACCAAACTTATAAAAGAAAGAGTACTCAATTGGCTTCAAGCAAGTTGAAGTTTTGCCATTCTTCAAAATCTCATTTGTGATGGTCAAACTATGCAGGCCTGTGACACTTGTAGGTTTTTCACTTGGAGCAAGAGTGATTTTCAGGTGTCTCCAGATTTTGGCTGAAAGTGAAAGTAATGGTAAGCATTACACTTTCAGGGAGCCTTGTGCTCTTTTATTTCACTATTGAATGAAAACCTTGCAGATCAGCCTTTCAATTAGCATGATCTATTTTCTGACCCATGAGTCCATGATCATTCGACTTAACAGAGCTATACATCTAGGTTTTTCGGAAATCCACATATCAATTCAATTTCTGAAATTTGGTCTCTCTACATTTCAGTTACTAACAGATGAATTAGCAACAACATTTTGTTTATTTACATTTTACTTTAATTATATTTCTTTGTACAAATTCAATTCCTTTCTCGATTTTCCTCAGCTGGACTTGTGGAAAGAGTTGTTCTTCTTGGGGCTCCTATAGCAATTAAAGACATGAACTGGGAAGCTACTAGAAAGGTAGCTGTGACTCAACATGTTCAAACTGGTCCAATATTGCACCTATTTCAATTAACGCTGCAGTATAGTTTAACCTTAACCAACTATATTCTGCAGGTGGTTGCTGGGAGATATGTTAATGCATACTCTACAGATGATTGGATGCTTGGAATTGCATTTCGTGCCAAGTATGTAACTCGCATAATCACAACTCAAAATAATACTTTTTGGGAGTTGATGTTGTGCTTATGATTGCCATTGATATATCTTTCTTCTTCTTCTTCTTCTTGCGTATTCTCTCAGGTCTTCTTTTTGATTTTATTTGTATTTGACGTTTCTAAGTCTTATGTATGAACAGTCTTCTCACCCAAGGATTGGCTGGAATCCAACCAGTTAATGTGCCTGGAGTTGAAAATGTAAATATCATTGCAAATTCAAAGAAGACTAAATGCAGGTCATTTTTTTTTTTCCCTTTTACTACTGTGAATTTTGATGTCCCCTTTGTGGTTTAACAGGTCGATGTAACTGAAGTTATTGAGGGTCATTCTTCTTATCTATGGGGCACCCAACAAATCCTAGAACAGCTCGATTTGGATACATATTATCCTGTTTTCAACCGGAAAGTTGTCAAATTATCATGAGTAGACGAATATTAGAAGGTGGTATCCCTTATGTCATAGATATTCAAAGCATAGTAATATTACCTGAAACTCTTGTAAAACTTTCAGATCAAAATATTATATTTCTGTTGTAAATTTTTTCTTTACTCGTTCTATTATATATCATATATTCTAGTAATAGGTGGCAGGGCTCCCACGGGCCAAATGCGGGTTAGAGCTGATGTCCCGATCAGGTCTATTTATATTGGGTTGGCTCAAGCTCTTGTCTGGATCTAGAACTTCTGCGTCCTTAAGATCTTATCTGGACTCAGACTGTTTTTGAATATTTTTTGTATCCAATAAAATATCCACGTTCAAAATTATTGTCAATATTTTTTTTCTTTCTATACAAGTTTGTTATTGTTACATAATAATTCAACACCTATTCAAAATTTCTTCATAATACTTGGAGCATCAACATAGAAAATTTGAAAGATTAAATCACTTGTGTTCACGTTACGGTGAGATATTGAATGAATATTTAACTCATGTCGATGGTAAAATACAATTATAATCGAGACATGTAAAATATTTTGAATATATTTAGTTTTTATGATTTATCGAAATCTAGATCATTAATTAACATTTGTACCCTGCAGTTTGGATTGTTTGACGCTTGTCCATTTACAGCTCTGTTATACCACCAACTAAGGTTGAATGTTGATCCAAAATTCAACTTTATTTTTCTTATTGAAAGTTGGAATCTGTATATATATTCTTCTACATGATTGAAGTCTCCAGCTGAGTCTAGAAGCTAATATATATATATATATATATATATATATTTCCACGTAACGAGTGCAGCCTTCCTAGGTGAATAAATAAGTTTTCAGACAAATATGGGATTCATAAACTCTGCCTCTTGGTTCATGGCATTTAGGCATCTTCCATTTTCTTGGAATTGTGCTCAACTCTCTGTCTATAAATTATTATTATTCTATGCATTTACTTCACCAGGTCATGAAGAATGCAAAATAAATTTCCGTATCAAATCATGTCACTAAATAATTTCTCCAACTCATCATACTCTACAAAAGAAAAAAAAGGACAATTTGAAAGAATTGAAATAATGAAAATGGACATAGTAAAAAATTTAATTTATTATATATAAAAAAGAAATAAGTATGACTAAATAAAAATAAACCAAAAGGCCGTGGTAGTAGTAGTACTAGTATTAGTATAGCTGGTTTGGCTATGGAAACAGAGAGAATGAAGGGCGAAGAACAGGAGAAGTTAATTATAGCCGCTCAAATGGCAGCTTCTTCATCATCATCCAACGGTAAGTCGATCATCAACTCGAAAGCAGATGATTCAAATCAAGTGAAGCAAGATGATGGTAGCACATCTGCTTCATCCTCAACTAAGAATCCAATTGCTGGAAACAAGGCGAAATCATGCAAAGGATGCCTTTATTATTCGTCCCGTTTCAAAGCCGATTCTCGAAACCCTCTTTGCGTTGGCCTCCCCCGTTCTCTTCCTAATGGTAACCCTAATTTCCCCCTGATTTGGCCTTTTCCTGTTTGTTGCGTAGAAAATTTATACATTGGGTAAATTCGAGTATAAGAATGTTTTTCTTTCTTCTATTTAGTGCTTCATTTAGTCCTGTGAGATTGCTTTGTTTCTTTGTGTTTGATTCGTTGATTTTTTGTTGTGGCGGCCTGATTTAATGATTTTTTGTAGTTTTTGTTGAGTTTGTGATTGAAATTTGTATGATTTTTGGAAGCTGCTGATTGGAAATTAGGAGATGGGAAGAAGCCTTGGCTATAATACAGATGTTCAATTAACTATATGTGAAAAAAATTGAATGTAGTTTTGCCATATATTTGCTCATTAGTTATGAAAGTTACTAACCCAGTTTCACTTCATCATTGGTTAGTGAAAGACCAATGCTATATGCATTCAGATCAACAAATGAATGGACAGAGTTGCCATCTTTGTATTTCATGTTTAATTATGATAATTATTCAGTCTTAATGTTTTTTTGCTGGTTTTGCTAGTTATACTATACCCTTGAGTTCATACCCATTTCAACCATTGATGCTTAACGCTTTTATCTGTTTGTGGGTTTGATATTTTGGTATTTGACCTTGACAAGGAGCCATTTGCTATTTACTAATTATGCAGCATAGGAAAAGCAATTAAACAAATCTATGTTCATGGGGATCTATGGGGTTTGTGGTTAACTTGCAAGTATGAGCTATATATGTAAAAAAAATTGTGTGTTTCATTCTCTTGAATGTAAAACTGTAATGTGAAGGGTACTCGATGGAGTAATATTGTTATGGATAGTGATTTCTCTTTGATGAATAGTACCTAGATATATTGTTGGACAATCTGAGATGGAAGCAGCTAAAGAGGGTAGGAGGCTTGCAGATTTTAGATATGCTTGCGTTGGTTATTCTCTATACACGGAACAAAAGAAACATGGCTCCGGTGGGCAAGAGACTCAGATAGATTTGCCAGTATGCATAGGCGTCGAGGTTAGTTTCTCAGACTGTTCTTTGTTTATGTCTCTTATTTGATGTTATCACAGCATGGTAGACAAGCACTTATGTGAATTTTCCAATCCGTTGTATCTCTCCACTCAATAAAAAATGCAGTAACTTGTTCATGTTTTTATCATTAAAACTATTCAAGGTAAGTAGATTTCAATAGGTCAAATAAGAGTGAAATTTCAAGAATATTTTTGCCTCGTGGACCAGAGGCAAGTCAAATAGATGAATTTGACTTGAGTGATAAAGTTTTTTGGTTATTATTCTGAAAATTCTTGGGGAACAGTATAGAAGTTGATATTGAAAATTACCATATGCTGACATAGTTTATATTTGTGCACAGGTTTTAGTGGATCGACCAGTTAACACTGCTGATTCTGTATCGGCTCCTTCTCATATTCATAATAAAGAAGGTTAATGTCCTCTTCTCTTGCTTGCTAATAATGAACTGTCTTTGCATACTTCACTGAGACCATGAGTATGATTAGTAGCCTTTGACCAAATAATGGGCATACTTTGTTCGGTAATAAAAAACGTTTTCTGTTATCATAGATAGTAATGGATTGCCACAACGACGATCTCCAAAACCAACTTATTCAGCTACTGAAGATTTTTTGAACAGGCAAGCTCATATTTTATGTTCGAATTAATTTACAGGTTTTTGCTTGATTTATAAAGTCAACCAGTTTTGATTAGATATATCAATCTTCTTGCCAACATGTTTATCTTTAACATACCCTCCAACCATTTTGAAATTAATCAGTCTGCACAATCATTACATGTTTATAATATATTTTGCATGTGTGTATGTATGCACACACACAAGTTTTTGCTCTTGTCATTAAGGATTGGAAATTCAATTTCCCGTTGATACTTGTTTGAATTTTTCTTTAGATTTGCTTCCCTAATAGTTTTACGAGTTTTTTTTCTGTCAAAATGCAGATTTTCGCGAAATGCAGGCCTGGTTGCAAATGGGGTTGTCAAGAATGTTCGCAGAGTAGGGAATCAAATAAAACAGAGCGTTGATAACATATTATATCCCTACAAAAGACGACCAAAGTAAGAGAGGCTTTATAAATAATAATGGTGGAGAAGGAATCAACACTGATTGAGACTATGTTCATGTCTTCATCTACTACCCCTTCTCCTCTCATGGTTCTCAACGAGGATACTCAAATGCAAATTTTTTTTTTGTCAGTGACTATAGTTGATAAATCAAATGCTCCACATTTTTAGTGGTTTCGGAAGGTACAAATTTTGTGAAGATTTCATTATCTTGATGGCGCTAGTTATTTGCTTACTACCATTGTGCTTATATGTTTTATTGCTGTTGTGTAGTGACAAGTTTGAAACTCCCCCTCTTGATCATGTTTGTTCAATATGTTTGTTGGGGTCATTTTGTGTTGTATATGCACTCGATTATGTATCATGTAGTACAGTTAATTTGAATATGTATGATAATATAGAGTTTTGTAGTATTACTATTAAAATTTAGGGAATGGTATTATCTCGTTGGCAGAGATGAACATCCGCGTGAATTGGTAGTCGTAGACTAAGATTCAATTTTGTGTCACATTATATACAATGGCAACTGTACTCTTCAAAAAAGATGTGGAGTCGCATTTTCCTCCAACTTTATTACAATCATGAATTTCAATACGTTTTTCATCAAAAAGATTGAAATTTGAGTCGATTACATTAGAAATGTCGAGTACTTTATACTTTAATATATTATTTATTTGATTAAAAAATTCTAATATTTTTTGAAAATATTCATGATTTCAATATCGGTAGAAAGTTTATGGTCATAAAAATAAAAATTTCAAGGCTATGTCTAATTCATCATATTATATGGAAAGGAAAACTTTTGTTAAATTTTAAACTGTAGCCTAAAGTCAACAAGCCCGTCTAGCTCAGTTGGTAGAGCGCAAGGCTCTTAACCTTGTGGTCGTGGGTTCGAGCCCCACGGTGGGCGTCTCCTTTTTCTTTACCGAGTTATTTTTTTTCATTTATTTTGTTGATAGATAAATTAAGCAAACCAAAAGGTCCAAACCAATAATTAGGATATTCAAGAACGTTGGTATATAATTTGTTTTTTATATTTTAACTGATTTATCATAATTTTTTTAATATTAATAATGTTCTAAAGGTGTAAAATATTAATATATAATATTATCATATTATTATTGAAAAAATTAACTAAATTAATTATCATAATTGGTTGAAAATTTTGTATAGACCGATTGATTAACCGTCGCAAGTAATAAAAGATATTAACTTTTTTATTGCAAAGAAACAAAGATAAAAAGTATGGACACTAATTAAATTCCATGTAATGAATAGAGCAAACTAATTTATGTCTCGCAGTATCCACACAAGAATTTACATTTTTTCTGTTCACTTCTCCAAAATAATTATTTCTTGTTCCCTAATGCATAAGATTTAATTAGAAGTTGAGAAAACAGTACAAAAGTATAACCAACTTTTATGAAAAATAATGCGCCCAAACATTCACACAACCAAGCACGTGGGACGTGACCCCTCTTCATCCTCAGTAAACTCCGCACTGCAGCCGTGGGCTCGGCACCGCCACCAGCCTGGTGGCGCGTGGCGCCGTGAGTCCAAACACATCACCCATATCAAGCTCACCAGGTTTTATTCCGTCAGGCAATTCCCAGTTAAAACAGTGCAGAAGATGAGCCACCGCCGTTTCCATCGCGTAGAGCCCAAGTTGCATCCCGGGGCATGACCTCCGACCCGACCCGAACGGAATGAACTCGAAATTGCTCCCCTTAAAATCAGGCACTCCTTCTTTCAAAAAGCGTGAGGGTTTGAAGGATTCGGCATCCTCCCACGCGCTCTTGTCGCGTCCAATGGCCCACGCGTTGATCATGACGCGTGATTTAGCGGGAATGTGGTAACCAGAAACGACAGCGTCTTCGGCGGTTTCATGGAGGAGGATGGGGATTGGAGGGTGGAGGCGCAAGACTTCTTTTAAGCAACAACGGAGGTAGGTTAGCTTCTCGAAGTCGGGCTCTTCGACTTTTCGGGCCAGGCCCACTACTCTGGTGAGCTCTTCTTGGACCTTTGTTAGGTCTTCTGGGCTTTTCATTAGCTCCGCCATGACCCATTCAATTGCGGATGCTACAGTTTCTGTTCCACCAAACATTACATCCTGACATACAATATTAATTAGTGGCAATTGAGATAAGAAATTATAACTATTATAAGGAGGATACAAATTTCTATTAAGTTATTCTATATTTGGATCAAGATTTTCACCTTTGAGTTCATTTCATTATAATAAGCTTGAACAATAAAAGTTTGATTCTCGTTCAGCTCGACAATGTAAATAAAAAATGTTAAGTTACTCGAGTTAGACTTGTTTTCAGCCCATTTAAAACTAGCTGCTCGACTCATTAAAAAATTACTCTGGCTCATTACACCGTTAACTATATCATGAGGAGTTTTGGAACATGACAAATTAAGACTTTACCATTAATTAACACCAAAGATGTACTACGTAAAAGTGATATGACACCTTTAGTTTCAATCTTTTTCAAGAGTTTTTTTGGTGGAAACTATTTTATAGTATAAGTCCCAGAAGAAAGTATAAATAATGAATAAATAATACTTCGTTTTTTTAGAATAAACAAATAATATTTCATTTCTCATTAATAACAGCAAGTTGAAAGATAATTTTTTTTACTACTATAGTAGATAAATTTTGCATTATTACGATCTTCTATTATTAGCGTCATGAAGTGAAACCGACACTACTCACTCGTAAGTCCCAGCGTGGTTAGAATTTGTTTTGGGTCATATATGTTAGGAGAATAAGAAATGTTTTAAAACTTTTGATTTTGAAAACTTGAATCTGGTACATAATTGATTTTGTCAAATTACTAATTCACAATTAAAGAAACGTATATGTCTGACGCGTTTCATAAGGGATTCAATTCTTTGGAAATAAATTTAAAAAAAAAAGTAATGAAACATATTTGCAAATGTGGTTAGATTTATAAGGTTTAGCGGTACTTACCATAATGATAGCCTTAATGTTATCTCTAGTAAGTTTGATTGAGTTTTGCAAATCTTCATTCTCGTAAATTTTTGCCTCCTCACTGTAAAAAACCAACAATTCATCAACCATATCAGTATCAACCCGCATATGATCCGACCCATTTAACTTATTTTTCTTCTCTATATGATCATCAAGAATGCTATCAATAAATCCATCAAGCAAAGCACGGGCTGTAGCCAACCTCCTAGTCAGGCCCTGTGGATCCATCCACCCCAAAAAAGGAATAAAATCTGCAATATTAAATGCACCAAATAATTTAGAAAACTCTTGCAATATTTTAATAAAATCATCTTGCCCCTCGTGCGAGCTCGACCCAAACGCAGCCCTATATATTATGTTCTTGGTAAGTCCAAACACGATCTCGCCTATGTTCACGGCCATGCCAGTGTTCATAGCCACGGTCCCAATCATGTCGTCAACCTCGTCTCGAACCGAGTCCCATGACTCTGCTCTTTTACGGCTAAATAGCTTCATGACACAAAGTTTGCGCATCTGGCGCCAGAAGGGCCCATAATGGGCGAACGCCATGTCAGCTCTATCATACGTTAGATAACTTATGGCAATAGAGGCGGGGCGGTTGGAGAATATGTTGTCTTGAACTTGGAGCACTTCCCGGGCGATGTTGGGGCTCGACACCACAATCGTGTGGCGAAAGCCAATCCGGAGGTGGAGGATGCCACCGTATTGCTTGGCGAGGTTGGCAAGACCACGGTGGGTTAATTGGTCCATCATGTCCATGTTGCCGATCAGGGGCCAACCCTTTGGCCCGGGAGGGTAACGTTTACGTCGGAATCTTGATAATACAAATAAGAAAAGTAGAGGGATTATGAAAAAAATTAATAGAGGCTTAGCCTCTAGAGCTTCAAGTATGGCAAACATTTTCATTTTTATTTTCATGGTGTCACGAGTTTGGCTTAGGCGACCATGAAGATGGGAGGTGCAACTCTAATATTCTGTTGCTAAATTTGGAGGGGGGTTATATAAAAAGTTTATAGCAAGCCGCAACTTGGCACGGATAATAATAAATTAATGTGATTTCAAATGCTTTCATGTGAGTTTTGAATTATTTTAATGTGGCCCAAATGAAAATTTAGTGAATTTATTTTGAAAATAAGGTGGGATGGTTTAATCTACTTGTATAAATACATTAATGGATTACAATCAAATAGGGACCCCCGACACCGATTGCCATTACTAGTCTTCCTCGATTTTTTTTTTAATATAATTAAATTGGGAAGAAGTTAGAGGTAATATTAGGGAAAATATAAATCTTTCGTCATGATTTGGATATAATGACCAAGTAATTCTAATTAATTAAAAATGGTTTGAATATTGATCATGATTACAACTTCCACGTGGGTTGGCATGTAAGGAACATACATGAAAGCAAGCAACACACTAATTAAATTAAATGAGCTGGTGAGAACCGTGATATTCTAATTTCTAAGTAAGATATTTATTTATGTATCACTAGTTAGTTTTAAACAGAGAAATCATATGGAAGTAATTTTAAGAGCAAATACCAACTAAGAAAACATTTTTTCTGTACATCTATACGGACTAGTGCATGTTACATGTTAAAAACTTAATGAAGAGTAAATTTATTTTAAAATCTAGGCGAACGAGTTGGTACGTAATATAGTCGATGTAATAAAGGGCGGCATATATAGAAAGTGGTCGACTTGTAGACTCCACTAAATTTTTCTTTTTTGGAATATTAACAGTCACTGAAATCCATATCTTTTCTCGCTTGCCGAATTTATTCTAATGACTTCTCTTTTTTTGACCATTCAACATTGTCAATCAACTTGAAAATTATAATAGTTAGGGTTGTTCGATCAAATGATGACTTTTTTTCTAATTCGATAGGAATCGTTGATTTTGTAAGAAGATGGTTGTAACTTAAAGCCATATATTCTACTCATTGCAACTGCCTTAGTGGAGAGAGTTTGTTCGATCTTAAAGATAGTAAATGATCGACTTTGTAACCGAGTGAACGATCAATATCTCAATGATAGTGTAGTTATTTTTATAGAGAGAGAGACATATTTAGTGGCATTTCAAATGATGTTATCATGGACCGATTTTAGAAAATGAAAATTCATCATTTGTCCATTGGTGTCATTTGAAATTGTAATTAAGATATTTCGATGTTTTCGGTTCTTTTAGGATCATAACGGGGCATCATATGTAATCAAAATAACTTATGAGATTTATTTTTGTCAAACTTCATTTCATCTTTTTTATATGTCCATAAATATTTTTTCGTTAATGAACTATAATTCTTATATTTCAACTGTTTGATTGATTTTTTTAATTTTTATTATTAAGTTTATCTTAGAACTTGAAACCCATTACAAATACAAATACAAAAAACAAAGGTAGTACTATTTATAACTACAAGTCCCGAAAAGGAATTTAGAATCACTTTTAGAAAAAGCAAAGAGAAACTTAGGAACAAATTCTCAATTTCATTAGCCAAAGAAATATTAGTTCATTTGATGGCAACTTATTTTATATACACGCAAGTTGGCTAGAAGAAAATTGACAGATTTTGATGGGAAATCTTTCTGATTGTTTCGGGTGTTTTTCTTGGTTTAGACTAAATAATCGTTGATAGTTTTATCTTACCATTCAGGTATTGGCTTTTTAACATACAACAATAAAATAATTTTAAGATATGTTTAACATTGTAATTTACTCAAAAAATAATAGTAGATTATACTTAATACTTAAGATAAGATTTTTTTAATAAATAATCATTACATCAATATCACTAAGTCAGAAATCCATCGAATTTCAAATAAATTACAAATAATATCAGTCACTAAGACATGACTAATATTAAATTAAAAAAAAAACTCATATCATCGGTAGGAGTTGAACCCATGAATTCTTGGTTTTGGGGCTTCAACCTTACCAAGATAAGATAAGACTAGTAGTAGTGTTATGTGCAATTTCCACGTATATCACTGATTTATTTATTTATTTTACTTTAAAGGGTCAACTGGGCTGGTAAATTTAGGCCTCCGCCGTTGCCATATATGGTAAAAGGAAAAATGAGTAGGTCATGGAAAGTTACCTAATCAACTATGATTAAGATTAATAATCCTTCCGAAAAGGCTTGATTGTTCTCAACATTAATGAGTATATCCTTCTGGATCAAAGCCAATCGGATTCTGAAATTAGTTTGTGGTTGTCAAATTCACCAACAAACAATTAATTTGATTGAAATTTGGCTTTGTTTTGCCTCAAAATCTCTAGATAGTTCGATCATTGTAATAGTAAATACATGCGTGGGACATATGAATACGTACAATTTACGTTTCAGTGTAAATAAAAGTGAAAAATTAGTTAACATCGTTGAAGGTAGAGTAGGGCTGAAATTCAAATCAAACTAATCGATATTTGGCTCGAGCGTGTTTGAGTTCAACCCGTCACACAAATCAAGCAAACATGAATATCATTTTCCGTTCGATAACTTTAAAGCTTGGATCGAACTCGACTGGATAAGCTAAAAATAAAAATAAAATACATATAAAATATCAAGCTATTTGATACTCGACTCCAACTTGTTCAATAAAAGCTCATTTGAGCTCGGCTCGTTTAACAATCACACCAAGCTTAATCACAAAATTTCAACCAAACTTGAATAATTTGTAGTTCGACGCTACTCAACTCGATTACACCCCTAAGACCGAGTAGTATAACTATGCAAATTGCCCAAGTCAAACGACTGATTAAAAAAATCAAACTTTATTCGTGAAAATTCTCCATGACTTACTAAAATTAAACGTGGAGTAGAAGGGAGATGAATGAATTTAAATTCCCAAACTTAACAGGTATTGACTGCCTGAACGAACCCAATTAAATTCCACCTACAAATGGGTACAGTTAATAAACTGTCGAATTTGAATCATTGAAAAAGAATATGAAAACAGATGTATATTTTCAAAAGTTGCTGCTGCTGCTAACTATGCATAAATAATGGTTGACAAATTTATAAAGATCCTAAACCAGTGCTATCTTACTTCAACATACTGTCATTCTGACCTCACAGCCACACAATTATTTATTCATTATATATATATAATGCTCCATTTCTCAAATCTTATCATCATTGGAAAATCCATTGGAAAAAGGAAATAAAAAATGCTGTAGTAACTAATCTATCTTTCTATATATATATATATAAGTGGATTGGATTCACATCAATTCAACACAAATCCACTTAACTATGAGGAGGGTATTGTGCAATGTAATGTCCCAGTACAATAATAAATATATACAAACGCCTTTCCTTTTTATATATGCAATTATAATAGCTTTGGGCAAATGATTTTGGTGGAAGACTCAAATAGCTAGGTTTTATTGACTTAAATAAAATGAGATTTTTATTAGATATTGGAAAATTCTATATTTAGACAGACCCAGAACTCATGTTCCAAAGGTGGGCTTAAAACCACCAAACATGCTTTCATCAACTACTAGAAATGGCCAAGAGTTATTAATCAAACTATTTAAGAATTAAGACTTTACTTTATTCCGGCATTGGCCCAAACAATTCACGGATTTAGAAGATATATGTGATGTCTAATACATGACATGCATCAAATTTGAAAAAGATTTTTCATATTTTGGCTAATGAATTGATAAGGTTGGTTGAATTTATGATATGTTTAAATAGTCTTGCACTTTTTTAGGAGATAAAAAACAATTATTTTAACAGTAGATGTGCTTGAAACCGGGGCTTAATTTATAAGAATTAGAAATATTTGAGCATTTTAGCCTTAAATATATAGAGTGCGATTTTCAAATTCTTTAATTTTATCTTAGCTGGTTTTAGGTCCAGAATGGGTTATTAAAATATTATGTGAGTAAACTGGTTTAATTGAGAAGGTAATAGTAAAAAATTGTTGTTCCATCATTTGGATTTTCGAATGGGCTATATTAATAAGCCCATTAAGAATTCTAATTATTATTATCATTTTAAATTTTAATTACTTATAGAACAACGTAGCAACTACTGTCCTAACATCCAAATATATATTTTAATTTGTCGCACCTAGTAGATCTCTTTTAGTTAGTACGTTGCCAATATTTCCAAACTTTTTTCAAATACATTTTCAGCATATTTTTTTTTTTTTGGACGAACGAAAAGACAACACCTCCAAAAAATTTGAAAATGAGTCAGACGGGCCCTTGAGAGTAGGACTGTCAATCGGACCTTGTGAGCCGAGTTTTAAGTAGCTCAAAATCAAATAATGTCGAGCTTCATAGTTATAGGCTCAAACTCGGCTCACAAATTTTCTGTTTTCTCTAGCTCAAACTCAGCCTATGTAATTTTTCAGCTTTCAGGTCTATATCGAGCTTATATCGGGTTTGTTAATATAGGCACAAATAACTTGAGGTATAAAATATTTAGATTACCGAAACACATATGAATAGACTACTATTACTTAAGAGTTAAGCCACAAGTATATATTATTAAATAATATTTTAATTGAAGGTCGAGTTATTTACTCACATTTTTTAAGATATGTTTGATCTATATGAACATGCAGTAAAGTTTCAGAGTCTCAAAACTCAAATTATTGACCTGTATTTTTTTATCTTTGATTTAAATTTTTTCTTTGGATTTTGGTCATCAATACGAAATTGATATACCAACATATATGTGAGTTTACATTTTTGTAAGTTTACTTAATAAAAATAATAATTAGTAACTACAAGTACAATACAAATAATTAATCGTAATATTTAAAATAATTATATGTTCGGACTTTATTTGGGCTGAGCCGTGTCATGCTCAAGATCAGCTCATAAATTGATCGGGTTTAATATAATGGCTCAAACTCAACCCGGCTCACGAATATTCGGATTTGAGCCAATTTTAATCAGATTGAATCATCGGGCTTTGAATAGGCCCGACTCAATTGACAATCCTACTTGAGAGTACCCAATTCAAATTCTCATGAAGAATGCTTTTAAATTTTGTTCTACTAAGAGCACCTCCAGCAGCTTGGATTTTAGCTCTTCCAACATCTAAAATTCAATTTATAGACAATCAAACTAAAAATTCATCCTCCAGCAGTATCCTCTATTTTTAGAGGACTATGTATATTGGATGTTTGGTCTTGCAAATATGAAGGCCCTAGTATAATTATACAAGGCTCCACATCACCAAATTAATTCTCTTCACATCACCAAAAATGTTATTAGTTTGAGTTTAATGTTTGTTTGAATTAAATATTTTATTAAATCATTATTTAAAGCCATTTATTTCAAAAAAAGTTTTTTATTAATTTATTATATTTAAATAAGAAACATTAAAATATGTACTTATTAATTATATTTTACGTGAAAATGTTATAAAATATTATTTATAATGTTATTTATAATTTAATATTGAAAGAAGAATAAAATATAATAATTATGAAATTTTAGATGATGACTGCTGGAGTGAATAGCTAAAATTGAGTAGCTAAAACACTGTTCACCATGTATAATTTAATATAGATGGCCATTTATACATATCATTGGTGGAGATGCTCTAATATTTAACTCCCAAAATGCTTTTAAACTTTGTCGAGGGCTTTATCGGAAATTACTTTAGTTTATCTTGGATTAAGAATTTTTGTTTGGTCCAACCTTGGATTAAGATATATCAGTCCACATGGGGCGATGTAACGCACGTGGCCGGGCAGGTAATCATATGACAAAAATGATACGGAGTAGTACATCAATACTTTATATTTCAGTCCAATAGAAACCCTGACTTATTTTAGGAGTAAATAATATTTTTCAGACATTAATCATTGTTAAGGATTTAATTAATGACAAACTAGCCAGATACTATTCTATACTACGAAATTTATACTTCTATGGTTTACTTGTAAGTTTGTTGAATTTATATAATCTATTGTAGATGGGATTAACAAAATGAACTAGATAAAGAGTAGAAAATAGTTTGTACAGAATTAAAAAAAAAAAAAAAAAACTAGTTTATCAAAAGAAAAAAGGAGAGAAAATGTTAAACTAGAAAGCAATTCCAACTGATGAAGTAAAAACGAGTTATTATGGAAGAGTTTTGACTGATTTCATAAATTGGTTTCGGGGTTTTCTTGAAATTTTAAAAATTCGATATGAATTGATTTTTTTATGGAATATTAAGATTTGAAAATACTAATAAAATAATTGGTAATAAGATATGAATTGAGTTTTACTTGTTGAGGATTGAGGTAGCAAAATAGGTGGTATGTGTCAAATTCAAATTTTATTAGATTTTATATAAGATATTTAATTTATTTGTTGAGATTTGAAGGGAAAAAATAATTGCTATATGTCAAATCAGTAAATTTATTTACAATATGATTTATATTGTGTAATGACTGAAATTGTGATTATGACTATATTTTGATAATTCACTAATAATTTAGTTAATTATAAACAAGCACATGTAATTTGTGGTAGTATTGAACCAAATCTCATTTCAAAAGAGATTTATCAAATATAAGTGGAACCAAATTAGGTCAATCCTTTTCAAGATTAGACCAACAACCTATCATAAACTATATTGTAGCGGTTATATCATAAACTTTATTGAGATATGCGAAATAAGTGGCTAGGCAAAATTTTCGATCAAAAAGTTTCTTTTCGGGGTAGGCACATAATTTTTCTTTTAGGTTATATGATTTGAAGCCAACTACACATTAGTATGACTTGTGGTGGAACCATATACAACGAGACGAGCTAATGTTAATTTAACCCCGTGGTTTTAAATAGAGCATTTTAACCCTTAAGAAAAATTAAAGAAGCAAATTTACCTCATTTAGCTGGATAGTAATTCACTTATCAGAGGACAAAGAGAGGGGCAAGGAAAGTGTTTTTTATAAAATAAGAGGGTAAACTGCCACAATTATCCTAACATATGAGGGTAAATTATCACATATAAAAATGTCTGGGAGACAGTGTAAAACTTGCATAAAATTATAGATGATAAAATACTTATTTTCAAATCACATGAAAATAAATTGAACATATGAATATCACAAAAGGATAAATCGCCATTAACTCAAAACGAAACGGGTCTACTCTAGGATCATATCATGACTTTGTCAGGGGCCATGCTTAATTTCGGCAGGCCGATAATGTTTTTAGTAACCCAAATTATATAATCACATTAAAATCTATAAATCATAAATTTATTCGAATACAATCAAATTACAAAGAAAATTAATTATCCATTATTAAAATAAAATTATGAGAAAATTCACATTAGTGACCCAAAATCTTTTGGTCCATGGCGTACTTTGCATTTTAGTATTTACTAGGACGTTAATAATTTAAGTTATGTTGATAATTTCCAAAGTTCATTTAACTTTTTACATGTAAACAACATAAGTTTATAACTATCCAAGTTGATAATCACTCAGCAAATCCAATTGACAAATATTTGGCTAAATAAGTTGATAAGCACTTGGCAAATGCAATTTAATAAGTAGCGTTTGATTGAGGACATGAAATTCGGAGATATCGTGAAAAATTTTGTGATACTAAATCTATATTAATTATCCTACTGTTTCCTTTATTTAATTCAAGAGGTTCGAATCCCCTGTTGGGAGAGGTTCCCACTTTATGTGCCTGACGCGCCTCGAAAGGGATTAAACCCTTGAGAAACCAAAAAAAAAAATTCAAGAATTCTATCTCAAAACTAGGGGTTAGAATTTCCCAGTTAAGTAGTAGTACAATTATCGGATTCCCCCAAGAGACATATTTATAATTGTGTTAATGGCGATTGTGAACTAATATGATTCAAATTTTAGTTCTTCTTTTTTGTTTTTGAGAAATTATTTTGTGCATCGTATGTACGTAAGCATAATATTGATTCTCTTTTTATATATGCTAATATAATTGTGTTGTCTTGTTGCGTCACATATGCATGATGAACTAGTACAATAGATTCATGAAATATTTCACTCCTAATATCTACAAATGATATTATATGCCCGACTTCCTAAAGTTGTCGAAGTTAAATTGAAAAAAAAAATCAAAAACTTCAACTTATATCATTAATTCCAGAAGTATGCTCTACGTTCACTTTCTATAACATCCAAATTCCCTTAAATAAATCGCCTTTGGTACTATTACCCTCTTGCCCTTTATTTTCTCAATCACAAAAAGTTCTCTCTTCTGCCACTCTCACAGTCTCGCACTGACAAAAGAGGAAATGCAAAAGAAAGAAAGAAAGATGACTTGGATCGAGGCCACTTATCATGTGGGAAACATCGAAAAATAAAATTTAGATGCCTTGCAGAAAGTGAACCCTATTGCCCAACAAGACTGGTTCATGTCAACACCCACAAAATTAAATTCACCTTAACCAATGAATATCACAAAAATTCAAATTCGTATGTGACTACATATCATAGATGTTCATCTCATGACTCTACGAAGAGGCTCATACTATTCTATGTAAGACCAAACTCAGATTAGGGATCATTGACTTTTGAAAAGATAGTTTAAAATTAGGAAAAATTTCAATTTTTGAGCTATTTTTTTATGTGTACGCGAGTTAAGAATTCAGTCTATTTAAATGAACTTAGTCCAATCCAAGTAAAATCGAATATGGAATTAGAGCCATAATATATGTGGTCAACATTCATTCGTGATTGGTTTCTCTTTTTTCACATAACGTTTATTCTTTACCCATACACTTCGTCCAGATAACAAGGCATGAGTTGTCACTTGTCTTCCATTAACTAGGTTTGGACTGTCATTATTTGTGGATTCGGCATTTAACCACGTGTCCCAATCTGCAAGATTGAACTTTCATATTTCAATATGGTGGGTGGTATGATTGTTCAGCGCCTTGGCCCTTGATCTAGAAGAGGGCTTCGGTTTTTATGCCTATGTATCCGTTTGAGCCCCTTGTAAAGAAATAGAAAATGAAAAGAAGAGAGAGAATGCTATTCTTAGTAGATGAAAAAAACTCTCACTTCTAGTGAGATTCAAACCCATGACCTCTAAGGTCTTAGGGCCTCAACTTCGCCATCAGACAAGGCCTTGTCGGTTGTTTCACATCCTAATTAGGTTATTTCTCAACTTTTATTATATTTTCGTATCAAAAAGGAAAATAAAATGACAGTTTGGCCGATATTCAACAAGATAGTATCGACGAGTTGTTCAATAAGAAAGAACATTTGATAAGAGATGAAAAGGGGAAAATATCTAAAACAAGGAAAAGGAATTAAATGTAAAATAACACTATCTTCGTAATTATAAACTATAATTTATCAAACATATATTATAAATTTAAATCTAAACATGATTTCAGTTTCTCATCTAATACTATATCTATTACTGTAATTTTTACCAAACGTGGAGTGTTGTCACTAATACAAAGTGCTGAAATAATTCACTCTTCATAATTTTTTTTAGATGGTGAATACATTGTTATATCAAACATTATATCGAATCGGAACTATTACAATGATATCAAAGTGAAGTAATTACTAGTATTAAACTAGAGAAAAACTAGTATAAAATTAGAAAAAATACCCACATTCGTGGGAATTGAACTCATGACCTCCTGGTCATAGAACCTCATCCTTAACCACTTGGCTAAGGCCTCATCGGCTCTCCACAATCTTCTCTAGGAAATCGAATCTACTTAAATTGAAGGTTTCCAATTATATTTGGCCTCGATTTAATCAAACTAGCTAGGCATTACCAAAATATCTATTGAATTTATTGCCCTTCCTTTTTCACAAAATCGTATGAAAAATATTACTATTAAATAGGAAAAGAGAAAAGACTCAAAAGAAAAAGAAAAAAGAAAGGTAATTCCATGAATTTCAGAAATGGAGGAATAAAGTGCCAAGACCACACGCCAAGATCATTTTCCCCTAGCCCCACCCCACTCTTGTGACATATGTTGTGATGTGGCGTGCAACTTAATATCTCATAACATTTTCGCTTTTCAACGGCCCATACCAACAAAAAATAAAAAATAAAAAAATGAACCGTTTCAAACTTTTAGTTTAAACCCATTGCCCACCCCACCAATTCACAAAACCCTATCTTTCGATTTCCTTTTTATCCACACCCATTTCAAAACAAGATACATTTACAACACACTTTTTATGCTCACGTCTAATTTTGGCAAGTGAGTTACATTCTCCAATTCAAAAAGATAAATTGCATTTTTAAAATTTTCACAAAAAATAAATTGAATATTATGAATACCATTAACCCTTAATATTAGTGTATCTCCTATTCAATCAACCTACCCCACTAATACATGAATTCTTGATAACAATGAAATCGAACTAACCATATGGACAAATAGAATAGGCAGGCTGATTTACACTCAGAACCCTTGAAGTTTAGTCATATTACAAGTAATCTCTTATAGTTTCAGAAATTACAAGGACACTCCATGTGGTATAAGAAGTCTTACAAGGACAGCCCTTATAACTTGTAAAACTGTTTACACAAAACACCCTGGAAGGAGTGTCCTTGTAATTTTAAAAACTAAAGGAATTCCTTCTAATATGACTAAATCTTAGGGGGTCTGAGTGTAAATCACTCAATAGAATATATTTATTTTTTAAATTGAATAAAATTCTTAGGAGAGTAATTAATTATAGAACAAATTCACACTTACTTTGTGATTGGATGGAAAAGAATTAACCACTCAAATTTTGGTTAACTAATCCTAAATATATGAAAATTTTATGCAATTTGCATCACGTTATTAAACACAACACAATCGGTGCATCATATCAATGACTACACATGCAATGAAATTCACATTATTTTAAACAAATTTTAAAATCCATATTTTGAAGATATTTGATGCACTTGTAGTAGGAAAGACGCAAAAAAAAATGCACAACAGTGGATTGACATGCAACAATTAAATATGAGTGAGTAAAATCTATAAGGTATCATCTGAATTTTTACTTCACATATAACAATTGTACTAAGCTATTTATCAAAAAAAAACAATTGTACTAACTACTAAGCGAAATGGACTTTGTGGCAACGAATGAACGAAATTTTTTTCTCGTTGGTTGTTCCTAACTTCCTATGAAAATACAACCAAAAAACCTCATTCCCATAAATTAAAAAAAAAATTAAATACCTCCGAATTACCAACTAAACACGAATGGATAGAAAATTGCAATTTTAATGTTGGGCTTGGAAAATTTACAAAATTGCAGCACAAACCCCTCTACTAAAAACTAAATTCTTTCCAGTCCTACTACTTCCTAACTTCTAAAGCTAAAGTTCAAAAGCTCTGGACCGGCTGAGTGGCTTCCATTTCTGCTTCCCTTTTGCGCCGCATCTCCAAAACTTTACGGTGGTTATTAGAGTGCAACTCATTCGAGTAAGTCGGGCTGCAAGCGGGTCGGTATTCGGGCAGAAGCCGACCCGACTTGTACCTTACCCCACACGCATTACAAAGCGTCTTCGAACCAAGCGGCCCGGCCCGCCACTGTGGCGTCTTTGTCACACCACAATGGGTACACCTCCTCGGCTGCGACGCTGCCGCCGCACTTCCGCCGCCGCCGGCTGAAGCGTCGGTCTTCTTCTTCTTCTGCTTCTTGTTTTGGCTCTGGACTTGCCAAGGGTTGGAGGGAGAAAACGACGTCGTGGAGAGGGTTGAAGAGGAGGAAGAAGTGGAAGATTCGGTGTACGAAGGGGACAGAATCGGCCAAACCCGAACCCCGGACCGGGCTCTCTTCGTCCGTGCCTTGGTTTGAACCGGAGTTATAAAATAGGGGCTGACTACCGGTTCAGATTGATTTTCCGTTGGCTTAGGTGGCAATTTTCCGGTGAGTGAGTAATCGGAAAATGAATCCTCAACGAAATGGGACAACCATTCCAAACTCTCCAAACTCTCCGCCTGTTATTAAAAAAAATCAGTTATTTTCCTTCTCCAAAACCCAAAACAAAGAAAGAAAAAAAATTAAATTTCTATAAACTTGAAACATGGGTTTTACCGGAACGTTTAGTTCGCTTTCAGGGAGAGGAACAAAATCGTGTTTTCCAGAGAGAGCAATGTTTTCCGGTGCCGCTAAAATTTGTTTCTCTTTTGTAGTAGAAACAGAGAAAGCGTGTTTATTGTCCTGTACTTTCTTCTCCGACTCCTCTTCTTCTTTTTCTTCCGTTTCGGAGAAGCCATTTGAAAAATCAAGGAGTTCGTCAACAAAAAGGTCGTCGCCCCCAACGCTGTTCACACCACATAAGTCATCGAGAAACGCCGTCGTTTCGGTTTTCAAAGCCCCTTGTACGCACTCCATTTCCTAAAATAAACAAAAACCCAGATACACGATAAGCAAATTAAATTAAGAAAAGTAATTAGACAAGAAGAGAAAGAAAAAGGGGAAGCACCTGAAAAGGTAATAGTAATGGAGGAGAGGAAACAAGAAGAAGATGAGGTGATAAAGAAGAGTGGTACTGGTGGTGAGTTCGGTAAAGCATTGAAGAGATAGTGAAAAGAGATTTAATTTAAAGAGTCCAAAAGTGAGTGAGTGACTAAATAAATTGGAGTACTACTTATATATCAAATTATTGAATAATCAAAGAACTGTAAAACTGTAAAAGCGATGAACCAGTTTCTTTTTCTTTTCTGCAGTGCTCTGTTAAATATTTCTTTTAGTACTACTACATTTTTTTGTCCTCCCATATATTTGTACAATGTGGAAGAGGTATTTATAATCATTTTCTAATTTTATAACGTCTTTGCTTATAAAAAAATTGTGCAATTTATCTTTGAGATTACAATATACATTTTCCTTTAGTGCTTATATATACAATTTGCTATTTTCAGTTTCTGGTTTACCGGGATTCAATTTAATCCACACTAAATTTTTCGAAGAATATGATTAGGTATTAAATTCGATATATATTATAATTTTTTGGAAATACCTGAAAAATATATAAATGAAATAAATTTGTTAAAGCAAGAAATACCAAAAAGCATAAATATTTTTTACTTTTCATGGAAACGTAAATGAATTTTGGTTCATGACCTTATAATATTATGTGAATGTGATTTTATAGTTACATTTAAGGAAACAAAAATGTGAAGACATGAAGTTATGATATTAGTAAAATATATAAGTCTGTAGAGAATTTCACTAAAATTTCTGTTATTTTGGAGAGAAAGATTTGAAAAGTGTTTTTCCTGCACAAATTTAGCCAACTATTTATTTAGTTACCAAAAGATTTCAAATTACACACACTCACATTGACTGTGTGGGAAATGATTTACTTGCTTTAGCAATTAATAGTAATACAATAAAGAAAAAATATTAAAAGTAAAAGAGATTTGAATTTAAAGAATCAGGCCATTTGGTTTTACATCAGTGACCTACCCCGCATTTAAAGGTAATTCAGTATTCTTGTGTTTTTTTCCCGCTCTTGCTTTTCTAACTTAACCACAGAAAATTCCTCAAGATTTCCTCCTTTGAGAAAAGGAAAAAGAGCAATAAATATTTTTCTTACAATAATCCAAGTAGGTTACTCCATAGAATGTGACAGCTAGAAAGCTAATGCCTAATTAACTTTCATTATAATGTCAATAATAGTTTTCCTATCCTAAAACAGTATAATTTGATTTAGCTTCAAATATAATGTTTATCCTAAGTCTATCTTTTGAATAATTCAAACTTAAATAAGTCCCCCCCACCATTTGTTCACATGTTTCAAATTTGAAATGGTGTACAAGAGTATCAATTTAAGGCAAAATTGAGTTAATACATATTTTTTTCTTCAATGAGGATCAAATATACTGTAAGAAAATTATGTACCAGTGATCCTGACATAATCCAACGAGAAATTAAATTTTCATTGATAACACGCTCCCTAGACGACGAGTAGGAGTGTAAACGTGTCTATTATTATCAGAATAACATGTTGTTCAAGTTTGGTTAGTTTTTCTAATTGAATTTGACTTGATTTTTAATTCGGGCCAAACATGAGCCGAATTCAAATTGGAACTCAAATTTTATCAATTGAAAAATGGAAAGTTTGTTGGGTATGTATATTGAACCGAGCTCAATGAATTTTTATCAAACATACTCAAATCAAATTTCAGTAACTTGATTCGATTTAACTCCAGAATGATAGACCCATGAATCCCAAAAAGAAAAGGCAACAATTGTAGATTCATCACTTAAAAGTAAAAGGACGATAAATTTGAAATAAGTTCCACCAAAAGAGAGGAAATTTTCTCATGTCAAGTCACAACATGAATTTGGTCACTCTTGTATGTATTTAGTCACAAATTTTTAGGTTTATTATTTAAAATATTGTGACAAATTAATGCAATAGTTACAACAACTATTTTAATAGTGTCACTAATAACAATTGATGACAAGGGTTGTAATACTTACCACATAATGTATAAAATGTAACAAGTGTCCCCATAATATATGAAGGTAATAGTTACCCCCTTGGGGTCATTAGTCTTTCAAAATAACACCGATAATTTTTTTTAGCTAAAATACAAAAGAGTCCCTAATAGTTTCAATGGTAGCTTATTTTTAACTCATATATCACATGTTTTATCAGGCTCCACAAACACAACTTCTATTTTTTGTGATTAATAACAAAAAATATATATATAAAAATATTTCAAGCAGTTAATGACTTTTTGGCTATTTTTTCTTCTTCACATCGTTATATGATTGCTTACAAAAATGAAATATTTTGATATCAAAAGAATTGCTTACAAAGTGCAATTTTTTAGTAGCATAATTAAACTTTTAGTTAAAATTGTTTTACTAAATCAATTTCTTAAAGACTTGCTTTCACGAATCAAATTGAACATAATTATAAGGTTATTCTTATCAACTTTATTGTTAAATATTTTATTTAATCACGTGTATTTGATAATCATATATTTAGTATTAATTAGATTGTTTATATAACCACACGTCATTAGAGTTATGTGATTTCAATAAATGAAATTTTATAATCAATTTTATAGTTAAGTTTATCTAATAAATAATTTCAATAAACAATTATGCTATAAAAAATTGTAATTTTGTAAGCAATTTTATGGTATCAAAATACAATATTTTTATAAGCGGCCATATAGCGACCTGATTGGAAAAGGCCATAAAAGTCGTTAATTGATTGAAATGTTTCTACATAAGTCATGTTTATTATCAATCACTTGAAGTAAAAATTATATTCGTAGAGGCTGCAATTTACCCTCCATTAATGAACGTATTATAGGTATGGCAAAACATGTGGTATATATGGTAGAAAATGAATATCATTGAATATATTAGGGAATCTTTTGTATTTTATCCAAAAATAGTTAATGAAGTTTTTAAATCGTTGACAAATGGCTCAAGAGGGGTTACTGTTACATATCGTATATTTTTTATTTTGACGTCGTTTCATATCGTACATTAGAGTTAATTGTTATAATACATTAGAGAACAATTCATATAGTTTAAGTGGTAACTGTATTTAGTTCTAATGACAATTGTATAATATGTCACTAATAGTGACACATGTTTTATTACAATTTTTGTGCATCACGAGATGTTAATAAGAACAAATCATTAACCATTCTTGTTATTAATATATTTATGAAAATCAGTTTATTGCCGATATACTTTATGTTATGCCCATCTATGTGGCACTGCGACACGAAGAAATGAGTAGTCAAAGTTAGACAAAATCTGGCACGAAGGCCTGAATCCTAAGCAAATATAGTTCGATCAACAGGGTTGCTCAAACCCACGTACTGCAAGATGATATTCATACCGAGAAGTGGTGGTTCTATGAGATAATTACCCCCGTTGAGTACACCCTTTGTTCCAAATTATCGGTTTTTTTAGAGAAAAAAATTTGTTTCAAATTATCTGTTACTTTAGGATTTTAATACACATTAATTACATATTTTAGGTACTTTTAAAGAAAAAGTAAGAGAGAGAGTATAAAATTTGAATAACGTGTAAATAGCTAATGGTGGGATAAATAAATAATAAGAATATTTGAGGTATATAATTTATTTTTTTCATAAAAGTAAGGCTATGTAGTAGGTACCTTAATATGTGTGAAAATATGTAAAATGACACTTAATTTGTGACAGATGAAGTAATGATCTTTGCAAAACACTCCAATATCTATGCGTATTCACTTGGGTTGACCCACTTAAACTGATTGAACATATAAATATCTCTTATGAATTGTGATATACTGTTTTAAGTTATTGATTGAATTGATTTGATTTAAGCATTAAGGTTCTTTAAGAGATCAGCCTCATCAATCACTAAATTTTTTTTAGTTCTTGTCAAATTCCATTAATTAAGTTTATTGTTCTAATAGAGCGGGGCTTCTAGGGTGCGGGCACCATAACTCGCCCTCACATGCGGGATGGCCCTGAAATGATGCCATGTGGCGTGTGTAACTAGTATGTGACTCGGCGAGTTGACTCGGCCGATTTTACGAATTGAATTATTTTGCTTCTGGAAAAAAAAACCGCCTGTCATATAAAAAAGACCGTTTTACCCCCAATTTTGATAATAATTGACTTTGACAATTTTGCAAATTGACCCCTATGTTTTGCGATTTTACGAATTGAATTATTTTGCTTCTAAAAAAAAAACGTCTATCATATAAAATAGACCGCTTTACCCCCAATTTAGATAATAATTGACTTTGACAATTTTGCAAATTGACCCCTATATTTTCCGATTTTATGAATTGAATTATTTAAATGAAAGGCGGTTTTTTTTTTGGGTTTATTTAGAAGCAAAATAATTCAATTCGTAAATCGGAAAATATAGGGGTCAATTTGCAAAATTGTCAAAGTCAATTATTACCAAAAGAGGGGGTAGAGCGGTCTTTTTTATATGACATGCGTTTTTTTTTTTTTTAGAACCAAAATAATTCAATTCGTAAAATCGCAAAATATAGGGGTCAATTTGCAAAATTGTCAAAGTCAATTATTATCAAAATTGGGGTAAAGAGGTCATTTTTATTTAAGAGGCGAATTTTTTTTGTTTTGTTTTTCTAGAAGCAAAATAATTCGATTCGTAAGATCGGAAATTATAGGGATCAATTTGCAAAATCGTCAAAGTCAATTATTATCAAAAGAGGGGGTAAAACGGTCTTTTTTATATGACAGGAGGTTTTTTATTTGTTTTTTTAGAATCAAAATAATTCAATTCGTAAAATCGCAAAACATAAGGTCAATTTGCAAAATTGTCAAAGTCAATTATTATCAAAATTGGGGGTAAAGCGGTCTTTTTTATATTAGAGGCATTTTTATTTTTTAGAAGCAAAATAATTCAATTCGTAAAATCGCAAAACATAGGGGTCAATTTGCAAAATTGTCAAAGTCAATTATTATCAAAATTGGGGGTAAAGCGGTCTTTTTTATATGACAGGAGGTTTTTTATTTATTTTGTTAGAAGCAAAACAATTCAATTCGTAAAATCGCAAAGCATAGGGGTCAATTTGCAAAATTATCAAAGTCAATTATTATCAAAATTGGGCGTAAAGTTGTCTTTTTTATATTAGAGGCGTTTTTATTTTTGTTTTTTAGAAGCAAAATAATTCAATTCATAAAATCGAAAAACATAGGGGTCAATTTGCAAAATTGTCAAAGTCAATTATTATCAAATTTGGGGTAAACCGGTCATTTTTATATGACATGCGGTTTTTTATTTTTTTTAGAGGCAAAATAATTCAATTTGTAAAATTGAAAAACATAGGGGTCAATTTGCAAATTGTCAAAGTCAATTATTATCAAAATTGAGGGTAAAGCGGTCTTTTTATATTATAGACGTTTTTATTTTTATTTTTTTAGAAGCAAAATAATTCAATTTGTAAAATAAGAAAACATAAGGGTCAATTTGCAAAATTGTCAAAGTCAATTATTATCAAAATTGGGGGTAAAGCGGTCTTTTTTATATGACATGCGGTTTTTTGTTTTGTTTTATTTTTATTTTTTTAGAAGCAAAATAATTCAATTCATAAAATCGTAAAATATAAGGGTCAATTTACAAAATTGTCAAAGTCAATTATTATAAAAATTAGTGGTAAAACGGTCCTTTTTTATATAAGAGGCGTTTATTTTTATTTTTTTAGAAGCAAAATAATTCAGTTCGTAAAATCGAAAAACATTGGGGCAAATTGCAAAATTGTCAAAGTCAATAATTATGAAAATTGGGGGTAAAACGGTCTTTTTATATGACAGGCGGTTTTTTTATATTTTTTTAGAAGCAAAATAATTCAATTTGTAAAATCGCGGAACATTGGGGTCAATTTACAAAATTGTCAAACTCAATTATTATCAAATTTGGGGGTAACGAGGTCTTTTTATATGAAACAAGGTGGCCTTTATATTTTGTAGAAGCAAAATAATTCAATCCGTAAAATCGCGGAACATATGGGTCAATTTGCAAAATTGTCAAACTCAATTATTATCAAATTTGGGGGTAACGAGGTCTTTTTATATGAAAGGAGTTTTTTTTATATTTTTTTAGAAGCTAAATAATAAATTCGTAAAATCGCGGAACAATGAGGTCAATTTGCAAAATTGTCAAACTCAATTAATAAGATGGGGTAAAGTGGTAATTTCATATACTGTCCGATTTTTTTTTTAAATTTAATTAAAAGAGTAAATTAGGTATATTGTAAATTAATTAAAGTCAATAGTTACCAACTGACTTTGACCAAGTTACCTAATCAACGGTCCAGATTAATCTGAGCCAAATTCCCGCATGTGAGGGCGTAACTCGGGCGCCCACACCCTAGAAAAATCCCTAATCGAGCTCCATCCCGATGAACGATAACTTTCACTTGTTCTTTGACCATTGACTATTCCACTTACATCAAGTATGAAAATTTAAATTATTGTCATTTAAAATATGAAAATAGTTACAAATTTTATAATGTTGACGTGATAATATCACAGATCGAAATCAAGATTGAGAACGATGTGGATTCTAATAATACGTAATGGAACAACCGAGAATTAATCTCAACTATTGGGTTGCAACCTAAAAGGCTAAAGCCAATTATGATCGGGTCAAGATCTTACGTATCGTTCAGTTGATGGAAATTTGGGCTTCGATACTATACCGCGCGCGCTATTGGGCCTTGGATTGGACCACAATTAATAATTTTCTTTAAAATATATTACACTTTAAAGTTCAAGCCGAAAACATAGTTGTGTCAAGCCGTTTGACGAACGACAATTACGCTCGTGTATAGACAAACTCACTCTTTTAATAATATTAGGGACCAAATTTTGTTTTAAATTTCCCGCAATTATGATTTCAACTTATACAAAAGAACCCCTAATAATTAATAGTAGATTATAAATAGTTGCGGCCTATTACTTACACATGTTTATTCACAAATTAAGAAGAAGAAATAATGTGATAACAATTTAGCGCAGTTTAATTTATTATTATCCCAATACATATATCAATGGAACAATAGTAACTATTGCTGTTTTAATAATAATTTCAATGAAATTATTATCATTTAAAGTATATAAAAAATTGAAATTTTGAAATTGGCAGTACTTATTATTAATTTATCATTAAATAAACTTATCGTTAATATTTCTTCAAAATGATCGTGTAGCATATATCGTCTAGCTAGTGCATTCACCAATTTACGACTATAATGATATGCATGCATATATATCCCGCAATTAAACCCTTGAGAAATCAAATAAAAAAAAATCCCGCAATTAAATTCTGAAATATTGTTTAGATGGAGAAATGGAATTAGGGGATGGCATGCACGTACGCCTTTGAAATATTATGTATGTACGAATTTTTCAAAATCTAAATGACGTGTACGTCTGGCTAGATCTCCAGCTTTCGGTCTCCTCCCAACTGAAATGATTCTTCCCCACACTTTGTTGTTTCCTAACTTTGAATTTAGTCTTACTCACTCATAATTCACAAAGTACTGCATGCTAATATATATATATAGGTTGTATGTATGCATGCATGCATGTAGTACCCTTTTTTGTCTCCATCTCTTTATTCAAGTACTTACTACATATTTAAGGTGGTATTTTCAATCACTTTTAAAAAGTGATTTTCTGTTTTTTCAAAAAATATAAGTTGAAAGTTAGTGCTTTCAATAAGCTTAAAATTCTCTTAAAAGAAATACAAAGAGTAGAATTTGATTAGATGCAGCTTCTAACTTCTACAAAAAGGTAAACCAATAATTTATTGAAAGCACCACCTAAATATTGTTCTTATACTCATCTCCAAAAATTAAGAGTAAATGATTATATTTTATCGTAAATGTAACTGATAACTTAAATTAAATAATAGTGTTTGAATTAAAGAACGAAGTATTAAATTATATTATATACTTGCAACCATATTCGAATTACATGATATTACAAATATTTTATTTTTATTTTAATTAAACATTTAGGGAACCCATAATTCTTCAAATTTGTGCAGGAACGATTCATTACTTATGTACTTCGTTTGCAAAAAGTGTTTTTAATATGTGAGCTTGTCTCCTTAAATTTGTAGAGTCAAACTCATTTTTACATTATAATTGATCGAGTCGTATGATTTTTTTTCTTCTGAAAAAGTTGGAATATATAGTAAAATTTAACAAATACATCATCTCTTGGAGATGGAATTATTGGAACAAGAGTAGGTTTATTTAATAGTGTATAAGTAAATACACTTTTTAGGTTTAATTAGTTAATTATTGTACTACTGACTTAAGAATATTTTAATTCATGAATTCAAATTCTGTATTGCCGCCAATTGATTAATTAATTATCAGTGCACTAGATATGAATTAGCTTACCAAGCAATGCTAATTAGTTGAGCCTTGGGCCTACTCGGTTAACATGGGCCTAATTTAGGAAGATTTATCATCCTTACTTCCTTAGGTAGGGCTGTCAATGGGGCGGATTTCAATCCGGATCCGTCCGAATTCGATCCGATTTATTAGGATAATTGTCCGATTAGAGATTCGATGGACCTGATCCGATTATAAAGATCCGAAATCCGAAACTCATGGAGCGAATATGGATTTAGGTCGATCCGATCCGTTAAAGATCCGTATCCGACAACAAATAAAAAGAAAGATATATATACAAAATGATTTATAAAAATAAGTATCATTAATAATATTTCAACGTCAATATAAGAAGATAGTAATTATAATTCGTTTATAAATTTATTTAAACCAATATATTCATTCTATAAATATGAATATAGTAAAGAAACTTTGAAAATGTGAGCTAAAATTAAATAAAATTGAAAAGATAATAAACTTGTTTTAGGAAAAAAAAAATTAATTTAACTTTTTAAATACAAATTTATTGGATCCGAAAAATATCCGATATCCGGCCAAATCCGACCAAGATCCGTTGGATTCAAAAAATCTAGATCCGAGCACTATCCGAGCAAGATCCGAATCCGACAGGATTCGATCCGATATAAATGGAGCCGGATCTGGACGAGCATGATCCGACCAGAATCCGAACCATTGACAGCCCTATCCTTAGGCATTGTATAAGAAAGGGGCGGATTTTAATCTTATTAGCAGGGCGGATTTTAATCTTATTAGCAGGGTTTTGTTGTAGTCAGGAAGTGACTGCCGATTTGTGTACCCTTATTTGCTATTTTTATCTGTAATTCGTAGCAAGTATACCAATTGGCATAATAAATAGCGAATTAATATATAAATAAACTACTTTTCTTTGCAGACAAATTGGGTGTTTGGTCTAGTGGTATGATTCTCGCTTCGGGTGCGAGAGGTCGTGAGTTCGATTCTCGCAACACCCCTTACTTTTTGTCTCACGGTTTTATGATGTGACGAAAAATATGAAAACAAACATTTTGCACCAGCCGGGAATCGAACCCGGGTCTGTACCGTGGCAGGGTACTATTCTACCACTAGACCACTGGTGCGGGATGTACATGAGCATAAAAATATTATATAAAAAATAAGCTAGGGATTCTTCACAACGATGCTATCTAAGAAGTTGGACATATATGAAATGGATTAGCATTGGTTTTTTTTTGGCTAGATTCTAGTTCCAGTATCATCATTATGTTATGGAGTATTAGTATGGGAACCTTGCTAAATAAATAAAATTTGGGGGTGTTATCTAAATTCGAGCTCTCACATTTCAAACTTGCAATTGTAATTAAGCTTTTAGCTAATCACATTAAATATTCATAAATATCCTCTCAGCAATTAACAAAAATGAAATTAATATATATATCTTGCAATGATTTGTTCAATTAATCCAGGTTAATATTGTAAAGTAGGAGGGCGACATTATCAAGAAATGGGGAGAGATCTAGTTCCATGCATGTGAAGTTGATGACACGTACGCTGCCCATGTACATATATCTTTTTCAAGTGTCATCCATGTTTTTGTCCACTAATTCTTCTTTATTGCCTTGGATTTCAGTTGCCACGAAGCAAAGCAAATGAGATGACAATAATTTTTCTTAATTACATGATGATTATATTCTCCCTTGAAATTTGAACTGACTTAACATTTAATTGCTCTTAGCTAGGCTTCAACATTTGTTCGAAAATTTCTTGTATACTAATATTAACATAACTACAACCATTATTTAACATTTGTACGTACGCAATCATGATTCGACATGATTTTCTTTGAAAAGAAAGAATAAATGTGCATGAGCAGTTGGGTTCAAAACTTTTTACTTGATGTTTTGATCTTTTTTTTTTCCATATTAATTTATATAAAAGGTTAAAAAAAAAACATTTTAGTTTGGATTAAGATAATTAGAAAATTAAATACTTGTTAGCAATTCATATTGAAAATGAAAAGACGTACATATCTTGGAAGAATGCCACTGTTGGACTGAAAAATGGGATACTCTTCTCTGATAATGGGAGCTTATTTTGTTGGAAGTAAAGATGAAAATATTAGTTCAGTTTGGGCTTTGGTCCAAATTTGGTTTCATTATGATGTCTATACTTGCAATAATGGATCACTTACTATTTATGATGGTACAAACAATACGCAAGTTTTCTTTAGCTTGCATATACGGCAAGCGCTTTAATTATGAATGAATCATTATAAGTTGCAATTACAGCAATCAATTGCCCTACCAGAAAATATATTGACACCTAATAAAAGAAACTAGTATATGTCCCGTGCTATGCACGGGTTTTTTAAAAATATATATGTTAAGTATCTTGTTTAATATGTCAGAAATATCTATTGTACGACATAGTTAAAATATATAAAATGAAAATACAATATTTATATACAAAGAAAAATAATTTATTAAATATTTTAACAAATATATCACTCTAGACATTTAAGTTAAATAGGAATATTTACACACCATCATGGCATCATTGTTAAACTAATACCTGAATAATGAGCAAAAACTATCTTAACGTAATAATTTATTTATTCTCAATGTAAGTATTTTTTGGATTTCAGGTAAGAAAATGAATTATGAATTACTTTTTTTAGCCTAAAATAGGTCGTCTGTTTGGAACATGTGAGCATTCTTCAGACCAGTCAACAATCAAAACAAATTTCACTGCACGAAAATGTGACCTTGGAAACTTCGGTGGCCACTGGGATGATAAAAATAAATGCACGATGCAGTAATGAAAATACCTCTCCCTTAACATTTTGATGCCATTTTGCTGAGTAATACATATATTTAAGTCAGAGTAGCATAATGATTAGTGTTAAATCTAAACTAATATCAAAATTATAATTATACCTGGTCTTGTAGTTTTTTAAGATATACAACTTTATTGCGAAATATATATTTTGCTTGGTCATCGTATAACTTCAAGTTCATAGTTCCACTGCCATCTGCTACTGTAAGACGAAGACGAAATCTAAAAGAAATACATTTGTGTAAATGTAAGAATAAATAGTTAAAAAAAGGATGTATCTAATGAATCAATACCTGAAATTTTGTACAAACCTTCTTCTAGTTGGATAAAAAAAATTAATTTATGAAAAGAAAAAATTTAATACCTTAAATTAGACTTGACCACATCTTCACATGTAAGAAAAACCACTTTGTCAAACGATGATACGCATAAACCTCTACAATTAACGCAATGTGCTTCCCACATGTCGTTAACATCAATACTTTGAATACGTGCAATGATCCGGAATTTTTTAATCTGCATTGAGAAGTGTCAAAACAATCATACTGAACTATGATTACAACGAAAAATGAGAGGAATAACATACACCCTCATGATGTGGTTATTTGGTGCCATTTTTTGGTTTGGTCACCCAAGTATTAAATAAAAATACTACTTACAAATTTTAAGAAAAATAACACAAAGAGACAAATTTTAACTATAAACAAAATCTTAGGTAGGCAGTTTGTTTGAGAAATTGGAACATGATTTAATATCGGAAGAAAGTTCACATCTTTGGTCACCCAAGTATTAAATAAAAAATACTATTTAAATGAACACTGAAAACATCACGTTGAACGCAACTTCTCATATTTGCCTCAAAAATATAAATTCTTAAAAAAGTGTTCTAATATATATAAAACGACATAAGAATTAGTGGCATATTACTTACCTCTTTGATTAATAAATAACACCTTTAAAATCTTATCAATTGTCTGCCTAAGATATCATTTACTCCACAGCTGTTATCATAAAAACATAACAAATTAAAAACACTTGAAGACTTAAAATCTTGGCCAAAAAAAGTTAAAAAAAAGCTAAGTTTACCTCTCGATTACAAAACAAAGAACACCACCAAAATCCTCTAAATTTTTTGCCTATCCCTTTATGAAGTGCTGTTATCATAAGAATAAGAATCCAAACATTTAAGGACATCGCATAAAAATAAATGAAAAGAGCATAACATAATGAGTTATCGTAAGGAAAATATAAAAATTAGAAAGTTAATTTCTTAACCAAACCGCCAACTTCATGCAATATTGTGAACTCATTGAAGCTCCATTATGAATAGCTAGGGTTGTGTGGGATATACTAAAAGATACAGAGACAAAATTAGATCAACCAAAAAGATACTATATATTAAAAGAAGTGGAAGAACATGTACATTAGAATAATACCAACTCAATTTCCGTAGATGCTATGTCGTGGTATGAAAAAATGACATGAAAGTTGTGTAAGATGTTATGTAGATGAGGAAAAAGCCATGAAAATTTGAGAAGAATATGGAAGAAAAAAAAGGAGTAAAACATATTGAGAAAAATATATGAAAAATTGAATTGTAAGTGGGTTGGGTGGTAGTTATATTATTAAGTAAAATAAAATAAGGATAAATAAGGAGAAAAACATGAGTGGACTATATAGTGGGTTTTAATGTGATTATAACATGTATCAAGTTATTATTAAGTAAAATAAAATAAATCAAAATAAGGAAAAAATAGTATTTTGGTCAAAACAAATGAATTGAAGTCAAAGACCGCTATGAAATATATTATAAGGAGATTTTACTTGATAAATAAATATAGCCCAGAGTGTTCATGTTGATAGCCCAATCGGAACTGGGCATCAGATTTAAAGCCCAAGTATTTTATGCCGTGGTCTGTGCATGGTCCCATGACGTTGACTATTTTCTTGCAATAAAACCCGATATCTATTTCTATACTAGTATAGATTTATAAATAAATAAATTAACTACCTCCTAAATTATAGATGCCGTTGATTAATGATTGCCCTCAACCTCCCTAATCTTTGTAGCTGTCTTGGTCATGTTTTTTTTTTTTTTAAAAAGAAAGAATCATTTGGTACACCAGATTATATAGTTCATAAACTATTTCCCACCATCCACTAATGTTCCCTTTTTAATGATTAAAAATAGGAAATTTATTTATAACTCAATTGTTAATTTTCATAACTAAAAAATGTATTTTTTTTAAAAAGAGTTGTACCAAATGGTAACGATTTAAGTTCAAATCATATTTGAGTCATTACATTAGAAATGACATGTATCTAATTTAAGACTCTCCAATTATACTACACAAGACATGTCTTGTTAATATTTGAGATCTAATTACTTGTCAAGATTCTTTCTTTTTCACCAATGTTTTTTTTCTTTTCGTTTAACGAGAACCTTTAAATTAGCAAGCCCAGATTTAAAATTTGGTAAGTTTTAAAATCTCAATTAGTAGAGAAAAAATATAGATAACGACCAACTACAATATATGTAACTAGTACGATCAACATGTGATAAATTTTGTGGAAGAAATTAATCACTATAAAATAGTAAACTCGAATTATAATTTTTATTGAGAAATATTTTCAATTAATGTGTCCGACTCAAACAATATTGGAAGTACAGCCAAGCCCTGTTCAACCTTTTTTTTTTTTTTATTTTTTTTGCTTTTTTGATAAATTTGAACTTATCTAAACAGCGTGGATTGGGGTCTCCCCCAGACCCCAGAGCCCACACCATACCTTATATATATAACATATATGAATCATCGAATTAATTGTCTGACATATAAATATTAACTAGATTTGAAACTCCACCAAATAATCTTGTGGTAACTTTTTTTGAGTGGGGGAGGGGGCACGTGAAAGATAAGAAGCATAATGATTGTGATAGTATCACATTATATATCACGGGTACCCAAACTCAATCTAGTATTGTCCTTACTATTATGCCACTTTCTGCATAATATATATATATATATATATATATATATATATATATATATATATATATATTTCGATTCAATTTTCCATATATTTCTTTTGTCATATAATATTCACTTCTAGTTTCTAACAACCTTCTATTTTTAAAAACTTCAATCGGTTAAAAGATAAATTTAACTATTATAATGATAAGAAAATGTAAATGAAAGGGTTGTACTTAACTCCACTCTATCATGCTCAGTTTCTTCTGGTGGTGCACGAGGTTAAGGTGGGAACTGTGCATAGTGAAAAATATTACTAGTATTTATTTGGGTACAATGATAACTATTAGTATTAATACTAAATGTAGAATAAACAATAGTGGGACTTATGGAAAGGGATTATAATCCAAACAAAGATGTACTAAAATCATAATAGTATATAGTACTTCTATTCTGTGTAATTGAACAAGTAAATAGCAAATCAAATTTACACTGATTTTTCTCTGCCAATGCTATTTTTAAAACATTCTCCCTATTAGAACTTTTGAGTGATAATGTTTTTTTTTTTTTTTAATTTGATGTGGGAATATAAATTTAGTTTCAGACACTATCTTATGGATGAGATTAATGATCAGAAAGACATCTCGCTTAAGTTCCAACTCGAACAAAATAGAGAGGAGATTGATATTTCAATAGCCCCTTAAGATCATGTTCCCACGAGAATTTTGCCAAAATATGCAAGTAAAGTAAAGAAAATCCGTGAAGATATGAAATCAGTAAGAGATAAAAACCTAAAGATGAGCGACTAATGAAGGAAGGGTGTTGAACAAAGCCTAAGCCCATCAGCCATTGGGAAATAATTGCATACTCTTCATTTTAGTGCTTTCAATTTCAATACAATTTTTCGTAAAACTAAAGCATCAAAATGTCTTGGATGATGTTGTCTTAGAGTTCACCCATGTTTGACGGATGATTCTTTCTTACATTAGATATCCAAAAAAATCCAATCTATCTATCTAAGAGTTCTACATTCTTTTGATCATATTAGAGCCATAAGAAGCGATAAATATCCACGTCAAAATTTGGCAAAAGAAAAGAGAAATTTTTATGGCAAAATTGCAAAAATCGTCCCAAACTAATCATTGATTTTGGATTTTCGTCCCAAACTATTTAATTTGGCGAATTTCGTCCCGTAATTTAATATTTTTTTGGAATATCGTCCCACCATAATTATAAGACGGAATTGCGCATTTGCCGATGAATTATCACATGGCTGCTTAAGTGTCATGACATGGTAAATTTTAACATGAATAATTATATAATATTGCAGAGTTCGTCCCAAATTAATTACAAGATTGAACGCCATTTTCATTAAATTAAAAATTTAATATTGGGACTAAATTCATACAAAATGGTAAATTATGGGACGAAATTTGACGAGTTGATTTAGTTTGGGACGAAAAATCAATATTAGTAATTAGTTTGGGACGATATTCCAAAAAAATATTAAATTACGGGACGAAATTCGCCAAGTTAAATAGTTCGGGACGAAAATCCAAAATCAGTAATTAGTTTGGGACGTTTTATGCAATTTTACCAATTTTTATTTATGAACAATAATAAATCAATCAATAGGATCAAACATATAGATTTAATTAAACGCAATCACACTACTCAAGGAATGATAGGGCCAAAAGCTCTGCACTCCATTAATGACTTTTGTACCCCACCTTCACAAAAGAACAGTCTTAACGGACACCTGTACAAGCAGTTATCTCCCAACCGAACGGTAATCGAATCCGGTTTCAAATCCAAAAATTGACCCGGAATCGGCCCGTACAAATAATTTCCTCCCAACAAAAGCCTCTCAAACTGCGCCATCCCCATCCCCGTACCCGAATCCGAAACCTTCAATACATACTGAGTCGGAATCAAACCCGAAAACTTATTATTCTCCAAAGCCAAAGCCGATAGCCTGGGCATCATACCCATAAACCCAGGTAAAAGCCCGCGAATTTCATTATTACTCAAATCAACAGATATAAGCTGACTCGACAAACCCGAATCCGCAGGTACCTGAACCCACCCGAATTGATTATACGACAACGTTAATTGCTCCAAAGACGGGTGAGCGAACAAACCCGCGGGTACCGACCCGTTTAGTTTATTATGACTCAAATCCACCACTTGCAAAGAACTCAAACCCAAAACCCCCACCGGAATATTCCCCTCCAACTGATTATTCCTCATCACAAGCTCGATGAGCGACGGCGGAAGCTTCTCCGGTAGTCCGCCGGAAAAACCATTATCGCTGGCGTCGAGAAAACTAAGGTTACCGAGTTGTGTCAACTCAGGAAACCCACCCCCAAATCCGTTTCCTTGTATCTCGAGCCTTTTCAAATTCTTCAAACCGTTGAAACTCAGCGGGATTTCTCCAGTTAACATGTTGTTGTCTAGGTAGAGCTCCTGTAGTGTTAAGAGTGAGCCGACCGAGTCGGGAACCGGTCCAGAGAGCGAGTTGCGTGAAAAACCGAGTCGGTTGAGCCGAATTAACAGAGATAACGAACCGGGCAATGAACCGGTGAAATTGTTGTTGGATAGATCGAGGTTTTGTAAGTAAGGGAGGTTGAATGAAAAGGAGGAAAGTGAACCGGAGTAACCCGGTGAGTCGAGAGCAAGTTCGGTGACTCGGGAGAGAGAGTCCACAACGACGTCGCATCGGAATCCGCAAGTGAATTTGTCCTTGAAGATGTTGTCGCACGGGTCGAGATTGAAGTCCCATGAGTCGATGCAGGAGCTTTGGGAGATTGAGCTTGGGTTGATTGTACTTTTGAGCTGCTTTAAGACTTGTACGTCTTGCCAGTGGGTGGTGGAATGGGTGTGAAGGAAGAAGTTGTTAATTAGGATTGCGATTGTAAGGAATAGGAGGAAGGAAGATGAAGAGGGGATTGTAGCCATTTTTGTGCTCTTCTTTTCTTTCTTCTGTGTTGTTTCTTCTAATTTACAGAGAGAGAGATATGTTTCCGTTGTTGTTTTGGTGAGTATTGGGATTCTTGGGCAGAGTGTGAGAGATGGGAGCATTAAGTTCTGATTAATCTAATCTAATACATATATATATTTGAAGGGTGGGTGTTGACTCCAATTGAGTGTTTTGACCAAAATCCTAATTTTCTAGAGTTTTGAATTATTTTATTTTGTGAAAAACTTTTGATTGGTTGAAATTATTATATAAATTTATATTGTACATATCATCATTTAGGTAATAATATCGATAATCTGCATAATTTATGTCAATTAGTACTAATCATGTAATTACATACTCCCATATATAGTTTCACCTAAAAAATAAGAGAAAACTTTATTAGTTCCTAAAATTTCTCCCCTAAATAAGCTACAATTATCGTTCATAAGGACGTTTCTTTTATATTCATCTTTTCTAATACATATTGGATATCATATTCTCTTTGGTTCTTCCATGAAAGTCATGGTTTTAATTTTCTTCTTCATAACTATGACTTGAGAAGCTTTGAAGCTTTCGATTTTTCTATTCTTCTTTTTATTTCTTACGATTATACAAGGTTTTATATTTTAATTTCGTGTTTATTTGTATTTTATTGTTTTTGTTATAGAAATATTTTTTTTTTAGTTTTATGATCATACGTGATAAGCTTTCGATTTTTCTGTCTATTTTCTCATTTTTTATGATTGTAATATCATGTTGTACAAGGTTTTTATATTTTAATTTAGTGTGTGTCTGTATCATTTTTTTATAGAAATAATTTAATTTTTTTCTTTTGTACAATTTTATGATATTATGTGATAAAAACATGAGTTTTTAAATATCTTTTGTATCCTTTTATATTATATGTTGATTCACATTTTTTTATAGAAATAATTTAATTTTTTTCTTTTGTACAATTTTATGATATTATGTGATAAAAACATGAGTTTTTTAAATATCTTTTGTATTCTTTTATATTATATGTTGATTCAGTTAAATTACATATTTATTTATTATTTACTAATTTTCGTACAAGATTTTATGTTTTGGGCTTTTTTAATTGTATTGTATTATTTCATTGCGGTTTTTTTAGTTTTCATCTTTTGGTCTTGTGAGATAAACAAATCGAGCTGACTAATTTGCTTTAAACTTTCAATTTTTCTTCTTTTTTCTCATTTTTTATGACTATAATATCATGTTGTACAAGGTTTTTATATTTTAATTTAGTATGTGTTTGTATATTTTTTTATAGAAATAATTTAATTTTTTTCTTTTGTAAAATTTTATGATCTTATGTGATAAAAACACGCATATTTTAATATATTTTGTATTATTTTTTACTCTATGTTTATTCAGTTAAATTTCTTATATATATATATATATAGTTTATTAATTTCCATACAAGATTTTTATGTTTTGGATTTATTTAATTGTATTTTATTATTTTATTGCGAGTTTTTTTTTTTTTTTTTTAATTTTCATCTTTTGGTCTTGTGAGATAAACAAATCAAGTTGATTAATTTGTTTTAAACTTTAAATAATATCAGTTGAACTTTTAATTTTTATGTATTTTTTCATATATCATATGTTCCTCATATAAATACTTTTTTCTCATTTTTTGATTATAATATCATGTTGTACAAGGTTTTTGTATTTTAATTTAGTGTGTGTTTGTATTTTTTTTATAGAAATAATATAATTTTTTTTTTCTTTTGTAAAATTTTATGATCTTATGTGATAAAGACATGCATATTTTAATATCTATTGTATTATTTTCTACTCTATGTTTATTCAGTTAAATTTTATATATATTTATTGTTTTTTGATTTTCGTATAAGATTTTTATGTTTTGGGTTTACTTAATTGTATTTTTATTATCATGGAATACTTCATATGTGTAGATTATTTGCATCTTACATCTTAGTATTTTGCCATAATATTTATCTTCACATTTTCTTAATAAATATATGTATTAATTAGTGATTGTACTTGAACATCATATTTTTTGAACTATGATGAAAGGTGATTCATATTTAATTTTTTTATATTTGTTCATTGAATTATCACACATTGAATTTCTTCATCATTTTAGTATTTATTGTACAAATAATAGCTAATTAAATTTTGAATTTCCTTTTTCATTTTACACTAATCTAGCATATACGTGAACTCTAAAAGTTGATTAATATCTTTAAATCATGTAGCTTCAATTTGTTTTTTTTTTCTTATTTGTATTTTTTATTTTTGTTGATCTTAAATTTTTGTAATATACTAATATCCCTAGCTTTACATCTACATCTATTTTATTTTTTATACCAACTACGAAAATATGAGTAGTAGTATTACACCTCGATTTAGATATATGTAGCCTTTTGTGAGCTTAATAATTAATTTTAACTTGCTCCCAAATAAAAAGATTTTCCAAAAACAAATTCCATAAGCACTATTTAAACAAAAAGAATAAAAGAAGTTTCATTATTCTTTTGTTTTTGTTTTTAGGTTAATGTGACGTAAATATAAAGAAGAGATATAATCTCTAGAAACAAAGAATATTTATTTGTTTGAATCTTTAAAAGTGTCAAAAAAATTCATAAAAGACATAACAAACAAGGTATTAATTTTTAATTCTCAAACGAATCATGGACTAATGCTTTAAATATTTGATTTTATGAATGACAATCATTAACTATTAATTTTAATTTATACAACACGACTATTAGTTTAAGATTGTATGTCCTTTAGTGCCTCTTATTTAAATTTTTTTTTCTTTTTTAGTGTATTTGAATCGTGCATAGCACGTGTTTTAGGCTAGTATATATATATAGACATCTCATGATATAGTCCTTCTTTCTCATGACGTGAAAAATCTATTTTTGTCATTTGAATGACGGAAAATTCTTAATTAGACAGACTTGTGCTATATTTATTAATCGCAAAATCTTGCAAAAAATGTCCCCTAAATGACAACAATTTATTTAATTGAGGTTCCTACTTTACTTCTTAATACACGCATTCATTAATAAGGATAACGGTTATTCCATTTAATTTAAACTTATTAATTTCTTTGTTCCCTTTGAAAAATCGGTTTTGAAAAATCGGTCTGGAACATATATATATTATGGGGTTGAATTAATGGTGTAGCCGTAAATGAAGATTGAAGTTTGTGTCAAGAATAAATAGATATTATAATGAATAACCCATATTGCCTGTTCCAATATGTTTTTGGAACACATTGGGCCGGGTTGAATCTGACCCATGATACAGTGTTCATCTACTAACCCACACGTGTAAACCAGAGATGATGAATTATCATTCTCACGTGTAAGGATCCTCATTGCCCGTTCTTCTACACAAAATTCATCGTCCCTCTCTCCGTTGAGCGTCTCAGCAGTCCCAAACCTTCACACAACACATTTGCTATTTAAGTTAACCGATCAATCGCCGCCACCATCAGTATGTACAGAACGACGGCGTCTCGACTCAGGGCTCTCAAGGTGTGAAATATTTCTATTCCCCATCTCAACCCTAGCTCCACATTACTTACTCAGTGATTTGTGTATACATATATGTGTTTTATGGTGTTTGTATCTTTATCTCCTCTGTGTGGTTCTATGACTTGATTGTTTTTTAGCTGGTGATTATCGAAATACTGTGTAAAACGGGAAGTTGTTCGCATGAAATTGAGTATTTGATAGGAGTATTTACTTTTCGTTTCAGTTGCATTTCTGTTGATAATATTGCTGCTTATGATAAAAATTGAATATTTATTGTTATTATTATTAAGAATATTAGCATCCGGGAAGCCGCTTGCAGATGATGAAATTATTTGGAGCATGCCTTTTTTGCAATGTGTGTGTGTGGGTTTGATTTTATTTATTTCTTGGGTGGGGTTAAATGAAACTCTGCTTATTATTTAAAAAAAAAAAAAAAAAAACTAAATCTTGATCGTTATGATACTTATTGCTAAGCATATTTCAAAGTTATACTCAGTTTCTTAGCGAAAGGAAGCTATTAACAGAATGATAGGCACATGTCAGAATCAAAAATAGATTAGGGTAAAAATCGAATCTTTAGGCCCCTGTAGAAATTATAAATTGTTTGTTGTATAGTTTCTTGTAAAATTTGGATATGGGTTTTAGTAAGTTGTTTATTGTAGCAATCCCTCAAACATGAAACTTTGTTAGGAATAGAAATATTTATGACTGTGATGTATTCATGGGTTCCATTCACGATATTTTCTACGATTTTAAAATGTTAAATATATATGCATAATACTTTGATTCCTGTATCCAAAGTGTACTTGGAAGAGTGATCATGTCATAGGCTTCTTTTTCCAAAACATCAATTGTTATTTGTTATATATTGCTCATCAGTGTTGTTTCTTTTTAGTACTCTGAGTTATTCATAACCAAATACTTAACTCAATGAATTGAACTTTATTTTATCCCCTGACAGGGCCAAACAGGTTATAGCCGATTGGCTAGATGTGCGAGTACAAGTGCTGTTGCAACCAAGTCGTCATCAGGAGGTTTATTTGGTTGGTTGACGGGTGAAAAATCCTCATCACTCGCACCTCTAGACTTCCCACTTAAGGATGTTATTCTTCCTACTCCATTGCCGGACTATGTCGAGCCTGGAAAGACTAGAATAACTACTCTTCCAAATGGTCTCAAGATTGCCTCTGAAGCATCAGCGGTATGCGATGATATATTTTTGTTTTCCTGAAAGAAGAATTATAATTATTATTGTTATCTCTGTCAAACTTTGGTAATTGATTGAGCTTGTTAATCAGAACCCTGTAGCTTCAATTGGTTTATATGTCGATAGTGGCTCAATTTATGAAACTCCGGAATCATTTGGGGTCACACATCTCTTGGAGCGTATGGCCTTTAAAAGTACTACTAACAGGAGCCACTTGCGTCTAGTGCGGGAAGTTGAGGCTATTGGTGGCAATGTAGCTGCATCAGGTTCTCGAGAGCATATGACTTACACCTATGATGCACTAAAGACTTATGCACCTCATATGGTAGAGCTTCTTATTGACTGTGTTAGAAACCCAGCGTTTTTGGATTGGGAAGTTAGTGAACAGGTACTTTTTCAATTGTTCATCACGGAAGTTGTTACTCAAACATATATTTTGTTCTTGATCTTGCAAAAAAGTAATGCAATTCTCTTTACAGCTTAAGAAGGTGAGCGCTGAGATTGATGAATGCTCGAAAAATCCTCAGCATTTGCTTTTGGAGGCCATTCATGCAACTGGTTACTCTGGTCCCTACGCATATGGTCTTTTGGCTTCAGAATCTGCAGTTAATAGATTAAACAGTACTGTTTTGGAGGAGTTTGTTGCTGTAAGTCTTATAAGACATAGATCTATTTGCTTTTTCAGTTTATTTTATGCCGTTTGCACCTCGATAGATTCTACTACCATCAATTCATTTTAAGGATTATTTTCTTATTCTGTATGATATTGTTTAGGAAAACTACACTGCTTCTAGAATGGTCCTTGCAGCATCAGGTGTTGACCATGATAAGTTGTTAGAATATGCAGAACCTCTTCTTTCTGATCTACCAAATGTTTCTCGTCCTTCGGAACCAAAGTCAATTTATACAGGTGGTGATTTTCGTCGTCAAGGTGATTCAGGGGTGCGTATCAGAAAAGTCCCTATTTACATTGCTCTACTCTGCATATTCTTTGAAATATTGATTTGGGTTCTTGCACACTAATGTAATCTTCTTCTTTTTTTTTTTTTTTGAGTAGATAACTCACTTTGCTCTTGCATTTGAACTCCCTGGTGGCTGGGTCAAAGAAAAGGATGCCATAATTTTGACTGTTCTTCAGGTTTACTCAACCCCTCATTCATTTGCTTTTTTGTTCTCTTCTATTTTCGACTTCGTGATGTGAATCGTGCATATGTCTAAGAAGGTTTAGAAACTGAAGAATGTCTTTTTACTTCCTGCAACCCTTTTTTTTTGAGTGCGTGTGTTTGTGGATTCAACTTTTAAAATGCTGGTATTTGATTTCGTAGATGCTCATGGGAGGAGGTGGATCGTTCTCTGCTGGTGGTCCTGGAAAGGGGATGTACTCAAGATTATGTAAGTTTAAATTGTACGAATATACCATTGTAACTTTTGAAGTAGCTCAATTCACAAGATAATGTGCATCTCTACTTTAATTATGTATCAGCATCTCTACGTATTTCATGTTGCAAGACCTGAATGATAAGCCTTATCCGCAAAATGTTTTCTTTTGGGTTGCTTATAATTTTCTCATTTATTCTTCATTTCCTAATTTTATTCTGTCCCATTTTCTTCTATTGATGAGCTGTATGCAAATGAATTTATAATGCATTTGTATGTTTATTGGTGACAGATCTTCGTGTCCTTAACGAGTATCCCCAAATTCAGTCTTTTTCTGCGTTCAACAGTATTTTCAATCATACTGGATTATTTGGAATTCAAGCTACCACTGTAAGAGCTTTCAAATTTATACAGTTCAGCATTCAGGAGCTATAATTAATTGAATTGTGTTTAATGTAATTGATATCTTTTTTTTCCTGATACTCATTGCAAATTAGATTATTTTACTCTTTATCTAATCCATAACAATCATGAGAAAATCCTAATTTAAACAAAGCTCCACATTTGGTGCTCATGCACACATATATCTTGCAATGTTTTAATCTATGTGATGCATATGATTGAATGTGATGAAACCACTTGAATTCAGGGATCTGATTTTGCAATAAACGCCATTGATATAGCTGTTCGAGAACTCATTGCAGTTGCCAATCCACAAGAAGGTCTGCCATGAACTTTTTTCAAATATTGTTTTCTTTAACTTATTTGCTTTTCACATTTTGCATAATCAGTTATGTTCTGGTGGCTTTGATTCTAAAATTATATATTGACCTAATTACCAAAATTCTCTTACATTATAGACACAAAATCCAATTGTACCACATCTCCAATTTTTTTGGAGGTTTATCTGGATAATAATCGACTAATTCTGTTCTCGTGATCCTTTTCCCTGTTCTGTCTTGCAGTTGACAGCAAACAGCTAGATCGTGCTAAACAATCGACAAAGTCTGCCATTTTGATGAACCTGGAATCCAGAGTATGTCATTGTGCTCGAAGATAGATTGAGAATTTTATCCTAGAAAGTTGATATACAAAATCGAGTTTTATTTGCCTGATACAAAATCGAGTTTTATTTGCCTGGAAGTTTATGTCTTTGTTTCCTACAATGTGCTTGTATGAAATTCACAATGTTGATACATTGCAGATGATTGCATCAGAGGACATAGGTAAACAAATTTTGACTTATGGTGAGAGGTGAGTACTATTATTAAGTGATTTACATCAAATTTCTTGTTAATGATTACTGACTTGAAAACTATATAGTACGAATATTTACACTTGTGTTTTACTTCTTAAGGAAACCTGTTGAGCATTTCTTGAAGGCTGTTGAGGAAGTTACAGCACAAGATATTGCTAAAACTGTACAAAAGCTTTTATCATCTCCCCTCACAATGGCATCTTATGGCGATGGTAACTACCCTCCTACAGTTTCCATTGATATTCCGTATTGCATTTAATTTAATTTAATTTAATTTTTCTGCTTTTCATAATTTTCTCCTTTATATTTCAGTCCTCCATCTCCCAAGCTATGAATCAGTTAGCAGCAGATTCCATTCACAATGAGTTATCCTCTCTCATCATACCGACACCTTCTTGGATGTTCTATTTTCGTGGGCATTTATAATCTTGAGCTGCCTTGAAATAAACATTTCTTGGTGATATACATACCAATAATCAGCTCTACTTGGGAGGAACACTTTAATTATTGTTGCCTGATTCAGTTTACGCTCTGTAATTTAGAAATATGTAATACTGTGGCCTTCAAAATTATTTTGCTATGTTATTGCCAAAGCAATTGTAATAATTAATTTGAATCATTCCAACGGTTTGTACTTTCGAAGCAGGATATCCACTATGGAATATATGTGTGCATTTTTTGATATATTCTTGAATAAATATGAGAAACATTCTAAAGTTTTGACCTGGCAATATTGAGAGGATTCTAAGTTCATAGCATTTGAGCACACATTTCTCTATCCCCTATTTCCTGACAGTCTCATATATGAATTTCACATGGATGGATGGACAGAACAGGTAATAAACTAGTTCATAAACAAGGAAATTAATGTTTTATTAATGACATAAACAATGAGAAACATGTTAAGATCAATAAGCATATAATCTCATTAATAAGGCATAGAGTAAAGTTTAATAAGTTGAGGGAAACACAAGTGCATTTCAAAATTACCAAGATAGTCCAATGTTCCGAAACATGTGACATTCAGATCTTCACGGAAGCTCCGTTCCCCGGAAAGATTTAGGCAATGCTTTGGTCAGTGAGATTGGATGCTCCATTTGAAGGGTGGGTGTTGACTCCAATTGAGTGTTTTGACCAAAATCCTAATTTTCTAGAGTTTTGAATTATTTTATTTTGTGAAAAACTTTTGATTGGTTGAAATTATTATATAAATTTATATTGTACATATCATCATTTAGGTAATAATATCGATAATCTGCATAATTTATGTCAATTAGTACTAATCATGTAATTACATACTCCCATATATAGTTTCACCTAAAAAATAAGAGAAAACTTTATTAGTTCCTAAAATTTCTCCCCTAAATAAGCTACAATTATCGTTCATAAGGACGTTTCTTTTATATTCATCTTTTCTAATACATATTGGATATCATATTCTCTTTGGTTCTTCCATGAAAGTCATGGTTTTAATTTTCTTCTTCATAACTATGACTTGAGAAGCTTTGAAGCTTTCGATTTTTCTATTCTTCTTTTTATTTCTTACGATTATACAAGGTTTTATATTTTAATTTCGTGTTTATTTGTATTTTATTGTTTTTGTTATAGAAATATTTTTTTTTTAGTTTTATGATCATACGTGATAAGCTTTCGATTTTTCTGTCTATTTTCTCATTTTTTATGATTGTAATATCATGTTGTACAAGGTTTTTATATTTTAATTTAGTGTGTGTCTGTATCATTTTTTTATAGAAATAATTTAATTTTTTTCTTTTGTACAATTTTATGATATTATGTGATAAAAACATGAGTTTTTAAATATCTTTTGTATCCTTTTATATTATATGTTGATTCACATTTTTTTATAGAAATAATTTAATTTTTTTCTTTTGTACAATTTTATGATATTATGTGATAAAAACATGAGTTTTTTAAATATCTTTTGTATTCTTTTATATTATATGTTGATTCAGTTAAATTACATATTTATTTATTATTTACTAATTTTCGTACAAGATTTTATGTTTTGGGCTTTTTTAATTGTATTGTATTATTTCATTGCGGTTTTTTTAGTTTTCATCTTTTGGTCTTGTGAGATAAACAAATCGAGCTGACTAATTTGCTTTAAACTTTCAATTTTTCTTCTTTTTTCTCATTTTTTATGACTATAATATCATGTTGTACAAGGTTTTTATATTTTAATTTAGTATGTGTTTGTATATTTTTTTATAGAAATAATTTAATTTTTTTCTTTTGTAAAATTTTATGATCTTATGTGATAAAAACACGCATATTTTAATATATTTTGTATTATTTTTTACTCTATGTTTATTCAGTTAAATTTCTTATATATATATATATATAGTTTATTAATTTCCATACAAGATTTTTATGTTTTGGATTTATTTAATTGTATTTTATTATTTTATTGCGAGTTTTTTTTTTTTTTTTTAATTTTCATCTTTTGGTCTTGTGAGATAAACAAATCAAGTTGATTAATTTGTTTTAAACTTTAAATAATATCAGTTGAACTTTTAATTTTTATGTATTTTTTCATATATCATATGTTCCTCATATAAATACTTTTTTCTCATTTTTTGATTATAATATCATGTTGTACAAGGTTTTTGTATTTTAATTTAGTGTGTGTTTGTATTTTTTTTATAGAAATAATATAATTTTTTTTTTCTTTTGTAAAATTTTATGATCTTATGTGATAAAGACATGCATATTTTAATATCTATTGTATTATTTTCTACTCTATGTTTATTCAGTTAAATTTTATATATATTTATTGTTTTTTGATTTTCGTATAAGATTTTTATGTTTTGGGTTTACTTAATTGTATTTTTATTATCATGGAATACTTCATATGTGTAGATTATTTGCATCTTACATCTTAGTATTTTGCCATAATATTTATCTTCACATTTTCTTAATAAATATATGTATTAATTAGTGATTGTACTTGAACATCATATTTTTTGAACTATGATGAAAGGTGATTCATATTTAATTTTTTTATATTTGTTCATTGAATTATCACACATTGAATTTCTTCATCATTTTAGTATTTATTGTACAAATAATAGCTAATTAAATTTTGAATTTCCTTTTTCATTTTACACTAATCTAGCATATACGTGAACTCTAAAAGTTGATTAATATCTTTAAATCATGTAGCTTCAATTTGTTTTTTTTTTCTTATTTGTATTTTTTATTTTTGTTGATCTTAAATTTTTGTAATATACTAATATCCCTAGCTTTACATCTACATCTATTTTATTTTTTATACCAACTACGAAAATATGAGTAGTAGTATTACACCTCGATTTAGATATATGTAGCCTTTTGTGAGCTTAATAATTAATTTTAACTTGCTCCCAAATAAAAAGATTTTCCAAAAACAAATTCCATAAGCACTATTTAAACAAAAAGAATAAAAGAAGTTTCATTATTCTTTTGTTTTTGTTTTTAGGTTAATGTGACGTAAATATAAAGAAGAGATATAATCTCTAGAAACAAAGAATATTTATTTGTTTGAATCTTTAAAAGTGTCAAAAAAATTCATAAAAGACATAACAAACAAGGTATTAATTTTTAATTCTCAAACGAATCATGGACTAATGCTTTAAATATTTGATTTTATGAATGACAATCATTAACTATTAATTTTAATTTATACAACACGACTATTAGTTTAAGATTGTATGTCCTTTAGTGCCTCTTATTTAAATTTTTTTTTCTTTTTTAGTGTATTTGAATCGTGCATAGCACGTGTTTTAGGCTAGTATATATATATAGACATCTCATGATATAGTCCTTCTTTCTCATGACGTGAAAAATCTATTTTTGTCATTTGAATGACGGAAAATTCTTAATTAGACAGACTTGTGCTATATTTATTAATCGCAAAATCTTGCAAAAAATGTCCCCTAAATGACAACAATTTATTTAATTGAGGTTCCTACTTTACTTCTTAATACACGCATTCATTAATAAGGATAACGGTTATTCCATTTAATTTAAACTTATTAATTTCTTTGTTCCCTTTGAAAAATCGGTTTTGAAAAATCGGTCTGGAACATATATATATTATGGGGTTGAATTAATGGTGTAGCCGTAAATGAAGATTGAAGTTTGTGTCAAGAATAAATAGATATTATAATGAATAACCCATATTGCCTGTTCCAATATGTTTTTGGAACACATTGGGCCGGGTTGAATCTGACCCATGATACAGTGTTCATCTACTAACCCACACGTGTAAACCAGAGATGATGAATTATCATTCTCACGTGTAAGGATCCTCATTGCCCGTTCTTCTACACAAAATTCATCGTCCCTCTCTCCGTTGAGCGTCTCAGCAGTCCCAAACCTTCACACAACACATTTGCTATTTAAGTTAACCGATCAATCGCCGCCACCATCAGTATGTACAGAACGACGGCGTCTCGACTCAGGGCTCTCAAGGTGTGAAATATTTCTATTCCCCATCTCAACCCTAGCTCCACATTACTTACTCAGTGATTTGTGTATACATATATGTGTTTTATGGTGTTTGTATCTTTATCTCCTCTGTGTGGTTCTATGACTTGATTGTTTTTTAGCTGGTGATTATCGAAATACTGTGTAAAACGGGAAGTTGTTCGCATGAAATTGAGTATTTGATAGGAGTATTTACTTTTCGTTTCAGTTGCATTTCTGTTGATAATATTGCTGCTTATGATAAAAATTGAATATTTATTGTTATTATTATTAAGAATATTAGCATCCGGGAAGCCGCTTGCAGATGATGAAATTATTTGGAGCATGCCTTTTTTGCAATGTGTGTGTGTGGGTTTGATTTTATTTATTTCTTGGGTGGGGTTAAATGAAACTCTGCTTATTATTTAAAAAAAAAAAAAAAAAAACTAAATCTTGATCGTTATGATACTTATTGCTAAGCATATTTCAAAGTTATACTCAGTTTCTTAGCGAAAGGAAGCTATTAACAGAATGATAGGCACATGTCAGAATCAAAAATAGATTAGGGTAAAAATCGAATCTTTAGGCCCCTGTAGAAATTATAAATTGTTTGTTGTATAGTTTCTTGTAAAATTTGGATATGGGTTTTAGTAAGTTGTTTATTGTAGCAATCCCTCAAACATGAAACTTTGTTAGGAATAGAAATATTTATGACTGTGATGTATTCATGGGTTCCATTCACGATATTTTCTACGATTTTAAAATGTTAAATATATATGCATAATACTTTGATTCCTGTATCCAAAGTGTACTTGGAAGAGTGATCATGTCATAGGCTTCTTTTTCCAAAACATCAATTGTTATTTGTTATATATTGCTCATCAGTGTTGTTTCTTTTTAGTACTCTGAGTTATTCATAACCAAATACTTAACTCAATGAATTGAACTTTATTTTATCCCCTGACAGGGCCAAACAGGTTATAGCCGATTGGCTAGATGTGCGAGTACAAGTGCTGTTGCAACCAAGTCGTCATCAGGAGGTTTATTTGGTTGGTTGACGGGTGAAAAATCCTCATCACTCGCACCTCTAGACTTCCCACTTAAGGATGTTATTCTTCCTACTCCATTGCCGGACTATGTCGAGCCTGGAAAGACTAGAATAACTACTCTTCCAAATGGTCTCAAGATTGCCTCTGAAGCATCAGCGGTATGCGATGATATATTTTTGTTTTCCTGAAAGAAGAATTATAATTATTATTGTTATCTCTGTCAAACTTTGGTAATTGATTGAGCTTGTTAATCAGAACCCTGTAGCTTCAATTGGTTTATATGTCGATAGTGGCTCAATTTATGAAACTCCGGAATCATTTGGGGTCACACATCTCTTGGAGCGTATGGCCTTTAAAAGTACTACTAACAGGAGCCACTTGCGTCTAGTGCGGGAAGTTGAGGCTATTGGTGGCAATGTAGCTGCATCAGGTTCTCGAGAGCATATGACTTACACCTATGATGCACTAAAGACTTATGCACCTCATATGGTAGAGCTTCTTATTGACTGTGTTAGAAACCCAGCGTTTTTGGATTGGGAAGTTAGTGAACAGGTACTTTTTCAATTGTTCATCACGGAAGTTGTTACTCAAACATATATTTTGTTCTTGATCTTGCAAAAAAGTAATGCAATTCTCTTTACAGCTTAAGAAGGTGAGCGCTGAGATTGATGAATGCTCGAAAAATCCTCAGCATTTGCTTTTGGAGGCCATTCATGCAACTGGTTACTCTGGTCCCTACGCATATGGTCTTTTGGCTTCAGAATCTGCAGTTAATAGATTAAACAGTACTGTTTTGGAGGAGTTTGTTGCTGTAAGTCTTATAAGACATAGATCTATTTGCTTTTTCAGTTTATTTTATGCCGTTTGCACCTCGATAGATTCTACTACCATCAATTCATTTTAAGGATTATTTTCTTATTCTGTATGATATTGTTTAGGAAAACTACACTGCTTCTAGAATGGTCCTTGCAGCATCAGGTGTTGACCATGATAAGTTGTTAGAATATGCAGAACCTCTTCTTTCTGATCTACCAAATGTTTCTCGTCCTTCGGAACCAAAGTCAATTTATACAGGTGGTGATTTTCGTCGTCAAGGTGATTCAGGGGTGCGTATCAGAAAAGTCCCTATTTACATTGCTCTACTCTGCATATTCTTTGAAATATTGATTTGGGTTCTTGCACACTAATGTAATCTTCTTCTTTTTTTTTTTTTTTGAGTAGATAACTCACTTTGCTCTTGCATTTGAACTCCCTGGTGGCTGGGTCAAAGAAAAGGATGCCATAATTTTGACTGTTCTTCAGGTTTACTCAACCCCTCATTCATTTGCTTTTTTGTTCTCTTCTATTTTCGACTTCGTGATGTGAATCGTGCATATGTCTAAGAAGGTTTAGAAACTGAAGAATGTCTTTTTACTTCCTGCAACCCTTTTTTTTTGAGTGCGTGTGTTTGTGGATTCAACTTTTAAAATGCTGGTATTTGATTTCGTAGATGCTCATGGGAGGAGGTGGATCGTTCTCTGCTGGTGGTCCTGGAAAGGGGATGTACTCAAGATTATGTAAGTTTAAATTGTACGAATATACCATTGTAACTTTTGAAGTAGCTCAATTCACAAGATAATGTGCATCTCTACTTTAATTATGTATCAGCATCTCTACGTATTTCATGTTGCAAGACCTGAATGATAAGCCTTATCCGCAAAATGTTTTCTTTTGGGTTGCTTATAATTTTCTCATTTATTCTTCATTTCCTAATTTTATTCTGTCCCATTTTCTTCTATTGATGAGCTGTATGCAAATGAATTTATAATGCATTTGTATGTTTATTGGTGACAGATCTTCGTGTCCTTAACGAGTATCCCCAAATTCAGTCTTTTTCTGCGTTCAACAGTATTTTCAATCATACTGGATTATTTGGAATTCAAGCTACCACTGTAAGAGCTTTCAAATTTATACAGTTCAGCATTCAGGAGCTATAATTAATTGAATTGTGTTTAATGTAATTGATATCTTTTTTTTCCTGATACTCATTGCAAATTAGATTATTTTACTCTTTATCTAATCCATAACAATCATGAGAAAATCCTAATTTAAACAAAGCTCCACATTTGGTGCTCATGCACACATATATCTTGCAATGTTTTAATCTATGTGATGCATATGATTGAATGTGATGAAACCACTTGAATTCAGGGATCTGATTTTGCAATAAACGCCATTGATATAGCTGTTCGAGAACTCATTGCAGTTGCCAATCCACAAGAAGGTCTGCCATGAACTTTTTTCAAATATTGTTTTCTTTAACTTATTTGCTTTTCACATTTTGCATAATCAGTTATGTTCTGGTGGCTTTGATTCTAAAATTATATATTGACCTAATTACCAAAATTCTCTTACATTATAGACACAAAATCCAATTGTACCACATCTCCAATTTTTTTGGAGGTTTATCTGGATAATAATCGACTAATTCTGTTCTCGTGATCCTTTTCCCTGTTCTGTCTTGCAGTTGACAGCAAACAGCTAGATCGTGCTAAACAATCGACAAAGTCTGCCATTTTGATGAACCTGGAATCCAGAGTATGTCATTGTGCTCGAAGATAGATTGAGAATTTTATCCTAGAAAGTTGATATACAAAATCGAGTTTTATTTGCCTGATACAAAATCGAGTTTTATTTGCCTGGAAGTTTATGTCTTTGTTTCCTACAATGTGCTTGTATGAAATTCACAATGTTGATACATTGCAGATGATTGCATCAGAGGACATAGGTAAACAAATTTTGACTTATGGTGAGAGGTGAGTACTATTATTAAGTGATTTACATCAAATTTCTTGTTAATGATTACTGACTTGAAAACTATATAGTACGAATATTTACACTTGTGTTTTACTTCTTAAGGAAACCTGTTGAGCATTTCTTGAAGGCTGTTGAGGAAGTTACAGCACAAGATATTGCTAAAACTGTACAAAAGCTTTTATCATCTCCCCTCACAATGGCATCTTATGGCGATGGTAACTACCCTCCTACAGTTTCCATTGATATTCCGTATTGCATTTAATTTAATTTAATTTAATTTTTCTGCTTTTCATAATTTTCTCCTTTATATTTCAGTCCTCCATCTCCCAAGCTATGAATCAGTTAGCAGCAGATTCCATTCACAATGAGTTATCCTCTCTCATCATACCGACACCTTCTTGGATGTTCTATTTTCGTGGGCATTTATAATCTTGAGCTGCCTTGAAATAAACATTTCTTGGTGATATACATACCAATAATCAGCTCTACTTGGGAGGAACACTTTAATTATTGTTGCCTGATTCAGTTTACGCTCTGTAATTTAGAAATATGTAATACTGTGGCCTTCAAAATTATTTTGCTATGTTATTGCCAAAGCAATTGTAATAATTAATTTGAATCATTCCAACGGTTTGTACTTTCGAAGCAGGATATCCACTATGGAATATATGTGTGCATTTTTTGATATATTCTTGAATAAATATGAGAAACATTCTAAAGTTTTGACCTGGCAATATTGAGAGGATTCTAAGTTCATAGCATTTGAGCACACATTTCTCTATCCCCTATTTCCTGACAGTCTCATATATGAATTTCACATGGATGGATGGACAGAACAGGTAATAAACTAGTTCATAAACAAGGAAATTAATGTTTTATTAATGACATAAACAATGAGAAACATGTTAAGATCAATAAGCATATAATCTCATTAATAAGGCATAGAGTAAAGTTTAATAAGTTGAGGGAAACACAAGTGCATTTCAAAATTACCAAGATAGTCCAATGTTCCGAAACATGTGACATTCAGATCTTCACGGAAGCTCCGTTCCCCGGAAAGATTTAGGCAATGCTTTGGTCAGTGAGATTGGATGCTCCATTTGCAGATTCCACCAAGCGGCCGTGTGGATTAGGGCTGAGCAATCGGAACCTCCATGTGAAATAAAGTATATTGAGCAATTTCTTTTAATACAATTGTCTATGATATGCCTAATGGACAATTTATCTCCCCCGTGATATGAAAATAGACAATTTACCTCCATGTAAAATGAAATAATGAGCAATTTACCTCCATGTGATATAAAAAAATGAGTGATTTACCTCATTGCTAACACACTCTATATTGCGAAGAAGACTTCATTTTCATATAGAAATGACAAATTTAACGTTACCATTGACAACATATTCACCTCACTTCACCCTCCTAAATATACAACTTTACCTCCATGTGATATGCGTAAATGAACACTTTAACTTCATGTGATATTACATAGTGTATTCTACCCCCTTGTAATACATGAAGGCAATGTGCTTTTTTTTTTATATAAAAATACAGAGATGTATCTTACTCTTTTATTTATCACAGATATTTAAATTGCCTATTTAAAATAACACAAATAATTAATTTTCTATTCACTCGTCCGCAGGCTTTGTAGATGATATGTTAGTTGAATTACATGGACTATTTCTACAGATGATACGTTAATACGTGCCCAATCAAATAATGTATTAATAAGTTTTTTCTTTTTAATTCAACTTTTCTAATAGTAATAATCAAAATAATTTTGTGCGCGTTGGTTGCACTACATCATATTCAGTTATTATTACAGGAGATGATTGCTTTTAGAATGCATAATTACACAAATAATAATATTTGCATATGCTAATTAGTGAGGAAAAAACTGTGCTTTTATATGTATGATGACATGGTGCAACTCAACATTTTGGGTACTTTATTTTCCAAATTTCAGGAAATGTGTGATACTTTAAGATCTCATTCTCATTTGTAAGCCAAAATAATTATTCGGAGCTACCTATTTATAGTACTTCCAGTAATCGAAACGTGTCAACACATGACTGGCCAACACAAACACAACCAACAAAATGCTTAATTTATTTATTTTTATTTTTTTTGGTAGAAGAAATGCTTAATTTAATTAGTCAATTAAATACTTCAATAATCATACAATACATGGAATTTCCTCCTACCTTGCACTTCCAAGTATTACATCAATTTCCTCCTCGTCTATCTCCACCCGCGCCATCACCGCCAACCACCAACCTCCACCACAATCTCCCCCGCCGCCGCCACCAGAATGTCCAATTCCAACCTATCTCTACCATGCCCTTAGCAGATCTAATCCTCCGACGTATCACCACCAATCCATATCAACTCAGATTCAATCGCCGCCATCCATATCCCTTTTCTCTCAACAACAATATTATCTCAGTTCCACATAAAACAATGGCCGATGAATCAAATAAAATCGATCTTCAGCCAGAAAACATAGACGGAAAGGATAAGGAAAAGGAAAAGGTAAAGGATTTGCAAAAGTCAACTCCGGCAATTCCTCCGCCGCCGGAGAAGCCGTTGCCGGGTGATTGCTGCGGAAGCGGATGCGTGACGTGTGTTTGGGACCTGTATTATGAGGAACTCGAGGAATACAACCGGCTTTACAAGCCAAACTCTTCAAACTAAGCTAATTTGCTCTCAAATTTTTCATTGGCAGATTTGAAATTCAGCAGAGCAGATTTGTAAGTTGATGCATCCAATTGGAAAAATTGTATCCCAAATTCGGCCAATTACTAGTGTGTTGTATGGTAAAAACTTCAAAATTGATGAGGATACTTAGGCTTTTAAAGGCATGGCTGGAAAATTGTTTATTGTCATAATCATTGGTGTGTTGTATTATTTCAAGAATTGATGGATATGTGTTCACCAGTTCCCTTGATTTTGGTTTCGGAAAAAATATGATTTTTGGGCTGTTTCAGCTAACCTTTTAAACATGATTTGGTTTGATTATAGATGTTGAAGTTTACTGGTTTTGAAACTAAACTTTGAAATATGATTTAAACTGAATTTAGATGTTAAGGCTTGACATGGCAAAGTTGAGGTGATATGATAGATGTCAAATAAAAAAAAATTACGTATGATATGGTTTGAGATGTGATATTATATTGTGTAAGTTTGGTGTAGGTTTAAGGGGTGGTTTAGGGGTTCGAAAACTGAAAAAGACAGGTGGGACCTGAGTTTGGACCAATTCTAGGGTATCATACGTATAAGTTTTGACTAGTTCCTTTCACCAAACAGATCCATAAAGATCACAATGATCCCACCTTTATATGATTCAATGAAGCAAAAATGAGTATTTTCGAGTCTTCAATTTACCAAAAAACAATAGCAATAATACAAGCGATATTAGAAATTCACAGTGTCATCTTTACAAAATCAATATTAAATGTTCAACAGGAGGATGATCCTAGCTAGTACTTATTAAAAAACAAGGTCTAAGAAAGAGAGATGCAGAAACCTCAAGCCACACAGACAAGGCTATTCACATAAGGTAGATAAGTTGCACCCAATGAAGTGATTCCTTCTTTGCTTATCAATTCAGCTCTTTGATCACTGAAGCTGTAAGAATATATGAAACTCCCCACAAGAAACATCACTATACCATCATCTACACATGGCAAAACCCGATACCTTCCTATCCCATATGGTGCCTGCAGTTCAAGTTGTAGATCGATCTTTTGTTTCAATGCCAAGTCCATTCCACCATAGATCATTATCGAGTATTCATTCTTCGTGTCACTGGAAATACCAATGTAGCAGAGCTCATCACGCATCTGGGTCAAGACTCCTCCTCGAGGACTCTTCGGAGGTAGAGATATTATCTCATAATTCTCGTTTTTCAGATCAAAAGCAAGTACTTCTTTTCTGGTGGTTTCCCAATAAGCCAACCCCTTCATGTAAAATCCGTTATCAGTGAATTCTACACCTCCCAACTCTACACAGATTGTATTGGATGAGCTCCATGATTTTGTTTCAGACGAGTACAATTCAAAACAAACAATTTGCTCACCATGCAAAGGTACTGCACAAATTAGTTGATAATCTGCATTCATATTAAGTAGAGAGGGTTCAAAGGCAAGGATGATAGCGGGTTCTTTTCCGTGGTAATAACTTGGGTCAGGAAGCTGTTTCCATTCTCTTGTTGCAGGGTTGCAAATGTAATAGGAATTGTTATCATCACAGCCTTGGCAAAGAAGAAGGCCATTGGAAGAGCTTCGGAGGTTAAAAAAATAGGGCAAGAATGTGAGGGACGGGGAAGGAACCCCATAGGCATCATTGTTCAGGGTTAAAAAAGTATTTTGCCACCCATCGTATTGACAAAAATAACCAGATAGATCGCGGAAGAAGTGACACTGGTGGAGGGCTAAAAGCGGACTTTTGATCTTCTGATCCCACTCCATGGAAACACACCTGAATCGAGCAAGGCTTTTTGCAGGAAGACGAGGGAGAACATTTTCTTTTACTATATCTTTGATCTCTACTTTCTTTTGCTGAAATGAAGTGAGTTTGTTGCCTGCCTTCTGGAAAGGAAAACAGGGCAATCAGTTTAACTTAAAAATTATTATAGAGAAAAGGATGAAGAAATTGTAGCCGAGTCACCCTTTTACAGACATTAACAGCAGTCAAACTTGAAGATCCAATCTCAGAATGAAGAATGTAACTCTCTTCAGATGAATTCTCTTCTTTTTCATCTTCTACATCATCATTATATGAATCTTCGAAATCATCGCAAACTTTGTTTGAGTCCTCATCAAGGTGTTCCATTTTGTCGATTTTGTTAATGTCCATGGTGATTCTTCAATTATCAGCCTGCAGAGCCGAATAGAAACTTAAAAATAAAAAAATAAAAAGCTGCAGGTATAGGAAAAACTAAAGTGGATTCATAAAGGTTTCAAGAATTTCATCATCTATTAAATATAGGATCAACTATCCATTCATTGACATTGAAACTTGCAATCAAGAAAATGATCTACATTAACCATTCAAAATGATCAAGAGAATAAAGAGCCGAAATAATCCATTACAATTTTTGGGGCTAAAGAATTCTAGGGCAAAATACTGATAATAGAAAAAGAATTATAGGGCGAAATTTATATCAAAATTAAAGTCTGAAGAAAAGAAGACTCGGTAATATAATTCAAGAAACATAAATTGTGCGATTTTACCCATAACCGCATGCATAATATATATATATATATATATAAATGATCATCAGATGAACATAATCCTGAATAATTCAAGCCTACGAACATAGAAAAGAAAAGAAAGTGGAAAAACAGAGGAATAAGTAGGAATACTCACAAAGATCTTTTGGAGATACAGAAAAAATGAAGACAGGAGAGTGATTTCGTATTACTTGGTGAAACTACTTAATATGAGAGACCTTATTAAAGTGGAGGCTTGATTCGGCAAAAATTTCTTTGTAATTTCCGCGTTTACTTGTGGATCGTCCAGGTCTGTCGTCTGTGGACTTACTTTAATTTGGTAACTCAATATTCTCAAATTAGATAGGCGCCGTTCTTTCTTTCTACAACCCATGCAATATATAAAGAAACTTCCTCGAATATATTAGTGTCAAATGGGTTTAGGTTTTAATATTTCCTTCTTGTAAATATTGTTAAACTAGCCCCCACCGCCCCAAAAGAAAAAAACAAAGAAAAAGAAAAAGTTAAAAACTCCACCACGCCATAACCCAAAAAACTCTAGCGGAACCAGTTTGTCGAGGACTAAGGTTCACAGTTAGGCGTGTTAAACAAATTAAAAATGAGATCCAATATTGGGTCAATGCTAAGACAAGGTCTTTCTTGAGTTGATTTGTGTTTACTAACATAAAACCCTAATTAATTAATGAGATAAAATGTTATAAGGGTTCTGATCTAACTTTTGTCTTACGAATGTAAGTCAAAACATAGGTCATACACAATAAAAATCACGAAAAGTCCAATTATATTTTAAAAAAATGGATCAAAACACAAATAAACTTTATTATATATTTACCTTTCAATTAAAAAAAGCCCACCAAATATTTTAAAGTGGTTTTTGGAGTCCCACCCTTAAGAAACGACTTTAATTAGTAAAAAACCAAACCAGTTGCATGCAGTGCCATTGGGTGAACCCAAATTACCCGCCATAGGTTTCAAACCCAGGTGGCGTTGGGGTGCTACGTGTTGGTGCAGGGATGGAGTTTCTCTTTCTTACTATTTTTTTTTTATTATTTCTTAGATCATTACTATAAAATAAAATGTTGATTGTATTATGATAAATGCTAAAATCAAATTAAATTATGGGCATTTACCCAAAAATAGTTGCATTCAAAAGGAGTATCACCCATTTTTCGATTTTAGGAGAGGTTATCTGTATGTTTTCTTTATGATAACTTACCTTTTGTTCATTCAACATTTCACTAGGAAGTAAGTAATCAACAAAAATGCATGCTTACCTTGTAAAGTAGGTATAATAACCAAATATCCAAAAATAAATTATCTATTTTGTTCCTATGTTTTTTGAAAAAAATCAAAAATAGTTAAAGGTGCTTAATTATTTATATTTCAGATATGTAAAGTGCTAAATTTTTATTTCAAAAGTGCAAAATATCTATTTTTTATATTTCAAAGGTGTAAAGAGCAAAAAACTCTTATATATGTACTGTACTGAAAAGAGTAACAAATATTTAAAGCATATTGATTTAGAGAAAAAGAAAGGTTTAAATAAATTTATGAACAAATAGTAGAGAAAAATATTTGGAAATCAAATATTGAAAGAAAATAGAAATTGATCATTTCCAATGGAGAATTATCAATAGGTTTTTTTTTTTTTTTTTTTTTAAGTTGTCAATATCGTTCCTATATAACCCATAATATTCTTCAATATCATGAGTCATCAAGGCCTATTTCGGAACCCAAATTGGGCCAAATCCTATTTAAGAATGAATTTCTGACATGTTTTGATCAAAATTTCAGGTTTTGGTCAAGATCAAAATTTGACAAAACTTATTTAATTAAGATATATAAAGTTATTAATTTGACATCTGTCACGTACTTTTAATATCAAAAAACTACTGACTTGACATTTTCTCCCAAAAACCCAACAAATTAAATTAAATTCAAATCATATATTAAAATTTTCAAACCACTATCTATTATCATCTCAATATTTTATTAAAACCATTCTCTAAATCGATTTATTAAAAAATTTAAGGAACCCCAAACCAATTCTTAAGATCAAACGGTGTAAAACCCAGCCAATCTATCCTTTTTTTTTTCATAATAGTCCCCACAAAGTCATAATCCTCGATGAAAGGGTCCATTACGTGAAACTAACCCAAAAAGTCCATTAAAAACAAAGTATTTGTATTTTGCAAGAGAAAAATGAAAGGATCCTCCTCCTCCTCAAATGCGCTTCAGCTGCATCAATCCCCTACGTCATCTCTACAGTTCACGCGCTCCACTTTAACCAAAGGTTACATACAATTCTCCAATAAAGACCAAATCTTTGCATGATTTACATTCTGGTTTTTTCTATCTTACATACAATTGGTCAATACAGGTATATATTTTCTGCAGAAAAAGGTCATTCTAAAACTGGGCTGTAATTACAAGTGCGAGTTGAAAAGAGAAAACAAAAACGACACCGTATTCCTGCCGAAAATGGGTTTTGAGCGGCGCCCAGTTCTGATTGCAGCTGTAGCTTGCATATTTCTTCTGGGAAATTCTCCTCACGAAACCCTAGCTTCCAATTCTCCATCAGCTTTCGTGGAAAATGTCATCTACTCTAACAAAATTGCCGTCTTCTCCAAATCATACTGCCCGTAAGTCTTCTTTGTCATATGGAGTAGTAATTTTGATATCTACTGTTATGAATTGTTACATATATGACTGTTGCATGATTAGTAATTAAAAGAATTATTGAAGAGTACTATCCCTGATTTCCTAGTTCTTCTATGCTGATATATATGGATTCAATTTGTTAATCATTAAAATCAATTATTGATGCCTTAGCATTATGGATTTTCGTTATATGTTTCCATAAATTAAATATTAAAAACTTTATGAGAAGCATATGAAAATATTAGAGAAACATTTGGAAAACTATAAACTAAAGAAATATTGAGGTTGAAAACACTCAATATTATTGTCTCGATTGACAAAAAAAAAAAAACTTTTGGTGTTTTTGGTTAATGGTAAATGCGATGACGAAGTTGTAGGCAGAGATTGTAAGATATTCATGCACCAGGGAGAAAAAAGAGAACATAGTGACAAGACAATTGAGAATTATAAAAAGATATCCATGCGTAACATAATGGTAAATGCAATGACGAAGTTGTAGGCAAAGATTGTAAGATATTTATGCACCAGGGAGAAAAAAGAGAACATAGTGACAAGACAATTGAGAATTATAAAAAGATAAATACCAATTGTTATGAGTTTAGATTTTGATCTTAAGATATTACTAATGGGACGAGTGAGATGGTAGCTGAGGTTGGTATCCTGGTTCCAATTTTAGATTTCAGAATCTTGGTTTTTTATAAGGTGAGGAGTTAGTCCGTGAAATGATATTTGAAAGTGGAGATGTGTAAGGTTGTGTTGGGTTCTAGCTTCTATCTGATTAGAACTCTTTTCTTCCCACTTGCCAAGTTTTATGCATTGCCAACTTTTAGATTTCAAACATAATTAGTTTCTTTGATCTGAACACTCTCAAACCTTCGTATGTGTGCTACTTTGCGAGGTTAGATACTCCTTGCGTGCCAAGCGCATATTAAACGAACTTGAGGAGCAGCCATTTGTTGTGGAGCTTGATCTTCGAGGTAGCTAATTTAATTTTCATTTTTTTCTACTACTCGATGGTCTAAAATTTAAGGGCTTTTACAGGCAGGCATAGTAGTACATGTGGTGACTGATGCTTTTTTTTTCTTCCTCATTATTGATCATATATATGCAGATGATGGATATAAAATTCAGGATGTTCTCATGGATCTTGTTGGTCGACGAACTGTCCCACAAGTCTTCGTGAATGGCAAGCATATTGGTGGCTCTGATGGTAGGCTTTAATACTTCAATGATCAGCATTTTCTTTCTTATGGTTTCTTTTTCTAAAAAATTTATTTACCTCATTTAGGAAAAAAATGACTGTTCTTTCTTTTTGAACTTCTGAGGCACGTAAAACTGCTTTTCTTATGTCTTCTTATCTACAATTCAGATCTCCATGCTGCGGTCCAGAGTGGTCAACTGCAAAAGCTTCTCAGTAAAGCTTGATGATGTTACAATTGGCAACTGAGATTTTACTACTGGATGTTGCTAACCTTGCAAATTCTAATTTTGTAATGGAGCATGAAGTTGATCATTTGAGAGAGACTGAATCAGAATACATCTGGGAGAACCTTATCCTAAAAAGTCATGATACTATTCCGTTAATTGAGAATTCAGTCTGTTAGTTTCATGCTAGATGGAGTTTGAGGTATTATGCTTGTATTGTTATAGACACACATTAATCTGAATCTTTAGTGGCCTTTATTGTCCTCCTGTATGCTTTGTGATAGTTGCTTATGGATCTGAGTAGGTTGCTTTGCAAGGAACTTTATGAAAGTGATCGTCTTTTGAAAAAGTTTGTAGTATCTGATATCATTCTTCTGAGTTTATTTGATAGTAGTACATCTCTTACCAAAATTTGCAAGGGAACGAACAAACTTCTCCTACCCGTATGCACACGCTCCTAACAAGTACAAATGTTGCCATCCGTAAATTATTAATCTTGAATGTAATTGCTGACCCCTTTTCTAAGTTATTCACTGTTTAGGTCCTGATTCATAAGCACGGTTTAGTCATCTTCATTTAGTTTTAAGTGGTTTTGAGATATGACTTGGAAGTAATAGAATTATATGTCCAGGTAAGCATAAAAAAGGCGTGTTAGTGCTGATGACTGTTTATATTGCTCACAAAGTTCCATATCTCACAAAAAAAACTACAGTAAGTTAAACATCCCTACACTAGTTTCAATGTGGAAGAACCTACTTTACTGTGTTTTAGCAAATAACTAAAGAGGAATACTACAAAAAGCAAAAAAGTTAAGAGGGCCCGAACGGTATTCTCGGCTGCTGCCATGCACGGTTGATTGTTGCCCCTCCCCTCCACATACAGAGCCTTAGTTTTCTTCGTTTTAATCTCCTAATCAAGATGGAGAAGAATAAGACGACTAAGGTCTCCAGTCAGATTTCTGAGCACTGAGTATTCCTTCTTGATTTTTAGAGAAGGTGACCTCCCAATGCAGAGACTTCAACAAGTTCTCCACTTCTTTAATCGTGCTGGATTCATCACGCACGATCAATTTCCCCCCTGGTCTTGCTAATCTATCAACCTCTGCCATGACCCCCACAAGTTTACACCTGCAAGTGCCAAATGAATAAGTAATGACAGAAACATGAATCTTGGTAGTAAGACCAGTACCTCTTTTTCAGTCCTGAGAAAAGATGATCTGCATGCAGAAGATCGTAAGTCCTGGGATAGGTGCTGAAGGATTCACACCAGTCGTGATATATTCCAAAAAGACCTCGCTCGTAGATTATAGGAAGTGTATCTGGAGAATCTATGTTCACTACATTCATTACCCATACTTTGAGGTCCTTCAGTGCAGCTGCAAACCTGTGAGCAACTTTCTTTCGTTAGTTTATGCTCTTGAAGGAATGCTTTTCTATTAAATTTACTTATGTTTTTATTACCCTCCGTAAACTGCTCTCATGTCCATGATGTTTCTCACATTGGACCAGCTAATTCCCAAACCACTCATGTAGGTCTTGCTCACCACCTTTTTCCAGTGTTCGTAGTCTGATGCAAAGTCATCCGGAGCTGGTTTTCCATAAACTCCCATTTGAGATTTGTTGAGCCAGTATGGCGGTATTTGGACTCGCTTAGGCCACTCATCTGGCCATTGGGAGCCTCTCTCGTTTTCTTCAATTGGTATCTTGTGCATGCACGAATGCAAAGGTACGTACCTGAAAAAATGTGATTCTCTTTACGCTCTGATCCTATAAAATTTGTCGCAATAGAAACCGTACAAACTCACCATGCTGCATTAGGATCATCATCATCTTTACACATCGGGGGAACATTTTGCTTTCTTTGCTCATAGCAATCATTCGAGTCTGGTTTGTGATAGATCGCAAAGCCTACAGAATTCAATTTGTCCTTCTTGATTGTGACAAGCTCCCAACACATGGCCACCGTTAGTTTAGACATCTCTACGAAGTTAAAAAAAAAATGATAATCGCATCTATGTGCTTCCTAGGTCACACACATTACTAAGATAAAGAGATTGAAAATGGTCCTACCTTGCCATATTTGTACGTCCTCTTCAAGTGTTTGATACACTGGAGTTGCTGACCACACAAAGTAACCTCCTGGCCTTAGCACCCGGTTTAGTTCCAGAAGTAGTGCACCACCTTCATTAGATTTCCAGTTTGTTAGAAAGGATACTATTTCTAAAAAACTAAAGTTTATATAGGTGAAGAGAATATATAGAGAAGTACCGTCTGCGTGCCAAGGGACTCTGCAACGTGCGCAATGAACGATGTCGAATACTCGACTAGGAAAGGGCAATCTCTGAGTACCCATGACAGCAGATATTGCTGGTATTCCCCTTTCAAGAGCAAATTGGACTTGAGCCTCATGTTCATCTTTGGGGGCAAAAGACATTGTTAAAACATCTCTCTCAAATAGAAAACCACCAAAGCTGGCTACTCCACAGCCAACATCCAGTACTAATCGAGAACGTTTTCCCCATGCAATGTCTGGCAATGCCTACAATAAATAACATTTATGGGATTTCAAGTATCATTTAAGAGTTTCAAGACAAACAAATGAGGAGTAGTCGCCCATAGGCACAACTAGTTCATTAGATTGAAAAGGTGATTGGGCCTTAAGTGACGCACACCTATTTGCAAGTTCAGGGTCGGGCCGTGTTATTAGGGGGCCTAGGGAAAATTTAAAAACTGGGGCCCAATTTTATAAAAAGAGGAAATATGTATTATTAAGATTTATTGTCTTGCTTCTAAATTTGTAAATTTATTTATTAAATATTTACATGTCATTTCCCAACATATTTGTTAAAGATAGATAGAAAAAATCAACTTAACTTTTTATAAATAAAAAGATATAATATAAACTAGAATATTTATGTTCTCGCAACTATGTCACGAAAGGGACTCCTCAATCTTAGGGGTGTGCGTTCAGTAAAACCAAACTGAACCGTACAAAATTTCGGTCTTTAGGCTAGTTCGGTAACTTTAGAATTTGTCTTGTCTGCCAAACCGAACAATTTGGTTAAGTACCAAAAAATCAAAATGTGTATAGGCGCTTATCGTTTTTTGGGTTAATTATGTGTGAGTATACACATATTTTTCTCATCATGAGTAAGCTTCCCTCACCTCTTGTATAAAATCAATGTAGTGCAAAGCTCCATGAATGAATTGGGTCCCACCACCTGGGAAAGTGAGGAATTCACCAGTCATCTTCACCCAATTCTGGTGTCCCTTTACTTCTGCCAACAGTTTGTGTGGTACATTATGGTACCATATCTGCCCATCCCACACATTCAAGTTACAAAACATTTAAGTTTGATAACACTATATTAATGTTCTCTAAATTTAACAATCATACCTTATCTCTACTTTTAGGCCATTCAATCGATATCTTGTACCCCTTTGGCAGGGGAACCAAACAAGTAGGGGGCTCCTCAGGACAGTGCCTTTCGCGATGCTCGTAGTGCTTCCTGCTGTGTAATTTTGCTATTGCTTTTTCATTGTCCAAACAGGGTATATAATCTGCACCTGCTGTTACATTGCACAGCTGCCATGTATACCCAGTTTTGGTGCTGCTATCTTTATCATTTGATCCCGATTTTCGTCTCTCCTTTTGATCCTCCGACTGATCTGCTTGAGTCGACCATGACTTTTTCGAATCTTTTGATTCTTTTGGTATCCCTGAGCTTTCTCCACTGGGAGACGATTCATGTTTCTTCTTGGAAAATGCATCCGCTGCTTCTTGGAAATTAGGGGTATCTTCAACTGGATTTATCGGTGCATCATCGTGTTGGATCTGATCATCACTTATTGCCCCATGAGGATCTTGTTTCGATTTCATTTCTTGTTTCCCTTGTTGGATTTGAGCATCTTCTTGCTTTTGATGTTCTTCAATTCGCTTTAGTTGATCGTGATCTGAAATATGATTCTCTGTGCTCTCAATTTGCGGCCTCTCCTGAGATACTGTCTTAACTGGTTGGCTTTGTTTTTCTTTCACTTGTTTGACTTCTTGATTTTGAGTCACCGAACTTTCCTCGGATGTTTGAGTCTCGAGTGCCTTTTGCTTCTCTTGTTCTTCCGCGGACTCTTCACCTTGCAACTTCTCTGGGTTCATGTCATTATCGAGTTTTGGTATATCGTTTCCCCTTTGCGTTTCTTGCTTTTCGTTACGCTCATCAGCATTATCATTAGCGTCATTTGATTTGGTATGATCGTCCGGGAATTCACCTGGGATGTCTTCATTTGTGGAAGGTTTAGAGTTACGATGAGAAGTTGTATGTGCGGGAGTATTTGTGGCAGTTCGAGTGGTGGATTGTGGTGGAGTGAAAGAACTCGAGGTAAGAAGCCATACAGCCAATATACATAAAGCTATGAAGATTATAGTTGTGATTGTTGATGAGTAAGAAGTTCCCGTCGAACGTTTAACGTTGCGGGCTTTCCCTGTCGCCATGTTCAACTTTGGTAAGAAATGAATGAGAATTCAATTTGATTTGAGAATAAAGAGGAAGGTGTAAGAAAAGAGAGGCATTCCATGTTGGTAGTATGTTTAAGATCCACAAGAGTAGGACAAGGAAATTTATTATGCTAATTCCATGCAAACTTTAATTAAAACATAATAATAATAATAAAAGATAAAAGATGATGTTAAACTTCCTAGGACATAACATTTTAGTGTCCAAGCTAGGACAAATGTTCCGCGCGCGGTGTATGATTTTCATTGAGGTTCGAGACAATTCATTTACATGTAAAAGAATTTAATTAAATTAAATCAAATTCCTATATTTGGAAGTGGGGAGGTTTAAGTAAATATTGAAACAATAAAGAGTGTTCCTATAATTTCGCCTAGCTATTGTATGAATTTTTAAATATTTTTGTTAGTTTTTTGTTCCCAACTAAAATATTGTTGGCTTTGTCATTCAAATTCAGTAGTTGCAAATATTGTTATTGTCTAAATCAATCTTTGTATTTAAAACATTTATGAGACAGAAATTAATAAAATGGAATTTCTTTAATTATTCTAGCTAACAAAATTATTACTAGATATAGAAGTTTGACTTAAATTAAAAAAGAAAACTCTAACTTATAAAGCGGCAAACATGGACAGTTTAATAAAGTAATTAGCTTCATTATTGATATTAAACTATAAATAACAGGAAATTTAACTATAATCTAATAAACCAATATTGCTAGCTAGATTATAAAACTTTACGAAAAAAAAAAAAAAAAAACTACAGCTGTGTTATTGATAATGTGATGCAACAAATCTATAGCACTTGATAGAATAATTTCTAAATTATATATAGGAGATTTGACATTATATGATTTTTATTTTCTTTTGGATAAAGCCTAGATAGCTACAGCATTCAATTTCTATAGTTTATTAAGATGACACCAAAAGGATTTTTTTTTAGTCAATCAAAACTAAAAATTATTGAATAATTTCTAATTCAACATGTATAATTTTAGATTTAAATTTTTTTTTCAAATATTTTCCAAAATTTTGAAAAACTTCCTATTTTTAATATTTCACTGATCGACTGATACTATAAAAACGATACATAAAACCATGCTTAGTAAAATAGCCACACGTTAATGCAATAACTGCAAATAATTAATTTATCGTTACATCATGCCAAATGGTTCAGTAGCTATATTTATTAGATTAGCATTTTGAGCCTGTAAAAAATTCCGAGTGATTCTCACGCGTCCGTCTAGTTAAGAAATGGAGAAGTAATTAATAACTCACGCTTCTTTGGTGATGGTCGTATAATATTTATCCACGAGAAATTCAAAAAATATAGACACGAGAAATTGCTGGAGGTCCGACTGTCATTTTCTGTTTCTATAGTTAATTTCCATATCATAGGTCATGTACGCAGGCCGGCGGAAGTCCGTATGCCGTATTAATTACACTCCGTTATTATGGTTTAAATACGTAAACATGTCCTACGTACTTAAATGACCTATATATCTTACAGTCAAATTTGGGGTTAAAGACTATAAACCAAGCAACGCAATTATTTTAGGTCAAGTTCAAATTGATGAAGATTTACTTCAATTATAAATGAAAGAAAATAATTGTCAAAACTGTCGCTCATGTACCAAACCTTCAATTAATTAATTAAAAGGGAAATCGCTTATTTGTAACCATATAATATATGTTGTTGGGTTTTGAATGACTTTTTTTTAACGGATAAAAAACTGATATATATATATATATATTTACTTATATTTACTTATCTACTTATATATATATTTGAGATCAGTCTTTAACTGTCACAATTATATTTTGACTGAAATCCTGTTTTCTCAGAATTTTGAATTATTTTATTTATTAAATGATGGAAGAAAATTTTCAAATAACCAACTCAAGTTATCCACTTTCTCAATCTTTCCTTCAAAATCGGTTCATTTCTCTCTCTCTCTCAACAACTTTCCAATTTTTCTCATCTTCCTTTCTCCCTCACTAATTACGTAAACAAAAAACTGTATATACAAAAACTTCATAATTTCTCTCATGAAAACCATTCATTGATTACAAGAGTGGAAAAAAAAAATAAGATTAACGTTGTGGATGGAAACTTGTGGTGCCATAGGAATACTAGAATAAGAAAGACGAAATGGAATTAAAAAGACCGACAGATTATCAGTGACAAAATAAGAATGAGTTCACTTTCAATTTCAATGTTCTACTACTAAACTTTTGCTCTTTCTTAAATTCTTTATTTGGTTTTGTGTCATGTGTTAAATATTTCGATTGAGTGGAAAAAGGTGAGGGGTAAGCTTGCTTTAATTCCAGTCATCTATTAGGCTAGACTATATTGGAGATCGGTGCAAAGAGATGGTGTGGACATATATGAAGGTGAATAGAGGTGTAGGATCGGTAATAACATGTTGGTAACATTGTTGGAGTCGTTGAGATTGCGAATTGCATAGCATGGAAAAAGGATATTTGTGAAACTATTTTGCAGCACACTTGATGGAAGAAGCATAAAGATTCTGCAGGAAATAACTCAAAGTAGGAGTTTTTCATAAGAAGATAGGCTGCTGGAAATGCCCTCCTTGCTGTGAATTGTTCATGGACATTAAAATGGTATGAGTTGCTATTTAAAACCTTTGTTTCATTTTTCTTTTAGAAAGTCTTAGCTTATGATATTCATAGAAGTTGGCTTTGAACAACTTTCTTATAGTTCATAACCTCTAGATTAGCAATAAATTTGTTAATATGACTTCTAATTACATATTTTTTTTTCTGGATTCTCGGAACTCAGATATTTAACTCAATGTCGGTATGTTTTGGTAATTTAGTTGGTATATTTACTTTATTTTTTAGGATTAATATACAAAAGAGAATAAAATTGTATACCATTTCTTGAATATACAAGATAGAAGGAAGTGGAGAAAAAGAGAGAGTGCTCACTCAACTATGTCATTTCTTAAATTCTTTATTTGGTTTTGTGTCATGTGCTAAATATTTCGATTGAGTGGAAAAATGTGAGGGATAAACTTGCTTTAATTCCAGTCATCTATTAGGCAAGACTATATTGGAGATCGGTGCAAAGAGATGGTGTGGACGTATATGAAGGTGAATAGAGATGTAGGATCGATAAATAATTATATTTACCATTTATTATGTTTCTTTTCTATATATCCTAACTAACTAAAGGATTGATAATAGTGCTTGGAAATATTTGTTCCCAACCATGTTTATACTTTTACTTATGATTTTTTTTTTCGAAAAAATATTATCTTACCTGTAAGATTGATACAATTTTTGTCATTTCTTTTATTGATTCATTATGTGAAGTAATACTTTTTTTTTTAAAAAAAATTGATTGTTTCTAGGACTGTCAATCGGGCCTTGTGAGCCGAGCTTTAAATAGCTCAAACTCAAATACCATCGGGCTTCATAGTTATAGGCTCAAGCTCGGCTCATAATTTTTTTAATTGTTTCGGCTCAAACTCAGCTCATGTAACGTTTCGGGCTTCGGGTTTATATCGGGCTTATGTCGGGTTTACTAATACTAGCAAATGTTACACCATAAATAAAAAATTATGCACTAATATGAATAAACCACTCTTACTTTATACACACTAGACAAAAATATGTAAATTCCACACTTGTTCTTCATAATATTAAACATTAAATAAAATTTAAAATTAAAGATCAAGTCAGATGTTATAATATACTCATCAAAATCTATTTTTTTCGACAAGTACGCATATTACATAAAAAGTAATATCTTTTAATGAAAAATTTTCTGATGATTGATTAAATTGTATTACTGTATTAGATAAAAACTTTTCATCTTCCTAAAAATAGAATTACTAATATGTGTTTTTCTTACTCCACTTAGTGTTCCAAGACTTCCAAATTACCAATCTTGATCACTTTCTTTTATCTTTTTCCTTTTTTTTTCCTTTATGTTTTCCATTTGGCTTGTACAATTGTATGTAATTGATTTTGATATTTGGTACATAATAATTTTGATATAAATAATTAATAGTAGTATTCGGTCGGGCTTTATTCGGGCTGAGCCTTATTAGGCTCAAACTCGGCTCATAAATTGATCGAGTTTAATATAATGGCTCAAAATCGGCCCGGCTCACAATTATTCGAGTTCGGGTCATATTTAATCGGGCTGAGCCATCGGGCTTTGGGTAGGCCCGGCTCAATTGACAGTCCTAACTGTTTCATCCTTTGTGTTACAAATAATTATATTTACCATTTATTTATATTTCTTTTCTATATATCCTAACTAACTAAATATAATTTAATATAATTCCGTGCATAGCACGGAGCGTAAAAGGGTAGTATACAGTATTTGATAATATACCTATCAAGTTGGCTTTAAATGTTCATCATGCATGCTAGCTGTCGAAAGAGAATAATTCGGAGTTAGTTAAGGTAAAAGGGTAGATAGTGGAAGAAAATCTTGAATGGAAAATAAGGGAACAAATTAACTGTTATTTATCAAAAGGGAAGAGAGAGAGAGATTTAATTTGTCGATGTAGCACTTTACTTTATCAACTTTTAAATTATTCTATTCTAGTTCGTGAGTTTGAAGTTTTGTAATGTAAATTTTAGAGTGTTGATGATTTTCCATAAAGAATTGTTAGTTTTCTATGTGTCCATTGAAGTAAAACTAAGGGTAAACTTTAATTTACCCCATTAATTAATTAAGCTCTTATATATGAATGAATGATATATTTCCATAAACCATGATTGAAAAGTGAAGGGTATTAGAGTCTTTTTTATAAAATACAGAAGAAAAAAATGGATATAGAGGGTGGCCGGCTGGAGTTTGTCAAAATCTCAAAGTAGTTATGGATTTGGTTTCCAGTTGAGCAGAGTTTATATATATATGGGAGGTAAATGGAATTAGATATATTTTTTATTATTATTGAGACTAAATATTTTACATTGGTCGAAAAATAATACCTAATAAGGAATTGTACAATCCTTATCTTATAAGTTAGCTTTTGATGTTAAGTTAAACTCAAACTAAGTAAGTGGACTTAGCCCAACCGAGATGATGAATTCTAAAAATTACTTTTCCAAAAGTCATATATACATACATACGTGTGCTTATGTGAGTGGTAAAAACAAAAACAAAAACAAATCAAATTTAACAATGATAATATTGAAGGGTTAATATATAATAAAAGGGCGTGGGAGAGAACCAATTAAGAAACGGAGGGGTTAACAATTGAATTGAATTGAATTGAAAGAGGTTAGCAGATCGAGCAGAGGAAAAAGAGAGATCGAGTTGCTTTTCAGGAATTCATGGCGGCGTGTGACAGAGCTGTAAATGTAATTCCGCCTGCCACTTAAAACAACACAACACCGCTGCATGCCACAGAATTAAAGGAGGACCCGGCCGATTAATATTTTGCTGTCCCCTTTACTCAAAAAAAGTCTTCTCTTCTTCTACTTACTAAAAAAATGCTAGCTCCCCCCACACAAAAACACAAATCCACGGGCCTGTTTGATTGGTGTTTGAGAAACTAGTTTACGAGAGTAGATAAGGTTTGAGAAATAATCTCGATTTGCGTAATGTTGTTTATTTGAATTTTAAGAGAGCTGTTTGAGAGAAATATAGTAAATATAGGATTTATTTGGAAGAGTTAAGTTGTAGGTGTAAGATTAATATGGTTTTATGTCAAATCATGTTTATACCTTAGCTTATGTTAAATATATCAGAGTATAATATGTATATGTTTTGTTTAGAGATAAGAAATTTGTTATTTGTTTAGTTTCTGAGAGAATAATTTGTAAAAATTGAGAGATGACAAATTTATTTCAGAAAGTATTAAACATGTTTGTTTGACATTTCCTAAACGCGATTTTTTTTTTTTGAAAACGCCAAACAAACCGACCCCACACTTCTTATCGCATTTCTTTAAATTGCATGCTACGAGTGAACAGGGGTGTGTTTGAGTCACAAGTGTCAAATAATATACTACTCCCTCCCATTCTTTTTTACATGTCGTTTAAGGTTGTTCCACAAGAATTAAGAAATCATTTAACGCTCTAGATTTTAGAAAAATAGAAGGGTAGTTGGACAAAATTACCCTTGAGAAACATGAGTAAATATTTTATAACTCCCCATAATCATCTCTCTATCTTGAAAATGAAGAAGAGGGTAAAAATGTCAAACTAGCATTTAAGTCTATCTTGAAATTCTAAAGTGACATGTATTGTGAAATTTTTTTTCTCTCTAAAGTGACATGTAAAAAGGAATGGAGGGAGAACTAATTAATTATTCAAGTTTAATTAGATTTTTTTAATTGAATTTGTAACCATGTTATTTTTTTTTTTTTTGAGAAAAAATTGTAACTATGTTTGATCTTGGTTTGATGGTCAAATAAATAGAGCTTTTGTCATAATAAATTTTTATTGAATCGAATATCGAATAACTTGATCCCGTGAATAGATGTCACATGCAATTAATACAATCTCTCAACAAAGACAATTAATATTACTTTTTGGTTAGGGTTATATAATAGTAGTACGGCTCCTTTTCTTTTGATTCAATCAATCAATCTTTTAGCAGAGATGAGAGCAGAAGCTGTCTGATCGACCTACTTTAAATTGAAACCCACAATTAATTCAAGAAATCACCCAGAAACAAGAGTAGTGATCTGTTGAAGATCATTAACTCATCACAAAAATTCTTCAATATTATTTCTTAAAAAAAGTCGTTATCAGATCATCACCAGTGATCGAGTTGATGCTATGGATGATAATTCTCAGTCACAATCACAATTAAGCTTTGTATTTTCATCACAACTATCATGTCCAACTTCTTCTCATCACTAGGCATAGGCAGCGGAAGAGGAAGAGGAGGAGGAGGAGGAACAAGCAACAACAATAACCCTAATTCGGAAATTAATCCGGAGAGCAGTTGGTTTTTGTTTAGAAATGATGATGGTCATCATGAACAAGCGCAGCTGCAGGATCTTTATGTCTCCGCGAGCAGCGGTGGGTTCGGTGGTAGTAGTAGTGGTACTGGAAGTGGTATAAGTTGTCAGGATTGTGGGAATCAAGCTAAGAAAGATTGTGTGCATATGAGGTGTAGGACTTGTTGTAAGAGTAGAGGGTTTTACTGCGGAACCCATGTTAGGAGTACTTGGGTTCCCGCTTCAAAGAGACGAGAACGAGAACGAGAACGAGAACCACCAAACAGCAGGCATGGAGGAGAAACTACCACTAGTGCTAATATCAATCCTGCCCCTCCTGGTCCTGGCGGTGCAGGTATATTATATTATAACAAACTCAGCTCTTTTAATTTGTTCTAAGGAATTAATATATATCATGAATTAATACCTAAAATCAATCTTCAAAGACTTATTTAAACCATAGAATTATATATGTAGATGAGATTTAATTAAGGGTAATTTCTAAATATATATAGTAGTGATCTTGTCTTATATATTGTTAATTTGTGATTAATTAGTTTCCTAGTTTATATTCTATCAGTATATATAACTTATACTGTGTGTTTTGATTATTTGTAACTAGTGGAGAGGCCATAGAGTAGAGTTCAGTAAGTTAATTTTGTATATATATATATATATAGAGAGTCTCAATAATTGATTGAGCAATAATGGAAAATTTATATATTTTCTTAACCTAGCTTCCTCCTCTTCTTCCCTGAGATCTCAAAAGAAGATCTTGCATATGTGTATGTTCCATACTCTTTACTTGTACTGTAATCTCTTTTTCTATTTAACCTTAAACATGGTACCATTTCATGAACCCATTCATTTTTTTTTTTTTTCACTTTGGATTGTTCTAATTAAGTCCACATTAAAATGTTTTGTGCCTAGCTAATGCACCTCAAAAGCTAGCTCAAAATAACTTCATATTGATTTTATATCCACGATACACTAATAATATTTATATATGTAAGTAATGCATATATGTTTTGAATAATTTAGGGTTGGAGGTTGGGAATTTCCCTGCAGAATTGAGTTCAGAAGCCGTTTTTCGGGGCGTAAGAGTGAGCTCAATTGATGATGGTGAAGATCAGTACGCATATCAAACAACAGTAAACATTTGTGGCCATGTATTCAAAGGAATCCTTTACGATCAAGGCACCGAAACTCAGTATAACATGGTAGCTGGGGAGACTAATTCATCTGGTGGAGGAAGCATAAGTGCCACTGAAGCTCAACAACTTAATTTAATAACCGGAATTTCTGCCACTGCCCCCGACGCCGTAGGTCCTGCTATTGGTTCAGCCACCGCAGCCTCGACTTTTTTCAACCCTTCGTCTTTGTATCCTGCAGCGGCTCCATTTAATAGCTTCATGGGCGGTACGCAATTCTTCCCTCCCCCAAGATCTTAATTAGTTCTAATAAATAATCAGACGATACTGACTTTGTGTATGATCAAAACATGCATAGGATGTTAATTTGTATTACTACTGTTGTTGTAAACCCCATTGATGTTTGTACTAAAAAAATAGGGATAACATGCATTAAGATCGAGCTAGCACAATTTGAGTTATTCTTTTTCTCTTTGAAATAATATTGTGGTACAGTTCTTGGATGTATAGATATTCTTTCGTCCCATGTAGAAACAAGCATGACTGATTTTTTCTGTCATAATTGTGCATGTCACATATTGGTGACATACAATTTTTTTTTAATTTTTTTCTATCAGTAGGTGCCATACTTATAAATTTACTAAAAAGTACTTAAATTTATAATTTATGTGAGTCTACAAATACATTTGTAAGTCAGATACATACCAAAATGTGGCATGGATATGTAACATAAGATCTTGTGTCCAATCTTGTGTGCTGTGGAAGTGTTTCATGAAGTTTGTAAGGTTTATCTTTTTCTCTATGAAAATTGAACATTTTTAAACCCTTTGTTTTCATGCATGACTCCAAGAATAACACCAAATTAGGTCTCATCTGATTTTACATACTATCATGTTTAGTAAGAGAAAGACTGCTGGTGTGGAAATCTGATTTCAGAAAACCCTAGTTTAATTGTACATAAACCAACTACATTATTAATTAAAGAAATATATAGTTTTCTGCTTCAACTCTTATTTGAACTAAAGATTCGTGAAAAATAAAAAGTAATAGTTTATGTATAGAAAGTGAGTGGTGTTTGCATTATAATATAAAAATTGCTATAAGTGGATAATGTTTGTAAATTAAGAGAAAAAATAATCATCAATAGGTAGAAGTGGCCTCCGTGCTGCTTTTCCATCCTCTTAAGTTTTTTTTTTTTTTTTTTTCTGAAAAGAAGTCTGATTTTGCAAATACACGATAAGTCATAAGCATATGGATGAAAAAAAATTAAAAAGTAATTATTTTAAGCTTTTGATAATATCCCTTAATTCATTATTTACCTATGTAAAACATATATTTTATCTGTATTACAAATCAACTTGTAGGTTTTTTTTTATCAAAGCATGTGCATAGACAAAGTGTGGATTAAGATTTTTTTTTTTTTTTAGAGAAGATTAAGATTAAGATCTTAATTAAAGTAGTGATAATTGCCAGATGAACTCCTCAGTTCCATTTCGGAACTTCTCTTTGCAATTCCTCAAAGACAACAATCGTCCTAAATATACCTTGACCTTGGTCGCTTATCAGGCTATAAAACATGTCGAAATCTGTGGATGTTCGTGTAATAAATAAAAATGCAAATGTTTTCTGGATGAATAATTCGATTTTGTCATTAAAACGATATGCTCAAAGTAAAAGATTGAATATTTATTTTACTTCACTACATGAATTTCAGTTCCCCCTTTGGTGCTAACATACGGAAAATTAACATTAACATGTAGCCGAAAGGTAGTCATATATTTATATTATTGAAAAAAAAATTTACCTTTTCCCAATGTAGAAAACAGTTTGTACGAGCTATTTGATATTTTCATGGCAAAAACAAGATTAGGTCTTTGAACTTTTATCGTATCCAATGTTCTCCTCGAGCAACAAAATTAAGAGGGCCCCCCAATATTCTTCTTGAGCCTGAAGTCGATAATTTTCATTAATTTTAACACTAATTCATTCTTGATATCCAATAAAATTTATACTGTAGTATTTACGAATAAATTATTGAATTTAATTGATACTCATATTAGTCATATGACATCCATTTCATTAGCTTCTGCTTTTTGTCATTTGCAGGGAAACATTTCATTTAACTTTCTACTTTCCTTCGAATAAAAATAAAATAAAAAATTATTTGCAACCCGGAAGCACATGCCGGTTGTCTGTATTTGAGTTAATTGTGAATTAAGAAATCACGTATTATTCCTGATTAGGAGATTCTCTTCAGCATTGTTTTGCTCTCATTCACATTATTCTGGCATCTTTTTATTGAATAATTGTCATTAAGTGCATGAAACTAAATTTCTCAAAAAAAAAAAAAAAAAAAAAAAAAAAAAAAAGAGAGAAGCGAGACTAAAAAATTGGCTTAATCTCACTTTGCACCCTAAAAATTATCAGTTTAGCATTTTGCACCCTTGAAAAAAAATCAATTTAACTTTACACCCTCAAAACATATATTGTCTTTCATTTTGCACCCTATAGGTGAATTTTAGGCAAAAGCCAACATATATTCCCTCTAAAATGTAATAATGTGATATTCATGTGCAATTAAGAGTAAAATTGACAATTACACATTAAAATAACTTCGAAAAAAAATAAAAAAATTAGACATCACATGTTGTAAATATAAATTTGAATTTGGGGTTTTAAGGGTTCTAATTCATGTGCAATTAAGAGTAAAATTGACAATTACGCATTAAAATAAGTCCCAAAAAACATAAATAAAAAATGAGACGTCACATGTTGTAAATATAAATTTGAAAAGACCGATATCAAATGATATTTTTGCCCATATTGGAGTTTAGGGATCCTTATGTTATTTGAATGCACAAAGCTCTAAAATATACATACATATATATATATATATATATATATATATATATATATATATATATTGTTACATATACGACTTTCGTATGGAATAATTTTAACCAAGTATGTTAAATTTTTAGCTCACTACAAGAAAAACTTCAAATTTCAATGGATTTTCCGACAAATTTGTCGCGGCAAAAAATTGGGACTGAAATATTTCGTCGAAAAGCATCGTGTCAATTTTTTGATGAATTTTTGAGTGACAAGTATTTTTGACGGTCGTTCCGACGAATTTCTTGGCGTCATATTTACTTATGCTCCACCACTTTACTGTAAAAACAAGACTAGTTTTATTTATTGATTGATATTATATTTTCTTATTTCGAGTTATATAAATATTTTTTTAGAATAATATTTTATATTATGTCGAGTTAAAAGTAAGTAAAGTAATCATTTAACTGCCTCCAAATGATTTTTTTCCAAAGTTACTTTATGTGTAATTTTTTAATTATACTCTTAATTGTACATAAATATCACATTATTATATTTTGGAGGGAATATGTGTTGATTTTTTAAGGGAGTGACGAAAATTCAATTGTTTTTTGACTTGAAATTCATTCAGGGTGCAAAGTAAATTACAGTATATGCTTTGAGGATATAAAGTGAAATTAATTTTTTCAAAAGTGCAAAGTGCCAAATTGATAATTTTTAGGATATAAAGTGGGATTGAGCCCTAAAAAATTCCATATGTTCACATTATATAAATATAATACTCTATAATCAAATTTCCGCTATTTATTGTTAACAAAATCGAATTAACTACATCACCTTATACATACACATCAGTTAACCGAAATAATTAAATATATAAAAGTTGGTAGAAAGAACATGGATCTAAGCAATTATGTAGCATCATAATTGATTGGATAGAACTATCATGAGGCCAATTAAACAATGTTTTATAAATGGACAGCCAACACGGTTAGTATTATTATTGTTAATGTAGGATACTAGCTAGCATTTAATTATTCTAACCCAGCTGACATAGCTAGATTCAGCCCCAAACAAGTGGGGTTGATAATGTGGTCGGTTTGATCACTTAGTTTTGGTAAAACGAAAAAATTGGTTTCATGAAATTTCTTAAGCAATAATTGAATTGAATTTGAATTTTGAGTTTGGTGAAATACAAAAATTTAAGATATGCATTTAAATGTTGGGTTGAAAGAACTCAAAGAACTAAGTATTAAATATCAAATTACTTACTTTTAGAGCAATTATCAAATTAAAATTTTATTATTTTTTTTTGTTTATCGTTCTGAAAGATTGTATACATATTAAGAAATGTAATAAATAGTCAATTTTTTTAAGCAAAAAATCCAAATTACCCTTTTAATTAAATAATCATTGCATTAATAACCAGCATTAACAAGAAGGGTAAAATTGGTAAAATAAAATTAATTTTACATTTAACACCGAAAACAGACAAATAAAAGTAAACAATTTTTTTGGTCAAGGCGATAAATAAAGAAAAAAGAACGGAGAGAGTATGTTAGAGAAGATGGATTGGGATCTAATTTAAGCTTGACATGAGATGAAACTAGATAAAAATGAGATTTTATCAAAAACCATTCAAGTTTTAAACAAGTAGATGTTACAATAATCCCTAGTTGACATTATTGGATAAAAAACTGCTTAAATTTCCATATAAAGTTTCACTGCAAATAATTCATACATGTGTAACTAAAACTCTACTTCAATCTTCTGTATGATTGTGTATATATCTTTACATGCAAAAGCTCTTTTAGTGAATCGTGTTATAATTAAACCGATGATACCAGAAGCTTTCCCTTGTTCGAATTCAAGTATTGAGACAGAAATAACACTCCCATCACAATAACAAGGCAACAGACAAGAGTGCTGAAGAATAACGCACCTGGTTGCCTCGTCTGAACAAAACCATACACCCCATTCGGAGTCGCAAGAATAAGATCTGTTAGCCCATCATTTGAGAAATCATAGGTCACCAACGCATGAGTAGGAGGTACAGGTAGATGCACAGTAGCTAATAATCTCCCTCCAGGAGATAGTACTACGGCTTCTTGATCTCCTGCTACGAGAATCAATTCTTGAATATCATGTACACGTAGTCGAAACGTCTTCAGAGTGGGGACAACACTAGATTTCCTCATCCCTGATGGAGATGGAAGGTTTGACCATGTAACACCTGTTAATAGCTGCCAATTCCATACTGCATCATGTCCATATGTGCCAGGAGAGTATGATGTCACCTGAAAAATAGTTGTAGCATTTTTAATGAATGACTCGTGTATAATTCACATATCAAAGAAACATTAAGATTCACTATCAAGGGCATGGATTATGGATATACTTCATTAAACAATTTTTTTTAAAAAAGAAAAAAAGAAAAAGGAGTACTAGAGATTATACCACGCCTCGGTTTGTTAGGAAGACGACATCACTATGACTTCCTCTATGATGCTTATGTTCATCATTTCTTGGGATGAGAATGGGGGTTGCAACTTCCAGCGAACTTACATCTTGACTTCGACTAAAGAGTCGTTGGGACAAGTCAAAAGGAGAGCGATGGCATATAGAAGCATTAAAAAGTTGTTCTCGAACTGGAACGCCTGATGTTGCAATAGCCCAACAGGGACGCAACACTTCCGTAGATCCACTTACAACACCCTGTTCTGCACCATTTGCTCCAACAACCTATTGAAGAAGTTAAACATATCACCAATCAGCAATCTAGACCCTTATACACGAAGATACCAAGAACCACCTCCTCTGATAACAACCTCAAGGATAGATTTTGGTACTTCAAACCCAAGAATGAACTCCACCGAACCCCCCACCCCACCCACTCTATATTTGAGAAATAATCTAAAAAGGTGACCCACAAAGAATAGATAACATAGCCAGTAATACCTAATATAGAATATGTCAATTCTGGCTACACATGAGTTTGAGCGAAACATTGGAAGGAGAAAAGGAAAAGCTGGTAAACATATTAATACTAACCTGAGAATATTCCAAACCAAGTTCAAACTGGGATTCATGTTCAAAAAGGGAGATGCATCAAACATGGCAATATAATTAATAAATTTACTAGAAGCGTGTTAAACATGGCAAGATATTAGTTTATGACCCTCTGGAGCTTCAACTCCAGTGTATCAGACTATACAAAGATAGTTCCCAAATAATGATAAGCCTTTTATGGAATAAAAACCAATATGATGCCTATTTCTTCCAAAAAGTTCACTGTATTCAAGAAATAACAAACATAAAAGTCATACTAAATTTAACGTCTAAAGGTTTGGTGAAATTTCACCTGGACATGATCTAGGACGCCATCTCCATTGATATCAGCATGAAGGCCACCTTCTTGGAGATGCAACTGGATGGATCAAACATATAAATATTAAATGACATATGGACAAACAAGGAAAATTCTGATGGTCCAACAAAGCACACAAATCACACTTGATCTAAGTCATCCATATTCAGGGAATGCATAAAAATATCCTCAAGAGGCTTATAGGCATAATCAATGTACAGGGTTACTTTCCATCCTTAAAACAGCAAAAATGACACAAAATTGAGAATTGAAGTGAGAATATGCTCCATTAGAAGACAGTATTAATACTTAGACAATGATATCATTTTTTCTATTTATTGTGTTAGGCCTTCAGCTGAACTAGTTGAGCTTCCTGGCCAAGGGGGATATATTTATAATTTAAGAGAAACATGGTGCTTCACTGATATAACAGTAAAGTCGAAATTACAAATCATTGCAATTGATTCTTCCCTATGTTTTGGCAGCAGTATATTTTAGCAACATAATTAACAAGCTTTCTGGCTCCAATTTTCACCTTACATATTGTCTGTCCGGATGCCAGATGAACAACTTCAATCCCTTCCTTCTCATGAGCAATAACAACATTAGGTACCGACCAATGCCGCGTGTAATTTGTTATGATAGGTAAATAAGGCAAAGGCTGCACAAATAAAGTTAAAAAGAGACTGGTAAAGATTGCAGAGTATTGTTCAAAACAAACATTAACATTACACATAATGATTCGATATAACTTAACCGGGCGGCAAATGTATAAAAAGAACTACATTGTGACTAAATAAAAACCCAGTAGCTTGGCACCAACATTCCACAATAAATTGGAAGAATCTTTAAGTATTTGATTCTTAAATTGGATAATATCACCTCCAATCATGGAATGGAAGCAAATATCAAATTAACCAGATAACAGGCTGAAATTTTCCACATGCTGGAATAGACATGTAGTCAGAATTTTCTTTTCTCAATGACGACCAAACCACCAGACCTACTTAAATTTACATCCTACTGCCAGCTTTCTCATGAATAAAGAGTACATGAAGGAGCATTTACACAATAAAATTTAGTCGAAGAAATAAGTCAATAGGTGGAATAATGAGGGAAAATTTCTAAAACCAACTTTTTAGAGAAACTATGAAATCTCACCTGCTTGAACTTTTTTGACTCAGTCATATCAATTGCCTTTTCAATCACTCTGGAAACTTTTTTCCTCCCATCCTTTCCCGGAGACTTTTCTTCAGGCTTGTAGAAATGGTAGTTGGTGTTCTTGCCAGGCGTTCTCTTTAGTGTTTTCCTCTTGTGAGGCATAAAATGTGTCAGCTCTAACGAAGTGTCTTCTCGGCGATCCTGATAAATATAGGTTACAGCAGATATCAGGATCACCCACTAGCTTCACATCAACTGTTTGATTAGATTATATGAAAATAAAGACCCATAACATCGTACTGACCCAACGATGTGGCATAACTCCAAGAATGGATTCTCTAAGCTCCCTGCATTCAAACTACGGCTCAAATCATTTAGATGAAAACATCCATCTTGATACTTGGATTTGATAAAAATCTAATCATAAAATTTGTAAATATATTCAATTCATTAAAAATATAATTAATTGCCAGAAAACTTCAATCGAGAATTTGCATAAAATTATAGATTGAAAAAGGGTACAGATTGCTTTCTTAAAGGGGCTCTAAAATCTAAAGGCATATCTGGACTGTTTATTATTGTCTCTTAATCAGAAAAACTAAATTTACTTAAACCCTTCTCAGGGAAAAATGCAAAAGTATACAATTGGCAAGTTACACATCATAAGGTCGCAGTATCCAACTAATACAGCATCTCGTTTTCATAAAAATATCACATGGTCCTTATGTAGTAGCTTGTTGAACAACAAAGGAAATTCTGAAGTGAAAAATTCCTTACACTCAAAGGCTGAATTCTCTTCTAATCTCAAGTCTTCAATGCATGCAACGAGAACTTGGTATCATTATTTCCCAGCCAATAGACAAATGTGTCAAAACCCTATAATTTATGACCTTAACTGTAGAAACTAATATTTTCTCAACATTCAAAAAGTTAAAAGATAATTAAAGTCCAGAAGTAGGACGCCGACCAGCATCATCCCAATTTTGTAAACAAAAGGACGCCGACCAGCATCATCCCAATTTTGTAAACAAACACTCCACTTCCTTAGGCTCATGAACAAATTACTGGCTAACAATTTAGGCATCATAACCACAATTATTTTCTACAGTTTGACAAAAAGTTGGTCAATAACAACTTTCACGAAATGCAACTGTTAGTCTGTCTTTCAGAGCCAAATATCAACATCGAAGTCAGATGATCTCCAAACAAATATTTAATTGAATCTTCAACTATATCCAATAATTATTTCAAAAAGATTATTAGCATACCTCTCCTGGTTCGGGGCTGTTTAATGCTTGAACATCAAGCTTGTAATTGTGTTGTGGAATCAACTGTGGTGCATCGGAAGATGGAGCTTCTATATTCTGTAAGATCATAAAGCTAAAATCAGCGAGGAAAAACCTATGCACATCATAAAATAAAAGGCTATGCCGAAAACACAAGCTCATTACATGTTAATCTAAAATCTTAAAATAGACAATTATATGGGGTTATGAGTTCTTGCGCACATCTCCATCCAAAAGCAAAATGCTTGTCTGATTCCACTATACATTATCTATTAATAAGAAAAGGATGAAAAAATATCATGCAAGTTTGCACATGCGGAATGATGTAAGCAATGAAAACAAAATTTGGAGAAACGAATGTTGGAATATAGACTGCTTTGGTAAATATATCATAGCCAGAAGCAGTCCTGGATAATGTCTATATCAAATTATTATAAATAAGCTCTGGATCTGAATATTTTTAGTCCTTTCTATGATCCCTTTAAAATATGTTCATAAATAACTTGAGTTTTCCTGTCACACCTCAAAATCTTGCAGATCAGACTTGGTGAATTATGTAAATGTAAAATTTGAATGTGATCCAGACTGATATTTGAATTAACTAGAATTCAGATTATGTTCAAATAAATGGCCTCTGAGATCTATAATGATTAGAGCATGGGGTACCACATGAAAGTTTGAAGTTGTTAAAAATTACGTGGAATAAGAAATAGATATGACTAGTTTAGTTCTGTAAAGTACTTCTTTGTACTTGTTTTGAAAGGTTTCTGTGATTCCATGCTTTGCAGGTTAGGTTCTCTAGGCATCTCTTTCATCCCATGCACTGGTCCTGCTTAAGCCCACCGCTTTGTAGTGATTTCGACTAAGGAAAAAAAAAAGCAGCACTCTTTTCCCAAAAATCACTGCTTCTGGTCACGGAATACAGCCCGAGAACAGATTTGAAATTTGTCCCAAAGTCTTCATATATTACATATGCAAATATTTACTTAGTTTTTGGGATATAACTTCTCATTAAAACCTACAATAAATCTTATTTAAAGGTTTTCGTAATGTAGACTTTCTCATAAATGAACAGAACCAAAAATTCATGTTGACTTATAAAAGTGAAAAAGCGTCCATCAATGAGTAATTTAATGTCATAAAATAACCTCATTCTTTCTTGTCCACCGCAGTTCACCACTTCCACCAGCAAATGCATATAAAGCAAAGTGCCGCAAATCTACCATTCCTCCATTTTCAGGTGACTGAAAAAAAAGTCAAATAACATAAATAGACATGATTTGCGAGAATAATTACTACTTTTGATATAATTATTTGCACAAATGATCTCATATGCTATGTAAAGATTTAATTCTCCATTCATTTTACAGAATAAAAAGACCCATTTCCTCAAGATTAACATCAGGGCCTGATCTATAATGGTATCAAACTTATTAAATAAGTCACTCCTCCGTTAATTGGTCTGTCATTTAAAAGGTCCGAAACCATCTCAAATAGCTTCACTTTAAACAGTCTCCCACAGGAAACATCACTATATATTGCCACATTGATCCTCAAGCAATATAGCATTCTTTAGACATTTTTTGAGATAAGTGAACATTCCACTTATGCACAAGTAATAAATATTATCATGCAAAATAAGGCCTCCATAACGATGATATCTCTCATGAAGAGTAAGAATGTTAAGAACTACAGTACAGTAAGGAATAGAGTAAAAGGACACAATAAAAATCAAATTAACGATAAAACATAAAATAGTAGTTTTCTACAAGTCATATTTAGGGTGTCCAACGATCACAAATCTTTATCCATCTTGATAAAATCCACTGATAACACATTATATCTTCTTCGTGTTTCATTAGGACATTTCTTTGGCAAAATGTATAACATGCGATGTAACAAAATAAACGAACCAGGAAATCTGTTATATGTGGTTCCTAACCATCTCTGACTGGACTAAACCTGAAATGTGTGGGAATGCGAAATGGAACAGTCATCAAAAGGAGCAAATATAGTAAACTCCATCAGGCTGCATCTCCAATATTCTAAATCGTGTCAAATTAAAGCTTGGTAGTGGAAGCATCTTGCCAATTCTATAACAAGATCCATCATTTCCTAAAATACGGGTCATCACTTCACTATACAGCTACATAACTGCTAGCATAATAACCATAAGAAAGCATAAAACATATAACTTGGCCTTATGAATATGATACTTGTTCTTACATCCATCTCGGTGGCACTTCTTCTATGGTCTTCGGCATTCTTCTCCGCCATTTCAATCTCCTCAAAAGGATTCCCATGCATCTGGAAATTAATGGATAGTTCTATTAAAATAAATTGTTGAGAAAAGTATACAGAATAGTATTATATGAAGAAATTTAAGAGTACTCATGAAGCTAGCTAATTCAAATAAAAATGTCGTTAAAAAAGTGCGGTTGGCAATGACCATCAGAACCATTTCATAACAAAAAAAAGGTACCTGGAAAACTGCAGAAACTAAAACATTAAAATCATTTCATTCAGCAATAAATAAACGAAAAACCCAATATAATTATTAGCGTTCATATAACACAAGTAAACAAAGCTCCCCAAATATACCATATGAATCTCCTTGAAGAAAAGGTAACTTTACTATAAAGTATATCGAATCTATCAGTTAGAAGTCAAATTTGCAGGGGGGATTCACGTATTAAATCTCATAGCTACTCAACTCACCAATCAACAGTAACCATGTTCAAGCAGCCAAAAATAAATTTAAAAGCAATTAGAGTTAATGGAATTGTGGAACCAAGAAGAATGAGGTCATGCTGGAAGGTAGAAACAATCATTTTTATTGTTTTTTTACGTTTCCTTTAGATGACTTGAAGCTCAAATTGGACTTGCTAGGATACATAAGGAAAATGGACTCAGGCCCTTTGTTGAGCTAGAATGCAAATACTCCTGCATGGTTTCAAGAATACAATGATTATATATGTACATTTATCTTATTTGTAAATATAGGAAACTCTAAGTTGAAGACGTCATAAAGTATAATCTGATAGCGCAAAAAAATTGAACCGGGTTTTCATAACTAAAACATAATCCTGTTTTTTGATGAAGTATACTGGGAAAGGATAAGTTTCGTACATGAGGATGCATTCCCATTCTCCCTCCTACAATTATCAAGCCAGAATCTTTACGCCTTAACGTATAATTGGTAATGGAGATAGCAATCTCCTCGTGATGAGCATTATGGGGAAAATCCTTCTGTCAAATATAACTAAGAAAATGAGTAGATGAATGATGAACTGATTGATAGAGGAAGTATACCTTGAAGATGATCTGCAAATTCAATGATTATCTAGTCAACTAAAAAGGATTCATTGTGCACCTGCAGATTCACATCCCACAGCTTCCTGAGGTTGTGATCGAAGCACAACACGGACCAGCCTGATGTTACAACAACTAGAACCTGTTTTCTCGGTTTCCATTTATTACAATACTTGTTAATAACTCCTGTAGCCATTGCCACAGCACGCCTCCCTGTGGCTATTCGGACTTTGTCAGGCAAGAGAGATACCTCTGCCAGCAAACTTGCTTCATTAAACCCCTCATCCGCGCGCCTCATGTAGGGTTCTAATACCTAATAGCATAATCAGCTAATGTTCAGAATTTTCAGAAAGCATGATGATTTAACATGTGCAGCTAAAGTTGGCTGTATAGAAACATACAAGATTTATGAGAAAAGATGGGTGACAATCCCAATCTCCAAAGTAAATTTAAGCGAAAAACATGATGCTTTTATATTTGCAAGTCTTATAAGAATCTAAATGATTTGAACTTTAGGCAGAAGCTAAGTGTCAAAGACATCACATTGTGTTTTAGAAAAATTTCCCCTTTCCATTATTTAAATGGTTGGCGAAGATATTTGAATGACCATCTCATTTAAAAGTTTAAGATAGATACAAGAGATTATTTAACGCCTTTCACAAGCAGAGCACCAACATGGCCCAAAGCCCCTCATATATAGATAGGTACACACTCCAAAACAACAATGTTTTTTTCCGGTATTAACAGAAACTTCTCTAATTCATGAACCAAAATCAATAATTGGAATTTAAGGAGAACAAGTCAACAAAGAAATACCTGAATTTTGGCATCTTGAGTAGCGACGAGGACCTCTTTTTTTCCATCACCGTTGAGATCAGCTACAATTGGCGGGGGAAGACGATCGGCTTCGTACTTAATAGGATACTCGTCGAAGAGATGGAACCACGCCTCTTTGAATGAAATATCACCCTCGTGCTACACATAATTAGTTGTTACACACATCACCAGCAGAAATATGATTTTCATAATTGACAGAGGAAAAAATGTAGACTAGAGCCATATGCTAGGGCTCTTGCAAAGAATATGTATGAGAGAAAGTGTACCTGAAGAGAGAAGAAAATGGCGAAAGCCGAGAGCATCAGTATTGCAATGTCCCGCTTCCTCATCTTCTTTTCCTTTTTCAAGTGTTCTTCGCTTCGCTGTTAAGAAATAATCAAGTTTGTTACGATTAATTGCAGAGCCTAAGCACCTGTAATCCTGAAAAGCTCCAGTTTTTGCTTCCATATGACAGAGACAGAGAGAGGTTTTGTAACGTTGCATAGTATTAGTGAGTTAACTCGTCGGTTTTAAGTTTTACCCGCTTCAAATTGAGTAAAGAGTCATAATTCAATTGCCTGCTTAGTGCTTTCATAGCCCAAGTAAATACTATATTTTGATAATAAATGGAAGTGCATATATAGCAATCAATACTATTAAAATTGGATTTAACTAAAACTTCATCCCCGGTTGCCCACTCCATTGAAGTATAGAATCTGTACATTAAAGAATAAAATGGGAAATTTCAGCTTAATTAATTTCTGCATTCTGTGAAAATGACTACTTTTTTAATATAGTTAAGGTTCCATTCTATTAAGAATAGAGAAACATTGCCGTCGGGCATTTCTTCAATTGGCTAATCATCAATTTTATAAACTTGCTCCAGCGGCAGGTGGGGGTTCGATCTCATTTAAAACATGGATAAAAGTATTTTTACGAGTCTGCACAAATTGTACAACAGTATGGTGGGATCTCAAGGCTTGGTAGAGGCACATCCCGTGATTTACATCATTCAGGTTACAAGAATTCTTAGAGTTCAGGATTAATTTAGTGTAAACTTAGACATCTTGGTTATAAAAAAAATTAAAAATTAAAAAAAAAACCAAGAGGTAAAGTTATGACTGGAAAATTAGTGCTAGCAGAATAGATCTAAATTTCATCTCAATTAATAAATACGCCCAAAGACCTTTGGAATGTATACTTTTACGACTTTGGAATTTGATATATTATTATTGGTTTATTAAAAATAATATATTTTCCTATTTTTCCAATCTTGATTATAATTAGCAGGCGTAGGGTTGTTTGTTACTTTTGCTAGAAATATAATAAATAAATACTATAATTTTAAATAATAGGAGTATTATTAAGGACTGTCACGTGGTAGAAATATTTTTCAATTCGACTGCCTATAGTGAGAGGGAGCATTGACTACCGATATTTTATTAGTATTTACAAACGAAAATAGGAATTAAATTTAGCAGTAAAATCATTTCACCATTTTGCACATTTAGGAACCTTCTCCCCACCCCTGCTGATCCAAACAACCTATTGAATACTGACTCTCAGCTGATTCAACTTCCACCACCGTCACGTCGTCGTTATCCAAGCTTAAGGTACGTACGGTCCCCTCTCGATTCCAAATGGGTTTTACAATTTTCAGATTTGAACCCAAAATTAGGGTTTGTAACCTTGGAATATCCTCCTGCTGTTATACCACTTAATGATCATTACACTCCTTTCGTTTAGTAACAGTATGCATTTCGCGAATTTCATTTACCTTTCCCTATTATTACATCAGATTGAGATGTTTTACCTGAAATATGAGCTAATTAATTGAGTATGACCTATTTTTATAAATTATATATACTTGAAGAGATTGAAAACATTTCTGTTTTGCCTATTCTAGGGAAATTTATCATTAGTTACGGAGATGGGGTCAAATGAGGAATATGAACATAACTTGGTCATCGAAGAAAGCAAGGTCCAAACCATGCAAATTGATCCGAAAAGAAGTAGGTTTCCATGCTGCATTGTATGGACGCCTCTTCCAGTACTATCATGGTTTATTCCTTTTATTGGCCATATTGGGATATGCAGAGAAGATGGAGTTATCTTGGATTTTGCTGGGCCTAATTTCGTGTGTGTGGATAATTTTGCGTTTGGTGCCCCTACTCGATACATTCAGCTAACCAAAGAGCAGGTAGAGTTGTTGACTAGTATGATTTGCATAAGTATATCAGTTCAATATTGTATGGCTGAGTATTATACGGATGACATATATAACTGCTTGGTTTGAAGAATAAGTTATTAATGTCATGTTTCAAGCTTAGTAGTCAATAGCGCGCTTTTTCGCTAGGCGCAGGACCCTGTGCTATAGTATGTATGCTATTTGCGCGCTTTGGCACAATAACAGTACTGTTAAAAAGACATATGGTCTGCGGTTTTGCTCTGCGCTATGCGCCATTCACTACTATACTTTCAAGATTATCCCTAATTTATGTGGTTGTATCCTGTCATGCAGTGTCGCATTTTCTTCAACTCTAGTGCACATGACATTGAAGATGAATCGAAGCAATATGAGGCCAGAAAAGACAATGAAAAATGGGATGATGCATTGCATAAAAGCACGCAAGAGTACCAACACCAGTCCTACAACCTGCTTACCTGTAACTGTCATTCATTTGTAGCTAATTGTTTGAACAGGTTGAAGTTTGAGACTGGTGGTTGGAATGTGGTAAATTTGGCTATTCTTATTCTTTTCAAGGGACACTGGGTTAATAACGTAGCTATTATGAGAACTTATTTACCGTTCCTTGTAGTATTTAGCCTTGGGCTTGCGTTTGGAGGATCGACCTTCCTCACGTATTTGGCAATCATCATTTCTATTCTTGTAGGATGGTTTATCATTGGTACTTACTGTTTCAGAAAGATGATCTACTTGTAGCCTTTGCCATTAGATTCTTGCCCAATGTAAAACTGAGCTTTTATGAGATCTTTGATTTGAAAAATTATATCTAGTAAACTGGGAGTTGATATATCAAGAACAGAACACCTTCCTTTCATTCTTCACCCTTGTTTTGCTTTCATCCTTCACCCTTGTATTATTTTAACTCATTGTTCTTTGTTTTGCTGTCTGATATATCTTTATATTCATAGTTAGTAGGGTAATGCGATAATTTAATCACAACTTTTATGAATATATGATGTATGAATTGCCTTCATATTGTGACCGAAAGATATTTATGTTGGATAGTCATAGTATGGAATTTTACTAATTTTCATTTGATTGTGACCGCTTCCCTTTTCACAATTAATTAGTGATTTCTTGTAAAAGTATGTATAATTTGCATAATGCCCGAAATTTTGAAGTTAGGTTAATAATGTCCTACACGAGCTTAATATAGTTTCAATCTGACTCGAGCCGCTCAAAGTTAAGGAATGATGCCGTGTAGGTTTTTTCTTTTTTTTTTTTTAGGGGGAATGATGCCGTGTAGTTACAGACACCCGTTGGAATGTGGGAGTTTAAATTAACATCTACACACAAGAAGTCCAATTATTTCATACAATACTCATGGAGTCATGCATGCACTAATGCTAAGTTTGGTTTATGGGTTTTGGTGATTAAAATGCAAATGAATAAGAAATAAAGTTCAACGTTATGTTATTGTATGCCAGAAAAATATTTTGAAAGCGTTTTACTCAAATCCAAGAATCATACAAGCCTAAATGAACTCACAGTTAAATAAATTATATAGAACAATTTCTCCAACTTAAAAATGTCTCGAAGAAAAATGTCCTACAGTCCTACTTTATTACTTAACTCTAAATTTGCAATATGTTATTGGAAATTTCATCAAAATTTTCTCCCTTTTGTGACTATCATCAATTACTCACGAGCACAATTGGATTCAACTTGAAACTCGTAGATACAAAGGTCAAGCATTGAAGGGGGAAAAGGAAAAAACTCCTTGTATTAATTTAAGGGAAGGTTGGTTATCTGAACCCCAAAATCCGTTGGACTTAAAACTTACAATTTTGAGCTAATTTTCATTAATCTATTGGTTTTCAGCTATACTAGCTCCTCTCACATTCCCATAAACAAGATGTTGTATGGCTTCCGGGAATTTTAACAAGTGACATGGACAGTGATTTCTCAGAATAACCGAAGGTAATTTCCCAATGTACTTTCTTTTCCTCAATATTTTCTTCAATTTTGATTCACCTTAATTTTGGATTTCAACACAAGATTGGCTAATTGTAACTATATTCCGAATAAAAAAGAGGGAAAATGACGGTGAAGGGTTTATTCCAAGTCATTTGCGATAATTAGCTATACCTTTCCAACGTTATGTAAATGTTTGAACTAAGTGAACATTCGTGCAAACTAATCAATTTTGATTTGTAACGACTGTGTTGAAATTTGAGAAGGGCCGACTCTATAGCTAGGAAATTTAGGCCCTCGCTTAGGGCTCCGACTATAGCGGGGCCTCAAAAAATAATTTTGAAAATATAAATTTATATCAATTTTTTTTTCTATTTGATAATTTTTTGTAAAATAAGATATAAGAATGCAACAAACTTGATTAATTTTCAAATAATGTATTGCCTTATTTATATAACCACATTCTCAAACACAGACGGTGAAAATCAACTTGATCTAGTAACTAATAATGGTGCTCTAGAGACTTTTCATATATATATATATATATATATTATCTAAGAATGTTTACTTATCGGCTATATAATTCTGCTTTGTCTGATCCCCTCCTTACCTGCATCATATTATATTAACATTAATGTGTCATGTATTGGTTCGAATGTGATGGACAATGATAGGAGAGCGGCATTAGAATAGATATAACCTATCAAATTAACTTTTCGATTATTAGTACACATTCTATTGAAATTCTCCATGTATTTGTTATGTAAGCTCTGTTGAGTTAAATTATGTAAATCTGATTATTTCATATCATTGGTATCAAATGATAAAAGATTACTCTCTCCTTTTTTTTATTTATCTTTTTAGAATTTCAATGTAGAATTAATTTTTTTCTATCAATTTTACCTTTTCTTATTAATGCTCTGATTATTTGATTAAAAGGGTGTTTTGGGACTTTTACTTTAAAAGGTGACTATTTATAGTACATTTTTTAATATTTTTGTTTTATTGTGTCTTAGTATTTTGGAAAAATATATATTATGATATTGTTGTTTGCATTAATAAATAAATTTTAGAATTATATGTAATTTATATTCAACTAGTTTAAATCAAACTGCAGTTTTTAATATTAATTTATTGAAGACTCAAACTATATATACGTCTCGATTTTTTTTAGCGGACTGAACCGTTTGATAATCGAGCCGAATAGTTCAATTTGACATACTATATAAATTTTGGAGCTACCGGGTGAGACAAGATACCAAAATTTGGTATAGTTCAATTATATTGAATGCACATTCCTAATATTAGGATTGTGAATAATCCGATAAAACCTACGTACGGTATACGATACCAAAATTTTAATTTAGTATAAGCGTATGAATTTCATTATCAAACCATTATAAATTTTGATTTTCAATATTATCCGTAAGTTTACCGAACCGGATTTATCAAACCAAACCAGTATACCCCTTTCTTTTTTTTCTTTTTTTTTAAATCGCAATTCAAAGGTAAAGACAGCGTTCCAAATTTCCCATACAAGCTTCACTTCACTCTTCTTTCTTCTTCTGCGGCTGCCCTAGAACAAAACCCAAATCTTCTTCTTCTTCAATTCAAAATCCCACCGCGCTACCGCACCACCCAACCCCATCTCGCCTCCACCATCTCTCTCTCGGCCCAGATTTGTAATTGACAGAGGTACAGTCCAAATTCTAAATGCCCAATTTTTTTTTCTTTCTGATTTTCTCTTAAAAAACTTGGGTGTTGATTGCATTTAAAACCCAAAACTTGAATGATGCTAAAGTAATTTTTGGAGAGGGGACTGAGGCTAGGGGGTCTCTGATGTATTCTTTATAATTTCTGTTCAACTTCATTGGATGGTTAGAGTGGTAGGAAGCATATTATTATTTACATATGTACTCAAGACATTATTTTTTATTCAATAATTTATCGGTTTCTTTATGTACCGAATCAAAACTAATCGCACCTAATCGGACGGTACGAGATTTCAGAACCAGCCTGTATAGCTAAATTTGGTTCGGTTCTATTCGGTTTTACCATTTGCACAAGCCTACTTAAGATAGCAGCGTGAGCAGAAATATTATACTTTCATATTTTGACAAGTAAAAATTTATATTTGTTAACTTACAATTGTTATATAACTATATTCATGATACTTGAATTTTCAACATATATATATATATATATATATACAAACACCCACACACACGATAATTGTAGTATTTGTTTTTGTTAAGAGAAAGTTTAAGAATGAAATGTCATAAAAATGTATTACGATTGAATCTAAAAATATCAGCTAATTTGTAAAAGTGGGCCCCAAATCTCATAGGGCCCCGTAATATGTCAGGCCGACCGTGAATTAGAGCTTCAAGTATTTTAAGTGAGAATTTCTTAAATCTTCGATTACAAAAAGAAATACTTGTATTTGGTTAGTTGTTAACTGCTAAAAGCACCGTTTAGGTATGGGTTAGAAAAATATACCATGTTCGATTTGGTTCAGGCAAATCAGACATGATCAGACGTATTTGATGCCTACTAAGAAATTTGTACAAATCTTAAACAAGATATTGTTTGACTTGACTATACTTGTTTCCCCGCAACGTCCTGAACTCAGGCTGGAAATTCTGGGAGAGTTGCCTACTTATGTGTCCGATAGTACCTCAAAAGTGATTGGGACTGCTTGCCTGAATATCCTTATGAAATCAAAGAAAAAATAAATTATCGGCTTATCCCGTAACAACGAAAATTTGTATCCTTCGTCATTCATGTACTCATCAAACTCCACCAATCCATTTCATTAAGTTATCACTGAAACTACACTTCCCAACACTTTTCAGATCATGTAATGGTAGATCCTGAAATGGAGCCATCAACTATTACAAAAGGAAGGAACACATATGTACATGATGTGAGCCAGGGCCCACCTGAAAGCATTGATGTTCACCATATCATTGTTTCAAGAAGCTGTGCAGGCGGAATCATTTTTTGCGCATATGCTATTCTATTTGCCCTAATCTGCCTTCTCATCCTCCTCCTCTTGCAGGTATACTTACTTCAGTAACTATCTGTCGATATACAAGCCAGGCATTGCTTTTGCTATGAAAGAACTCTAATTTGTTACTATAATTCTTGGTAAAAGCTGAGCTCCATTTGAGGAACCTCATGTTAGTTCTAGTAAAGTATTTTTGTTCTTTTCTTAGAGGTGCAAAGCTAAGCCATTCGGAATGTTGGTGTGATAGCCTGCTATTTCTTTTGTCTTATAAAAGTATGTCAGCTTTGTTTTTCTGAAGTTCTAATTGAAATTCTCCTACAATAGGATTTCCAAAATTGTGCCGTTCATAATTTTCTTAGTTATTATTCAAGATTGATGTACATAATTCTGAAAGTTGAAAAGATGCAAAAGGAATGGAACCAATATTGAAGTTTATTTGATCTACATAAGTTCTGCGACGAGCTTACACGTTTTATAGGTTTTTCTAGTCCGATTTTCCGTCACTGTAAAATGTGGTCTCCTGTGGTGTATTTGTCATGTTTCTTCTTTTTTTAATAGTCAAGATCATTAGTAATATCTTTAACTGGTGGAACATGATGAACGATTGCCAACTATTGATACAGGGCAAGTCAGTTGCTGTCGTTCTTTGGGGCTTTACCGTAGCTGGTTTTCTTCTAAGACAGTCGCGAAGAAAGTTAGTTATGAAAGGTGAGGATCTGGAACATATGGCACTACATGCTTAAAATGATATTGTTAGAGTTAGAGTTAGATTTATAGCCTTTTAGGAGTATTAGGTTTAGGTTGGGTATTTTGGTATTTATGGAGTCTTATCTCTTTGTATAACAACTTTACACTTTCTCCCTACATCTTTTCTCTTATAACAGATATGAAATACATGTTCAAAAAAGTGTATTATTATCCTCTACTTGATAAAAAGTCTGGTATTGAGTGCTCTAGTTGTCCTGATTGTTTTGTCTATAACTATAATTGTAATCATATATGCGACGCCTGTCATAAACATTGTCCATTTGATTTTGTTATATTGGTTTCGATAGCTTATGACTTTGGGACCCAGTTCCATTAGTTGCTTCTCAGATAATCTGTCTCCAATACTAATTCTCACCGAGTTTTGTTTCCCAACATATATGGTTTGTAACTAACTTTCTGTAACTGGGTAGCATGCTCTGCGCTTGTGCAGCTTGTTCCTAGACCAGTTATTTTTACGTCAATGACTATTCACATAGTGTGCAGGAGTGCAATCCGAATTTTCTCTTCTCATCATGGATCACTGTGATATTACGGTCTTTTCAAATTTTAGGGCAGGGACATGGTGTCTTGAATATGATCAATGCATATTATTGTTAAAAAATATTGTGTGTGGCAATTAAGGTATAAATCTTTTGGAAAGTGTTTAGTAATATGCTACTTAGAAAGACATTAGATTTCATCCTTTTTACCGTTTGATTTATCTTTCCGTGCAACAGAGTCTGTTATAATTTTGCCAGCTTTCGGGGTGCAGCTTGAGACTTTTTACATGAGGTATTTATTATGAATTATAGATGTTTTACTTTATATCTTCAACAACTGCCTTTTTTGTTGTTTTAGTCTTGGATGTTTTCTGTATTTTTGTAGTTCGGTAAGGACATCCTTTAAAATGTTATGTTGCCAGTAATTCATGTCCTCATCAAGATATGTTCTTAAAGTGATACTCTTCAAAATATTGTAGATCAGCACTCCTAACCATTGACTGAAGTTGCTGTTGTAAATTTAGATATTTCCTCGATGAGGATTTTACCTATTGATCCAAAAAATTCCTGTATAATAACACTAGGAGAGTTTTAAAGGGAGTATTTTGTCTGATTTTCCCGAAGTAAAGTTCTTTGCATAAAATTATAAAACCATATGATTTGGTCTTTGTACTATAAATAATAATTTTTGTTTTCCTTATAATTTCTGGCATGTGGATCTTTTACCTCTTCTTTCAGAACTCGTAGCTTTGCCAATTTTTTCTGGAGCAAATTTCATGAATTATGAACTTAAGTTGTGCTTCTCTGTTGACCAACCAACATCAGCACTAATTGGATTTTGTGTTTTCTCTGTACTTGTATCTGAAGACACTTTTTTGGTCTTGTTCAAGTCAGTGGGAGAACAGTTCGCCATTTTGTTCCAATTGACAAGATCTTGAAGTCTGTCCTGAATGAATGCGTGACTCCAGTTACTTGCTACTGGAGCCTGTCACTAATTATACGTGAACATGAACAACTTTTGCTAGTATTCAAGGTAAATGGTCTTCCTTTTGGTTTTAAACTCTTTGGATAAAAAATTCTGCTGTATTATTACTTGTAATATAAAGAATGAATACAATACATTTAATTAATTAAGTGCTTTGTTTGCTACCGTTGTTGGATTTCTAGGAATTATACCCTCCTATTTCAATGTTAGTTCCCATTTGGAAGGCTTTATGTGCTTCCATTAATGAGGAGTACGCCGAGTAGATGATGCCGATGCCAAGCAGTAGAACTTTTGAATATGCTGGAGGTAATTTAGTTTCTTGACCAACTCAATGCCTTGTCATTTCTTGCAAGATATTTGACCTCATCAAGAAGAACCAATGTCAATTCTTTCCGAATGCGATGACTTGGTCTTTCTGATTGTAAAAAAGGTGTATATGTTGTGTTCTTGGTATTTAGTGATTTTGGAGTCAAACTTCACATAGGATTGTTGGTTTAAGGACAAAATAGTAACATGTATGGGTGAATGAATCCATTTGTGTCTGGCATTTCCGTGGAAAATATCGACATCACATCGAGCTTTTTATTGTTCGGTGGCAGTGGCTGTATATGACGTGGTCTATTTAGTTGGTTTTTTATTTTTTTATATATTGTTAAATTCTACAATTTGTGCATTTATTAATCCCATGAATTCTGGGAATGGTGCATGCCGCTTTCAATAGCAGACTTCACGTGTAGCATGCCAATGAAAGACAATTGAAAGATAAATAATAATAAAAAAAAATCATATTCAACACAAACAACTGAAAGACAAATAAGTTGAAGTTGTCACGTGGAAAGAAGATGAGATGGTGTGAGATCTTTTTGTTATATTGTACATTATGTCAAGATTGATCCTCATGAAGATTTATCTGATCACGAGAACATTATCTAAGTGAGAGTCGTATCATCTATAAACCATATGAATATGATGATTTGTATAACTGTCGATCTTTTGTATTTTGGTATTTGTTGTCCATTGTAAGAAAATAAAAATACAAAGTATTGACATAATTTAAACAATTAATTAAAATCTTTAGAGCCAAGGCCCCTAGTTAATTCAAACTATTTAAATTCCCAAACAATCTTTAAATATTCGCAAATTAAAATTATTTAATAAGGTACAAATATATAATTGCATTCAATCTCTAAAGATTTGTAAAATCCGTGGTCATGCTACGTACTTAACAATGTACTTGAATAAAAATATTGTCCAATTTACGGCTACTTATTTTTTTATTTATAAATTTATTAAAAATAGGAAAGAAAGATGGCTCAAAATATTAACATAGCAAGTCTGATATACCGTGTTTGGATAAACACATACTATTAATTGATTGATTGATACATTTATTGAATCAAATCAAACAACACCTAATTTAAAATTTTCAATATTTTATAAAAAATTTAGTATAAATAACAGTAAAGCCCTCGGCATTGAGCGTTACAGAAAAAAAAAAAAAAAGGAGCGTTTTCTTGAGGAAAAAGGAAGAAGAAAATGGCGACGTCAGATTCTGAAGGACAAGTCATTGGTTGCCATACCATTGAGGTCTGGAACGAGCAGATTCAGAAGGGAAATGATAACAAGAAATTGGTAATCTATTTTTTTCCATTAAGTTTTTTCAAAATTATTCCGTGTTTATCAAGTCATGTGGGTTTCTAGATTTGCCTTCATTTCCTTTTTCTGAGTATAGGATCTATCTGTTCGTTTTCTTTTTGGATCCGATTTCTGTTTTTTTTTTTTTTATTTTGGGTTTTTTTAGGGTTTCATTATAATTGTGTTTGCGATAGAAAGATTCATTTAGATTAGTAGGGATTTTTAATCCATCTGTGTGTTCTAGTTAAAGTCGAGTATTTAATTCATACATCTGATGGGATTTGATTAGTCGATTTAATAGTTTGATTTGCATTAATCTTATAATTTTTTATTTTTATTTTTATCAACCAACGTGATGAGTGATTAATTGGGATTTCATTATGTGCATGCGTTTACATACAACCTATTCCAATTATTTAATTAAAGCTTTATTTTCTGTATTGTATGCATTGGGATTTAACTAACCAGATCCCATGATTAAGACAATTTGCTAATTTATTTTCATAGTACTGTTTTTTTTGAATGAATCATTGAAAGGTTTAAATTAAAGTATATGGTTTTTTCATGCTTTGAATGTAAAAATAAACATAAAAAAATTGATGCCATAATCGTGCATTGTTGACTTTTTTGTTTTTTGCATTGTCATGAAACAATACATGTTGTCATCTTACAAGGAGCAAATTAAATATATATTTGCCTAACTTTTAAGTTTACTGACTCATGATCTTAATTATTATCTTTTTTATTTAACTAAATTATTACACTTTATAAAGTTGGAAAATCAAAGATTTGGCTTATATTCCAGTTTATTTAACAAAAAATGAAGTTTCATTTTCAATTAAAGCGAGCATTATAAAAATTAGTCACTTTGTTAGCTTGAGCATTTTGTGTTCCTGAGTTATGAATGAAATTAAATTTGGGTTGTCAATTAATTGTTGATGTTTTATGACAGATAGTTGTAGATTTTACTGCATCATGGTGTGGGCCGTGTCGTTTCATTGCACCATTCTTTGCAGACTTGGCTAAGAAATTGCCTAATGTTACCTTCCTAAAGGTGGATGTGGATGAGTTAAAGGTAACAGACAGACAGACATAGATAGCTAATGAATATAATGAATGTTAATTTAGAATTAATTTTCCTTTTTCTTTTTTGCAGTCAGTTGCAACTGATTGGGCAGTTGAGGCAATGCCAACATTCATATTTCTTAAAGAAGGGAAAATATTGGACAGGGTTGTTGGAGCAAAGAAAGAAGAGCTGCAGGAGACTATTGCTAAGCATATTAATTCTACTGCTTCTGCATAGAAATTAATTAATGATGTTCTTTAGTTTTATCTTGTTTAGACACTATTTTTACTTGTTTTGCACATTAACTCAGATTATGTGTTCACATTTTCATTCATAATAGACCATGCTTTTGGTGTTATTTAGCTCAACAATCTATAATATACAATGTTTTTTATGTTTAGCTTAAATGTTGTGGTTTTTTCCTCCATTTCTATAGTATAAGTAACACTTTAGTGGTTGCTAGTTCATATTGGTATAGAGATAACAATATATTTAATTTTGAAATATATATAATGCTCTTGAAATTTTGAGATCCGAATTTATTAAGGATTAATATTCAACACTTGAATTCCTGTAATATGTATAAATCCTTAGCCATTAGTTCAATAGGAAAACATTAGAGCTTCACTTGGTCCAAGTTTTCCTTTTTTTTTTAAAAATCTACTTTGTCCAAGTATTAGCTCCTACATATATATATATATATATATATATATATATACTTTTTAAATAATTAGATTCAAAATCCTTTAACTCCCGTTATGGAAACAATGCACTATTGAAACACTCCATTTTTTTTAATAAAAAAAACCAGGATAGAGTACCATGGTATTGAAACACTCCATACATACTATTGTGAAATACCATTGTATGGAAATTTCTTTTTCTTTTTTTTTATTAGAGAAACGAGTATTACATCAATGCAATTTCTTTAATCTACTTTATATCACATGTTTTCTCACCATAACCTTTTTGCAACCTATCAAATAAAATAAAAAAATCATCATTAGACTTTCACATGTTCGTCCATAAATTAAAGTTGTTCTCTTTAACTATTACCGGTTTATTATAATATCGTTAGTCCTTTAAGTCCACTTCTTTTCTATTTTTTTCTTGATAAATTCATTAATAGTCTAGTTCAAAATAGAAGAAGAGTTGCAGATCGTAGTCCAACTCACCTGCTCAATATACAGTATCCTGTATCTTTAGACTGCATTGTCTTAGAGAACTTATGCATATAACTGCGAATAAAGGAACAATTTCATAGAAAAGAATTTGTGAAAGAGTTGTGGAAATATAATCCAAAAATCATAGCTAGAAACATAGCAATGAAAATCAAATGCAGTCCAGTGTTGAATTGGAAGTTATAATACGTACCAGAACTCGGCATGAAACACGCAAATTTTTAATTCATTGATAAAGAATCAAGAAAAGGCATACGATCTCATCCGAACATGAAATCTTTCCATCCTCAGCAACACTAAAAAAATCACAATATCTGCCGGACCACATTCCCTGTTAAAATGGGAAATGGCCAGAGTTTGAGATTCGTAATGGGAATCGACAAATTAACCTATTTAAGAATATAATATAATACTGGGGTTGGTCTCCTTAAGAAGCACCCATAAAAGTTAAATCTAACTAGCTTTGCACAACCAATGCTTCCTGAATTACATCTCAAATCATAAATATTCATAACTAACTTGATTTTTCGGTATTCCCTTTAATATCTCTCACTTGTCTTCCTTTGCTTAGTGCATAGGGGCACATATTGCCTCAACTGATAACCGTTTCAACACATTGGGACATGGATCTTTTCCAAAGTTACTGTTCGATATTGTCACTGAGCATCTTTGTTGCCCGATGCACTTCTGTAATAATATAGTTTAGACTTTAGTATGATATTTCCATTAATCATTATTTCGCAACCTAAAGGGTCGGGAAGTAGAAAGTACCTTCTCCAAGGTGGCGTACGAGGTAGGAGCATGGCAAGTTCCTTGCTCGAAGCTCCCACAGGTTCCTAAAGGAGTTCCGAAGCTTGCAAACTTAATAGAAGAAATGGACTGTCCAGGACCACAATGAAGACGAACTTTCGGTTTGTGAAACTCTTGTGTTCTACCATAGCTTTCTATTTGCCAGTTCTTGATATTTGGGTGATATTCCGCTACATCAGCACAAACACTTATCATCGATCTTTTTACAAGAGTGATTCTCGTGGGATCACCTCCGACTTCTTCAAATAGTACTAGAAGATTTTGGCTCGGTTTCAACCAAGATCGCGGTAAATGGTACCTGAAACCATTTTTTCTCGTCAGCCAATATAAATGCTAAAAACTAGTACAAGTTCATGGAGATTTTTACCATTTTTGAGTCGGTTGTCCACATCCGAGTTGACACTTGGGAGGCCGAAAAGTCCCCGTGTAACTACATCCGTTGCAATTGCCAGAGGCATATGCTGTCCAATATCGTCCAAGACTCTTACCATTTACCCAAATTTGCCCTTTGCCCATGCTACTCATGTCCAAAGCCAGTGGCTCGTCTCCATCGGGTGCACCGAAGTAAGCCTACAGAATTTTGGTATAGTTAAAATGAGCTAAATGTAAGCTACGATTCTATTGGATTCTTTGTTGGTTGTACCTTATGCCATGTCAAAGGCTGCTGCTTCTGTGCAATTAGTGAACCCTGCATCCAGTCAACCGAAGAAATACTATTTGGAGAGACAAGATTCATTGCTTCTCCGTTAAGCCCAACCTGATAAGTCCATTTTGCCCATGTCAAATCCAATTTTCCCTTGTCAAGTCCTCTCAATGCAACAGGACCCAATACTCCAGTGTTCCACATCTCAAAATGCCCACCAACATTCTCCAATGAAATAAGATGAAAAAATGTCAGCGAGAATTAACTGACAAAGGGTTCTCACAGAACTAATCGAATTTTAGTAACTCAAATGCTCATGCTCGCGCCAAATGTTTAATACAAAAATATAATCCAATCTATAAAAAGTAAAGTGGAGATTTAGAACTAACTGGTAGTCCAACAGCCACACTCAAAAGTGCAATCCTATTTGATCCAGCGCGTAGGTTGTTGATTTTCTTGTTAAATGTAAATCTCCTGTTTCCCCTTGTCCCAAAAGCAGAATCTAAGTAAAATACAACAGCAGTTAGCCTAAACAAGAGGAAATTAGTAATTATCTGTTAAGTGTAAGACATTAAAAAAGAATTTATTGGATTGTCTAACCAGAAAGCTCTCCATTCACAAAAACATGCAGAGCATCACCGGTAGACTGAACTATAAGAGTCGGGAGTTCCCCACCATGCAGGAAGGACTCAGTTGATTCAATATCAACACTGCACATACATAGGAAAAGCCCCAAAAAACGCTATTTCATAACTACAATAGATAAGTTAAAGAATCTTAATGAAGTAAATACAAAGGATGTGACATATCTAGAAAAGAATTATAAACAAGATACCACAAATTTGTATGAACTCACCTAGTTGTATACCAAAGATAGTCACTAGTATCTCTAGTGACGTTTATCTGCTCCAGGAGACCAACAACAGAGAACGATGAGCTAACATTTTCATCCAAAGAAGACAAATCTTCATTATATGTTTCCCAGGAGAATATTTTGGCATTACTAGGTACCATTTCCATCTTTGATGTTTGAACTCCAACCTGTAATTCAGACACACAAACTATCATATGGGGGAAGAATGCTAGATGATTTTGAAACATGTAGTTAGAGAATCAAGTATTCTACTAAATAACAACATACTTTGGCTGTATTGAAGACTACATTTCTGCAATCTGGCAGGATACTGATCGACCAAGGAGGTAGGTCATAATGCATGTTATTGAACATCACTTTCACTGCAGAATTAGTATCATAATTTGATAGAAAAGCTGCACAATCTCCTGATTTTGAAGAATATACATGAGCCTGCACCCAAAAAAAAAATATCAGGATTAAGTGAAAAGATGTTGAGAGTGCAACTACATAACCAATCTCCAAGAAGTGGTACAAACCTGTTGAAAGTTTCCTAAAGAAGTCACAGTAGGATCAGATGAAAGTAGAGCATTCTCACATAGTTTTACTGCTTTATGGAGCTCCTTCAAATGACCGTATTTAGGTTGTCTGATCAAACCTATCAAAGGAATGTCCTTATGTATACATCATGAACTAAAAAATCAAAATTTTAAAAGTTAAATCAAGGGGTTAAGTTTACCATATTCATCAAGTGGAGCATCATAATCATAGCTTGTGGTGATGAAAGGTCCGCCAGCAGATCTCCCAAAATTAGTGCCACCATGATACTGTCTCCAATCAGCAAAACAAGTAAGTTTTTCCAAAGAACATATGGGATTATTCCATCATTAATAGAAAGAAAAAAATGGATATGAGATTGACCATGTAGTAGTTAATGAATGAACCTCCCTTCTGTAAGAATCTAGCAACCGCAAATGCCAAATCCTGAACTGGCCTTTGGTGGATTGGGCCACCAAATTCCGAAAACCTGATTGTTTGATGTACAAAAAAATGACTAGGTGAGACCGAAATGCCGTAATATTACTCCAATAAAGTGGACCTGGATTAAGAAAATTCACTTGCCAGCCAGTCCAAGCCTCGGTCCAGATCGTGGGTTTGTAAGGTCTATTGGGGGTGAAATCATCACAATAGAAACCATTGCATGAATTGATCTATTAAAAACAGTAACTAAGAGTTATAAATGGTTAATTGAAGAAAGCTTTTGAACTGAAATGCATCTTTCTTCTAGTGTTAAGTACAAGTACAATGATTGAACAATTGCTTACAACTGGATCTGGGGCATCTTCTTCCTTGCACATAATCCACGGAACCCCGGTATCAAGCCCAACGGCCATATTTGCAGCCCAAGTGGAATACTTATGGCCAGAAGCACCAAGTGCTTTTGCTTGTGGCCCATACTCGTTCTCAATCTGTAATAGACACTAGTTAGCACTCATTACCAATCAACTCATTTATGAGTGTAAATTAACAAAACTGAAATGCTCAATAGTTGGAAATTGAACCTGGGAGAGTATAATAGGGCCACCCTGAGATTCATAAAGTTTTTCACTCTTCATCATATTGACGATTTTCTCGGTGAACCCTTTCATAGCCAACTGCATCGAATCATTTAATGTTTCATATCAAAATCCCAACTAATTGAGAGTAGTTTAGCACAAACAAAAGTTCTATAAAAAAGTATCCAGTTCAACTGTAAATGTTATGCATTTAATAATGCATTTCATTTAATTAGACTCCTTAATAATGAATAACCTTGAATGGCTCATTATCCGTCCTGAAGCTAATCCCTGGTACATATTTCAGCCAAACTGGAAATCCCCTGCACACAAAAGTGGACAAAAAAGGACTCCTTAACTAAGACTTGACTTCAAAGTGCTGAAAAGTAGTCTAGATCTAGGCAAGAACACAAATTGTTACCCGAAATTCCACTCTGCACAAACGTAAGGCCCAATTCGGAGATGAGCATATAACCCTGCTTTCTGAATGGTTTTTACAAATCTCACCAGATCATATCTCCCTTCAAAATCATACTAAAACCCACAAAAACAAAACAATATTTAAGCTTAAATTTGTAAAATAAGCAGCTTAGAAGCCACTAATCTTCAATTTAAAAAAAAAAAATCAAGGGAAAGAGATATTATATACATTGCCAGGAGAAGGCTCATGTACGTTCCAAAATACGTAAGTCTCAATCACATCAACACCTCCTTCTTTGGCCTTGTTTATCAGATCTTCCCACATCTAGTATATACAAACAAAAAATACATTACACTAACCAAATTATGCCAGAAATTACATCAGCTGTAAACTCATTTCAGAAAAAAGATTTCAACTTTAGTACCTGAGGAGTGCTTCTAGGGTAATGTATGGAACCAGAAATGAGAATTCTTCTTTGCCCATTAATTACAATAGCCTTTCTATCATAAGTCACACTACACTGAACCAGCCCACATCCAATAAACACCACCATGCACACACCAAAAACCCACCTCGGAACTGAGTTCATTTTCACTTTCATCCTCTAATTATCCAACAAAAATAGCTTCTTTTCCTCTTTTCTATTTGTAAATTGCACGCATACTTGTACTAACTGAGAATTGGAGAGACTGTCTGTGTGTGTGCCCTACTTTAGAGTAAGGGATTGGTAGTAGACAAGAATAATGTGAAAGTGTAAATGTATATATATATACAGTTGTTTGTATGTAGAGCTTTGAGTCACTCACTGTTTGACTATGTGAGTGAGCACAGTACTCGAGAAAGGCAAGGTTTGATAGAAGAAAGTGAAATTTATTACAGTACTTATGTACTGCCTTTTTTCAATAAATAAATTAATTAAGGAAAAAATTATTAAGAAAGGAGAATGGTACAGCGTGGATGAATCTAAGAAGGCATTGTTAATAAAGATTTCTAGTAAATTTTTATCTCTATAAAAGGAAAAAGGATATCTTCTTTAATAAAGCCTACTCAAAAGTCATAAGAAATATGGACTTATTATATGGGAGTATTGATCAGTGTGACACGTGAAGAGTGGGAGTTTTTTTCCTATATAGCCTATTATATAAAAGTATTTCTCAAAATGATCGGAACTGAAAAGTATTTCCCTAAATGTACCTCTTTGTTAAAATCGCTATTGGCAGTGTCGATTTTACCTAAAATCGATGTTGCCAATAGCGATTTATCAGTCATCTCCGAAAATTTTAAAAAAAAAAATTTCACTTAAAATTGATATTGGCAGTATCGATTTTAGTTAATATATTGTTTAATTAATATACGGTCTAATTAATATACGGTTTAATTAATATACGGTTAAAATCGACACTAGCAGTGTCGATTTTAAACTTTTTTTTTTTTAAATGTGAATAACCTCTATCTTATTTTTGGTGAACGAACCTCGATTTGTATAACTCAAACAATAAAGAACAACTCAATTTTATAGGAAAATTGGTGAAGGATCGTATGTCACAGATATTCGTGCAAGTCAAGTTCAATTGTCTGAGAGTGACGAAATAGGTATAGGCTTGCTTTTCAATGGCGTGATGAAAGGTGCTCGTGGTATGCCTATTACAACAATTATTGAGACTTCATTTTATCGTTGTGTTTATTACTTTCAATCTAGACTTGGTATTGATGAACTTGCTCGTGAAAATACTGGCCTACCAAACTCCGAACCCCAAAATCGATTTAGTCCCAAGGTTTACCAAATGCTCCTCCACAACACCTCGAAGGTTGGGGGTATGCATGTAACAATCTTCAGCAATTCTATACGTGGGGGCGGTGGGGTTTATTCTGTAATCACAGGTCGTCGCATGTTCAAACTGTGTGCATTGGCGAAAGGACATGCACTTGTGGTAAGTGAGTAGCCTATCATGTTCCTTGTTCCCACGTTCTTGCTTGTTGTAGTAACCAAAATGTTGATCCTTTATCTTTTGTATCATCATTTTATACCGTTGAGAATTATTCGAGGACATGGAGTGGTAGATTTGAACCATTGAATAATGAGTATTATTGGAACGAGTATTATGGTCCGGTGTTCAAACCAAACTACAAGCTTTAACGGGAAAAAGGTTGACCAAAATCAAGACGCATTCGCAATGAAATGGATTTTCAAACCGACAAAGGGGTGATTCATTGTTCTACTTGTGGGAAGGAAGGACATACGCGTCGCAAATGCACGAATAATAGGACATAATTTCATATATGTTATTGTAATTGAGCTATTAATGTGGAGACATTTTTATGTATTGAACTTGTTATGCAAGTAACATTGTTATGGTGAATTGATTATGTTATTGAGTTGTTCTTTATTGTTTGAGTTATACAAATTGAGGTTCGTTCACAAAAAATAAGATAGAGGTTATTCACATTTTTTAAAAAAAAAAAAAAGTTTAAAATCGACACTGCTAGTGTCGATTTTAACCGTATATTAATTAAACCGTATATTAATTAGACCGTATATTAATTAAACCGTATATTAATTAAAATCGATACTACCAGTATCGATTTTAAGTGAATTTTTTTTTTTAAATTTTCGAGATGACTGATAAATCGCTATTGACAACATCGATTTTAGGTAAAATCGACACTGTCAATAGCGATTTTAACAAAGAGGTACATTTAGGGAAATACTTTCAGTTCCGGTCATTTTGGGAAATACTTTTGTATAATAGGCTATATAGGAAAAAAACCTCTGAAGAGTGCTTTTCACGCGCCAATTGAAGGGTTAATTTTTCTTTCATAAACAAAACTTACCACCTCTGAATTTTCAAAATAATATCATCTTAAAAAAATTCTAGACATAAGATTTGATCTCTTACCCTACTTATTTATTGATAATGCATTTTTCATTTGTAAAATGTATAATATTCAATTTATTCCGTATAATTTGGAAAATAACATTTTATCCTTTATAGAAAATATAAAAAAATAATTTGTTCTTTGATTTGTTTAAAAATAATTTTTTAAGCGTTATTGCGAGAGGTCCGACGCAGGGGTAAACCACTGAATATAGATTTATGGGACATTGACGTTAACTTAATAGTTTATTTATAAACCAAACATAACTTTTATAATTTTACAGGTGTTGTTGAATCTTTTAGTTAAAATAAAAAGTGACATAATTGATTTATAATTAATTTCATTGTTCATGAAAACCTTTACTATTATTATTCTATTTATAAGTATTGCACCCTATACAAATTATAATCAAGAACCCCCTCTGAAAAAACTGTCTCCCAATCACAAACAAAAACTCATTTTATTGTACATGTAGTGTTTTGCCAACACCTAGATCATTTGAATGGATGAATAAATTGAACGGTTCAATTGACACAATTAGAAAATACTAGTCTCATCTGATCCAATAGTTTTCAGGGGGGCAAAGTGTAAAAAGACCAAATACGCTGTTGTTGTGTCCCTTCCCTCCAGTGTCGCACACTTCCAAATCACCAAAACCCCATTTCTCACTCAACAGTCAACACCAAAAATCACATAACCAAATCAAGTTCAAAGCAAGACAATGGGTTTCGGAATCCTAAAATTCATAATCCGACCCGCATTCAGAGCTCTCTCATCAGCCGCTTATTTTTCCCCCGCAACAAAAACCTTCTCCTCCTTAACCACCACCACCACCACGACGCCGTCGGAGCTCCGACACCTCTTTCTTCGTCGCCCATGGTTCAGTCCGCCATGCAGCGCGTTCCACAGTCTCACAGACACCCGATTCCCAAAACGTAGACCCGGCGACAAGCCTCGCCGCAAAAGAGCCAGCTTGAAACCCCCAGGTGCGCCAAATCAGGGCTTTTAGGGTTTTGAGATGGTAAGCTTTTTATAATTTGATATTTATTAAAATAAAAGTGTAGGTCCATATGCTTGGGTGAAATATGTGCCTGGGGAACCTATACTCCCTAACCAACCAAATGAGGGAAGTGTGAAGAGAAGGAACGAGAAAAAGAGAATCAAGCAACATCGTGCATTTATAATGGTAAACTCTTCATGATCTGTGAATTAGAATTTCAAAATTATTATTTTTAAAGTTTGGTATATGGTTAGTAGTTTTAGTTTCATTTATGGGTGGGTTAAGAAATGAAAATGTTGTGACGGTGAACTTGTGTTAAAAGCTCCGATACTACCAGGTGTATGCCGTAATGGTTCAAGTGTTGTTGATTTGTAGTGTTGCCTATGCTATCTACCTAGATGGTAGGGGAATGTGGATGGTTAATGGGATTGGAGACATTTATCCTGCAATAACTCAGCATAATCAATAAGGTGAAGATTATATAAGAAAGTCAACTTTTTCTAGGTTGTATCACAAATCATAGTTGGAAGGCAATGAGCATTTGTTGAGTGAGGCATGATCTTGAATTCTATTATTTTTTGAAGATTGTGTCCCTTGTTGAATTCGAAGAATACACCTTAAGCAAAAATAAGCGACGTCTTATTTTCTGGATAACTTTCTATGTAATTCAAGTTATGCTTAGCTGAAATTGAGAAGTTGTTTTTTGTGTGTGCAGTAATGTACAACTGAATTTGAGTTTCAAATTCCAGAATACTTCATTAATTTGAAGTAAGCACTAAGCATCGAATAGTTAATGGTTCGGATTTTTTGTCAGCTGAAATGTCAAATAGCTAATAATTGTTAAGTGTACGTAGATTGTTTGATGTTTGTTCTTGTGCTCAAGCTCAAGCTCAAGGATGATGATTAATGAGCCAAATGATTTAATCCTGAACTTAAAACATTCTACCTTGAGCTTGAAGTCAATACCAAATTGCTAATTTCACTGACAGACTGGAATTGGTTATGTGAGATGGGTCATAATATTGGTTAATTGAGCTGCAGTGTATTGTTGGTTATGTGAACTTGAGCTTGAAGCAGGGCCTATGGGACTTGATTTGTCATTTGCTAAAGTATTAATGTTTTTAGGATACATCTAGAGATACTTGTTCATGTGAGCTACTCCAATTGTCTCAAAAGTGGTGTTCCTTTGGGAGAAGAGTTAGCCATTGAAGAAGGCAATAAACTGTATCTATTAACATATAGGTATGTTTTCCAATATATTTTAAACTTTGAATAGGACTCTTGGAAGCTTCCCGAAGCCTTCCCAAATGCTAATTTTAACCTTAGTTTGTCACTGACTAAGGTTTCATATATTACTATTAGCTAGTCCACCATTGGCAGATGTTACAAGGTCTTATCAGTTAGTTGCACTTTATTTTGTTTCTTTTTAAAGAATCATTAATAATAATGTTTTTAGTATCTTATCTACGGTGGGTTTTCTTTTGATTGAGATGCTAATTTCAGCTGCTAAATAACCTAAAAATTCCCAAGTCTGAGTATGATGTGTTCATTTCAATATACTGGCCAAGTTGTCCTTGGATATTTGTGTCATGTGCACATGAAAATTATATGTATTTTGTCGTGTTGTAGTCTGAAAAGAAGAAGCGCAAAGCTCAGTTGCAAGAAGCCAAAAGGAAAAAAATAATGAAGAGGGTGGATCGGAAAATGGCTGCGGTTGCAAGAGATAGAGCTTGGCAAGAAAGATTGGTTGAGCTCCAAAAGATTGAAGAGGAGAAGAAGAAAGCAGCTACAGCTTGATATATGAAACCTTTGTTGCTATCCTGTAGGAAGATGGAATTTAGGTTTTAATTTTTGTACTACTTGTCCACTTCAAGCTCAGCCATTCTCTTAAGATGTTTCATTTCTGTTCCTCAAATTTAATTTTGTGGTCTTTTATTTTTCATCAGTGCACTTCTTTTGTATTTATTTTGATGTGTGCTCTATTGAAGGCGAGCATGTTGAGAACTACCATTTGTAGTTTAAATACAAAAAAAAAAAAAAAATGGAATCGAGGTGGTGGTTCATACTTTAAATAGAAATAAGAATTTGTTTCTTCTAATTAAAATGGATGTTTCTTTTTTACGTTCATTCTTTTTATCAAGCATATATTTAGAACGGTATAGTTTCTAGTTTTTTAATTCATTGTCCAAATTCTTAAATTTACTCATAAAATATTCTTAGATTACATATTTGCATACAAATGAAAAACCATTACTATTACTAGTAGTTTGTGAATATTTATTATTATTAAGAACTGTACTGACATGAACTCATGAGTGATTTTTTTTTTTTTTTTTAACTTCACAATTATTACATCAACATAGACATTATTCCAAATGTATAATAATTATTACTCGTACATAATTCGAATTTTTTAAATTTTGTATGTTTAGTAACCTGGATTTGAAACGGAACACCATAGATTTTCTAATACACTAATTACATTAAATGCTAAATTTTATTTGCTCTCTCAACTTTGAATAATAATAAGGGAAAATTACATAGACACCCCCTGACTTTTACCCTAATTACAAGAAATTACCCTACTGTTTGAAATATTACAAAAACACCCCCTCGAGGGGTGTATTTGTAATGATTTTAGGGACCAAATTAGTAATATTTTTTGTGTAACAAGGGGGTGTCCTTGTAATACAATTTTTGGTTGAGGGGGTGTTTTTGTAATATTTCAAACAGTAGGGTAATTTATTGTAATTAGGGTAAAAGTTAGGGGGTGTCTATGTAAATTTCCCTATAACTTGACTACTTCAAGATTTATCAAAAAAGAAAAGAAGAAAAAAACGCTGACATAAACATTAGCTTTATATATATATGGAAGTAGTTAGATTGAGTTTGATTCACCCAAATTGGGCCCAACCCCATTAGATAAATTATTTAAGGATGTAGCCCAACTCCAATTTTTGCTCAAATCTAAATTTACACAATCATACTTAAAATTCACAAAGTTATTGATTGGACATGTCATTTAATTTTTAAACGTCTATTATTTACTTTTTTTCCCCAACAACAAAGTCTCAATCCAAAAATAGGTTGCATGAATATTTCGAAAAATGGTCCCGTGCAGTATCTAATATTTCGAGGATAGGAATACGTATGGGATACGCGTATGATACGCCATCTGGAGTATCCTAATTAATTAAACAAAAAATAATTCGAATACAGTATCAATACATTTTTTGGAGCCTCTGCACATTTTGGATACGAACGAGGTGTTTTAGTTAGTTTTTCAAAGTTATGGATTACAAATTAATAAATTAAAAGTACAAAAAAAATCGTAGATTTTGAATGGTCTTGAATACGGGTATCGTACTCGCGATGTTTAGTTGAAAATTTCAAATCAATACGAATTTTATCTAACTTACCCGACTTTTTTTATATAATTTTTTTGTATTTTGAATGGCCTTGGACAATTTTAATGTATAACTTTTATGTAATGTTGTCCAACCATAAATTAAACTAGTAAACAATAAGTATTTTGAATATGATCTTTTGTTTTTGTAGTATAATAGAAGGATCAAATTAATTATGTTGTTATACATAATATAAAATTATATTTTATATACCTATTTTTACCGTATAGAATCCTACAAATTTTTAAAATTCATATCGCCATATTTATATTGTATTGTATCGTATCGCTTTATCCGTTTCCGTGCGATCTAAACACATCTCAAATTTTCATAATTCACAAACTATTATTATCTCAATATTCCATGAAATAATTATTCAAATCAAATGTCAAAAGTATTGTCGAAACTTTTAAACTACGTTTTTAGACCAAACTGAGATGAAACCCAGCCAAACTTCTTCTATTATAAGAACTCATGGAACAAAAAATGTCTGTCATGCTTTATAGTAATGCTATTTAATGCATTGGAAGCTTATCATATTACTACAAATATTATTTTCAGTGCAAGTTTATCTTCATTGATAACCACGTTTCTGTGTTTTCTTCTTATTCATGTAAATGTCAACGCCTCAATAAATTTACAAAATTCTTGTTTCCATGCCAATTAAGCTGTTACAAGGAAAAATTCAATAAATAATTTAAAGTTAATTTCCATAGGTAATTCAAATTGGCAATGAAATAATAACAGACACACCTGTCGATTCGCTTCAGAGAAAGGGGAAAAAATGGTGTAGCTAAATTCCTCAAAAAAGTTTTAAGTTATGTTAGCACAGGCACCAGATTCTCCATTTACATTGGCATGAAATGAGCTAAGGTTTGTGATTGAAAGTGCTTCTCCATGAAGAGATGCCCTAGATGATTTCAATATGTGAACTTCGACATAATCACCAACAACTGGATTACGTTTCCCATCATTGTTGACCCTATCTGGGACAGGAAGATTAATAAATGATACCCTGTGGCCTCTATCACTCTTGCCAATGAGCTCTGTGTCGGGTGCTCTCTTGTTCGGCCCTTCGACCAACACAAGTTGCACAGATCCCAATTTGGAGTCATAGCATTGACCTGTACTCTCTCGAAAAGTTTCAATAAGTTCTGTGAGCCTCCTCTGCTTCACATCTTCAGGAACATCATCTACATAGTTCCTGTGGGCATGTGTTTTTTCCCTCATGCTGTAAGCAAACATATATGCCATATCATACCCAACAGCCTTTAGTAGGCTCAAAGTGTCCTGGTGATCCTCCTCTGTTTCCCCACAGAAACCTATAAATCAACAAAGCAAAATGAGCAAACTTAAGTTCTAGGCTTCTAGTTGAAACAAATGTTCTCTAGAAGCTTTGTTGATGAATGGGCTTACGTATTTATGTATGAAAAGGACAACCTCGGAGAAATCAACAGTTATGACCAAGTGTAACAGAGTCACGATGTCATTAATCAAATATATTATTTCCTCAATGATTAGCAGGATTTATTTTATTCTTTAATCCTGGATACCTCACTACAGCATAGAGTAGCAATTTAGCACATGAAAGGGTTAACCCAATAACTTTATACATGCATAAGGTTATAATTAAACAAATACTTCTACGCTTATTAAGAGGCAATCTCGTGTTTCCCTAAGTTAGCCCATACCTTCTGTTTGTCCGAATATGATAAAGAGTACAATTAGAAGTTCAAAACAAGTTCTGAAGAGGTGCATGCTGATTGTGATGAGATTTGTATTGGATAATTGCTTGAGAAAACTTAATGCAATGCCAGAGAAACTTACCACATATGAAATCACTGCTGATCCCAATTTCAGGAATTATAGTGCGTATCTTGTTTACAAGATCTAAGTATGCTTCACGGGTATATCCCCTACGCATCCGTTCTAGTACTGTACTGCTGCCTGATTGTGCAGGCAAATGGATGCTTTTGCAGATATTGTATCTGTCTCGCATGACATACAACAACTCATCAGGAAAATCTTTTGGGTGGGGGGAAGTGTATCGGAATCGCATCTCCGGAAACTCTTCTGCAAGTCTGTCAAGCAGATCAGCAAAGCGTAAACCCATATTCTTGACTTTACACTTGCTGGAAAAGCCGTCACTATGTTTCCAGTTTACTCCAGATTCAATCTCTTCATCACCTGATATGTCGTTATAACTATTCACATTTTGCCCAAGAAGAGTTACCTCTTTCACACCTTCCTTCCAAAGCTCTGCCACCTCTCTAACAATAGATTCCACAGGACGTGATCGCTCTCTGCCTCTGGTGAAAGGAACAATGCAAAATGAGCACATATTATTGCAACCCCTCATTACAGAGACAAATGCACTTATAGAATTCTTTGAGATACGCACTGGATTGATATCAGCATACGTTTCTTCAAGTGAAAGTAGAGTGTTGATCCCCTTCTGGCCCGAGTCTACCTCTTCTAACAGCCGTGGCAAGTCCCTATAAGCATCGGGCCCACAAACTACATCAACCATCTTATCTGCATCCAAAATTTTATCCTTCAACCTCTCAGCCATGCACCCAAGTACAACAACTTTGGGAGGATGCAGGGATTGCGACCTTCCATTAGCAACATTAATTTTCCATTTCTTTTTCAGAAACCAAAAATAATTTAACCTCTGCCACACCTTTTGTTCTGCATTGTCCCTGATTGCACACGTATTTATAAAAATAATCTCTGCACTCTCAGGAGCCTCTACGACATCACTATATCCAGATTTTTTCATGATAGATAGGACAATCTCCATATCATTAACATTCATTTGGCACCCATAAGTTTCATGGTAAATGCGACCTCTTGGAAGAACATCTGACACTGTGATCGAGCTATATAAACAAAAAGATAGTGTCGGAGCTCTGTAAATAAAAATAGCCACTAAAACCCTATTAAAAGTAATAGGAACACCTTAAATATAATAAGCCTTCAACATCACCAATTCTTGATGGAATTTAATTAAAATTGGAACGCCAGTCACAAAAAACGTTATATTTCTTCATATATTTATCCCCGTTCACATCTTATTTTTCTCCATCTTAATTAATCAACCCCTTAAACACATAATCGCGTCGAACAGACCTTAATAACATAAAATAAAAATAAAAATTCAGAGTGAAGCAAGACTTTTACTAGTATACAGTGTGTGTGCGCGTGTGTGCGTAGGCGGATTAAAATGACCAAAACGACAAACTTACTTACTCGAGCTGGGGTTCGGAAACGGTAGCAGCATTGGATACAGCGGTGGTGGCTTTGGGCATGAAATGATGGAGACTTTGAATTTCGGAAACCTTGCTGCTGCTTTGAGATTGAAATTGCGAGAAGTTTCTAGATATCCTGAGTGAGTAAGTTGGAGCAGAGTGCCGCCTCAATGCGATGCGGCGGCTGAAAATACGGGCCTCGGCGGGCGGCGAACAATGAGAAAGGAATCTAAGCGTGACGATTGAACATCGTTTTTGGAGGTTTATGCAGTGCCGTTGATTCAGAACCGAAGATAGAGTTGACGACGCCATGAGAGAGAGAGAGAGAGAGGGAGACGAAGAATTAGAGAAGCTCTGCTGATAATTGGATAGGGGTTTGTTTTTTCTCTCCTGGTTTGCTTGGATATTGAATGAGGCCTAAACCCGGTTGATTTTATTTCTTCTACTGGATTTGCTTGGAAATATAATGAGAGACCTATAACCCGGTTGAGATCCAACAGACAAAACAAATTGGAGGCCCAATTTTTGGAGTGATAATGTTATTATATACAAATAATAATCGAAGGTAGTATTTGACTCATTAACACCTCACTAAATATTGAACTTTTTCTTATTTTTGAACTCCGATATTCATCAAATCAATGAAAATCATTGAATTTTTTTTTTCTTTTAAGAAAAGAAATCATTGATTTCATTTCACAAATTTTATAGTCATTAGATAAAATAGTGCATAACACTAGGATATATGAAGATATTATCTAAATCATTGATTTCATTTCACAAATTGTATAGTCATTATATAAAATAGTAAATAACACTAGGAAATATGAAAATATTATCTCTATTTGATCAGGATATATGAGTGAATTAGAAATTTAAATCAAAGTATATAAGCCGTCGTGTAACTCAAAGGATAGATAATAACTAAACTTTGAAAAAAACAAAAGGTATTAATTTCTAAATTTGAATTAGGTTCTCCCAATAAAACTTGAACCATGAAATAAAGAAGACTAAAGAAAATTTAAGAAGAAAAAAAAAAAGAGAAAATTGGAAATAGTGCTGAAATGGTTTTTTGACTATTCTTTAGAAATGGAGGACGTTACTTTTCTAAATAAACACAGTGTAAATGTTAGGAGTGGTAGTTAAACTTTAATGGTTGAAGTGCGTGAAAGCTTTCAAAACTTAGAAATTAGGGATGATTTTGGAAAGTGATTATTTTTTAGTGTAACGTGCTGTCACAACCACCACATTGTGAGGGAGTGAAAACAGACTTCTATGAGTAGAAGTAGATTCAGATTAGTATTTTCCTTACATAATTTTTTTCAGAATTGTGATGACTTACTTTGAACTAAAATCTAAAATCTAATTCTGAATGTGTATAATATTGCCGTGTCTCTATTCACTATTTCCAAATTCAGGCGGTCATCAGAATTCGATTTCATTATTTTCGACACAGTTCTGGCAATATTCGATTAAACATGGAGAACTGGAGATCATCTTATCGTTTACTCAGATACTCTTTCTTTGATCGTCGACCGAACCTTAAATTCTTAAATTCAAGTCGTACTTCCACTCCAGGTACCAATTCATAATTTCAATTTAATGCAGCAATTGATTAGGTTGTCTGTGAAGTCTCGTTATTTGATTCTTCTTATTGTTTATTGTGTTCCAATTCGCCGCATTTATCATTATTGACAGGCCGTGCTTATAATTTTAGTAGAAGTTGTGAGCTGTTCCAACAGGATGTTTGCTTTCAGAGACGAAAATTCACCACGTTCTTAACAAGTTCTGGCAACGGTGTTATGGCTTATCTACAAAATTTTGATGATAATCGTTGTCGAATTGGTTATCGAAACTTTGCTTCCATGGCCTCAACAACTGTGAGAAACCCGTCTTTTTCAGTGATTAATTCTGATGATATAAACTATTTTAAGAAGATATTGGGGGAGAGTGGTGTGGTTCTGGACGAGGAGAAGCTGGATGATGCAAACACGGATTGGATGCGGAAACAGAAAGGCTCGAGTAAGCTTATGTTACAACCTAAAAGCACCCAGGAGGTTGGTGTCTTCTTTCATCTCCTAAGCTAGTTACTATCCATTCGATTGTCTTTTATTTGATAGGTTCTAAAACCATTCAGGTTCTGGAAATCGCTGAGGGCTTAGTTATGTTAATCTCCCTAACCTTTCTGTTTCAGCTCCTGCATATTTCTGTAAAATATATAATATTTCCCTTTCTTTCTTCATTCCTTCTGCATTTTTTTGGTCCAATGGCATTTTATTGTTCTCCCTTTTATGATTACAAGATTTGTTCTTCTTGTATGTCCTCCAAGATAATCTCCATTAGACATTTGAATGACAAATAACTTTCTTCTACCCATTGTGATTCATTTTCTAATTGATTGTCTTCAAATTATTGTCTTCCAGTGAACAGATCTATATTTTCAAATTATGAATCAGGAACGTAGGTCTCCCTATATTGGGGAGTAGAAAAGACTTTTTCTTAAAGACTGATTATTTTCTAGAGATGGTGAGTGATACTGTGAGTAATTGTTACTTTTCTCTGATGATGGCGTTGAATTTTGGTTCAGTTTCCAAATAGAATAAGGTTCTTTTTTCTTCCTAAACGCGAGCTACTTTTTTTCCTTATATCCCTCAGTATTTAGCGAATTAGTTGGGTTGGTTTTCCTCCAGGCATTCTTCTGCTGATGTAACTATTGTTCTTCTTTGCCCATGTAGGTTTCTCAGATTCTTGATTACTGTAATTCTAGATGCCTGGCTGTTGTACCTCAAGGAGGAAATACAGGTCTTGTGGGAGGAAGTGTACCTGTGTTTGATGAGGTATGTCATTTTCTTGATAAGATACCATCCTACCATCAGATATTGAGGACTTTGTTTAGGACGCAATACACAGCATTTTGTTGTCACAAAGCTTTGTTAGTTCTCATCTAATCTACTTCAGACGGGGATTAATACTCGTTTGCTTGCTCTAACTGGTCTCTGATTGTCCATTCGATGTTAGCCATTTTTCTTCTGTTTCTTTTGTTGTCAAGTTTTCAATGCTTTTTGTCGAGCTCTGCTGGACAGAAAAATTTATTTCAACTCTGATTGCTTTTAACTTTATTTTAATACATTATCATATTGCATATTTGATTTCGCATGAGCCCAAGCTGAGCGTACCTTTGCGCATGATTGAGCTTGAATTCAAATTCAAAATATCTTCATGCTTGGCGTGGATTCAGTTGTTGTTCTTGGCTTTAAAAGAAAGTTTTTTCTTGATTGAACTGATTGACAGATTTATGAGTAAGATACTTTTTTCACTGTAAATTGCTACTAATACCTACCGAAGACCATAAACGTGTGTGTTGTGTTTGTGTATGTGATATTTATAGAATATTTTGATTCCCTAGTGTTTTAACTTATTGTGTGTTTTTATGTATCTCTCTATATCTCTTTCCTCCTTCTTAGGTGATAATCAACGTTAGAGGCATGAATAACATCATTTCCTTTGACAAGGTAATCATCCACTTTGCAAAATGAAACCCATTTACATATCATTTTTCTTTGATGCCGCAACAGAATAATCTGATATATGCATAGTGGACATTTTTCTGGCAGTCTGTATCTAATATTTTTGATTTTCTTTTTCACTTCTTAGGACATACTATCATTCTAAGCCCTTTCATATTAGAATCTGTTTTCAAAAAATAGTATGTCCTCCCTTTTGAATATAAGTTGTAAGTCTTTTGGCAAATATTCCCCTGTAACAATGTTATTTGCCAATATAGCACTGGGATTTCTGATCCCTTTCTTTTATTTAATTTCAGGCCAGCGGTATACTGGTATGTGAAGCAGGATGCATATTGGAAAACTTGATTTCTTATCTGGATAATGAAGGGTAATATTAGATTAATTAGTTAGTATTATTTTGATTTTGGAGTCAAACCTTTTGTAACATCATGATAAGTTCAAAATTTTAACTTTCAAAGGAAGCTGGATACTAATATCTTCATATCTTGTAATGTTTTTGTCTGCAGATTTATTATGCCACTGGATTTAGGTGCTAAAGGAAGCTGCCAGATTGGGGGAAATGTCTCAACTAATGCTGGGGGACTGCGCCTTATTCGTTATGGTTCACTTCATGGAAGTGTTCTTGGTAAGTTTTTCCCCTTTTATTGCTCTTTTAGTTCATTGCTTTTGTACAATCCTTTCTTCGAATATTTTAATTAAAATTATGGTGCAAGTAGCTGTGGATGTATGTTATGTGAAAACTCTTTTTCCTGACATTTCAGGTCTTGAAGCTGTTTTAGCAAATGGTACCGTGCTTGATATGCTGGGGACTTTACGTAAGGACAACACAGGATATGACTTGAAGCATTTGTTTATAGGTGAATAAACCCTAGTTAGTTTTTATCTTTTATGTAACGTTTCCAACTGTTCTTGGCTAACTCTGGCCACTATTGGTGTGTCATAGGGAGTGAAGGGTCTTTAGGAATTGTAACAAAGGTTTCAATTCTCACCCCTCCGAAATTGTCCTCAGTTAATCTAGCTTTCCTAGCTTGCAAAGATTATACCAGCTGTCAGGTAAAGTTTAAGTTTTCTCTAATACACTGGTAAGGCTATAGCATGTCCAAGTAGGCTTGCATGTGAAAATGTTGTAGCACTATCTGTTACTTCAGATTTATATATTGCCAATTAGGCGTGTAAAGTTTTAAATAACTTATTAGTTAATGGTATATTACTATTGAAGGTTCATAATGTATGGCTGCATTATGTGTAACTCGCATTAATTTATTATTCCAACAGTTCAACAGCTTTTTATCATGTCATGGTGAAGGCTCACAATTGATCCTATCTTATTAATTATTTTTGTGTTCTTTGCAGAAACTTTTATATCAAGCCAAAAGGAATCTTGGGGAAATTCTTTCTGCATTTGAATTTTTGGACATCAATGCTATGGATTTGGTAAGATTCCCTTATGTGTGTGTGTATATATATATATGTATACATATGTGTGTGAGTGTATGAAAAAATTGGAAATAGTTTAGCAGACACCCAAAATAATGGTGACCATGTCTTATTATCATATACAATTGCATGTTAGATTCAGAATTAGCTAATTTTTCAGCTCATGCAAAATAATGGAAATGATAATATTATAACTTTTAGTATGACATTATTGATCAAAACTGGAAATGCAGTTTGCTGGATAAATCATAGGTCAAAATCTAGCTTGGCTTATATCATCATGCTTCTAGATCTGTCCGACAGGTCCTGAAACATCTTGATGGTCTTCGAGATCCATTACCTTCTTCAACACACAACTTCTATATTCTGATTGAGACCACAGGCAGCATGGAATCTCATGACAAGTAACCTTCTTCCTACTTGCAAAAAAATAATTGTTCATTTATTCTGGGCTCATAATGACTAGATTTCTTACTCTTCCTTGATATTTGTGATCATGAACCTACGCTAACGGATAGGATATGGAGCTCTTGAAGAAGCTCCTGAATATGTGATATATTTTTATTTTTCTATACACTTTATTATCAGTAAAACAGACGTTTGTTTCTGCAATTTTTACGACCATAAGCTGTTGCTGGAAGTGATGTTCTGTAGTGAAACAGAGATTACCATGGAACTGCAATAGATCTCTATACTTTTGTGTGAATTTAGAATAGAAATCTTTTTTAATGGAAGTCTAGATGTAATTCATTATGGCTTCATAATTATGGTTATATCTTTTCTGGACATTAGCTGTTATTTTGAAATTTAGTATGATTGTGATCTTCTAGGTTTTTATAGTTATAGTGCACTCACAGATTAGTCCTTGAAGTTACTTACAACTAATTGGACTTTCTAACTGCTTTGTTTTCTCTGCTGAACTGCTCTTTCCCTGATCTCTACCATTTTCACCTTTATCATCAGAGAGAAGCTTGAAGCCTTCCTTCTTCAAGTTATGGAAAGTGGATTGGTAACAGATGGAGTTCTATCACAAGATATAAATCAAGCATCATCGTTTTGGCGCATACGTGAGGTAAAACTTATCAACTGAGGCTTAATACATTGATATGCAGTTTAGCTTCTGTCAGTCTTCTTAAATCTGCGGTGGGAACCTTTTTACTTGTAATAGCTCGTCCTCTAATTAAAGCTCCAAAGAATGATGAGGAATCCCTTCTTAATACATATGATATGTTTGACGAAGGGTCACTGGATATTGATGAGTCTCACAGGAGAGATGCTTTGAATTTTTCAAGTACAGGCTCCCTGCATTTTCTGTTAAAATTTTCACCTATAAATTAGTTATTCGGTACATACAAACCAGTAAGCACTGAAGTGGTTGCCTTATATAGATTAAGTTTTCTACGGATGTCAACATCGTATCTCTACCCAGCATATTAATTGTCCAGTAATTAGAGCATACAAATAGACTTATTTTCACCATACATGTGAGTCTAATTGTTATTGTATCCATAAGGTCGCTTCACAGATGATTAGGTAATATTGAACTAACACAAGTGAAATCGCAGTCATAGTGGAAATAAAACAAAAACTGGAAAATATAATAAATCAGTGAAAAATCAAGCAACTGTGAGAAGAAAATGTAAATGTAGCTACACATCTTTTGGTTGAAAGAATATAATGGAAATAAGGTGGCATGAATTCACAAAAAAAAAACACTAGCAGAATGGGTCTGGGAGTCCTTGAACAAAATAGTAAGACAAATTCTTCATTTAACTTACTGATAAGTATACACATTTTATCATTCATTACATACTGTTTCTTCGGAATGTTCTCTCTGAGTTGAATTTGCATGTCTACAGGGAATACCTGAAGCTTTGATGAAAGCTGGGGCTGTCTATAAGTATGATTTGTCTCTGCCTCCTGAAAAGATGTATGATCTTGTTGTTGAAATGCGTGGACGTCTTGGTAATTCAAGTAATCTTAACTTTAATGTGATTTTGCTAATATTGTTGTCTTTCACTTGGAGCTCACTAGGTGAATAATGGAGTAGAAAACCTATGTTAATATATACGTTTAAAGTGAAAATCTGTGGTATGGTATGCATGAAGCTATAACCTAGAGCATCTGAGTTTGCTCATTCACATGATCTTTTATCATAAATTTGTAGGCACTGAAGCAAATGTAGTGGCCTATGGTCACCTTGGAGATGGCAACTTACATCTCAACATTTCAGCCCAACAATACAATGACAGTGTAAAGTAACTATGTTCTCGGTTCATTTATAAATTTTCTTTCTACACTGAACTGTGTTTAGATAGAAAGTATTTGTTGCAGATATTAGCGAAAATTGAGCCCTTTGTATATGAGTGGACGTCCAAGCAACGAGGAAGCATTAGTGCGGAGCATGGCCTTGGATTGATGAAAGCAAATAAAATCCATTACAGCAAGTCTGCTGAAACAGTAAGTGTAACCCTGTTATCTTGCACACTAATTTATAATGCATGTCTCATCCTTGCATCAGTTGCATGTCTCTTCTTTTCGGAATTACAGAAATTTGGATGGCCTATATGTGAGTAGCTTCACCTATCTCTAGAAACTCGAGAAAACTATATTCTATCTTATATTTCCAATATTACCACCCTGCTGCGTGTGTACTTTGCTTGCCTTAGTTTTTGCTAATCAAATAAGAAGTATTATGTCTTTTAGTGTTTAGTGTTTAATTACAATCATAACTTTGTTGTACAAACTTCTTATGTGTCCTCGTATAATACTGCGTTGGCTGAAACATGACATAGTTTCACATTGAGATCATGAGATGAGATGAAATGAACATGTATATATTTGTGTGTTTTATTGTTATAATAAATATTTTAATGTTCTTATTTGTATGATTAAGGACATCAAATTCACCAACAAGAACAGGTGCTGAGCTCTGAAACAGAAAAAAATATTTACTCCCTTCGTTTCATATTATTTGTCACTTTGTGTAGTGGCACGGAGATTAAGAAATCTATTAAATAGCCATCATTTGAAGGTAAAAAATCCAAAAATATCCATACTGGAGTAATAATTGTTTTTTCTCTCTCCTCTCTTAATTAAGAGTTATAACAATTATGACGAAAGGGTAAATCTGAAAAAATAAATTAATTTTGCATTGAACTTCTAAAACGACAAATAATGAAATAAGAAATTTTTGCCAAAGCAACAATTAATATGAAACGGAGGGAGGATAATAAAAACTTCAATTCTCAGTTGCATGTGCTGTGTGTACTCTATTTTAAGTGTTTGCTATGCTATTTAAATATGTAATTAAAAATTAAAATTTCATCTACAGGTGAAACTAATGGCTTCTATCAAGACGCTACTTGATCCTAAAGGAATACTCAACCCATATAAAGTTCTACCGACATCCTTATTATCTCATAGTTGAGGGTACAAAGTACAAACTAATGGAGGAAGTTTGCCTCAAATGGTAGCATCAATGCTTTATCGACTTTGATGTTTATCTATGTTTATACACTACAAATAATAGAGACAGAAAAAGAATTTCTCTTGGCATCTAGGCTATGTTTGCTTGTGAATTTAAGTGAGTAAAAACATACGTGAAATGCAAATGAATAAGAAAATAATCTTATTGTTACGTCACGAGGTGCAAAAGAAAATATTTTCCTTGGTGGAGAATTGAGGAGATAGTATTGAAAATTCTCATTCTTCAACGAATAAAGAAATTAGGAAATAGTTTTTGTATTTACAATATTTATATGTGACGGAGAAAATCTAGGTTAGTGTAAACATGTAAATGTGGCATTTGACCAGATTTAGTCTTATATAGTCTTTTGCAATATTCTCCCGTCGTTTAAAACATCTAGTGTTAGGTCCAGGTAATTACTAATATTTAAATCCAATTAAAATTCAATTCTCAATCTTTACAATTCCAACAATTGTAAAGAACAAGTAGAGAATTGGGATAACTTAAAATCTGGTAAAGAACACTTATAAAATGATTATATGGGTAATATTTAACCTTGTTCCTTCGTTCTTAAGAACATATGTAATCTAAGTAATGTGAAATAGTGTTTTATGCTAAGAAAGATTGTGTGTGTCATAAACGCGAAAACGAAATCATGTTATTAAATTTACACCAAACAGTTTTAAACGCATAACTGCCATAAACACATTTAATATTGCATAACTGCGACATAAGTAGCCATTAACAATAAAACATGTTCATGTGCACATAACCAATTTAGAAAAGAAAATCTGAACCCTCAACCAGCAAGACAATCATCATTCACATCTAGCAATATATATAACAAACTCGTACTTGCAAATACAATCAAGGAACAAATGTTTCACATTATTTACATCCACGGGACCATTATCAACTGTTGAAGGAGATGACCTGACTTCGAAATAGCAACAATAGTCTTAAATTTAAGAGCAACATATATGTTGGAATGAAAATAATTATAGTTGGAGAGATGAAAATTATATGGTCGAATAAATGAGATAGATAAACACTATCTGGTAAATCAAGTTTCTCCTAATGAAGAGAAAGCAACTATTTAACTGCAAATTCACGAAAATAAATCTCCGTATATTCCTTCTTATAATAATGAATATGCTAGGATCCTGCACTTACCCAGTCAATTGAATAGTTTAAACTTGGGAAAACAAACAAATGGAAATGCTACACTTTCTCTCTGGTAAAATGCATATGGAAAATTTTCAGCCCTCAAGATGATTAAATAGAAAGAATGCTGGGGCAAAATTGAATTGTTATAAGAATTTCAAGGAGCTCTGTCAAAGGGCTTTGTATCATTGTAACAGACATCCCAAACAGCTTCCATGGCATCCTTAGCTGCTGCTTCTGAGCAGAACGGGTTTGCCGTAACTGATTTCATTACTCTTCGTCTGACGCAGTCCTTCAACATCAAAGGATATTGGCAGCATTTAGACACCAAGTTAAGTAAAAAGATTGATTTGCATGCAAAGTAATAGACAGAAGACATGAAAGGAGACAATTGTAAGTAAAATATATGGACCAATGTAGCTCAGATATTTCTGTAATGTAGCTCAGATATTTCTGTAGTGAAAGTGCAAGGGTTTCTGCTCTTAATTACTGTATTTTGTTTTGCTGATCCAAGTTCTCTCCCCCTTCAATTAGAACAACTAAGAGATGGAACAATAAAACACAAACGATATTGATAAAATGCGTACATCCTCAAATCGGTAGAAAATGGTAATGAAAAGAGTAGCCAAATCATTCAGTGGAGAATGACTTTCTAAGATAGCAAGTATGAAAATCTTCTCGGATGATCACAAAAGTGAAAGGAATTGTAGGAAACTACTTAGGAAAAAGCAAGTGATATTCTGATTCGCAACGTATAGAGAGCATGCAAAAGGACACTCGTAACGTGGCCGTCTCATCACCAGTGGAAGTAAAATTTAAGTGCCTATAGTAAGCCAACTTATTTTTCTGGAAGTATTTTCTTCTCTGCTTTTTTGTCTTTCTTGTCTAGGATTGATGGCGTAAACGTCCCATCACCAGCCAAAGCACGAGTTCAAGTGCCTTTTTTATTATAACTTATCGTCTGGAAGTATTCTTTCTCCTCTTTTCCAAATTTCATGTGTACTATAGAGAGCCAGTCTCATCAATTCTTTGACACTTTGGCAACTATTATTATGCCTTTTTCACTAAAGATCAGTCAATTTTTCATCCAACGCTCCTGACTTCACCGTGGCTGGCTGGTATCTCCCTAGGTCTCAATGCACTGCCTAAATTATTGTAGAAACTTGAAGGTACATAATCAAATGTGTATTCTTTGGAAGAAATGATGGCAACTAAATATAGAGAGATTACACATGGTTAATCTAGCAGGAGTTGATGAAACATTTGGGTTGGGACAAGAATATACGTGCCAGAGTAATTGTTTTGCAAATTTAAAACTGGATTTGATATCATGATCCAGCAAAGATCAATCGTGAATCTTTCTAGAATGGCACTAACCAAATACGTTTATTTCATCTGCTAGCACACACGTAGTAAGAACCCTGCAAGACTGTTCAAATGGAGGACACGTTTTGCTTGTAATTCTATATTCTCTAAATAAAGGGTTACAGAGTCCAACAGTCAAGCATGTACCCCCACATAATTGCTTATATAAGTCCACAACTCAGGTGGACCAACCACATAGATATCAACTTGACAGGCACCCCCAGTGTCAAATTAAATTATTTGATCGTACTGGTTCGAGGTGGAATGACCCTTATGACAAAATCACACATCTCAGAAATCACATAAGCAGCATATAAGCTATATAACTAACAGCTCATCATTTATGCTTACGGAGAGAACAACTACAAACAAATTGAAAACCTAAAACAATCATATATAATCACGTTCCATTTAGCAAACACAAATCATCAATGGAAAATGTAATACCTTTTCATTATAGACAAAGAATATTATGTAAAGGGAAGAATCTCACTTGCTCATGAGCTCGTAACTTCATATGACCACGTAGTAGCTCCCTTTTATAATGGCAATCACCACTAAGATGGCCAGCTCGAATCTGCTTGCAGAAGACCAGGATAATAAAATATTGATCAGATAACATCACCTCACTTCTCAAATATAAATAGTGACTTAAATAAAACATAGGCTGTGTTGGAGGACCTCACTGCAAGCATGATGAGCACAATTAGTCCAGTCCAAATTTGCAGCACGACATTGATCGTACGCGTGAATGAGCTCGTGAATCACTACTTGGGTCACCTCATCTTGAAGTTGCAAGTGGTTACTACAAACTGATATCTAAAGCATAATAAAGCATAGTGAAGAATAAATATACAGGGCAAATTATATATAAACCAAATTCTTTGTTTGATCAAAACCTTATGGTGAGTAAAAAGCAGTGGATTTATCATTTACCCCTCTGCCCATGGAATAACCACCACTCATTTCTTCATTACAATGTACGGCCTTTATGAAATTGGAGGCAATGGCGCATCCAGATTTTTCCAGTTGATCCTTAAGAAATTTCACCATTGGAGCTGCAACATGTACAGATGATATTACTATTAGCAGTCAAATTCTAAAACCCTAAACCCCAAACCAGATTAATTTATCTAGAAAATGTGCAAAAGAAAAACAATAATAACAACAATACATCGGAAACTTCTATTGATCATTTTCTCGCATTCCTCCACCGTCATGCCACCGTTTACGGCGGAGGAGAAGGCGCCGGTGGCGGGCTTGGGGTTGGTATTATCCGCCATGTTCCGTATGGTGGACTAGGGAAGGGAATATATTTTTACTAAACTTGTGTAATTGGTTTCGTTTAATTTTTATCTTTTGATATCTTTTATATAATGAAAATTAAATATGAAAAAGAATTGAGCATGTTCCCACCTTGTTCTTATTAATCCAATAGTTAATCTGAGAAAAATATGAAATAAATAAATTTTTAAATCATAAGTCAATATTCAATGTAAGATTATCCATTAGAAATACATGGATCACAAATTTAAAAATGCTAATATGATGTATAAACAAACATTCAACCGAAAAATCAACGTCAAAAGTAGTTTCTGTTTCTGTAGAAACAATTATTTGTTGGAAAAGTTGGAGCAATAAATTATTTTCTCACGAATAAAAAATAAAAAAAAGTTATCATGATATAGTTGCAATTTCAATTGAATTAAACAGAAAAGCACATTTTGGGTAAAAACTAATTAAGAACACTTTAAACCATAATAGAATTAAGAACAATAATGATGATGGCAACTGGCGATGTGAAGCATCAAAGGATCAAAACAAATGGTATATGGATGTACGTAGCTGATAAAGGGTCAGGTCCCCTGGTGTGGCTTTCGCTCCATCCGATTTGAGAGGGTATGGGAATACTCATGCACCTCTGGTGCCATACCATATCGTTGCTGATCTTATTGGCCTGCTTCATCGATCACTTGGCTGTACAAAAATGTCTTTTCTTCTCTTTCACATATATGTAATTGTGTTTGCATATATAAGTACATAATTATAATTGTGTTCTTAGTCACATAGTACTGGATCATCAGACACTTCTGGTCTCACATTTTACAAAAAATGAATTTATGGTCATCTTTTTAAATAGTTTGTATTTTTTATCCTGCGACCAAAAGTGCATAAATTAAGATAATCCCATAGGAACAAAATTGCTAAGCAGATACTACTCCTTCACTGGAAAGTTTACATGGCTGACTCTTGAATTGGAAATTTGAAGGAAATTACGCAATCTTGAACTCAAAATTGGATTTGTATTTGCATAAACTGACAAGGCCTTTGTAGTGGAATCAGCTTGGCTGCTTGGTATCTCAGCTTGCCGAGGCCTGATAGAGCTCAAGGAATGGTGGCTCTTTGTGTTCCATTTGCACCAAGATTTACAAGTATTAAGTACGTCAGATCATTGAACCAAATGTTCGGAGATGATTTCTACATTTGCCAGTTTCAGGTAATATGGCAGTCCAATTCTACATACCAATCACGCACACTCACAAATAGACATACAAAGCAAGTTTTGATGCAGGGATGTGTTCATTGGATCAGGAACCAGGGAAGGCAGAAAAGTCATTTGCAATGTACGATTATGTCACCGTAATGAAGAAGTTCATGCTCATAACCAAGACCGATGTACTAATAGCACCTATCGGAATGGAGATCGCTGATTATTTAGGAACCCCTTCAATGTTACCACCTTGGATCACAGAAGAAGAACTCCAGGTGTTTGCTGATAAGTTCCAGGAGTCTGGATTTACTGGGACCTCTCAACTATTATAGAGCTTTAGACCTGTGAGTGTAAATCCATGTAAAATTAAGAATACGTGTAATTTGTATGTATTCCTAATTGGAAATTTGATCTAGTTACAGGAATTGGGAGCTACTAGCGCCATGGCAAGGGTCGAAAATAACAGTTCTTACCAAGCTGAATGTAGGTAACAAGGATATTGGATTTAAATCAGGCGGAACAAAGGAATGAATAGAAGGGAATATATTCAAGAATTTAGTCCCTAACCAAGAAGAACTTATCCTTGATGGTGGTCATCATTTCATTCAACAAGAGAAGGCTCAAGAAGTTACACATGAAATTCTATCATTTCTCCAGAAACTTGAAGGTCGACGATAACAACAATTATTTTCTTAGTGCATTCACTAGAGCATCAATAAGCACTCACGTATACCAAGAAAATTCAATAAATCAATCAACTACATGTGTATAAATTAGCAATGTGATCCTATCATCGCAACTAATATTATTTTACTGGTACATTTTCCTCTACTAACTAAACATACAATAGGCTAAAAAAGAATTTACGTGTAGGTCCGCCCAGTGGCAATAATTAGGAAAAATTATAAATCTTTCTTCCTAGCTAGTTTCAACATATTCAGCACATTCTCGTACACGATAAATGTTATTGAAGCAGCAGGAGCATTTTTTAGCACATTTGCAGTTATACCCTTGTAGAAGCCTCGAAGACCCTCAAATCTGCGAGCCAAAGAGGATAAACGTTCACTAAGGTGTGCTATTATGTGAAGATACATATGGTACTACAATAAGGTGCAAAGAAAAACTGCAATTTATGTCCTAAGTTCTTTTTCACATATTCTATCAACGAGGTGAAGTTCATTCTCACCGGGCAGTTTCCTTCATAACATGCAAACTATGCATGTATCTGGGAGTGCCATCGATGCTCGGGCGTTGCTACATAGAAAAGGACAATAGTTAACCAGTACAAAGGGATAAAATTTATAGTTGAATTGCTAAATCTGGTCTTCTAGCTCTAATTAAAGAGACCTTTTATAGATATGGAATATAAATACAGAATTTTATGTTTACCTGCAATCTAGCTCGAATGACCTGTCAGGAGACACCCAACCACAGTCAGCAAAGAAAAAAGGCAAAGGTGTATATTTTATGAAGAGGATAATACAGTTTATGAATTTCAAGAGGGGCTTGCCTGAAATGGATATGTCAAAAGAATGGCAGCTAATTTTGAAGAAGCACCTAATGTTGCATAGTCAAATGAATCCTGTGGAAACAACATGATTAAGCATATCTTATTTACCAATGCTAGCCAAAATAAACTTTTGTTTTCCTCATGTTTGTTTATAGGCAACTTTAAAGGAAGTAAAAATTAAATATTCTGATTTTTAACCATGTTCTTGTATCAAATAACCTTGTCTAGACACTGAGTATGTTACCTGATCCCTTCTGACTACCATAACCTAAGCTAAATATATAAAAGAAAATAGTAGTACATAATTATTCTCTATCTGCCGATCAATTGGGAGATGAAAAGAACTATTTTTGAGATAAATGCGTATACTCAGGCCCAGTGTTATAGTAAGTTATATAAAGCTTAACAATATGAAGAAGGTAGATGGATCTTGCAAATTAAAGTTACAGAATGAATTTGCTTTAATAGAAGCGTAGTTAACTCAGATCCTCAAAAGGAGGTAGTTGTGGAGACCTACAGGCAAGGCATTAAAGAAACTGGAAGGCTCACTGATTGGTCGGAGTTTGAGGTAAATTTCAAGTAACGAGGATCTTGATAGCTTCAAGACTGTAAAGAGGCTACTGCATCATTGAGAAAATGAATGAATAAATGGAGAGGTTAATAATACATCTGCTGAATTTAGGGCTTCAAATTTAGTGTCACTAGTTTGGAATGAGACACAAATATGATTAAGTGGGAAGTGGCTCAAGAAATGCACTTTATTCATTCACTGGCCAATTATAGGATTACAGATCACTATACCCTGCTGGCCTGAATCATTCATTTGCACTCTGCCAATCAAATAGAAATAAGCTGACTCCCTCAACAATGAAGTTTACAGCATCCAATACTGCAAGCTACTTTAGCAATTGATGATCCAAAACCTATCTTGACAGCAACATTAACAGTGTCATACTTGATTCAACTTGCTCTCATTTTTTCCTTTGCCTTTGGCAATCTATAATTTAGGCAATGACCAATTTTTTTTTTTCTTTCTTATAAAGAAGATGTCATGGATAAAATGATTGCATATGCTATCCATCTGGGAACAGCATGATTTTGGACGAACAAACTGTGATACTATTCTTGAATGCTGTATCATCCATGTGTGTGTCCGAAACAGTTAACTGTTACTCAGATATGAAAACAAAAACTAGTTTCAGAGACTCACCAACGAATCTTCGGAACTAAACTCTTCATTTTCGCTAGTCCTATAATTGATAACCATTTTGCGAAGTTCTTCATATGCTGTAAACTGGATAGCCCCATGTGTAACCTGCTGAAACAGCACCACAACGAGTAAATTCTTTAGCTTCACAAAAAAATTATGCATTACAGCATAAGAAGTTATCAAGCACAAAGAAGGTTATATTATGAAAATCTTACATTCATTTTACTGTAGACTAATTACTGATTAGCAAAATACACAAAATTTTGATAAAATATAGTGAAAGAAGGAAAAAGACTAACCAGAAAAAGACCAGGCACAAGTCCTTTGTAGAGTGCCCTCCATCCTTCTTCTTTCAGGATGGTCCTTAAAGCATCTGAAATCAATCAGATGGGGAAAAATTGCATCTTATGTGACAATAAATGATGAAGAAACTTGAAAACCTCCAAAGAAAGTTGTTGTATTCGAATAAGAAAAGAAAGATTGAAAACAAGTGTGCTTGTTATGGAGGACAGATAACCTGTAAAATTTCTGAGACTTTGTTGGTTGAGCATTGGCAAAATAATTAAGAGAGAGATATCCATCCTCTTAGTTGCTATAATTCAACTTGAAATAAAATTTATATATTTAGCAGCTGGTTTTGCTCAAACTGAATTTCGTGCCGAGCTGTCTGAAAACATGCGCGAGCAATGAATTCAATATGCTTTCGTGATTCTTCTAGCTTTCACACATGGAAAGTGGCAGAATTTGACTAAACGACCTAGTTAATATCGATCATATGCTTCTTTACGTGGAAGCAGTTCACTTGATTGAATTCAAGTACATGATTTGATTTCATTCATAGCGAGTGTTTAATTGTTGGGTGCCCAGATAGAACAAATCCAATTGGGTAAGGTCACATGAGATCATTTGTTAAATGCAAAGCGCACTACAGTAGTATCTGATGTTATTTAATTGTCATATCACAAGGTCAGACAACTTGACAAAAGTATTGATTATTTCCTTAATGAAACTCAATCACCCCAATATTTTGGATATAGAAACAATGTGACTTTTACACATTAGGATGAAGTAAGTGATTTGTCCCTACCATTGGTAAAGTTTGAAAGACTTTTTTTAAGGAAATTTAATGAAGGTCAGAGGTTTTCTTAACTTTACTGCGAAATCTATAAATTAGACCTAATGCCTACTGTGTGGGAGTCACAAATGTGGATAGAAGCAAAACATCCAAGCATATATATACATATATATATATATATATATACACACACACAAATAGGGGATTGCGGAGGTAACTCTTGAAACGGATTCGAACTCTAGAGGCTAAGTAAATGTAGTCCATGAAAATAACATAACTACATATAAAATATTTGTTGAAGGAGAGTATCAGCATTAATTTTCTTGAATTCAGATATCATTCTTCTCACCTTAATCTCATGAATAACCAACATGTAGAATAGAGTAGGCAATGATTAAACAAGTATACATCGCACCATGACAAAGCATATCAAAGAAAGTCATTATAAGATCAATGCAAACCATGAAAACCAGAATATGGACGAGCTTGCTGAGGAGTCTGAAGCTGCAACCTTGTTTTAACCAACCAAACAGGATTGGTGCAAAAACAGACCTACACAGTTGCAAATAAAATTTCATAAGCAAGACAGAAATCACAAAACAATTGAGTGTTGTCTCTACAATCTTCTTGGAGTTATGTGTTTTGAGAAGCCACATAGTAAATTAAATAGTAACTAGAGTCACGGAATTAGTTCGGGGAATTCCTCTCTTTCCATTGATCCAAACAGTTTTATCTTTTCTTACATCTTTCCAAGCATTGAAACTTAAGATTTTTAAGTTTGGTAAGCATATAAATATATGTACCTCTTTAAAAAATTGTACCATGACCAAAGGAGCCCAACTTAACATTAGCTACTCGTAATAGTCTTGATGTTCAAGTCCAATTTTTTAATAGAACAACCTCATCTACCTATATTTGTATTCGTCAATGACCAGAGTATTACTCACACGAAAAAGTACATGTATAATCTTCTATTTTTGTAATAAACAATACAAGTTTCAGGCTTCACTAAGGGATTAAAAAATTAAACAAGTTGGGGACTAGTCCCTTCCACTAGACCAATCCCTTCAGTTCTAGTATTTGGCAATTGGCATGCTAATTAAACAAGCATAACAGTTCCCATCCCATTTCAAGCATAAGAAGTTTAAATACTGACCAATCCTCCAGCTTCAGCCGCTGAAGCAAGATGAAGAACGGGGCTCAGCTCCTCCCTGCTTCTCAAATATCGTTGCTTGGCTTTGCTGTAGCTGAGAAAATAAAAGAGATTAAACTACTATGTTTATGGAACAAAATACAAGGAAAGACTTGCTCAAATGAATGCATATTTGAGCAGCTAAACTAGTGGCATAGCTAATTATTGAAACTAACATCAGCAAGAAGACAAACAGTGCATAATTCACAACCAACCAGATATGTTCTATTGTGGTTATTAAATTTCAGTTCTCAAAACTTTAAGACCTAACAATGCAACTAGCCAGATATTTAATTTAATGAATCCTACACCTGTGTGTATTCTGTATAAATACTTTATTTACAAGGCCTCAAGGAATCAGGCTATGAGATTAAATTCACTTTCAAGAATATTCCCTATAACAACAACAATAGTGTATTCATATGGAGGTGGAAACTCTACTTAGTGTGTATTCAGACGTTGATAAGAATGGTAAGTATGAACTAGCACATCAAAGGGTGCTTACGAACGTTTCTCGTATGCCCATTGTAAATTCCAAGTATAAAATACCAGAAGTCAACCCTTAAAATTCTAAAGCGTAAACGATAAGTATCAGGATATATAACTCTCATGATGTGGCTTACAAGTAGAAATATAAGCCCCACGAGACAGTCGATCCAAGAACAGCAGGATAAAAGCCACCATATAGCCCTCTAAGACCCTGAAGCAAAAAAAAAAAATATATATATATATATATATATATATATATATATATATATATATACACGGCTTGATTATTTAAAGCTTGCAGCAATGCTGAAAAGAGGAAAGGCAAAAGCAACAAATTTTTTGGAATGAATAAACTAATTCTATAGAAGAAATGAAGTTCAAATGACCATTAAGGCGTTATTATAGCTGCCTAGTTGAAATCGACAGAGGGGAATTTCTAAAACAACATATGCTACAGAAACTGAAAATACTTCAAAACAAACATGTAATGTAAAAGTAAACAGACTATGATCTAATTTGCAGTCCTAGTTTGTTTAACTTTAGCTCTACTAAATGCATCGGTTCCTAAATCGGTTCCCTTGCACTTGGAAAAGAATAAGATTTTCTCATGTATCTACGATGATTATGAATAGCAACCAATATTTCTTATTTCGCTCTCTTACTATTTCAAACAAATTTGAGGTTCCATTTAAAAAGTTTATGCAGAATCAGACACTATGGACCACAAGCAAAAGAAAAGGGTTGAAAAGGAATAATCTTTCCAATTTAAATGCATCCTACGTTTATTAGGTTCAATCTGTATGTCATTTGGTCTCATTCCACATCAGAAACAAGTATCTGTAGCACAAGTGAACTGCGATAAAGTAAGTTTCCAGAAGCAAACTCAAATCACCATGCTAAGCTATGCACAAAGCATTCTACATTTTCACCAACCATATTATATATGCTCTAGATGTGACATAATATGGACAAGTAGCGAGGCACCAATGAATTATCTACTCTGCAATTACATCAATATCAAGTTTATTCTACATCGAAAACAACATAAAAGCAAGTACCATTCGGAAACAACCTAATCATTATTATTAGCGATATTAACAAACCTCAGTGCGCGTAATTGTTAAGAGAGCGTGAGGAGTGTTCTTATAGGTAGGTAGGTTTGATAAGCGTCCATCGTTCACTAATCAACAACAGAAAATCAATTCAATTTGTGTTTATAAGCATAAAAGTGGTATATTTAAATCTACATAGAATAGATCAATAGATAGATACCTTGGAATCTTGTACGGACGACGTCAAGTGGATGAGAGAAAGTGACGGTGGCAAGGCCAGCTGCGGAACCGGCTGCGGCGTTTTCCCACTGCCAGTCCACCGCCATTAATCATAGGCTACAGTTTTCAGCTTCTATTTCATTTGAATTTTACAAAATACACGCACAATTGGAGGTAGCTAATGGCTAAAGTCTTTCTCCACCGTAGTAAGCCTTTACTCGAAATAGGAGAAAGAATAAACGGTTCAATTTTGCTTCAAGTTCAATTAAAGAATTGGAATATTTGCTTATTTGGTTTTCCTTGAAGCTTATTAGGTTGCAAATTTACATTTAAGTTTAGTGTAACATACTATACTATACGAAATCCCATTTCTATTGTATATCATTAAAGAATAAACAAAAAAATTAGTATATTGATTGTGTGTGTCATATACACACATGAAATATATCATGATTATATACTACTCCTATATAATATATAAAACTGAACTTATTGCACATGAAAGATTATTTCATGCTATTTGCATATAGCCATATAATGTGATGTAGTTAATTCAGTGATTTGTTATAATACATGATGGAAAATGGGAATATTTCTTACATATTCCTATATTTTATGGTTTAGATTTTGTCAACTCATTTAAAATAATCTAAGTTTTGCTTAGTCATTTAAAATAATTTAGGTTTTGCCAACTTATTTACTATTAAAATAAAAAAAAAAAAAAAAACTCAATTATATTATACTTTTTTTTTTTTATTCCCAAAGATTTAATTCATTTCGAGGCATGTCGAACACAAAGTGAGAATAACATATTTTTAGATTATACTAACTCAATCCAACTAGACTAACCAAAGTTAAGTGAAATAAAAAATTAAAGTTTATAAAATGGGTTACATAAAATTAATGTGAAGCTTCGTATGTGCAGAGCTGCATGAAAGAATTTCCACTTTTGAAGGTGAAACTGTTAGAATTGTTGGAAATTTTTCTAGTGAAATTAATAACATTATATCATTTGAATATCATTGATTACTTTTAACAAATTATGAGAAATAGATAACTACTCCACAATATAGGTAGAACAGAACCTTGCAAGCTCGAACTTTTTTTTATCAAGACAATGCCTCATTTTTATTACGTCCAAATGTCCAATTTAAGGTGGGATATCTTCAAATGAAGTACTGATGGTGGACATCACTACATCAATTCCAATAGAGCAAATGAAACATTAAAACAGAAACTTCAAAAGAATACAATGATCAAAGTATCAAACACAAAGAAACTCAAATCACTGCAGTTACTGTGTAGGGTAAATCAGTAAATGTGAACAAATTTTCCCAAAGCATTACACAAACTCATCCAAGAACTTTTTGCACGAGCATCCATTTTGCAAACACATTCTCAACACTCAGAAATAACAAATTGCAACGCAAACTATTATGTTAACCCCAGAATATTATCAAGATGACTTCAACCAATCCCTCCAAGGTAGGATAATAAAGAATCGTAATTCTACTTCTCTCAAGTGCAAAACAAAAGTAATTCAAAAGTAATTCATGGCTCTGTGTTACAAAAAAATTCGAGCATGTCATCTCGTAAATGCACAGTTCATACACATAAGCTGCAACTAAGTTTCTACATGTTGAATATGATCCTTCTACGTTATTATATAAAAAAACACATTCTGCAAATTTCTCAGCATTATCAGAGAGCACAGATCGGTCGTTGCTCATCAAGTTGCCGGTATGTATTGTGATTAATCAGTACATCATCTGGTCTGATTCGAATATAAAAGATAGTCCAGGTGCTCTATGATTGTTGCAGCAAAATTGCTGGAAAAAAAAAAAACATGAGAACAAATAATTAGCAGCAGGAATATAGGATTGGATGGACGAATTTTGTGCTTGATAAACTACAGAAATCAACCGTATGAAATTCCAGAACCCATTTGGAAACCTTCAAATATATAGACTTAAAGAACATATTGCATAAGATGTCACCCACAATGAAAGATCAAAATCCACTTAAATATTCCATTTCCATTCTCACGTTCCCCTATCAATCAGGCTTTTACAAATATGGAAGTAAAAGTTAAAGAAATAGCGCATCCGAAAGGTACGAATAATGGAGTATCAAAATTTGGGAAGACAAAGAAAATTCAATTATTATTAAGATTAGAGAGAGCAGGCAAACATTTCCGAACAATTTTAACCTTGATTAAGTATAAATAAATGAGTACTGCACAGGGGTACATCAAAAAAGGAGTTCTATAAAAAATTAAATCAAAATGTCATGATGTTTTTGTAATTAACAGTTAATGGATTCTTATCAACTTCACCACGGCAAAGATGTTAGCTCAAGATACGTCTACATGTGCGAGCATCAAAACAAGGAGACAGTCTCAATTTGAACTTTTACGTTGTTAGGATACATGAAAGACAAACTTGGGAGGCAGACAATCAGTAACTTCCAGCAATATAGATTAAGGATAGGATAAATGGATACTGGTGACAAGAACTTAACCTAATTAGAGAACTAATAGGAGTGTGCAACTCAGCAAGTTGTGAAAAGACCTAAGATTTGTATCAAGAAACAGATAAAACCTTAAAGAGTTGAGGCAAAGTCCTATGTTCCAAATCAATACAATTATAAGATCAAATGAAACATCATGTAGTAAATAGTCCACAATTTTTAACTGTAAAAAGTGATTCAAAATACATAATTCACCAACTCAGTTCAGGCAGAGTTCCAAATTCAGAGAAATATGGAAAGTAAGAAAAGAAATAATTACAGAGTACTCTATCCTCAAATATTATGAACGCATTCTTTGCTTGCTCAAAATGAAAAATGAAGGAAATTGTAATTTGACTTTAAATTGTGTAAAGTGAATTAACTTGATCAAGCAGCAACATTAACAAGATTTGCTAACATGCACTTGACTCACACTAGAAAACTTGAAGCCAACCTCTCCTAAAAGAATGAAAAATAGTAAGTATAAACTTGATTTGCGATATTAATTTCCTCTCAAAAATAATTATTACGCGGCCCAAAAATAGAAATGTTTATATATATAGCTGCCTATGAACTGACTTAATTGGAATTGACAGATTTGAGCTTCATTAAAAAAGCAAGAATGGTGGCTTAAATGATGCTAACACAAGAATGTCTTCGTTTCACCTTTGGAAACTGCCTAACACCTTACCTCATAGCTAATGCTTTCGAACCAACATTTTCAGTTCAAGATAATTCGGCATTCTAGGTTCTTTTACTTTTCCAGTTTTCCTGTAGCAGGTGGTGCAAAAGGTGAAATTCACTAATAAATCATTGACTTAAAGAATCTATATCGCATAACCACATTTTATACAAGAGGATATCACTAAATCATCTTATCCCATGTTCAGACAATTTTCCCATAATGCTCCAATAAGATACCGTAACATACACTAAACCGAAAGCAAATGCATGTAAACCAGAACTTACAAATCAAAACTCTACTTTTAATATAAAACATCTCAAAACTCTACTTTTAATATAAAACATCTCAAACAACACAATCATATTACCTCACTCCATCGTTACTTTCGCTCCAACCTCCAACATCTTCTTCATAATCTTCTCAGCCTCATCTTTCGTCACCCCCTTCTTCAACAATGTCGGTGCTTTCTCCACCAAATCCTTAGCCTCCTTCAACCCTAAATCAGTGCAAGCTCTCACTTCCTTAATAATCTTAATCTTCGCACCCGCATCAAAACCTCCCTCAAGCTTCAAATCAAATGCTGTCTTCTCCTTCGCCTCTTCCTTCTCCGCAGCTCCGCCACCTTTTCCTTTGGCCCCCGCCATACCCGGGGCGAAGCCCATACCCGGCATCATAACCGCCATCATAGGCATTTCCTCAATCCCCATTTTTTTCCTCAGAACCTCCGTTAAATCCGAGATTTCAAGCAATGTCAAGCCTGAAATTTCATCAGCGATGCCTAATACTCTATTCGATGTGGGTAGTTTAGATTCCTGAGCTGGAGCTGAAAAGTTTCGGATTAAATTTAGGGTTCTTGATGGGTTTCTGATATGGGAATTGGGTAGGCGGGTGAGGGTTTGGGAAATGAGACGAGAGCAGTGGTGTCTCATGTCTGCGTATTATTTAGATATAAAAGTAGTAAAATCGAAGCTCATATGAAGATTGTTTGTGCTGTAATGTTGTGGCAAAGACGACGATGGCTATTGTTTTTTGATTTATTTTTAGCTGAATATTTGCAAACCCTCGCTATGAAAATCTGATGGGGTTTAAGGGTAATCGGATTCGGGTGGGTTGAGTTGGATTGGCTCGAAATTGAATCCAAATATGTAGCCGGTTTTGGTGAGAGGAAAAAATGTGGAGATTAATAAAGGCAATGCAACATCTATAAAGCAAAATTGAATATTTTTTGTCACGAACTAATGCTTTTTTTTACCCATGCTATATTACATTATTACATTAGAAAATTTAGTTTGGTAATTTGAAAATTTGAACGAACTTTATCTCGTCTGTAAATTTTAAAATGATATATCATTAAACTATCAGCTTAACAACTAATTGTCAAATAACTATCAATTTAAGAGCGTTATGTGTTATTTGGCTACATATAATAAATTGACGGAAAGACAAAATTGCAATGTCCACCCAATAAAAGTTGATTGTGTCATTTTGAATCTCAAACCATAATACCTCAACACATTTCAACACATTCAACTAAAATTGAGTTGTACCTATGCTAAGATGTTTGTGTACCAGTTTCTACTATGACCGATGGAACCAATATTGGTATATATATAAATCACATCTATACCGTGTGAAAATAATATAATTTTGAACTTCTATAATTTATGTATATTTTTAAACCTTATATTTAATTTTCTCGATTTTGTTTTATTTGATAACATATTGTATAACAATTTTATTAATTCCTTCGCTTCATTAATCATTATCCCTTTGTATCATTGACTAGTCAACTTAACTAAATTTAAAAAAAATTATATTAAATAATTTAATTAAAATATTTAACTAAGATTTTGATAATATCATATGACACTATGTATAAATATTTAAAAGATTTAATACCCGAAAAATGTGAATAATTTTACATGATAAGTCACTTAAAAGATTTAAAAGTTTGACCGGGGTACGGTAGCTAATTGAGTAAAAATAATGGGACGGAGAGAGTAGAATATTATATCATATTTTTATTATTTTACATATTGTCTTGTTTCATATTTATTTTGGTATTTCATAATTTATATCTATTAACATAAATTTTATTTTTATTCATACATATGATCATATTAACTTTTACTTAGTCTTTGTATTATATATATATATTATATTTCTACCTACTTTTCCAAATTATTTTTGAAACATGCAATTAAGTTTATAAATTGAGGGTTGAAACACTTTCGGAATTAACATATACTAAAACAATCTAGCTAGTTGGCACGTGATGAAAAAAACACAAAAGAAATTTAAGCAATAATGTTTCTCACTACAAAAAAAAGCATTTTATGTGACAATTTTTTTGTGACGAATCTGAAATTCGTCCCAAGATATTTGTCTATAGTGACGACTGTGTTTTTCGTCACATAAAATAAGAACTCATGTGACGATTTGTCATTTCGTCGCATAAACTTATGTTTTATGTGACAAAGATGAATTTTGTCACATAAACGAAGTTTTGAAGCGACAAAAATTAATTTCGCCGCTCAAAATTGTATTTTATGTGACAAAACTCATAATGTCACGTAAACGAAAGACTTCATGCGACATAATTGTATTTCGTCACATAAACTGATATTTCTTGCGACAATTTTTGACTTCGTCACACAACCTTCAACTTATGTGACAAATATATATATTGTCACATGAAATTGTTTTATTCCCTCCAAAAATTTCCCTCCTTTTTTAAATTCAAAAATTGTTATCTAGAATAATGGTTCCCTCATTTCTAATTTTCCTTTTTATTTATATTACAGAATTAGACTATTATCACTTAAGCTATGACCTTAAATTATGTAGTGTGCACATGTAAGTATTAAGATTTTACATAACTGAATCCTAATAACTACGCAAAATTGAAATTTTCCTAGCTAAATGTATGTCATATCAATTATAGGAGTATATTGCAATTTGCACCGATTTTCATTGATTAATAGTATATCATTTATTAATCGATTTAAACATTTATTTTTGGCCACTTTAACATTTAATGGATATAATATATAAAAATGGGGTTAAGTCGATCGACGATGTTAGTGAAAAAATTGGTGAGACATTTAATATGGATTTGTAAGTTTTAATTAGTTTTATTCATATTTATAGTAGGCGGGGTGAGTATCACAGTGATACTAAGGTGTAATTACTAGTCAGTGATGTATTGCAGCTCTCGGCTACGCCATTAGATAACATACCAATGCATGGCCAATTCAAATTATGCACAATGTGAATTAACGTTAAAAATCGAGAATCGATCAATCTGATTTCGAATAACCTCAATGTACATAACCTTATGGTTAATAATTTTGATCTTGGTCAATTAACGTTAAAAAACCAAGAATCGATCATTCTGATTTTGAATAACCTCAATGTACATAACCCTATGGTCAATAATTTTATTTTTGGTGAATTAACGTTTCAATCTGATTTAGAATAACATCAATGTACTTTACCCTATGGTCAATAATTTTGATATTGGTCAATTAACGTTAAAAAACCAAGAATCGATTCGTACAGTTCTATTTTTATCCATTCGTATAGTTGACCAGTCAACTCGACTAAATTTATAGAAATTATACTAAATAATTTAATTAATAAATTTTAATAATAATTTGATAATATCATATGCCACTATAAATATTAATATTTAAAAGATTTAATACATCACCAATATGAATAATTTTACATGATAAGTTATTTAAAAAATTAAATTTTTTTGCCAAGTACTGTAGATAATGGAATAAAAATAATGGGATGGGGGAGTATTTTTTAATTTCAACAATTTTATGCACTAATTTGGTTAGTTAATTATAAACTTTTTTAATTAATGATTTAAGATAAAAAAAAATACAAAATGAAAAAATATTGAAATGAATTGCCCTAATTTCATTCCATCTCCTTTTTTTAATTGTTTCATTTTTTCTCAAATTTACAAAATTGATAATATATAGAAAAGATCTAATTTCTCCCAACCCTACAAGCACACTCTCTCTTTCTCCCTATTTCCGTTCCCGACCCGCCGCACCCCTATTTCACTCTCTCTTTCTCCACAGCCGCGCAACCCTTTCCACAGCCGCAGCAGTCGCCGGTCCTTCCCGCAACAGCAGCAGCAGCAGGCCTTCCCGCAGCCGCGACACAGTTTTCCCGCAGCCGCGCGCAACCCTAGTCCTTCCTGCAGCCGTGCGATGCCAACCTTTCCGCAAGCCCGAACCCGAACCCCTTCAAGCCGGCCAGCCCGAACCCCTAAAGCTTGTTCCTTCAAGTAAGTTCTTCAATTTTTTGTGGGCTGCTGTTTATTTTTTTTTTAGAAAAATTAAATTGAAATTGAATTTTTTGTGTTTGAAGTATATTTATTTGACATTTCTAAAACAACTATAGTTGTGTGTGAACCCCTAAGGCCCGATTCATTATGTGAAGTAGCTAGTGTGTTTTGTGCTTGAAATAATTAGAATGAGTTTTTTATGGCGAAAAATCTTAAAGGAATGCGTTTCTTTGTTAAAGTTATCAACTTGTAAGAGTGATATATGATGTTATCTAATGTTGTATTCTGTTATCCATTCTATCTTAATTTCACCTTATTTTGTTCATCTTCTAGTTCTAGTCCTAAGAAAATACTATTTGCTAGTATTGAAGAAGAGCTAAAAAGTATTGGTCAGTTGGCATCAATTAACTTGAAGAAGGATATGATCTGTCATGTTGTTCCCTTTTTTGTTTCTGTCCCATACAATTTTAAATCTTTACCTCATATTGTTTAACTTCAACCTAGTAGAAAGTGTACTCTTGTTTGACTATTGGATTACATATGAAAGAATGAATTACTTTTTCTCAGAATCCTATCTGCTCAAGATTCTTCATTGTTTTCCATAGACTGAAAGTTTATGCATCTACCGCTGCATAACATGTAAATGCGCATAACTTTGATATTCCAGTGGATCACATATACTGTCAGGTAATTGCTTGCTCAAAGTTTTCATCTTTTGTTACTTGTTATTGTGTGTAATTACTCACATTGTTCTCGTTGATTCTCTCCAAAAGCCTGTTATCCTCGATTATCTTGCCAGCAAGAAGATATGTTCCAGTGACTTGGTAGCGGTCTCACCTGATGTTGGAGGCGTTGTAAGAGCTAGAGCTTTTGCCAAGAAGTTATCTGATGCCCCTTTAGCCATCATAGACAAAAGGCGTCAGGGTCATAATGTCGCTGAGGTAATTTTTCATCATATGCTATATATAATAGATTTTCGCTCTCTTGAACTTTACTAGTAAAAACTGAGAGATTGAAAATTACAGCTGGTTAAACATTGAGAGAGTGAAAGGTTGTAAGTTACAGAGCAACGTAGATAAGGCTAGAGTTGATAGCAATATTTTAAGCAGATGATCAAATTTGACCATATCACATGAGAGTATTATAGGACATATTTATTCTTAGGCTGTGGTGCTAATATTTAGGTAAATGGTGTTATTTTCATTACTTATCCCCCGGTGCACCATGAGGGTTTTCTGTCATTGCACCATCATTCTTATAATTCTCTTCCACTTTGATCCTTGAGTTTGCCTCGAAGGGTCATTCTAAGTTTTAGAAATTTTAAAGCTCTTGAGACTTCTATTGATTTTTTTACGAATACCATTCTGTTTGTTTGATTTTCTTATGAACAATGGTTTTTGAGTTATTATTAAATAGCTACTATATTTCATACTCTTCACTTAAAGTGATTTAAATACGGTGCACTTGGATGTAGATCGATTAATACCATTCTGTTTGTTTGCTTTTCTTATGAACCATGGTTTTTGAGTTATTCTTAAATAGCTACTATATTTTATGCTCTTCACTTACAGTGATTTAAATGCGGTGCACTTGGATGTAGATCGATTAACTAAATTTCCAATGTAAGCTATCAACAGTATTTGAAGTTCTGCGGTCTTTTCCAGACAGAAATTTTTGAGGTCATAGTCTTCCAGCTCTCATTTTTCATGTTGTCAAAGAACGTATTATTAAGTGGAAAATGGTGCAAAATTGCACCAAATAACCCTTGATAAAATCTTGATGTCTCTCCACTGGAATCATGCCAATAATATTATTGACACTACAATATATTTCTTACTAAAACGATATATAGGATTCTAACCTCTGAACAAGAAATATATTTGTTAGCCTTACTTCGGGACATAAATGGATGAGGTTTTGGATAACATAATTATCTTTTATTTGCATAATTTGGTGGTAGAGAATGTTCTATATGGGGTTAAATAAACAATAGGACTCAATAGTCATCTTTTCGTCTATTTAGATTTGATATGAATTATTGGCTTTGAAAGCTCAATGAATAATTTGCTATTTTGCTATTTGATTTACTTAATGGGATAAGGTTGAGTCTATTTAACTATGTTATGTGTTTCACTAATTAAACTATAAAGTGTGGTCTTCATGCAGAAAATACTATTGCTACTTTGGATGGCTGATGAAAAACGTGGTGGAGCAATGTTTAGAGGCTTCAAATGCTAGAAGTTCAAGATATTGAAATTAACATGTCTTCGAGTTTTGGAAGTTTGGGTTCAAAATTTTGTTTTTGAATTCTTTTTTGTGAAACTTAGTAGGTTTTTGACAAGTGTTATCATTTTGTTTAATGTAGTTGGTGAGATATATGCTTGAATATGAATATTATTGTCGTTTTTAACTTAAAAGACTATGTAAGTTGGTTGTTATTGTCATTTTGATAATCAATTTTAGTTTTTGTAATATTACTGTTTTAATTTAATTATCAATGAGGTGAAAAATGTAAATTTTGATTCCTATTAGGTTCATTAATCGTAAAATTTATAGTGACAAATTATATTGTCATATAAGCATTTGTAGAATTTTAAATTAATTTATTTTGTGACAAAATAGTTTCTCATAAAGGTTATTTTTTGTGACAAAATATATTGTCACAAAGGATGTGAAGAATTTCGAACTAACATTTTTTGTGACAAAATAATTTGTCATAACAGGCTAGTTTTTTATGCGACAAATAAAATCGTCACGTAAAGCTTTGTCAAAATCATCTTTCTTGTGACGAAACACAATTTCGGTGACAATTTCTTTGAGTATATGCGACAAATCTATCGTCGCGAAACAGTATTTTTTTGTGACGAAAAAAATTTCGTCGCACTCTTACGCGACGAATATGAGTTTTGTCACTTTGGACTTTATTTGACGGGGCCTATGTGACGAACCTTGCGACGAATTTATTTGTCACGTAAACCTGTTGTGACGAAAAACTTGTGTTTCATGACGAAATATTTCGTCACATAAAATGCTTTTTTTTGTAGTGTCTAGACAAAGTTCCGAAGACCTCATACAAATAGAAATTAGATACAAATTAAATACTCCAAAACAAGATAACAAATTCAAAAAAACATTAAAAAAAAATGATTACAAAGCATAGATGGAGGTATTTTTATTGACTCTTAATTAACAACTTTTCATACTCTTCTTAAGCATTAGTTCATCTTCCTGCAATTCTTCCTGATTTCACCCTTAGAACCAGTCAATGGAGAAATATTTCCCATTTTAATCATGGATATCGCAAATTGCTCAAAGAAAATCTCATTATTCGCGGCATATTTTTTCACTAGCTCCATTGATTCTTGATTCTTGGTGACCAGAATTTGGTCAGAACTCAATAAACCCTTGAAACTCAACAAATTTTTGAAGTAATTGTTGTCAAACCTTGTGGGAGAGACAAAGTCCAAGGTAAATAAGTTTTGATCTCCGCCAGACCTTGGACATCTGGCACGCAATTGGGATGCATATGATTCATCCAATGTTAAGTCAGCTTGTGAGTTTCCTGATTGGTTATACAACCTTTGTCTGAAGGTGGTGCATCTTGCATTTCCAATTGTGTGGCTTCCTGAAAATTAATTAAGTAGAATTAAAAACAAATTAATGATCAGTCTATTTGTAGATGCTTTTGCATTTTACTCAAATACTAATACATAAATAAATATTTGTTACCAGATAATGCAACAAGATCAACAATATTAAGTCCTTTAAGCTTAAACTTAGTGAGAATGGTTTGGAAAGTGTTGTTAGGAGCAGGAATGTTATTGTTTGAGCCACTCAAACTAGCATCTCTCGAATCCCTTCTTCCCAATGGTAGGGCCCAGCTAGGCCCACCAGTCTGCACAAATAAATAAATAAATATATAAAAATAAATAATAAATTATATCTTGTGATTAATAAAAATCCGTTCTTCTATTTATTTTAATTTACTCACAATAACTGTGGAATCTCTAGCAGCAAGAGCCATAATATCAGCACAAGAAACAGTTTGTGGGCATTCTTTTTCTAGTGCAGATTTGATTTCATCAATTACTTCAAATCCACGAACCGAGTTCTTGTTAGGAATTGATCCTTTTTCACTGATTAACCTACCACTGTTGTCCAAAAGTATTGATGCATCACAGCCCTGCATATGTTAATTATCCAAAAATAATAACAAATCTTTCATAAGTATAGTATAGTACAGTATATAAACATATATTTTGGTAAATCTGAGATATAAATAATCTTTTGAAAGAAATGGAGTCATGTTGAATTAATTAAAGACGAACCTTGACAAAGCAGTCGTGAAAATGAAGCCGGACAAGTGAAGCAGCCATACGAGCTTCTTTTGCGACTGCTTTTGCAACAATTGATTTCACGATTTCTTGTGCTTTTGGGCATGATTGGTCATAGAATTGTGGATAAAGGTAGCCTCCTCCATTTGTGTTGTGACAGAAGCAAAGAGGTGCGAAAGTAAGTAGAGTAAAGAACATGAACAAATTAATGGACTTGCCCATTTTTGTTTGTAGGAATTAATTAATGCTATAACAGAGGAATGTGTTATGGAAAGAGTTGATAATGAAATCTCATATTAACTATTGGGTATTTATAGAGCTTACATGCAACGAGAAAAGGTATACTGGCCTGGGGAGGGGGAGACAGAATACTAGAGTTGGTGGATTGTTTAGCGGAATTAGTTATCTTGTACTAGTTGTATCATGATGATAGCTTAAAGCATGCATCTTTAATTATTACATTGACTTTTAATATAAACAACTTAATTATATTTGTCAAAATAGAATGTTAGTTATTTCTTTTGCTCAAATGAAAGGCACAACAAGCACCAAGTGCTAGTAAAAATAAATTATAGATACCATTCGCGATTCAATATTTTATTTGACAGTAACTACGAAATTAAGCAAATAACAATTCATCACTACAACTCCATCAAGATCAAGATATTAGTTATATATTCTTTAACTTCGATCTCATCAAACTTATTAGTTGCATTGCATATACTTTCTCTTCTCATAAATGTTGGTGCAATGTGTGATTTGACTGTAACTATTGTTTAGCGAATTTGCTTATGTGCATTTAAATTTACTTAGTGTACATGTAGAACCATTTTTGAAAGGTACTTAATAATGGTTTATGGATTAATTCTAAAACAACACTAGCAAATCTTCAGTCATATAGGCATTTCGTTCATAGTTGTGCTTATTAAAGTATTAATAGTTCTGCAATATAGGCTAGCTTATCTTATGAAGATAGATATATATTTTGACAATGCTTTTAGGTGTGAAAATTAGAAAACAAATTAAGATTTGTGATTTAGGTTTTAACTATGGTCAGAAAAGACAAATGCACATGATAAAAGTGAGTGAGTACTCGCGCGCATGAATACAAGATAGAGGTTGGATAGAAGCACCTGCTCTGTTGACAAAAATGTTCTGTTTTCATTATTTTGACTGTAAACAGGCATATACTATACTGAGAAATAAAATTTAAACACGGTAATCCTTTTATCAGAAAAAAGAATATTTATTAATATTAATTCCTTTTTTTTTTTTTTGGAAGCAATGGAATGGAATGAAATTTTCTTTTTATATCTTTGTACTTCAATTATTGGTGGATTTACTATACACGACTATAAATGTAATCAATGGACAAAATAATATATCAATGCTAGTATCTCAAAAGATTCTTTTATCACATTTACACGACTAATAATGTCAGTTTGGCAACTTAAATAAAAACAAATATTATGGATTTATTGTTATTGTTAACAGGTTAACATCGAATAAGCTGTAACTAGGTTACACAAAAGTCAATCTTTTTCCAAAGTTAAAAATGGAGCTTACCAGCCACATAATTTACTCGCTCTTTTTCTAAAATCAGTAACAAAAACAAAAAAAATAGTTATAAAAGAAAAATCGAAAATTTCATACAATTTAATACGACACAATCTTTACATCTCCTATATGTCAAAATAAGATACGCGGTAGAATTAATCTATTATATGACCCCTTGAAATACGTACGTTGACTGGTTAAGGGAGCAGATATAGCTAACCCAAAAGGTACATGGGAATATTAGGTCAATCTAATTGATTCTTAAAATGATAAATTTGGGTAAAGTTGGAGACCTGCTCCTCTGATTTTGTCAAAGAAAAACAATTTTTAATTTCTAAGTCTTTTATTAATTTATGTCACAAATCACAATCTAGTTGACCAAATTCCATCAGGGAAATCAAGAAATTTTGGTTCAAGTGGCCTAAATGGCGTTTCAAATTTGTTTCTAGGAAATTTAATTGGGCAGCCCATAACTTGTCTAAATGGACTCGCCTTCACAACTCTTTTGCTTATTTTGATCTTTCTTCTCTTCCCATTTTCGTCTTTTGCGACGGGGGCTATCCCCTTGTTGACCGTTTGTAACCTTTGTTGTTCCGTAATTTATCAAAAAAAAAGTATCACTTTCTTTCTTTCTGGTAGCCGAGTGAATTCAGGGGAGCAATTTAAAATACCGTTAAAAGTCCATTGATAAAAGCAGTAGGAATAATTTGTGTTCATTTGTCCATTCTTGGAGCATTACTTGAGTGATTAACAAAAACGAATAGTCATAAAGTTTATTAAACTAAATTTTTTGAAATAAAATGAAAGACGGACTTTTAGAGATTACATGGTTTTACATATTGAAAAAATAAGGAGATTGCTGACTATTTTAACACATACTCGGTTATAAAACAATTTTACTCAAGAAATTATCAACGGGCATATTCATGTGATTGTATTTTCTTAAAGATATTTCAACGTTCATGGGACAAAGTTGAATTGTGTTTGATTTATTGTTTTGTTATTTTATCTTGAAAAAAAAAATCTGGATTCATGTAATATCTCAAAAGTTCTCGCTTCTATATGGCAATTTTGGAAATGATCTGCCTAAGTTTGGGCTCATTTATTGGGCCAAACCCCATTCATAATATAGTAGAATAAAATAAAAAATGAAATGAAATATAAAACTGTTTTAAAATGAGGCCTTGAATCAATTGATTTGGAGGTAAACCAGACATGCATAAATTGTAAAGCAAATTCAATTGTGAGATAACTAAGACACATATTAGCCCAGACGATATTCCCGTTGGGAGAGGTATTCATTTTATGTGCTCAATCAGCTTAAAAAGGAATTAAACCCTTGAGAAAAAAAAAATATAATCAAATTGCAACAGTTAACTAGAATAAACAATAAGAAACACAAGTACATACATAAGAAAGAAAACCACCTATTAGATTCGAGGATGGAATTCATTCAATGAAATCAATCTCAATTTGTAGGTAGTCAAAGGCATCGTCCTCATTTTCCATTCATTCATTCACGATAGGAGATATTTTTAGAACATGCATTACATGCTGAAAAGATCGATCCCCTATCGATTTCAGCATATTTATAATGGAGTACTAAATTAATAAAGAAGCTGATAAATTAACACCCATAATCAGAGCATCAAACCCCGGCCATCACCCCCAAACTCTCCGAAGATCGACTCCCATTCTCTCATCAGCTTCACAACTCATTTCAACTGATCTCGATCGACAACTGCACAAACCTCTCCCAAATCTAGCAAACCCCGTACGCCTACATCATATATCCAAGTTTACATAGAGATTATGAAATTTTGGATCAACATCGATCGACCAAGTTTTGACACCTATATAATTCCTTCTGTTATCTAGCCGGAGTGTTTCTTTTATATATGTTCCTAATTAAGATCTAGTATGTTTAAATTGGCGAGCGATTGTCTCGGATTGGGTTTTTATTAATGATGATTTTTCTTTTAGTACGTCATTTTTTAACCTCCAAATATGATAGAAAAAAACACTTGTGTTTGTATTTGACAGGAGAAGGATATCTCTCAAGTCTCATCTCTAGATATATTCTCTGCTTATATACAATTCATAGTTTAATGATATATTCATCCCTAGCTAAAATCGATATATATAGTTTAGGCTTAACAAACTCGTGATTAAATTATATTCCTTCCGATTAATTTATAATTTTTTCCATTTTTGAAGAACCAAATTATTAACTTGTGAGTTCTATCTAGTTTCCACAATGTTTTTTTGCATCTAAAATAAAATTAGATATTAAAAGAGGAAATTATATTAGTACTGGTATATATATATATTTTGAAGACACCTGCAGATACATGCAAAACAAAGCTAGCTGTAGGAGAAGAATATATATATATATAATACCAGCTAGAAAAACCACAACTTAAAACAACTAGAAAGATCGAGTAGCTAGGTAGTTTCAAACACAACAAAGGATGCGATGCGATGCGTCCTCGTCACAAGAGTAGTCCTGAGGATGTATAGCTTATTAATTATTCCATATTAATAATACGAACTAGTTTCAATGTTGGCCGCCGGGGAGCTTCTCTTTTATCTTCTCCACCATTCCCTTCTTCTCCTGGTGGGGTTGCTCCACTCCACCATATCCTCCTCCTGCGCCTGTACCTGCAGTGGTGGTGGAGTGCTTCTCATGTTCACCAGTAGTAGTGTGACCTGCTCCCCCTGGTATCTTCTCTTTCACCTGTTCCACCATTCCCTTCTTCTCGTGGTGGGGTTGCTCAACTCCACCACATCCTCCTCCGGTACCAGTGGTCTCATGACCAGTAGCAGTGTGACCTCCTCCCCCTGGTATCTTCTCTTTCACCTGTTCCACCAATCCCTTCTTCTCCTGGTGGGGATTGCCTGCCATTCTCAATTAAGTAAGAGGAGAAGATTTTATTTCTTTCAAAGAAAGACAGATAGATATTTATGTTTATGTGATGAATGATCTGATTAGTAGTAAAAGAAAGTGTGATGTGATTATGAGAGATCGATATTTTGTTCATGTAGTGGGGAGTTTATATAGAAAGAAGAAAGATGCAGTGAAACGATAATGAATTTTACAGCTGTTGATACAAGTGACACGTAAGGGTGTGGTTAAGTGGTTTGATTTTTATTATTAAAAGGACGGACGGTTTAATGATCGTTGGACATGTGTCCATAACGTCGGCTGTGAGGACAATCTACATAGATTGGAAATTAAATAAAAATATATCTGGCATCTCATCGGGAGACAGGATAGATAGGTAAAGATGACCAAGATAAAACTCACTCCCGTTATTTATGTTACGTGTTTCCTTTTCCTCGTGCTGGACAAAAATATACAAAATTGACTATGCCGGATGAGATAACTACAACACGGGTGTAGATCTTCTGTACCACTTTTGGTGTATCACCATTAATTAATTGACACTTGCACATATGACAATTATAATAATTCTCACATATGTATGTGTCAATCAATTAGTGGTGATACACTTAAGTGGTACACCAAAAGTGATACAAAGGATCTTGAGCCCTACAACACTTGAGATCTATATATATATCCTAGCTAGCCTAGGCAGCTGAGTACGCAAAATGTCTAATGTCTATTACGCCGCGCGGCCTACTGGTTCACCCGATAATATTTGCACAATTTGGGCTCATATATAATAATGTATAAATATTTAATTTTGCTACTTTTTTTGTCAAACATGTTCCAGTTAGAGCCCAAATGACAACATTCATGAAGCAATGACAAATGGGTCGGGCCAGTCCAAACACCTTGACCCAAAACTTAGACGGGTCTCAACCTCTTAGAATTGGACTGGGCCCGAGATCTGTCAACAATCAATAAGCTTGGAACCTTGTCAAATGGATTAAGTTAACTAACCTAGAGCCTGTCAGGACCAATTTATTTATCCATCCAGCCGAAAAACAGCTGATCCCCAACATCTCCTGAAAAATGCATTTGAGCAACAACAAAAAGGAAAAAAGGAATACGAAGTTCAAACTTACGACTTTTCATATGTTAGTTAAGTGCTACATTTGAAGGCCTAGCATGAGAAACAAAAGCCCATCAGAGTAGCCAAGGAGATTGTCTTGAAACACGATAAATGAATGATTTACACTCCAAAATATAATTAATATTTAACACACGCGAATTAAGAACAACTCTAATTTCTAGTTTTTTTTAGCGCATTTGAAAAATTGGTAATTGTAGAAAAGTGGCCAAATATTAAAAAATGAATGACCTATTTTACCCGTAGATTTTTTTACCATGCGGTTAACTCTGCTTGAATAAACAAACGGGTACTAGTTACTGAGTTTTACTTAATTTCACAGTGCTAAATGGTAATTTTATATTTTGAGAATGCAAAGTGTCCATTTATCCAAATTAAAACTAGGTTGGGAGAACTCTGACTCGAAAAATAGCAATTGAAGCGGAAGCTACAATTTTTAAACTTTTTTTAAAATTGAGATCAATGCCATATTAACCCCTTGTCAATATAACTCACTACCAATGTGATATGAATTTATCATACCCTCAATTATGACTATTATATTTCACCATGTTTCCTTTACAACACCTATGTTGACCCAATTTAGTTGTCCACTCTAAACGGATTCACTTATATTTACTGCAATTCTTTCTTAATTAAGTTATTTCTCCAGCGTGTATGACGAATAGTGGTATCAATTGTGAGAATCTTACCTCAAAAGCTAGCTATTAAAGTAGGGAGTTTATTGTCATATAAAACTCACGTTGGATCCCATAACAGATAGGATTAAGATTTCATTTGCTTCAATAAAGATCGTTGCACCGAAGAATAGGATGGAATTCAGGCACCCCTAAACGAAATCTCTCTCAATTTGTAGGTAGTCAAAGGCATCGTCTTCATTTTCCATTCATCCCCTTCAGCAAAAATCAAGACAATTGCAATTGTATTAGAAGAGAAACCAACTTTCACTTTACCAGTTTTTATTAAATTAGTACTCCATTATAAATGGAGAGCGAGCAACAACACAATTAAACACTTGCCATCTTAAATACTAAATAGTGTAGTAAATGAAAATATCCTCCCTCCCATTTTCATACTGCCTGGTACTGTAATGGTTTCACTCCCTAAGAAGCTGATAACACCCATAATCAGAGGATCAAACCCCATCCCCAAACTCTCCGAAGACCAACTCCCATTCATCCCATTTTCTCAGCTCCAACAAATCAAAAACTTAGAATCACAACTCATTTCAACCCTCCACGACTGCACAAACCTCGCCCAAATCAAGCAAACCCACGCTTACATAATCCGAAAATGTCTCCACCAATCTTCTTACATCATATCCAAGCTCATCCGCACGCTTTCGAAAGTCAGTGCTCCTATGCAGCCTTACGGAGTTTCTGTTTTTTCTCAGGTGAATTACCCAAATGCGTTTCTTTACACTGCTTTAATCAGGGGATATACGATTGATGGGTTGTTTAAAGAATCGTTGCTTTATTATAGTGCAATGAGAAGAGGCGGTGTTACACCTGTGTCGTTCACACTTACTTCCTTGTTGAAGGCGTGTGGGAGTGAAGTTAATGTTAATTTGGGTCGGCAGATTCACGGGGAGATTGTGAAGTTAGGTGGGTTTAGTGCGGATTTGTTCGTGGGAAATGTTCTGATTGATATGTATTTGAAATGTGGCTACTTGGGATGCGGGAGGAAGGTGTTCGACGAAATGCCTGAAAGAGATTTGATATCTTGGACTTCGCTTATCGACGCCTATGCCAAGGCTGGGGATATGGATTCTGCAAGTGAGTTGTTTCGTGGACTTCCTGTTAAGGATATGGTGGCCTGGACAGCTATGGTGACGGGTTTCGTACAGAATGCTAAGCCAAGGGAAGCTCTGGAGTATTTTGAAAAAATGCAGAGCGCAGGCGTGCAGACTGATGAAGTGACGTTGGTTGGTGTTATCAATGCTTGTGCTCAGTTGGGTGCAGTTAAGTATGCCAGTTGGGTTAGGGACGTTGCTGAAAAATCAGGGCTTGGCCCTAAGAACGATGTCCATGTAGGGTCGGCATTGATTGATATGTACTCAAAGTGTGGTAGTGTAGATGATGCTTATAAAGTTTTCAAGAGTATGCAAGAAAAGAATGTTTACACCTATAGTTCGATGATTGTTGGTCTTGCGATTCACGGACACGCAGGTTCTGCTATAGAATTGTTCGAGGAGATGGTGAAAACGGATGTGAAGCCAAATGAAGTGACTTTTATCGGTGTTCTTACTGCGTGTAGTCATGCTGGATTGGTAGAGCAAGGTCAATCCTTGTTTGAAATGATGGAGAAATCTTACGGCATTAAACCATCTGTAGATCACTATAACTGCATGGTCGATATTCTTGGAAGAACCGGAAAATTGGAACAAGCAGTTAAGCTTATTGAAAGTATGCCAATGGAGCCTAGTGCCGGTATCTGGGGTGCTCTCCTAGGAGCTTGTCGTATATATTCAAACCCTGACATTGCTGAGGTGGCTGCAAGAAATCTATTCAAGCTTGAACCCGAAAGTATTGGAAATTATATACTGCTGGCTAATATTTATGCAAAAGCAGAGAGGTGGCAAGATGTTTTGAAAGTACGAAAATTGATAAAAAAGAAGGGCTTGAAAAAGAATCCCGCGTTTAGCTGGGTCGAAGTGGAAAAGGGCGTGATTCATGAATTCTATGCGGGTGATATGACACATCCGAGGTTTAGAGAAATTAAAGAAACGCTACAGGATCTTATAAATAGGCTACAAATGGATGGGTATGAGCCAAACTTGAGCTCTGTTCTTTATGATGTGAGTGAGGAAGAGAAAAGGCGAATACTAATGAATCACAGTGAAAAGCTAGCTTTGGCGTATGGGCTTCTTGTAACAGATGATGGCTGTGCGATTAGAATCGTAAAAAACCTAAGGATATGTGAGGATTGTCATTTATTCATGTGTGGTGCTTCAAAAATTACTGGGAGGGAGATAATAGTTAGGGATAATATGAGATTCCATCACTTTCATAATGGGACATGTTCTTGCAGTAACTTTTGGTAAAATATTATTGCAAGCAATTTCTTGATGAATTTGGAAATTTTCTAGCTTTTTACATTGAAATGTTCGTGCTATTTTTTTCTTTTTTTTTTTTTTTTCCTTCTGAAATTTCATGTAGATGATAAATATTTTGGATCACCATCTACAATGTTTTGACACTTTATTTGACCTATTTTCTTCTGTTCATTTTTATTAATGATGATTTTCTTTTAGTAAACCCCAAATTTGGTAATAAAGAGACTAGTCTCAATAATTTGGCGAATTCAGGTTGGACCCTTCAAATAAATTAAGACAAATCATTAAGGGTTATCAATGAAACCGTCAAACCGTTCTAATCGATCGCCCCAACTCAAACCGGCCGCAATTCGCGGGTTGAACGATGAATGGATTAGTCTTGTTTTTCGTGAAAAAAATCCGCAAATTATAATGAGTTTGAATTTATATTTTAAAAAACTGCATAAACTGCACCCAACCGCATGTATATAAAATAACAAATTATATTTTATTATTTAATATAATTTAAACATATACATACTTTTAATTTACCGTCTCAATCCCAAAGCCTAATTTATCTCCTAAAATTACTCGAAATAATTTATTAATTATCCAAGTTTAATTCTATTGATTGACAATCATCAATATCTAACTTTAATAATTAAAGTAATTTGTATTTTTTGTTTATTGTTTGAAAAAAGTCTTTTTCGGTTTGAATTTGAGTAACAATTATTGATTTTTATATGAAAAATGTAGACATTAAATAGGGTAATAAATTAAAGCTAAAAATTATGAAAAAGTAGTAGTTCATATGATTATGAAATATTCAATAATTTTATTTTTAGATAAAAGTACAATAATAAAATAGCAAGTGATAATAAATTAAAATAATATTTAAAAAAAATACTTTATTAAAATAGAAAAAACTAAGACCGCAAAACCGCACCAACCCGAAAAGACCGCAAAGTGCAAAGTGCAATTTCTAGACTAATTGAATTGAATTTGATCTAAAGTATTAAAAACCTACAAATATTGGATGAAATTTGGGTAAAACTGCAATCGATCCACAATAGACTGCAATGTGAACACCTCTACAAATCATTACTCTTGAGAAAATCACAAAAATCACAAGACAGTATTAAAAAAATTAAATCGCAAGATAGTATCCAAAATATGACAGGATAAGGATATATCTCATATCTAGATTATCTGCTAATACAATTCAAAGTTCAATTATACACATCTCTAGCTAAAATCTCGCCAAGGATATTGTTTAGGCTTTAACAACCACAACTAAAACATGTGATTCTCTTGTTTATCTATCAAAACTTCCTAATTTGATATAATATCTGATACCCCTTCACGGAGAAGATTAACCTGCACCACATATACTTGCAGTGATGAATAATGGCAACGCCCGTGACGCCTCTAAATTGGCCTAAAGGAGGGAAGCATTACTTTACAATTAATGTAGGGAGCATTGTTTGAAAGTGACACAAAACACATTCCGATTACTTCATAATTGTTTCAATTTTTGAAGAACCAAACTTGAGAGGTTTACTATCACAGTCTGGACAGTCTAAACTAAAACAAGTCAAGCAAAATGAATGATATTAAAAGAGGAAATTAATTAATACAGGTTATATAAATTGAAGACACCTGCAGATACAAAACAAAGCCAGTTCCTTTCATATATAAGGATCAAGGATAGGATAATACCAGCTGAAAAAGCATGGCGTAAATACACTGACATGTACATATATGACACCCAAAACAACTAGAAAGATCAAGTAGGTAGTTCAAGTAAAATTAAAATTACAAACCCAACAGAACAAATCAAACACAACAAAGGAAGCGTCCTCGTCACAAAAGTAGTCCTGCGGATAGCTTATTGTTCCATATAATTAAGTAGTACTAGTATATATTTTCATAATATATAATATCATGTTTTTAATTTCAACGGTGGCCGCCGGGGAGCTTCTCTTTTATCTTCTCCACCATTCCCTTCTTCTCCTGGTGGGGTTGCTCCACTCCACCATATCCTCCTCCTGTACCGGTGGTGCCATATTCTCCTCCTGTACCGGTGGTACCATATCCTCCAGTACCGGTGGTACCATATCCTCCGGCACCTGTGCCAGTGGTGGTGGAGTGCATCTGTTCACCAGTAGTAGCGTGACCTCCTCCGCCAGGTAGCTTCTCCTTTATCTTTTCCTTGAGCCCCTTCTTTCTCCTTCCACCCATCCCGTCATCTTCAGAAGACTGCAAATAATTAATAATAACATTCATCAAATCACTTCCACAAATAAATTAATATTTACCGAGTTAATTTTGTAACTAAAAAGTAAACAAACAAGTACGTGTATGTAGATAATTATTTTATCATTATATATGATGCGATGCTATGCATACCGAGCTACTAGAACTGCCAGAACGGCGGAGGTGGCCTGTACCAGCACCTGTACGACCTTCAGCATCGTAAGTTCCACCACCGCCATGAGTTACATGACCACCGCCAGTGGGATAAGCACCGGTGGTTCCAGTAGTGCCGTATGTATCAGCACTCTTGTGTGCTCCGGTGGTCCCTGTAGCTCCATGCTGACCGGTGTAATCACCACCACCACCACCACCTGCAGAAGGGCGGCTAATTGGGTTGCCGTACTCATCAGTTTGGCGTATGGGGTTGCCGTACTCGTCGGTCTGCTTCCCGTATTGATCTCCGTACTGTGCCATTCTCAATTATTAAACCACACAGAGTGATCGAAGAGAAGATTTTATGATTTTTTATATTACTTCAAATTAAAGAGAGATATATATGTTTGTTTGATTAGTATAGTATAGTAGAAGAAAGTGTGTGTGATGGATGAGAAGTTGGTTTATGCAGTGGGGTAGTTATATAGTAGAAGAAGATGCAGTGACACGAGAATGAGTTTTACAGGTGTTGCATGCAACACCGAATACAGGTGCCACGTTAGGGTGTGATTAAGTGGGTTTGATTATTATTAAAACGACGGTTTAATGATCGTGGGACATGTGTCCTTAGCGTCGGCTGAGAGGATAAGATTGTCCGTACATAGCTTGGAAATTAAAATCTGGCAGTGGGAGAAGGTAAAGATAACCAAGACCAAGAAAAAACTCCGTTACCTTACAGTTCAAACTTATTTATGTTTCGTGTTTCCTGCTGGCCAAAAATATACAATATTAATTGGCCATGTACTTTTTCCTCTCTGCCTCCGGATAACTACAAGATAATATTATTATTACTTTTACTTACTTGAGATATATCCATATCCTAGCTAGCCTTTGCTGCTGATCAGTACGCAAAATGCCTTTCCTCATACTCATATATTAAATATATATATTCCAATGGATGCATAAAATAGTGCAGTATATACGTACAGTGTTAATTTAATTTTGTGATTGTTTTGTCAAACATGTTTCAGTTAGAGCCCAAATGACAACATTGATGAAACAATGTTTCCTTTCAACCCATTCCATTTTCATGATCCGCCCGATTAGAGTTGCTAAATGGGTCGGCCCAGTCCAAACAACTTGACACAAAACTCAGACGGGTCACAAGCTTTGTAGAACTGGACTGGCCCGAGATCTGCCAAGAATCAATAAGCTTGGAACTAAGTTAACCAGGAAGGAGCCTGTCCGGACCAATTTATTATCGACCCAGCGGATCCAACACCTCCTGAAAAACGCATTTGAGCAACAACAAAAAAGAAAAGAAAAAGACTTCTACATAATTTAGTTAAGTGGAAGATAATAAGGCCTAGCATGAGAAACAAAAGCCCGTCAGAGTAGCCAAGGAGACTGCCTGGTGACCATACCAAAAACGTTCTGCACTACATTTGTACTAAATGTATATCAATATCTAAATCATATTAAATTAGAACAATTAGTATAATACTAAATAAAATAAAAAAAAGGTTCAAGAATGGAGCAGGCAAGTCATCCTTGGCTATCAAACATGACCATTGTTTTCATGTAAGACCTATCTTCCCTTCTCTCTCTAATACTTTAAGATTATTTCTATTTGAGATTGCAAACTTCCAGTTTTCTCATTGCTATATATAGCCAGTCACGGGAATAAGATTCAAATTCTGTTGAATTTAAATTTCCTTTAATTATGCTTATCAATTTTTCCCAAGCATTTTCAACTCTTAATTTCATGCATGACCGAACCAATTAGACATGAATATATTCCACCAATGTCAAACTTCACCAATTCAATCAAGTAGATGCAGTACACATTTTTTGCAACAAGTACGTACTAGCGATCCACGAGTACCTCACAACTTGCATCGTGTACTGCACAAAAGCTTACTTGTTTCTACTTCTTAAGTAGAGTTTTCTTGTAGGGTAAAGTGTACCATAATAATAAGAATGCATGCAATTTTAAAAGACAATTAAAATTTGAGCTCATTTGTCAAGAATACTCACATTTTAATGATAAATCATCAAATAAAAGAAAAATCAAATGAATTTTCATAAATTAAAAGAGAAATTAATATGCAACTCAACTTCTGTTGTACAATTTACAAGGTCCCCTACACCTGGTATTTGACCTCTAATAAAAGTGGAATTTGACCTTTCAGTAAAGGGAGCATAAAATCTATTTGACTTCAGAAATACCCTTAGCCAAAATTTCCTTATAGATGAGAGAATCCAATTGCAAAAGTTTCTCTCATAACATGTTGTACTTCTCTTCCTTCCATTCCAATTCCAAGATGACCACAAAATATTTGCTATTTCCATATGGCACAACATAGCAAATATGCTTCTCAAAATTTAACTTCAAAATTATTTCACTGTTTTGTGTCTCCAGACGAGATATAAAACACAGATTCAATACTAGTTTTTATCTCCTCATGGATGACAACGACAAACCTTGTAGTGAAGCATAGGATGGTGGTGATAGACTATTGGCCAACTCCAAAGCTCGGCTTAATTCTTGTATTTGAGAAGAAAACATGTAAACTTCATCGGCTTGATTCTTTCTCACCCAGACTTCCACACTCCTGCGTAATAAAATATTCAGCATAATTAATTATAGTTCCAAAACTATCAAGCTATAACGACAAATTAAATTTTAATGACAAATATTGACTTGTTACCAATTCCTAGAACCAAGAAATAAATAATTGTTTTATAACAGTTTTATCGCTATACCACTCAAAGGAAAAAAGTGTAAAAGAAACAACTTACTTTGAATCGAATTCCGGGTTACCACTACAGGCAGAATATAGCACTTTAGCAGTGGGATACATAGCTAACCTAGCAGCTGCTTCCATAGGGTGCAGACATCCATTACAGGACCATGAATTTGGATTTAGAAGAATAATTTGCAATATTGGAGATTTAGTATTCATGTCCCTAACTATAGTCCTGAAGGATAATTCATCTTCTGCACTTTCCAGCAACTGATTAGTAAACATCCTATTTAGAGTGTAGTTCCTGCTCGCAGATGAAATTAAAGCAACTAATGATCAAAAATTTATCTGAAGCCCAGATATCAAGAAAGAAAAATAAAAATCGCACAGATATTAATCTCAACTTCTACTACGTTTATGCTCCTCCAAGTTCTCTAGAAGCATCCAAAAAAAGCCAAAAGAAATGAAAATTGTGCAGTTAAATGACACAAAGTAATATTTATGTTTCATGCAAACTATTGCCTCACTAAATTACCATTAATTCAAACAGGTTATTTCAACCATTTATGAAGCTAAACATTAAACAAAACATTAGACAAGCTTAGGACAATATCCATTAAGAATAATATTATGACATATTGCTCAAATAAAACAAAAGAGCTAATTATGAGAAAACAGTAATATATTTTGAACTTGACAAACTCCTATGACATTACACATTCTTTTTTGCATTTAGCATTCCACTTTCTACTAATCTTAAAACAGATTAGTGAGAAATTTTTCAATAATTTTTCTTTAATTTATGTGCTCTGCTGTCATATTCATAGTAATATACAAGCTAATTTAAAACAATCCTGTAGAACCACGAGAGTAATGATTTCTGATCCTACTGTTCTTTCCATAGGTTAGTTTTGGTGGTGAATCTTCAGTTCCATGATAACCTTCATAAACATCCAACTTTTTAGCATGAATTCCAAGATTAATCCATTTCTATAGATATTGTCACTAAAAAAATGACACCATGAAATTTCAAATGAAGCAAGGATAATTCAGGCATTGTGATATATCAAAAAGCCATAAATGAGTGGGTCTAACTGGGTGGTGAATAAAGAGAACATCTCCATGACCACTCAATTATCAAAATTATTCTGAGCAGTTGGGGTGATAAAAAGAATGAACACAAAATTAAAAATAAGAAAACTTTAAATTAAGAATGCACAACCACATCTCCGCATAAACAAGGGTTAGACTAAACACCCCTCTCCATTAATGGGTGATAAATAACACAAAAGCTCGTCTCAGAATCAACAAGGAAATTCAATGTCTCACTCTGTCTCCAACACAGATCCTCCAGCACTGGGGGTGTGCCCTGGTTTTCAATTTATTCCATTTCAACGTCTTAAGGTAATTTTACTAGCAAAAGGAAACTATTCCACAAAATATTTACTACTAAAGAAAGTAGATGACCAATCCAAAGGAAGTGTTATTAAATTTAACAGAAGAAAAAATAAATAAAAATAAAAACCTGACGCCACAATTAGTGATCTGACATTCTGACTCATCAACCCTTTTTAAACATAGAAAATGATTCAACAGCATGACATGACTCCATTTAATTAAGTGAACACCGTCTTAATTTGAAGCACAAGTTAGATTTTTGCTTACAAGACATGCAATAAGAATGAGAGTTGTGATGAGATAATAATGATATAACATCCAAAACCAGATTAAAGTTGTAAATTTCGGAGCTCACCTGAATGCATCATTTGTTCCATTGGAAGGAATGCAACTTGAAATATAGCATTTGAATAACCGAACTCCACCATCTAATGAAATGTTGTCTTCAACGCAAGGATATGTTCCAATAAGACATGAGCATTGTGGACATAAAAATTCGGTCCACCGAATATCTTTTGAAAGCCCGGAAGATCTAACCATGAAACCATTCCCGAGAAATCCATCCAGAAATATTTTCTGATTTTCAAGATGTTCATCATTTGTTCTATTCATTTGAACCATTGAAGAGGTTCCCAGTACATCTGGAGTACAACATCTAGAATCATAGTCTACTATTTGACTTATTTCATTCATCAATCCCTTGTTTTCTTCAATCTTAAATGCAGGAAAAGTGTATGATAAACTGTCTGCATCAACTACTTCTTTCGAAGTATCAGACTCCAGGTTGTCCGCGATGTTAGGTTCAGCAATAGAGGATTTTATGATTATATCCGGCACTCGCCCATCATGATTCCCGCAACAGCCTACTTGTACTTGTTCACATACCTCATGAGAAACTTTACTCAAACATCTCTTACTGGGAGTTTTTAGCTCAGACTCAAATTTTTGTCTGGTCTTCACATCAGGTAACTCACATCCTAGAATGTCATTAATGCACAAAAGAATAGATGTCGTATTCAAGAGGCATACACCTGGTGCACATGCATAGGATTTTGCATACTTTGCAACCAGCTCCTCACTTAAACCTCCAAATGAGCAACAGCAATTTCCAAACCAATTGTCAGCAGATTCACGCCAGTTTACCGATGGCATCTCCTCAAAACATCTGTAGACATTATTTTGAAAACCTATACTCTTGAGGTCACCTAAGAATAAAATGTTACGAGAAAAGCAAGAGAAAGGCATGTGATAAGACAGGCTCTGAAATACAGGGATGCATTGAACTCTCAAAGCCAAAGTCATTGAAATCTTGGTTTTCATGTATTTTACGTTCCCCACTCCAGACTAAGTGAATTTGAAATATACATCAAATTAGATATATGGAAACTGTTCATCATTCATGAATGACGATAACTGACCCACAATGTATAGAGTACCAGTGCAGTATTGAGAATGCTGTTGGGATTAATCAATAATGAAATCGAAGCATCTTTCACCAAGTTTATGAGCATGACATGGACATCCTAACAAAACCTCGAACCAAATTTTGAGTAATTCAATCACAAAACCTTGTTCAATCACTACGTTCTGATTTCGTTTTGCTAAGCATGCTCCAATTATAAATCAAATTAAATCACAGTGACAACCACATAAAAGAAATTGAATGAGTGAATAAATAAAAGAGAGGGTAAATTACAATCTCTACCTGAGACTCTTGGTCAACTTTGTTGAACAATTTCTGCAGTACAAGTGCACCTCCTCCATACAAGATAGTTTCTTTAAATCTAATAGAAAACATTCATATGAAAGAAAGTTTCAAAACCTAAACAAAAGTACAATGATAGCTATTCATAAGTTACAAGGGCATCAATATTAGAAAAACAGTATTTTAGTTAAAGCAGGTAAGGAACAGATCAAATTAAACCACTATATAACTATATTACTCATTCATCAATAAATGATTCTCTTTTAGTTGCTGTTAACCGACCAACTTCACCATTTGAAAGATGCAATTTTGAACATCTTTTAACATAAAAAGTAAAATAATATAATAAGTTAGTCAAAAGATAGATTCTTCGTACTGTATGAAACTAGTCATTCAAAACTGAAAGTACTACCTCGCTAACTATTAACAAATCAAAAAGGATATTTTGTTAACTTACCAGAATCCATAGAAAGCGGACAAAGCTCATCCTTAATCTCCTCAACATTGAGAATCGAATCAAAATCCGAAACGAGTGGATGGTCCACAGGCAGCAACAAAACGAGTTTAACCTCAATGTGGTCATCGAATGCCCTGAAATGCAGAGGAGATTCCGGGTCAATCAAAACCCGAGGAACCGGAACCCAAACAGAGGTCCGATTTCGGGTTTCTTCGCTTCCCGAAAACGACACGATAAGTAGAGATTCTTGGGGCAGAAGGTTGAGTTCGAGGTCTCTGCATTGAGCTGAGGGCTTCACGTTTAGGTTGAATAAAAGTAATCGGAGTGTTGAAGTGTGCGACTGAGCTTCCCATGAGAACCGCCATTGGCTAGGGTTTTGAACGGCGGCGAACGGGGGTTTATCGGCTGATGATGTTGGTGGAGACATTTATTCTTTTCTAATTTTTCTGCTGTACTAATATATTGGGCTAGATTTTGTATATGGTGATTTGGCGGGTAAATATTTAATGTGGAAACGGTAGAGTTAAAAGATTGGGCTGAGCAGTGCAAATACCCAATAAAATATTACACATTAAACTGCGCCCTGGTGAGTTAGAGAAGCTCAAAAGGAGAAGACCGTCGGCCCACTATTATAGCTTAATCTCTTGTAAAGGAATTGGTGATTATTTGTGATCAGATTGACGACTCGGATTGATTATAGGTAATTTGTTTATTTGATTGGAGAACTAAACCATTTGAAATTGTTTGGTGCAACTAAACTGTCATGATGATTTATATGGATATGTCCTCGTTAGGGCCGTAAATGGGCCGGCCCAATGGAGGGTGAAATCTGATATGACATAGTGAAAGTTTTGATTAATAGAATCTATAATTCAAGATACGAATATAAATATAAGTCTACCGAATTATAAACCAATTTGAACTTGATAATATTATAATAGGAAAAAAATTATGTATTATTTCTATAAGTAATATTATTAAGATTTAGCGATCATCTTAACGAGACATGATTTAACATTTCATTGTGATCTTATTTCTATGTTTATTTTCAACTAACAACATGAAATAATCTTGATGCATTAATACCATTGTTATTAAATTATTTGAAACGAATAAATAATTGTGTAGAGATGTTGATCTTTCCCATATTGGAGTGATTTTTGAATTATGAAGATAGTTTGAATACGTGTAAGTTGAGAGGTTATGTAATATTAACAAATTTATCATATGAAAATATATTTAGCGAAAACTTTGAAGGTCTTGAATTCGTTTTTTAAAAAATTCGACTGAATTCAAACAATTCCTGATGGGACATCAAGATTTCAAAATCCGTTAAGAATGAACTACTCTGACCCAAATCCAACTTGATCACTTCCATATCGTTAATCAGTCATATATCTAAAGATAAAACACATAGATCAGAAAACAATGTATTTATCATGAGTACAATCACAGGAAAAATAATGAATAAAACTCTATATATTGGTCAAGTATAAATTGCTGCAACACGACAACTATTATTGTCTGAACTAATCTCATTACATAGATTATTTTCTATATTTAGTTTTTCTCTGCTCCGGAACAAATCAAAATTCACTGGTCATGAGTTCATAACAAAGCTATAAGCACTTCCTTTTAATTTTATTTTTTCAATTTCTCCCTTAACTTTTGTTTGGTTGATGCAAAGTAATTTTTTCCATTTAGGAGATTAATTAAAGTATGATATAAAATTGATTTAACTTTGTGTTAGTGGTGTGCTGTGTGCTACTTTCATAAAGGAAAGAATGATCCAATGGATTTCAATGAATATCAGCATTTTTCTACAAATTTATGGTAGTCTTTTCATCAATCCACGTCTTAATACTACTTCTTTTGAGTTTAAAATTTGAAATTCTCATTCTTTTTCATGGCGTTTAATCAATTAATGGTATTCTTCCACATATTTCTTAATAATTCTTTTCAACTTATATTTGTGAAATGACTTTCTTCGCTAATAGTGCTAATATATCAAATTAATAATGGTACTCTTTTTCTTTGACCCACGTTTTAGTTCTTTAGTCAAATTACTATTATAAGTTTCTCGAATTATAACTAATTCGTGTATATATATATATACCCTTTTACTTGATATCTATGTACTCTAGCATATCAGAAAATATAATAAATCAAACTCATTTGCATATTAATCTACTAGATAATATAATACCAATATATATCGTATAATTTGAATGTAGTTAACTAGGACATATTTATATAATAAACAGCTTAAGTGATACATAAGATAAAATTACTTCTTATATTTACGTTGCCACAAATTTTTCTGTGTTTTAATTTCGAAATGCAAAAGACTTTAAAAAAAATCACTAACTAAAATTTAAGGTCGATAGCTGAATGTAATTCATTGAAAAATAGCTAGTAAATTATTTAAGAAAAGTATTTTAATTTTATTCGGACTTATATTAATTTTTTGTGCAATTATTAATTGAAAATTATACGTTATTTAAATTCCCAGGCCACTTTATAAAACTGAAGAAAATATCATGCAATTATAGATCTACAAATAATAAGTTTATCATTCTCACAGAATAAAAAAAAAAAAAAAAAAGGTTTATCCAAAGCAACATTATGACCAAAATGAGGCAGGGTTTGTCTCTTTGCAAAATGGGATAATATTACAATTTGCAGATGTGACGTCACGAGACAATATGGCTTTCATTAGGTTATTCCTTATTAAGTGCATGATTGAGTAATGATGTGCCAATTAACTACTTGATGAATGGAAATATATTCTAATAATTAATTCTTAATTATTTATCTTAGTCAGTTCAATGGAGTTGCATATGCAATGTAACCCCATATTTTTTGTTCAAAAGTTGTAAAATTTCACTCTCCTTGTTTGTTAATGCTTTTAAGTAATTAATGTAAAATTAGGCTTAATTCCACTTTAGACCCTAGGAGTAGGTTGATTTTTCACTTTGCACTCTTGAAAATTAATAACAAATTTCATCTTTAAAATCATGTTTTCCCTTCACTTTGCAACATTATCATTGTTCTGGCCATTTGACTCACAATCGAGAGGGTATTTTAGTCCATTACACCGTTTACACATGCATAGTACAACCATGGATCAAAATTTCCTTATTTTCCGTCGAAAATATCGAAAAATTTATGTTTTTGAATCAATCGAAATGAAAATAAGGTGTATTTTTGAAACTATATATTTGCCTTGAAACCTTTTCTTTTTCTTAATTTGATAACTTTCTTCATAATTTTTCCTAATTTTTTCGAAACGTTTTCAGAAATTTATCGAAAAGTTTCCTATATTGAGCTCACCGAAACATACATCGAAAACGAAACTTTAATCCATGAGTACAACAGTACAGTCAGAATCGAACCAAGAGCAAGCACCTATGTCGTACAAATTAAGCAGCAATAAATAATCAATTTTGTTTTAATGATTACCATGAGTATATATATGTTGCTTCCTTAGGACAAATTATATTGGGCCCAATGCACATAAGATTATGGGCTTTATTATGGCACAAACTTAGCATCACCATATCTAAAGTAGTTTTATCATTATTGTACATACAAGAAACTTATTTCCTCTGTACCAATTTATGTTTCGATTTAGAGAATTTTTTTTGTCACTTTAGAATTTCAATGCACTGTTAATTACATATTTTCACATTTTGTCCTTATTTAATGTATCTAAAACTCTCTGTAAGAGAAAAAATAAGAGAGAGAATGTAAGGGTATTTTAGGAATATTATTTATTTTTTCCCTAAGATTGAGGCAATTTAGTAGGTGCCTTAATATGTGTGAAAACATTTAAAACGACACATAAATTGGGACAGAGGGAGTAATTTCGTAACTGAGGCGATAGTTTAATGGTAATCAGTGATAAAGTTGAGCATTATGTCATAAATATTTGTAATACTTTGTAATTGAACAATTATTAAAATGGTTTCTGATGTAATAATTGATAATAAATATATTCTAAAAAAAAAATCATACAGATTCTGTCGAATTAACTCCCGGTATAGCTTCGCATGCTCTGTTTCTGCGGACCATGTAAATATGTTTGGATTTCTAGAAATAGGATCATTGATGATATATACCCTGTTTATGAGTGAAGTCCACACCAAATTACTTGAAATTTCCATATCAGTTTCTGTTAAACTATCAAACACAAACATGGGTCCTAATGTGTCCCGTAGAAAGCTAATTACACTGGTTCTAAAAATTAAAAAAAAAAAAAAAAAAGCAGCAGTTAATTACACATACATATATGAACAATCATAAAAAAGGGCGATCCATTTGAATATCCATATTAATACCCTTGCTTCCAGATAAATCTGACCCTTCCCCTATTCTTCCCTACATATACAGTATATTTTAAGAAGTGAACATATAGCGGGGTCGGGAGAAAGAGTACTTATATATCATCATAGAGTTCTAGGTAAAGACAAATCCAAAGCTATGAAGCCTACAATCATAAAAATTGTAGCATTATTTTGCGTGAGTGTGTTAATTTGTCTTAGAACAATTATAAATTGCCAATTAATCCTTTCCAATAATTCAATCTTGATGTCAGCACTCATGCACAATTTTTTTCAGCAGGTCCAAAAGCCAATGTTTTCCTCATATAATTATCAATTTGAGCATCATCAGTACTAATTAACCCGCCAATAAAATATTATACTTTAGTATAGTTGGTCATCCTCAAAACATATATTCAACTTCTATTTTGATTGTGCTTACATAAGCAATTAGGAGAGTTTGGCTCCTTTGTCTATATAATATGTATAATAATGATTATTTAAATTGCAGGAATAATTATAATTCAAATGATCTGGCTCTACAAACTATTCAGTCGTAATCAATTAAATCTTGCTTTAATTTGTTTGATCAATCATTTGCAACTTCATCCTATAACAAATGTATTGTACTTGTCCGACGAATAACTTGATTTAATTTGACCAAGCATGAGGCCTATTGGACTTGGGAAAAAGGCATGGTGTTTAGAAAGTGGGGAGCTTCAAATTTCAAATGAAACAGTACATATTATTATTATTAGTTTATTACATCATGGTGACAGTTGAAACATTACAATCCAACAACAATCAGCATCTAATTAACTTTACCGATTAAATACATTATATCACACAATTGCATACATTTTTCATGTATACTTTCACTTCCACACTTGATAACTAGCTAATACTTAGTATAATACAACCAAGATCCCATTCAGTACATAAAGGCATCAGAAGAAGCCATGATTGGTTCATTAACATGTACCAAACTCCAAGGATTAATATTAACCATGTGATCATGATAATCACCATAATTGATCTGATCATTAATTGATGAGTTCATGCAGGTAATAATATCATTCAAAGCTTGTAGCCTGTGATTCAACTCAGACAACTGAGCCCTGAGAACCGAGTTTTCCGACTCGATATTCAAGCATAGCTGGTTAACAAGATTCATGTTACACAGAATGTGATTGTTCTCAGCCCTGAGTTGACTCACTTGACTCATCAAATCATCCAAATGCTTTTGCTTCCTCACTCGAGATCTTCGTGCTGATTCTCTATTGGAAATCATTCGCTTGCGTTTCCTTTGATTCTCATCGGAATTCTGAAGGGAGCTTGATCCTGAAGAAGTTCCACTTGGAGAAGCCATGATATATTATTAAGTCAAATAAATACTATAAATTGCAACAACTTTTTATTTAAGATAAACAGAGTACTAGAAATATTAGTTAATTTACTACTACTATATTATATATATATGTATGTAAATTAGCTTAAGTTGAGTTATTATTCTTTTTTGTTCAAGAGAAATTGTAGAACCAGTAGAGGAAAACAACAGAGAGGGATTGAACTAGGTGTGATTTGCGACGACGAAGGCTCGAGTTTACCGTAAACCCAGATAGAAGAATTTCACTAAGTACAGGTGACATGAGTACTCCAGTAATCTAAAAAACTCTTCCACATGAAATTTCTTTGTAAGATTTATATTATTAGGCTTAGAAATAAAGAAACAGAATGAATCAAGAAAAGAGAGGAAATTATATGTGTAGAGCAAAAACTATGAAAGGAGAAGAACGTAGAGGGGTTTAGTGGTTTTGGAGGTGGAAATTTATATACAAAAACCACTTACCTAAAGGAAATAAATTATTTTAGTTTCTTCATAGTGGCAATCATTAAGATTAAATAATTGCTAATGTTTTGTTTCATTTAAGTATATTCTCTAATCTTCATAGAATAAAGTCCATGCCAAACTCTCCGATAGTATATGTCCTGTATTTTTGGATCTTGCTCTTAGATTTTAATCTGATTGCGTCCTTGTGTTAACACTTAATTTAAAAAAGAAAAAAAAAGAAAAATAAATTGACTGTGAAAAACAGGCATGGATAGAACCGCGCGCTCAGGTGATTTCATTTCATATCCGTCTAAATCGAATTAATTAGGACAAATTGTATCAGAAAAATGAGATTGAACATGCCATTAAACTAATTACCATATCAGATCAATACTGTAAAGAACACTTACAAAATGAAATAGTAATATTTTGGCTTAATAAAAATTTCACATTGATAGTTTATTGCAGGTCTATTATAACACAAGAGAGTATCTTGCGTTTATCCCAAAAAATATTAGATTTACATAATTACTCATAAAAATATACTGATTACTATTAATTTATGTGAGTTTTGATGATAATATCAAATTATAATAAAATCAAGTGGACACTTACGCTCGGGTGATTGAATCTTCTGGGCTATATGCTATACTTTTGAATTTGATTGATCAATAATTCAGCAACACCTTTGCTTATTTTTCTTGATAACAAAAATAATTAAGATCAAGAAATTAACTCTCAATAATGAAAATTTGAGATCACTCTTTCTTCTGTGTAAAACCTTAGAGTAACACAAATATAATAGCTTAACAAATATTGCAGAAGGTCACCTGGCCTGCTCATTAATTAATTGTTGGAAATTTTCCCTGTATACCATTTTCAAAGCACAAACCCATGAACAAGGTAAAAAGGCAGAAGGGATTCCAATATGTAAATGGAATTCAAAGATTTATCAGCTATTAAAGTGATATATTCAAAGTTTTTGCAAGCATATATCTAGTTAATTTTTTTACTCAATAATACATCTAATGATAGTTTTTCAATAATCATCTATATTTGAATTATTTAAAAATTACTTTGGCCTAATCGTTAGGCCATCTCCAATCGTTGGGGGCAAAACCGCCCCCTTCCCCTTCCCCTCCCCCTCCCCTCCTCCCACTCCCCCTCCCACTTCATAATCATCTTCAACAGTTAAGTACATAGAATAATAATAATAAAATAATAATAACAATAATAAAAATACAAAAAAGTAAAATAATAAATAACAAAAATAATAATAAAAAAATAATTATATAATAATAATAATAATAACAAATGTTTGCTGTGTTTCTCTAAAGTTTTACACAGAAGAATAAATTATTTGAGAAATGTCGAAAAGATATATTTTTTTCAAACTATATATGGTCATACAAATAAAACTTTTCTAACTTTGAAATGCAAAATATAATAACTTAACGTTTTTTTCCTTGAAATTTAAATAATATCTAATCACATTTTAGACGTCAAACATATCCTGATATCCATAGCTTAAATAATATAAAATTAATTTAAGAGCTTAATTATGAATGCATATTTTAACTTATCCTATTCTTTATATAAAAAATGTATTACCTTAGATTACCACTTTTTATGAAAATGTTATTGAAGTAATAATTATTATATTTTTAACATATAAAAATAAAAATTAAAAAAAGAAAAGAAAATTTTTAGCCCCAAGGCCTCCCCGTCAATTCTTTTTACTAGAAAAATGAATTTTCCTTGTTATTTGCAAGTAAGGGTGGTAAATGGCGGAAATTTAAAAGATTTAGGAGTTGATGTGAAAAATCCCTATTTTTATCTCCACAGTGTCAAAAAGTTGAAGAGAAAATTTCTGGATTTGTAGGAAAAATATGTAAGTGAGAAAATATATTATTCTCATTTTGTAAAACATCATGTGGCTGTAGTTTAGTGGTTAGAATTCCACGTTGTGGCCGTGGAGACCTGGGCTCGAATCCCAGCAGCCACACTCCTCCTTTTTTTTTTTTAATCAAGTACAAATGCCTACGTCGGTCAATTCATTTCTTTAATCTTTACTTTAAAGTTTTGTCCTTCTAAAATTTGATCAGATATGTAGCCCTAGTGGTACAAAAAGGATTCAATGAGCAGAGAAGGTAAGCTAATGCAGTTTCAGGTTGACCTTACAATGCAACAGAAGCCCAAAAAGGGCCTTGAGGCCAGCAAACATTTTAAAAATAAGGAAAAATTAAGAAGCAAAATTCACATAGCAATCTTCATTATTGTGATTGTGATCTATATATATAAGATATTTGATGGAATCTCAAATGTGGAATCCCATTTGGCTTTAAAAAAATAAAAACAAATTATAGAGTTTCCCGTGATCTTGCGTATGGAATTGCAAAAGCACAAATGAAGTCATAGGTAAAGATGAACATGCAGCAACTGCTACAAGACACACTAACTTCATTTGGCCGAACACCAAATATAGTGCTGCACCAAAAGCTACAATCATAAATGATATGGAGAGGAAAAGAGAAAACAAGACCAACAATCAGTCTATTAGGCAATGCATAAGGAAAATCTTCTTCTGCATAGCGTGAAGTAATGATCGATAAGAACATTAATATAGAAGTATAGAATCTGAAATAGCAAATATGCTGAAGGAAATCTTATTATAGAAGAAAGGGAATCCAGTGCTGCTTTCTGTCCCACCAGGTACTGTGTAATAGCAGAGGCTAATACAATGGTAGCAATTAATGATGCAGTAATAGTACAAGAGTTAGCCGTATCTTTCATCCACTTTTCTCCATCAACTTTTAATTTTACTTGTTCCTCTGTAAACACCATCTTAGGAGTTTTACCAGCATTGTTTGTTCGTTCTCTAGAATAAGGGTGGACAACTTTTTCCACCTCCTGCAGATAAGCAAAAACCATTTCAAAATTAATTTTGGTTTTAAAGCTAAAATAATACACATAGTTTAAATAAAACTAAAGTTACCTTAAACCATTGTAGTTCGCGCTGCATCTGTAGAGCTGCACCAGAAACAAGATTTAGTTTATGAGGAGGTGCTAATCTTGCAGTCAAGTGCAAAAGGGTATCTCCAGAAGAATCTGTTAAATCCGAAATTGGTGTTTATGGTCGATCTCGTCTGATAAATGAGATTAAAAACTTTTTCAATGCGATTTTGAACTGCAACGTGAAACATGTATTGTCTAGTTCTGAGGTCATGAGAGTAAATAGCAGCAGGAAATGTGGATAATACCGCTTCTATAATCTCATGGATCACTATAAATGGCTGAAGCTTCCTCAAAGCTCAAGCTTTCCATCTTTTTACACAAGCATTGAACAAGTTCTAGTGCTTGTCCATGGACAACTTGTTTATGACGGATTTCCACAAAACATGGCACTGAGAGAGAGTTTGAGGGGAAGTCAAGTAAGAGACATATATGTTGTCATGATATTCCATGTTGCATTTCAAGAACTTAGAAAAAATTTACCTAATTTTTTCGAGAACCGTTCAAAGAGAGGCATTCGAGATCAGAAATAATGTCTTCCTCTTCTGAACCCCTGTAGAATAAGTGTGATATCAATGTGTAATATAGCTAGGATCCATCCGCTAATACATCTTATAAATTTCTAGTTTTCTTTCTATATTTGATATGATTTAATTGAGAAAAAGAAGAGACACTCACGAGATCGTAAAGGAAACTTTCCCGAAAGGTGAAGCGGTCTTCCGCAGTGGAATGCAGTATCCTTAAGGGTAATCCTTTTCAAAGCAGAATTTCCATCTGCAAGTTTTAATCTGGACAAATGGTCGTACTTTTCGGCCAACATCGATGCCACATCTACATCGAATTAAAAGACACGCATCAACACAGATGAATTATTTATATAAGGAGTCAAGGATTGATGCATGCAATAATCGTAATGTTCAATTTGCCTTTGTAGATACATCATCTTCTTGTGTTTATTAAGTTAAAACAAACTATATTCCTTCATCAGGTTATCATCAAGTTATAAATACAACAACAGTTTGATCCCTTTCTGTTATGCAACTCCCAATGTTTCGGTCTTCTTTGAAGAATCTAACAAGAAATTAGTTAGATTTAAGTTATCAAAAGTAATTGCTCACCGAATCAATTATGAATCCATATCTTAAATAATATCAAATTAATTTAAGAGCTTAATTATGAATGCATATTTTAACTTATCCTAGTCTATATATAAAAAATGTATTACCTTAAATTACCACTTGTTATGAAAATGTCATTGAAGTAATAGTTATTATATTTTTAATATATAAAAATAGAAATAGGAAAAATAAAAGAAAAATTTTAGCCCCAAGGCCTCCCCGCCAATTCTTTTTACTAGAAAAATAAATTTTCCTTGTTAGTTGCAAGTAAGGGTGGTAAATGGTGGAAATTTAAAAGATTTAGGGGTTGATGTGAAAAATCCCTATTTTTATCTCCACCGTGTCAAAAAGTTGAAGAGAAATTTTGATTTCTGTATTTATAGGAAAAACATGTAGAGTCAAAAAATATATTATTTTCATTATTTAAAATAACAAGTGGTTGTAGTTTAGTGGTTAGAATTCCACGTTGTGGCCGTGGAGACCTGGGCTCGAATCCCAGCAGCCACATTATATGTTTATTCCTCCTCTTTTTTTTTCTAAAGAACAAATGCTTACTTCGGTCAATTCATTTATTTAATCTTTACTTGGAAGTCGGTCAATTCATTTCTTTAATCTTTACTTGGAAGTTTTGACTTCTTTCTATATTTGATAATTGATATGATTTAATTGAGAAAAAGAAGAGACACTCACGAGATCGTAAAGGAAACTTTCCCGAAAGGTGAAGCGGTCTTCCGCTGTGGAACGCAGTGTCCTTAAGTGCCACGGATCTCCTGTCCCAAAGTGGGTGTCCCAAACCGTGTCCCATTAATTAAATTATGTCACGTGTCAAGTTTATTTAGATGCATCACACACAATTATTTTATCCCTCATCATCTTCTTCGTTTCTATACATTTGCAAGATTATTCTGCCATTGCAATACTTTACCATCTCAGAATTATTATAATTCGTAGATTAAGGATACCACAGTCTTTTCCATCCATAGAAACAGTCATCTTCACATGAATTTATGCCAGCGGCAATTATTTCGTGAAAAACCGAATTACATAATCAAGTAATTTTCGGCCAACATCAATGCCACATCTACATCAAATTAAAAGACACGCATCAACACAGATGAATTATTTATGGAGTCAAGGACTGATGCATGCAATAATCGTAATGTTCAATTTGCCTCTCTTGATACATCATACATCATCTTCTTGTGTTCATTAAGTTAAAACAAACTACATTCCTTCATCAGGTTATCATCAAGTTATAAATACAACAACAGCTTGATCCCTTTCTGTTATGCAACCCCCAATGTTTGGGTCTTCTTTGAAGAATCTAACAAGAAATTAATTAGATTTAAATTACCAAAAGTAATTGCTCACCGAATCAATGACAGTAATGAGAAGCATGAGGCCTGGTTCGGCAAAGTAAGGGTTGGGCATCACATCATCCCTTGTAAGAGAAATCAAATGCTTAAGGGTATCCCTGTGGCAACTGCTGCCATGTGGACTGGATATTTGCCGTTTTTGTATGGCACGTACAACAAACCGTATAACCATCAAATGCTTAAGGGTATCCCTGTGGCAATTTTTCCAGAACAGAATATACATCAAAAAATTCTGAAAAAATTCAGATAATTACTACATCATATAAGAATGCTTCAGTAAAAGTTTCAGCATAATCCGACAACTATAGCATGCCTCGAAAAATAAAACAGTATAACCATAATTCCACAAATTCGAAAAATCATTAACAAAAACAATTTGACAGGAATTACAAGGCACATACATCATGAATTATGAACATAATCAGAAATTCAAGAATTTCGAACTCAATCGCAACAATGGCTCTGATACCAATGTTGGTTTTAAACAACATACATGCTTCAAATTCATATATTCAAAGCAAATAAAAGTAGAAGGATCATACTTATCAATTTGAACCGGCAATTGAATCACGAATTTCTTGTTTCTGACTTCTGGTAATTTTCCAATACTCTGGTCGATCTCCAATCACGAACGGAAAGTAGATACGAATCACAGCCTAAGAACCTTGGACTTCGATGTTCTTGATTGATCAAATTAATCCTCCCAAAGAATTAATGTTTTCTCTCTAAGTTTTTTTCTCTCTGTTTTGTTTTTCTGTGATTTTCAAATTGTAATTGAACTGTCTGATAGAAAAAATTAACGTCCAGTATATTAACTGGCAGGAGAGATAGAGAGAGGGGAGGTTATCCCATAATAATAGGAGTGGGGAGTTAATTAAAACTCCCCTTAACCAACTGGATCCGGATCGGGTCAGCCCACATGGGCGAACTCGATCCGATCCGGCCCAATTGGATCAGTCCAACAGTTTTTGCTTGGCACGTACAACAAACAGGGGTGGTTGCGTACCAAGATATCGCAGGAACATGTAGTGGGTTGTACCCTCGCACGTCCTGTAGTACCAGCAATTCATTCTCAGAAATCAATCCCACAAGATAGTTTGTCACAAATTCTATTGCCTGTACGTATGCCTGTTTCCGGTGCCAACAGCAATGTGGAGAGTTGTTTCCAAGGTAAATAGAGGAATTAATTCTGTCTTTATTTTGCTGTAATATTTTCTGAAGCCTTTTTCCAGTAACCCCCACTAGTTTATGCCACTCCTCTGTTAGACATGGATAGAAAATTTGATCACAATTTAAACTCTAACATTTATGGATTGGGTCATGGAAATTTTGATGTTGTTGAAGATGGATCAAATGGAAAAAAGATTGGATTTAGGGTCGGACTCAACCAAAATAGTCAATATCCTTTTATCATGAGGCTAATACATGTGAACATGTCACTTACAAACAAAATTAAGCAAAAAATGTCGTTGTCAATTGGGTGGTTAACCCACTTTGAATCTGTTCACCTTACATTACACCAAATGGGGCGTCGCCCGAAACTGCGTAGACTCACCTACAAAAACAAAAGATCCATTCTAGGTACATGCCTAGCTAATACAAAATCTAAGGTTGAAAGATATGTAATTAAAATAAACAAAAGTAGTTGTCCAGCTGAAACAAGACAAGAAGAAAAATAACTATAATAGGCAAAAGGGGTGAACAACCCAAAGATGCATTCTTATATCAATAGATTAGTTAATTAAGCAATGCAGTCCTTTTAATCTCGATCACATACCAATTTATTTTGGTTTAATTATGTGATAGTATCTTTAATACAAAACTTTTGTCTTTCCCATTATTTTGTTTCTTGGACATGGTACAAAAGACTGTGTTGAAGGTGGACATATCATGCAAAAAATGCAAGACGAAGCTTCTCAAGGCTGTGTCAGGTTTACCAGGTATATATATCATTATATATATTACCTTCATCCATCCGGTCTTGTTTCTGGAAAAATATTGTTTGTTTGTTTAAAAACTACACATTCCTCTTAATTAATTTGATAGCTGTGAAATCTCTCTTCCATGATTCAGTCGATGTTTTCGAGATAATTAGATCGGCCATAAAATATGTAAACTCGCGGATTACTTATTTTATTGGTTCGATCTATCAGCTGTTTGATATAATGTTATAAATGGTGTAATAAATATGTTTAACTTTTAAAGTGTTATTACGTGCATAACTATCTGAATTATACTCCTTAAACATCAGGAGATTAGATCATACAAAGCTTAAATTATAATTTATATTGTATGATTTTTTAAACTTATGTTTATCATAATGTACTTTGCATTTAAACTTATTTAATAAAATCATGTAAATATAATGAAGCAATATTTATTTGAAATAAATAAAACATAACGGAATCAGAGATTTACATGAACAGTAATTTTTGTTATAATCGGAGCTTTAAATAAAAGCCGTTTTGTGCGTAAGAAAAATAGAAATTGAGGTGTGATGATTGTATTTGTGATTGATCTAGTAATCATTATGACATGAACTCACAAATTTGAGTTTTTGAATTGTGACAACCAATTTATAAAAAAAGGAAAAACAGAATTGTGACAATCAAACAACTCTCATTAATTCTGAGTTAATTTTGACTATTTTAGACTATAAAAATAAGAGATAATCACCGATGTTGTAATGAAGATGTGGTTTTGTACTTTTGTCCATGTTTTAGGCGTTGATAAAGTTGAAGTAGATGGGTCAAAGGGAACTTTAACTGTGACAGGAGATGCAGATCCATATGAAATAATTGTTAGAACAAGGAAAGCTGGAAAATATGCTGAAGTGGTCAGTATTGGGCCTCCTCCGGCCCCTCAGAAACAAGAGGCCCAGAAAAAGCCGGACGAGAAGAAACCTGAAGAAAAGAAGGCCCCGAATCCGGCCCATATTCACAAACCGTTCAATTGCCCCATTTGTGAGAGAATTCTAGTGATTCCTATGACCCGGTGGGAAGAACCTAGCCCACACTGCTCCATCTTGTGAAAAAAGGCTACATATGCGAATTCTCATTTTAGAATTTTTGACAATGCAAACCTTTTTTTGGTTAAATTGACACAATTGTTAAATTTTTATGTTTCAAATTAATTGATACATTTAATTTTTTAATACAATTTTTTTCCAATTTTATATTCTTTTAGGAAGCTCAAGGGTCATCAATGGAATAATAAAAAAGGTAGAATAAAATGTATGAAGTAGTTCATTAAAAGAATATTTTTCACATTTTACTATAAAAGAGCGATTCATTATGAGGTTACTTACATTTTGTAAAACCAAAGAATATGCCAATTAATTTGAAACCAATGGGGTGGAAAAATTCTTGTCCAAACCTAGTTTGACAAAACCCATTTAACCACCAAGCTAGTGTATCGCATTTGTTTTGTGATTAGTCATTCTATTGAGAGTTACATCAAATCACAAAGCAAATATTTTTTTTTATAACTCAGATGTCTAAGACTACACTAAACTAATCCTTGACCCTCAGAACCCTTGCCCTAGAATCCTGAAGGAAGTAAATCGCGGGATTTTGCATTGGAGGGAATTGCACTTTTTATACCAAACTTTTACCTACTTTAGAGATTTCATACCATACCTTTCATAATTGCACATTTCATACCAAAATCGAACAACCTTTTTCAATTTACATACCAACGTTAAATTTTTGACGGAATTGGACACGTGCGGTGCACGTGTCCGTTAACTCTAAAAAAAAAAAAAAAAAAAAAAAAAGGAAAAAAAAAAAGTGTCACTTTTCATACTAAACCTTTACCTACTTTATACATTGCATACCACACCTTTCAGAATGACATATTTCATACCAAAATCAATCAACCTTTTTCAATTTTCATACCGACGATAAATCACAAAAAAAAACCTCGCGGGCACTGTACTACCACATATGCTATTCTTGTTCATCACTTTTTTACAATTAACCCCTTGCCCCCTAAAATGTTCCAATTTTACCCTTGGGCGTTATTAGTACTAATAAATATGTAAAAAATTGAAATTTATGGGCAATTATAAATTATATCAATTAATGAATATGATGATTTTGAATTGAAACAATAGTACCACATAGGGTCTTCTCAATTTGAGGAAACCGTAATAAATCATATGATCGATAACATTCCTGCTTCTTTTTCGAAAGGGTACAAACTATAATAAAATACGGTCTTCTTTATCTATGAAAATCATACACAATCATAATTTTGTAATTTTTCTGCCAAATTTTTAAGTATAATTCATTTACAAAAAAAAAAAAATCTCGTGTTTGTCACTTTCTTATAATTAATTCCTTGCCCCTAAAATGTTACAATTTTGACCATTGATTTTGAGCTGAAAATCTCGAATATGGTCTACTCAGTTTGGGGAAACCATAATAAATCGTAAATTTGAAAAGACCTAGTTACAAAAATACACCCCACGTATTGGTTGTGACAAAAAAAACCCTCAGGGGGTATCTGCAATTGTACAGGGGTATTTGCAATTATACAGGGGGGTATTTGCAATAATACATGGGTTTTTTTAGGGGCAATGGATTAATTATAAGAAATTGAAAAATACTAGGGGTTTTTTTTTGTAATTGAATTATACTTAAAAATTTGACAGAAAAATTACAAAATTATGATTGTGTATGATTTTCATAGGTAGAGAAGACCGTATTTTATTATATTTTGTACCCTTTCGAAAAAGAAGCAGAAATGTTATCGATCGTATGATTTATTACGGTTTCCTCAAATTGAGAAGACCCTATGTGGTACTACTGCTTCAATTCAAAATCATCATATTCATTAATTGATATAATTTATAATTGCTCATAAATTTCAATTTTTTACATATTTATTAGTACTAATAACACCCAATGGTAAAATTGAAACATTTTAGGAGGCAAGGGGTTAATTGTAAAAAAGTGAGGAACAAGAATAGCATATGTAGTAGTACAGTGCCAGCGAGGTTTTTTTTTGTGATTTAACGTCGGTATGAAAATTGAAAAAAGTTGATTGATTTTGGTATGAAATGTGTCATTCTGAAAGGTGTGGTATGCAATGTATAAAGTAGGTAAAGGTTTATTATGAAAAGTGACACTTTTTTTTTTCCTTTTTTTTTTTTTAGAGTTAACGGACACGTGCGGTGCACGTGTCCAAAATTAACGTTGGTATGTAAATTGAAAAAGGTTGTTCGATTTTGGTATGAAATGTGCAATTATGAAAGGTATGGTATGAAATCTCTAAAGTAGGTAAAAGTTTGGTATAAAAAGTGCAATTCCCTATTTTGCATTGCCATGTAGTTACTTTATATTCGATTTATGCATACGAAATCAAAGATGGAATTTTTTTTACACTACACCTGGCTTCATCATATCGGTTTAAGCACGAAACATGTCAGTTGATTGATTATTCTCTAATAGTGTTATCTAGTAACAATACAATGTATTGTTTGGTTGTCGAGAAAGTGAAGAAAAGTCAGTTTTTTTTCTCACACTTATTGTTTGGATAGCAAAAAATGGAATAACGGTAATTCGGTAAATGTTGCTTTTTAGTTTCCATTATTGAAGATGTGTAGGTATTTGTTCTTATTAAATAGTAATACTATAACTACTAAAAATGGAAAAAAAAAATATTATAAATGTCAAATTTCAACGTGAGAAATAAGTTAAAAAGCTAATTACTATAGCAAACGGGATAAAGTTTTATTTTTTGTTTTTTTTTATCTTTTAAGGAAAATTATCATCTAATTGAAGTTGAACTTACGGATCACAAGAAATTGTGTGTGGATTAAGGCCTAACTTCATTACCAGAGAAAGTGAAAATTCATGGCTAAATTTCAGAGGTTGGCTTCTAGCTAGTTATAACAGGCCGGTCAACGTACAGACAAAAATTTGTGAAACATACCATTTTTGTACTTTTTAGCAATTCGTGACTCACGACTTGAAATGACGTTTATTTTTATGTAATTCTCGTTGACATTCAAAGATGACTTATTATAAGTTTGAGCGATTATATATGCTTAATGTATGTTAAAATATCTTGAAAATATGATTGGTATACATAATTATATCATTCTTACATATTTTGTTGATACAAATTAAAAATTTCAAAATATCCAAAAATTTAGCTCTCTAAGTTTATTGAATTTTTTTTTTTTTTTCAAACATGGCTTGTCTAAATGAACCATTCAACCATATATATAAGAATAATCCCACTCTTGAGTGTCATGCTATTATTGCAAAGCAAGTGTATTAACACTTATCTATTAACACATAAAAATAGTACTGCATGTGTTCACTTTCAACATATATTAATTAGCACAATATAATAATTAAAATAATGCAATTTCCATGAATGTATGAGTATTTTCTTTAGTTTCATAGTAGCAATTCTATAATTTAATAATAATAATTAGTTTATTTTGATATCATTTGTGAAGTTTCGATTCGATATAATATTTAATGTAACAATATATTCACCGTCTAAAAAAAATGATGCAATGGTCTCTTCCAGTGCTTTGAAGAAATAGAATGTGGCATCTATTCTTAATAATTGGTGGATATGGAACCAGAACAGTTTTTTCAATATTCTTAATTGGAAAGGAATTGATCAACCGACTAGCTAGCTAGTTGAAGAAGAATAAGAATTCACAGGTGATCAATGCTTATAATATTTTGGGGGAAAAAAGAATAAAATGTACGTAAAGAAATGAAAATATATACTCAGCCGGTATACAGCTAAGAAAATTCATTTTGTCACACAAAAAATTGTGACACGATTTTATGGCCTGCACACTACTACATAATTCCCTTAAATTTTAAATTAGGACACTTCTCAATAATTCTAGTAATGTAACATAAGAAGATAGATCCTCTGAACTTTGACAATAAAAATATTGTTGGAAACGAGAGGCGCAAAATTTCAGTTCACACATGATTTGGCTGAACACGAGTTACACACACAGTCACATGAAAAATGCAACCAAATACACATGCATGATTGGCATTACTCTATTGCTATTTCAGTTCATTGAATTATCCGCAAGTTACCTCTCTATGTTATGTTCATTATGCAATTTAATTATCCGCAAGTTACCTCTCTATGTTATGTTCATTATGCAATTTAATTATCCCCATGTGATATGAAAATAGATATTTTACTTTCATGTAATATATAATAATGAATGTTTTTACCTTCTTTCTCCACGGAGGTGTTGCACACGCCATCTATAATACTTAAATCTTTTGTAATATATATATGAACGCAAATAAGTCATTCTTTGCATTAGCACATATATATAATTCAATTTGAACTAGAATTTTAGAGTCACAATTTATTGTGTCTATAAATAGCAACTTTAAACACATAATTGAACACACACAAACACAGTATCACTCTCTCAAAACTTACATAAAAGATCAGGTACAATAATGGAGGTAAAGGATGTGCTTCACATGAAAGGAGGTTTGAGCGACACCAGTTATGCTAACAACTCTTTACTTCAGGTCCATTAACTTTTCAATTATAATTAAGTTTAGAGCAAATTAATTATAATTAATTTGTTGATGGGTGACTTAATTAACTAATGAAAATTTAATTTTATAGGGAAAGGTGATATCCATGACAAAGCCAATAAGAGAAGAAGCCATGACTGAACTCTATAACAGCATGCAACCCATGAGTATTATCTCCATAGCTGATTTGGGTTGTTCCTCCGGACCAAACACACTTTTTGTGGCGGCGGAGCTTGTGAAGCTCGTGGGCAAATTGTGCGGGGGCGGAGACCTGCCAGAATTTGAGATACTGTTGAATGATCTCCCGGGGAATGATTTCAACTCTATATTCGGGTCCTTATTGCCCCGGTTTCAGGAGGAATTAAGGCAGGATGCTGGATTTGGGCAGTGCTTTGTATACGGAGTTCCGGGTTCATTTTATGGCAGGCTATTTGCTGCCAAAAGCCTGCATTTTGTTCATTCTTCTTACAGTCTAATGTGGCTATCCAAGGCAAAATTAATTAAATTAATTAATACCTTCAAATCCTTCTTCCTGCAGATCCATATATACATATATATATATATATAGATTTAATTTTTAATTAATTAAAATTTCAGGTTCCTAAAGGGGTGGAAATGAACAAAGAAAACATATACATGGCTAGTACAAGCCCAAAAAGTGTGTTGAATGCATACTACGAGCAATTTCAAAGAGATTTTTGTGAATTTCTCAAGTGTAGGTCCCAAGAAATGGTGGGGGGTGGGAAAATGGTGTTAACCTTTTTGGGTAGGAAAAGTGAGGATGCATCTACCAAGGAGTGCTGCTATATTTGGGAGCTCTTGGCGCTTGCACTTAAACAGATGCTATCTGACTCTCAGGTACATATCAATTATCGTTTGTTTTCTATGAAAATTAATAACTGAAAATTATTAATTAATAGAGTGTCAATTAATATAAATATGCAGGGAGTTATAGATGAAGAGAAGCTACACTCATTCAACATTCCACAATTCACACCATCGCCTTCAGAAGTGGAGGCAGAGGTGAAAAAGGAAGGTTCGTTCTCCATCAAACACCTCGAGGCCTCAGAAATCTCGTGGACAGCCGCCTGCGGCATTAATATTCATGATAGTGTTGTTGATGGATACTCATACAACAATGTGGCCAAGTGCATGAGAGCCGTGGCCGAGCCTTTGTTGGTCCAACACTTTGGTCCATCATTGGTACTGGATCAATTGTTTGACAACTACCGGACAATTCTTACGGATCGAATGTCCAAAGAACAAACCAAATTTGTTAATGTCACTGTGTCCATGACAAGGCTACCTCATGACTGATATGATCGACTACCAAATTAAATTAAATAATTATATTTTGAATGGCGTTGTAATTACAATATACATATACATGTATATTGTGAAATAATATGCTAATAATATATATTAATTGTATGTTATGGCAAAATTAATTACAATTTAATTAATAAACTGGATGTTATAGCATTAGAAATCCCACTGATATGACTACTCCAAACGTTTAAACTGTTCAAACATATGTTTTATTTTATGAATAATTTAATTTGTATATTTGGAATTAATTTAATTTGTATATGATTTGTGATTGTAGCTAGCGTTGTATCAGGCAGCTATATTTTTTAGTGGTTGATTATTGTCATGTACTAAAAATACGAAATGGAGTTATTTGAACTTAATTTTGAATTGAGTTTTTTTAATGGAACATTATATTAATATGGTAAATATTGATATAATAATAGGTAGATGGGCTTCCCGCTGAACATAGCATGGGCTGCATTACGCAAAACCAAACAAGGCCTATAGATATTGTAAGTCCCAAATTGTAAATGCATGCTTAATTCATTTTCATTATTTACCGGTTACGTACTTGAGCCTCCCGCCCGCTGTTTAACCATTAGTTAGAGAGGCAGCGCAAACAAGGGCCCATTTAGAAGTTAAAAGTTAAAACAACCTAAAAGTACAAAAACAGAAGATTATGTCATTACGCTAATAAATTAAAAATTAGGTGGATGTAGTATATAATAAATATTACTAATAATACTACATATATGCATAGAGTAAAATTTCCATAGTTTTCGTCGATAACATCGTAAAATTTCCGTTATTTAATCAATGAAAATGAAAATAAGGTGTAATTCCAAAACTAATTTTTGCTTTAAACTCTGTAATTTTACTTACAAATTTTTCTTGTGTTTTCGCAACGTTTCCAAAAAATTTAATATTTAATTAGCCGAACCATACAATCGAAACTAAATTTAATTTGATCATGGATTTATGTGAATTCATGCATATATACCAAACACTACCTATAATTGGAACTTCCCATGACAATGAGTGAGAAGAGATGAGAAAAAAAAATTAAATGAATGAGCACTTTATTAAAACGAAATGAGTTTTACCTTCTTCAATTTGTGTGGAATAAGAAAAAAACAACTACTCCTATTATCTAATAGGAATATTGCCAATTTCTACACGAAACTTCCAAGTGTGAGATAATGGAATAATTCCTGGAAGACTCTGGTGAATTAATTTCCATTTGGTCAATGTTAATTAAGAGAGATCATCATAATGCAAAAACAACATAATTGCCATCCGCTGAAACACATTATGTTGAAAAGGTTAAGTACTCGTGGGGTCACTTACTTTTTGTCTTGAAATTTAATGGGCTACTTTGTACTATGGTTTAAATTCGATATTACATATTATGTTTTACTTCTTTTTTCGCATATTGATAATACATGGAAAAATTATAAAATTGGTCTTGTAACTATAGCTCACTAATAATTTAATTTTTTGAGGAATTCGACTTAAAATTATGTCATGCAATTAGTTTTTTTTTTTTTTTTTTTTAAATTACAATTCTGTTTCACCATGCAAATTGCAAATCTGCACATGTTCTGCTCATGTACCAGCCATGCATGTGACCACTCAATTTGATATTTCAGATTGTCTAGCACATAATTATTTACTGATTGTTTGTATGGATAAGATTTAAAGGAGAAAAAAATAAACAAAATTATGAAATAATAATTGGGGTAAAATAAGGAATCAATTTTTAATTTCAAAATAATACTATCTAAATCATGAAATTATAAGATTAGACGAATGTCAAATACAGATAGAATTAACACTATAAAGTGCCATAATCGACATTTTCTAAAAGTATGAATATATAGTAGTTCTTTATGATTTTTCTTTTACTACGATTTTAGTTGTAGTAGTTGCCGGTGAAAAAAAAAAAAAGCAAAGAGAGACAGGAAGCTAGGAGAAACATTTATTTATTTTAATGTGTAGGCGTGTAATGATTGATTTATTTGGTGGAATAATTCAAGGGTCAAGTACCAAATTAAGGAATAAGAAATGATGGGCCAGTTCTTCTTCCACTGGAAAGAATTCGAGGGCATTGTAGAATTTGTCATGATGCGTATAAGTTTCAAGTTTGTTTTTATAGTATCGTACCCTCTGCGGACACTTGTCGACAGCCCAGCATTAATCAAATTTCTCCACTTGCAAATTGCAATGCAACAACAAGAATCAGTATATTAAGTTCGAGATATATATGAATATGTGATGATGGGATGGGACTCATTCATTTTTGCAAGTGGGAAGCACTACACAAATTAAAGGTATTGAATGATTTGATCTACCTACACTACACATTTGAGATAGTGGAATGCTGAAGTTTTAGGTATGTACGTAGAGTAGTAGACTATTTACTTTTTGTGCTTCATAAAGTTGTTCATGAACGGGGCCGTAGTTCAATCAATTGGGCCCTGGTAAGATGAAATTGAGTTGGATGCACCGGACCAAGTCATTAATTTTGCTCTTCCCCCTTTCTCTTAATTAATTGGATTTGGGTGCCTGAGAAGAAGTTGGACTATAGTGGTAGACAATTCGATTACGACACTGAGTTGCTCATTTCACGCTCAAGCAGTGGGAATAAAATAAGAGGAAAAATTATTAATTTAAAACTATAACTATAATAAGTGCTACCTCCACCAACTTCTTCATTTGATGCTAGAATTGATATTTCGAATCAAATTCCAAAAATGGAGGAGTTTACACCAAGTACCACAACCTTTATGTCAACATCTTATTGCCTTATTATACAATCCCACACCCCAGTTATGTGAAATCAATTGTCTCGTCACACTTACTGTTTTTCCATCACGTTTGTACTATGCTAAATCAATTATTAAAAAAACAAAGCACTCATATTCATATGGAGTATTTTTTGGTTAAATCAAGTTATTGTCCCCAAGTACAAAGTTGTTTAAATCACAGTTATTGTCCCCAATTATGTAAAAAAAAGCACTCATATATGTCCCTTCTATGCACCAATATATTTTTCGACTAAAATGACATTATATACAAATCATGTGATTTTTTAGGGGTATTTTCAATTTTTCATGTCTTACTAACTGCCACACATATTACATAAAATTGAAGTCAAAATATTAGAAAATCGTAGGTATTTATGTATAAAATCACGTGGTGTCATTTTTAACGGAAAAATAACAAATTTAATTGATGTCTTTTTTTTAAGAAAAAAGATCCTTTTGTACAAATCTCAAATTATTTATAAAATATGTGTAATACACTTGTTTTGTGACTAAGTAAGATTTTACATGAAATAGTGACTAATTAATTATATGTGTGCGTAAATACACTATTTCCCTACAAAATACTAGGGTTAATTAAAGAAACCTCCCTTGATGTTGCAAAACATTACAAAATCCTAACGGATGTGCACATAATCATTAATCCCGAATTTACTGCCAATTAAATTTAATAATTTGCAAATTTGACTAAGGAATTCAATTATTCATAATTATGATTCTCAATAAAGCCAAATTGCCTTGTGGATGACGCCATTCAATCAGCAATTGGGAAGTAAAAAATTCAATCAATGTAATTAATTATAAAAAATATTATGCACGTTTATAAAGAAATAATTGCTCTAATTATGGAATGACTAAACAATACAATTACAACTTATAATCTCAATATCTGCTAATCAATGAGAATTTTTTCAAGAAAAAAAATCCAAAATTGTAAAAAAATAGAATTTTGTCAACATATATCCACCCTTCAAATATAACTAAAAAACATGTCTTTAAAAAGGGACAGCAATTAAGCTGTTAATAGAATTCAAAAACACCAATGGATCTTGAGAAAGTCTTCCACATGAAAGGAGGGCAGGGCGAAACTAGCTATTCCCAGAACTGCTCACTACAGGTCTGTAACCCTCAATCTATTTTCCTGTTTAATTGCAATAGAAAGTTTTCTAAATCACCATATATACCAAATTTCACATTTCTCATCATTAATAAAAAAAATTGACAGAAAAAAGCTGCTGATAAGGTGAAACACATAACTTCAAAAAACATAGGGGACATGTTCATAGAAACAAAGCCAAAAAGCTTGGGGATAGCTGATCTAGGCTGTTCATCAGGGCCTAACACTCTATCAATCATTAAAGAACTCGTTCACACCATCGAAAAGGCAAGTCGAACTATCCGACAACCCGTACCCGAACTCCGTGTCTATCTGAACGACCTTCCCACAAACGACTTCAACACAATTTTTCAGGCCTTGCCTGATTTGCACAAAGAGCTGAAAAAAGGGAGAAATCGTGATGACCCGCCCGTTTACATAGCGGGTTACCCGGGCACATTTTATGGTAGACTCTTCCCTGATAAGTGCTTGCATTTTGTTTACTCATCCAACAGTTTGCACTGGCTTTCCAAGGTGAGTTATATGGAACTTTACATTGTGTGATTTGTGTCCTGTTTAATTTTATAAATAGTTGAGAGTACGTGTAAATTAAATATTGTAGGTGCCTCCGGGTATTTATAATGAGAAAGGTGAGTCGGTGAATAAAAGGAGTGTATACATATCTGAGAAGAGCCCGGCAGTAGTGTCCGAAGCATACTTTGAACAATTCCAAGAGGACTTGTCGTTGTTTTTGAGATCGAGGTCGGAGGAACTTGTTTCGGGAGGGAGAATGGTGCTTATATTGTTGGGAAGAAGTGGTTCGAACCATGTTGATAGGGGGAATTCATTCTTTTGGGAGATTCTAGGTCGATCTTTGGCCATTCTTGTTAACCAGGTACGTATATATGGTGGTATTAACAATAATCATCAATTCAATTTGGGCTTCCACTTTCATTTCTCTTGTTAGACTTAGAAGTATATAGAACATCTCTTGCTCTTTTAATTTAGTTTTAAGGACAACCCATGGATCACATTGTATTGTATGAGGACCACACTTTCGTACTTCACTCCATCTCAATTAAGCATCTTTCCTTTGACGGGAAATGGAATGAGACAATATACACACTGTGGGATGGGGTACATTCACCCAACATGATGAAATAGACACTATTTCCCTTTTTCTTTTTCTTTTTGGAATGCATGATGACATAAACATTGTCTAATAGGAAATGCACTTATTACTTATTGGTACGTACGGTCTAACTATGGCTATATAATTTTAAAATTGGATATTAACTTTATGTTCATTTTTTAAAAGGTATCCTAAAGTGATTACTAATTAATTTTGAGATTTTTCTATTAACTTTGTCCAGGGTGAAATTGAAGAAGAGAAGTTAGATTCTTATGAAGTTCATTTTTATGCACCATCAAAAGAAGAATTGGAAGAGGAAGTGAGAAAAGAAGGATCATTCAAAGTAGAGCAATTTGAGATGTTTGAAATAGAAAAGGATTCGGGTAATTGTTCAAGCTATGGAACGGCGGTCGCCAAGACAGTGAGATCAATTCAAGAATCAATGGTCGCGCATCATTTCGGAGAAGCCATTTTGGACAAACTGTTTGATCAATATGGAAAATTGGTTGATGAAGAATTGGCTAGAGAGGATATTAAATCAATCACCATGGTTCTTGTTCTAACAAAACTATGATTTAGTATATTGAAATCAAAGAATTGCAGTTGTCTTATTGGTTTTGTTATCATTATTCTTAGTTGGTAAGAGGCTAAGAGTTTAGGTATTTATGTTCATTTGCGAACATAATAAAACTAGTGTAAATTCCTTAGCACTTCTCAACTTTGATGATTTTTTACTTTTGTGATCACTACAAAAGTAAATTGTTTATTGATGACACAACATATTGATTGCAAGCGATGATAAATTTTTTTTTTTTTTATCGAACTATTTTTTGTTTTCTCACGATATAATTTTTGTCAAATACAATTCTGATAAACTTATTCATAAGTTGCCATGAATAATTTATTTGTAATAAATTATTTAAATTGTCATTATTGAACATTAGTGATATATGTACATCAACTTAATGCATGAGACAAACAATAATTCTAATAACGATTCACCGACACTAGAAGTTAATAACTAAGTTCATTTTTCTAACAATTCTAATCATGTATATGAAAATCACTCATTATTGTGGTTTAGCATATATACTATCAACAAATTTAACATTTTCTCTCTATTTATTTTTTAACAGATTTCATAGGAGATGAGGGGTGCCTGAAACAACAAATTTTGTTATCCAAATATCTGACTAATATTATATTTCAGGTTTCCATCTATGATTAGCTTTAACGTGGGGCTATCTTACTCTTCTACACTTTTCAGATTTGAAAATGTGTAAACTAAATTCATTTTTAATGTTGAATTTTTTTAATCAGGGCCCCGTTACCATGAATGAACTAGTTGTGTTTTTTACTTATAAATAACCTTTTGAACTAATAATCCAGCAAACAGAAAGACCTTTTGAGCTGGTTGAGTAAGGCCCAAAAATTTAAAAACTGAAGACATACACCACATAAATTGGGCCAGGCTTACGATTTTCATAGGCACTCAAGCTACTAACAAACAGACCATGCATGGATTGGTTGGTATTAGGTGGACTCTTTGGCCCATGAAATATGGCTTGACCCGAATTCTTTTGTTATTTAATATTTTTGATTTTTTTTGCTATAAATTCTAAAAATAGACAAAGGGTAAAAAGGGCATGTTTTAATAATTACTGAAACCTCGAGGTGTCTACATAAGTATTTCTGTGTTTTTCCGAGGACCGACAATTGAGTCGGATCTATCTGAAATTCGATGGCTCAATTCGAATATATTTGAATTGAACCTAAATACATGTGATTTTGAGTCATTGTATGAAATTCGATCAATTTACGAGTCAAGATTGAGCCTAATACGACTCAACCCTTATATAGTCCAAATAAATAAATATTTTAGCTACTATTAATTGTTGGTATTAGAGTTAGAGATATGCTAATATTTATCATCTAAAAATGAGACAAATATTTACAAAACTATACATTTATCAATTATTATCATCATTTCAGCAAACCAAGAAGAAAAGAAAAAAAATTGAAAGTAAAAAACAAGTAGCCTTGGAACTTTACAATTTCAATATAAAAAAAGTTAGTATAGCATCTATCTCTCATTTTAAATATTAATTAAAGTTTTGTATTATGAAATATAAATATGAAATTTATATATTCTCGTGTATTAGATAAATTTAGTATATTTATACGTGTTCTAATAATGAATAACTCAATAACATATTATTTATCGTGTAAACTTTACTAGCTAGACTCACAAGACCAGCTTAGAACTCTTCCTTCAAAAGCACAAAGATATACTACGCAGGAACCGTAGAACCTATAGACAAAAACTGAAGGTTCCTTAACTAATTATTTCCATTATGGCTGATCGAGTTCTTTCTCACTTTTTAGACTCTCACTACTGATATTGTTTTTCTGGGTAAGGTTTCCTATCCTCTGGCCTCTTTTATAATACAAGAGGAATATAATTTATTCCCAAAGTTCTAATTTATCAATAGTGGAATTAGTAATGATTATCTTTCACAATTTTATATGAAAAGAACGAAAAAGAATGCAAGAAAGTTGAGCTTCATGAAGAATTGAAGATTAAAATCTCTTATTTTTCAAAAGTTGAAGTTACTTTTCCTTCAATATTATAAGGCGATTTATCAGTTAATTAAACAGTAAATCCTAGCTAGAGTGGAATTATAGTCCTATTTCAAATTTGTTAAAATCTTAGTTGGCCAACTTATGTTGACAAGCTAAGCGAAATCAAATTCTTGTGAATCATTCATGCTTTCCTCTTACAATTGATCGATATAAAATGGGTAAGTTACACCTCACTCTTAAACTAAATAGATTGATTATTTCGTGCAGCGCCTACATAAGATTAGGCCATGTGATTAATTTGATTTTCTTTAACAATTAATACATGGTGAAGTTGGAATATATTAAGTACACAAAACAATTGTTTCATAAGCTATGTCTCTCCACCTTTTTTTTTTATTGTAAAATTTTTGGCAACAAATTAATATTTGTCAGACCAAAGATACCCAATGCTCCATTTGGATCATTGTTGGCTTAGTTTTGCGGCATCTTTTCATAAGTTGTGTCGATGCATTTTTATGTTACTTAAAACTTTATTTGGATTGGAACATGCCAATTATCATACACTTATTTATGATCGAATAACATTCGTATATATATGCTTGCATGTTTAAATGTACTTAACCTCAATTAAAAGTTTCATTGTTTTATGCTTTCTTAATAATACATATTGATCAATTAAGTAGTGGTGGCATGAAGTACAATAGACATTTTTTCTTGTTGATGAAACTTAATTTGCTTTGCAATGAAATTATCAATCGCTCTCTGAAACTCCTCATTACTCATTTCATTCCCAATCTCCACATCATCCTCCGCCACCCTCCTCCGCCACTTCTCCGTCTCCGATCGCCGGAGCTGCTTCTGACAGTCGCTACCCTCTTTCGAACCATTCTTATCCGATCTCCTAAAATTCTCCGATAGACTCCTCTTTTGAACTTTAACTACATTTGCAACTTCGAATATGGTTTTCTTGTCTTGGTACACAATCTCCACCGGAGGTAGAGGAGGAGAATTAATTTCTCCGGTAAAGTAGTGTGGGCCGTTTTCGACGAAGTCCAAGTTGTCGGCTTCAATTTTGTGTAAGAGATGTCGGGACTTGAAGAACAGGGTGAGGACTAGGAAATTTCCGAGGAGGAAAATGAAGACATGGCTGACGACGACGTTTAGGAGTTGCCGGAAGTACTCGCCGGAGATTCTGACTGCGAACGGAAGCCGATTGCAAGACCACGTCAGAAAAATTAAAATTAATAAGACTTCTACAATGCGGAATAGCCTTTTGATTTGTTGGAGGCAAAGGACTTTAGAGACAGAATTTAAAGTATTTTCCTTCATTATATTATTATCATCAAAATTCAAAATTATAAATACAAGAAGAAGTACATAAACTCTGTCTGTGTTAAGTGTTAACTCCAATTTTAGAGCGATGATTTTTTGGGCTTTAAATTTGACCAAATAGTTTCTAGAGAGAATCAGGGGTCCTTTGCCTTTATATAGAGTTTTTCAACTGAGGAAATATATAATATGTAATAAATAATTTCTTTTTGTGACAAGCGCATGGTGATAATAATTGATATGATTAAAGGGCAAATGATTACAGTTTTGAGTGCTAAACTGAGAATAGCCTTTTTAAATGGATTCAGGATTGGATTATTTGTGTATAATCATCTTTAACCTTTTATTTTTATTCTGTCATTACGGAAAAATACACGATCCATACTCTTGCCTAAATGAGACTTTTATTTAGTTTTCAAATTATGCTTCATTGATATCTGTATAATTATTTCTTTTATATTACTTTCATGGGTAAATACCACTTTTGGTCCCTCTTATCATTAACTTTTTACAGAGTAGTACCTCTTATGTTTTTTCTCCACTTTAGTCCCTACTATGAATTATTTGTTTCACTTTAGTCCCTACTATGAATTATATGTTTCACTTTAGTCCTTATCATGTAGTTCCGATAACACGTAACATGCATATGAATATTTTTTAGGGCATTTTCGTCCGTTCACTATTGAGACTATTTGAGATATTGTTTAATTGGTGAGCAATTTTGGTGTTTGAAAAAGATTTTAGGAAAAAAACTTTAGTTTGGAACGAAATGTACAATTAAGTTGGATAGGAATAAAAGCCTAGTTTGGAAGAGATTATATATTTAATTTTTTTTAAATAATTAGAAAGACCAAATATCCCTGTTACTTTACTTGAAATGACAAAATTGCCCTCATGAGCATATCAAATGTTATCGTAATCGTCTTGGACCACTTGAAGATGACTAAAGTGAAACAAATAATTCATAGTAGGGACTAAAGTGGGAAAAAAAACATAAGAGGGACCACTCTGTGAAAAATTAATAATAAGAGGGACCAAAAGTGATGTTTACCCTACTTTCATTGTATGCATATTATAATTTTTAATGTTTTTAATAAAAACAAAAAATTTATTACATTAAAATTTTTGAGATTTAAATCATGACGATGTAGAGATTTCTATGACAAATTATTCCCTTTGTTTTTTTATTTGACACTTTGGTCAAAAAAATTGTTTATTTATTTGTCGTTCTAGGAGTTCAATGTAAAATTGATTGTTTTCTATCAATATTATCCTTATTGTTAATTTTTGTAACAAATGCTTATTAATGATGTTATTATTGGATTAAAAGGGTGTTTTGGGGTTTTTGTTTAAAAAAGTGACTATCTATTGTATTTTTTAATCCGTATGCAATCCTCCAAAACGACAAGTAAAAAAATCGAAGGGAGTATGAAGTATATACTTTAAAGGTAGTTCTAATGTTTTCACAATTATAATAGTTAGAAGATTTCTGAGGGTCCATGATTAGTTTAGTGTATGCTTGAACACCTGAGTTATTAAAAAAAAAAATTGTCAAACATGCAATTAATTTGTTGTAAAAGTATATGATTAGTGATGGTCACTATGCTATTTGTTTGTTGTTTACATTTCTCCATAAATTGCCGACACTTTTTCGTATGACCATCAAAAGTTGATGGATTTCAGCAACAAATAAAATGAAATATGGGATATAATATTATATAATTCGGCTAAATAATGGTATATAGATTAATATACTTGGATTAAGTTAATCAGTGTGTTCTCATGTCCTCTGGCTTTATTAAAGCTAAACAACACTTTGAGCGAACAACAATCACTAGCACTTGCCCCTGCATTAAAACAATGTGTAACATCGATATGTGTGAGATGGGATTATTTTACTGTATTACCCTTTTTGCACCTACTAATTAAATAAGTTCTATGACTATTTGTGATGCTTCTTCTAAAATGAAAAAAAAACTCTTTGTGATGCTTAATTAAGTTGTTACACCAAAAGTCTAAATATACCTACAATGCACGGATATTTTTACATTGAAGTAATATTTGTACATAGAAAAGATAAGCAGCATTGACGAAAAATGGGACATTCTTACTTAGACCTGATCTAGGAGATTTTCCTAGACCTTGTGGTTAAAAAACACTCCACATCATCATTGTGAGAGCACCACATCATCACAATTAATGATGTGGAGTATTTTTCAACCACAAGGTCTAGGAAAATCTCCTAGACCAGGTCTAAGTAAGAATTTTCCACGAAAAATCATTGGGTCTGTTTGTTTGGTGTTTGGGAAAGTAATTTGGGAGAGTAGTAAAAGTTTGTGAAATAATTTTGGTTTGCGTAACGTTCTTTGTTTGGATTTTGAGAGAGTGATTTGAGAAATAAAGCATGTATAAGTTATTTTTGGAAGAGTTAGATTGTATGTGTAAGATGTGTAAAACTTTATGTCAAATTATGTTTCTTATGTGAGATAAATTTTATAAGAGATGTGTTACTTTATGTCAAATCAGAGTAGAGTTTGTATATGTTTTGTTTATAGATAAAAAAAACTGTTGTTTGTTTGGCTTTTGAGAAATTGAGAAATGAAAAATTTATTTCATAAATTAGAAACTATGTTTGTTTGGGAAATAATAGGCCCATTAATTTCTGTTTAGTACTTGAAAGAGTGTCTAAAATATGTACCATAATAAAGTACTTATATACTTTTTTTTTTTTTTTGAAAGCTTATAAAGCTACATACTGAATGTCATAAATATTATGAAATTACTATTTACTAATTTGTACCATAATTTGACTTATATTTTGTGTTGGTTTTTAAATTATGTTATTTAGTCGTTATATATGTTGTGCTACAAATCTATTGGTTGAATTGTTTATTTAATTCTATTTTTTTTTTCTATTTGAATTTCGCATTTCTCGAATATATGTTCAAATATTTTTCAAATAAAATTGTTTATAAGTTTCACGTGAAAGGACAAATAATGAAATAAATGGCTGAAGGAATAGCGAGTACATTATTAGTACAAGCTAAGAATGAGGCCACAGCCAGAACTGTGAAATAATTCATCCCACTTGCCCTGATTCTGTGGAGACGTTAAAAATTGCCAGCTAACCTATTAAGCTATATATACTAGATCTACCTGGTAATTAATTTGCTTTTAAATTAAGTGCAAAATCCATCATGTCTGGTATATTTTTCCCCTGTTCCTTTTATATGTTCTTGAATTTAAGTGAATCAGCACTCAATGTAATTATTTTTGAAAATTTTAAGCTCAATTTAAGTTTGATACAAAATTTAAATAATGTGCCATTTAATACTACTCAACTCCTTTAACTTATATTTATGTATTATAGCAAATAACGCGGCTCCGGTCTTAAAAATTATTTCTTTAAACAAAAGATGGATCGTATTCCATAAAATCCGTGTAGACTGGACAGTACACAAAGGCTCTAATTAATTAACTAACTAATTATTCAAAAAGAAAAAAGATAAAGCAAAAGGAGAATAGTGAAACAAGCTAATAAAAGTCCAAAGGTTGATTACATATATAACTATAATGGTACTCTGAAACAAGGTGGAGAATCTGCAGTGGCAGTGGTTGATGGAAAAAGGCCAACTGGTATTTTTCATGGAGAATTAGAATATGAGATCACAAGTGATTTTGATTCCAAGTAATCACTTTTTTTCAGTGACCATATTTCAATCTGCTTGCCTTATAAAGATCCAAAAGAATCAACTTATCTTTTTGTTAATACTCAAATAAAATGTTTAATTCTATTATATGTGAAATTTATTATTATTATTTTTTTTTTTTTTTTTGGTTTTCCTGGTAATCACTTGATCTAACATGTGCAAGTGACATTTTTAGCTTTATTATTTTTAGAGGATAAGAAGTTTTTGAACATGTTAAGACATCAAACTTCAATTCTAGCAAAAATAAATAGCAACATCATCGTTGCAATATCGGCCTCGTTCTATTTTCTTTTTAATTTCTTACTAAAAGATAACATATATTAACATCAATAAAGTTTTATTAAGAGTTAGTAACACTTTATCCTATGTGATCATAATGTTCAATCTATTCCATATAATTTAAAAAACTACACTTTACCTCCCTATTTTCTTATAAAAGACTCACATTGCACTCTCTCATCCCTACCATTTTTTTAACCTTGCAAAAAATATGATTTGACAAAAATAACCTCCACTATATACTATTCCTTTAAAATTGTTATAAACATGAAAAAAATATGAAACAATTTACCCCTTATGTTATTTATATGGGCCAATTTACCTGTACTATTTACATGTATACACTTTACCTCCCAAGTCTTATAATGAATATGGCAATTTAACACATGTATTATTTTATATTGTAGAATTATTATTTTGTCTATTTACGAAACACTTTTCATTCACTCACTCAATTTCTATTGGAAGAAGTAAAATTGATTCTTTGAAATTTTCACATGGGAAAAATTGCTCTCTTTTAAAATATGGAAGAATTAATAAATTTAACATTATGCATATTACAGAGGATAAATGAAGATTAATCCATTCTATTAATACTATATATATTTAAAAAAAAAAAATTGTTAAAACAATGCGATCCTTGTCATCTTATTTTCTTAAAATAATATTTATTGTGTAAAGTGTAAACCATATATTCTCGAATTAAATAATATCAATAGTAACATGCTGCATTGTCTTTGTCGATTTGAATTGGGGGTATATCTGAATAAAATCAAGCATTTTTGGGTTGGAGGGCGTAAAATGAGGTTCAAGCATCGAATTCCAAATGAGAATGAATTCTAGTTTATTTCCAGATAAGAAATTTGTGTAGGGAATTTGCTGACACTGCCAAACATAATTTACAGAAAGTCACGAATTGGATCGGGGGTTATCATTAGTCTGGCTTGACTTCATCTGACCTAATTAATTTTTTTACTACTCAATAATATCTTATTCAGAATCGAATAAGAATTGGATTCTATTCCGCATAAACCACCAATTCTTTTAAATTCTTATGCTAATAAATTAAAAATAGATCAAAATTTTACTTTTTATTAAAGAAGTTGCAGCAAAAATATTAAGTAATGTCAATTAATGGATAAATGCAAATATGTTATACGGACGGAGTAGTAAATTTGCGCGTCAACTTCTGCAATGGGCTTTTGGTGCGCAATGAATATGTGGGTCTTACTTCGTAGTGAACTGGGCTGGCTTGCTGGGACAAGTACTAAACTCAAAAGCCCAGAACTTTTATACTTCTTCTTCATGTTTGTACTTGAAAGCCCAGTACGATGAAAAGTTTTTTCTGAGTACTTGAAAATTGAAATTGATCCAAGTTACCGTGAGGCTTATCCAAATGAAGGCCTGATTGTTTGGATTAGAGGCAGCCTACCAAGCCCATGATTGGTATCCACCAACTTCTTTGCAATGATTTTAAAGTTATGGGTTCAATTAGTAGTCTTGTTATTCTTTGTATTTGTTAGTTGAATATTTTTTATTTTTATTTTGTTAGTGATCAAATAGATTATTAAGTAAAAGAATTATTCATTATATTTCAATTTTCGAATATCAAATTTTCTAAATATCAACCTCAAGTTATAGGTTCAGACAAGATTAGATTTCAAATGTCGCTGCAAATTATAGTTTTTTTTTCATACTTAAATTAGAAAAAGAAATGATTGTAAGATCATTGTCTTATTTTTAATGTATTTTTATCCGTTGATATTAAATTGAAGTTATCAATGTGATATGTTAAAATTAATCAAATAAATATACACGTTATGATAAAACTTGATAAGATATTAACGGAACTTTAAACATTAAAAAATTATTTAAATTACTAGAGATATAATATGCCGGCATATACAATTCATCTCACACACATTATTTCACCCACTTTTACACCTCCATTTCTTACTGACAACATTTTACTATTAACCCGAATGAATTTGAGAATTGGATACTTGGATCCAGATGAATTTGACCCGAATGTCAGCTCTAAAAACCGGAGTATGCCTATGGGACTGACTAATAACAATATAGGATAGGCGGTGGCAAATCAGATACCCATTTTATCCTTCAACCAATCTAAATTTTATTCATTCTTCTACTCGTGTATTTGTATCTTAACCAATTCTGTATATATGGGAAAAAAGTAAACGCCATACGTCATATTTCTGCCCTCTCTATTAATTTTTCTTTCACCAATCGTATTGTTAATGAAGAATCCTCTACGATTTAATTTTATGGTAGTGCAAATCTACCAATAAACAAATACAATAAAAAAGAAAATGTCAGCTATTTTTGTCACACCTTCTACGTTTACTGCTCCATCATCCCAACCAAGAAAGCTTCATAATCATAAACAAAACCAAGTTTGCGCCAAAAGATTGGATTTTTCTGAGAAATTCGACGGTCGAAGATCTTTTTGTGTGGCTAGTACGAGAAAAGATCTAGAAATAATGACGGGTTTAAATGGGTTTTCTTCCAGTACGAGTGGGGAGGGTTTTCAAGCTTTTGAGCAGGAAGATTTGATTGAAGTTGAAGGAAATACTTTGAATTTGGGAGCTGGTGGTGCAGTTGAAGCTACCCTCAATACTTTGGTTGGTAAAAATAATTCAGAAATTTAATTCTGTCTTTTTCTAGTTTAATTGAAGCTTTTTTCTTATTGATTGCTGACTGTTCATTAATTCTTGATTCGTAATTTCGTATATATATATATATATATGTTATTGTGATGTATGTTGCCATTTTGTAAGACAAGAATTATCAAAAATTTTGATTACGTAAACTGTGGTCGAAAAATGGCAGTAGTCTAAATATATAGTTGAGATTAGAAGAGTTTTAAAAATCATACAAGTGGTATGAATTTATTTTATCAGTTTGGATTTAGACTACAGTCATTATATTCCAAGAGGGAAAGTAAGCTAATTAATTTGGTTCCAAGATCCATTTTAGTTGTCACTTTTCAGGAGAAAAAGCAAAACTATTCTAGAATGTGAAAGTACTCTAGTGAACATTTATCACCTCAATGATGCCGCCCCTTAATACTGTAATTTTATGTTTTTTTCTGAGAATTAAAGTTGGCCTTAAGAGATGTTATCAGTATATCAACTATATTGAAAATCAGTTTTTTTTTTTTTTTTTTTTCAATTTGAAATCATAATAGAAGACTTGAAATTGGTATTTTATGATTTGTTGTACTATTATTTTTGATACAGAGCAAGTGGGTTGTGTCCATACTTTTTGGTGCATTAATCCTCTGGAGGCATGATGCTGGAGCATTGTGGGCTGCTATGGGTGCTGTGCTCAATGCCATACTCTCAGTCACTCTTAAAAAAATATTAAATCAAGAAAGGCCCATGTCTACTTTGAGATCTACTTCGAAATCAGACCCAGGAATGCCATCTTCTCATGCACAAGCCATCTTCTATACAATCACATTTGTTAATGCATCATGTAAGCTTTTCCAACTTTTTCATTTCATAGTGAATTGTTGTTCGATTATGCAAGTAATATCGACCTTTAGTGTACAAAAGTGTTGTCATCAAGTACTAAGATATTAAATGTTTTCATCATTATAATGCATCTTATGTAGTAAATGCATCTTATGTAGTACTACTACTTGATATGTATTGTTCAATGCAGTGGTAGAATTGTACGGGGTAAATGGACTAACGACAACTCTATGTGGGCTTTTCTTTATCCTCGGTTCTTATTTTGTAAGTAAACTAACATTAAATTTGTTTAAAGACTCCCACTTACTCATTTTTATCGTCATTAGTGATTCCCTATAACTTGTGAATGTTTGTGTCCACAGTCGTGGCTAAGGATTTCCCAACAATTCCATACAGTTAGCCAGGTTGTCGTTGGAGGTGTTCTTGGAACCATTTTCTCTGTATTCTGGTTCTGGTGGTGGAACACTTTTGTACTGAATTTATTTGTGTCCTCGTTGTGGGTTAGAATCTTGATTGTTACAAGTGCAATTGGATTTTGTGGGGGTTTTCTTCATTATGTATATAAGACCTGGATTATGGATGAAAGATGATTCTTTCATAATAGGCTTTACTTAGATTCTTTTGGAGATGAAGCATTAACTTCCAAAATTCTTGTATTGCGATCCTTTATCTGTTCTTTTGTTTTGGTGTTTTTTGTTCTATTTTCTTTCATTTCTTAGATCTACTGAGTACCTGATCTAGTCTACAGTCTAGTTTAACAAAATGTCTTTACCTGGGATTGAGCAATGCCTGTGGAAAGCACTATGGCCTTGAAGGGATCCATTTTCGTGAAAAAGTCCTGTGTTTACGAACGATAAATTATATCACCCTCTGCTGGTAAAAACAGGGATGTAAAATAAACAACATTTCAATTAAACAACATGGTGTTTAAGTGTGTGGTTTTCTTATAGTTGGAATGTAGTATTTTTTACCAAATCGAACTTCAACAAATCTTAATTGAGCTGAAGGTGAGTCAAACTCGAATTCTTTGAAGTTTGTCAAGTCTCGAGCCCAACTTTAGACGAATAATCGAGTAAAAGATCTGTTTATTATAAAACAAATCACTTAATCAAGCAGTTTGATTTGATTTTTTACCCAATAAAACCATATCTTTAATATAATAAAATCACAGTGTTTGGAAAAATAACGAGTAATTCAGTGCCTATAAATAATAAAAGATAGGAAACATAATTTACAAGAATACATAGGTCATGAAATGAACTAAATAGGATGAGATCCCTTCCATTGTAGCCCTGACCCTGAAATATATTGTGTAGTGAAAGAACACATAAACACTAATCATGTGTTAAACATGATTACAGAGTACAAGCCATTGGTTTTTAGATAATTCAGCCACATCAAACCTCTATCTATTAATCCAATATTACATATAGTATATATATGTATATCTCCAGTTTTGTAGCCATACCCTCCTGGATGAACATCTTCCATCTCTAAGAGACAAACTAATAACACTTCTGTATAGATACGAGTAGTGTTGTCACAAGCCTATTAAAATGCAATAAATGTTCGATACTCATAGTTAAAAAAAAAAAAGTTGTGTAAACAGCATCAATTTCCAATGCGCTTCCCTTTGTTTCTAGACAACCATTGCCCCCTTGTACCCCTTGCCCTCTTCCGCATTTCCATGTTCCTCGTCCTAGCAAATATATTTCTAATTTGGTGTAATTTATGAGCCTGATGTGCTATCACATTCGCAGTCGAGGAATTCTGGTCGAGCATTACCTCGTACCCATCTCGGAAAGAGTCCATTCCTTGTGCTAAAAGCTGCCAGAAGAGACCTCCACCCGCAGCTCCACCGTGTTTGGCAGATTCATATATCTTGACATACACAGTATTGAATAGCATGTCTCTTTGGTAGGGGCTGAAACCTGAGTCCTTCCACGATTTCCCGAATTCTGTAACGAATAAAGGCTTGTGGAGAATGTACTGAGCATCTTGAATATGTGCATCTAGCCAATTACTCAGGAAAGATAGCTGTTTTTGATCATTTGAACTTGATAGCCTGATCATGCAATAAAGAGAAAAAAAATCATGACAATAAAAATAAAGTTAATTAAAGGGATGAAACATATTATAAGAATTTGTATAGACATTATTACCATTGATCTGGATAGGAATGTACTGTAGCAAAATCGATTCCAGGTATCCGGTTGTTTGAGATGAAATCAGTTCCGATGTTAAAACCAGGATTAAGGTTGTTCCTCCAAGATGATGTTTGTCCATAAAATCCTTCTAACCCAGCTTCTAACAAGTGGTTTCTGTCTATGGACTTCACATAAGAAGCCATTTCCATTATCCATGCCTTCAACAAAATAACAATAAGAGATCAAAAATAATTCAAAACATTATTGAACCATAATTGTAGTAAATTCTACTATGTATGTTTCATTTATTTCTTGTCAACTATATATAATTTGGGTAATGGTAGTTGAGATGCATAATCAAACTTCACATGGGTTCGATTGTAAACCTCTTGTTGATTAATTATTGTTACTGGCCTAATTAACTCACCTCAAAGGCTAACTCGAAAGACCAGCAGGATTGCCCAAAATTATACAAGGATCGCGATATCCAGTCAACGTGGGACTTTTATTCTCAACAATTACATGTTTAAATCTAAAATTTTAAAATCAAGATCAATGTTCAAGATTGAACCTGAATGGTCCTGCCTGATGGATCTGAGGTGCATCTGGGCTCATTCATGAGTTCCCAAGCCATAATTGTTGGATCATTCTTGTACACAACTCCAGTAATTGTATTGTATCTATTGAGAATTGTCTGAGAAAACACATAATGCAAATTTAAACCAAAAAAAATAAAATTCAACATGGATAAACAAATAATTCATTTTTCTTTTCCACAATCAATATGCCAAACTTACTTACCCTTATATGATTCTTGTAAAACCCCTTCACAACAGTGTTTCTGAAGAAATCATCATCAGATGTCAAATACTGCCCTTGATTTCTAGCCCAATTCACATACTGATTTTCCCCCCCAAAGCTTTCATAATTATTGGCCAAACTTAATATCAGCTTAATCCCATATTTTCTAGCTTCAGCCACAACAAAATCCAGTCCCTTCACCACAAAAAAAAAAAAAAAAAAAAAAAACATGAGTGAAGAGATTATATGTTAGATCAGATTTTTCATACATTTATTACATAAAAAAAGTTTCTATTTTTGAGTCAATTAAAACAAACTTACTGAGTAGTTTCGATTCAATATTTTTCCACTTAATTCCAAAAAAAAAGGAATTAAAAAAATTATGGAAAAGTTTCTAATGTTTAACTGAGAGAAACAAACACACCTTGAACATTTGTTCATTGTAAGAACCAGGAGAATACTGTAAAGGGTTGTATCCACCATCACTGAAAGCCCAAGTTCTTGCAACACTAAGGTCATGTCTAGAAGCTTCTCGAAAGGCGGCGGAGACCTTGGGCCTTTGAGAAGGGTCAGAAGCAACATACATGAGCCAGTAGGCATTGAAGCCATTGGCATAGAAAGGGCTTCCATTAAGCATGAAGTGGATTCCTCTGCTTTTGATGAACATGTCTCCATTGACAAGAAGCCATTTTTGTTGAAGGAAGAGGAAGAGGGCAAGTAAAGCTAATGCTAAATGTGGCTTCATTTTTTCCTTAGTCACTGTTTGAAGATCTTTACTCTCTAGAGGGATTGGAGTGGAGTGTGTACAAGGGAAGAATTAATGTGTTTTAAAGGTGAGGGGCAGGCAGGGTAATTATAGTATATATGTTACTACCACAATTATAGGACTTTGGGGATCAATATTGAGTATTATAAAGTATAACATGTATAACAACAGTTTGTATTGCATTGTATGGATTTCAAATTTAGGACTCATAATTCGATCTTCGGAGCCGAGTTTTACTAGTTCAAGCTCAAATATTATCCAATTGTAGACTCAAACTTTTTTTTTTGGTCAGCAAGAACAAAAAGAAAATTAAGCTAAGTTTTCGAGCAACAAGTGGCGAACGTGGTCAGGGGGATCGTCCCACTTCAGTAATTCCCTTCCTGCTTGATGACCAAGCTTAGCAAGAGCATCTGCGACAGAATTTGCCGATCTCCTTATGTGTATAAACCGAACAGTCCATGTTTTCTTAAGAAAGCTCCTACAGTCCTCCAGGGTTGGTTCCAAGGGATGTTCGGATGTGTACCCTTTATTAACCAAATGGCATATCGGTTGTAAGTCAATTTCAACCACCAGTTTTCTCAACCTTCTCTCCCAATTGAGCGTTAAATAAATACAATTGAGCTTCATGGTCATTGGCTCAAACTCAGGTCATACATTATTCGAGTTTTATGTTTATATTTGGCTCATTTCGAGCTAATTCACCATTTTGCACATAGAAAAATTTGTAGAATAATTACTTCCAAAAAATTTTGCACATTATATATTTAGCTTAGTTGGGTTTTATTTGGGTTAAGTGCTTAAACTTTGCTACTCGGCTACTCCTATATATATTAATATATATATGCATCAAGCTTAAACAAAGACTCAAAATTGGTTAGGCTAAGCTCGATTAATTAATAGTCTTATCTGTATATCACTAATTTAATTATGCTACTTACTGTTTTCCCAGATTGATTAACTAGTGGATTTAAAGCCCACTCAACATTGAGATATTTCCTCAAACGGTTGTATTATTGATTTTAGTTTTACTACCACATCATATATACTATGTGTACCATATTGAACTTCTTGTTTTTGTCTTTTAGATATGGTGTTGGTGCTACTCGATCACGTCAGTTTTTTAGGGGGTCATGTTACATTGAATTCTGATGGAGACTATATTTCGATCGTTCATTTAATTAAACATGAAAAGGATTTGATTCTACGCACATCGGATATGGAAAATCGCATAAGATTTGGGATCAATACGAGCTAGGTAGACATTGACAGGAGCAGAAATAGTTAAGACGTTTATTTTACTTTACTCTTCTTGCGTAATCTATATATTTTCCATTTATTTAGCTTGATTCTTGAAGTCGAGTCAAGTAATGAAACATTTATAAGAGAACCAATTCTTTTACAATTAATCAGGTAATTCTATTTCTACATGCATTCTCAAACTAAGTTTAACGTGATTAATTTTCAAGCAATTAATTTCTGCATTCTAGTATACTAATTAATTAATTAGTGGCAAATAATGGACGTCGGTGGATAGTAATTGAGAAAAATATGAAAATAAAGGAAGTGAGTAAAAGCGCAATGGGATTTCAATGACCACCCGTGAAACTTTTCTTCATTAAAAAAGTAAATGGAAGAACCCCACCAAAGCAATTTCTCTTTTCCTTAATATTGACCATATTAATTATCAGAAGAATTAGATAATCTTAAACCAATCAAGCTATATAAAACCACTTCTTTCAAAGTCAGTTTTAATAAAATTAATTCATGTAGTAAACTTCTGGAAAAGCTTGGCAAAGCTATGGAATAGAGTTAGTACGTTTCTAAATGTACTTGGTTTAGATGTTAGAAATTATTAACCTGTTGCAAAATTTATAAAATTCTAAATACCATAGGTTCTCTAAAAGCATGCCATGTTTTTCTACTTATTGCATTTTTTCCTTTTTGTATATCCTCATATAAATTTATAATAATGATTAATTTCTACTTTTTTTTTTTTTTTTTTTTTTATATCATAGTAACGATGTATTGGCGAGTGTACGTAAAATATGAAAAAGACTTATTACGAAATATAGTAGTAGTTACTATTACTTAGGACAAGAGGTAACATTTATTGCACGGTAAATATGTAACAGAAAATTGACCGTTAATCAAGCTCCCTATTAATTGGCGAGATGAGCGGCACCACAATACTAAGACATGTGGTGCTCTGTTCTCGGTTCAGCCACACAATTATCCGTTTGGGTCCACCAGAAGTTGAGAACATAATTTTTGTTGGGTTTTTCTGGGGTTAGTTCTCCTTTGTAGTAAATGGCATCAGGTCTAACTTAAATTTGTGACACTTGGATATATATAATATTACCTGCTACTTGAATTAAAGGTTAATAAAATATTAAATTTAAGACTAAAAAACCCATGGATTATATATACTTATAATTTTCCTAAAAAGAAAAGGAAAAAAAATACGAAATAAACTTTACCCGCATGTCACCCCCACCCACCCCACCAAATTGCCGGAGGTAGTGGCCGTGACCTATCTCCACCATTCAGGTATTGAAAATGCTTTGATCAAACAACTGTTATGCATAATTTAGAATTTACTACTATTATTGATATATTAAAGAACACTAGATTTAATTCCTACTGGTGGAGGGGAGGAGAAACTGTGGTGAATTGGGGATGGCGGGCGGGTGGGTGGAGTGGGGGAGAAGAGGGTTATTTTTGCAAATAGTGAAAATTTTGAAAAATCATATATTCAGTTCCAATTATTAAATATTTATTCTATCAAGTCCAATTTAATATCAATTGTGTCATAAGACATCTACGATAATCAATTTAATCCGGACATTAAAGCAAAATTAATTTTAAAACAATTTTAATTTATTAGAATAAATAAATTACTAAAATTTGTATACGTAAATTTCACTTTATGATAACCAAAACAAAGTACTCTGATCATTATAAATTAAAAGATAAATAAATATAAGTATGGTTAATACAAAATTATTATTTATATTCAATCAAAATTAATTTTAAAGCAATTTTAATTTATTAGAATAAATAAATTACTAAAATTTGTATACGTAAATTTCATGATAACCAAAACAAAGTACTCTGATCATTATAAATTAAAAGATAAATAAATATAAGTATAGTTAATACAAAATTATTATTTATATTCAATCAAAATTAATTTTAAAGCAATTTTAATTTATTAGAATAAATAAATTACTAAAATTTGTATACGTAAATTTCATGATAGCCAAAACAAAATACTCTGATCATTATAAATTAAAAGATAAATAAATATAAGTATGGTTAATACAAAATTATTAAATATATAATTGAATATAAGTACAATGGGTGATCCAGGATGGGGAAGAGACGCAAAAGTGGGTTGTGGGGATGAAGGGTGATTAGAAGTTTTTTTAATTGAAGGATGTTCGGGTAATTTTAGTATTTTAAAATTTTTAAAGATTGAAAATGTATAAAGTACAACAACCTATTGTACAGGTTGCCATTCAAAATATTTAATGGTTAAGATCAAAATAATTTTGATCTAATGATAATTAAAGGGAGACCTAATAGATTCTCAACACAAGTGGTACTAACCTTAGAAAAGCCCATTTTTGTTTAAGGTATCATTTAACTTGAAAAACTTTAATTTATATTCTTTATACAAGAACTCGTTTGGTACTCATATATAATAGTAGTGAAAATAAATATTAACAGTCGGTATGAGTACAAACAAAATATTACTACTATGAAGTTTGGATTTGTTCAATACAAATCTAAAATGAAGCAAAACTCACCAACCAAAATTGTTGCCGATTAGATTATACGGTTGGACCTGTTATTTGTGATGTATGTTATGTCTTAAAATGATGGATCATTAGTTGTTAATATTATTAAAGACCTAATCACTTCGTGCTTCAAGTTTTTACCCTTGGTTAAGTCTAACTGCAGTGTTCCTACTCTAATATATTATTTTACAAATAATGTCATACATCTTAGTTTGGCCCATAAAATATCCATCCAACAGACAGGCCCAAATATAATTGTTTTATTGATGGGCCATAATTCTGGCTTAGCCCATGGCCCAAGCGCATTAATTTTTTTTTTTTTGCTGTGGCAAAGGGAAGAGATGCATTGGCTGCAACCAAGCCCTGTTTTATAATCTCTTATTCTAGGAAGTAAAATCATTTCCAAATATATAGGAAATATTGATAAGACTTGCTTTGTTTAATACTATAAATCATCTATATCAATAAAATAATTTAAAATTAGGCAAAAGAAAAAACAAAGAGTTGTAACTAAAATTATGAAACAATCTTTGGAAAGAAGATTACAAATAATCTGTAAATTACAAAAGTTCGAATTGATTTCTACTAAACTTATATATTATCATTGAAACAATATACTTCATCCGTTTCATAAAAAAAATACTCTTATTTTTATTTTGGGATGTCCCAATTCAACACTCTTTTCCTTTAAATAAATTTATTTTTCTCAAAATTACTCTCTCATAAAAAGCAATGATTTAACTCCACTACTTTTAAGGGAGTAAAAATAAAAATACCTAACTTTTCACTTTTTCAAGTCTTAGGAAGTATAATATTACAGATAGATTACAAATTTAGTGAATATTACAAGAATTGAGTTGATTTTACTTACCAAATTTATGTACCATATATAGTAACAATATATATAAAGCAGATAGATTACAAATTTACTGGATATTAATTACAAGAATTGGGTTGATTTTACTTACCAAATTTGTATACCATAGTAACAATATATAATAAAGCAGATAGATTACAAATTTAATGAATATTAATTACAAGAATTGAGTTTATTTCAAATTTATGTACCATAGTAACAATAAATACATATAAAGCAGATAGATTACAGATTTAGTGAATATTACAAATGATTTTAGTTACCGAATTTATGTAGCATAGAAACAATGTTATATGTATATAAAGCAGCAGCAGCAGCAGCAGATGGGTATGTATATGTTGTTCCATTCAAATTAAAAAAATTAATTAAAAAAAAAATGAGTTTTAAGCACATAGGTGTTCTGGCATTAATCGTATGCTGGTGGAGCAGTATTTCTGCTGATCTAATAGGTGACATATGTTCTGGAACGCGTAATGTTTCCCTTTGTTTAAAACAATTACGAAGTTATAGGGGTGCCACCAATCTTGCCGCGATAGGCAAAGACGCGGTTGGAGAAGCAACAGTAGACGGTGTTCTCGCACAGAACTACATTATTAGACTCAGAATAAATGCAACCAAACAGGGAAAAGACAAAGTGCTGATTAGTCGCCTTAATATATGCATCACAGCGTATGTTAACGCAGTGAATGATCTTGAGGAGTGGCAAGCACAAGTAGCAGCTCCTACAATAAATCCCAGAAACTTGGTGCTTTTAGCTTCCGCAGCCGCAGCACAGCCACCACAATGTGATGCACTCTTTGCAACGCCCCCAACTGAAGATCCACAAATGGTCCAAATGAGTCAAAATCTGCAGGATGTTATTAGCATTGTGTTGAGCATTTCTAAACATTTTGCAGCAGGAAAGTAATAAAATCATCTTGTGTTGCAGTTTTTGCATTTTCTTTTGATAGTAGAGAATTAATTGTAATCTTCCCAAAAGATTGAATGATTGAACTAATAATATTATTTGAATAATCGCCTACGCACCTAGAATAAATAAGTGAAATAAAATCTTATTAGTTTCAGTTTCACAAAACAAAAGGCAGAAGGAAAACCTATTTAAAAAAAAAATCTGTAAATATTATGCCCAAAAAGGGAAATCAATCTTAATCTTGATAAAAAAAAAAAAATCACTTGATTAAAACTTCCCCATCCCATAAGAAATGACCAACCAAAATAGGAGATTTCAAATACCAGCTGGTTCGACTTATCTAAACTTGATTGTACAAAGTTCTCTTTTTGGCTAGGAAATTTGTTCAACTCAAGTTAAGAGAACTAGCGTCTAGAGCTATGAAATTAATATAAGGGGCATAATTTTTAATTTCTTCCACAAAACTGTTGTACACCACAATCATTTAGATCTACAATGAAATTCAAAACTGGTAAAATTGATCTGTTATAAAAGTTGTACATCATATCATATAATTTAAATTTGCCCTCCATAGACATAGTGTTTAAGGAGCCCTTCATTTTGCCGCCGGTTCTCCTTTACCTTTACTTCTATCTGTATATATTACAGGTAAAATTTTCATCTTTTTGAATTTTATAATGCATCATTATTTTTATTTATTAATTATTAAAATCAATTCACACCCCAAGGAAAACTTTTTTCTGCAAGAAATCTTCTATATCTAGCCGAGCTGCTGTAGCAAGAAGCTTTAAAGCTTTTCCTTCCTGATAACAAAATGAAAGTTACTCTAGAATGAATATAATTCAAACCAAATGATCTAATTTACTCTTTCAAAGTCCTCCACTAAATTTACCTCCTTCAGTCGGAGAGTGTATCTCACTTGTCGAAATTGAAAGTGAGCATGAAAAGTGTTTGTATAACATAGGGGATAAATTGTCACATTATAATAACGTAAGGGGTAAACTACCACATTATCATAAAATATAAGTGTAAAATGCCACTTATGAAAATATCAAGGAGACGGTGTAAAATTTTAATGACATTATAGGAGGTAAAAGTGCTCGTTTTATATTAGTTGAAAGAAAAAAAAAAACACACAAACAACATACATTAATGATTGAAATGCAAAAGCACCCCTTCTTCTTTGTTTAATTATCGACCCCCTATGCTATTTTCATTAGCCTCTCCGCATTATTTTTTCTTAACCAAAAAATTCATTTGAGTTAATTTTTAAGTTAAAGCGGGGTTATTGCCAGTTTTGATTCATAGTAGTCCTTCTATGTTTATTTATATATATATATGGAAAAATATTTTTAACTTTTGGCCCTATTGTAGATATAATAATAGAGAACACAATTTATAATTATACCGACTTCAATTTTTCAATTTGACCACCTACCACATTCAAGAAAATAAGACTAATATAAACATAACATAAAAAAGTATTCGCAACATTCATAGATTATGAACAAACCTTGAATGAATAGTTTCGTAATTTTTTTTTATTTTGTTCATTAATCGTTTCTTGTTCGTTCTTGGTAATCTTAGACCTCTTAACTTTTTCAATTTACTTTTATTTCTCTAGAGGACTTGGGTAGTATATTTTCTTTTCATTTGATTCAAATTTCGTTGTCGTATTACATCTGCCATATACAAAATACAAAATATATTATGGAGAGGCATAGTAAAAAAAAATTGAAAAATAAAACTTGACTTTATTATATGTAATAATAAATCTGACTTCGTATGTGATAGTTGATGCATCACCATTGTTAACTTTTTTGGTTTATCTCCGAATGTATTATTAAATTGTAGATTTGTTTTCTATCATCTTCACTAATTAATTATACTAATACGTAGTCCATTTATGTCGATTCTTTTGATCTTGATAGATTTTCAATTGCTGATTAAAATATATTAAATGGCTTTTATGTTGGATATGGACTTTGAAATTTTGATAAGAAAGGGATCCCTTTAGATATATCTTTTCAAGTAATAGTGTTTATGTAGAAATGTGATTCTTCAAGTTTTTTTTCTAATTTTAATATTAATAATAAAATTTAAGTAGGGGTATATTAGTCTTCACAAAAAATTCAAGAAATTCTATTTTCTGAACTCGTACTTTTATATGTTGATGAATAGTGATAGATGATAGATAGATAGATAGATTTTCAATTGCTGATTAAAATATATTAAATGACTTTTATGTTTATGGAATTTGAAATTTTGATAGGAAAATGATCCCTTTACATATATCTTTTCAAGTAATAGTGTTTATGTAGAAATGTGATTCTTCAAGTTTTATTTTATTTTAATATTAATAATAAAATTTAAGAAGGGGTATATTAGTCTTCACAAAAAAATTCAAGAAATTCTATTTTCTGAACGCGTACTTTTATATAGAATATATAGATATATAGAATAAATATAGAATAGATATAGATATAGAAAATATGGAATAGATATAGAATATAGATATAGATATATAGATATAGATATAGAATATAGAATATAGATGTGTTTTTATTTCCAGATATTTGAGAAGAATTTATGATATTTAATGATATGTTAAAAAGGAAATATGTAAATTTGAGGTTATTAGTGACATTTTACTTAATTCATATTCACCCGAATTAACTAATCCATACATGCTTTGGTAGATTATAATATAATCTTAATACCGGATCATAATGATTTAATCTATTTAATATGATATTAGAGCAATGTCACCAAACATTGCATTAACTCATATAATATGACATAATATCCCCTGTTAGACCCTACCAAACTACCCCTAATACTACTATGAAGTTTGGATTTGATAAGTGGAGGTGGAGTCCAAGATATAGATTAATACATACAAATCTAAAATGAAGTAAAACTCACCAACCAAAATTGTTGCCAATTAGAATATATGGTTGGACCAGTTAATTGTGACGTATGTTATGTCTTAAAATGATGGATTATTAGTTGTTAATAGGTCGACCATATTATTAAAGACCTAATCACTTCGTGCTTGAAGTTTTTACCCCTGGTTAAGTCTAACTGCAGTGTTAATACTCTAATATAAGGAAAATTATTGTCCAAGCCTGACTTTGCTAAACCCATTCAACCACCAAGCTAGTGTGATTGGTCATTTTCCTGGAAGTTACATCTAATCCCAAAGCAAGTGTATTACACTTGCCATGTAATTAGTTTGGATTCGGCCAAACCCGATCTGGTAAGAATTTCCCCTAATATAAAATGCACTTACATTTTAGAAATAATGTCATACATCTTAGTTTGGCCCATAAAATATCAATCCAACAGACAGGCCCAAATGTAATTGTTTAAATGATGGGCCATAATTCTGGCTTAGCCCAAGGCCCAAGCCCTTTTTTTTTTTTTGGCGGTGGCAAAGAGTAGAGATGCATTGGCTGCAAGCCTGCAACCAAGCCCTGTTTTATAATCCCTTATTCTAGGAAGTAAAATCATTTCCAAATATATTGGAAATATTGGTAAGACTTGCTTTGTTTAATACCATAAATCATCTATATCAATAAAATAATTTAAAATTAGGCAAAAGAAAAAACAAAGAGTTGTAACTAAAATTATGAAACAATCTTCGAAAATAAAATTACAAATAACCTGTAAATTACAAAAGTCCAAATTGATTTCTACTAAAATTATATATTATCATTGAAACGATATACTTCATCCGTTTCATAAAAATAACTCTTTTAAATAAAATTATTTTTCTCAAAATAACCCTCATAAAAAGCAATGATTTAACACCACTACTTTAAAGGGAGTAAATATAAAATTACCTAATTTTTCAGTTTTTCAAGTCTTAGGAAGTATAATATTACAGATAGATTACAAATTTAGTGAATATTACAAGAATTGAGTTGATTTTACTTACCAAATTTATGTAAAGCAGATAGATTACAAATTTAGTGAATATTAATTAGAAGAATTGAGTTGATTTCAAATTTAAGTACCATAGTAACAATATATACATATAACGCAGATAGATTACAAATTTAGTGAATATTACATCTGATTTTAGTTACCAAATTTATGTAGCATGGAAACAATGTTATATGTATATAAAGCAGCAGCAGTAGCAGCAGCAGATGGGCATGTATATGTTGTTCCATTAAAAGTTAATTAAAAAAAAATGAGTTTTAAGCACATAAGTCTTCTGGCATTGATCGTATGCTGGTGGAGCAGCATTTCTGCTGATCTAATCGGTGACATATGTTCTGGAACGCGTAATGTTTCCCTTTGTTTACAACAATTAAGAAGTTATAGGGGTGCCACCAATCTTGCTGCATTAGGCAAAGACGCGGTTGGAGAATCAATAGTAGACGGTGTTCTTGCACAGAACTACGTTATGAGACTCAGAACAAATGCAACCAGACAGGGACAAGACAAAGTACTGATTAGTCGCCTTAATATATGCACCATAGCGTATACTAGCGCAATGAATGATCTTCAGGATTGGAAAGCACAAGTAGCAGCTCCTACAATAATTCCCAGATACTTGGTGCTTTTAGCTTCCGCTGCTGCAGCACAGCCACCACAATGTGATGCACTCTTTGCAACGCCGCCAACTGAAGATTCACAAATGATCCAAATGAGTCAATATCTGCAGGATGTTATTAGCATTGTGTTGAGCATTTCTAAACATTTTGCAGCGGGAAAGTAATTAAATCATCTTGTGTTGTGGTTTTTGCATTTTCTTTTGATAGTAGAGAATTAATTGTAATCTTCGCTCGCAAAAGATTGAACGATTGAACTAATATTATTTGAATAATCGCCTAAGCACCTAGAATAAATAAGTGAAATAATATCTTATTAGTTTCAGTTTCACAAAACAAAAGGCAGAAGGAAAACCTATTAAAAAAAGATCTGTAAATATTATGCCCCAAAAGGGAAATCAATCTTAATCTTGATAAAAAAAAATATCACTTGATTAAAACTTCCCCATCCCATAAGAAAAGACCAACCAAAATAGAAGATTTCAAATACCAGGTTCGACTTATCTTAACTTGATTGTGCAAAGTTCTCTTTTTGGCTCGGAAATTTGTTCAACTCAAGTTAAGAGAACTTGCGTCTAGAGCTATGAAATTAATATATGGGGCATAGTTTTTAATTTCTTCCACAAAACTGTTGTACACCACAATCATTTAGATCTACAATGAAATTCAAAACTGGTAAAATTGATCTGTTATAAAAGTTGTACATCATATCATATAATTTGAATTTGCCCTCCATAGCCATAGTGTTTAAGGAGCCCTTCATTTTGCCGCCAGTTCTCCTTTACCTTTACTTCTATCTGCATATATTACAGGTAAAATTTTCATCTTTTTTATTTTTATAATGTATCATTATTTTTATTTATTAATTATTAAAATCAATTCACACCTCAAGGAAAACTTTTTTCTGCAAGAAATCTTCTATGTCTAGCCGAGCTGCTGTAGCTAGAAGCTTTAAAGCTTTTCCTTCCTGATAACAAAATGAAAGTTACTCAAGATTGAATATAAATTCAAACCCAAATGATCTAATTTACTCTTTCAAAGTACTCCACAAAAGTTTGCAATTACGCAGAATCGATAATAGTCAAAACATATATATGTAACAAAACATACCTTTCCGATAAGGATGATCTTCTGAGAATTCTTTTCTACAACAATCTCAACTTGTATGAAATCTTTTGCATTTGGTCTACTTTTATAGCTTACAACATTGACCTGTTAAAAGGAATTAGCAAAAAATTTAATATAAGGACCCGTAAGATGTTAATTGCATGTGTGTAATATACAAACATCTTGAAGTTTATTCAAATTTTTCACACAGGTTTACCTGGCATGCGTAAGGGACTTCATTGCGGTACTGCATAAAGATTTTTTCTCTAACAATTTCGGCAACAAAAAATCTTTCAGGGTGCTCGCTAGATATATCCTGAAGGCATATAACTATAATTAAATGGTAGATACATTGATAGAAAAAATAAGTGTCATATTTTTCTACAATTGAAACTTATCAAAAACATTTCGTGAAAAAACATTCTTCTTACCTCAATAATTACTAAGAAATAATATTCACCTTAGGATAATATGCTGGTCCGCAGGGAAGTTTTGACAGAATCCATTCCTTGATATCATCCACTCCATGGCCATATTTAGCACTCACAGGTATGACCTCATCAACATCAGTAAATTTCTCATACCACTGCAAGAAATGTGGCATTCAATCTAAATAAGTTACCATATACCTTATGGAAAGTAACAATACTATATTGCATGCATGGCTGTTGACTCTCAAAACGAGCATCATGGAGGCACCCTTTTGGATTGATATTGGGATAGTCTACGACATTTTCGTATTTCATTTGAAGATATGTTAGATAATTTTTTAGATATTAGAGTTTATAGGGTTTAGTTAGTTATAGTTGTTTACTCATAATTTTGGGCACTTAGTTGTTTTGTATGTATAAGGAGAACCGCATGGAAACATAATTTAAGGCCAAAGAAGAGGAATCAATGAGATGAAGTTACGGCCGAATGCAAGCAAATGTCATCTAGGCGATGGGGGTTCGACATATGTGCTTAGTACATTATATTAGCACTTTTGTGCTACCATAGATTCCAACAATGGCTGCTCTATGAGGGATAGAGGCAGAAGACTTAGTCTATCAAAATCATTTGTTTAGGTACTAGTATTATGAGTGTAATAACATATCTCCGCGGGTAATTAAACTTCTTATTACTTCTACGCTATTCTATTTAACCTCATTTAATGTGCTAAATGAACACCATACTACATTAGTGAGGTAATAGCAAGTAAATGCTATCCAGCTGTCTTTTACTATAAAGCCAAAAAATGTGGGGAAGAAAATCCAGCCGAATAGAAAGGTTGACAAGACATGATAATGAGCAAGACATAGATAGATAGTACAGATATACAATATGATCAGAATGTATACCTCTAAGTACCTATATACTAAAATTGATGATAAAAAATTTATACCTCAATTTTCTTTGCAATTTCACCAGGTTTAATAAGGTCCTTCTTGTTTAGAACTAGCAAAGTGGGTAACTTATCTTTGAGATCTCCAACTTCCTCTCCCAACATTTCATCAATCTAATAGCACGTGAATACTATTAGTTAGCTGTTAAAAGTAGATTAAGTAGTGACATAGTCTTTAATATGAATTGGGATTACTTTTTGAGGTGCCCTGCAAGCATCAACGACAACAACTACACAATCTGCATTGATTGTAGCACTTCGGACATTCTTCATCATCATGGAGTCTAACTTGTGCATTTTCTTCTCAATAACACCCGGCGTATCATAAAGTATCATCTACAAACAAGCCAAAAGGTACAATTTGTAAACATAACTTAGTCATTTATAAGCCAATTTTGTATTTTTTTCCTAGTTAAGGAATAAACATACTTTAGACACAACAAATAATACTACAATATAATGGATGAATTATGCACGCAAACTAGCCCCTCCTCAATTCTTTGTCAAATATATATTTTGCCTGCCCTCCTTTTAGAGCTTTTCATGAATGTTATTGGGTTCTAATTCAGGGTTTTGGGGTATATTAAGTCGAGAGTTACCAAAATTTGGTGGCTTTGTTCATGCCATATTTTTGTTGGTGGTGGCTTTTGCCTCCAATCAAAAGTGCAAGGAACTACACTCAACATTCTTTTTTATTTTACTTCTTATTTTAGTGCACCAAACAGCATTCTAGACACAATTCAAGGTAGAAAATATTATAGCAATAGACAGTGAAGTCCTCGTGATATAGAATGGATCAACGAACAAGTAAAGTAGCAGTAAGCCCTTATGGTGAGCCTGCAATGATCCCCCGATAAATTGCGTAAAAATGAGGATCCCCATCTAAATTTTGTCGAGTTCTGAGGAGGATCATATTTTCCAACTTAAAAAAAAAATTATAAGAGCTTCATGCTTTAAACAAGCAAAACTGAAGTAGTTACCACTCACCACATTCTTATTGAAGAACTAAATTTTCATTAGTATTCACAAGATTGTCAAAATTCCAGTCATATCAGTCAAAATAAAATAACAAGTTCACCATTATAAAGGCCGATTCATTCAGACAATATTACAAACAGCTAGAGACTGATTCGTTAAACATAAAAGTGAAGCAACAAACCTGATATTCTGGTGCAGAGCAAATGCCAAGAATGCGATGCCTAGTAGTCTGAGGCTTATCTGTAACAATTGATAGCTTCTGTCCAATCATTTGGTTTGAAAGCGTGCTCTTCCCAACATTGGGTAATCCCACCACAGCAATGTACCCACTCCGATGATTCGGGTCCACAAATTCCATTTCTTCCATCTCGTAATCATCCAATAAATTCATGTTTCTGTCAGGCTTCACGTTCAAAGAAAGCAACATCGACGACCCATCATCGTAATCACCATCATCAATATCAACTTCACCATCATTAAGAAAAACATCTTTACTTGTCAAAAAATCAGAATAATGTATACTGCTCTGCAGATGAGCTCCATCTTCTTCTGGATAGCGTGTAGTATTACTTGATGTTGGGATTTCAGTACTGGATGTAGCATAGTTGCAATTTATTAATTTTCTTCTATTGAGTTGAAAATGAGGATTTTTTTGTGTGTGGTGGATTTTGACTCGTGGAGGAAGGGAAATAATATTGCATTGTAGAGCTAATTCATTCATCTCAGAAGATAATCAACGCTTTTTGACGGTGTCCGTTAACTCTGAGTGGTAGTGGTACTGTGATGGCTAGTGCAGCAGGGAAGTGTGGTATTTCCTTACTCCATAGCCAAAACCATTTAAAATGTTATCTGTTACAGCTTTTTCAAAATCCTGATGAAACGCTTCTTACGACGACGTTTGTAAGGGCAATTTTGAGTTTGAGGTTTCAGGCTTGAATTCGTCTTTGAACCGTTGATATTTTGCTGAGCAAATCTAGACCTTTGATGTTATTTTATGTCCTAAAATCTTTTTAAATATGCTGCTCTAAATCACTCGCAAATAAAGATGCATAGTTGTTTCGTAATTTTTTTAAGGCAAAATTGCAGAAAAGGTCCCAAACTAATTGGCAATTTTGGGTTTTCGTCCCACACTTTATCACCTCACCGAATTTCGTCCCGTAATTTTATTTTTTTTTGGAATTTCGTCCCGCCGTTAAGTATTAGGCGGAAATTGCACACGTGGCCGTTAAATTGCCATGTGGCTGCTTACGTGTCATGATGACGTGACAATTAGCATGACCAATTATACAAGATTGCAGAATTAGTCCCAAACTAATTACAAATTTTGGTTTTTCGTCCCAAACTAATTATAAATTTTGGTTTTTCGTCCCAAACTAATTACAAATTTTGATTTTTCATCTCAAACTATATCAATTAGCCAAATTTCATCCCGTGATTTACCAATTTGCATGAATTTAATCCCACTATAAATTTCTAATTTAATAAAAATGACGATTCAATCTTTTACATTTTCTTTTCCAAGAAAAATAGTATGAATTTTCGAAACTCCTATGCTCTTTTGAGAAATAAAATTCTCATATCATTTCATTAAAAAAATATTGTGTGTTCTTTTTTAGTATTAAAATATTATAAATATTTTTAATACTAAAAAAGAACACAATATCAATGTTGATTAGGCGCTAATCAAAATTTCATCAGCACAATTATTATCCAAACTGAAGATTTCTTCCGGAACAAGCATATTTGCAAATTGGGAAATATGAAATTTATTGAGAAAAAATGAAACATTATGAACATGTGAATAACATAGTCAATAATGTCAATATTTATAATATTTTAATATTATAATATTTTAATACTAAAAAAGAACGCACAATATTTTTCTAATGAAATGACATGAGAATTTTATTTCTCAAAAGAGCATAGGAGTTTCGAAAATTCATATTATTTTTCTTGAAAAAGAAAATGTAAAAGATTGAATCGTCATTTTTATTAAATTAGAAATTTATAGTGGGACTAAATTCATGCAAAATGGTAAATCACGGGATGAAATTTGGCTAATTGATATAGTTTGGGACGAAAAATCAAAATTTGTAATTAGTTTGGGACGAAAAACCAAAATTTTTAATTAGTTTGGGACTAATTCTGCAATCTTGTATAATTGGTCATGCTAATTGCCACGTCATCATGACACGTAAGCAGCCACGTGGCAATTTAACGGCCACGTGTGCAATTTCCGTCTAATACTTAACGGCGGGACGAAATTCCAAAAAAAAATAAAATTACGGGACGAAATTCGGTGAGGTGATAAAGTGTGGGACGAAAACCCAAAATTGCCAATTAGTTTGGGACCTTTTCTGCAATTTTGCCTTTTTTTAAAGTAAAACTGTGTATATATTACATTATTAATTCTGCTAGATTACTAGCAGATTGTGAAGAATATCTAACAGGAAAATACAAAAAACTTCTATTTCCAACCAAGACTAGTTTTGTAATTGAAATTAAACTTATAAGTACGAAGTATCACATGTCCAAAATTATTTTCCCCTCTTTAACAGAAGTATCTATTGCATCAAGTTGTTTGTTCCTCTAATTATCACTTATGCAAAAGTAAGTTAATAAACCCATTTGCGCACAATAAATGAAGGGGCAAAGTAAAAGTAAAGATATTTAAATACATTATTACATCAGAAAATTTATTTGATTACTAGCAAAATATAAAGAATAATCAACCAACAAGACTTTATATATAAATCTAGAAAAATACTTTTAACACTTTTTACGATAGATCAAGAACTCACTGTACTGATCTCAAACTGATTACAGCCTAGAACAAGCTATCACTCAAATTATCAGGCTGCAAAATTGCATGAATGCCTATATTCCAAGCACCATTAAGCACAATCTCAATAAAAGAGCGCGTATGAATCTATATATCCTGTGTATTTCAAATTGTTTGCTAGGTCAGCATATCTGTAGTACTATGTTTTTACTGGATTTTAACATATGGCAACAGCAGAAAATATGTAACCAACCAAAAAGAAAATACAACGTTGATATATACAAGACGATGAATTCAACCTCTTGTTCTTATTTCTCTGTGATGACCTGACTAAGCTATACAACAATTTGAGTTTTCACTAGCTTGATTCATGGTCAATCTTGGGAGCATGCAATCGGCTCATTGAAGATGATCCTTTTCCACTCTTGAAGTAAGAATAAGCTACAGCAGCTGAACCAAGTATACTTAAAGTAGCAATAGACCCCATAACCCATCTCTGTCTTCTCTTCTTTTGTTGCCGAAGTCGCCTTGCCGTCTCTACACGATATAAAAGACATCTTGTATCATTGCCAACGAGGAAATTAGACAAAACACTGTCGTACAAGGAAATCTTATTACATTATAAGAATGTACAGAGAAATGTTATGAGCCTAACACTCTAACAGTACCTAACATAGTGTTTGGCTAAGTTCATTCTTAATTATCAAATAAACAAAGTTAATTTTTATTGGTTCGGAACATATTATAATAGGAAGAGTTAAATCGAGCTCCAAATATAAGATATATGCTGCCTATGAATAGAACAAAACATAAATAAAAGGCCATTAATCTTGAATACCTATTTCCCCATTTCCCGATTCTTATTTCAAAAGTTTGATCAAAGTGTTAAAAACTTCTCATAAGCTACCAGATATCATCTTCGAAACAGTTAACTAGCAAAAGATTTGAATTAAGATCTAACTTCACATATGCTCCAAAAATAATCTTTATCGGATCTTAGAGCTCATGAAAAAGATTTAGTTTTGCAGAGAAATACAAATTGCCACTGCCAATAAATTGGTGCGATAAGAGTCCAAAACAGGGTCAGCACTTATGTTATGTACTTATGTTTGGTTCATGGATTTAAGTGAGTAAAACGCTAGGGAAAATGCATGAAATGATAGAGCATTGAGCTTCATTTTTTAATCATTTCCGTTTTCCTTGTTATTTCACTCACTGAAACGCAAGACCTAACATAGCCTTAATGTAAAATGAAAGCAGACCATAACATCAATTCCAACAAATAGAGTACTGATATAAGTCAAAGCTTCAAAAGAAATTATATCAATTAAAAGGTAAGGGAGTGGAAATGAAAAGGAGTAAGGAGGAGGACTAGACATGAAACTCACAACATCATGCAAACCTTCTTAAGTTGGTTTAAATGATGATTAGAAATAAAATAAAAAAATTGGCCCCAGAACACAAAATTCAAGCAAATTGCAATCCACTGGCTAGGTCACCATGTTAATACATAATGTACAACATTATGTGTAGAACGAAAAGAACTGAAAACAAGAACAGGGACATACTGGTGCAACATAGGTGTTAATCTTAGAGAAGCGATTATACTTGAATGTAAGAAACGCATAGTAAACTTAGAGAGTAAAGTGAATCAGAAAAACATAGCATTAACTTTGACAATAGTATGCATCGCTGGCATAACATATGCGTAAGCAAATAAGCGAACAAGAAATGGAGATGACATAGAAAATTTTGAATATTCTTTTTATGTTGTCACTCATCACCAACTGGAGGATGGGAGCCTCTATGTTATCATCTCTTGAGAAGATGATTTGACACAACATGAAACAAATAAAAGATACTGCCGGGGATTCTTTTCAAAAAATTTCCTTAGTGCGGGCACTGGATGGAAAAGACAGATATAATGAAGTTATGATTCAAACAGCTAAATGTACTAGAACTTTAACCACTGAAAACATGAGAAAATATCATACATCATCTTTTGTCACAAACATTTTAAAATGAAAAGTAACACAACATATCACGCACTATGATACTAGACTAATCGATATGCAAATCAAACTGAATAAAAACACATTAATTAGGTAAAGAGTTCACATAGAAAAGAAAAACTACAGGAAACAACTAGATCACAACAATGTGAACGAAATAAACCATAGAGAACTCATTTGTTAAAATTCTCTACATAGCTCCGAAAAACCACCATTTTTTATCTTTCAGTTTATAAGAGAAGTGTGAAGAAAAGAATCTTGTCAGGCAATGTTCTCTAGTATATAATTAGCTTCAACATGGAGCAGATGTAGACAAGCTGAAAAGGAGTGTTCAAAAAAGCGACGACACTCTTTTCTCTATTTTATTCTAACATAAGTCAAATCTATGCAAAAAACATGATGCTTTAGAAACTCACCTACAACTTCTTGGTTCCTTTGAGACATCTCCTGGTTCACGGCTTCATAATAACGAAGCCTATCCCACAAACGAGCAATCTCAATGTTTTTCAACTTTATTTGAGCTTCCATCTCCATCTCAACCTCAGCTTTGGCGATTCCCCTCCCAATTGAATTTGACACAAACCGGGCAAGGAAAACTTGTTGGCACACTTCTGCTGCAGGATCGATAGGTTGGTTACCCTCTGGCAGCGTGGTTGGATCTACAGGAAGTGTCAACCCCACAAGAGACAACTGTTCACGGATCCTTTGCCATTGTTCTCGCATAATATTTAGGGATTCTTCTGCTTGTTTTCGCTTATCTATCTCCATCAATAAACTCAATCTTATTCCACGTACTTCATTTTCAATATCCGGCATCGGAAGCTGAGGCCCGCTCTCTGATGACAATTCTGAAGCACAAGATGCAAATAAGACATAAAGAGCCAATTGTAAGATACCAAAACAGTTATCCGTTGATGATTGAGGTAGTTGATGAACAAGAAGAAAAATGTCAAAATGTTTGATTCACCCAACCGTCCCTAAGTGCCCCCTCTCTCACACCCAACCCAAAATATTTCCTATATTTTATCCAATCTTACTAAAATTGATTACCGGAGAAATCCATTAATGAATGGATGTCCAAAATATTCTACATTTAGTACCTTTTATGAAAAAGAAAATAAGCCACGCAATCATATTATAAAAAATGCTATGTACTATAGAAATAAATATAAAAAAAACTTAAACACAAAAGGTGAAAAGTTCAAAAATAAAATAACCAAAAGAAAGGCACCTTCCCAAGCATCATAGAACTCAGCCAATGGGGTTGTAGAACATGTTATAAAAAATGCTATGTACTATAGAAATAAATATAAAAAAACTTAAACACAAAAGGTGAAAAGTTCAAAAATAAAATAACCAAAAGAAAGGCACCTTCCCAAGCATCATAGAACTCAGCCAATGGGGTTGTAGAATTCAAAGATCGTTCTAATCCAGCATTGCCCTCACTTTCACCGATGCTCATAACACTAATTGAGTCCTGTGGATCAACAAAATCATCAACCTCGTCATCTTGCTGCAGATCAAATGTAACAGACTTCAACACACCATTTTGTCCAGCTGAATCATTAGTAATCACTCTGCTTCCATGTTCACCATCACAACCATTCAAATAATTTTCTTTGGCATGTCCAACATCGGTTGAAATGAAACCATCATCCATGGTGGAATCCACAATCTCCTTAGGAATAAAATTATCATCCTTATCAACACTGACTAGCTCCTTTTCAGCAACATTTCCATTCTCGTCCACTTTAATTTCATCAGTTGGCTGTTTACAAGTGCCAACATCATCGTCAGAGAAACTCTTCTTGAGTCGTGGACCCCGTCGCTTATGATTAATAACGTAAGGCGATGGAAGGAATGAAGATGGGGAATCAGGAAGCGGGGTTGATTCCGGAGTAGCATAGAGCGCGGGTGAGATATCAGTCCATTGGTGCTTTCTTTCGACAAGTGATGTTGTTGAAGTTGATGTACTATTTCTCCTATCGTGCTTCGGTATGGAAGGAATATTAACTCCACTCTCTAGCCTCACATTAGGAGGCACACTGCCTCGCCTTTCTAGCTTGGAATTAGAAGCATTTGTTCCCTTATCGGGCTTAGGGTTTGGAGTAGTATTTCTCCTCTCAAGTTTTGAGTCAGCATAAATTCTCCGAGGCGACATCGATTTTGCTGTTCCAGGTTCTATCAGTCTATCAAAAGCTATAGCTGTAAATGTCGGCATGATTTTTCACCATCAACAGCAATCTTCACAGAACAATAAATTTCAGCATCAGCAAAAATACATGTTTTAAATAAATCGAATACATGAAACATACGAACCTAACAAATAAACCAATAAATCCAAACAAAAGAAAATGGAGAAATTCATTATACCATTATTAATATATACATATTTTGTGTAAATGTTCAATTCGAATTTTCAAAATTCAAACACCACAAAAAAAGATGCATATATATAATTGAAAGGAAATGAAAAGAAACTTACGAGAAGAGGAGGAAGAAGAAGATGAAGAAACCCTACTAAGAGGGAGAGGCGAGAATAGGTGAGAAATGAATCGGAGAAATTTGAATGGTGAAACAAAAATCGTCATCTAAGCTGTTGAATCTTTAGGTGTAGCGATAGATCAATTACCGCCATCCTTTCTCTCCTTCTCTCTCTCTCTCTCTCTTCGGTAATCTTCCTAAACAATCTTCTCTTCTTCTTCTTCTTTCTCTGTTCTTCCAACTGAGTATTCTTTCTGTTTTCAATTTTGTATTCACTCGAATAATAATATTAGTAAGAAGGGCGATTTTCTTGCGACTCTCCAAGTTTTGGTCGTGGCGTCACTATTAAATAATCGCTTATTTGCACCTCACATTTTTCAAATCCTATAACATACCACCACCTTACTGTTTTATCAAAGTCCAGATTAAAGTGGATCTAGTCCTTTTATGATGGGCTCCTTTTTATAAGTATGTGTATTTCAATTTTTACTCACACATTTCATCCAAATAACAAAGGTCTTTTGTCATTATTCATTTAGTTAATAACGGATTGAAGAGTCATTATTCCTCCGATTAACAAAGGTCCGAACCCACATATCGCAAATTCATAAGATTGGATTTTCAAATGTCACGTGTTGAGCTTGCTTCACACAAACATTATGCCTGTCCATATGTGAAGAGAGAGTATCTAAATGTCCCATATTGATTGAAAGAAAATAATAGTTAAATCTATCTTATAAGACCTTGGACAGCCTCCACCTTATAAGCTAACTTTTGATATTGAGTTAGACTAAATCATGTAACTGGAAAGAAACAAGCCCTCGACTATATTGCGGCAATTTCCCTATATCAGAGTCAAAGCCGTAGAAAGGAGAAATGAAGATGGATTTCAGATCCCAGAAAGAGGAACTTTATCACGGACAAGGGGATATGAGTGCGAAAAGCATAGGAGCAACTAACTAAACTTAGCACAACCCATATCATGAATTATTATAATCAACAAAGATGACCGATGTCAATTTCATATTATTGATGCTTACTAAGTTATTCCAAATGATGAATAACTCTAGTTCAACATAAGCATAATCTGAATTATAATAAAAAGTAAAAAAAAAAAAAAAAAAAAGCATAATCATTTGATCTTCTAGTTATAAACAACCGTGATAATCTGCAGGTATATCATTTGTTGGCTTTCCTACTTTCACAAGTTCGCCAAAAATTATTTATTTATTATTATTGGAACTTTAATCCATTGATACACTTTGCAATTTGGAGTGTCCACTTTATTGGGCTTAAAATAAGTAAATATATTTGGCCCAAATACTGCATTAGACGTGGACCATCCAATCTTATGAGATCCATAATACTCCTATGAATGAAAGGAGCTAAGCAAAATCCTATTGCTTTTTCTCCAAAAATAGATTTAGTTGGTTGAGTGATTAAATTTCTGGGTTTAGATACTGAGATTATTAAATAAGACGATGGTTGAATCATCAACATCGTCCAGCACTTATTATATTTTCATCTCTTATTTAAATATTGTCACAATTTTGGCGAGGCTAATTAATTCTCCATTTCAACAAAAAAGACCCTTAAACAATGTTTCCATTTAGTCCTTGAAAATAATGATATTATCAATCTTTGTCAAAATCACTTGGGGAGCACATGATGTTAACTTCACCGGAATCTTGCCATAAATGAGTAACGAGGGACAAAATATTGAGTCCAAGGGCTAAACTGTAACAAATTTAGGTTAAGAACAAGTGTACCAACTGAACTGCCAAAGATCAGAGACTATATATATTCAGTGGTCTGAAATTCGGATGTTTTGGTTCTAAAGCAAGTATATAGTATAAGTATTTCATTTTTGACATAAAATCAAATCAGGTACTATACTATATAATCAATCCATGAAGATATTATAAAACAAAACAGTATATAATTAAGAACCTAAATTAATTTTACATATCGAAGCAACCGAAAAGAATGAAACAAATTTATAATTCGACAAACACCACTCTCAGTATTTGAAGAGGAACAGAGAAATGATCGTATAATTAAGTTATAGCCAGCGTGTGAACCTAGCTAATATATAGTTACCAGGCCTGAATCTGATTGTCTCCGCTAATAAGATTTTAAAATTTTCACATTTAGATTTGTATTTTGATGTACATATACAGTCTCAACCAGTCATTGTCCCTTCAATCTCAATTTATAATGGAATGATTTTATAGCTCTGTCCATTCCTCTATTTTCTAAACAGTATTAATTATTGTGGAGTGTTGTATCATATATACATAGTAAAATTATTAATCCAAAGCAACAATTTATCACATAATAATCTCAAAGGTAGAAGAAAGTCAAAAAATATATGTAACCAAAAAAAAAAAAAATAGAAAACATGGAGTATATATATATACATAAACCAGCAACTTGTTCAATTTTTATTCTTTATGCAGAAATTGAATTCGCAGAAGATACAAGGAGTACTTTTTCACAATTGAATTGAATTGAATATAATAGCTTGGCATGAAAAAGAAATTGAAACTTGTTACAACAAATTGATTGATTGGATTTCATTTTCAACTTCTAGTAAATAACAGGTAAGCCTCCCTCCTTGACATACTCCAAGTACCTAGAAAATTCGGGATTTGCAGTTGGCTTTTTCTTTCGCCTCGTCTCAAAAATACTGAAAAGGGGATGGACTTTACTAGCCTTTTTGATATTATGTTCAGGTGTAGTAGTAGTAGTTGATTTTTTTGAGGATGATAAGCGGAAGAGTTTGGCTGCAGGTTGTAGACTTTTTGATCGGCTAAACTTGGGCGCCAAAACAGCATCTTCAGCATCAGCATCGACATGTAACTGCTCGTAATTAAACGGGCTTCTTCTTGTGCTCATAGCTCTAAACATGGCTCGGCTCGGCTAGTCTCACAAATTATTCGCAATTGGGGAAAGATGTGAAGATGATGATGAATAGGATCGATTTTAGTATGAGTGCTAAAAAATAGGGAAGATTCTTACCTGGACCTGGTCCAGGAGTTAACTCCTGGACCATGTGGTCCAGGATTTTTCTCTTTTTCTATTTTTTTTATTTTCTTTTTTTTCTTTTCTTTTTCCTATTCTTTATTAATAATTAAAATTGTTTTATACAATTAAAAAAATAATGACATATTTTGTGTTGTAAATTTATAATATGATGTTTGTTTTTATCAAAATTAATATAGTGATAAAATATATTTTTAAATTGTCACTAATGGCTATTTGTGACAAGTGTATGAAACTTAAGTTATCATTATTGACAATTAGTGACACCCTTTTAGAGACACACTACAAGAAAAATGAACTACACTTAAAATTTTGTCACTAAAATTCATTTTTCTTGTAGTGTGTCTCTAAAAGGGTGTCACTAATTGTCAATAATGATAACTTAAGTTTCATACAATTGTCACAAATAGCCATTAGTGACAATTTAAAAATATATTTTATCACTATTGTACTTGTCACTATTGTTATTGTGACAAAATTAACATATTTGTCACTAAATATATGCAAAAAACTGACAATTTCAACAATGTTACTTAATATTTTGTCACTAAATTTTATTTTTCTTGTAGCGGTAGTTTTTTATACATATTATGTATTTTTCGTAATCGTTCAATGTTGTTGTAGCTATATTTTTATTTATTTTCAAAGATGTGAATTTGCAAATTCATTGTGTCATTTTGTGCTATAGTTTATGAAATAATTAAGATTGATATTTTTTTATAGAATTAATTTAAACATTAAAATATTTTTAAAGAAGAAATAATGCGTCGAAAATGCAAATAATAATTTTGATAGAAACAAACATCATATTATAAATTTACAACATAAAATATGTCATTATTTTTTTAATTGTATAAGACAATTTTAATTATTAATAAAGAATAGGAAAAAGAAAAGAAGAAGAGAAAATAAAAAAAAGAAAAATCCTGGACCACATGGTCCAGGAGTTAACTCCTGGACCAGGTCCAGGTAAGAATCTTCCAAAAAATAGGGTAGATAAGGGATATTTATTGAGGTTGTTATTGTTTGACCCGTTATGCACGTTCAGATGTCCATGTCATAAAATAAATAAATATTTATTTTAGTTTGAAGTTTGAACACCAAAAATGAGTCAGAAATTGCAACTTGGGGTTGCGTTTGTTTGTTGACTTCTTCGTAATATAATTAGTTTAAAATTTAATGACCACGAGAATTGAAAAAAAAAAAAGAATAATATGGAGGTGGGTGGTATAATATAACAGAGCGAGACAGACGCGTGTCAACGTTGATTGCAAATTAAATAATGACGATGATGTTGAAAAGTTTGAAATTTCTCAATCATTGCAATTTGCAAGGGACGCGCGGTTGGACAACAAAAATCAAAGGATAAATGGTAAATGAATTGAAAGCCTTCCAAAGCAAATTGAAGAAATTGGATCTCGCTCACCAAATAGTCATTAAAGATCCATTCAAAATTTGATATTCTGTCAAGTCAGGTCAAGTCTAAGCCCCAAATCCTTACCAAGACTGAAGACATTGCAAAGGTGAAAAGTAGGTGACAGTGCCATATGCCCATATTGTAGTCTAGTGGTAAAACCTAGATTCTAGGCTATTCACATTGCTTTTGGCACTTGATTTAGCTTTGGCTTAAGCTCTTAAAAAGTACTTCGAATATTTAATTGAATTATTGTAAATTATATAAAGAGTCAACTTGTGGGAATAAAATATATGTAACCAAAGAGCTTGCTTAGTTCCATCACTCTTAAATTTTCAACTGGGTGCACTGCATTTTGATTAGCAAATGTAAAGTACAACTGATTGTACGTGATTTATGAAACAACCTAGGTTAAAGGAATGTTACTTGAAATTGTAGAATATGAAGCCTTCTTTTCTTTTTTGGGTTTATATGCAAATTATGCCATTATTAATTATTGATAAATGAACCTGTTAAATTTTTATTGCGTCAAATTTGTTTGTGATTTCAAAAATCCTGCAAAAAAACATTCAATTTGTGTCGTTTTGTATCGACATGTTTCAAGAAATCATTTTAAAAATAATTTCTTGAAATATGTCGATCATACTCTTATACTCAATTAAGTTGGATTGGATATTGAGGAGGTGGGTGGGGTTGAATTTTAATTGTTTTAATATAAAGAGTGCTTAATATTTTTGGATTTACCCTAAAATCGTACATATTTGTTCTATTCCAATTGATTTCTAAAGTTTTTAAATCAATCCAATCTAATTTTTAATATCTTAAATATTTTAATACTTAGGTATTTAAAATTTATCAGAATAATGAATAAAATAAATATTTCTATTATTTTCATTTCAAATCTTATAGATGGGTCGTGTATTGACATGATAAGGCCATCTCCAATGGTGCTTGCGGGGCCGGGGTCGGGGTCGGGCTGGGATGGGGAAACGGTTGGAGACGGAGAGGGCTCGGGCTCGAGGTCGGCAACGGGCTGGGAAGAGGGCTCTGGGCAGCCCTGCTGCGGGAACGGGGCGCGCGTCTGCGCGAGGAAGAAGAAGAGGGGCGAATGTGCAGGACGCGCTCCTATGGGGACTGAAATGGAATAAATGCAAGGAGTAAAATGGAATGTTTGAAGAAGAAATGGGTATTTGGTTGGTATTCCAAAAATAAGAACTGAAATGGGAAAATTAAAATTGAACTTTTGGGAAGAAAATAGCAAAACCGGGCCTGCCCAAGTAGGCATTTCGGAACGACATTCGTGTCCGCAGGTCGCGGGCACGCACAAGTCTCAAAGAGACGAATGTAAATCCAATACAAGATTCGCACCCCCCCTGCGCGCGAGGAGGGAGCCTTCTAGTAATAATTTCTTAACCATTGTGGTTTAGAAATCATATATAAACAAAAAAATTTCTTATCACACTTCCAATGTGGGATAAGTCAATTTCTTTCCAATTTTTCTCATTACATATATGAACTTTGAGATTTAATTTCTCATTCACCCATACTCCGATTTGGACGTACCATATACCATTTTAATCTACTCACGGAGTAGAATATAATTTCGTCAAGACCCGACTCTTTACTCAAAGTGGGTCCCACTTAAAATACGTCCAAAATAGTCCATTAACTTACTTTTTTCAACACTATGTTTACGAGGAACTTTAGGATTTAGAAAAGGGAGAAGGAATGTTATGGTAATTTTAATGGGTGTATTGGGGCTGTAATGACAATTTAATTATATTAATAAAATAATTATTGGTATTATTAATATAAATATTAAAAACAAAATTAAATTTAGATAGGTGAGAGTGGGCAAAGGAAAAAAATGGAATTAATTCCCCCATGGAGCCCCAACCATTGGAGACGACCAGCAGGGCCCCGGGCTGGCCCTGGGCTAGCCCGGGCTCTGGAGCCCGGGGCTAGCCCTCAACCATTGGAGATGGCCTAAGAATTCAACTTTGAGAATGAAAGAGGTGAATTACCTTGTGTTAAGACTGTGGTTCAGGAAAGGATGGATCGTGTGGGTTCGACGAACGAGGTTTTGAGGAGAAGGCAGTGGAAATAATGAAGGAAATCTGAAATTAGAGAAAAGAAAAAGTTTGAATAATAATGAAGGAGAGAACAAATTTATTGTGGGGTTATTGACATATTGTGTCATCTGAAAGATTTTTTTTTTTTCCAAATGTCGGATATCACATCATCGATGTGCATTTTGTTCAAAAATTGTGGTTCAAATTTTTTGTTGACTTTTTTCAATAATCGAGATGGGGTATTTCATATACACCTCTCTTCCATAAAATCTCATTTTAAAAAAACTCAGTTAAGAATATTATAAAAGTATGGCAATCTTATGTCATTGCTACTACCATTGTATTTGATTCATTTGCAGAAATGGTGCCTATTCTCATAGTACTGTTTTTGTGCTTACAACAGAACACATTAGTCTTCGGATTCGATTCATTCAATAAGCTTCCACTTCCATCGATTGGTTCTGAATCCTATACTTTTGATTTCAAGACCCAAAAATCGGTTTTGTCGATTTTGCGACAACTACCTCAAATAGGTAATATCAGATTTTCGAAATCGCAATGGACTAAATTCGTTAAACTTGTATTGTCTCAACTAATAATAATTTTCAGGTCTAAGAAATTTTGTGATGGAACAAATGGATATGATGTGAATACTAGTCTGATATGTGGTAAGCCGATAGGTCTGGAATTCAACCTGAAAACGAAAGAGCTATACATTCTTGATGCTTATCATGGCTTGATGGTGGTGGGAATGGGGGGAGGTGTAGCGACTCAACTTTCGGGTGGAACTCACTTTGATTATGCAGATGCAATCGACATAGATACAACCACTGGAGATATATATATATATATATATATATATCACAGATATTGGAGACATCTTCTTTAAGAACCAGTAAACCCTTCACATATTTGATTTTAATTTTGAATATATGTATATGTAAAATTAAATTGCTCAAAGTTATGGACTTCTATTGGCGTGTACTTGTTCTTGCAGAAATTTCACGGATGTACTTTTTAAGGGTAACGATAGAAGTGGTAGACTACTGAAATATGACCCGAAGACGAAGAAAATTGACGTGCTTTTAGAAGGGTTAGCAATGCCAGCTGGTTTGGCAATCAACAAGGATGGCTCATTTGTACTAATAGCTGAATATTTAACCTGCAAAATAACAAGGTTTTTTGGGTAAATGGCCCCAGGGCTAATACTTGAGAGACATTTTTGGAACTTCCAGGGAATCCAGATAACATAAGGAGAACAGATTCAGGGGATTTTTGGGTTGCGGTCCGGTGAATATTCAGAAATTGCAACCTAAGCGCACCTCTTTTCCTTTGGGACAAAAGATTAGTGCAAAGGGTGAGATTCTACAAACGGTGAATTTCTACGGATCGAGAATACAATGGTACAACTGAAGTCAAAGAACACCTTGGAAAGTTATATGTGGCATCGTTAAAAACTGATTTTGTAGGTGTTTACGAGGGTATGAGGTGTTAAATTTTCAAATACTTCTTGGAATTGTGATTTATTTATGGTGAATATATATAATGGAGTAAGTTACAAGATTCTTGAGTTAATTTGAATTTATTACTTCATTGTCTGCTCGAATAACAATTCGCTTTTTACAGTGGCTTGATTAACTGTTGAGAGCTTTTAATTCCCATGCTGGCCCAATGCCCAGCAGCCACTACACTGGCCAACTTTTCAAAATTTTAGCAAATTAATTTCCTAATATTTTGTAGGGTTAATTTCAAAAATGATATAGGTTTGGCCTATTCCACGTCCATTCCTCTCGAAAAGTCATAATTATCCGATCTTTCTTGACGTTAGTAAAATCTTAAGAGAGATCCATTTTTTGCAACTGAAGGGTTAAAATAGTCTTAAAAAAAAAGGAAGAATTTTTTCAACCAACTCGAATTTTATAATATGTCGATAGTTTAGTAAATTAATTTCCTAATATTTTGTATGCTCACGTGAAGCAACAACAACGAATACATTTTTTTAATTAAATATCACAATTCAATTCAAATGTGGGTATATTAGTCTTAATAAAAAATAAAAATAAAAGATTTTCGACCAACTCATACTTTACAGTAAATATAATATACTATTATATAGATAGATAGACCATAGATAGTACTATATTTATATTTGAAGGTTTGGGACTTGGGATTGAGTTCAAGACTAAAATTGGATTAGATCCAATAAACGGATCAAGTCAAAGAATACATTCAATATGGTAAATCCAACCCATCCTGATGTAGCCGACCACTTTCCAACTCAAACCGAGTCGCTTGTGATCCAATAACATTTTTGTTCTTCCTAGGGGTGGAATTAGGATGGAATTATGGGATTTCGGGCAATTTGAGACGAGATTTTTGGGATTTGGGTTTTGATTTTTACTATTCAAATTTATTTGAATTGACTTGGTCTCGGTATTTCGATTTTTCGATAAATCAGGCTTTCGGGATCGAGATTCATGTTTTTCAAAAATAGTTATTTTAAATTCTTATATGGTAGAAGTAGCACACTTTTCTTTATTTTGCTCCTTCATAGCATTATATTTTTCTTTATGGTCATGAATTGTTAATTTCAAGACCATGGGGTAGGTGATGGGACTTGGATTTATGAATAAGATATTGGATTTTCAACTTCAATGACCTATTGTAGGAGGTGGCCTTCCCAAGGCCAAAGGACCATAAATGCCGATTTTTACAGCAGAGCATACCAGGAATCCAATCAGAAATTGGGTGTCAATTAGGATCTGAGAGTTGTGAACGAGCCATACAAGTGGGTTGAGAAGGTAGGCCGGAGCTTAGGAATTGCAATCATCGGTTAGGGATGGTTTGTCGTAGCTAGATGGATGGACGCTTCTTCCTGATCTTATAGAGCTTTCAGAGAACCAAAATAACGAAATCAGGTGTGAAACATTACCCGAATATTGTTTCGATTTAGTTTGTCGGGTTTTTGGATTTTGGAGGTTTCTCAAAACCCGAAAATCCACCATATTTCCCGTCCCAAACTATAAAATCCCGAACGAGACAGGACGAGTTCCCGAAACCCGAAACCAAAGGCCCACCCCTAGTTCTTCCTACAGATAAACCCTAATTACATACTCCTATTATTAAGCCTTTGAGTTTTAAATCTTAAGACTATACGTAAAATCTATATTTTCTTTTGAACTTTAAGATTTATATGCACAAGTTAGATCATTAACTTAAATAATTTATGTATATGTATATGTTAGTATAATCTCATATTATTTATGTATATGTTAGTATAATCTCATAGAGTTAAATAAAATACATTGAACATGTTCTTAAAAAAAAAAAAAAATAAAGGAAGACACATTGAAAAAAATAGAGGGAAATGCAAAAATACGCATGCTAAAAAATTTCATATGTGCAGTGTGCTATTTCTTATAAGCAAAAACCTCCTCCCAAGCCCGAGTACATGTTTTGCAGAAAAATTGAATTATAACACTATTATAAAATGCAAAACAGTCTTATTCACCTAAAAATCGACAAAAAACCCTGTTAACTTTGAAATTGGCAATAACCTTCATGTTCACTTATAAAATTTACAATATCATCCCTATTGACTTCTGAACTCTTTTTAAATGGGGTGTTTTTGCTAATGAAAAAGAACACAAGGGCTATTTTGTTAATAAAAATAATACATGATTTTTTTTCCAATTAGACAAAGCATGAAGGTATTTTTGCTACATGTTAGGCTAGGTACTAGCCATGACCTAAGCAACAAATATCGATCTATGACCAAACCTAACTCACTAAAACCACCTAGATCCGCCCGGTTCCATCATTATGTGCTGCATCTAGTTGTTTCAAAATGGAATGTTTTCTTTCATTAATATCACATATCAGAATTAACCTGAAATCGATATAATCATTAATCACAGATTGAACCAAAATTTTCTTCTCTTCAGATGTATTTCATGTCCGGACTTTTGGCTGAGTAAAGCTACACTGAAAGCAGCGAAAGATTGCAGTATACTAACCTTTATTTGTTATTTAAACTAGTATTAAGCATCAATATTTCTAGTTTGAATTAAGTACCAATGAATTAATAACTATGGCTAATATTTTCCCTTAATAATTAGGGAGTTAGGCTCATTACTCAATCATAAAGCCATGCCAACTTGTGCATTTAGATGAGAACTTTGACTGATCCATATAGCTTCATAAGCAGAATTTATCAAGCTAAATAAATATTACCTTGCTGAACAGATTAAATATGAATAGAATTTACTTGCTGAAAGCCAAGTTTCCAGCCTCAGATCACCGCTCCTCTGAATTGAACTTGTTCCAAGCTTCCTAATATATATATAGAATAAAGATGCACATTAGAGATGAAGATGGGCCTAATAAATTAATATTATGTACTCATATAACACAAAATAACGTAGCAATCTTTCAAATGTACTTAGTTTTGTGATTTTGACACAGGACCAATTAAAATTTATCAGTAGGCTACCTGTTTAGTTACACTTCACATATATTGTAGAGTAAATATAGATTAGTTTTGTAAACATAGGACTGTCCAAATTTCAGAAAAAAATCAAAATATACTAGATACGAACCTTAAGAAGATCAAAAACCTTCTCACAAATGTATTTTTGCTGAATAGTTGCACCACGTTGTTGTAATTTGTCGGGGTGCACACAGAGTGTGGCTTTCCTGTAAGCTTTTTTCACAGCTGTAGAAGTTATAACTTCAGTCAATGGAACTGGCTGCCAACCACTGTCTGGCCCAAGAATCTGTCAATGAGATAAAATCAACAACTGTTTAGAACAACAATAAAGTCGTAAAATATGAAAAGTGTTTTTTTAAAGATTATTTGTAGTAAAATTCATAAATTTGAATAAGAAGTTGATATGCTAAATATGCAGAGTATCCTGCAATGTAGCGAGCTTTAGCTTTGTTAGAGAATATTGTGTTAGGTTAATATTATGATTGTTTAGGTAATTAAGATACAAATAATGGTGAAGAATTATTGTGTGATATTCTTTCCTTATAGGGAGAAGTTTATTCACTATAAATAACCCTTAGGGTTATGATGTAAGATATACCGTCAAATATATTGATTATTAATGAGAATTCAATCTTCCCCCAACTTTGTCTTTCTTTACATGGTATCAGAGCGGATACCGATCTAGGATTTGAGAGTGAGTGAAACCCTGGCCGCGGCGGCTCGAATCTTAATAAGTCGCCGCGGCCCCCCAAAGTACGCTAAAAGTTTAGTATTGTTTTTTATTGTCGTGTCTTTCTTATTGCCTTTGTTTTTTCTTGTTTTCCGATCCGCTGCCGTCATCCACAAACCACTCGTCATCCGTCACTATGGGTTGTTTGAATTGAATTTTGGTTTGAGTTTTTCGGGGAAGGTATTGATTGGAGTTGTTCGAAGTTGTGGCTTTTGGTTGTCATTGTTTGGTGATTTCGTGGATACACTTGGTGAAGTGGGTTTCACAATTGGGGTGGTTTCGATGAATACACTCGGGAGAGTGGGATTCATGCATTAGGTGGTTTTGTGGATACACTCGGGAGAGTGGGATCTACATGGATTGGTTTCGATGGGTACACTCGGGAGAGTGGGATCCATAAATTGGGTTGATTTTGTGAAACACTTAGATAAGTGGGATTTACGGATTTTTCGCGATTGATGGTCAACAATTGCTACATCTGTCATCAATTCGTTATCGTTTGTCGTCAATTCGTTATCGTTATTAGTTTTTTGTTTATTGTTTTTGTGTTTCAACTTTTCTGTACGTTCCAAGCTTAGAGCATAGTATGCTCTAGCTTGAGGGGGGATGTTAGAGAATATTGTGTTAGGTTAATATTATGATTGTTTAGGTAATTAAGATACAAATAATGGTGAAGAATTATTGTGTGATATTCTTTCCTTATAGGGAGAAGTTTATTCACTATAAATAACCCTTAGGGTTATGATGTAAGATATACCGTCAAATATATTGATTATTAATGAGAATTCAATCTTCCCCCAACTTTGTCTTTCTTTACAAGCTTTTCTGAAAGAGGTAAGTAAAGCAGGCATGGTTGAAAAAGATGAATCGGTGATCTAGCCTAATTGGTCACTTGGTTTTTCTCAATAGCCTTTTATTTGTGTGCACAAACCTACTTGCTTCAACCATTTTTTCTTCCTCGCTCTCGAATAAACCACTAAAGAAAATATGATATTCCAATCCTATCAATTTATTCTGTTAGCCTCAATCCTATAGCACAATTCAAATACAAATGTCCACACGAACTTCCCATTTAACTGTAGGACCCTTTTTTTAATTTTTCCTTTTCTGATTTCTTAGTTGGAAAGTTTGCCAATCTCATGCTAGAAGAGAAAAAAGGGTTCATGGGATGTTAATGAGAAAATTAAACATAAATGCAACAAAAATACAGGTCGAAAAATAAAAAGCAAATCATATGCTCATTTATGAATAAAGATAACAAGAATATACATACATATTGCAAAGTCGACAGCAGAGCTCGAAGATTTCCCTCTTTTCCACTTGACCATCTCTTGACTTCAGCATCCAGAGCTTCTGCAACCCTCTGCAGAAGTAGTTTCTATAATATAAAATGCAAGCTCATATGATAATAAGAATCTCACTTAAGGAAAAAATAGTGCATACATTCCGCTCTTCTCTTTCTTTTTGTGCAAGAAGATCACGCCTGTTTTTCTCGGCCAGGGCATTTGCCTGAAAACGTGACCAGCATATGTTTTGTATTAGTGACAGGGTTAATTAGACCAACAACCCATCAACATAAAAGGGAAATAAAAAAGGTAGAAGATAAGGTACGCACTGAACGCTCAGCTGTTCTTCTGTATCTCTCCAACCGGGCTTTACACCTCTGAGGTGATTCACCTTCAGACCCTACGAAGTTTATGTTTTTCTAAGCAAACAGTTAAGGAGCATATATTTTTACTTTTACAATCCTTTTTGTATAGTCAGAAAGATAATAGAACATATCTTTCAGTTCAAAATGGTAGTCAATACAGGGCAAAAGCATTATCAAAATGGCACCAATAATATCATTACTTAGCTAATAACAAAACCACATACCAGCATGAGCTGAAAAATATGATTGTCTCAATCCATGAGAGATTCCTGTATTTTGGAAGTGAAGGTCCTGCGAAACCAGCAAGAAAAAAAAATCGATAATCAAACAACATGGAATCTAGCATTAAATAAATGAAGCTTACTCACAGATGACAAATAGCTTTGTTTCGTATCAGCAAATCTGGAAGAAGCTGAAAACCTATCAGAGACTGATTTTTCTACACGTTCCCGAGCATCAAATGCAGATTTCTCGGCCATTAATTTTTCAGCAGCTCGCTGCCGAGCCTCTATAGTTGCTCTCTCTACAGCAGCACGCTCAGTCCTGAGCCTAGCCTCCATCGATGCCTTATCCAATCTTTCTCTAGACTCTGCCATGCCTTTTTGCCTAACTTCAAAGGTAGCTCTCTCCACAGCAGCTCTCTCTGCCTTCTCTCGAGCTTCAACATAAGATCTTTCACAAGCTTCAAGAGCTGCTTTATCAACAGCCATTCTGTCCTTTTCCCTTTCCCTTTCTCGCTCCCTTTCTTCTTCTATCTTTCTTAAATGTTCATTTTCCAGCTCAATTTCCCTCCTTATTCGTACCCCTACTTTGTGGTCTTTTGCCACAAGGTTCTCTTTCATATTCTTGTCTTTTCTTTCAATGTTTTGGTTTCTAGAAATTTTTCTTGAATATAGGGAATCTTCGTTATGTTCTAATACTGATGAAGCTTTTTCCATTTTCCTTCCATTTACAACAGACTCTCTGATTACCTGGCATGGAGTGAAGCTATCCTTGATGTCTACCTCTTCGATGTTGACTTCAGTTCCTTTCACACTTTGCTCCCTATCATCTTTGTAAGAATTTATCTTCTCATTCTCATGACTGTAGACCATTGATGGTGGGGTCTTCTCTGGCATAACACGTGTAGACCCCATGCCAACGCCACCTCTAAATGAATCTGTCAATTGCTTAGGTAAAGAAGGGGATTCTGCAATATTGTTTCTCACAGTCTGAGTGTTTCCATCTTGCAATTTGTTGGAATTGCTTTTCACAAGTGGATCATCCATTCTAGCCTCAGATTCATTTGGACTACCCCTAGGTTGAGTTTTCAACTCCCTTATTCCCTCACATGAAAAGGCTGCCTGAGTTCTTTCCAGAATTTGAGTATTATCATGCTTTCCAGCAACCTTGGATGCAGTGACTCCATCAATTTTACACGCTATATCAAGTACCTCCATTCGATCCTCTATTTTGGGGTCATTACTCTTGAGGTCCCGACTTACTTCTCTATCATGCATATTCCTCTCAATGGCATCAGTTTCTTCAGTCTCTCCACTCAGTTCTTGTCTATCAGCATCTCTACCCATATGCTTATATGCTTTTGTTTCACAAATTTCTCCCTTGTTACCTAGCTCAGTCTCAGCCTTTCTGACTCTCAATTCAATGTCTTCTCTGACAGAAGCATCTCCATATCTCTCTTTAACTACCTCCCACTCAGGAGCCAGTTCCTGTTCTTTGTCATCTCCAGCCAATTCAAACGCCCTTCCAAACGTCAAATCATTGAATTTCTGTTCACCAGCCTCCATAAGACTTTCCTTGTCTTTGTTCACTTCAAGAGGAAGTGGCAAATCCCATTTTTTTTCCTTCCCAACAGCCATGCATGATTTATTTCCACTTTCTCCAAGTTCGTTAACCTTTTTAATCTCATTCCTTTTCAGCACATGAGACCCTTTCATCATATTCTCATTTATGTTCCCACAGGCTCCATTTTGTTGTTCCTTGAGTCCTTCATGTTCTGTGCTTTCATTTACTCTTTCTCTGATCTCAGCTCGACCCAAACTTTCAAGTCTTCTCTGACATTCTTCCTTCACAATATTTTCTTCATGTTTCCCATTATTCTCTTTCCTTTTCCGATTTTCCTCAATCTCCATTTTACAGAACGAATTCAACTTGACTTTCTCTTCAACTTCGTTCACATTGCACTTAGCTTCTACCTGCTCGTCTACAGAACCACCATGGTCTATTTGTGGTTTTCCACTTTTTCCAGATTGCATAAAATTGTCTGGCATCATCCTATTTGAATTGTGTACACAAGCCAGTTTGTTCAGCATCACTTTCTCTTGAAACTCTTTTTGATCACTCAACCATCTTGAGTTTGTACTTTTTGTTCGTCGCTTGTTACCCCAGTCAAAATCATCTCCGGCCATTTCATGTTGATTCCTTTTCTCATCCCATCTAGGAGCTTCCTTCGTCACTTTAAATTTCTTATTCTCTTCCTTCTGGGTGAATGCTTCAGAGTCATCAACTGTCTTGAAGGGCTCCCTGGATATATTTTTTTCAATCACCTCAAAATAGTCTGCCGCTTTCGTCCATGCAACAGGCCCTGCAGATATATCAGCATTTTGGTCAGAATGTTGCCCTCCTCGGGAATCTGGAAATTCTTCAATGTTCTTTCTTGATCCTATCCTATCATCAGTAGAAAGCGCTGATCCTGTTGTATCTTTTCCATGCGATTCAAACCTTTTGTCACCCTGAAAGCTGCTGCTTAAATCAATTACCTTGTGTATTTTCTCCTCCACGTTCGTAACATTTGCCGAATGACATTTGGTATGGCTTCGAAAGTCCTTTCCCTCAATTGATTCTTTAGTGCGGTCACTCTTCATGTTAACATTCTTATTTCCATGATTTGTACCCTCAAAGGATAAGTTTGCATCTATTTCCACATCAAAGAAGAGTGGTGTACCATCATCTGCCACTCTCTCAAAGGCATAACTTTTAGAAGCCTTGAGTTTCGGATTTGTTCTGTCACATTCTCCTTTATTAACAGTTAATGCAGGTGGAGGTCTAGAAGGTGGTGGCAGTCGAGAAGGCTTAGTTCGAAGACTGATATCCGAGACACTCATAAATGGTCGATCCAGTGGATAAGTAGAATCTCCATGTTTATCTGAAGGATTAAAGTCATTTCCATGCGTGCTAATGCCACTTCCCAATGGGTTGGAGGAACACTTGTTAGACTGTTTTTCTTCTGGAACTCTTTCACTGAAATCTTCACTGCAGTTGATATCATCAGCCACATGTATGGTGCAGTAATCATCTTCCGCATTCAAGGAAACAGGAGTTTCATAACGAGAGCAAGTATATCCAGGAACAGCATCATATTTGGTCGCATAACTGGTCCCAGCCAATACTGTTTCCATGATTCTCTGGCTGGACTTGTTATAAGCCACATTAAACCCCTTGTTGCTTTCCAATGACTGGTGACTATCGTCATCTGATAGCTTATGACTCTTATCCGACCTATACAAAGGATCTAATTCATCTGAAAATGATCCACTTTGTGCAGGACTCCTATGACAAAAAACACATCCGAAGAAACAATGAGCAGTCAGAACATCGCATTACCAGATTATCTCTTTGAAAAAGAATGAGACTAAGTACACCCCCGCCCCCCAACCTACACAGACACAGACACAGACACGCACAAAGAGAAGAAAGATATCTTCACAACCTTCTTCACTAACTAAAGATAAATCCCAAAACACAAAATGATAATATAATGGCATCAAAACATAAAAACCACAACTAAGCATTTTGCTCTAGTTAGTCTTTTTATCAAGAAGTGCAGAATTTTAAGTCACAGCGCGAACAGCTTTAATTAGTTCCACTGATGACTGATATTAGCTTGGGAAAATTGAAGCCGTGATTTAGAAAGGCTAAAATGCAGTATCAGATTCCTTGTCACAGTTGGTACCATTTTGTTTGCATATAATAAATGCTAACCCATGCTCCTTCTAATTTTATCTTTTATAGCCATGGCTTCCTATAACTTCTTCTATAAAAGAACAAACAATATTCAATTTCATTCCAGCAGAGCACTGGTGAACTTATAAAAAAAATCTAATAAAAACAAAACTAAATTCAATTAGAAAAAAAAAAAAAAAAAAAGGGACGTTAACAACTTAAACAAGTGGAAAATGTGGTGAGTACTGAGCATTGCATCATACCATGCCTCATCGGAGGAGTCATATCCACCACTAGACTGCCCCGCTATATCCTCAAACGACGTCGTCCAATCCAAGCCTCTATAATCTCCGAAAACCTCCGCGTAGTTAAAACCAGGGCTCCGTGCGTCGAAATAGAGCGCCGAATCGTCACCAATCACCGGAATATCGATCACCGGTATGGAAGATGATCGAGACATGTGAAAACCGCCGAAAATCTCGGCGTAGTCCTCGAGTCTAGGAGACAATGTCGGGAGCCCGAACTTCGGTGGGCCGCCGAAAACGTCGTCGTAAACAGACTTGTGAGAAGTGAAGCCGCCATTGGGGTTGGAGATGAAGCTCCGCTTTGGAAGTGAGTGTGAAATGTTTTCCATTTGGGGGGAAAGAAATGATGTTTCCTTTTCCTCAGCCCTGCCGTTTCTTTCTCTTTGTTTTGTTTGTCCTCCGGGTTCTGTTCTTCAGAGGGGTAGAATGGGAATGAAAATTGTGGTTTTGAAGAAATGACAAATTTGGTGCTTGCTTTAATGGATCAGTGGAGCCACTGATTGGGAGTAGTGGGGGCCGTATTTTGCGGATTTTGTTTCGGGAAATTACATTTATGTCCTTATAGGTTATTTGTTTACATTAATTATGTTTTGGAATCACATAATTAATGCTTAAAAAAGGGTCCACAGAACATCGTAATGAGTAAATAGTAGTAATACAAATGCAAAAATTAAATTATACTACATCATTTTTTTTTTTATATAAAAATAAAAGACTATTTAAATTTACACAAAAAGTAGACTTTATTAAATTTGAGGTCACTATAAAGTGAAGCACCTAGGCAAGCGATCAAGTTGCATGCATGTATTAAGGATTAGTCATAATTATTGAAAAATGAAATGTCATTGTAGTGATTACTATTAGTAATTTCTTAATTATATTTGTAGTTTCACCTATCGAAATTATCATTTTTTGAAGAAATAAAATGTAATGGGTTCTATATTCATACTTTAGTTTAGCCAAAGAAAAAAAAAATGTTTCTACTAGAATCTCTTGTTTAAATAAGGTGGGACATGACTTGCCAATTGTCTTCTGTATAAAAGCTTAAAGCAGCTCAAGTGGCCATCAGACATGGCCATATTCTTCATTGATTGAGCTCAATTATTTTTGCTTCTCATTATGATGTCAAATACAATCCGAAGTGTATATACTTATTCCTTCACTGTTTGTTACATTTAAATTCAATCCTCAGATAATTATAAACCAAGTTGTCTTATGTTCCAACTTCCAACCACTTTATTCTCAAGTCTTCTCTAGTCATTTTCATAGATATATATTTGTTGTTGTAATGTTGTCTGCACGTTGGTTCAGTATAACGATGTCCAACCAAATTAATATTAAAGTTCAAGTAAATAAATATGCAGCGAACAACTTAATCTACTTGATCATATTTTTTATTTGGCTTGGATTTTATACCATGCTTAATCTCAATGACTTTGAATTTAAAAAGAAAGAAAATTGAACTCTTCAATTTATAAAAAATGTGGTGGCTGATTATATATTTCATATACATACACACACATGGAGTGGAATTTATTAAAATTAAATTATAGTCATCTATTAAATGTTACACCTTATAGTTACATTCTAAAAGTTACACCTTACAATTACATCATAAAAATTATACGGGTAATGAAAGGAAAAATTGAAATGTGCAAAAGAATACTCTTTAGAATATAAGAGGACTTTGTTAGACAACCCGCTAATCTGAAGGGTTAATGGTAATTTCTTAAAACCCATCATGATTAGTTAAATGTACCATAATAAAGATTTGGGGTATTATTCTTCTAAGTAGATCTTGTTTAATCTAATAACTTCATTCATATGAACAAAAGATTCAAAGAGAAAAAGATAAAAACAAGTGTTGCCTAAAGACAAGATTTTCCTTTTCTTTTAGAAAGAAGATTGGGGTTTTATTCTTCTAAGTTAATTATCTTGTTCAATGACAGTGTGGATGTCTTGTCTTGGTGCTTTTGCAAATTTCTAAAGGGAAAGAAAGATTCACTACAACAAATGGTTTTATATTAATTAACGGGGGATTCTAAGGTGCCGCTAATACCACATTAGATGGTATTATCACACAATGTGTATCACATTGTATGGTATAAGGAGTATAATTTATACCATAGAATGTGACACGCATTGCGTGGTAATACCACCTAATTTGGAATAAATACTACATGATGTGGGGCTCAAGATCCTCTGTACCACAATTTTGTGTACCACAATTGTGCCACAAATGAGTAATTGCCACATGTATTTATGACAATTATAATAATTGTCATAAATACATGTGGCAATTACTCATTTGTGGCACAATTGTGGTACACAAAATTGTGGTACAGAGGATCTATTGCCATGATGTGGGGGTCATACTAAATATATGGGGTTAATACTATGTAATGTGATCATGTACCATAGAATGTGATATACATTGTGTGGTAATACCACCTAATGTGATATTAGCGGCACCCTAAAATTTTCCATATTTTAGACTTAACACTTGTGTTAATCATTAATCTTTAAATTTCTAATTCTTCGGAAAAAAATCTTTAAATGTCAAATCATTTAGTATTCCACAGGCATCATTTTTAATCTTTCACTTATAATTTTATTGAAAACAAAAACTATAAAATCAAAATATAAAAAGCTACAACGACCATATGCGATAGTACTAAGTTTGTATGACCGTATAATTTCGAGCAATGTATATATTTGTTCTATATCCTACTAACATGCATTATTACACAGATAATTAAGTAGTATATATCTTGTAAGAAGAAACATGATTGGATGAATGAAAAGAAGCAGCATTATAATTACGGATAAGCATGCATGTCTGTCTGTCTTTGCTTACTAAACAAGATTCATTATGACAGATTTTGATATTTATGAATTCCATGCTAATAATAAGTATGATGCAGTACTAATTTTATTTGCTAGCGATATTGCCAGTTGCTTCAGAGTAATTTTTACAAAATTCCAAATTTACCCTTAATTGTCAAACATATTAATTACATGCATATCCAATTATTATTGAAAAGGTTATATTTCATCATTAATATATATGTATCTTTATTTTATTTTCAGTACTATCCATTGTCAACATACAATTATAGAATTTATTTTCTTCTACCTTTTTATTTATAACTCTTTTCCATGAACAACTTGAACGAGTAAAAATTAATGAAAAAAAAAGGTTATGAACACTTATGTCGTTTCTCAATTATATATATGCCAGTTTGTCTTTATATTCGTTAGATTTTCATGTGTAACAAATTGATTTGTATTTGTGGTATGAGATAATAATCTGGATCATGGATCAAATTTCGTTTTAAAGTATGTTTCGATCAGTCATATATTGAAAAGAAAATCGAATTTTTTTTCGTAAATTTTAAGAAAAATAAGATAATCAAAAGGCAAACAAAAAGTTTTGAAATTACACCCTATTTTTCGTTTCCATTGCTTCAAAAACGAAAACATTTAAATGTTTCCAATGGATACGATGAAACTTTAATCCATGATTTGAATATGACGAAAAGCCTAAGATCACATGCGGGATTTTTGTCAATTATGTTTGAATTGCATATAAAAGAAATAGTATTGAAAAAGAATAACATAAATAAATATATTAGAGATTTTTTTTTCTAAACTCTGCAATTTTTTTCTTTTTTTTTTATATTTAAAGTTTGATTTAATATTGTGAGATTTAAGTAATGGATTCAATCACTATAAATACGATACAGCTAATTCTATCACAATTGCTCATTTTCGATTACAAAAGTTTTAAATACCAAAAAAAAAAAAAAAAAAAAGATTAACATTTTTTCTTGATTGCAACTAGAGTCTATTTTCACATAATTTTGATTAGTAAAAGTAAAAAAAAAAAAAAAAATAGAAGAATAAATTTCTTAGTTAAAAATACATAAGGTAGGTATTAAAAAAAAGTAATTAAGGAAAGAGGTGTATCTATGAAGAACGAGAGCAACATATTTCATCAACCGAAGGTCTTGCCCAATTGCCCAATTATATTGCCTTCTTGCCTTGCCCTCATGCATTTTCGATTCACCTAAAAAACTCATCTCCAACCGAAGGTCAATCAACATCCATTAATTCAACAAATCTTATTAATTTAAATTTATATTTGTCCAATTATATATGAAATTGTTGAACAAATCTCATTTATTTAATTCATGAAATTTAAAAAAAATAAAAATAGCATCCGAGCCCCGGCAACCCCTGTCAGAGCAATTTTAATGATTCTTAAGGCCATCTCCAACCGAGCCGGCAAACCCCCCTCATGCCCGATTGCCGGCTCGGTTCGAGATGGCCTTAGGAGCCGGCTCGGTTGGAGATGGCCTTAAGAATCATTAAAATTGCTCTGATAGCAACATTTATTGCTCTGACAATATCACTATCCATTTTATTGTTATTTATTTAAAAGATTGTAGTCCGCAAGTTAAGTACTCATTCTTCTTTATTAAACTAAATAATTGCTTACATGGAAAAGGCAAATAATGTTATAGCCTGTCTAGGAGCACACAAGGTGATTAATTTCTTTCTAATCATTCGATTGAAAAATCGTTTCTGAAGGATTCACTTGTGGTTTCAATATTAGATCTTCTCCAATACCAAGTAACGTTTGCTAGTGCTAAAAGAAGAAAGAAAAAAAAATCAAAAACCAAAAGCCTTTGTCATGGTTTTGATATTCGAGAAACTATTAACTTTTTTAAATTTGAATTAAATAGTTAGGACATTTTTATATTATTAAAATGATAGGTTTGGAGTTTGGAGTTCTCGTAAATTAGAAATTAGGAAAATGATTATATAACAGTCCATTTCTTCACAGCCTTTTGTACAGCCTTATTTAATGTTTTCAAACTTAGTTGTATTACCTATTACCTGTTTAACAGGTTACTTCTTCAAATAATTTTTCTCATATTCTACTGGCTGTACAAGTGGACTGTGATAAAGGACTGTTATGCTAGTAGTGTCCAATTAATTAATTCACATCATCCCTACTGATAACTGAATTGTCTTGTTTAATGTTTTGATAAATGGAGAACAAAAAAATAATCAATCAAACTAAATAATCAAACTGTTTTAGCGGACTCAGGTTCGAATCCTTGTTGGGAAAGGTACCCACTTAATGTGCCCGACCCGCCTCGAAAGGGATTAAATCCTTGGGAAACCAAAAAAAAAATATTTAGCAAATGAAATGCTTTCAAGATTAGAAGGTGCAAACTGCAACAGTATCCATTTTAATTTATTAATAAATTTTGCCTCAAGTTCATTCACTTGTGCAGAAGACATTTAATTTAACTACCAGCAGAAGCAAAGGACTACAACTTTTCTTGCAACAATACTCAAATAAATTGTCAAAATTAAGCAAGGATTAAGATTAGTACATAAGAAACAAATGTGTACCAGGATTGATCATTTAAACCTCAGCCTGGCTCCACAATTTATTGGAATTGAAACTCGGGATTTTGCTAGAAATCCGCAGGAAACAAAAAAATGTTCAAATATTTTTTTGTATCAAGCAGAAGCCTTAGGGGCTTTCACATTATCAGGAAGGATAACTTCCTGAGGTGTTTCGCGAACAACACCTAACATTGAGTCGTATTCTTCATCCGGCTTAGTGGATTTCTTAGGAAGCACCTTTTCAAATTCGATCTTATCGAACTCCTTAGCATTTTCAGCAGCATGAGCTTGGGCCAGGCTTGAATAATTGATAGCTGATTGAGATATAAAGGCAATTTCCTCATCTGTAAGCTTCCTCAAAAATTTTGCTGGATTTCCTCCCCACACCTGGAATTGAATAATCACACATTAAGCAATATTTATTATCCTCAAATGGTATTATCACTCTGCTAAAACCACTCAAATCATTGGAGAAAAAAAAAATACATACTAGTAACTATTTTCAGCCAGTACTCTTAGATTCCAATTTATCGCAAGATTTGAAGCTTACAGGGGAAAGGACCGAATTTTGTGGATAGATAATAAATAAATTAAAAAATTTGACATAGCAATTCAAATATACTTAGAGCCGAGCCAGAAAGAAGAAACAAACTTCTTGTGACTTAATATCATTAAATTGTCTATGATACGTTAGTTAGATAAAGATTTACAAACCTCTCCAGCGGGTATTCTTGTATTTTGTCTCACAAGAGCTCCAGCAGCAACCATAGCGTTTTTCTCAACTACGACACCATCAAGCAATATTGCACCCATACCAACAAATGCCTCATCCTCTACAGTACATCCATGCAAGACGGCACTATGACCTGTCCGGTTCAATGTGTGAGTTAACACTCAGGACAGATAAAATTTGAAGCAGGACCATGTTTTCATACAAAGTTGTTTAATGTTACTAACCTACAGTGACATTGTTTCCAATAATGGTAGGCAAGACTTTTCCACTCAGATTGGATTTGGCTACATGAACAAGAGAATTATCCTGTATGTTGGTTCCAGTTCCAATACTGATGCTATTGGCATCGCCTGCATAAAATTTATTAGAATTTAAAGAAGCAATCAATGGACGGATAAAAATCAACCCATGTGTACAGATACTTAAAACAATCAGTGGTACTTCAGAACAAGCCTAGGTATTCATTCATGTTTCCTTCTTTTTTTTCCTGGAGAAATGATAGATGGATTAGTTGTACATGAATTTTTCTTACAGCCCGTAACTGCCTATAATGAATACGAAAAAGTGTGTTACATCATAGTGACAAGGCATAACCAGTATATGAGACTAGAAAAAGAGACTAAAGAACCGCCGCACTCTCACTTAGGCTATGTTTGATTTATGGATATCAGTGAGTAAAATGGGAATTTTAATGAAAATGAACAAGAGATGAAGCTCGACGTTGCGTCATTGGATGCAAGAGAAAATATTTTCCTTACCATTTGACTCACTGAAATCCAAGAATCAAACATAGTCTTAACGTTTGATATTCAAGCCTGGTAATTGGCCGAGAGGAAGCCATGAGATGTGCAATTAACCTGACCACACATTCCAACGTTGGACAAAGATTCTGGCTCTAGCACTGATCTGAATCTGGATTGTTAAGCTTGGTTTGGATCTTGGATTTTGTAGGATAACTTGAATTTCAACAATTATCCTATTGTTATTCTTACTATATTCTAGATCCAAAAAAGTACATTCTAAAACTAGTATAAAGGAGTTGAGGCGTAGCATTGGAAGCTCAAATTCGAATAGATTTAGCATCAGTTCTGATTTCACAAGCCAAATATGGAGCCCAACACACCCATAAGAAGTTTTTTTTTAAAGGTATTAGAAGTTCTTAATATTATGACCCATTTATCTCCGATTTAAATCACTAGAAAATTTGGTTCTCATTAGTTTTGATTTTGTTTTAATTTCCTTGCATCAAATCATGATCCCATAAAAAAAAACATTTGCGATGAATACATGTTGACAATAATGACTTAAAAGACATACACTTTAGTACTTATCCCAGTACTTGAAAAGACACAAAAAGAACAACTTATTCTTTTGAATAGGACAGAAAACAATAACTTATGTAGGAACTTTGTAGGGTTAGAGCTACTGGATACATTTTTAATGTATACATCAAAGTAAAAGTGACACTAGGAAACAGAAATACTTGTAAGTACAGAAAATCAGGGTCTTATCAGATTCATAACTATGTACATGAAAATCCTTATTTTCAACAATCAACCAAAAATAATTTAAGCTCAGAATTGCTATATGCAGATGTGACATGAGATCGAATCTCCAAGAGGCTAACAAAGAATTCTCGTTATTAGAATATATAACACTAGGCTAGGAATAATCAGCATGGCATAAACTTAAGATCAAAAGAAATGGATCATAAACCACCATTCCTGACTGTGCTTACTCTCGGTATTAGTTGGCTAATTTAGACAACAATAAGGTTCACACACAATATATAGGAACTAGTAAAGTTAAGAATCTTTGGTTTGCTAGCAACACAATTCATCTAAAACAAAGAAACGGGAGAAATGTTCAATTTCTTGAATAGCTTACCTCTGAGAACACAGCCATACCAAATAGAGGAACTGCGCCCAATATGAACATTCCCGGTGATGGATGCACTAGGAGCCACAAAGGCCTCTCTATCAACCTCAGGGACTTTGTCAAACAAGTTCATGAGCGTTCTATGCCTGGATACTGGTGAGAAAAAATTATATAAATTATCTCCCAATAATGACAACTAAATACAATTCAAAGACACGTTATCAGAAGTAAATATCCACAGATGAGTAAAAAGGCAAAGATAAAGATGTTTGGTGATTAAGTTTCACTAAATTACTACAGCTGGCAACAACATAATTTTTTTGGGAAAACAGAAGGATTTCTTGGAGCACATTATTTGTAGATATCCGCAGTGGCCACTCTTTGGAGAGTACAATCATATGTAAATCACTCTTTTGCTTGTTATCATCATGTAATTCAAGATTTGCTTCAGGAGGGAAACTATTCTTTTGCTGATTGAACCTCCCTATTCAAAACTCTGTAACATAAAAAACATGCTACAAACCTCCTTGACTTGGAAGCTCGAGAATTTGAAGGAGTTATGCACAAATTCATTATCCCAAACAAATTCTCTTTCTACCTTAAGTTCAGTAATTTAGAAATAGAATGCAGTAGCACAATAGAGAATGAAGGCATATGGTAAACAAATTCAACAATCATAAACTTCAAGAGTCGCACTCAGAAATCTCCATCACTTAGAAGCCCTAGAAGAAAATGAAAAAATTCTCTTCCATTATCCAATACCCCCCAAATCAAATAGAGTAAATCCAATGAAACAATTTAACAAAAAATTATCTCAAAGGACTGGAAAATGGGCTAACACATTTCTAATTTAACATAATAAGAACCAAACAATTACAAAAAACCACATTCTTCAGCTAAAACAGAATACCAACAAAACCCTAAGACGGTATCTTCTAAGGCAAAATCAAAAGTTGAATAAAGGAGAATAGGAAGAAGAGTATTATTACGATGTTCTTGGAAAAAGTAGTTTCCTTGGAGGCGGGATCCTAAGCGATCAAGGGCTTGGCCGGTTTCCCTGATCCAGAATCCAAAGGTGTAGGCTGCTCTTCCCAAAGTACCCATCTTCTTCCTTGTTTTTGTATACTTCACCTGGTTCTTCGATTTGATATATTTGTTGTTTCGGGATTGAAAAATGGAAAGTAGTATTTTTTAAGGGAGCATTTGTTTCGGTGGTAATAAGACTGTAGAGAGTGAAAATGAACTGAGTTGAGCTGAACCGAGTTCAGGAGTGAGTCATTCGCCACTGCTGACCTTTTCCATTTGGCCAAATCGCCGAACCGTCCGAAATTAATTCGCCGTTGTGGTTTCCTTACCGAGTTATACTATATTATGGAATTTCGCCTCGTAATTTAATTGTTTGATCAAATTTCGTATCTGCTAATATTTTTACCACGAGTATCATGAAGTATTTATATTAACACTAGACAAATAGGTAAAATTGTGGATTTTGTCTCAAAGAAATAGTTGATTTTGATTTTCATCCGGCCATATATCATATGGCCTATATTGGTCCCATTATTTGATATTTTTCCTGAATTTTTTCTTATAATTTCTCTATTTCTCCTTTTTGGTCTCATTTTGAAGGAAGAGGGATTTAAAAAAAAAAAAAAACAGTTGGGATACAGGATAAAAATTGTTATTTCCTAAAGCTGGGGATTAACAGTATGACCAATCTTTATGACTAAAATGTTATTTAACTTAATTACCTAACCGAGTTTACGTCCCTTCGTTTGCAAGTTGTGAAATCAAAAGACATAAATTTACACTAAATATTAAACAATGAAAATAATAAGACTTGTTTGTTACTGGAAAGAATTGCATGTTTTTGGTTGACAAGTCTTTTCTTTTTCGGAGTGATAAATCAATTTTTTTTCCCGCTATATATATAACGTGAATTTCTTTTTCTTAATTCTTTTATATTCACGCTCTAAAGAATTTACTTTTGATCCCAACTTTTTTAGTTTATTTCGCTTCATCTCATCTCTCCTCCATCCAATTTGCGATCAAAGAGGAAAAGTAGAAGAATTATGGGATAAAATTCAACAGTAATTTAGTCTGGGACGTATATAAAAAATGAAAACTAGTTTAGAATAAAACCAAATTGACTACGGTCGGTATGAAACATACAATTTTGCCAATTTGTCCAACATCAACACGTCAACTTAACGGCACATCCACTCGGAAGTTTAACGGTATTACGTGACAAAATTTATTTAAGTGATATGATTTACGAGTGATGTGGTATAAAAATGTTTAGGGCAAAGATGAATAAGCCCTTCAATCTATAACAACATCACAATAATAAAGTAAGATCTACATACATATATCGAGAGAAAAATTGTATTATAATTGTAATAGTGAATTCAGTTCCTTATGTTCGGAAATAGGGCGACCTATTTATAGGTACATACAGGGGTATAATAGTCTTTTCAGGAAAGATGTTAAAGTAATAAATACAAAGATGTTACAGACGTTACGAGGGTTTATGATAAAGACGTTACAAATCTCTTATTTATGCAACTTAGTGTAATCTCTTAATTGCCCTCGGGTACAAAATTTGGACACATCAACGAGTAAACCAACAATCCAATACATTAAATTTAATTTCAAATTTTTTTTCACTCTCACTTAATAATAATAATAATAACAATAACAAAATGTTATAATAATAATGATTTTCGAATAGCCAATTAAAAAAAAAATTAATCGAACATTTGTGGGACAACACACGTGTCATTTTTTAATTAGGTGTTTCTTTGTAATCATGTTTGTTAAGTTGTTTAACTGATACAAATATAAAATTAATTCTCCTTCTGTATGGACTAAAATTTTATCCACATTTATTTGAAAATAGTGTTTGAGTGACTTTCTAGTAGTAAGAAATATGAAGGAGAAACACTATATCTTTCAAAATTAAGGTTAAGTACTTTTTTAAGGGAAATATTAAATTATAATAATAAGTATTACTAAATATTTACATAACACACATTTAATTTAATTTTTAAAATTAAAACTAAAAAAAATAGGTGGCCGGCATTAGCCCAAACGCGCATGTTCAGCAGTTGTCCGCCTGCCCTCCAGGGGGAGTTCCATCTTCAGCCGGAGCCCCAGCTCGATCGGAGATGGCCTTAATTCTCATTTCTATTTTTCTAAGGTAGTTTTGGAATTGTTTTTTAAACAAAAGCATATAGAAGCTGATTTTCGTCAAAAAGCTAGGGGTGTTTGCCAATTGCAATCAATAACGCTTCTCACATTAAATATTGATAATTAATGAATTTGCTCTTTAAATTTATTTTACGCAACTAACAAACAAATGTGGACAAAATAACCATGTAAGCACCCGCTTATGTAATTATGATTTTTTTTTCTGACAAATTGTCATTGAAAAAAAAAAAGCAACTCAAAAGGCGCGTCTCCGATAACATCGCACATGTTTGTTTGACATTTCTAAAAAAAATTATATTTGAGAAAATAGGACAAACATTAGTTCCACTTTTTGAAATAAATCTATTATCTTTCAATTTTCTCAAATTATTCTCTCAAAGTCAAACAAACAATAATTTTCTTATCTCCAAAAAAATCTATATAAACTCTATTTTGGTTTGACATAAAGTAGTATATCTCTAACACAATTTATTTCACATAACAAATATGATTTGATATAAAGTCTTACTTAACTTACAACTACAATCTTCTAAACCCTTCAAATAAGCCTACACCCACCTTATTTCTCAAACATCTCTTCCAAAATCCAAACAAACAACCTTACTCAGCTCAAGAATATTTCACGGACTTCCACCACTTTTACAGTCTACTCTCCCAAATACCCAACAAACATACTCGTCTTTTTATGGTTAAGGAAAATAATGGATGTGATAATTGCACTAATTGAATCCAAAAACAAAACATAGCGCAAACATGATAACCAGGCCAAAGTACTAAATTATTTGATTCAAATTCATATAATCAAAGTTCGTTTGAGTCTTATCCATTGCAATACATGTCAATAAGTTTGAAGTTTTTTTTTTGGGGAAATCACACTATTCTTCTTGAATTTAAAGTCAAGTTACACTTTTCCCTCTAATTTTTGTTTGTTTTTTGTTTTTCAAGGGTTTAATCCATTTCGAGTTGTGTTGGATACACTAAATGGAAATCCCTTCCAATAGGAATTCGAACATGGGTTTACTATTTACAATAATGTTGCAGTCCCCCTCCCCCTCCCAAACTCTTTTCCGATCACTTTTTTGGCCAGAGTTGGAGGGGGGTGCAAACTTCCAATAATGTTGCAGTTTCCTCTCTGAAACTCTTTTTCGAACACTATTTTGGCCAAAGAGCTGGGGAGGGAGGGGGGTTGCAACGCAATAGTTCAAGGTAAAAAGTGCATAAAGGTGTAAGTTTAGGAGGTAATGTGCAACTCTAGTATAAGTTTAGAGAGCAAAACTCATTTTTTTGGGCCAATTATAATTCAAAGTGCAAAAATTATGAAATCTTAAAAATTATGTATAATCGGTAACACAAAAAAAAAATACTATAAAATTAACAAATATATTAGTTAGACATTACATAGTGGGAGATGGTTATAAAAATCGAACATACACTATACTTTTCATGTTTAGGTTAGTTTTGTAAGTTTTGCATTACATTCTTCAAAACAAGGTTTTAAGTTGTTAAAAATTGTAATAAAATAAAATAAAATAGTTTGACAATCTGAAATAGTGAATATTTTAGTTGATAATTGACATCTAAGAATAAAGAGGTAAACTTGTAACTTAAATAAGCAAAATAATACTTTCAATCATAAAATCGCGCTTTCCCCATAAAAATTGTAGTCAAGTTGCACCCTTGTTGCACTTTTCACCAATAACTTATTTGTTACACTTTTCTCCTTAATACTAAAAATGCCGAAAATACTCTATAAAACTTACACGTGACCTACTTTCATTGAACAAGTGCTTGGAAAATAAGTGGGGGGGGAGGGAAAGTGTGTAACATTATCGTAAATCTAACGCGAACTGTGCGAAAAAATTATAAGTTTAGGAAAAAATTACTAACTTGACTATAAATTAAGGGCATACAAAAATGTGGTTTCTCTTTTTTTCTTGTTCTCTTTTTAAGTTCGATGTGAGTTTGAATGGACAAACAACTTATATGGCTAAATAAAATATTTAAACCAAACTTGAAAACAAAATTATTTAACTGAAAAAAGTGTTGTTTTTTTAACTAATTTTTTAAGTTAAAATTTTATTAAAAAAAAAAAAAAAACCAAAATGCGTTAATAACAAAGTGCTCTTTCGCGCACAAAAGTGGTTTGTTAGGTCATCTTTTGAGGAATAAATGCAACAACCAAAGGTTCTCACCTCTTCAAGTCTGTTACTAACTCAGAGTGTGTCTTTTTCTTCTGCCTCTCTCCTTAAATCACAGAAGAGCAAATTAACCACATTTGCAGATCTCCGGTTTAATCTGTAAGTTCCATTTTATTTTTCTGATTTTTGTATGTTGTCTTCGTTGCTTCCGTTATGGTGTTTCTGTGCTTACATTGATCTTTCATTGCTGTTTTTGTTTGAGTTATTTCTTACTTGGAGTTATTTGTTCGGTGTTAGGTTGTATAGCTATCTGATGGATTCTCTATTTTTCTTATAAAATCATGAATTTCTATTTTCCATACGAATCAACCGCTTTGCCATTTTTTATAAAAGCAAATACACTGCAACATTTTTGGCCATTCCCCCATATCAGTTATAAAATTCTACCTTTTCTTTTCATAGCAGAACAAGTTCAACTGATAATTCAACTCTTACTGGAAGACTTTTACACTCGTGGAATTTGAGCATCTAGTATCCTATTCGGAATTTATTTTTCAAGGAAATGTCTGAAATTGGGAATTCCGGAATGGATGCATTTATTTCAAAATCCATAGGGCGTTCTATAGATCTATAGGAATATATATTGCAATTAAGTTATCTGTATCATAATGAGTCTTAATAGGCACTACACCCCTTTTCAGATACCACTAACTACAACCATTTCACTCAACCAAAACTATTCATAATTGTAAGGACAAATAGACAAATAGACAAATAGCCATAATAAATTGAATCCAAACTTGGAATTGTGTGTTTGTCTCCGTTTTGATTTACTGTGTGTGCTGGTCTCTCTGGAGGAAAGAGGCAAATACGATTCAGTACATCATCGCAAGTGGGAGGAGGAACAATGAATCAAAAAAAGGGGTTAGGGTTCTATCATTGGAGAAGTTACACCCTTGATTTGTTTTCCTCCATATTAACCCCATTAGCATATGTCATGGACATGTCACACTTGTACAATTTAGATTTAGAAACCTTATTAATGGTTATGATTTTTGTTTTTAAGATATGTCAAACTTGTATAAGCTATAATAACTGATTTTTTTTTTTGAGATGGTGAATACATCTGTACATCAAATACTATATTGAATCGAATCTATTACATTGGTATCAAAGTAAACTAATTACAAATGTCAGTATTTAACTAGAGAAAATGCTAGTATTAGAGAAAATACCCACATTAGTGCGAGTTGACAAATGACCTCTTGGTCAGAAATTGTTGCTAGGGTGTACATGGAGATACCATTGAAAAAGTTGAAAAACCACATGGTTATGGAATTGAGTTAAAACCCGAAGGACAAAAATGTAAAGAACCACCTCTTAGTTTTTTTTTTTTTTTTTTAAATTTTATTTTCTTATTTGATGCGCTCACGTATATTTGTTTATCATTTGGTATTTTCCATATTTAGCATGTAAATTGGGTAATTTTGGAATAATTTGTAGGAATAACTTTTTCAATGACATATGGTATAATTATATTGCATTTGCAAAATCTTTGAATTTCTGTTACACCAAGTACGAGGGAGCTTTTGAATGCTCATGATTTCCCTTTGCAATAGCATATTTGTCACTACGACGCGAAAAGGCTTCCGGGGCTATTAGTAGCTTTATAAAATACATAGTTTCTCGTATATACCAAAAATGCTAGTACATTTCAACAACTTTTAGCAATTCACTGCATATTTTGGAACTATATAATCTTGTCTGAACAAGTAATCTCAGTATTAAAGTTATGTAAAATCACATACTTTTAACACTCAATCACATGAAAAGCAAATTTAACATGTCACAAAACATTAGTTTATTTAACCAGATTGCAAAAAGAAGAAAAAAAAAAAAGAGAAGAATATGTGTAGAGAAAGAATACTCGAACAAAGAGAATTCTGAAAATTTTGGAATAAAGTCTTCTGTATATAGCTTTCACCATTGGATTGTTAAAAATATCCTCAAAAGTTGGTATACAATGTGACACCTATCTTGCCACCGGCGAAAATCAAATAAGGTGCCACATAGCGCTTGCAAAACACAAAAAGGCATAATGTATGCGCTTTTTGCTATACCATGCTTTTAGCAACTATGACTAGAGTACAATTTCATGCTAGTCAGATAGACTGAATGGAATTTGCAAGCAAATTTAATTAATTTCATGATCTTTTCCTCAGTAGTGGACTTGACATTCTCTCGATTTTGGTGGGAAAATGGATGGACGTGGTAGCCGAACCCTTTATTGCACAGAGATGTCGCCCGGATTTGATGGTCGGGGACGAGAAGCACTCCGTAGCTTTCCCCCATACAGGTGTGTTTCCTCTTTTGAGTCTTGTAGCAATCCGCTATGTTATGAATCATGGATGATATTCAGGAATGTGCATGCATATAAAATGTCTGTTGATTCTTGTAGTGAGGACGCTTCTGAGTGATGGAAGATTAAATAACTTTAGTTGATGCTATGTGTGATGCTAATAATTAAGTAGGCAAAATTATTTTTACTAGCATTGGACGATAGCTGCTGAATTAAGATAAGTGTAGTACTTAAATAGAGGTTGTTCATATGCATTCCTGTGCTTATATTATGACAGCTTTGAATTCCAAATCTTAGTTAAGTTTTTATTATCATCAATTTCAATGCGTGATTCAGTTTGAGGGGGAAAGCCACTGGTCTACAGATCCTAACTTCACTTCGATGTGGAAGGACAATTACTACTTCTCCTGGAGATGTTATAAGCCCATTGCCAAATGAGAGGCAGAATGGCCAAACTCAAGGCCATTATCAAAGGGCCATGAAATTCAAACCCGCTCTCACTGATTTTATGAGAGGACTTTTAAAACCCTACTGGAAGAGAAGCAAAATGAGTAAGAACGATCACAAAATAATTTTGAGGACAGCGGTTCACAAGGTTGTTGATAGCATCAAAGTATCAAAAATTCCTAAGGAGGAAGAGATACAGGAGTACCTATTACGTTCTGAAGAGAAGCTCGCGAAATTTTTACAGGTTCGTGTTAGTTCTATTTTTCCTAATTTTTTTCCCTAAAAGATGATATTACATGATTTTGTTGCAATATTATTTGACGTACATAGGTAAGTATCATGAATGCTTATTTAGAAACTTCTTCTAACTCTTCTTGTTCTTTTTGGAAAATATGTCTTTGTTTTTAAGTTTGATATATGTCTAGCCGGAGATAGGTTTTTCTTTCATATATTTATGTTACTTTTCTGTTCCCTGCTTTCGAATATAATTCATTAATGGACTACTAACTAGTAACTACTTTATATCATTGGTATAGCAGGAATTTAAGTAATCTTTTACCCCAAATGACATAGGATGGGATTATTTCTCAGGATTGGAATATGCACCAAACACCATATTTTTTCAAGACAATTATCATCTACTAACAAAAATTTTAAGAAAATTGGGATCCATATTATTGCACAACCTAGGCCATCTCCAATGGTTGAGGGCTAGCCCCGGGCTCCGGAGCCCGGGGCAGCCCAGGGCCAGCCCGGGGCCCTGCTGGTCGTCTCCAATGGTTGGGGCTCCAGGGGGGAATTAATTCCATTTTTTTTCTTTGCCCACTCTCACCTATTATTATTATAGATTTATAATTTTTAATATTAATATTAATAATAGAGTTTCAAGATGTTGCACGGAGAAGACAAACGTTGGATAATTATATGCTGCGTCATGAAGCAATTCGTTCCAACATGACCAACCGTAGACTCCAAAAAGACTTAATAGAACATGTTTATGCAAAATACGGTTAAAAACGAGTGTTTAAATTTAATTTTCTTATCTATTTTAGTATGTATTTAAATTTTTAAATTAGATTAAGTATTAATCTAAATTTTATGCTTATGACGTGTTTATTTTGTATTTTTAACTAATTTGGTATTTTAAAAAAAAATTATTTGTATGAGTGTTAAATTAAATGGACTATTCTAATATTAAATAGTATATCATAATTTTATTTAAAATATCATTAAATAATTAATCATATTATATACTATATAATTAAAACAACACATTAATTAAAATAATACATTAATTACTATAACACATTTATTAAAATAAAACACTAATTAAAATAACACATTAATTAAAATTACAACACATTAATTAAAATCACATTAATTACAATAACACATTAATTAAAATACAACACATAAATTAAAATTACATACAACACATTAAATAAACCATACGCCAATTAATACACCAATTAATTCATTAAAAGAAAAGAAAAAAAAATAAATGAAAGACCAATCAGGTGCCGCCACTTGGCGGCACCTGTTTTAAAACACGCGCCCCTCCTTCTTCAATCGCGCCCCGGGCTGGGCGCAGGGCTCCGCCGAGCCCTGCGCCCAGCCCGTTCCGCCCCGTTCCCCACCCCGGCCCCCGCCCCGCGACCGTCTTCAGCGGTTCTCCTCCCCAGCCCGGCCCCGAGCCCGACCCCGCGGAGAACCGCTGGAGATGCCCTTAGAGGAAATTAAGTGAATTCCTATATACATATGCTGCCATTGTCACTCATCATGTCTTCATCTTAAAACGTACTCCCTATGTCCCAAATTAAGTGTCATTTTACATGTTTTCACACATATTAAGGTACCTACTACATAGCCTCACTTTTATGGAAAAAATAAATTATATACCTCAAATATTCTTATTCTTTATTTATCCCACCATTAGCTATTTACACGTTATTCAAGTTTTACACTCTCTCTCTTACTTACAAATTTTTTTCTCTAAAGGGACAGATAATTTGGGATAGAGGGAGTAGCATTTTTTCTTCTTCGGGCAAACTTTGTTTACCTGAATATTTAATTTATTTATTGTCTCGTATTTCCCTTTTTGGAAATGTTCTTAGAATTGAATTCTAACGAAATCTAAGTGGAACCAAACTATTTTTTAAAATTATTGTAGATTTTTCTTCAAACACCTCAATTCATGGAGTTATACTTAATTTTCTTTGTCTTGATCAATTTGAAGTTAAATGCATTTGTTCAGAATAAAAAAGTCCCACATGGATTGAATATGAAGACTAAGTACCCCTTAAAAGGTGTTGGACAATCTTCACGGATTGGGCTAAGTCCACCTAATTGGGTTGGACGTAACTCACCTCAAAAGCTAGCTCCAGAGGTGAGGATTGTCAACACCTTATAATGACTGCCCAATCTAGTTGTCTGGGCGAGGCGTGTGGGGTGAGGAATGAAGTCCAACACGCGAACAAGGAGGAGCCTATCACGGAAGGAGGTGACCCACGGTAACCTGGGGCTTTGATACCATATTATAAGACCAAAGTATGTAGGGAGATAGTATGAAGTTGTATTGATTAATGAACGCTAGGAGGGGTATTTATACAAAGAGACAAGATACCTCTATAGCTAAAATACCCCTAAACAACTCTAATAGGTCTCATGTCATGACCTGCCTTCGACATTTTTTCCTAGGTCGTGCATGTTTTCAATACTTCTTTGATCACAGTGTCCTCCGTCCTTCTATTTTCCTCCTTCGCTTTTGGCGTGGAGTTATAGGAAATAGTTATAAACGTAAAACCTTAAGATATCTTTACATTTATGCTCCCTAAAATTAGTGGTTGAGAATTAGTGTCGTCAAATAGTATTTTCATGTGAGTTTTTTTTTGAGAAAAACAATTCCATTTTTGATAGGGGAGTTTTGTTTCAGGACATCGAAAAAAATAGGAGAAATTTTTTTAGGGACGGAGAGAGTAATTATTTTCCTTTTGGACACATCTAATATCAGCACAAGGGCCTTATTTTTCTTCAGATTGATTTTAGGGGTAAAAGCTAGTATTTAGCTCATAGCCGGATTTGAAAACTTTAATGTGGTTTATAATGTACCTGGGCTAAAGTTACATGTCATTTGAAGTAAACATAAGCAAAGCACTTCATGTTCTTTTTTAGTCTACTTCGTAGAAATATGTATCTAAAAATAATAGTGCACCTGAAGTCCAATATTTGAAAGATGGTTGAATAGTAGTCCTTTATGGCCAAAAAGATCATTGTGAGGAGTTCTCGGTTTTGTTTTGCAACCACATTTTTTTTGTTAGGGAGAAAGCTTCTTTCGGAGTTGTTAGTTAGATTATAGATGTGCTTAGGAAGATACAATAAGTTCCTGAAGAAAAGGACATTATATGAGAAAACATCTCTCCACTCTTTTAAAACTATATTTTTTGCAGTATTACTTAGGCTAAATCACAAAATCTTCATATCGATTATCTTTGATATAACTCTTAGTTTAGCTCATATGATTTAGCTTGTAATATATGTATTCTAATATTACATGATCTTATTCTCATTCTTTGCAGGCTTCTGTCAAGTACTACATTCAGAAGCACTAGTATCAAATACTTGGTGCTTTGTTAACCTGGCTGTTGTGCTGCTGTTATTATCGTTATTTCTTGTGAAACACTTATAATTATAGTTTACTTTGCTGCATTTTAGTTAAGATTAATTAAGCTAGAGCCTAAGTTTGAGTTTTTAATTGTTTAGAGTTATGGTTTTTTATTTCTCATTTGGAGTTCAACTAAATCTGTTGCATGTGAGTTGTACATTACCCTTTGTGTTCCATCTTCTTTTCCGGGACTAGTTCTAGTTACAAATGAATTATTAATTGGTAATAATTAGTGACGTAGGTACATATCGTAGTGACAAGATTGGAACCTGAAGTTCTCTCCTATTATTCTGCCTCTTTGTGTAATAATTTTCTGTTTTCCTTCATCCTTGTTTCAAACCACCCAATTTCGATTTCCTTTATAATCAAATTCAATTTTAACTCCTAGTATCAGCAATATGATCACCTAGGATACTGCAGAATCCTTTCAATTAGTGTCTAGGATCCTAGATCTTTTTTCCATTTGTGCGCATGTAATTACATTTCGAGTCTATTTGTGCTGTTTAGTTACAACATAATCTTTTATCTCTATCTGTTCCTGTCGTCTTGAACAGGAGCAATCTTATAACTTCTGGTTGCACTAGTGAAATTTTAATAAACCCAAAATCTTAGTTTTCCCTGATGCAGTAGCCATAAGGCAAGTTGTCGTGTTGTTATTTGCTTTTAGTCAAGATGAAAGATTATATCATCTTCTGCAGTTAAGGATTAATTAGAGTAGAAACAAAAGATTTGATCGATCATGGAAATCTTTCATTTCATGAATAACATACCATTAACTGAAATTCAATATTCATTTCAAAAGAATCTTCAAAATTACACATAGAAAATTTACATTCTCCATTTTTGATATTGCTTCTGTAAAATGATCAATTGTAGGTTTAGATGGTATGGATATTTAGGGTTTAGGTTGACATCTGCAATGTTGAGGTTTCTTTCCATATGGACAATTAGAGAAAAAGAGATTACTAGTGAACAGATAGATGGAAATGGAAAAGTAGAGTTAAAAGAAATTTGACACAATGGTCTGATTGTCTCCTGACCTGAACAGATATGTTCTCCTGAATTTATTCCGACCATAGAAGTATAGTTATATGTGCATTAATGGTTTATAATCTTTTTATTAGCCACTAATTTTTTTTCTCTAGGCACTAGTCTTTTGGATTTTTATAATTTTAGAATTCGCAAGCTCTTCATAACTACAGTTGCCCTCAACTCGTAGGTTGACTTAAGTAAGAATCTTTCCGTAGTCCCTAAGCTGGAAAATGTGTTAATTTGTCTTCATTTCTGGTGTATTTCAAAAAAATGTTAGGTGGTAGGACATGGAAGTTTTCTTTTACAAGAATTTTAATTTGTAAATTGTGAATTGCATATACCTACTAAAATATGTGTTTAAATGTTGCAATTAATCAGTGGCATCCAACATATGATTAAATTTGCTTATGTTACTATCAGGAATTTTGGGAGGAGATTAAGAATGGAGAGTTAACGAATGCCAGTTTTTAGATTCTGAAGGAGGCCTATTTCACTCATCCATTGCCCTATTAAATTCGTTAAGTTCCTTAGATCTTCAGCCATGGTTCTGGGTATCCTCTTTGGCTCATAAAATATGTCTTTAAAAAAATTAGCAAAGATTACTTAAAAGGAAAATTTCTGATGCCTGATCTAAGGCACGCTATGACATTACCAATTACGGAGCTTTTGGTTTTCCTCCTATTTTAGATCAACTTGCCTAATATTAGTACCACTTTCTAATTAACCAGGAACCATTATATGGCACAAATCTATAACTTTTCAGTAGATGCCTTGGAGCTGTTGTCAGCACGATTGCCTGAAAACGAATGTCCCTTCTTCTAGAAACACAATAATGAGTGCTAGATTATTACTGTTTCAAACTCTTCTCAACATATATTTAATTTGGCTCTATAGCGTTTTAAATCATGTGAGCATAACATGGACCTTGCCAAATTATGCTAACACTATAATTAGATAAGTATATGCATCTACGTTATACATACTATTTTCCATAATTCTTTACCCCTTAGATGGCATTTGATCATACCATGTTTCTTTGTGGTTGTGCTGGGTCATAAGGTGATATTAAAGTTTATAATCAGTTCTAAAAACATGTTCAGATCTACACGCAAAAAGGTTATCTAGTTAATGATATAGTCTAGACTATAGGTCATTATTACGGGCGTTCCATCATCAGCTGTTACCTTGGAAGGAATTTTAGCATGACTCATTTACCTTTCGTTTTTGTGTATTCCTTGAAACCCTTGGCCACACAAAACTTCTTTGATTTTTTTAATTCACCATCTATTTCTCTTGTTTAGTGGAATACTGCCAAAACAAATTCCATTATTGCCAAATTGATCATTTAGAACAATTTGATGAATTTAGTAGACACGCCAATATCAACTTTTAGCAACGTATGAGGTGGTTTGTGTTCTATTTTCTAAAATTTAATTTGTTAGTGAAGAGAGACATTGTAAGGTACATTTTGTATTTAAATGAGTTGGACGTTGGATGTTGAATATAGATAACAATCTTCCATATAGAATATTTTAGAGACGAAGTATTTTATTCAAGTCCAACACGTGGAACTTTACAAATAGGTGGCGGATGTATCGGAACACATATTAATGAGCTACTTAGACTGTTAGAGAGAGACATTTAATATTATTCATTGGAACAGTGTGGTATCAAGATTTTTATATATTAGCCCATCTTTATCTTTTTTAAAGTACATCCTATGCATGATTTTGCCGTATCCTCAAATATGTAAATGTTGCTTATAATTAATACTTCAACCTGCTATTCCGTGAAGCATTTATTTGTACATTAACGTTTTGTTCGGTGCTCCTTGCACATAACTTCAGCTAATGCTGCTCTCATGCAGGAAAACTGGAACATTTTTTTGCCATGGATTTCACTTGTGGAGAGCTCTGATTTCATGTGCATGTAAATGGAAAAATTTGTGATCAAGTAAAACCATGCTCTGATTCCGATTCTATCCTATAATGTAAGTCAGTGACGTTTGAATATAATTGTGCGTGAAAAGGAAAAATAAACTTATACAACTCAGCATGGGTGGAAATTTGGTCATGTCCTTAATAAGTTTAATTTGAATGTATTTCATGTAGTTTCCTTTTCTGTTTGTACAATATATCATGTTTTAGAACGGGCGTCATTTCCTTGTGAAAATTTATGCAGCACAAATGGCTTGGAGGTTTCTCGTATTTCTTGATCTTGTTAAGAGTCCGGGTACAAGGTTTGATTTTGGCTTTCTCTGTATCCATAATTCTGTTTTCTTTTCTATTACTCGTGACAAATAATATTAGTTCTTTGTCCCTGTCAGATTTGCTTTATTTGCTTAATAGGAACAGGTGATTCTTGCTTGTAATATGATGATGGTAGAGGTTGAGTCAATTATTTAGGAACACTTGGTCTATGTAGAGTTTAATGCAGAAGATACAAAATACAGGTCGTGTGTACTATGACCAGGTATGTTCTCCGTTTTGGTTAAAAGCAAACTAAATCAAAGATATCACCTGTTCCTATTTCAAAGAAAAGGCATCTTAAAATTTTGTATTTTAAAAGCAAACTAAATCAAAGAAAAGGCATCTTAAAATTTTGTATTTTAAAAGGGGTGGAGTTTTTAGTAGAATTAAATCATCATCCTATTCAAGTAGAGGATTTGTTGATAGGCCAGACGATAACATGTCAATTATAACATCTAATATCAGCAAATACTGCATGTCTAGTCTATGCTTTATTGTAGTGATATAGACTATTCTTCTCTCTTCACCTTAAGCCATCTTCTAATTTGTGCTTCCGATAATCTGACTTCTTAAAAGAGATAAAATGCACCTGAATGCCAATCTCTAGTGATCAATGCTGGTAAGGTGATTGAATAATAGGTTTTATTTGAAAACAAAATGAATTATAATGAGAATCTTATGTATCGTCTTAACAATTCTTTAATTTTTATTTTGTTCTGGGAAAAGTCTATAATTGATTAAGGAATCATTTTTTAGATTATAGTTGTGCTTATGAGATAAAATAATCCCAGAAGCAGATAAGATCGGCAAGCATCTTGGCTACAATATCACTAAGATGCTGCATGTTGCAGTGTGATTTGGGCTAAATTACGAAATCTTCCTATTTATTAGATGTGATTATTAGTCTAGCTTATGAGTTATGATCATATAAGCTTGTAATGAAGCTATTTTAATACTACATGAACTTATGATCATCCTTCTAAGGTCTATGTGATGTATTACCACAAGTGCTAGTATTGCAATGACATCCTCTTTATTATAATCTAGCTATCGTGCAACTTTATTTGTTTCATGTGAAGTCCTTACAACTGTAGAGTCATTGATTACTTTGATATGTTAAATTTTTAGGATAATGTTAGCTAGGACCCTACGTTTACGCTTCTTAAGTGTTAGTAATCGTAGTTTATGATAATAGGAGTGGACAACTAAATCTACCATAAGGGAAATTAGAATTGGGTGGTTTGAAGCAAGTGAAACAAGTATGAATGAGCCACAAAAGACTATTACACAAGGAAGAGGCAGAATAACAAGAGGGAAGTTTGGATTCCGATCGTCTGACTAAGATATGTACATATATCTCTAATTTATTACCAATTGACAATTCATGGGCAACCACTTCTGGGAAGCAAGAAGGAACACATAGCTTACTGTATAACTCACGGGCAGTAAATTAGCTAAACTCCAAGTAAGAAACTACAATCATCAACAGTAAAGAAATTCAAATTTAGGGTCCTAGTTTAAATTAATTTCAATTAATAAACACATCAAATATCTATGACTCTACAGCTGTAAGGGTTTCGCAAGAAACAACTAAAGTTGCACGTGAACCAAACTATAATAGAAGAAATGTCTTTGAAATACTAGTGCTTCTGGTAGTACAACTCATAGGCTTGCAAAGAATGATCATAGACTAATAGTTGCATCAACTATAATAAATATTAAGAATCTGTAAATTTAGCAAAAGTGACGCAGCAACCTGTAGCTTTACAAGAGTAGAGATTGTGCCAATATGCTTTCTATATTATCTCCTTCAGGAACTACTTTTATATCCTCCTGAGCACATCTATAATCTAACAAAAGATTCTCTGATTATTTAGAATATTTTTCCTTACAAAATAAAAACCAAAGAATTGTTGAGACAAATTGTAAGACTCTCCATTATGATGCTTCTTGCCTTAAAAGGAAACCTTTTATTCAATCTTCTTACGAGTATTGAGTATTAAAGGTTGGACTTCAGGTGCGTTTTGTCTCTTTTAAGAAATCGGATTTATGGAGACACAATTTGGAAGATGACTTAAGACAAAGGGAAGATGACTTAAGACAAAAGGAAGAACGATAGTATATATTACCACAATAAAGAAGGAAAGAGTTTTTCCTTTATTTACTTCAAATTGTATGTAACTTTGAGCCAGGTAAATCATAAACCACATTAAAGATTTCCAAATATATCTATGAACTAATTAATAGTTTTTATAATATGTATTCCCTTTATTAACTTTTAGTCTATCTAAAATGACTGAGCTTGACTTCCAATGTAAGCCTTGATTTTATATGAAGCTTGCGGTATGATTGACTCCCGATCTGAACAAATAAATTCTACCATAAAACTTGTTAAGATGGGCATTAATAGTTTATAAACTTGCTATCGCCGCTATTTATTTTTCTACTCACTAGTATCTGAATTCCTAGAATTTCATATTTCACAAGCTCCTCATTATTACAGTTTGCTTTGAACTTGTATCCTGGTTTACATAAGAATCTCTCTGTAGGTCTGAGTTATAAAAAAAAAATGCTGTAAAAATACTTGCTATCTCAAAATTGTTTTGTGGTGAAAAAGAAGTTTTAACAGTAAGTAGTTTTTGACTTGGAACTTGTACTGAACTTCAAACTACCTATAAAGTTGTGGTAATGGTCTTATGAACTATCGAAATTTATCAGTGACATGAAACATATGATTAAAGTTGTTTTATGTTAATACCAAATTTCTGGAGGAGATTAAGAAAATATGACACCAAAAGGAATACTAGATTGAGAAGGATGTAGACTCAACTCATGCCAGTTATTTGATTCTGAAGGAGCCATATTTTACTCATCCTATTAAGTTCATGAGATCTTCAGGCATGGTTTTCGGTATCCTCTTTGGCTCTTTAAACATGTTTGGAAAGAGATTAACGAAGCCTACTTAAAAAGGAAATTCTAGGCACTGGCTGGCTCCAAAGTCTAAACCGAACCTTAACAAGTAGAGGATTTGATAACAAAATGATGCCCAAAACTAAAATATACCAGTTACGACAATGTCGTTTACTGTTTTTCCTCCTATATGACATCGTTGACTACCTATTATTAGTTACCGACTAACCGCTCTTTCATTACCAGGAACTATACGGGACAAAACTGTAACTTCTTAGTAGCTGTCTTGGGGCAGCTGTTAGTACAATTGCCTGAAAAATAAGTGCCCCTTTTTCTAGGAATTCAATATACGAGTTCTACATTAATTTCTGTTTCCAATTTTTCTTAGCACATTTTTTATTCATCTCTATAGCATTCTAAATTATGTGAGATAACATGAATCTTGTCAAATTATGCAAACACCATAATTTGATAATTAAATTCAGCTTCTTTATTATTTCCCTTTTTCCTAGAAACAATGTTCACCTATGGAGGACATTTAATGATAGCTTGTTTTTAGTAGTTTCGGTGGAGTCATATGAAGATATTAAAGTTTATAATCAGTTCCAGAAACGTGTTTCAGATTGACACCAAAGGTTTTCTTGTTACTAATTTATTCTAGACTTGACAAGTGAGTTTTTAATCACCATGTGTTACTCTGAATAGGCTGTCTCACTTTTTGGTTATTTGTATTCTTCGAAAACTCCGCCCATGTAAAACTTACTCCATTTTCTAATTCACCAACCATATCTCTTTCTGTTTAGTTAGATACTGGTAAAAGAGATTCCATTAATCCCATATTGACCCTTTAGAAAATATGATGAATTTAGTGGACAGGGCTAGGAGGTCAAGGCCCATTTGAGAGAGGCATTATTTTACTCAAGTCTAGCGTGCATTTATATTTTATAAATGGATGGCAAAGCAGTTTAAACACATGTTAAATGATCTACTCATGTAAATATTAAACTGTGAGTAATAGGAGCATTTAATATTTAATGTTTCTAACAGGGTCAGATCAAGACTATGTATACTCAGTCATCTTTATCGCGTATTTAACGTAGATTACACAGGAAAGTCCTATGCATGGATTTGCCATATTCGAGTAAATGTAATTGCTGCTTATTATTAATAAGACAACCTGTCACTCATTGAAGTATTTATTTGTATGTTAAACCATTTGCTTGTACTCCCATACTTTCTGAACGTAACTTTTAGCTAATGCTACTCTCATTTGTGGAGAGTGTTGATTTGATGTGCATGTAACTGGAAAATAATTGTGAATTCTGATTCGATAACATAAAGTAAGTTGGTGATGTTTGAAGGTAATTATGCCTGGAAGAGAAACGTAAATGCATTTTGTAGCACATATATAAAGTTATATAGCTCAACATGGCTGGGGATTTGGTAATTTCATTAATAATTTTCATTGAAAGGACATGTGTGTTTGTAATATTGCACATGTCTTCAAATAAATGTCCTTTCCTTGTGAAAACATAAGCAGAAAGAATGGCTTGGAAGGTTCTCCAATGTCTTGATCTTGTTGTTAAGAGTACTGGTGCAAGGTATTGATTCTTCCCTTTCTCTGCATCGATACTTCTGTTTACTTATTTTCACTCAGGACAAAGAATTCTTATTTCTATGTTCATGTTAGAATTGGCGATTCTTGCTTGTAATATTATGATGGTAGAGGTTGAGTCAATAATCCAGGAACACTTGGTCTACATAGAGTTTAATTTATGTCCTCCAAGTACATACAAATTCAAATATGTGTATTATGAGCAGGACATTCATTCTGCGTCATATTGCCTTTGGTTTTTTTTTTTGTTTTGTTTAATTGGTTGTACTGTTTTTTGAATTGGAAACTATCACCCAACAGGTGGCTTCGCAAGTGTGATTATTAGCTTGTTTGAAAAACTTTTGGAAACTACTTTTAATGTTAGTATTTTAAAAAGGTTTTTTTTTTAATATGTTTGGTGTAAATGCTTATTTAGCTCATGTTTAAGACGAAAATGATATAAAAGTAGGTAAGATGTGTTTTAGATTCATTAAATTTAACTTAAATCAGGAATTCCTGCAAAATTATCTGAAGTAATATAGAATTGAAGGTAGATGGCGTTTGCATTTAAAAAGGAAAAAAATAATAGAAGTATTTGGTGTTTGCATTTTAAGAGAAACAAATGCGGGCAAAAACTAAAAGCAGATCCCTTGCTACTTTTGGTTTTCTATCATTTTAAAAAGTTTTCAATGAATATTTTCTCTTTAATTATAAATCATACACAATAACAGATCAAGTTTCGAATGTAGGAACTTCTTAGTACTGATGGTTCCGGTTAATATTTTCAGTCAGATTTTGTACTGATGGTTCCGGTTAATTACTACCTTTTACATTAGTTTAAGATTACGGAATGATAATCACCTCAAGAAAACTTAGAGGCACCAGACCATATGTTTATTTAACATATCACTTATCTTTATAAACGAATAAATTGTTCTCTCTTTGCCTTTACACACACACAGTGACCTATGATTTCAACCATAAAGCTAAAGAAGCTCCACTTTCAAAATACAAGGAGCCAGAAATAAAGAAAAAATAAAAATTTAATTGAAGTTTGGCCAGCACATATCTTTAACATTATTAGTTACTTGGAGAGGTGTGTCGCAAATCTCTTTTCTTAACACGATCAACTTATTTAAAAGTTTAAATTGTAATTAGACAAAAAGAGTAATTAGTTAATATTTATATTACTAAGTAATCTCTCGAGTAATAATTTTAAGAAAACCAACCATGATTTGAATTGATCAAAATTTTCCTTTAAATTGCATTTTGTAGTGTAGGATAAAATATTGAAGAGAAATTAGTGGTAAATTTTAAAGGAAAAATAATTTTTTATTCCCCACAAAATTGAATTTAAACATTTTTGGTCTCACAATTTTATAAAATTGTACTTTTATTCCAATACAATACAAGGTTGTACTTATGGTCCCGTCTGTCTATGAAAATATTTTTTACTTTTGATCTCACACATATGATTGTTTCTGCTTTGTATTTCTTCCGATTTTAAAGAATGAGAGAGACCAAAACTATAATTTTGTAACTTGGTGGACAAAAAATATTGAGGATCTAAACCTTTGCCCCTTTGAACCAAATTGGGAATTTTCTCATTTGAAATCATGCATGCTAGAAATGTAAAAAATGTAATTGAAGGTCAGAACCATATCTTTGCATGCATCGATCGCTTGCAAGGTGATAAAATTGAAAATAAATAAAGTATAAATTAAATATGCAATACATTTTTCAATGCATGGCCTATGGAATGAATTGGGTAAACAAATTGCACGATGGGCATTTGGTACAGTCATTAATAAAAAGGCATTTAGTACACAACCGTACACATTGATTGTTTATTTCATATGATTAGAAACTTGAATTTCAGAACCCAAATTGCAAGAAAAAATTAAATTTACAATAAATACTAGTAGATGCACCTTTGCAACAAGGCTTAATATATAAAGACTTTGGCCACTTTTTGCATGACCTAACACAATAAGGACCATTACCTAATTGCCAAAATAAGACCAAACAAGAGATATATTAACTTTTTTCTATCTTTTTCCTCTGGAGGAAAGTTGAAATTCACTCTCAAAGCTAGTCACTGTTAGTGCAGACTCTGAGGAGGAGCATTGGGTTCATAAAATTTTCAAGAACCCCTTTTTACTTCTCTTTTGTATGGTAGGATTAAATGAGAGTTCTCAGATCTATTAAAGTCCTTTTTGGTAACATGATTTTCTTTTTATGTGAATCTTTTGATGAGATTGGGCTCTATTGGTGAGGGCATAACTACACTTCTTATGGAAAGTGTGGACCATTTTGTAAACTTGTCTTGTTTTCTCAACTTGTGGGAGTGGGACCATTGCATGCCTTCCTTCAAATTTACCTTATAGTTATACCCCACAAATTATTTGAGTTATATATACTTAACTCAAGTGAATTACTTAAACTTTGACCACATTTGATATTATTTTTTGTTATTGAAACATAATATTGGAAATAAAAACAAATTAATGTTATATGGTTATTATAATCCTAAATCTTAATATTCCTCCACAACCAATACTTTTTCGTCCAATAAGAACTGTGTACTTTTTAATAATTCAACATTTCAATAACACCCCCTTCTACTTTATAAAGAAATGTACTTTTGTGTCTAACGCTTCTGGAAATGGATTAAACTTAAAAAACAAAAATAAAATAAAAATCCCATTTAACGTGGGGTAAAGTTGACATGTCATAAGTATTTTGATGATGATATCACATCATCAATTAGAATTTAGGATAAGTGGTCTATACGTAAGGTAAGGTGTAATTTAAAATAGGGATATACTAGTAATTACTGAAATCTCAGAGGAGATTTCTGTAATTTCATCTAACCTCAGGGTGTGAAAGTATTAATTGATCCCTATAATTAAACTATCTTATTAGTTCATTTTTTAAATTAGGAATATCTTTAATGTGCATTCATTTCATTTTAGCATAGTCTTTAAGAAAACATCATAAGTAGAAATCAAAATCTAACTAAACATAGTTAGGACAATTATATCATCTGATTATTAGAATATTGATAAGGTCAGTAGTGTAATAAAAATTGGTATGCAAAGCAAAACCACGCAAATTGCAATATAGCTAGCGTAGCTGTTCTTTGCATGACTTTTTATGGTCATTATTTTCCAAAAGATTAATAATTAATTAAAAAATCTATTTCAAGATGGATATGTCAGTCAAAGAATTAAGCTAGCTACTCCAAACTGCGTAATAAGATAAGGTGGGCCGGGGCAATTGTCTCGAGTTGTGGGACTTAAATCTATTTATTTTCAGGCCGAAAAGCTCAAAGTTTAATATTCGTCTAGTACCTTTTTTAACTAAGTTTCTTGGCATATTAAAAAAAGAAAAAAAAGTTTCTTGGCATATTTGCATCATCGTTACTCAACCAATTTATTCCAATGTCATTTTCTTTTATATTTAATAAATTCTTAATATGAGGTCAAATATAGAACTTCTACTGGACTTTATATATATTAATAAAATAGAACAAGGTTTTCTAACATTGAGCATTTTTTTCAATAACTGAAACATTAACATTTCCTTTGAATCCGGAAATATTAATTATACTTTATGCAGATAGTCACTGCACGCGTTTTTAGAGCATATGGCGAATAGAATGTTTGAGTTTTCATAGGTTTTTTTAGCAATGAGTTATATATATAATGTATCACATGATTTCATTTGACTGCTTACCGTTAGGAAAATTATATTTAATATTATAAGGGGAAAAAAGAAAAGCTAAACCCTTTTTTTCATTTTTTTTTCCATAAGAACGAAAGAAAAGAGGCCAAGTGCGTACATCCACTGAATGAAGTGTTTTCTCGTTTCTCATCATGAGGACTTAATTACATGTTTTAATTCAATAGTATATGATAAGTTAGTTCATTTAGTATGTACCTAATTGATCGTTATTTAATAAGAATAATTACGATGCATTTAGAAATATCAATTAATCAAGTACGAACATGATAATTATAATTATGTGTGTAAAGATGTAATTGGGTTAAAACTGTTATTGATGGATTCATAGTTAGTTTATCATTTATGCTAGAATTGATTCATACTCTTTTACTTTCTTGGTGTTTCGCCTCCCAATTATTAACCGCAATTCTGCCCATTGGTTGCCTTTGCCAAGGGACTTCGTTAAATTGAATATTGATGCAGCGATCATGAGCAAAGAAGTTTGGATTGGAGTGGGTCTTATAGCAAGGAACTCGTTAGGTGATTGTGTGGGTTGGAAGGCGTTTCCGTTGCTCCTTCCTCTCAACCCTGAAGCAGCTGAAGCCATAGTAGCTCTCCAAGCAGTCCAGTTTGCTACTGAATTCGGGTGGTCTCGCGTTTACATTGATAGTGATTGCTCTAATGTTATTAATGGGATTACAAACATAGAAGCTAGTTTAGACAGCCTAGGGATTGTTTTTGAAGAAATAAAAGTTATTGGAAGAAACTTCTTAGATTTTCGGGCGTCATGTCATTCGGAAATATAATAGAGTAGCTCATTATTTAGCTAGGTTAGACTCTTAATTTTACTCTTTTGATTATTGTCTCCCGTCTGTGATTTCTGATATTGTTATCTCTGAACTTTCATGATTAATTTATATAATCCTTTTTTTTTTTTAAAAAAAAAAGAGAAAACTTATAGAATTTGTGAATTACAATTAAAGGATCACAACCAGAATCTATACTTGTGATTGTTCTGCAACTGTGTCAATGTATTCAATTACGCATCTATTTAATTTATATAACACATCCATGCTTTAATCTTCTACGAATAGATTCTATTGATATATTTAGGATTCCATGCTATGAGATTTATACATGTTATTTAATCAAGGAGAGAATTTCATATTTGTATCAATCTTTATATCGATTTTTACTTGTGGTAACTATAAAACTTCAGCCCGATATATTTGGTACCACAATTTAACAAATTCACTCACATCTGATATCGCCGTTAAAATCACCGTTAAGTGGTGACGTGACAGTTAATTCTTATTGCAAAATTGATATCATTACATGTGTTAATTGACAATTCTATTTTATAACAATTCAGGTTGGCAAATGACAATTTTAGTCCACATTGTTGCCCAACTATAAAATTAGCTCGAATAAGACACTGGCAAACAAATTTGAAAATTTGACATATTATATTTACCTATCTATTTAATTAATTTGATTTTATAAACAATATTAATAAACTAAATAATACTTTAATATAATTTGATAAATAAAATTATAAAATCATATTTTAAAATTTTAAAATTTATATAATAGTATTAATATATTTAGTATTTTTTAAAATAATATAGTTATATATTATTAATAAATAATTATAATTGTTAAAAAAAATTCAAAATCCAAAACCCATCCCCAGCCCAACCCCCGTAACACCCCCTCCCCCAAATCCCAGGCCGCGGTGGCTTACAGAACTTAGTGGGTGCTTTTAATTTTATAAAATGATTTATTAATTTACGCTGTTGAAATTTTATGTTTTAATTTGTTTTACTGAGATTTTGTTTTATGGAAATTATAAATATAAGTTCCTTTCTTGTAAGAAAATTAATTTGTTGAAGTTTAAAATGATATAATTATCTAAATTAAAGAATTATAATCACAAAATATAGTATTTTAAATTTAATTTCTTTTTTATATACTTTTTGATAAAATCTATTATTTTATTTTAATAAAAGTTTTAAATATGTGTAACAAAACACCCCAAAACTATTAAAAGTTTTACAATGAACCTTCAAGTTGATCGACATAAAATTTTGAAAAAATCATTAAAAGTTTTTGATGACGTGAACAAGTATTGTAAGAAATCAACGACATAAGTGGCATTTTGGTAAATAGACTAAACTAGAAGGGGGTTCTTTTAATTTTGGAAACAAGCGGGTAGTCTAACTAAATATGGCTTACCTGATAGATGCGAAGCAAAATTACGCTAAAAAATCGAAGTACCAAATCAATACATGCATGCATTAAAAAAGTTGTTTAATTTATTTTTATTATTTAAATCCCTTAATTTGTAGTAAAAAAATACAATTATTTTCGATCGTTAGCTTGTTATGATCAGAGTCAATAATTCGCTCATTGGTTCTAAAAATTCAATGATTGCTTTCTGCATGCGCATGTAGTTAGTTATTAAATGCTTATACTACTTTTATTTTTCAATATCCATTTATACAATACAGTCAATTACTGATGCAAATTAATTAATGTAAGTACTTATTTAGAAAGACAGCTCAAATGCTGACAAATTAATTGTGTCATAAAAAAGAGCTCAATCAATTCTTTGTTTTGCGGATGAGACCTTAATCAAGTGGTTAAAGATGGGATATTCTTGCATAGACCTGGTCTATGAGCTTTTCATAGACCTTGTGGTTGTAAATGAGCCACATCATATATTTTAAGAGTATGACATCATCAAAATGTATGATGTGGTTAATTTACAACCACAAGGTCTATAAAAAGCTCATAGACCAGGTCTATACAAAAGAATGTGGACATTTTCTCTAGTTTCATACTTAGTCTTTTTCTAGTTTAATACTAGTAATTAGTTCACTTTGATATTACTATAATAGTATTTGATGTAACAATGTATTCATCATCTCAAAAAAATCAATTATTTATTTGCTTATACTAATAGTTTGTAGTCGTCACTCTGTGCTAAATGCATGATTCATTATTAATTAATTGCTTCTTTTTTTTAAAAAAGAATATTTTAGTTAGGTGTTTAAATTAATTTGTCGTGACTGAAAAGAACTGTTAGCTAGTTTAATCACAGTAAACATTAATTAATTATTAAATATATGACTACCTAACCTTTTTTTTTCTTCTGCTTTTCGTCATGGAAAAATACAGACTAAATTTATTGAGGGAGTACCTAAACACTATATTATGGTTTCTTAATGTTATACAACGTGAAATACACAAATTTACAAATGAAATGTGTCCTCCAACTACAATTAACAAGGTGTTTTTTTAAAATAAAATATTGAATATATATCATATCAGAAAATCTATTTGATTACTAATAAAATACAAAGAGTATCTAACTAGCAAATACTCAACTAACAAAATAATAAGAAAAATAAACTCAATTCCGCTATGATTCAAATTCAAGACCTCTAAAATTGTGGGTCTCAATTTTTTTTTACTATATATATATATAATATGAAAAGAAAAAAGAAGTCTCCTTGAAATTAATTAACAGGGTTAGACTTTAAAAAAAATTATAATAAATAAACCAACTTAAACACGTGTAATTTGAATTTTGAAGAATCCTTATGTGTTGGATGCCTAGTATCATCTAAACTCTCTTGTATTGCGATTTCGTTTGGCCCCCCGTTTTCACCATTAAAAATAACGTTTGGATGTGTACAGCAGTTTTACTATCGTTTGGCCCTTTTTTAAACTTTTGCGGTGAAAACCACATGGTCTGTAGAAGCGGAATTTTTTGCACCGCTGTTTTAATATCTCCTAATTTTTCAGTTGTACTCTTCATATTAAAATATTATATATTGTATATTGTTGATGTGTGTTGTATTAAATAAGAGAGTCCACCAATTATCAAAAAATAAAAATTAAAATGAAAGGGTCCACCACTTTGCAAAATCAATTGAAGAGGAATTCTCTTCTCAGTTCTCAGGCATCTCTAATGACTAGTGGGGAAATGCCCTAGAGGGTATATGGGGGGAAGGGGGGGAAAAAAATCATCTCCAATGACTAGGGGGCGGAGAGGGTATACCCACTAGAGGGACCCTGGAGGGACCTTGAAGGGAGGGGGAGGGGGAGCTTTTCCCATCCAAGCCCCCTCCATCACATGCTATAATTTTTTTTTTAATTTCGTTTTGTTTTATTTGGTTATTTTTTTATCTTTATTTAAAAATAAAAAAATTACTAAAATTTGTATATTATTTGGAGATAATTATTTTTAATTATAAAAAAATAACTTTTATTTCATTAAATTAACACTAGTATTTTAATATTGATTTAATTTAATAATTTTGGGGTTGTATTTATCACCCAAAAATAATTCTTTCTAAAAATTTAAAATAATGCGATACAATCATGAAACCCAAAAATAATTATTTCTAAAAATTTAAAATAATACGATACAATCATTAAACCCAAAAATAATTATTTCTAAAAATTTAAAATAATAATAATAGAGAAGGATAAAATTAATTATTTAATGGATTTGATAGAATGAGTCATTAGAGATGACTAAAAAACTAGAGAGAGAGGGAGGGGGAGGGGGAGAGGGAGAGGAGGGGGAGGGGGAGAGGGAGAGGGTATTCCCTCTCGGAGTCATTAGAGATGGTCTCACTATCAAATTAATGGCCAACTATACATGAAAAATTGCATTTTCTTACATGTTTTTATTCAATAATTTTATTTATTTTTCTCATCATAGTCTTATGTTAAGCATAAATAAAAAAAAACTCTTAGTTGATTTTCCTTATTTGTTATATTTTTATACTAGTCTTTAGCTTTTTAAGTTTAAAAATGTTAATGCAATTTTTTGGCATAAATACAAGATTAATTTTGTAAATTAAATAAAAAATTTGAGTTTTAGAAGTACTTGTGAAATGATGGAACCAAACGCTAAATTATTTTTCATAAAAGTAATTATATGAAAAGCAGTTACACTGGAATCAATTATTCATAGCAATTATGCATCTAATATGTTAAATTTGTGATTATCATCCAAATTCCAAAAGATTAAGAAGCCCATGAGCTAGAGCCTTTAGCCAGATAGATGATCTAGCCTATGATATCCTATAGCTATATTTTTTTTGAAGTCAAAACCCTAGAAAAATGAGGGGGTAAATGGGTCAATGTACTACTTGAAGCTTCATTATTTGAGCTCCAAAGTCTCCAAAAAAAAGTCATGAATGTGAGATTAGTACGATGAAACTCCAATGATAATTCATATACATGACCTCAACCTTCATGTATATAATATACGTTGTAGTAACTTAATAAGGTATGAATAATTCTTCTATATATATATATGGTTGAAAGGAGTTGGAGGCAGGGCCGATCCTTCCTATATATAACAAATAGTGGTAAAGTGTAACTTAATTATCAAAATCAGTTAATTAATAGCCAAACTGTATAAAAATAAATTGTTATATTATAACGATAAGAGGGGGGGGGGGGGGGGGGGGGTTGTTCCACATATCTATTTAAGATGACATTCAAAAATTCGATTCAAGTTCAATCTAATAAAAATTGGTTTGGACTCATTTCATTATTCTGTATATAAACAAACTCTAATTTATGATAGCTTCAATAATTCCATTCAAAATCAGTTTCATAAGCTAAATACTTTAATTTATATCAAGTTATTTAATATTGACTCATGTTAGACTAAATTAAAGTACTTATGATCGATAGCTCGACTCACTTAAACTGAATTCCCTCTGTTAAATTTAAAAAACTAAATATACGCACAAATATGAAAAATTTTGAGGCCCTTAATTAATTAACATGGGGTCCTAGACAACAACCCAATTTGCCTTCCGGTTAATTGGAGGGATCCCAAGGAATTAATTAATTAAAGAAGCTCTTTGATAATATCAAATAATTAAATTACCAAATTTACTTTTGGTTTGGGTTTCATGCTACACCTAGTTTCAAAAAAATCATCAAACAATTTATGTCAAAATCAAAATTAACTCATATTTAGTGGAGTTAGACGATTTTCGTTGGGGCGAGATGAAAGGAAAGGAAATGACATGGACAAAATAAAGAATTAATAATCGTAATTTGAATTTTTTTTACACGGAAGATCGATCAGGTTCTTCTGACTGCTGGGTTGGCGTAATAAATTATAGTGGGAGTATGTACTAAAGAGGCATAAGATATCTTTTCCACTTAATTTATCTCACTTGAAGACGTAACCCTTTACTCATGATTTATCTCTCAAAATATCTCTTTCTCCAACTCCAAACACTACTCTGAAATTCCAACCGGAATTTGCATTATTAAATTTTAAATAATTACATTTCCAGGTTGTCTGTATATTATTTATTTATTTAAGTTGGTTTGTATATATACTAATTAATATAGTATACGTCATGAGCTCATCAATTGACATTTATGAAAATAGTTTCTTAGATCATCCGTTTGCTTATATCTCTCCCTGTTTTGCTTTTTATGTGTATACTATCACCTGACTATCTATCTTCTCGCCTTTACTTTATTTTTCACATGTATATATATGTATACCCTAAAAATTTGGACTACTTTAATTTTGCTCCATCTCTCTTTAAGCAAAGGTGTGAGTGTGTTTGTGTGAGTGTGTGAGAGAGAGAGAGAGAGAGAGAGAGAGAAGAATCTAACGAGAATCCAACTCCAGGTTTAAACTTTGAAGTAAAGTATTCTCCAAGTTAATTCTTGGTATATATATATAATTGACTTAATTACTCTCTCAAATTTGGTGAAATATAGGAGTACTTTGTTGGGTTTAGGGGAGAGCTAATGCCAATTTACCTATGTGAAATGCATAATTTTTAACATAAGGGGATATAGTGCAATATTTTTCATGATCCGAGGGGTGGTGGGGGTGGGGGTGGCATGGGGGAAGATAAATAGCCGCATTTATCATAATACATGGAGAAAATGGACTACATAGAAGATGGCTAGTTTTGCCAAATCGAATTTTTTAAATTGAAAAATTTCATGGAGACAGCGTGAACCTTTTATAAAATTACAGAGGATAAAATGTTCTTTTTCAAATTAAATAGAGGTAAATTAAATAAGTAATATACAAATTACCTGAGATAAATTTCCATTAACTCCTCCGTAGGGTAAACTTGCATTTATAGTTGTAGAATTGAACCTCAAGCAATTTTGGTACCTTAAAATATTTAACTACGATCATCGTACGTGCTTGAATATATAAAACATGTCAGAGTTTTAAACTTGTTACTTTAAAGATTGTGACAGAAAAATATTGTCACTGATATTCAACATAATTATTAGATTGAAGTTGTTATAGAGAATAGGCTTCAATTCTCAATACACAATAATTGTGCACCCTAGCAATGATATAACTAGTTACATTAATTATAACATAATACGTAATAATCTCTAACAATTCTAACAGTAAGAATGATTATGTTCATGTAACTAGCTTAATACAATTAAGCCAACGGCTGCGCTTAAAATTGTGGACAAGTAAACGTGGTCAATTTTATAGTATCATATAAAAAAAAAAGTTTATATTTGTTATCGATTCAATTTTTCTATAAATATTTTTGGATAATGTACGACCAATCAGAAAGTGTCATGTCATTAGATAATTAAGACAGAATACTATAAACTGCAACTAAAAATTAGGTTTCTCTCAAGACCAATTGTCCAAGTACGTAATACAAGCGAAAAATTCTTACCCAGACCCGATCTTTCATTGACCATACACATGAATCTTGCAAATATGTTTAGCGGATGCACTAATTTTGTTCATGATCCATGAAATATCCGGTCTAGACAAGAATTTTCTCAGTTATTCTCCAATTCGATCGAAGAGAAGTTTGGTTCCACTAGGTTTATCATTTTTAAGGTGATGATGTTAGCAAAAATCTGAAGATTAAAACAAGATTTACTTAAAGTCCGATTCGAAATAAATTCATGAAGCCTATCAAACAGTACTTAATTTGAAGAAGATGAAAGCCAGTTCAAATTGTTCATAAAAGCGATTCAATTTTAAAGCCAGTTCAGTTTTGAATAAGCCACAACACCTTCATATTAATATTTCCCGAAGACCAGTCTACATCTAATTTGGACAATATCAAATACCTTAATTCAAAATCAGAATAAGAGGATTTACTATAATTTGAATTTAGACTAATTAATTTCGTGAAACTTGTGTATCTTTGAATCTGGACTAATTAATTTCGTGATACCATTTATGTGTAAAGTAAAACAAAGCATGGCATTATAAGTGTATTTCTCTCTCTCTCTTTAAGTTTACAAGTTAGTGAGAAGTAAGCTATGATGTTCTTAAAATTGATTTGTAGTCTACAAAGTATATATTATTGCAATTTATACTATGGTTTTTTTTGTATATATCCATGTTATATATATATGTACCCAACATTTCACAAGAATTTAAATAATAAAAAAAAAATATAGGTATTTTGAAATTAGCAGGCTAGCTCTTAATAAGGCTCACATGTTTGCTACTAAGTTTGTATGTATTGTTACTTGCACGCATGGGTGCGCCCTCGTGTGTACATTTATATATGAACATTTAAATTTGCACGTACTCCATAATTTATTATAAGCTCTAAATTTTTTGTTACCATCCAGAATTCGACAAGCCTTGTTATGACATTAATAATATGTGGCAATCTAGGACGGACCAGAATTTCATAATTTTGGAGGCAATAAATACTTTGGTAATTAAAAACTGTATATTACTGAAAATTTTATAAATAGATGGAGATCCATAAAATTCATATTTTTGAAAATAAAAAAAGAATTAGACATAAATTTTGCTCTTATTTTTATTAGATGAGGGTGTCCTAATTCCGTCCATTGTTGGAAGTCCTTTATTGGTTTCGTCTGTGGTTGCAATTGTAGTAAAAATGGTGCTTGATGATGAAATTGGGGTTTGAAAAAACAAACCCTAGAAAATGTACAAGAGTGATCTGACAGTTGTGACTGTCTGGATAAAGAAGATCATATGTAGCCCTTTAACTTATGATTTAATTTGATTTCAAAAGGGTGGTCCATCCAAAGAAATTGATCTAGTGCAGAATTGATTCATTATAATTTTCACTGGCAATAACTTGGAAAAAATATTAGTATATAATAACAATATAATCATGACCTGAAGAAAAATAAATTATAGATTGTAGATGCTAATCATATTATTTAATGACATTTTCCTATTATTTTGAGACTTTAAAATGTTATTTCTGGTTATGATATTGAACATTTAATTACACCATTACAAACGAGTAAAAGTATCACAATAATATAAAAATGCTACAGAACAGTATGATTAACACCAACAATGTGGCATTTCCTAATAATGTCATTAAGATTGGCGTCACTATGGATGATTTTTGTGAAGTGACTTGACCAAATTCAGGGTACTTAATTATATACAAATATAATATACTTATTATATAGTTAATTGAATAATAGTTTTTTTTTGGTCCTATAGTCGAATAATACATTACAAAACATGTAAGTATATTTGTCATCATGAACTAAAATTTCCATACATTTTCATTAAAACACCAAAAATTTATGTATTTTGTTCAATTGAACGAAAATGCATGTAGACTAGTTTTAAACTAGTATTGAAATTTTTGTTCGGTTTCAACACAAACAAGAAATAAAATTATGTTTTTGATCGAGTTGGTCAAAATCCAAATATAGAGTAGTTTAATTTCTACTATAATAAATTCATTTGGCTTACAATATTTTTAATTTTTTTTTTAAAATTGTTGAAATATTGAATTGATTCGAACCGTACCAGGAAAAAAAAAAGAAGGAAATTTTAACCATGGTCTTAAATATATTTATTTGACTTACAAATACCTCCGGAGACTTCCTCAATTTTTTTTGAAAAATTCTTGAAATACATCAAGAAAACATCATTTTAATGCATATTTGTCTTCATATTATTGAATGTGTTCAACTTTTGAGTTGAGTTTGTGGTTGAATTTTCATGAATAATTAAAATAATCAAATTTCCCTACTTTATTTCATTTTTCTTTAAATACTAGTTTGTAATTCCAAGTCCACTTAAAACTGAATGTCCCCAACCCCTCCTTCTCTCCCTCACACACACACACACACACACACACAAAAGATTTATTGTAAACACTTCAAGCTACTCAAAGTTGCAGAGAATCTAATGAGCTTTCATCTCAATTTCTTCATAAGATCGTCTTCTTTTGAAGGGTTCATAATTTGAACAATTCACAATTTCTTTTCTTATTTTCACATCATTATCAAACACATAACAAGTAGCTAGATCTTTCCTAAGAAAATCACACAAACTAATTCATCCATCTACATATCTTATGGATATCACTCACCAAAATAAGTTAACAAACACCACTTGGGCACCATACAACATACCAATGGAAATACTAAATGACCATCAAACCCCTTTTCATGATCACATACAATGGTCCAACAACAATTACCCTCTAATTCAAAACCCCTCAAATTCCACACAAACCCAATTAATCACCCTCGATCAAACCAATTTCAAACACGAATTAGCTGATCAAAATCATGAAGATCAAGAACAAGATCAACAAGAAGAAGAATTAGGACCCATGAAAGAAATGATGTTCAAAATCGCATCCATGCAACCCGTAGACATCGATCCGGCCACGATCCGACGGCCTAAAAGGCGTAATGTACGAATTAGCGATGACCCCCAAAGCGTGGCCGCTCGCCACCGTCGTGAAAGGATTAGTGAAAAGATCCGAATCTTACAAAGATTGGTACCCGGAGGTACCAAAATGGATACCGCTTCAATGTTGGACGAAGCCATTAGGTATGTCAAGTTTTTACAAAAACAAATTCGCCTCCTCCAGTCGAACCACCACCACCAACCACCATTCGCCACCGCGACTCCGGCTGAGGATTGGGTGGCTGCAGTAACAACAACAACAACAACAACACACCCCAACTCCTCAACCTCGTACTTGTTTGGAGGTAAAAATGTTGATAATGATGAAGTTGGAGGTCATGGTGATTTTAATCATAAATTTAATTTTGGTCATGACTAATTTAATTTGATTTGATGAAACTTAATTTAAATTGGTAAGAAAGTAAATTGTGTGAGATGGAAATTAATTCAATTAGATGGGGGAATCATCTGATGATAAGAAAAGGGTTTGTTTGTTTGTTAGGATATTGTTGACTAAATGTGCATCGGAATAATCATAAAACGGTTAGCTTGAGTTACGTGCATCGTCTATTTGTATAATTAATAATAATAATTTTATAATAATAGGCTTTTGTTTTGTTCTTCTTCTGAAAGTTCTTTGGCCTACTTCCCTTCCCGGAATAAAACAGTGACGTGTTTGTATGTATATGTATATATATATATATTCGTACGCGCTCATACACACACACTCACACCTTTGTGTGTGTGTGTGTGCCCGAGAGTGCAATTGTGAGTTTGTGCACGCTAGCGTATAAAAATGTGAGTTTTCTCTGCACTTCATGATGGTGATAATTAAGGAGAAAATATATGGTATCAGAATTTCATAGAAAATGATGATCCACAAGCCAAAAAAAGAAAATCATTATTTCCTCACTTTCAGTGAGTGTTTTGTCGGTGCTCATCATCGACCAAATGAGTGATCAGTGTAAAGGAAAATTCTCGCCTTGTCTTGTGGTGAAGTCGTGCTTTCGCTCATGTGTTGCATTTCTAATGATAAGATTTTGATAATTTCTTTAGACCTGATTCTAGCTAAGAATGTCCGCGTGGTAAACGAGTTGAATGGTAGCAAACATTATGTTTGAATTTCTTTTATTGAAATTGAAATTGTATCTGTTTCTTAACAAGTCGAGCTTTGAACGAGGTTTAATTGAACCAAATACTAGTCAAGTTCCAGTGCCTTCATATTTTTATATTATTTTCTCACTTCAAGAATTTATATAACATAAAGAAAAACCTTACTCAAACGAATTTTTACCGAACAAGTTCGATTTGAATTTAGCCCTAATAAATCACATTTTTCAAAAATAAAAAAGAAGTTTCCTGCACTTAAAATAAAATTGAACCCTAATGTATAATTGGATTCTCGAAATCTCTGTGTTATATACGCCTGTCTCTTTGTAAGCATATATAAATGTATATATATATATATTCATGTGTGCTGGAAGAACGATCGCTGCAGCTAGTAGATATAGAATTCATTAATTAGAAAAGCAACCTAAGAAAACAGCTTAGGGATTGAATTAATTATTATGTGCTTTTTGTCATCTAAGGGGGGTACGATTTTAATGGATTGGAGGTGAAATTTAAAGCTCACATATTAACTTTCTTGGAACTCTAAATTGCTAGATATGTATAGCATGTACAATTACTGTAAATTTTTGGGTTGGAGTTCAATTCCATGATAAATTTGTATTTTAACTTTCTTGTTTTCCCCGAAGATATTTATAGTTAAAACATTTTTTAACACTTGCTGTAATTAACACAAGTTGTAGAGTTCTCATCCTTAGAAAAAAACAATTACTATTAAATTAAAACATTAGCTTTCTCAATATTAAAAACATGGACTCCATTGTAATTACTAAGATGTTAAGAATTTGATTTTTCAAAAAAAAAAAAAAAAAAAAACTAGGAACGTTTTTATTCAATAATTCAGTATATAGATGCTCAATAAGAGTTATATATATATATATATATATATATATATATATATATATATATATATATATATATATATATATATATATATATATATATATATATATATATTGGTTAAAAAGGGGTCGGAATCACTCCATATCCTCCAAAAGCAGCTGTCTGACTGAGTCAGGTGGCTCCTCCCAAACCTTCAAATGTTTTCCGACGTAATGGCCCAATCTCGCTAGATATATATATATATATATATATATATTGTATGAATTTTCTGAATTTGGATTATACAAAAGATACTTAATTTATAATCTGGTTTACTAAGTTGAAGTAACAAGATTATTAAGAAGCAACCCTTTCATTATTAGCTTGTACGTTATCCATTAAGATATATGGCTAGGTTTATGAAGGCAGATTATTTAGCTAATTAATTAGTCATGAGACCTCTTTTGGACAATATGTAACTTGATTGATCTAAAATTATGGTGATAGTTATGAGGTGGTTCACATAAATTCTGTTTTCTATATATGAATGAAGGTGAATTTGGATTTCATTAGAATTAATTATTGTTAAATGGAACAAAGGTAACATGATATGGTTTAAGCAAATTTGATGTATTCCCTTCATCATGTACACAAATATATATACATATATATAGGTCAGAGGAAATTCTAGTCTAAATCTCTTTTGGTACAAACATATCTGACCACAAATCAAATATTTATATTTGACATGTGATTAGTCATTTTGATTATCTTCCTAGAAGTGTTATTCAATCACAAAACAAGTTTATTATGAGTTCGATAAAATTCAGACTAGAATAATTACCTAGGTTCGGTTAGATCTTCTCAAAGAAGGAAAAATATGGAAAGTGAATGTGTCCCTTAAGACATTAACTAAAATTAATCTAACAAAAGTGGGGGATGAATTTCAACTATTTTACGAAAGAGTCATTAACTATCCCAATTCTTTAAATTTTATGAGTGAATTATATTGTTGGTAACTTGTGATTACCCTTTTCCTCAAAAAAAAAAAAAAAAAAACTTGTGATTACCCTTACATGAGGTATGGTATTTCTTATTAAATTTTTCAGTTTGCATATGAGAATCACAAGTAGATTTGGAGAAGTGTTAATTTGTGATTGTAGCAAAATTAAAGTATGATTTAATTAATAACTTTAATTCTGTATGATGATCAAATTTCACTCAACATTTGATATATCACTCCTACATCTTAGTTATTATGAGGTTGGATCTCAATATATATAACATGAATTGAAACTGATTATCAAATTTTACATGTTGTACGTTTAATATTCATATGCCTTCATGATGCATGTCCAGTTTTATTTCCAGCAAATATATATACTAGGACTACATATTATATATATATTCAATTCATTGTGTCATGGTATACACTTATTTGAACAAGATAAAGTTTGGAAAATTAAGTCGAGCATATATGTATGAGTGTTGAAATGAAACATGATTAGTTTGTGATCAGTTGAGTTGAGTTTAATTAGTTAAGCTAATTAAGTAGTAATTAAGGTATGCGTGAAAATATATATGTAACTGATCAGCCTCAGTGAGGTATAATGAAGTTCCAACACTTGTTCAAAATATATAGGGTAAATTACGAATTCCCCCTTCAGGTAAGGCATAATTACAAAAATCACCCTCACGTATTGGGTATTACAAAAATCCCCCTCAGGTTTGTCACCTTCTTACAATTAACCTCTTGCCCCCTAAAATATTCCAATTTTGCCCTTCGATGTTATTTGTTTTGTTTGTAATGTCTTATCAATGTTAAAACTTGGGATCTAATTATTATATCTTATAAATTAGAAAAAAAATTATATATTTACTACTAGAATGATTGATAAAATTTATAATTGCCGATAAATTTGAATAAAATTGCAAAAAAAAGTGTATTTATATATTTATTAGCAATTTTAAATTGTATAATATTAAATTAAATAGAATTTTAATAATATACTTTATAAATATGAATTATTTACACATTAGTTAAATGAATTTATTTTATAAATTATATTGTATTATAAATAAGATATTTTAATTTGTTAAAGTTTATATTTTATTATAAATTGAAATATTTATTGAAATTTATGAGAAAATATAAATTATATCAATTATTTTGGTGGTAAATATATGATTATTTTTTTTTCATTTACAAGATATAACAAGTAACACCCAATTTTTAAAATTTATAACATATTATAAACATTACAAACATGAGGGTGATTTTTGTAATTCGACCTTATCTGAGGGGGGTATTCGTAATTTACCCAAATATATATATCAAGATACTATTGAGTACAACGTAACTACGAGTACGTACTTTGATCTCATTCCTAGTAATTAAGCAAAGTTGTTTATCCATCATGTCGGATTTGTGAGACATTTTGCTGAGAAAATTAAGTTCTTAAACAATAAATTAATAAAATATATTTGTGATTAGCTGTGTAAAAAAAAGTTGAGCAAATTCTAAATTAATCTATCCAGAAAAAATTATTAGAAAAACTTAAATTATTAGACATTTTTTGAAGTGAACATAATGGATTGTTGTCAAATTTATAAGTAAACAAGAGGATTATAGCAAATTTTAGATACAAGGAGGGTTATTGGCTTATTGCTGATTTTTTTACAAAGAGGTCCAGGCAATTTAATTTCCTGGAGTTATTGCCAAGTGAACAAGCAAAGGGGGTACGTTGTAGTCAATTTTTCAAGTAGATAGATGTGTTATTGTCGATTTTTCAGGTAAACAAGTGAATTGCATGTACTTTAATAGAGAAAATTGTATTATTTATATTAAATTTTTACCTATTTTAGATATTTACACATTTAATACTAAAATTGAAAGACTTTTCACATTTATTTGAGCTTTAATGGTGATTTTTTGTATGCTTAAAATTATGCTCCCAAAATTTTATCATAGCATATTTATGTGCCCAATATCATATCTGAAAATTATTGATTTCTTATAGATTATGAGATATGTAATTTTAATTAATATCACTAAACTTTGTTAATTTTCTGTGGATTAGTTATTTCATTTTATGAACTGAAACTTATACCATTAGAAAGCTCTCGTCAAGAACTTTTCAGACATATAAAGAACACAAAATTTGACCCCAAAAAATTGACAGTGAAATGTGAGAAGTATGTTTTAATTGAAGATTTGATTCCAAATATCTAAAGTAGGTAAAAATTTGATTTGAAAAATACAAGTCTCAACTTTAATATGCACACAAAGTTACTATCCATTTTTTTCACAAGGAATACAAATTGTTATTAAATTAAGTTAATTTCTTACTTGTAAAGTAATAACAATAATAATTTTAATTAAAAGTCGATCACCCCCTTCAGTTTCATATCCACTTAACATAATATCTTTCTACAGAGTAATAATGTGGGAGGGGCATGGGGCAAAGTAATCAAAGCTATCAGGAAAAAAAAAACATTGGAAGTTATCACGTCTCGATACAGAGATATTGAACTTGTATCCAGTGGCGGAGCTCTTTGGGACCGCCGCGCCTCCTCTCCCCCCCCCCCCCCCCCCCCCCACCCCCAAAAAAAAAAAAAAAAAAGAAATTATGGCAATATTTATATGTAATAAACTTTGTTGGCATTTGTAAAACAAATTTCTTTTTCTCGATGGTTGGGCATGTTCCATTAATAATTGAGGTCGTTGGTTCAAGCACTTCTTGGAGTTCTCACCTTCATATTACTTGTTTTATTATTTGGCTTTTTGTATTATTATGTAGCTATTTTTGCTTAATAAAGCTGAATTTAGATAAATCTTAAATGTTTTTATGCTTTATTAGTTTTTCAATTTTTCGAATATTTATTTAATGAACTCTAAAAATTAATTTACTACATTTTTCATATTTTGTACAAGAAAATTGCTATTACAATTTTTTTAATCTTTTGTTGGATAAATTATAGTAATTTATGTTATATGTTTTTTGCTTGTATCAAATACTGTTATAAAATCTTAGGCGGGTGAGCAATTTGTATGCAATATATTAGATCAAATTTAATTTGTTTATGGATCTAAAGCAAGCACAATTAATTTCAAAGTTTTATAAAAAAAAATCATTTGTAAAGAAAAATATCTAAACAAAAATCGTGTTCAAATTCGCTAGTATATATTCTGATTATATTCAAGTTTATTAATCACACACAAAAAAGAGGAACATTACATGAACTATTATCATTATTTATATTATCCAAATGGTATTTATTCATGTTGTTACTTAGTTTATAAACATAAAAAATTGTACCTCCACCGGAAAACACACAAAATAAACACACACAAAAAAAAAAGCATGTTTCTCCACTGCATATCTTATTTTTATGTTGTTACTTACTATTCAATATAAAATTTATTAGTTTCTAAATCTTATTTCTTTATCAATCAAATATATATTGTTTCTTATATATTTGATGACAAACATATAAATTATTACCTCGTTCCATTAGATAATGTACATATTTATCTGACGACTAGAAGATGACACGGTGACGAAACGATAGTAATTGGTGAAATAAAATCATTGTATAAGAGTAAAACGCAAAAAAAGTAAAATAAATAATAGAACGACATTATGAAGTTTTTTGTTTTTTAATAGGAGTATGATATCATAGGTTATCTGTTTTTTGGGTCAACGATTTTTTTCGCGTAATGGCCCAAGAGTAGCCAATATTTTATAGAGTAAAATTCACAAATACGATGGTATAATTTTTAATGGCAAAAGGGAAGTTAACACTTATATTTTTATATGTTCTTTTCTTTGAAATAAATTATGAAAACACAACTATTCAATTAAAAAAAAGTTGTAATTATCTTAAGAACGTAGCAATGAACATGCTGTAGTTAGTTCTTAATTTTCAAATATTAATATAGGAATCTCTTTGCTAATAAAATATTAACGTAAGAGGATCTGCTAGCTAACAAAGATAAGATAGACGGTTTGATGTCGTTGGAAAATATACGGAGGTATTTTCGCATTTACTCTATTCTATGGGGAAGGGTTGTGAATTTGTGATTAAGCAGAAATGCAATTATGCGAACGTACCCATTAACCCATACGTGCAATTATGCAAACATGCCTATATGTCACTGTTTTTCTTTTCCCAATTATGCTATATCTAAAATGCAAATTACAAAATTAACCCCTCTTTCAAATAGCTAACCCCTCTCCATTCCACGTACTGCTCTGCACGATAAAATTAGTCATCTTTCTTATACAAAGCATTTTGCTTCCACTTTCATTTCATATACAACAATTAAAGTAGATCTTCAATCCGGTAACTGTTTTGTATAGAATTTAGAATTACATCTTTTATCCATAAAATCTGATACTGGAACACTCAGTTTGATTCAAGATTCAAGTAAATTAGTTCGCATTTGGGCTAATTTTTTTGTTTTTATAAATCTTAAATGCTCATTTGGAATGAGTGATTTTTTTATTGCTTGGATGCAACCAGAATGAGATTCAGTTTACAGCGTTGATGCTTTTTTGGCATATACATTTTTTATGTTTAGGACTTAATACAAATGATCTTCATACCCACATGAAATTTCTATTGATCTGAAAACTACGTTTTGAAATTTGCGTGGTGTTGTTATTTGTTAGTACTGGATTTGGTATGATTGTGATTCGAGGGGTTAGTTAATTGATTGGTAATTAGTTTATTGCTATGAGGTGTTCTGTAAATTGGCTGACCTATAATATTGGTTCATCTTTTCGAAATTGTTGTCAATGAGGTTTTTGATGGAGAGGATGAGTAGTTTTAATAAAAGTGTTTCATTTAAACAAAGGGCTTCTAGTGTTGGAAGCCCGAGAATTAGTAGGAAGACTTGGGTTTCAAAGTTGTTTCATGTTCTAATAATAATTGGATCATTGGTTTCATTCCTTTTGGCCGTTGGTTGTGGATACTTGTATGTTTTACCTAACCTTACGTATGCATTCCACGATCACAAGGATAGATTTTCCGATTTTGATGATGCATCCAATACGTGTGATGTATTTGATGGAAATTGGGTGTTGGATCATAGTTACCCTTTGTATAATGCTTCAGAATGTCCTTTTGTAGAGAAAGGGTTTAACTGCTTAGGTAATGGTAGAATGGATGAGGATTATCTGAAGTGGAGGTGGAAGCCAAAGAATTGTGAAATTTTAAGAGTTAATGCACGGGTTGTGTTGGAGAGACTAAGAAATAAACGAGTTGTTTTTGTTGGTGATTCAATGAGTAGAACTCAGTGGGAGTCGTTGATATGTTTGCTAATGACCGGATTGGAAGATAAGAGAAATGTTTATGAAGTTAATGGAAACAATATAACAAAGCAAATTAGATTCTTAGGTGTAAGGTTCGGTGACTTTAATTTCACCATCGAGTTTTACCGATCAGTTTTTCTTGTGCAACACAACTGGGCACCTAAACATGTCCTAAAGAGAGTCAGGTCAACACTTAAATTGGATAAGTTGGATGATATCAGTAACGAGTGGATCGATTCAGATGTTCTGATTTTCAATTCGGGTCAGTGGTGGGTTCCGGGGAAGCTTTTTGGGGTGTAAGTTCCCTTCTCCTCTCCATTATGATGTATGTCTTCATAATATAATCTGCAATTAGGTACATTTATATGTGAAGTCTGATATGATTCTTGTAAAATGATCTTGGTAATGATGCATTCTTGTACGTATATATTTCATGAAACTTATTAATATCGTACAGTGGTCCTTTTATCAGTGAAATATATTGTATGAAGCTCAAGTTGCCATCCACTTTGATGTAAAATAGTCGAAATTCTCATGTGGCCTTGACTTTCCTGTTTGAGCCTCGAAATTTGGAATTGCCAAGTTTCACAAGGGATAGTGAGACATGATAGAATATCTGTTTGATGAACCTAGCATTCTAATTTGGGTATTGATTGGAATGTCAGTGTTACACTAAGCTTGGAAAAATGATGTTTTGAGTTTTTAATTTTTATTTGGGAATACTCTTAAGCATTCATTTGTCATGCATTTAAGCATAAAAGAGATTCAGATAAAATGCAATAGTTTAGAAGTTAATGAGTGATTACTGAGTGTAAAAGAATTGACAAGTGATTTTAGCTGTTGCTAGATATTTGTAAATTCTGTAAATATTGGTCTGATATTATATATTACCGGATTCATCCATCTATATTACATGTCTGACTTGGTGGTGTACGTTAAAGAACAACTTATTAATAAGTTTATGTTTAACTAGAAGGCCCGTGATTATTCTCTCTATTTTCTTTTGAATATTTTGAGAAAGACGCTGTCTGATAGTCTCATCTCTGAATATGTGTGTTATGTTGCGAATTCTATGTCTTGACAGGGGATGCTATTTCCAGGTTGACAATTCAGTGAAGCTTGGGATGTCAATTGCAGATGCATTTGGAACTGCCTTACAAACTTGGGCATCTTGGGTCGATAATATGATAAATCCAAACAAAACACGGGTCTTCTTCCGAACGTTTGAACCATCTCACTGGAGGTAGCTTTTGTATATGGACAATTATTTTATATTTAAACTACTAAAATTCTCTTTTTCTTTCCTATGATACTAATTAATTATGACTTTTCCTTCCAATATCTTATAATGATCCTCCATGGGTAGTTTTATCTTAATAAATGGTCGTTTACGTTTTTAATCAGGAATCTAACTCATCGGCAGTGCAATGTTACTAAGTTACTTCTTGAAGAAATTGAAGGAAAGGATTTTAGTCCATTTTCAGACAGTGTATTCCGAGTGGTAAAGAATATGACGGTTCCTGTTACTGTTGTTCATATAACTCCAATGTCAGCATATCGAAGTGATGCACACGTGGGTACCTGGGGCGATAGGCCATCTCTATCTGATTGCAGCCATTGGTGTCTACCCGGTGTACCTGATACATGGAATGAAATAGTCATTTCATATTTGCTTGGTAACTTTGATCCTGCTTCTGAGTGCCAGCAGAAGAAGGTAAGTTTACTTGTACTTCAAATAAAATTTAGATTAGTATGCCATTATTTTTCGTTGATTTATGTAATAATTTATGTTTGTTTATGCAACTTCAGAATTGTAGGTAGTGCATGATCCTTTTTCTACCTGAGGACTGAACAAGCATTGCAGTTTTGTCCGAGTAAATTGGCTACTTTTGAACAGAGATGTATACTACGTACAAGACAAAGGTCTTGTTAGATTCTTTTGTATGAGAAAAGGAGAACAATGTATCGTCTAGTTGGGTGTACCTATCATATTTTTTACACATGTATTATTTGTCTACTTCAGAAAAATATTTGGAAAATTAAATGCTGAAAGAGTAGATAAAAAACATAGTTTGAATTAAATGAGAAAACATCACTGTTGACTAAAAGTTCATGTTAGTTTAAAAAATTGACAATTATTTTCTTGTTCTTTTGAAAATACGGCAATAATGTCTTTGTGTTCAATATTTAATTATTAACCAAGTGTACTGAACTTATAAAATATTGACACAGGATTTTTTGTTAATGAAATGCTAACACGTGACTTTCTTGCTAATAAAAATAAAACATTTGATTTTTGACAAATTAAAGAAAATATAGGGAGTGTTGGTGCATTTTTACTCAATAAATAATTAAAAAGTGGAGCGGCTCCTCAACTGCCCTGGTTCCTACAGTAATATCAGCTCATCACCAGAAGCGTTTTGTGATACACAGCAGCCGTAACTAATGCGATTTTATTGTTTGGTTGTCGGGAAAGTGAGGGAAAGTGAGGGAAATGAAGTTTTTTTTTTCTCTCTCTGTTGTTTGGATAGCAGGAAAGGAAGTTTTTATTTTCCTTCAACTTTCCTGCAGGAAAATTTTGTGAAGAAAAAATTTCCCCACCAATTTGATGGGGAAATCCTGGGAAAATCCTGGGAAAATATTTTAGTAAATTGCAAAACTCTCCTTGTACTTAGTCTAACTATCGTAATTGTCCATTTGTGATTTTTTTTTTATCAAAAGCCAGCCCCTTTGTGCTTATTTATTATTAGCAAAAAAGTACCCTCTCAAGTCATTATAACAATTATACCCCCACAAAATGACGCAAAAGCACCCCTTTTACCTAAAATATTATTAGTAACCCCCTGTTAACTTTAAAAATTGACGATAACCCCTTGTTAAGTTTGAAAATTGATATAAATTCTGTGGCTAAAAAATATACAATAGCGTCAAATTAGTCTATATATTATAGTTAATACAATGAAAACATTATTATTCATACAATATTTTATCAACAAAGAAAACGTAAATCCTATCTTGAAATAAAAAAATACAAATAACAAAAGACAATATCAACTAATTTTTACATAAATCTCAACCAAAGAAAAATTAAATTTTTTACTAATTAATATGTATATATATATATATATATATATATATATATATATATATATATATAAACGTGTAATGTAGATATATGAAGATATATCATATATACATGGATAGATAAACATTCCCGAGTAGACTATATATTGTTATTCTAATTATTTTTATTTGATTCAATTACTCGATTTGTACTTTTTATTTTCTAGGGATTAATTTGATAACTTTTATTTTACAATCGATTTTAATATATTTTATAATTTTAAAAATATTTATAATCAAACGAAAATATTTATCAAAAATATTATATTTCAAAATTTTCTTGACAATCAAACATCTGCAAGAAAATAATTTTCCTGACAACCAAACATGTAAAGAAAAATGACTTTCTTTTCCTTTTCCTTTCCTTCCCTTTCCTTTTCCTTTCCCTGCAATTTTCCTCACTTTCTTGACAACCAAACAAGCTATAAAAGTTGCCCCACTGTAAACTACTGCAGCTATGAAAGAGAGCGTACCAACACTCCTTTTTCCCGCCAAAAAGCGAATCACCCCTTTCAATTCACTCATAAACCCTACCTTCATCTTTCCAGAAAAATTAACAGAAGACATAAAACATAGTTGTAATCACTTACTATCAAGTCTCAACTTTAGTTTTTTTCTTTTCCTCATATTAAATTTGAAAAAAGGAAGAAGAAATGAGGGGTGGAACGATCCAGATCAATTGGCACGACCTTAAGCCCGTGCTCACCTGCGATTTCCATCCGCAATCTGGCCTCCTGGCCACCGGCGGCGCCGACTACGACATCAAGGTATATTGACCTTTTTATCCACAGTATTTTGGCGAAATTACTACCATTTCTCTTCTTCCTGGTCTGAAATGACTAGCTTGACCCTCCTTCCGCCTCTGTTTTTGGACAATTTTCAATTTCTTCCAGGGATATACTTGTGTATGGAATTAGATGAAACCTGTTAACATGTTGAAAATTATGATTGTTAGTTTCAATATTGTCTCTAGTGACCTCCGTTGTTGGAGCATTCCAGTTTCTTTTGTTGTGATGTTACATATGGTGTCATGTTTGAATAACGGTTAAATTCCTGTTCTCGTGTGACATTTTCTAAACCGTTTATTATATGCTTTTTGACTTGCTATAGAAATCAATGTTTACAGAAATAATGAAATTATGAGTGCTTTTAGGTTCCACTACTACTACTAAGAGTAACTGTAGCTCAAAACTAATGTGAAATATGCAGCTATGGACAACAATTGCGAGTGAAGATGAGAAAAAGGCTCCTGGAGTTGCTTATCATAGCAATCTTTCTTACCATAGTTCTGCTGTAAATGTGCTTCGCTTCTCGCCTTCAGGTAAGCTTTAGTTTGTTTATTGTTGAAAATATAAGCTATTCATGCTGTTCAATGAGACATTGTGTTACACCTTCTAAGTTTAGTTTGATTGATTTATTTTTCTCATTTTCTAAGCATCAATTTTTCTATAGTCCAACTGTGTACCTCTAGGTCTGAAGTGTAAATGTGAATGTGCAGGCTTGTCTGTTTGTCTGCATATTTTATGTCTGTTTGTAAGCATGTTATTTTGTTACTTGAGATAAGAGTAGGAAAGAAGAAGAAGATGGATGAGTTGGCTGAAGTGTCTCCTATTAAGATAAATTCCCGAAAACTGATTGAGATGGTTTTAGCGCAACCGAGGACACTAATTGCTTGGCTAGAAATGGTATATGCACTAGTATTATTAATCTACCTAGAGTAAGAGGGAGCTAAATCTGTAAATAACAAGGATCATTATTTTATTTCTTTTATTTGTTATACTTCAGAGATACACTAGATATCTGGGGGTGCATGAGGAGCCAAATCCCATAAGTACGCACTTTGGCCTTTGTTGAGTTGAGTGGAGGCAAGAAAGATATAGACTCTTTTCTCTTTTTAGCTGCTTGAGTTGCAGTCATGTTCAACTATTTGGCTGTCTTTGTAACTAGCTAAGGCTGCTTATATTTCTCTATTGAAATCATTGTGTAGAAGTATGACTGTTTTCTAAAATTACAGGAGAGCAGCTTGCCTCTGGTGCTGATGGTGAGTAATTCTTCCTTTCAATGGACTAGCAACCGATTATATTCTTACCCTCAATATCTTAGTTGCCAGAATATGTTAATCTTTCTTCAAAAAAAAAAATGATAGTCATTATATATGAAGGTGGCGAGATGATTTTATGGAAATTACATTCTACCGACGCTGGTGAAGTTTGGAAAGTCCTCAAGTCACTGGTGTAAGAATTTATTGTATTTGTATCAGATGTCTTTATTTTATGTAGCTTGATATATTTCTGAATGAAATGTAGCTGATAAGTGTTCAGGGCAGTATCAGTGACAAAATATTCAATAAGAAATTCATTAGTTTTCTTCCATATATTCATTAGATATCTCGTTTCAGATTTCATCGTAAGGATGTACTAGACCTACAGTGGTCTACTGATGGTGCATATCTCATTTCTGGATCCGTTGATAATTCATGCATCATATGGGATGCTAGTAAAGGTTCGCAATTAAAGACAAAGCTAACAAAGTATATCACGAATTGATCCACTGATTTTTGCTTATATTCAGGTTCTGTACACCAAATTTTGGATACTCACTCTCATTACGTTCAAGGTGTAGCATGGGATCCATTAGGAAAATATGCCGCATCACTCAGTTCTGATAGAACATGTCGTATTTATTTTAACAAGCCATCTAAATCCAAAGGTGTTGAGAAGACAAACTATGTTTGTCAGCATGTAATTGCAAAGGCAGAACAACAGATGTCTGAAGAATCTGAGGTTTTGAAATAATGTGTTTTTCTACCAATGTTGTGCATTCTATACACACACAAGGAGACATAACCATTTTCTGGTTTTTATCCTCAGTCTACTAGAATCCATCTTTTCCATGATGAGACACTTCCATCTTTCTTTCGAAGATTAGCCTGGTCAACAGATGGATCATTTTTACTTCTGCCAGCAGGTATGTCTAACCTATATACCTGTCCTATATAGTTCAGTGGATTGGGTGCATGATACGTCCAATGTGATCCTTCTTGGCTAAAGCTATTGCTCACAACTTTCATGTTTGACGATTTTGTTTAATTCTTTTCACTTCTAAATTTTAATTGGTGAAGTGGTATACAATGCTTTGAAATCTGTTCCCATAGAAAGAAGTTGGGGAGGGATTGAGAAGGGACTATTAGAGATGGATACAGACTATCATTCGTCCTATTTTGTGGCAAGGAGGTGAAGTTCAACAGGAAAGGTGTATTAGTTGGATGAAAATTGACTGATGTGGGTAAATAATTGTTTTAATCCTAAAAATATGTTCCATGGTCATTTTATTTCAATACCAAACACCCCCTTCCCTTCTCAGTGTGATACAAGACTAGTTGGAAGACTTGGTTCACATGCGTCTCTTTATAGGAAGTATCAGAGTCCTTTACCACTCCCTCTCTTTCAAATAGCATTGGATTCGGTTAAAATTATAAAATCTTGCATGTTCCTTACCCCCTTTTATTCCTCATATGATACAAACCAAGATAAGATTAAGTGTAGTACTTCTCTTATGGAGGAGATGTGAAACCTCCCCCTCCCACTCATGATACGAACCTGTCAATGGATCCTTAGTGCTTTTATGATTTCATGTTATAATTATTGAAGGATAAGGGACTTATTTTGTTGCAACTAATGCAAATTCTGGCAGAGAACATTCTAATGTCAATATCAAGTGCTCCTTTTTTTTTTTTTTTTTTTTGGTGGCGTAGGAAATTTATTCTCCAATGGTAGAAAAAGGTTATCATAAATAGACTCTTTTCCCATATTATATGCTTCAAGTTTTTTCTTTAACCTTTATGGACAGTCAAGTAAAAGTAAATAAAGGATGGAGGATCATTTGTTAATTATCTTAATTCTTGTAGAGATTTCTATAGGCGATGCTGAAAGTCACTGCCATTTGTACCATATTGCTGCTTTCAAGAGCATTCTTCATTTTTAATTTGATTTCCTATTCAGGTTCTCACAAAAGCACACTTACTTCTGATCCGGTCAATACTGCATATGTTTTCTCCAGGAAAGATCTTTCTAGGTAAGATTTCACTCTCAGAATTCAGAAGTGCCCATGTTTCTAGATTCTTCTTTTTGACTGCCAAAATTATTCTACTAAAAGTTTCATTAGGATTCTACGTATCAGTGTTACTGTTTATTCACAAGATGAAGAGTCATATTCTTCTTTCTGAATAATCTCTGTTCTCTGTCTACTTCGTGTTCAGGCCTGCACTTATGCTCCCAGGTGCCAGCAAACCAATTGTGGCAGTACGCTTTTGCCCCATGACTTTTAACTTACGGGGATCAACTACATGTATTAGTTTTCTCTTTGCCACTCTTTTCATAGATTTATGTAATCACCTGCTATATTCTACTGACAAAACCTCTCTTTTTGTGCAGCCCCATTTTTCAAGCTCCCTTATCGCCTTATTTTTGCAGTGGCCACATTGAATTCCTTGTACATCTATGATACCGAGAGCATTCAGCCAATACTTGTCATGGCTGGAATTCATTATGCAGCCATAACAGACATTGCATGGTATTTATTTTCCCAATTCAAAGCAAAAAATTTCAATGATGTATATAACCTTTAAATCTTTTTCACAAGCTAAATTCTGTGGGTTTAGGTCACCGACTGGTAATTATTTGGCCTTATCCTCTCAAGATGGTTACTGCACGCTCCTTGAATTTGATAATGAAGAACTTGGATCGCCTATGCTCATATCAGGTTCGTATATATGTTACCTGTAGTTTCTGTGTAAAAAGAGATACGATTAAATATTATTTTTATCATTGAGAATAATATTTGTCTAGTAGAGGAAAAGCGTGCCGTTTGTGAATCAAAGACGAGCCCTGTTGAAGAAGCTATCAAGAATGAAAATAACTGTTCTCCTGTAGACGGTGGAAAGAAAAGGTTAGAGAATTCGGAAACGGAGAAGGATGGGAGTAAGAATGATAAACAAGCGTCTTCGAATTCGAGTAAGCCTGCGAAGAGGCGCATTACCCCCATGGTCATGGATTGACCTGCTATCTCCTCACCTCTGTAAGATTTTACTCATTTGAGTTCGTTCCTCTCTGTAAAATTTTAAGACTGATATGAAAGCTTCACTAGTTAATGTGCAATTGTTTAATTAGTTTTTGTACGTAATAGTTATTGATTTATGTACTTTCGTGATATTTTGCTTGATATTTATACTAGAAATAAAAATTGAATCGATATTTAGTATTTGTAATACTATGCTTTTATTAGGTGCTACACAATTGTTGATTAATTATGTACTTTCTATCGTTGAATGAAACATGGCCAACGACAACTACAGCATGTGGGGGCAAATCTTCATTGATCAAGTGACAACCAATAAAGGTAAGTGAAACGTTAACAATTATGTAGGGAAAAAACGTGAACGGGAGGAACTATACAATTCAATAGTAAAAGTTTTGTGCACCTAGTTTCTAGATATTATTTGTCTATTGAGCACTCAATTTAACTATTTTGCTGAATGTGTTACTAGTTTCGTGTTTTTAGCTGGTCAGTGGCTTGGCAACACCCGCAACTTAACAAAATATTAACATCTCCAAAACAAAAATCCCATGAAATGAGAGAAATACAAAGTCTAGAGTTTTGCTAGAGAGCATACGATGAAAAGATGCAATAGAATAAAAAAATGAAAAATAAGAAAATAAAACAACTAACCAAGTAGGTAGGTTAAATATTATCAAGGGTAAAAGCCAGAAATACCCTTCTACTTAATAAAAGTACAATACTAGTAGTCTCACACTTCGATATCAATCTAATTTGCAATGACCATAAATCAGGTTCTGAACTTAAAATAGTCTAGTCAAATCATCTCTAACCTGGACTCCACAAAGCCCGGACATAAAGTATACCGTTTAATATTTTAGAGAGTTAACGATAATTTATTCATATGTGATATTTATAATGTTCAATTTATTTTATGTGATTTGAAAAAGAATAATTTATCTTTTTGTAAAAATTTCAAAGAAGTAATTTACTCCCTTGGATCGAAGAGTTTAACTTACTTAAATTGAGAGTGGGTATGAAAAGTATATTGTAACACAGAGGGGTAAATTGTCATATTTATCATAGCACAATGAGTAAATTATCATATTTATCATAATACATGGAATAAACTATCACATTATCATAATACAAAAAGGTAAAGCGTCACGTATAAAAATATCATAGAGACGGGTGAAATTTTTATGAAAGTAAAAGACCAAAATACCCTTCTACTTAATAAAAGTAAAATACTACTCCCAGGTTTTGAAAATATCAATCTTATTTGCAATGACCATAATTCAGGTACTGAACTGCCACGGCCTTGGCAAATTATATAACGTGTTGGCCCATGAAAAGCTTACAATAATCTTCTAGTCAAATCACCTCTAATCTTGACTCCACAAAGCGCGTACATAAAGTATAACGTTAATATTTTAAATACTACCATGTTTGAGAAACCTCATAGTTGTAGAATTTTGGAGAATTAATTCTTGTGGGTTTAGCTATGCCTTATCTACTTGAAATTAGCGTGATTAGAAATTAAATAAATAATTAATGAACAGATATTTTTTTATTGCCTTGTTATTCTTCTGCAAGTGAAATAAAATAACATGTAACAATTTGTGTGTAGTGTCTCTCTCCTAAAGTGAAGAGCACCCTCGATTGATTTCAAGAGGAAAATAAAGTGACTTTTAGGGATAGTCACAACGAGTATATATCTTACACGAGTACTCTTCACTTTGAAGGTTGTCTTTTAGTAATTAATTAAGTATTAATTTACTATAAAGGCACACTAATTAAATTAAATATTTTACTAACATCAATTAAGTGCATTGAAATGCAAACTTGAGGGAGTTTGGAATCTACTTTACTAATCAATGATGTAGTAGATAAACAAAAGTAATTGAGATAACACTTGACAAAGCCTGCACCATACAAATTAAAGTAAAGGAGAAGGAGAAGGAACATCAACATCTACCCCTCCAAAAAAAGGTAAAGAAGAATTTGAATAAATTAAAATTACAAAACATTCAAGTAAGAAGAGCATCAATAATCCCCATAACCACATCACAAATATGCTTCAATCCATCTTCCCTAAGAGCAAGTTGTTGTGGATAAATCATGCTAGGGTACCTCTTAAATGAATTATGACATGCATTTGGATAATCTGCAGCTGCCATTACATCCATATAAGCATAATCATACATTTCTGCACTCAAATCTTCAACTGATTTTTGAAATGCATCATATGCAGACCCATATTTATCTGCACATTCCTTCATAACTTTCTTCATTACTGTATCATTTGTGACGCCGCTTAAAATTTGTGAGGATATGTAAGAATTTGTAGCAGTGGCGTTGGTCATTCCTACTTTAACCATGATTAGTGCCAAACCTTTGGTATCTGCTTTTGGACTGGAGGCATCGGATTTCAATGAGGAAACGCAAAGATCATAGTATTTGGTGTTTTTGCAAGTTTTTTTTATTAAGCTTGAGTTAGATCGAGCTGATAAAGTTGGATCAAATGAAGTGAAAAGGAGAATGAAGATAAACATAAACCAAGATATTAATCCCATTTGGTTTGCTTGAAGCTGGTGTGGTCGAGGTAAAGATGTGAAATTTGTAACGCTTGTTGTGTATAGTATAGGTTTTTTCAATATATATATTATTATTCAATTGTAATCATCCACTACCCTTTTGACTTCTTCAGTTGAGTCGTTTGGAAACTGGCCAATAAACAAAATGAGGTCACGGGTCACGTGATCTTTAAAGGAGATATGGACCCTAAACTCTAAGAGTTAATTATGTTTTAACTTTTTGTGATACAAATTTGTTTGGCGTTTTCTAAAAAAAATTGTGTTTTGGAAAATGTCAAATAAATATATTTTTTATCTTAAAATTTTTTCAAATTATTTTCTCAAAGCCCAAACAAACAACAATTTTCTTATCTCTAAATAAAATTTATACAAATTCTACTCCGATTTCACATAAAGTAACTTATCTATTGCAAAATTATCTCACAACGAACATGATTTGACTTAAAGTCTTACACTTCTTACAGTTATAACATAACTCTTCCAAAAAAACCTACAACTACTTTATTTCTCAAGCCACTCTCTCAAAACTCAAACAAACAACATTACACAAATCGAGATTAGTTCACAAACTTCAACTATTCTCTCAAACTACTTTCTCAAACACCAAACAAACATGCCCGTAATGTTCTACTTAACTCCGCTCAATATGTCATATAAAAAATAGACATACTATCTTCTTTAAAAATCTTCTTTCTGCATTGAGTATTATACAAGCACCTAACATTGCAATTGACACAATATTGACCCATAATTGATTCGTACAAAAACAAAATTATCCTCACATATAATATCAAATGGAGGTAAAGGGCCTGTTTGTTTGGCGTTTCCCAAAATAATTTTATGTTTGGGAAATGCCAAACAAACAGGTTTTCTATTTTTCGAAATAAATTTTGCATCATTTTCTCAAACTACTCTCTCAAAACCCAAACAAACAATAATTTTTTTATCTCTAAACAAATTATATTCAAACTCTATTCTGATTTGACATAAAGTAATCTATCTCTTACATAATTTATCTCATAACAAACATGATTTGACATAAAGTCTTATACATCTTACACCTACAATTTAACTCTTTCAAAAAAACATATACCTATTTTAAATCACTCTTTCAAAACCCAAATAAACAACATTACGTAAATCAAGATTATTTCACAAAACTCCACCACTCTCTCAAACTACTTTCTCAAACACCAAACAAACAGGCCAAAAGTGTTTCATATAACATAGTGCATGAGTAAATATCTGCACTTAAAATCACATGGAGTCACATGTCACGCAAATATATAAAATCATGTTTAATTATGAATAATGTTGAGTAAATGAGGTGTCGAATGTATGCATATGAGGACATTCCTTTTAATTCTTTTTTTTTTTTTTTCTCAAGGGTTTACTTTATCTCGAGGCGGATTGGACATATTAAGTGGGTATCTCTTCCAACAGGGATTCGAATCTTAGTCCACTACTTTATAGTAACTAGTCTCTTCCACTAGACCAATCACCTGTTGATCATTCCTCTTAATTCTTTAAGGGCTAATAACCCAAGAAATATAGGGGGTAGTTTGCCCATTAATGTTTTAGAGGAGAGTAAATTAAACCTTACAAACATCCTAGGATAAAATGTCATATCATAAACCAAGAAAATCTCATTTGTGAAAAGTGAATTAATTAAATTTTGAAAGCTAGTGAAGTGAATGCATAAGGAAGCTGGGGAAATGTGAAATTTTAACAGTTGCTTGTCGCGTATGAGTTGTTTCAATATAACTATTGAAATTATTCATTACCCTTTTTGACTTTTTAGCTCTTTCTTTTTTTTTTCTTTTTTTTTGTGATAATTCAGTCGCTTTGAACATGAAAGGTTATTATTCATTCGGCGCTCTTTGGAAAGTAGCCAGCAACCAAACTGAGGTCACGGCTCATATAAAGGAGACGAAATGGACCCAAATCGTGTATGTGTATGTATTTCTAGGTACAATTTAAGGGTCAGGGTCCATCAAATTATTGGATTCTTGCAAGCGTTGTCTGAATAAAAATTAATATCTAGGCTCATATTCTGACAAATTAATTAGCCTTTGGAACTTTTGCTCATGTGCAAAACATATCCACTAGCTCCTTCAATTTCGCACTTACTCTGATCTATAACTCGTATTCATGAAGAACCTTTTTCAAACTATAAGAGATAAAAAGTAATGTTTATCGCATATAATTTTCTTTTATTATTTGATTCAAAACACAAAAGCAATTTATGTCCACTTCCATCAAATATTAAACAAGTATGTGTTGCATACTCCTGTTTTTTGTCAAGAAAAAAAAATTGTTTCATGAACTTAAGATCATCTTAAGACATTCAAAGACGAAAGAAAGTTCTTTCATGTAATCATGTGGTGCATCAAATTATTAGAATTATATTTGAGCCATTATATTTAAGAAGAAGTTGCCTTTAAGATGTTATATCCACTGTGCATTGATATGCAAAATAACTTTAAGTAAAATTGAATTACTTGATGCACCACATTATCCATACAACGGTTGTACCTAGGGTTAGCGATTTTTTTTAGGGGTGATTTTTTTTTTTTAAATAATGAACCTGATATTTTAATTTGATAAAATGACAAAAGAAAAAAGATAAAATAATATAATTTTGTTCATAAACATTGTAATATAAATATCAGTTACAAATAAATGATTTCAAGTTTTCGACTTTCCATTTATAACAATCGATATTTCAATACATAAAAAGTTTCTACAATCCACTTACTTTTATGACAATACTACAATATAGTCTTGTCAATGTCACCTATGTGAATTGAAGTTGGGTTTTGGGCTGTCTCATTAATCCTTAAAAAGAAAAGAATTGGGCCATAGTATAGATTGGATCCGAGTTGAATTAAGCCGACCTATATTCGGGTTCTATTAATATGAATCCATTAAAAGTGTAATTAAACTTGGATATGAGTTTGGAAATCCGATATTTTGATTCTACTCATTTAATTTACATTCTTACTCCCAACAAAATTATCCATAAAATCTAATATTTGAAAAAGATATGCCAAAATCATTATATCAATCATTATTATTCAATTGAGCCATTATGGGCAACATAGATAAAATCATAATCAATTTTAACCAGATAATATCCTTCATTATTTGTTTAAATAAATATCATAGAATGGTTCAAGGAGTTGGAGGTTGATGTTTTTATACTCGAGTAAAATAAATACTCCCTCCGTCTCATTTTTTTTACTCTCTTTGCTATAGTACTCGGTCAAAATTTTCAATATTTAGGGTAACTTATCATATTAAATTATTCACATTTGTGGTGTATTAAACCTTGTAAAATATTAATTTATATGGTGTCATATGATATTATTAATGTATTAAGGAAATATATTAGTTAAATTATGTATTCTAATTTTTATAAATTTGGTCAAGTTGATTGGTCAACTGTATCAATGGATAAAAATAAATAGGACGGAGGAAGTACTATTTAAAATAAAAGTACATTGCTAAATCAAGAAATTAGTTAGGAGTGCGACAGTTAAAGATTAGTTTTGGGATAAATGAATCCAAACGAAAAATAATTATCAAAATTGGTGATAAACCAATCAATTCTGTAGAAAATTAACACAACGGGCCAAAACATTCCGTGTTCCAATACTTGATTAGTTCACCTATAAGGAAATATTAAGAGAATTTTAGGAATTGATTTGTTGAGAGGGGTAGATTTGTTGACCATTCTTTAAATAATTTTGGTAATGAATAGTCATATCATTATTGTCTAATATGGATCAAATTTTCTACCATGTTTCCAGCAAAATTATCAAAAAAGAATTCGAGTTTTGGGGACGAAACTGCAGAATGAATATTATTAAAAAAGGGTAAACACCACTTTTGGTCTCTCTTATCATTAACTTTTTACAGAGTGGTCTCTCTTATGTTTTTTTTCCCACTTTAGTCCCTACTATGAATTATTTGTTTCACTTTAGTCCTTTTCAAGTGGTCGAAGGCGATTCTGATAACATGTGATATGCTCATGAGGGCAATTTTGTCATTTCAAGTAAACTAACATGGATATTTTCATCTTTCTAATTATTTAAAAAAAACTAAATTTCCAAACTAGAGTTTCATTCCAATCGAACTTAATCGTACATTTCGTTCCATACTAAAGTTTTTTCCAAAAATCTTTTTCAAACACCAAAATTGCTCACCAATTAAACAATATCTCAAATAGTCTCAATAGTGAACGGACGAAAATGCCCTAAAAAATATTCATATGCATGTCACGTGTTATCGGAACCACCTGATAAGGACTAAAGTGAAACACATAATTCATAGTAGGGACTAAAGTGAAACAAATAATTCATAGTAGGGACTAGAGTGGAAAAAAAATATAAAAAGGACCACTTTGTAAAAAGTTAATGATAAGAGAGACCAAAAGTGGTATTTACCCTGTTAAAAAATTCTTTTGAATTTTGAATGCAGAGAGCAAAATTCATAATTATTAGACGGGATATCTAATTATCTATACTTGGTTGCGGTGAAAGGAGGGAGGTAGGTGTAGTCTATAGGCGCAGACAATAATTAAAATGTATCGTGGAAATTCTACGGGATATCTAATTATCTATACTTGGTTGCGGTGAAAGGAGGGAGGTAGGTGTATAGTCTAGACTCTATAGGCGCAGACAATAATTAAAATGTATCGTGGAAATTCTACGGAATATCTAATTATCTATACTTGGTTGCGGTGAAAGGAGGGAGGTAGGTGTATAGTCTAGACTCTATAGGCGCAGACAATAATTAAAATGTATCGTGGAAATTCTACCATCATTTCCATACTCATCATAAATAGGTCTACTTAAAAATTCTTTTAAGAGATCACCTGCAAAATGGTCCTTATAATCCTCCAATATACTTTCTAGAGTATCACTCTTAGATATGGTTGCATTTAAACTAAATAAATTTAGTACCACCACACCATCCACATATCCATTCCAGCTATTCATTTCTCTATGTAATATATCAAAGTCAAAATCCATACGTTCCCTCTTCACGAGGATATTTTATGCGTTTTCTCTTTCTACCCCTCTTATCTCATAGTGGTGAAATTAAGGTTCTGTCCTTCTTCTTGGGTCTTACTTCCTTGCTAGTTCTATACTTGGTTGCGGTGAAATGAGGGAGGTAGGTGTATAGTCTAGACTCTATAGGCGCAGACAATAATTAAAATGTATCGTGGAAATTCTACAATCATCAATATAATAATAATAATAGTTTATGAAATATGAATGTTGACCTTCCTCACACGTCACTAATTTAATCCACATCGAGACTAACGACTGATCAAAATATTGTATTGCCATAAGATTTTAAAGAAAGAACTATTCATCAGATCTCCGCACCCAAAGAAAGTAAATTTTGTCTGGCAATGAATTAAATTCACATGATAGAATTCCAAGTACCCATTCAAAAATATCAAACCAAAAGAAAAGGTTAGAAGTACTTTGGTTTGGTTTTCCCACGCGCCTTTTTTGGCTGCCAAGATTAAGATTGATTGACCATAGAGACAGGAAAAATCAACTGCCTGTAAATTAAGAAAGAAATATTAGTAAGTGGCTCTCAAAAATGTTAGTCAACTCCTTTATTTTGGAATTATTTTGGTTTGGTTTCGTCTCATTATCAAACTGTGCAATAAATTTGACCACCTTATATTAATAATATTTAATATTCCTAGTTTAGTTTATTTCACCAAACTATGGAATTAAACCAAAACTAGTCAAATTTATTTTTTTGCAAAGCTTAATTAAGTGAAACTTAACTCAAAATTAAATGAAACCCATTAAAATTTATTATCTAGGAGTATTATTTTTCTCATCTCATGCCTTAAATGTTTAAGTCATTGATTTGATATATTTCTTTGAAATTTCAATATTTAAACTATCTAAATCACATTTCAAGTTTATTTTAAAATCCTTAAAACCAAAACATTCAAACACAAATCAAAATTCTAAAACTTAAAGGGCCTATGTGGATTCGCGAAATCGGGTTAAAACCCTTTCAAATGAGTTTTCGTCGGACCCATGAAACTCATCACAAACCTATTCAAAAACTGAAACTCAAACTTTTGAAACTTATAAAACTTTTGTTTGATACCTAACACCTATTTTTTCCTCCCATACTCTATAAAAATGACATTGATTTGACACTTATCACCTGCTTTAATTTTTCCCCAAATTCAATTCAAATGGAGTTTCAATTTTTTCAAAACCACAAGACCCAACACTCAAAACATACCAAATAAAATTTCAAATCATTTTTTTAAACTGATACCCGTGAAATCAATTGAGTCGAGACACTTCCAAATAGTCTCAAACTAATTGGAACCAAGTCAATACAAGTAGATGGCCGGGTAGTTTCGTTCCACTATCCAATTCAAATATACATATATATAGACACTTTAATTAGTGTGCATATCTAGGGCTTTTGGCACTTTAGATCCTGGAATTATAAGGTTTTGACACACTACAAGAAAAAATGAATTTTAGTGATAAAATATTAAGTGACATTGTTTAAATTGTCACTTTTTGCATATATTTAATGACAAAAATATTAGTTTTGTCACAATAACAATAGTGACAAGTGCAATAGTGACAAAATATATTATTAAGTTGTCACTAATGGCTATTAGTGACAAGTTTATGGAACTTAAGTTGTCACTATTAACAATTAGTGACAATAAATATTGTCACTATAATTTAGTGACAACTTTTTAGTCGTCACTTTTGGGGTATCACTAAATGTCAATAGTGACAACTTTTTCATATTTTTTGTCACTATTATGTCTATATACAACATTTTAGTGACAATATTTAATTTCTTGTCACTTTGTCATTTACTATTTTGTCACTAAAATTCAATTTATTTGTAGTGACACTTTGCATCCTAACTTAAAAATTTTAACATTTTGCATCCTAAAAATACAATTTAGTTGGCACTTTGCAGCCTAGTGTGTGTTTTGAAGAAAAAATTCATTGATTGAAGTAATTATTATCGAATATTTTTAGCACTTTGTACCCTAAAAGTATAGATTTTGACACTTTGCACTCTGAAATATAAAATATTGATACTTTCCACCCAAATATATAATTTCTGACATTTTCAACCCCGACTTAATATAATAATCTAAATAATGTAAATAACGTGCAATATAATAATATGTTAGATATGTAAACGTGTATTTTAGATATAAAGTAAATAATCTAGAGGATATACTTGAAAACAAAGTGAAGACAATGCCTTTATTTAAATCTAAATTTTGACTGAGAGAAAATGTTAAAAAATAAGTTAGTATAAACAAAATAAATTTAGAATAACAAGTTTATGATTGTTGTGCATAGAAATGACCATTTTATCTCTACATCGCCGACGTTCATGAGTTTTTTTTAAAGAGAAATACATTAGGGTGCAAAATATCATACAAATTATATTTTTAGGTGCAGATCTGGTGCCAAAATAAATCGGGATAAAAAATGCTAATATTTTATAATTTTAGGGTGTAAAATGCTAACATTCTATATTTTAAGGGTGCAAAATCTATATTGACAAGGTGCAAAGTGAAAAAAAAATTGAAAATAGCTATCTTACATTTCTACCAATGAATTTTCTCAATAAAACACAAGGTGCAAAGTGTCAAGTAAATTATATTTTCAAAATGCAAAGTGTCAAAACTTTTAAGTCAGAGTGTAAAGTGTCAAAACACTATAATTTCATGGTGCAAAATGTCAAAAACCCGCATATCTATATATTACAAACAAACGCGCTAGCTTTCATATGCAGTACTTCTAATAAGAGAAAATAAATATAAATCCAAATTAGAGATGGAACGCGATCATCATCATTGGAGAAACGACCTTATTAGTATTACACAAAGACTTCGAGGGCATGGATTAACCGAAGTCAAAGGCGGCAACAAGTACAACTCATCAACTTCAAGTTCAAGCAGCGTTGATGTTGAATTTAATGAATTTAATTTGTTCCGCAAATTATTTGATGTTCTTGAGAAAGATGATGTAATTTTAACCAACTCCTTCACTGAGAAAAGACTCCGTTGGGTCCGTTCACAGATCATTGGTTCGGATGCGCATTTCGACACCCCCTTCGGGAAGCGCCACCTCACTTACGCCGACAACACCGCCTCCGGCCGATCACTTCACTACATTGAAAACTATATTACAACTAATATACTTCCCTTTTATGGTACGTGCCTGCAGTACTTTTCTTGAACTATATATATATATATATATATATATATATATATATATATATATTGAACTTTTGATTAGTTAGTTAAAATTCTAATTGATTGATTTGTGTAATTATAATAAGGCAATAGTCACACGAGTGACAGTTACGTGGGACATGTGACAACAAAAATGGTGCATGAAGCATCAAGCTACGTCAAAAAATGTTTAGGTGGTGGAGAAAACGATGCAATAATATTTTGTGGGTCTGGCTCCACGGCGGCCATCAAACGGCTGCAAGAAGTGATGGGAATATCAATTCCCTCAATTCTGAGAGAGAGAATGTTGAAATGCTTAAGCGATCAAGAAAGATGGGTTGTTTTTATAGGCCCCTACGAGCACCATTCTAACATTCTCTCCTGGCGCCATAGCTTGGCCCAGGTCGTGGAAATCGGCCTCGATTCTCACGGCTTGATTGACATGGACGACTTGAGACTAAAACTCGAATTCTTTAAAACCCAAAACCACCGGCCTATTCTTGGTTCCTTTTCGGCTTGTAGCAATGTCACCGGGATACGTACCGACACACGAGCCATATCGCGTCTGCTTCATAAGTATGGAGCTTTCGCTTGCTTCGACTTTGCAGCGAGGTAAACACTAATTTGTTTTTTTTTTATCTTGAATTTCAGTTAGAAAAAGTTATTTTCTTGGATCAAATGATGTAATATTGAGATTCGTTTAGTCTGATTACAATTTACTTCTACTATATATCATATACATTACGACTCATGAATTGATTGAATATGTAGTGGGCCTTACGCGAAGATTGACATGAATTCGGGCGAAATTGATGGGTACGATGCAATTTTTCTGAGCACACATAAGTTTGTGGGAGGACCGGGAACACCAGGAATTCTATTAATGAGCAAGGCCTTGTATCGGCTGAGTTCTTCGGCACCATCAACTTGTGGGGGTGGAAATGTTCATTTTGTCAATGGCTTTAATGAAAAGGCAAGTGGTTCATATTCAAATTAATGATCACACCCACCACCACGTGATTGTGTGTTTTAATTTGCATTTCAGTTACTAATTATTATTAACATTTTACCAAATTCAGGACACAATATATACAGAGAACATAGAAGAAAGGGAAGATGCAGGAACACCACAAATCATCCAGAAAATAAGAGCAGCTCTGGCTTTCTGGGTAAAGGAATACATTGGTCACAAAGCAATTGAGAGGCAAGAACAAGTATACATCACTAGAGCTCTAGAAAGACTGCTCCCCAACTCTCAAGTTTTTATTTTAGGCAATACCACTGCCAAGAGACAAGCCATCTTGTCTTTCTTCATATACTCTTCTTCTTCTTCTTCTTCTTCTTCTTCGGTGCACGATGAAGAGAACAAAGGCGGCCTAGACTTGTGGAAAACCTCGAGAGATAAGCCGTTGCACGGGGCTTTTGTTGCCAAACTAATGAATGATCTCTTCGGCATACAGGCTCGTGGAGGGTGCGCTTGTGCAGGGCCTTATGGACATAGATTGCTCGATGTTGACGAGCCTCATTCGCTCGCCTTTAAATCAGTTATTGAAAAGGGTTATAATGGAATAAAACCTGGGTGGACGAGGGTGAGCTTTCCCTATTATATGTCTAAGGAAGAATTTGAATTCATTATTGCAGCAATTGAATTCATTGCCATTTATGGGCAGAGATTCTTGCCTTTGTACCATTTTTGTTGGAAAACTGGTTCTTGGATTTTCAAGAAAGATTGTGTTACATTCGGTGGCTCGCCTATAGCCAGCGTGATTGAAGCATTAACCGTGAAGCGTGATGAAAATCATGGAAGCTTGCTAAGCAAATACTTGAAATATTTTGAAAGTGCTAAGCGGATTGCTAGCCTTCTTCCAAAATTCCCACCTAAGAGAAGAATACCAGATGAGATAGACATTGATCTTGTGCCCTTCAGAATTTAGGATAGTAACTCAAAAATATATAAGTATTTTGCAAGTGTATATTTCTATGCTCATAATTGTAATTTGATATTTGTAATTGCTTAAACAAGAGGGAAACTTCTGTAATTTATCCAAATCTTGTAACGCAAAGAACTATAGACAATTTGACACCATGTTACAACTTATAAGTTAGAAAGGCAAATAAAATGGCAATGCTAATAATATAAAGGTGGAATCTATGAGTTCAAGAGCTAAACAGCTATACGTTGTCAACGACAGGCGTAATGAGACTTCACATGAAGGGAAAAAACTCCAAGTTCAGGCAAACTTTGTGTGCCTCTTCTATAGACAGATGAAAAATTGTGCTATATTTGTCTCACTTTAATGCATCTTCTGATTTACATATACATTCTGGGTACGGGTTTTGGTAGAAGGATTCCTCTAGCCTCAATCTAGCCCGGCCTTTGATTCCCGAAGGAGCACCTCCTCTTCTCCGAGGTGCACCGCGCCTACAAAGGATATATGCCAATAGAAATATAAGTGGGTGAAATTTATGGCAAAAGTAAAACTTGTCTAGATATCTCATTACCTATCCTTGTGCAATTGTTTCACATGACGGGACAAAGATGATGCTTCAAGCAGTCCAGCTTCCAATTTATCCAATAATTCAACTAGGCCTTTCCTGTATGTTAATAATGAGATGGAAGGACCACATAAGAGAATCTAAAACCTTATAATGCTTGTGCAAAATGTAAAAAATATCGGAAAGTATGATGCAACAAAATAATAAAATGCATACTGCCAGTAGCCCTAAAAAGTAAAATCAAAATAAAGTATATACAAAAAGCCAAAAGGTAATGCAGAGAAAACACCTCCACAGGATTTATCAGATCTTTCCTACTTTAAAATTGAAGAAGTATATTTGTTAAATCATCCGACTCTTTGCAACAAACCACACTCAAGAAAGAAAATTACCCACTTCAACCAGCAATGAACCTTTACATTTTCATTATGTCTTCCCTATCATATGACAAAAACAGGGTAGCAACCTTTATTTATAAGAAATGTTGAATTAAATGATGGTGTTTTCAAAATTTAATATATATTCAAGTTTCATGATGTTACATGGGCCTTCAGTGCTCCGTGTAGCTACTATGCTATAATGTGTGTTCTAAATGCTATTCTAATAGTTGACGTTAACTCCATATTCACCATGATTATGCAAAAGTTGACAAGGGACAAGTATTTTCCAAACGCTATGTGCATATACAAAGGATTAAACGGAGAGAGTAGGGCATATTTATCATTCATGAAACATAACAAAATCGACATTCAAGCCACTAATACCTGTCTGGAGTGATTGTTTTCCGGTGCCCTAAGAATCTGCGGTGACCTTCAACCGTTCTTGCCATGTTACCCGAGTGTGACGGAATAAAAACGTCACTCTCTATTGAGATAATGTAATCAAGGGCTGCAGTTTGTGATGCATGATTCAGAAATGATTTTAGTTCTTGTTCGGTTGCAAGCATTTCCTGTCATGAATGATAAATGCAGTCTGAGTGCTTAAAATAGCTCGATTTCATAGAGAAAAAACTCCTTTAAATTCTAAAGTAAATTAGTACTAAATTGCCAACTCAAACCTTGAAAACTATATTTGGAAAGTGAGATCTTAGCTCTGAAAGGTGAGTGTCACCACCATAAATTTCCCCAGCAGCAATATAGATCAATGTAGATGAAGGGTAACCAAGAGCTTCAAGAAATATCCCAACCTCCTTGGGAGTTAAAGGACAGAAGCCACCTACTCTCTGTTCGGTTGAATTGATATTCTTGATTTTCCAATGATTTGTACTCTCCCTAACAAGACCAAATTTAGAGAAGAAAGTCAGCTAATATAATGAGCATTTGACTTAAATCGCTGCATGGAAAACTTTTTCACCTCATTATTTTGAGTTCCTCAGATTCTGTATGAGTAAGCCCATGAGTACATCCAGTAAAAGACAGCATGTCTTTCTCATATCTTAGATGAAGGGCAATGTATCTTTCTGCACGTGATTTCAGTCGCTCCACTAGCTTCTGTGGTGTCACCGTCATTTATGCTCAGAGCCTAATATAACATGAATCCCCATAGGAGATCTCTTTAATTTCAATGCATCAGCATTCAACAGTAATGTACAAAATCAGAGTGAGCACACAAAGTCAATTTTACTTATACACCTCTGTTGGGAATCTCAATTCCTTTAGTACCCCAAGATTTTTGGCAATCTTCACATCATTACAGTCATACATATGAATTTATAAATCATATTAAAGGGATTTGACACTCTAGCAATATGCAAACTGTATTTTCAATGCGAATTCAATATAGATGTCAAATGAAAGGACGGGGTAACTGTGTTACCTTTCCCAGACTTTCAATAGAAGGAGAAAAACGAAGAGCATGATACAGAGTGCGACATCTCAATCTCTGAATGTCAAGAGGCAGATCATTGTTTGCAAGTCTAGAATCTGACTTTGCAACATGAACTACCTGCAGAAAAGTATCAACAGGCAAGGTTTGTATATATTATTGTATTATCTAAAGAATATTTACATCTATACGTGCTATACGATTCATGAGAAAATTACAAAATAAACGATGAAAACTTGCCTTATAATCTTTCCATAGCTGTGTCATTTCCTCGTAGTAGCTCACACCAGACCATGATGTGAAGTGCTTTCTGGCTCGTGGCAGAGATTCTATTTCTTTAGGAAGTTCCTTCACAATCCTCACATCTTGTTGTAAGGATTTGATGAAATGAAGTTCATCGAATACATCAGCAAATGTACTGAACATAAGACATCACAAATTGAGTGGGACACAAATAGGTATTCAAACAACGATGTTAAATATCATCATTTTATGCTAAGCCTTACAGGTTTATGAGAGACTCTAAGTAAGATAATGCAACAAAAGCATTTCAGTAGACTAATTTACCTAGAATCCTGCCAGAATGAGCGTTTGTCCAGTTGCGGAATCACTAATGTTGCATTCATTATACGTGCCACAGCCACCATATCAGCTATCTATAAGTAAGATAATGTTTGTAAGAGTTGATGAATGAAGAAAAGTAATATCCAGTAGTTAGTGTAAGCATCGGACCATCACTCCATCAGCCCTAATGGAAGTAGCATTTCTAGTAGAGAAAAAGACTGTCTGGTGACACAAGAATATGATAAAAATCCCGAACATGATTACTATCTTTAAGTAGGATAACATTGACAATTGTTAATGTTAAAGGTAACAGATTAAAAATAGTTGGTGCATGTAATTAATTTCAACCCTTATGGATGTAACATAGCAGTGGATAAAAATGCAGCATGTCATGTCATATGAATACTTTTGAAAATCTTCAAGTTTGATATTTTCCTTTTCTTGGCTTCGTGTAGTAAGGTAGAGGGGAATCACAGTTTTCCCAGAAAGGGATGAAGTGCTTGTCAGCCTTGTCTGAGGATTATATTAATCCAACACCCTGATAGTAAATACACCATCTGAAGTGCATTTATTAGTATTCTTTTTTAAAGGAGAAACAAAAGTTGGTTAGGAATATAAAGCGTCAACCTAATTGGTATTATCGATATCGCAGGCTCAGATTGTTTGATTGGCTATTTTATTAGCTTGATGAGTCTACTTATCATTTATGGTTCAACAGAAACAGACGTGCAAAAGTGAAAAAACTGTTTTCCATGAGCACAGCAGTCTATCATAAAATAAGGGGAAATCTCACAAGAAAATTAAAAATCAAAGCATCCGCCTGAAAATGGTTCCAAGCCAACCAATCTGCCTTCAAGGATAAAAAATTCATAGTAGAAATGTAGCTTTCCCACATGTTATTAAATAAGTAAGCTTTTTTTTCCAATATTATGCTCTGAGTTTGAAGTTTGTCAAAGACAATTCCACACCAAAATGTTAGAATGGAGAAGGATGAAAAATTTACCCCTGTTCGCATTTGATTTAATCCTCCATTACTTCTGACAGTCATATAGCGATCCCAGGGTGGGGTAGCTGAACATGTAAGATACAAACAATGTGAAAAACAAGGAGCAAGAGTGGCAGAGAGGGAGAAAGGAGATACAGATGAGCAATCGCTTACTTCAAAATAAGTAATAAATTTGGAACTCTAATCTAGAAGGATACTGAAGATAAATTGCAGGTACCAAAGACAATATGGATTTTGTACATCATCTTCAGAAGGCCGCAGAATACATGTTATGGCCAAGATTCTCTTAATTATAGAGAATGGGAAAGTGAATACTAATTGTAAAAAGAGGTCAGACAAGAGTACCAAACCTTTATATTTAGAGGTTGGCTTGACGCATGAATGTAAACCACGACTAAAAGGAGCTTCCCAAAGTTCACCATATAGTAGCTGCAAGACAGAACATAATAATCTCATCACCAGGAATGCAAACTTTTAAGTGTTTCATAAAATTTCAGCAAATTCTTTTTCTAATTTCCAGTCATAGATCTATTAACTTGAAAATGATCTTGGTATAATCAGGTCGCCTCCTGCTTCATAGAACAGTAAAGGTTCGATAATCCTTTCTCTCCTCCTCCCTCTACGAATAGATAATTCCTACTCTCCTCCACCCCCTACGAATAACTTCTTAATATCGAGTTGTATGATGTTATCACTTCCTCGGTAATCGGAAAAAAATTGATTTTTCTAAATAGTACTCCAGATATAAGCCAACCGCCTAGAAAGAAACGCCTAATTCTGTGAATGCCAATATGATTGCCAGGAAATTCTATACTAAAATCTAAATTACTAAACGAATTAACCAAATTAATCACTTCGTATATTATGTTATTACGAGTTTATACCGATTATTAAAAAAAAATCCTAAATTCATGAATATGAACAATTCCAAGACTTTCCCCAAAAAGGAAATCAAACACTTCAATTCAATTAAGATAACACACAACAATCAGAAGGAATAAAAACTCAAGCCATTTGTCAGGTTCGATAAATCAAATCAACAAAAATAAAAAATAAAGCAACAGGTACCTTCTTAGATTTGGACTCCTCTACTCTAAGCAGAGGCGATTTTGTATGTTCATCTTCCAAAATGTCCTTGCTGTAGAGCGTGAAAACAAAGATAGAAAGAGCAAAGAGAAGGATGACGTATAAGGTGACTGATAAAAAAGAAGACTTTTTATTTCTAGATGTCTTCGAATGGTAATAGCCCCTGTGAATGTGATTAACCATTATTATTCAATACTCATTTGCAGTTGCAGATCTCTCTCTCTCTCTCTCTTCGTTTCTGCCTCTACTCTGTTCCGGCTGTAAGCTCTTAACAATTTTATTAAAATTAATTTACAATTTTACAGTTGAAATAATAAATTTTCCCCCAAATTTCGAGTTATCTTTCTCTCGGAACAAATCAAGACACTTGCCATGCTTAAATATACGTCTGATTTTGTTTGTGATAAAGAGAATTTGGTTTAGTATTTTGAAATTTCTCTCAAAATCTGTGGCTAAATAATTGGAACACCAATTTAGTGGGCTTGTTTGTTTAGTGTTTGGGAAATTAGTTTGAGGAGGTGTGAAATAATTTAGATTTGTGTAATGTTGTTTATTTGGGTTTTGAGAGATTAGTTTGAGAAATAAAGTAAGCATAGGGTTTTTTTGGAAGAGTTAGGTTGTAGGTGTAAGACTTTATGTCAAATCATGTTTGTTGTGAGATAAATTGTGTAAGAGATATGTTACTTTATATCAAATCAGATTAGTGTTTGTATAGGTTTTGTTTAGAGATAAGAAAATTGTTGTTTGTTTGGATTTTGAGAGAGTAATTTGAGAAAATTGAGAGATGAAAAATTTATTTCAGAAAATAAAAAACATGTTTGTTTGACATTTTCCAAACATAAATTTTTTTTAAGAAACGCCAAACAAACAGGCCCATTTGGTTAGAATATTTTAAATGTAAAATGATACTATTAATTTAATGGTAGTTGGGTGTAAGTTGTGGTTCAAATGTACTTGGATATTGGATTTTTGAGGGGGAAATGTCGATAATATATGTCAAATCATGTTATTTTTTTATTAATTAACGCAAAACTAGTATAAATTAGCGAGACCAACATCCAAATTCAAAGTTTATTCTTAAATTTATAAAAGTTCATAATAACATAACTGTAAAGTAACAACGCCTCTTTTGATGGTTTAAATAGTTTAACTCTAACGCTAAAAATAAAAATGAAAAATGAAAATACAAGGAATTCTAAGCATTATCTCATATATAAATGGACTGGTAAATCATAATTTTCTACAAAAAAATCAGTGCTTCAAAGCATTACTAAAAGAGGAAACAATCTACATTTGAGGCCTAAAATTAGCGTTTCTCACCACTTTAACACTAGAATAGGTGGGTCCGAGATCATAAGCTCAGTTTTTATAAATATCAAATCATGTTTGTTATAAAATATTAAATTAACTGATATCATTGTACATGATGATTGATCTATTGAAACATTGTTATTTGAGTTGAAATAGTTGTTTTTTTGGGGGTTTGATTAGATATAATTAGTTCCAAATAAAGTTTCATTCAACAAAAAATTCTAAACACTTGGGACAAAATACCCAAAGATGGCTTTGGTACCGAGTATCACATGAGGACCTGCATAAATAAGGCACCATATATTTCACTTCATGTTTGATATTGTTTTTCGACATAAAAAAATTGTGATATTTAGTAAAAAAGAAAGAGAAAATAAAATGGAAATGAGTAGCTTCATGCCTTCATCTCTTTGAATATTATCTGGGCCAGCCACGACGCATATAGGTTTTTGTCTAGAGCCCCTCATGATTTGAAAAGAATATCTGTATATCATTCTTTTTATTCTTTATTTACTTATTATATACATATATGATATACAATTTGAGTAATTAATATACATTTTGTTTGTTTAAAATTAAATTAATATACATATTGTGTAAACTTGATTTGATTTTTTTAACATTGGAAGTTGTGTTTGAATATTTCTTTAAACAAACTAAGCTTTTATAGAGATAGAGTCGAACACGAGTTTTTTTTCTGAGTAACTTGACGATCTTTCAAATTTTGTCGACTTTTAACTTATGGAATCGAGCTTTAAAAGCTTTTCAAATGATAAATATGGTTCAAAATTTGTTTGATATGTATAACAAATCAAATTTAGAGGAATTTAAGTTGATTGAATGTGAATTTAATATTATTAGTTTGATTAGATATATAGATTTTCAACTAAAACTGTTTACCGTCATGACTTTTTTGGGAGAATATGTTTATAAAAAACATAATAAAGTCGAAAATTATCCTCCACTAAACAACAATTCTTACAAGAACTTTCACTATATGTGTAGATTCCCTAAAATTAACATCTTTTGAAAGTAAAATCAATAAATTATATATATGTATGGTTGACTATGTCACAATAATTGATTAATGAATTTTCAGTTATTATACATAAAGATATGTTATATAAATGAAGATTATCAATGTTTTTGTATTCGCAAAAATAAGACAAATGAATAAACACGTATTTGATCAACATAACTAATTCAAATTCAATTTTATATTAAAAGAAAAATTATATACTTAATTCGTCGTTTTCCAGAAAGACCTAATATATAATATTTCTATAATATTTCAAAGTAGATTGGTAAATAGGTAGGTCATTAATCTTTCTATTTTTGAACTCGATGCAATAAACAATGTTTGAGTTTTAAACTAAGTTAAAAATTGAATAATAAACCAGTCAGATTAAATACACCTAAAATGAATTGATACAAATATATGAATATAAACTAGTCCAAACCCGAATTTGAATCCCAGATTCAACCTGGACCCCACCGATAGATTTTTTAAAGAAAAGAAATTTGAAATTTACATTGATCCCTAAAATGAGTTCTATCAGAAAAAAATTGAAAAACCTGAATTGTCAAGAATATTTTCACATGCGCTCTTTAATGAGAAAATTTGAAAATATTCTGAAAGATAAAAAAGAATTGCCTTTGCCGTCACTTACTGACTCACCCAACTCGAAAAACTTCAACCCATGTAAAAAAGACAGAAAAAACTAAATCCCCCCTCCCAACACCCTCCGCGCACGTTAGCACCACCACCTCCCTTTTTCCCCGTAATTCCTCTTAACCCCGTCGCCACCCAATCATACGACATCGTTTAGACCCCAATTTCCCCCCTCCCTACGTATCACACCATTTCCTCATTCCTTACGTAGAGCTAGGCATATTATTACAATATTTAGTTCTTAAATTAGGGGTTTTGGATTTTGAACATTGATAAAATTTCATCATTTTAGGATGAGGAGAAGGATTTGACGATGGTGAGGCTACTCGGATTGACGCGCGGCTTCGGCGAGTGGGCCGAGTCACCTCGTGAGGTGACTCGCACGATTCCGACAAGTGAAAGTATTGGCGAGAGTGGTTGGCTGATCAGATTCTTCGATTCGGCGTTCTTCTGCGAATGGATCGCCGTCAGCTACCTCTACAAGCACAATCACCCTGGGGTACGGGACTACTTGTGCAACCGTATGTATACTCTTCCTCTATCTGGCATCGAAAGCTACTTATTTCAAATTTGCTACATGTTAATTCAAAAGCCCAGCCCTTCACTTGATAAGTTTGTAATAGATATTTGCTCGAAATCTCTGAAAATTGCTCTGAAAGTACACTGGTTTTTGATGGCGGAGTTGGAGGATGTTGATGATAACGAGGGGATTAGTAGGATACAGGAGAAGTGCCAGATTGCGGCGACTTTGATGGGGGAATGGCCGCCTTTGATAAAGCCTCAGCCGCAGGTTAGTGGTTTTATGTCGTGGACGACTTCTAGTAGTAGTAATAATAATAATAATAATAACAGTGGAAGTAGTGGTAGTCCGATTGGTAAGAATCAAGTATTGAATAGGTTGTTGTCGTCGAAGCAGAAGTTGTTGTCCTTGACGTCGTCGCCGCCTCCTAACAGTGCGTCAGTGTCAAGGTCGATATCGTTCTCGCCATCATCTGGGAACTCCATAGTTCAGGATGATGCTGTTGGTAAGGCTGTTGGATTACCAGAGGAGAATAATAAGATTTTTAAAAAGTTTATCCCGGGGCCCAAAGTGAGGGATGCATTGTTGTTTAGGAAATCGGTGGATAAGGAAGAGGAAGAGTCGGAAAAGGATGGTGGATTCTTTAAAAAGTTGTTAAGGGATAGTAGGGACGAGGACATGAGGAAGTCTTTGGATTCTAAGGATAAAGAGAATGACGAGGAGCCTGAGAAGGAAGGTGGATTTTTCAAGAGGTTGTTGAGGGATAGTCGGGATGAGGATATGAGGAAGTCAGTGGATAGACATAAGGATGAGGGTGAACATGAGAAAGATGGTGGGTTCTTCAAGAGGTTATTGAGTAATAGCAGAGATGAGGATGTCAGGAAGTCAATGGATAAGGATGACGAGGAGTTGGAGAAAGATGGCTTCTTTCGTAGGTTTATGAGTAATAAGGATGAGGAGGAGGAGGTTAGTTCCAGTACAGATGGATTTTTCAAACGGTTATTTCGGGATAGTAAAAATGAGTCAGAGGAGAAGATGTTATCTAAGTCTGTGGAAGATGATGAAAAGGATGGATTTTTCAAGAAGTTCTTTAAGGACAAGTTGGAGGACAAGAAGGATGGGAGTGACAGAAATGATGATGTTGAAAGAGTGACAAAGAGCTCGGAAGATGATGATAAAGAAGGGTTCTTCAAAAAACTTTTTAAAGAAAAAATTGATGACAAAAAAGATTTAACAGAAAGGAATGATGAGAATAGGAAGGGGCATGCATATGATGAAGATGAAGACGCTTCAGAATTTTCATTGTTTCGTAGATTGTTCCGTGTTCATCCAGAAGATTCTAAGACTTCTTTAGGGAATGATAACAGCTATAGTAATAACAATTTGCTTGAAAGCAGCCCTGGGACAGAGAATTTTTTCCGGAAGTTGTTCAAGGATCGTGATCGTTCACTGGAAGATTCTGAACTCTATGGTTCCAAGAAGAACAATGTGGTCAGTTCCTTATATTCACTCTTTTGTTAATTATGTTAGTTTTGGTCATTTAATTATTGTATTTTTACAGCTTACATAATCAAATTAAGAACCATCTGTGTAACTGTTAGCTGGATTAAGATATCTTCTACCCAAATCACAACGACTAGACAATTGGATTAGTTCCTGAGATTGAACTTCTGAGTATTATGGGCACAGTTGTTACTCTGCAGTACATTATTTATAATAAGTTTTTAAATGATTGCATCTTGTAAACTACATATGCTTCTGGGCACATCACCTTTCTTTGGAGCTATTGTTACTGGGTTGTTTTGTGGATTAGTTTGTAGATATCTTTAATAATAACAGTGTCTTGGCTACCTTTTGCACTTTTTAGAGGATGTTCAATTTGTATAGACAGTTTTGATTTTTTCAAGTAGATGGGAGGCTCCTCCTTGGTGCTCTTTTGAAATGAACTTCTTTATCTTCCCAAAAAAAAAAGCTGTGTGTCGGCCGTCTCTTAAATATGACTCGTCTTACCATATTATTGAGGATATAAGGTATTTAGCAGATCCTACTCTTGTGGAGGGGATAACGTTAAAAAGCAGTAAGAGAATTGCAATAAATTTGACCACTAAAGATGATGGTAACTAATGAAATGAAGAAGTCTGGCAAGTGGAACCTGGTACGCATAAATAATTAATTTTTTGGGTAAAAAGCTGTTGATTTTTTTTTTAATTACGAATTTGAATTCGAGAAGTTCACTACATTCTGTAGAAGACATAATTTCACTAAGAGCTATTCATGGTAGTTGATTTCCGCACTGGAACTTGGTTTTAGATTTGAACTTATATATTTTTATATGTCCATATGCTGAGTGATATTTTTCTATGTTGGTTGTATATAAATGAATAAAAAGTTTTGAATTACCACACATTGATTCTGCAATGGATCTTGGTTTATATTGAGATAATTTTAGAGATGTTAATACATCGAGTGAGTTTATTACTATTTATGTTCTTTTTCAAAGAAAAGCACGTGGAATTTTATTTTTCTTTCCTTTATTATTATTATACGTACGAATTATATATCCTGCAGATAATTTCATCTTTCTAAGCTCAATCTAGACACTCAAAATGCTCTGTGATGTAACACGATAGGACATTTGGCCTACAGTGATACAGATATAGAGGATGGGGGGAAGGTCTCTGACTCTCTGGTTTAAAAACCGAGCTTTAATTGAGAGAACAAGTATGCAGTGATGTTAGGTATTTTTGGTAACATCAAGATTATGCATGGAATTGTTACTGGATACCCAAGAAGATTTATGTTTAGAATGGTGAATTAGTATAATTAGATAAAAAAAAAATTGAATTTCAGGTGTCTTGGATGGTCTTACTGGAGGAACTGCAATATGGATTTTTTTTAGTGTTAGGTGCTTTGCTATTTTGAGATCTTAGGGAAGCATGAAATCTGTAGTTTGCTTCCTGATTTCGATATAGTGCTTGAGTAAATTCCTGGAAATAAGCACTTCTACGTTAAATGCCTTATTGGGAAGCACCTTCTCTTTGATTCCATCCTCCCTTGACAGGATTCCATGTACTTCCCTTCACATCCTATAGTTTTATAAACTGGAATGCCTCTTAGTTTTATCAATGTTGTTTGAATAGAAATTGGAAAGGTAATATGTGATATGGAAGAGGTTGATGATGTGGCAATTTTCTTCCAATCCAGGTCATCTCCTCCATTAGAAAAATATTGATTCACATTCAATGAGAAAGGGAGGAACATATGTAGCAGTAAAGAAAAAAGAAAAGAAGTTGATAATATCTGAGCATAGGAATGTGCAGACATCATTGTATGAATGCTAGTTTTTTGCACTGCTGTGCTATATGCACTATTCTGCCATTACCTCTAGAAATTTCAGGATATGCTGCAAAATCTAGCATTTTCTTAATTCATTGTTGTGAACTATGGTTCTGGTGGAGCATTCTTTTTGGGTTTGTTTATGTAGACTTGCTTTTTGTTGCTGGTAAACATATATTTTATACTCAGCGATTTTATATTCCTTATAAAGTGCTTGGCTGTCTTGTTTTTGTTAGTAAATAACAGTAATGTTCTATTTTGCAGAAATGTCCTGGCTCACCGATGCAGCAAAATGCAAAGTCAAATGCTAAACCCCCACTTCCAAATAGTGCATCACAATTTAGAAAAGGGACTTACTATGAATCGCTCGACTTTGTTCAAACTTTATGCGAGACCTCCTATGGCCTTGTTGATGTGTTTCCTATTGAAGATCGCAAAACTGCTCTTCGTGAGGTTGTCTTAATTTTCCTCCCTTTTCTACTCTCTTTAAAACTTTCCACCTCTACACCCATCTTTGCAGTACTGAAGTTTTGAATTTTGCATTTTCAGTCACTTGCAGAAATCAATACTCATATACGTGATGCTCAAAGTAGTGGAGGTAAATACAGTTAGACATTCATTAACATTTTAGTTTAATGAGCTGATTTTTCTCGGATCCAGAATATCTTGCCTTTATTTCAGCCATTATTGTACTTTACCATTGTGCATCCATCAAATTATGTTCTTTTGGTTTGGAAGTGCAGTGAACCAGGCTTCTTTTCTTTTATGTCCTATAATCTCTGTCTCTAGTTCCTGAAACATACTTATTTGGAAATGTTAAATCACATGAAAACCATATTTAGAATTGGTTTGGACGGCTGGTTATAGTCTTTCATGTTTGCAGGCTCAATGTCTGGAAAACTGGTTTGCTGTAGCTTTGCTCTTTTTCTTTATTCTTTTCTGACCCAAGTACTATCTTGTAGAGCAAATTGTATTTCGTGTAGAAGACTTTTTGGTGCCTTTCTGGAATGCTCCCCAATTAGCTCTTACTTTTGGATCCGTTTCCACTATATAGATGCATAATATTTGATATGGTGTGCAACAGTTTATGAGTGTTTAGATTCTTAACTTTTAGAGTAAAAGAGAAGGAGTTGTGCATATAGACTCTAAGTGAGTTGAATTACGAGTTAGTAAAATTATCACAGCTCCACAAGTTCATTGGGGAGTGCCAGACTCATTAGTGACATTGAATGTAGGAACTCATTTGCTGTGTCATTTGCAGTGTGCTTCTCATGAGAATTGTAGATGATATAAGTTTATTTTATGGACTTCATATTGTCACCACTTTTCGCTTTTGTACTTCCTTTGTAGTGCTTGAAATCCCTTTAAATGTTCACATTTCTGTTCACGCGAAGATATGTTTCATGATTTCATATTTTTGTTTGATCATGTATAGGAATATGTTTCCCAATGGGGAAGGGTATGTATCGCGTGGTTCACATACCTGAAGATGAAGCTGTCCTCTTGAATTCAAGAGAAAAGGCTCCTTACCTTATCTGTGTTGAAGTTATAAAGAGTGATACTCCAAGGTGAGTTCAACTGTGTCAGTTACTCGGTTGTTTGGAGAAACTGAGTTCAAACTTTGTTGCTGAGTTTTTTTTTTTTAATCTCTTCAATAGTAATTTGAAGGATGTGTCCCATTCGCAAAAGCTTTCTAAAGGAGGAATTCCCCTAGCCAATGGAGATGCACTTTTGCCAAAGCCTCCACCATGGGCTTATCCTCTGTGGATAGCTCAGGATATTTACCACAGTGGTTACGATAGGATGTCGAGGTCTACCTCTGAAGCTATAGATCAGGCAATGGCTCAAATATGGGAGGCGAAAGTGAAATTTGTTCATGTTAATTTATCTGTGGAGAAGCAATCAGACCCTGTTATCTCTCCTCACCCTGCTGCAGCTAATTGTAGTCAGACCAGAGAGGCTTGTTGCTCATGTCAAACAGAGGATGGCCACGATTTGGAATGGGTCAGGGTTGTCTTATCAGCCGAACCTGGGGTTAGCATGGATGACATTATGGACCAAGATCCACCTCGACGAAAAGAGCACCGCCGTGTTCCAAGTACCGTGGCTATCGAGGAAGTCAAGGTACTCTTCTAATGTGCTTTAGCTTGTTGCACAGTCCTTATTGTGGGCATATCTTCATGGGTTATTTGCCCTATTTGGAACCATTTATGTTTAGTTACTTTGATCCCATCTTACAGGCTGCTGCATTGAAAGGAGAAGCACCTCCTGGACTTCCTCTGAAAGGGGCTGGTCAGGATTCATCAGATGCACATCCAAAGGTGAATAATTGGTTAAACTCAAGTGTTTTTTTGTCTTCTTTTGTTTCTTATCACATCAATTTTTGTTTAGATATTGTCCAACTTTTAACAGGGTGCAAATGGTGGTGTTCCTAAAGTGGGTGATGCATTAGCTGGTGAACTTTGGGAGGTAAAGAAGGAGAGAATACGTAAAGCCTCAGTATATGGAAAATTACCCGGTTGGGACTTGCAATCTGTAAGTTTATGTTACATAGTTTTTCTCTTGTACACTTTCAGTGAATTATTATGTATATTATTGGTTGAATTTTTCCCTTTTTTGTTGATTGGTGGTTTTGATGATTTAGCTGTACATTGGGAAAAGTCTGAAAAGCCGGCGTATCTATTGTATGTCTCGTATATTGAGTTTGCTCTGCTTTTTGATAATTTTAATTGAGAAAAATTTGTGATAACCTTGGGTGTTAGGAATAATATATATTACATGCAAGTCCTTTCTTCTACCTTAAGCTTTAAAAGCGCTCGTATTTTTTTAGTTACTTCATAAAAACGAACGATTTTCACTTTGATCTATAGAATTAAAGAAAAACATGATTTTTTTGGGGGGTGGGGGTGGGTGGAAGATCCCATTTTGAAAGAAAACTGAAGTAGAAGTAAAGAAAGGATAAATAAATATACTGCAAGGTTTGTGGTCATGGTGGTGGAAAATAGCAAAATGCTGGATTAGCGATGATGTCATTAAGTCGATACAACAAAATTGCTAGTGACATTGAAATATAAGTGGCTCTTTTATAACCTTTTAGGTATCAAAGCCAAGAGGAGGTTATGGATTCGAATCATGCCCACCCACTTATGAAAAAGAGTTGCATACTTCAGAAAAAGATTATTTCCTGCATGTGAGAGGACGTGTTACATACAATAACATGTTGAACAACTCTCCCTAGTTTAAGCTTTTAGTTGTGGTGGCCATCCAATACTTCTTCACCCTAAACAACAAAGAAATTAACTACCAACCTATCAGAACTACCACCTGATGTATCAGCAGTAGAGAACATCCAACAGCCATCAAAGCGACATTGAGGCAGTGGCCGTTCTTGGCCTGCACGGACTGGCGGTGATTTGAATTAGCTGTCCTCAAGCTTGCAGATCAATGAAGGAATTTGGGCATTGTGGTGCTTGATTAACTAGATTTTGTGGATGGTTGTGAGTTTTGTTATTCGTTGGTTCTTATATTAAGTAAAAATGTCAAAACTTGAGTGGCGAATTATGTTCCTTGATTGATGAGTGTAGGGAGATCAGAAGGAATGGTGTGAGCTACAAATGTAAACTATGATGAAATAGTGGTTTCAATTATTATTTGTACTTATGATAAGCCATAAGTGTAAAAAATAATCTTCTTTGTTGGGAATAAGGCGAGCTTAGGGAAAATTGAGGGTATGAGATGAGCGACAATATGTAAGCTAGGTTATATTTGTGGTTTGGTATCAGTATGTTAATACGTCAACAATTCACCAAATGGTATTATACCATTATTGTAATATTCTCCCTCTAGTTTACTATTGTGATCAGATCATGAGTTGTGGGATCTTATGTTTTGATCTGATTACATGTGAAATGCCTTTCTGAAACTCTTGTTTCATTAAACCTGTTTTCCTATATAAGAAGATGGGAATACTCTGTATCAGTAATCCATTGTCTCTGTTTTATGTCTATTATATGTTCTACCTGATTTACTTTTGCTGGAGAATGGTATCTATCAGACATGGAATAGTGCAACACAGTCATGAATTGTGTTATTAGATATTATGAGAGCTTGTTGCACAGGAGTTCCCTCTATTACATTGTTGGATGCCGAGAAATATAATTATTGCCAGCTAGTTTAGGCTCTGATTTATATGCTTGATATAGTCTCTACATTATGATACATGATGGTTCCAGGGATGCTTCTTGCACTTTTCATACTTTTCCCCTCATATCCCTCCTATCAGCAGTATATCTTGTAATTTACGTGCACCACCAATTTTTTTTATCCTTTGAGCTACTTAACTTATCTTACTTTTGTTATACCTAGGCAATTGTGAAGAGTGGGGATGACTGTAGGCAGGAGCACCTAGCTGTACAACTTATTTCTCACTTTTATGGTAGGTGCCCTGTAACCATAACAATGTCGAGTACTTGGTTTATGTTGCTAGCCTCCTTTTATTTCTCCTATTTCGTGCATATGTATTTATTCTTCTTTATTTTCTTATTATCGAATTTCTTAAGTTCACTCCTAATGCGGATAATTGTTGACTGGATAACATGTTTATGAAGAAATTCAAGGTTTGTGTGCTCTTCCTCCAATTCTAACTGATAATTAGTCTGGAATAAAATGATTAAAACTGTTTCATTTAGAGCGTCTTGAGCTTCCTAAGCAGGCATTTCATGTAAGTGTTCTCGTTTTGAGGGTCATTATGTCTTGAGCAATTATGAAATTGACCAAAGTTGTGGCAAAAAGTTTTATCATTTGAAAAACATACTACTAGACATGTGCTAGTTGATAAGAAAAATATGGGAGGTGCATGCATTTGCAACTAATATAACATTGTAACTGTAGACATAATTTTGACACACTATATTTTTATGTATAAGTATTAATGGTCAGTGTTTTAAAAGCGGAGGTACACGTCGTTTCATTCCAATGAACGAGGTGTAAGTCCCAAAACATGGGGTGTATGCCCTGTCCCCTCTGAATTTGAATATATATTAATTTGATAATTAATATGAAAAATATTGAAATTTATAAAATTAAAATTAAAATTTACAGATTTGAAGGAAAAGTATGTGAGGAGAAGTTATTACTAGTAAAGAACAGTGGTCTTAGCATCAAACCAAAAAAGAAAACGTGAACCACGAAATATTCGCCGCAGATGCTTGGATATCTTAGACGACGCCTTTAGAGATGAAATCCTTCATTGCAATGACCTGAGGCATTTCTTCACTCCTTTGCCCTAAGATGCACCCCTTGAACATTTTTTAAGCACCGTCTTTGCAAATAGGTCCCTGAATTAATTCTGAAATTTTGAAATCTTATTTACTGTCTGTGTCCACTATAGTGTGTTTCCAATGTTATATTGGTTATTTAGTCAGTTTCTTAATTCATGCAATAATGCTAGAATGTATATAAATCATGTTCTTTCCCTACTTGCATCAATTTTCATATGCTTATGGCTATCTTTTATGGCGTTTTTCTCCTTCACTTTCCAATGCTAGATATATTCCAGGAAGCTGGTCTGCCTCTGTGGTTGCGCCCTTATGAAATCCTAGTTACTTCCTCTTATACAGCTCTCATTGAAACTATTCCGGACACGGTAATTGCATTAATCTACTAATCAAGTCAAGCTACTTGTACTAATTCTCAAAGCTATGTCAATGCTTATTTGTGGAGTTACTTTTCTGCACCAGGCATCAATTCATTCAATCAAGAGTAGATTTACTAATATTTCAAGTTTGCGTGACTTCTTTGTTGCCAAGTATCAAGAACATTCTCCGAGTTTTAAGCTTGCTCAGGTAAAGGACTTGTAATGTAGTCATGTTATGGATAACGTTTTTTTTTATTATTTCTCTTCCTTGTCTATTTACTCTGCGTGTGTGGTATATGAGTGTGTTGCTTGTTTATGTGTGTGTGTGGGTGGCCTGCTTTTGTGTGTGTATGGATTTGCAGCGTTTGTGTGTGCATACATATGTTATTTTGGTGCGAAATACTGCTTTTTCAGAATTTACTTTATAACTGTTTAAACTGCTATATCTGATAATATTTGAGATTATTGCTAAAGCAAGTCAACTTTGTGAGATGATAGTCCTCATTTTCTTTTCATTGAAGATTATTTCATGAATGATTCTTTTATTGGGTTGAGACAAAGCAGACAGCTTCCTTTTGTTTTTTAAATTGATAAGTTGTTACATAAAACTAGATAGAAATGTTTCATCTTCTAATTTAGCGGTTAAGTTCACACCTTACATCAGCAAGAACTAAAAGATGGGTATTTGATGAAATAGAAAGATACCTCAGTTTGGACAAGCATGCTGCCTATGCTGTTGTCAATTTGTTTGCAGTTTTGCTTTTGAGACAAGTTTCTTATGCTAAAAATATTTGTTGGTAGCGCACTTGCAAACATAACGTAATGATTTCTTGGTTGTCGCTGTTTTGCTTTAATTTGTTTTAGAATAGATTAAAACAAAGTCTAGGCTGCACTATCTTGAAAAACTGTGCATTTCTAATTTCTTATTTTTTATTACAGAGGAACTTTGTTGAAAGTATGGCTGGATACTCTCTTGTTTGCTATCTTTTACAGGTGAATTTATCTCTTTTATGTCAATTAAAGGTGATATTTATACATTGGTACAAACGTAAGATTACATTGTCTTGAGTTTGTTTATTGAGGCAACTGAGGCTTCATTCAGCCCCTTCTACTTTCTTTTACTTCTACTTTCTTTTAATTCTTCTTCCTATATCATTTTTCTGTCCTTATGCTTTCCGAGTGTTCCAATTAAAAAAACTCTAATCATGTGAAGCTCAAAATAAGGGGGGAAAGGAAAAAGATATGGGAAAGTAAGGGGATTGTTATTGATGTCTCTTTGTCAAGCTACAAATATCAGTCATATTCCATGAGGTGCAAAATATTGTCTGGCCTCCAGAAAAAGAAACAAATTTAACCTTTAGTTAGCTGAGCTTTAATTCTTGCAACTTGGGCCTTGTCTTGTCTTTAGTATGAACACAATTGATGTAATTTGACACCAACTTGTGTATTAACTACTGCTTGTTCTATGCTTTTTTTTTCTTTTCACATGCAACCCTATTAAAGATGACTTATTTGTCTTCAGGTAAAGGATAGGCACAATGGGAACTTGTTGTTAGATGAAGAAGGACATGTAATACACATAGACTTTGGTTTCATGCTTTCTAATTCACCTGGAGGTGTAAATTTTGAAAGCGCACCTTTTAAATTAACTCGTGAACTTCTTGAGGTAAGACGTTGTGGGATGAGGCAGACACACTCTAGACTTGTTTTATTAGTACCTGGACATATGTGGGCTCATCTATGGTCTTCTGAAGTTGCTTTGATTCTTAGAAATGAATATGAACAATTTTAATATGTCTTGTACTAGGTGATGGACTCTGATGCTGAGGGAGTTCCAAGCGAATTTTTTGATTATTTTAAGGTAACTAATAAACTTATTGAGACTGCCCCTATCTTTTTCAATATGTGTATTTTAATTTTTTTTTATGTTTCTTATGTTTATTGCTTGCCTCTCATACAATGTGTTTCAGGTTTTATGCATCCAAGGTTTCCTAACTTGTCGTAAACATGCAGAGCGTATAATTCTTCTTGTTGAGATGTTGCAGGTGAGGTTGACTGTCTCTTTTGTATTTGCTTAGCTTCGACAACTGCTAAGTTGTTTTTAAAATCTTAAATTTGGTTTGGTGAGTTGATTAATGGGGGTGCTCAAATATAGGATGTGTATGGTGGGATGAAGGAGCTTTAACTTGATTTTCTAATTCCATATATTTGCAATATTTTCACGATTTCAGGGGATTGAGGGTCATAGTTTAATCAATGTTGCACTGTTGCCGAAATTCATGTTTTGAATTAGAATTTTCCTTTCTGTCCAAAATTCTTTCTCCTCTTGTTCTCCATCCTCTAACCTTCGATCGATTTTTTGTGATGAAAAACAGACTCACAGAAGTTTGTTGATGAAACAAGATTTTGTTGGTTGTTAAAAATTGCACCTAAACCTATGCTTTTCTAGTTTTGAGAGGTGCAAAATTTTATGTTCTTTTGAGGAAAGGTCCAAGGCTTTTGGCCTGTCAGAGAATTCATACTGATTGTTGGAGAAGTAAATTTCCAGAGTGAACCAAATAATCTATCTTTTGAATATTAGGTGTAATACTCTATTGTGGTTAATAGCTAAAAATAGTTTCTTCCCTCGGAATCAATCCACATTAAACATTTATATACAGGCATATAGGACTAGCATGTTAGGTTTTCACTGATAGAAAGGCAGCAGTAAGCTATATTTATATTGGTAAACAATTCCAGTGAACAGAACCGAAGCCTTTGCCAGTGCTTCAGAAATTTTGAAAAATGACTTGTTTGTCAGCATCTCTAGGATCGGGAAAATGACTTGGTTTGTTGGAAGTGGCTGATGTGGAGCCGGATTGCAGTGAATACAACTTTATTTGACTTCTTACCTAGAGTTTGGTTGTTGGGGAAGTGGGAATGTGCAGGAAATAGTGTTGCTCTTCCCCTTAGTGAGCATCTGAATGTAGAAAAGTTGTAGGAGCCATTTTCTACAGTATCGACTTTCCCAAGATACTCATTCTGCAGAAAGGTAGGAAAATAAGGGAAAATAAGTCCATGGGACTAAAGCTATCTGTATGTTAATTGTGTACTAGAACCAATTTTGTGCTGGAAAAGAAAAAAAACCAACTTCAGTGTTGGTACAATTTGGTAAAGTATATTTTGTTAGACCGTTTGAGCAATCATTTTCAGTTATGCTAGCCTTTTTAGAGATTTATAACTTCTTAACTTAATACAATTGATGACGTGCCTGCCAAAAGCTCTAACTCATAAGGGCAATGAATTATACACATTATAATGGTCTTAGATATGTTTAGAATTCTATTGTTTTGTGTATGTAAATGCATACATACATTATATTGCACATAAGATGGATGACTGGAAATCTCTTTTACCCTCATGGCATGAGGGAACTGACAGGAGTCAAGAAAATTCGTCTTTTCTTGATTATGTTATGAACATAGTTCTGATAACACTTTCTGATCTGGGCTTCCCTCATTCTGATACTCCTGTGAATTTGTCTCAGGATTCTGGTTTTCCTTGTTTCAAAGGTGGTCCACGAACAATACAGAACTTGAGGAAACGATTTCATCTTAGTTTGACAGAAGAGGTTTTATATTTTTCCTTTTGTTTGCTTTTATAATGTATGTTTTTGCTTGCCCAGCTCTTCACAAATCTTGTTTGTCTCTTGCAGCAATGTGTGTCCTTGGTGCTTTCTCTGATCAGCAGCAGCTTGGATGCCTGGCGGACACGACAGTATGATTATTACCAGAGGGTCTTAAACGGGATATTGTAAGCCTGGAATAAATTTGTGATCCATGATTTGAAGAGCTATCTTGGAGCTAACAATGAAGCAATCTTTATTCCCGAGGAAAAAACACGAATGCTCTCAAGATCTCATCAGAGTTAGCTTGACTGCTATACATATTTTCGGTGCCTGTGAGAAATTTGTTACTGTTTTGGAAAGAGATGCTCTGTGGAAGTTTAGCCGATGAAGATTGCTCCAAGAGGAATTACCATTTTTGTTTCTAATGTTGTTTCAAGAAAGAGTTTCAGCTGGCTGGAAATGGAGCTTCTTTGTTTGAGGAGGGTGTCAATATTTTATCCCATTTTGAGTAGGACATACTGTACATAGTCATTGGAAACATTAAGATTATTATAGAAAAGAACCTGGCCTGTATATCTACTGCCTACATTCTTCGGGCTGCAGCTTTGATCATAAGAGCTGTGTTAGTTGCAGTGTGCCGCCTTCTCTTGGCTTCAACATTTTCAGGCATTGATTCTTTTATGTGATATTAGTGAATGCTCGAGTGACATTGTATAAACTTCTGAGTACAGTTCTTATAGTCGATTTGTTCATTTGAATACAAGTGTGTATGTTTGGTGATATCAATCTGGTGTAAAAAACTTCCATATTAAGATCCTGACGTTGATCATCATTACGTCTGAGGTTCCTATATATATTAGTATATATGTATATCATAGCAATTTTTGCTTCAAAACTCGACGGTGTTTGGTTAATCACTTCTGCTAGTTTTCAGTTTAGGTTTTTCATTTTTACTTCCATGTTCTTGAGATTTTAGATTTTCTCGAGGATAAACTCAATTTTTTTTGTTTGGATTAAAAAATAATAATGGTTGTAATGATCAGAATAAGACATTTTGTGGAGATGTGGAGTGCGAGGGAATCGATTTTAAGAAATAAAATATTATTATCTGAAATATAAATTACATGCCTAACCATACATAGGATAGGAGTGATGAGAATAATCTGGAATCTTTACTAATACCTGCAATGCATGAGGTTTATCGGTTTTATATGATTTGTTGTTGACTCAATTTTGTGAAAGCGTAATATAAGCCACATCGAGGTTTGGTATTCGCTACGCAAAATTTGAATTTCAAATTATCTATCCAAATCTAATAACATTTGGAAGATACTGATTATTTAATAATTACCATTTACATTTTTTTTATAATAATAATCATTATAACTTTCTCCATATTTTCTTGATAGGAATGGATCGTTCAATTGCAAGTTCCACTCTTAAGCGTAAAATACCCGAATTCATAGATTCCGAACGTGCAATCTAAATAAAAAAGGATAGTGATATTTTATTTCTATTTCTTTCTATTATATATAGAAAAATTATTTTTGTATGTTAAAAATGTCGTCGATAATACTTTTTCAAAGAAATAATTCAATAGGAGATACCAAACTAGAAATCAAACTCACCTGAAATTGTTGTCAAAAAATCGCTCGAATCATTGTTAACCAAGAAACTCATAAAACAAAAGTAGTCAACATTCAACACCACATGGCTATCGAATTTGAACCTTCAAAGGAAATGATCGGAGATGATTGGTATGTCAATGAAAATCTCGACAAAGAACTTATCAACATACTCAAACAACTATGCCTACAGTTCATGCGTTTTCATTAAGTTGCTACTTTGGATATTCATATAATAGTCCAACTTTTTCACAAATATGATAAATCAAATAACAAAATGTGGGTATATATATAATACTCCAACTTAAAAAGGGAATATTATAATTTTTTTCCATCAAAATAAGTGAATATTATTATTATTATTATTATTATTATTATTATTATTATTATTATTATATTTTATTATATCAGTAAAAAGGGGTGATGTAATTGTAAAACTGAATTTCCACCGAATTACAGGTAAACCGAGTTAACGGGCCAATGGACCAATGAGAGGCCCAGCTTAGCTTTCCGAACAAGCCATCAACCCTTCTATTTAAACCCTTCCCCACTTTTAAGTTGTGCCCTTATTCTTCTTTCATTCTGCTGCAGTGTTGCTCTTTAAATTTTCTTTAACGCGATCTTTTTCATTATCTCTGTCTCTTCGGTTCGTCTCACATTAAGGTTTGTTTTTTCATTTTGATTTATTGTGTGATAAAACAGTTCTTGTTTTTTGCTTCTTAAATTCTTCTGTATTCCATAGTTGATGATGGTTTATTACCTTAGAAAGTTGAGTGTGGGTTTTGGGTTCTGGATTATAGGGTTTGCTTCGGATTTTAGGTACCTTGACTAAAGATCGGATATTTATCTATAAGTCTAGTTTATATAGAATCGATTGCCTACTAATATGCGTTTGATTTTTTGATCTGTTATGGGTCTTGTCCCAAATTTTGTAACTTTAGTTTTCTGGGATTTTTTAGTTTTAGTTATTTAGTTGGGTCTTTTCTCTTTGAATGTTTTCCCATTTAAATGGTTTATAGTTTTCAGCTGGGCTTCTGCAATTAACTAGGCTACTTTACCAAGTCTTGATTTTTGAGAATTTTACTCTACAAAAGTTTCAATCTTGGTTGATCTTTAACACATCTTTTATAGTACTCGTTGCCAATATCATTAGTTGTAGTGAAGTGGTGTTATATATTTTTTTAAATTGGCCAATTGGTTGCATTTGTTGGCTTTAGTGTGTGAAATTTAACTATTTGAGTGAGCTTTGTTGATATATGGTATAAAGTCTGATAATGTAGTGAAAATGTTAGGGCTTGTATTCCACACCAGATGTCTTTTGATTCCTGCAAGAAGCATCAGTGGTTTGTCTGGGGTGCTTTCTGTTTCATGAACCGAGGCAGGCTTTGGCGCTCGCAAAAAGTATTGTTTCGACATTGGACTTGAAGATAAGAGGTTTTGCTATTCAGGGAGCGTGTATACATAACAAATTTTTTTCTTTGGTTTTTTTCCTTTTGTTTTTAGTCACTGTCTGGATATAGCCTTGGGGTAGATTGTGTGAGTTGTGGTGGACATATTGTTGGTGGAAGTTTTCTAAAGAAGTTGATCTTGGGGGCATTTTATTTGTCATTCCTCTATGGCAAGGTCGTCTTTGCCTCCTGGATTTCGCTTTCACCCGACCGATGTCGAGCTCATTATGTACTATCTTAAGAGGAAAGTTATGAAAAAGAAGTTTCACTTCGAAGCTATTGCGGAAGTCAATATTTACAAATTCTCTCCATGGGATCTCCCAGGTACTTTACTCTCTTCCTTTTTTTTTCTGCTTTAATTTCTACTCCAGCATTTGTTAGTTTTATCAACTTATTGTGGTTCTTTAATTATTCTTCTCAAAGTGATGAGGAGAAGTTTAATTAATTGATTTCGAATTTCATCACATTTTCCTTTTTAATGAAATTATTGGATGGGGCATTATGAAAAAAGAAATGATAGTTGTTTAAAATGATAAATAATTCTCAATTGCATATATATGATCATTTCCTTCTTGCTCCTCTGGGACCAACAAGTGCAAAGTTTCATGGCTACAAGGCCTGAACTGAGTGTTAATACGAGGAGTGTCATTTAAATGCTTTTTCCATGTCATGGGATCAGTTGTGGTACTTTCTTTTGTTGGGTCTCATGTCTAGTCTTTTCTGATTCTGTTTACTTGATATTAATGAGTTGAGATTTTTAAATAATATCTGGTTTGCTGCAGATAAATCATGCTTGAGAAGTAAGGATCTGGAGTGGTTCTTTTTCTGTCCTCGAGAGCGAAAGTATGCAAGTGGAGTACGAGTCAAGCGTGCTACCGAGAGTGGATACTGGAAAACTACAGGAAAGGAGAGAGCTATCATTTACAACGACAAATCTGTTGGAACTGTGAAAACTTTGGTTTTCCACTTGGGTCATGCACCCAAGGGGGAAAGAACTGACTGGGTTATACACGAGTATAGGATCCTCGATGAACAATTGGCTGCTGCAGGAGTTCAGGTATTTTTCGTCTCCATTGGATTTAAAATCTGATTATGGCTATCTGTCATTGTTAATCATGAATTTATTGTCTGAACATTATTGCAGAATTGTTGATATATTTACTCACACACAGTTTCATCCTTTTTTAGCAGGACACATATGTGCTTTGTAAAGTCTTCAAGAAGAATGGTCTAGGCCCCAAAACTGGTGCACAATATGGAGCACCATTTAATGAAGCAGAGTGGACTGACGATGATGATGCTGAAAACAATGCTATACCTTTGACACCAAATGATCCATGCCTTACTTCTGCATTGGTGTCTGAAAATCAAACTTCTATGTTTGATCCTGGAGATACATCTGTTATGTCTTCAATTGAAGAAGGCCCATTACCCTCAACAACTACTGAGTTGGTTCTGGATGAACCTGATGATGAAATTGTTCGTTTATTAGCCTCGTTTACTGATGAGCACACATTGTTCTCTAATAAGAATGAAAATCACAAGGTACACTCCAAATTCTTGCAATAAAATTTTTATTCTGAATCACATTGTATTAATTGAATTATGTATGTATGTATTTTTCTCCTGTGCATTGATTTGTAAGTATGCTGAAGCTAAAATGTGCTTACTAGGAATGTGTGGATGGAGATGATACATTCGTTGGTTTGGAGGACTTGCATAGAGACGGCTATCCACTCAACATGTTTGACCAAGAGAATTTGGAATACTTTGAACTAAATGACCTTGTAGCCCCAATGATGAGTAGCTCTGCTGAAGTTGTCCGAAATAATGACACTTTGGGGGTGAGCATTTTTGGTTTTGTAAAACCAGTCCCATAGGAGGGGAGGATTGATAGGAAACTCTACAGAGAAGTTATTTGAAATGATCAGTTTCATGACATTTTTGGAGTGAGCCTTTTTGGTGATGTAAAACCAATCCAACAGGAGGGTTTGTTGATGGGGGAACGAAGTCTATCTAGTATCTCGACATAATGGGGTTTCATGATGATTTACTTTTAAGTTAATTTTTTTGAATTGTTGCTAGTTTTTATACTCTTAATTTTGAAAAATATTGTGTTGACTTGTTAATGATTTACATTTTTCTTCAAAATTGAACTTAGACCTACAAGAAGTTTTTTTTTTTTAACTTTTATTTTGGCATATTGTTTCTAATTTCGTTCATTCATCCAATCACCTTTCTCACATCCTTAAATTCAGCAAGGAATGGTAGTAGCATCGAATACAATAGGATTGTGTGGTTAAGTTACCTCGTAGAGTAGTTTCTATGAAGGCATTGAATAAATATTACTAGTTTATCATATTTGTAGATTATTGCGCTCTAAATTTAATTCAGAAAAAAAACGTCTTACAGAATTCAAGATGATCAAATTAGAAAGAAAGAAAACATGAAAAACATAATAATGGCTCAATAGGAATCCCCAAGGGGAGTATTGTAAATAATATATATTAATGAGTATTCCTATTTAATTGAACTCATGCCATTTTGTTCCATTTTTTATAACGAACTGTGTGGTTTTAATCCGAGAGAACTACAATCCCAATATTCATGAACCTCAAATTTACTCACATTCATTTATCATGCAATCATATATAATCAATCACCACATGCATAAGATAAAATATAAAAGCGAATTCCAATAAAGCTTATTGTTTAGATACTTATACCCTAAAAATAAGACATGATAATTGAATGAATCGACCAAAAATTAAATTGCAAATTACAACTTGGGAACTTAAACCAAGCCCCTATTTCCCAATGTAATAAACTTATATAAATTTGCAATAAATAAATGAGACAACATATTTTTGATAGGGCAGGAAGATAACTTCAAAATGATATAAAAACTTGCGAAAATTGGACCATATATATGCATGCCTAACACGTAAATTCCAACATTTAATCCTCTAAACCAATAGACCCAATTCGAAGGTTCATCCCAAAACATAATCATGATCCAGTTAAATTAAAGTCCCAATTACGTAATTTACTAATAAATTTGTTCGTTGAGAATTCAAATAGAACTGAGATAAATGCCATGATGCACATGTGTATGAAATCAAGTAAATATTAATTCCAACATATTGGAATATAGCACATAAAACTCAATTGGTACATTGCTACTCTGTCTAGTATACTCCGCTTAGGATTATTATATGGACTCATTTAAATAGTAAATTCCTTAGTTTTGCCCCTTTTCTTTTCGAAACCAAAAAGTAAAAATTCAGACAACCCTTGGACATGTCTACCAATTTTAAAGTATCACAATGCTAATTTACAGAGTTTCAGTATATATCATGCTATTATTTATGTGATCACCATAAAGCATAATAACCCAAGATAAACTTACTATACAATTATTCCATGAGATTTCAGATTTATCTAGCATGCATCTCATATAAAATAAAATTTTCTTAGTTTGAGCATAACATGTCTATTCTATCAATTATACACAACAAGATAGAATCAAAGTCACCATATTGGTAAAGGAACATACAATGACACCTCAATAATCAAGTGCGATTTTGCTATATATATATAACTTCATATATTTTTTTTTTGGAGATTACTTTTTCATCAACCAATCCTTATAAAAAAAAAATTATTTTTTCTGAAGTAAGTGATCATTCATGGAGTACAATATAACGCCAATCATACAAATTATTAACATGATTTATTGGAACAATAGGGTGGTTACTGGTCCTATTTGGAAACCTAACAATATCATCCAGAAGGCCGAACCAATATAAGTTTCAATAATTATAATCAGTTGTTTATTGAAAATTATAACCCAATTAAATTATTAACAATTACATCCAGAACCGTGTAAACCGACATAAAATTAGAACTGAAACTCACATTTAAAGCAAACCCATATATTTTATATCTTTCATGAATCAAAAGAATACCATCACAATTCACTAGTATTCAGTTATAGGTTTAAATTTCTTTAAGGCATGTAATGAGCTATATAAATTCTTAAACCGTAGAACATGATTTAAAACATAAAATTCCAAGATTTAAAACAAATAATTCATAAGGGTTCAAAAGATATAAGGCTCACTTGAGAATTTTTAATAACACCAAAGGTTATGAATGATTGACCCACAAAACTCGTTCTTTACCCGAACAAAAGATTCCTTCAACAATCACCTTCCACGATCACAAAGAGACTATCGTGCTGATAACGTGTTGTAAAATATTTATTTGGTTAAATGATTATGTGTGAAGAGATTGATGAACAATGGTGATAATTGTAAAGAGAGATAACAGAGAAAAAACAAACGTGTATAAAATTGGGGGATCTAATTTGGGGAGGGGAAATATATCATTAAATAACAAAATCTGTTACGTGGGGAGTTACAAATCCCACAATATATGGGGATGTGGGATAATGAATATCTATTACAAAATGAACCCCTAAACTATACAAATATTAAATAGGAATACCCACTAATATATATTATTCACAACAAATACCCCTTTATTAGGATGGGGAAGGCCAAATTAGTAAAATTATTTTTTTGGCACTTTGACACTGATTTAAGTCGTATACATGTGTGTGTTTATATATTTAATAATAATGTATAGAGTTTCTCTATATCTGTCTCCTCATTATTGTTTTTTTGGTCAGTCAGAAAAAGAAAAGAAAAAGGCAGCTAGTAGGTGCATTCTAAATTGTTTTTTTTAATTGCTTATCTAGTACCCATTAGAGAAAATATAGGCCTGTTTGTTTGACGTTTCTCAAAAAAAATTCGTGTTTAGGAAATGCCAAACAAACACGTATTCTATTATCTGAAATAAATTTTTCATCTCTTAATTTTCTCAAACTACTCTCTCAAAACCCAAACAAACAATAATTTTTTTATCTCTTACTAAAACTTTTACAAACTCTACTCTGATTTGACATAAAGTAACCTATCTCTTACACAATTTATCTCACAACAAACATGATTTGACATAAAGTCTTACACATCTTACACCTACAACCCAACTCTTTAAAAAAAAACCTATAACTACTTTATTTTTCAAACCATTCTCTCAAAAATCAAAATCGGGTGAAGATCCTCTATACCACTATTAGTGTACCATACTTGTAGACCATTAATAAGTAATTGCCACATATACATGTAATAATTATTATAATTGTCACATATACACGTGGCTACTTGTAGACCATTAATAAGTAATTGCCACATATACATGTAATAATTATTATAATTGTCACATATACACGTGGCAATTACTTATTAGTGGTACACTAATAGTGGTATAGAAAATCTTGAGCCCTCATAATCCAAACAAACAACATTACGCAAATCAAGATTATTTTACAAACCTCCACTACTCTCCCAAACTACTTTCCCAAACACCAAACAAACAGGCCATATTCTTTTGAAGCACTAATACGACATTTTCAGGAAGACATTGGAAAAACAACTTCGTTGCGTCTTCATTTGATTTCAATCATAAAGTGGTGCATAATAAAAAGCTTTATATAGAAGTGAATCATCAGATTAAATTATTAAAACGTTTCAAAGTTAATTTGTTACAAAATACAAATACCAAAACGTGACATCAAAAGAATCCCAACACGGACAAGTTGAATCGCAACATCTTCAGAAAATTCAATCCAAAATCAAATAAAGATGCGATCTAAACCAAAACGATAATCCAGGTTCAAAAAGAAGAGCATTCATTTTCCGGTTGCTCGATCCATGAAGAAAGGCACAACCTAACAAACCCCACATCAATTCTTCAGATGATGCTCAAATAAAGATGCCATCTCAATAGCTGTCAAAGCTGCTTCAGATCCTTTATTTCCCGACTTGCCACCAGCTCGATTTAAAGCCTGATCCATGTTATCACACGTCAAAACACCAAAAACGCAAGGAACTCCTGTATTTAGACCAGCTGATAGTACTCCAGAAGCAGCTGAATTAGCCACAGCATCATAGTGGGTTGTATCACCTCTAACCACAGCTCCAATACATACAATTGCTTGATATTTTCGCGACTTCCCAAGTTTTTCAGCTACAACACCAATTTCAAAGCTTCCAGGAACCCATACAACATCAATATCTTCTTCTTTAACCGAGTATTTCTTGAAAGTATCCAAAGCTCCCTCCAAAAGTGGCCTTGTGACGATCTCATTGAAGCGTGCTACCACAATAGCAAAGTGGAGGCCCTCGGCTGAGGTAAGTGAGCCAGTCAACTGTCGCACTGCGGATATCTGCTTAACAGAATCATTCCTTTTTGGCTTCTCAATCCAAGATCCATAACCTTGGTGAACTTGATGGAGGGGTCTAAAAGAAAGTGAAGAATATGTAGTTAAATTTGTAGTTTTATCATAATTATTACATGTGTTGTACAGTTGGTGAGGTGATGAAAAGATGAGATTTTGGCGTGAAGTAGTAGTTGTAGGTAGAACAAGTGAGCAGTTCCCAGTAAAAGAAGCCATTTCTTTCTGCAACCTGTAATTGAAATTCAATGCAGAATTATAAAGGTTGCACTTGTCATAATATATATTTTTAATTGTACCAAAATATTTTACTTAAAAGGAAACCCTTGAGTAATATAAGGGAGTCGATGAAAGCATATTGTCGAAGTAGCATACGCGCATATGGAGCCCTGATCAGGGCCGGCCAGACATATTACGGTGCCCTAGGGGATATTTAAAATTGGGGCCCTCTTTTATAGATTCAACTGTTATATATTTTTATGACATTTCATTCTTAAACTTTCTCTTAACAAAAGCAATTTACACACACACACAAATATATGCATATATATATATATATATGTGTGTGTGTGTGTGTTGAAAATTCAAGTATCGAGAATATAGTCATATAACAAATGTAAGTTAACAAATATAATTTTTTACTTGTCAGAATTAGTAAATAGGAAGAATATGAAAGTTAAATACTTCTGCTCACACTACTATCTTAGGTAGGGCTGTGCAAACTGTAAAACCGAACCGTACCAAATTTCGTTATACCGGCTGATTAGGTATTTAGAAATCTACCATTTGCCAAATCGAAAACTCTGGTTTGGTTCAGTAAATTACCGATTCAGTAAGGTTCGATTTGATTCAGTACAAAAAAACAGAAAAATTATTGAATCAAAAATAATTTGTCTTTAATACATATGTAAATAAGAATATGCTTCCTACCACTCTAACCACTAACCATCCAATGAAGTTGAATAGAAATAATATAGAATACATCAGAGACCCCCTAGCCTCAGTCCCCTCTCCAAAAATTACTTTAGCATCATTCAAGTTTTGGGTTTTAAATGCAATTAGAGCCCAATTAATTAAGAGAAAATCAGAAAGAGAATAAAATTGGGCGTTTAGAATTTGGACTGTACCTCTGTAAATTAAAAATCTGGGCAGAGAGAGAGATGCTGGAGGCGCGATGGGGTAGGTGGTGCGGCGGCACGGTGGGATTTTGAATTGAAGAAGAAGAAGAAGATTTGGGTTTTGCTCTAGGGCACCGTCGAAGAAGTGAAGGATTGGAAGTTTGGATCGTGTCTTCACCTTGTATGAATTGGGATTTAAAAGAAAAGAGTAAATGGCGTTTTTTATCCTCCTTCCTTTTGGATTAACTTTTATACTTTTGTCCCTCTTAAATTTTTTATAACAGATTGGTATCTCTTATCAATGTAGTATATCACATTCGTCCCTCTTAATTTTTTTATAGCAAATTCGTCCATCTTATCAATGTAGTGTAACACATTAATCCCTCTTAAATACGAAATCCATCACAATGAAGCTCACTCCGTATACTAAACTAAAATTTCAGTTCAATATACGGTTTACCAAATCGTGCACAACCATAATATTAGGGGTTTGATGTCGTTGCATGCAATATAGCTGAATCGTACCAATTTTTAATATTTAGTCTGACGCAGTAATTTTAAAATGTGTACAGTACATCAAACGGTTCAGTCCGTTACAAAAAAAAATGAGACGTGTATGTAATTTGAGTATTCTTTGTAATAAATTAATATTACATCAAATTTTAAATTTTATTAATTAGTGCAAAACAACAACATCATAACATACGTGTGTGTATATATATATATATATTCCAAAATACTATGACATAATAAAACAAAAACACTTGTACTATCAATTAGCATATTCTCCCTCCATTTTATTTATTCGCTTTGGAGGATTGAACACGGATTAAGAATTATAATAAATAACCACTTTTTTAAGTAAAAATCCCAAAACACCATTTTAATCAAGTAATCATAGCATTAATAAGAAGGGTAAAATTGGTATAATTTTTTTAATTCTACATTGAAATTGTAAAACGATAAATAAAAAAAAAACGGATGGAGTAATCATTATCATTTGACACCAATAATATAAAATAATCATTTTTACATAAATTAGATCAACATATCTTACATAACAAACATAAGAGGAATTTCAATGAAATGTGTAATATTAATCGAAAAGTTAATTTGATAGGTTAAATCTGTTTTAATGTCGCGCTACAATCATTGTCCAACGCATCTTAACCAATACATAACGCATTAATGTTAATATAGTAGGGGGCATAGCATAAATACATAGCCCATAAAGATATCGAGGACATTCTTTTTGCATATAAATGGTTCTAGATTAAGGAGTAAAACATTCTAGATAAGTAATTAAGTATATATGAAAAGTCTCTAGAGCATTAGTTTTAACCACTAGATCAAGTTGATTTTCTGATGTAGGGAAAAATGGGCAATATTTTGAGATAATTTATATTAGTCAAGGATATGTTGGATTTGTGACTTGAGATCTTGTTTGGTAATTGTTAGGGTGTTTATTACTTATATTAGAAACATTATTCTGTTAGGATTCTACTAGCATTTAGAAGAAAATTAGATTAGGAATTTTATTCTTTTTAGTAATGTTGGTATTTTAGGGTTTGTGTCTATATAAAGTCTTGTAAGCCAAAAGGCTGAAAACAATTTTTTTACTCTTGCTTTTTATGAATTTTAACTATTTTCTCTGTCTTGAGAATAAATTTTCATAGCTTTGACGTTGGTCTGGCTATTTGCACTTCCGTTCTGCGTCATTTTCACTGCCTGTTTAGGAACGTGGTTATATAAATAGAGCAAGACCTTATTTGAAATTTTTTATTCTTACATCTTATTTGACAAAAAAAAAATTGTCAAATAGAAAAAAAATTGAGGCCCCTCTATAATCGGGGCCCTAGGCGAGGGCCTAAATTGCCTAACTATAGAGCCGGCCCTGGTCCTGATATCTGATATACATAAACCTTCAAAAAAGAACTTCTCATAAAAGTTACACAGCTATTATTCTAGTTGAAGGAACTGAGTGTGATTGTGCGTTCTTGACATGATGAATTTTGGGATATAATTCCTCAAATAGAACATAAACTAGGCGATTATGTAAACGTGATAGAAACAAGAGTAAATTATCTCAAAATTTCAGTTTTGCTTTCTCAAGACAAACTATAAACGATTCAATCCTTAAATTGCATGAATGGAAGAACTTTACTGCAGCATTACAGGCATTTGTCCAATTTTGTATATGGAATACTCAAATCACACTCAAACCGTGTTAATTACAAATGGTATGTTTGTCATCGATAATGAAAAAAGAATATAAATAAACTAGAAAGAAAAGCTTGAGATCTAAAAATTCATAACATAGGACATTGACCGCAAAAGTGAAAATTCATATCCATTAGTATATATTCTTTATTAATTGACACAAATAATATGAAATAATTTCAAAGGAGCTTACATTACAGACACGGAGAATTTCAATAAAATGTCTACTTTTATCCCTAACAAACAAAGCAGGCAAGAAGGAATAAAAAAAGAAAAGAGATGAGGAATAGAATCCTTACCACGAAATGAATGGCCGACGGAAGGAGAACCGGAGGAGACGGACGGAGGACACTGGCGTGGTCTAGGGCTTTACTAAGGAGGACGATAAACAGAATTTGATTTTTAATAAAATTGGGAATTTGACATTTTGTATCTGAGCATGGGTTTTAGTTATAGGGGTTTAGTGAGAAAATTTAGAAAGGGTAGAGTTATCATTTTCGAATTTACATGATACTTTGTATCCTAAAAATATAGACTTTGGCATTATTAACCTTAAAAATATAGACTAGCACTTTGTATTCTTAAAATATAAACTTTTTGCACTTTCCACCCTGACTTAAATTATTTGACACATTTTTTATTTTAACTACACGTGAGCCTTATAATATCATGCAATATGATAATGTGTTAGATATGTAAACATGTTTTTAAGATAAGTTGTCGACAATCTAGAAAATACCCGGAAACAACACAAAGACAATACATTTCTTTACCTAATCGATCTAAGTTTAGTTAGAGAACATGTTTAAAGAAGTTATTCATACTAAAATAAAATAAGAATGGCATATTGATATTAATATTATATATATATATATTAAAGATGTTTAAGAATGAATACGTCACAAAAATCAGTAAATAAATATTTTATTTTTTTAGAGAAAATATACTATAAAAATCAAAGTATCAAAATTTAATCAATACTTTTATTATGGATACAAGAAAAATAAATTGTGTGTCTATTGTATGAGTATCACAATTAATACAAATGAGTGTCTACTTAGAACAAAATGTACATATAATTTGCCAAAAAAAAAAAATATTATGATTTACTTTTGTGATTGAACTCAAAATAAGAATATCGTTTTTTTTTTCATTTTTCATTTTCCATTTATAATGGTTGTGAAGGGGAAATGACAATTTTATCTCTCCATCGACGATATTCATGGGTTTTTTCAAAGGTAAACACACTAGGGTGTAAAATATCAGAAAATATATTTTCAAGGTGTAAAATATTATAAAATATATTTTTAGGGTGCAAAGTGTCAAATTTTTAAATCAGGATGAAATGTGTCAAAATTTTATACTTTTAGGGTGCAAAATGACAATATTCTATATTTTTTTTTTATAGTGTAAAGTGCCAAAATCTATATTTATAGAGTGCAAAATGCCAAGAAATTTTAAAAAAAAAACTATTACACCATTCCACCAACAAACTTTCTCACTAAAACACACATCATGGTGCAAAGTGTCAAAAATTTTAAGTCGGGATGCAAAGTGCCAAAACCCTATATTTTCAAAGTGAAAAGTGCCAAAATTCCAAATGAAATTCATAATTTAGATATTAGCCGGTTCGGTTCATAAAATTCGTAAGACCAAAATCGAAAGATATAAGTTTTGTAATTAGGTTTTTTTTAACCCAAAATCAACCCTTTCGATGATGTTTTGAAATTATGCACTGTCATAATACGTACAACACATGAGGCTCATTTTAAAGAGTCTTATTGTATCGCTCTTCATCTCACAAAATTGGCAAGATGGAAATCCCGAACAAAACGTTGGTGTCAAGAACTGAAACGATATTGACCTGATCATAACCATAAATTAAGAATTCATTTTAAAATAATTTCAAATAAATTCTATAATATATTATCAATACATCACTTGTATCACAAATGTACCCATTGTAAAACCAATAAATTAGCATTTGTCTTCCCCCTTTTCTAGTGTCAAATAAAACATCTATTCATCAAACATAAAGAACTTCTGGGTAAATAACATATGATAGATATAATGAGGCTAGCTAGCTATCTCACTTATGCTTCTTTCCACCAGCCAGAATACGTTGAATCTGCAGACCTCGACTGAAGGCCTGGTTGAAAAGCAGCCTAGTTTGGAACTCAGACACGAACGGGAACCAGGCCAGGACTGCTATGGGACCAAAGATCACCAACCCCATAAGGTACTCATACCCTCTTGCCAGTGCTTTAACAGAACCCCACATTCCCAGTGCCTTAACAATCGGCCTACAAGCTTGCGATATCTGTGTGTAGAAAATAGCATGTTATCAAATTATCAATATATGAATTCGAGTTTACTTCGATATATAAACTCTAAGTTGCGAGATATGAAATCAAAAGGCAGAGAAGTGTATGTACCTGCAGGAGAGCCCATCCAGTGGGCAAGAAGCCTAACAAGCTGGCGAAAATATCTCCTGCTGTGAGTTCGAGAAATCTTATGAAAATGATAAGTGTGACTATGAAGCCAATAAACAAGAATAGCTTTAGAAGTCTGAACATCAGCTGGAAATCTGCACTGAATTTCTTCCTCCCCATGGACACAATCTGCACAGATGAATTTATTGCATCGTCAATGAGGTTCAGGAATTTTTATTTAGAAAAAATGAAACGGAATAGATTTATTGTTTTGGACTGACCTTGAGAATGAGCATGACAGCAACAATGACCAGCCAAGATAAACCGTAAACCTATAACCATGAGATAGGATTAGAAACCAAGCTTTTAAACTTACCAAACTATTTCAGAACTTAAGCATTGACTCATAAATTTCATGATAGCTATAATTGTCAATAACTTTGTATGTCAAGTTAAATATTGTAAAATCGTGATAATAATTGATTCTTAAATTTTAGCGAGGAAATTTCAAGAAGAAAATGATAAGACAAGAAAAATAATGGAAATTAAAGCCTAAAGTTTAGTTTTATCACTAGATGCATGAAAGATATTTTAAAAATTCACTAAAAACCACGAATCAAACTTAGCTTCAATCAACAAAAAAATCAGCAATAATCTTATGCTCACCATAATACTCTTGTCATGTTGGGTGACACGCAGCTGGTAAACAATTCCATACTGGTAAATGAAGAACCGAAGAGATAAGATGATTTCCCAGAATCGACCTAAAAATCCCGTGTCCTTGAGATGTTCTTGCTCCTCTTCCCACCATGATTCCCAACTCTTGGTGGCTGGAACACCAATTCCACCACGGTTACTTATCCACTTAGCCCAGTCTTCAAAGTCATCTACTATCTTCTGCCATTCAAATCCAGAAGGATTGAAAAGAAAAGGAGCAAACAACCAGGAAATACAAAGGAACCACATTGAGAAAGTGAGGAACATATAAGCTATAGAGTCAGAAGATGAGCCATAAGCATGATAAGCTATGAGCAACACCATAAGTTCTACAGCTTTAGTGAAATGGCTCCTTGAGTACATTCTGTAATTCTCAGCGAATTTTTCATGTCTCACAACAAAACCACGCCCTGTGGCTCTGTATTTAGCTCCACCGTGTAAAATGGTTCGGCCATAGTAATGGAGCTTTGTTCCAAGAGAGAATGTAAAGAAGACCGATGCCAATTGAAGCTGCATGATTATTAAATCACCAGCTGCAGTTCTAAAACCCCTTTCTAGACCAATTTCCATAATCATGGGCAGTGCCATCAAAAGACCTAGCTGGACAACCGATTGTGATGCCATGACACTCATCAAAGCATCGTCTCCCCTAGATCTTGCATATCTGGCTATGGTCCTCTCCAGTCCACTCAGTGAAAGATAGAGCCTACCATACAAGAATGAATACACTGTAAGGACCACCAGCTGCAAAGAATCAAGGAACAGTTTGGTCAATAATTATTTATCAGTCAGAGGATACACAGAGTTAGTATTACCACAAAAAAAAGTAACACAGTGACAAAAATTATTTCTTCAGTGTGTAAATTTAAGGCATTGTATAGCCAATGTCATATTTTAGTTTCTTAGTCCTTCTCAACCAATATAAATGGTGCATTTACCTCCAAATTATATCGGTGTGTCCAGCATGCTGTTCCAATGCATTTTTAAAATGTTTCAAGGAAATCTATTTAAATTTATCAGTGATTATAATCAAATGAAGCCTCTTACCATTGAGCTCACATAGAACCCAGTGGTGGTGTAGTAACATGACAGCATACGGAAGAAGTCAAAACGATGCCCTAATCTGTAGATATCACGGCTGAGTGTCTGCTCCCCATTACCACATGCAACTTTGGCTTCAAAAAGTGAGATCTGGTTGAGACCCACATCTCGTCCCTTCCCAACTTGAATATATTCATGGTGAGTAATATTTCCACGTCTCAGAGTTGAATTAAAACCTTCAAACGATAAAAAAAATGTTAGAAAATATATACAGCTTAAGTACTTGTTAGAAAATATTGGTTAAGATCTCACCGGCAAAGATATCCTCACTAAGATTGATTCCCCTTGAAGCTTTACTGATGCCTCCACGGGTAATGTGAAATATTCTATCAAAAACGTCTGGATGTCCATAATGGAACCGCACTCTATATAAAAGGAAGTAGACCAGAAATAGACGGTATAAGTATTGTGATGAATCAACAAAACAATAGGGTAAAGATTAGCTTTCCTCGAAAAATAATGGCATGAAGGAAAGAACATACTTCAATGGTCTTGCAAGAACTCTCTGACCAATGGTGACAAAGCTTGTCTCTTGATTTGACATGAACCAAGCCAGTGATGACACACTGCCAGTCAAAGATGTGACAGATCAGAGAGAGTCAAACCTGAAAATGTACCAAAACTGCCAGAAAGTTCAAATTAAGACCAAACCTTCCAGTAAAAATATGCTCCCGAACACCCAGGATTGTAGGCGGTCGCACCCCATGATCTTCATTAAATTCCTCAAGTAGGTTGCGCATCTTAAAAGCTTCTTCCAAATAGTTATCCTACAAAGGGAAGCAAGAAGTTAAAGTTATCCTACAAAGGGAGGCAAGAAGTTACGGTAATCCTACAACGGGAGGCAAGAAGTAACAGTTACTCTCTTCATTGAGCGGTGACATAAAATGTCCTCACTTTACCTGGTTCATATCAATGGTCTGAAGAGCTTCTCCACGAGTGAAAATAATAGCATGATTTTGGTTTTCAGGCTTCCCTTCTCCTATCTTTGCTGACCCAGGAAGCTTTATACGGTAGATTTCCTTAAGAGAGAACAAAATTTGATCAGATCATGAGTTAAAACCGGATCATTTTGGAAAAATATTTAGAATAATTTTTTTAAAATTACCTGATCAAGATTATCTACAGCTTTTATCAATACAGAGTAATAAACCTTCTGATTTTTCCCATCTTCCCTTTCCTCAACTTCATCTATATATGCTACACGAAGAGATGGATTACTGGAAAAAAAAATAGATACAAACAAGTGAGCTCATTAACCTAATGATAATAAGAAACTTTACAGGAGAATCTTTTAGCATTGTCAACAGTGTAAAACTTACTTAACCATGAGATTTAAAATGTCGGTCGCACGACGATCGCCACTTCGCTTCTGGTTCCCATAGTTCTGGCAAGTGGCAACGTATGTGAATTTCATGTCAGCTACAGCCTCCAATTGAGTATACATGGATCTTTGACTCTTTTTATCTTCTTCTGATGGTTCTGTAATAGTTTTATAGCCTTCAAGTATCTCTGTTCAATTAAGAAAAAAAACAGTCATAAACAAACACTGTATTTCTCTGATATCTACTTTTGCGAGATTCTCTGAACATTACTATGTAGAAACAGGCCCTTTGAGCAGTTCACAGGTGGCAGATAACTACAGAAATTATATTCTTCATTCTTTAACTTTCTACACTATTCCGAAATTCTCATTATCTTAACTTGACTTGAAGTACACAAAGTTACACGAATCCTGTTTATGTCGATTTCAACTATTTTCAAGTTGCAATTTCCTTATGTGAACCATGTACACACTCTTGAAATTTACAGCATGATCCCTCTTATAATTGTGGAAAAAGATTTGATCTTACCATTTTCTGTAGCCATGTCAAGAAAAGCCTGAAGTTTCAAGGCCCTTCTGTAATACATCATTCCTCTGACTGCAAGAAAATACATTTTTCCAAATTAACAATTTGAAGGGAAAAGGAAGGGAAAACACATGAAAGAGGAAAGTGAGTAACAAATCAACCTGTTCTGCTAAGAGTCTGTCCTCTCAAGGAGGCCCAATGACGTAGTTGCAGTATGTTTTCTTCATTTTCCCAAATTTCAAATCCCTTGCAGTTTAGACGCTCCATGAAGTTATTCCATTCATCTGAATGGAGTATTGATATGATTGTAAAATAAACGATACAATATTATTTGAATAAAATGAAAACAAATACATATCAGAATGAGCAATTAAGCAGACCTGGATAAATCTTTTGAAGGTAATATATGATTGACACACCATCTTCATTCTCCATTTCAAGGTCGTTCTTGGAGTAGACAGTCTCCTCGCTGTAGTAGGGAGTCATGACACTGCCATTCCAGTTGATATGGTTATAATCTTGCAACACTGAGACTAAAGTTGCTTGATAATTCAAGAGTTCTCAACAGAGAAACGGAAATGCTTGATAATTAACTTTATCTATATAAAAAGCTTATGTTTAGTTCAATGCTTCTAGAATAAATATTTTAAAATCCTGAGAAAGAGTACAAGAAACATGAAGTGCACAAACTTGAGAATTTCATTCAACGAAAGGACTGTGTAGTGCACCTGAATGACAACATTTTGCGAACTCGAGGTGCTTGTGGCATATTCATGAAAAGTGAATTTGTGAAAAATGCTATCCTTCGGCGTGCTTCAAGGTTAGTTGGCACATCGATTGCTGATTCTTTAACAGTTAGGAGCAGATAGAGGCGTCGTATCTGTGAAACAAAACAGATAGTGGTGTTTAATTTATACACCATTGTCTATATATAAGTAAAGGTGTTGAGATGCAATTGCAATTGCACGTACCTGCTCTTCCCATTGTGCCGTGTTTGGAGGAGGGTACACGATATTGGCAAAAAGTTGCTTTCCAGAATCCTTGCTGCCATGGCCAAGTTCTACAAGTTCACTGCATCAAAAGAAGGATTTAACTTTCTTAAGGCACCAGATAAAATATACACCAAATGGTCTATATCTTTTGAAATAGTAATAATATTACTAAATAGTGCAATATCTACCAACCGGATCTCATTCACCATCATGTCACGGGTGACTACTTCTAACATATCTTGCAACAATAGAACAACTCGGTTTTTCTTGGACGGGTCAACATCTTTCTGTAACATACAAAGAAAAGTTCCAATTTTACAGAGATGAAACATGATACATTATACTAGAATATAGTTTGGAATAATAATAAAAAATGACTTACCAATATCTCCACAAGTTCCACGAATTTCTTAAAAAATCCAGGTAAAGGCTTCATTCTGAAATTTGCAAGAAAAGTATTTTTCGATATATTACTCTCAACTTCTTTTATGATGATTCCAATTATCCTGTTCCAGGCAAGCAAAAGTTAGCACTGCAGCAACCAAACATATTTCTTAAGACTTTTATACGCATATAAAGTCTACACAATAATGTACAAAAACAAGAAAGAAAATGCTTTAGTTCTCTCTACCAAAATTAAATTTCAGTTTTATATAATGTAATTATAGAGGAAAACATTTGGTATGAACTGAAAGTTGATAATAAAAGTTTGTTTCATTGTCAAATGTCATGGATAGTATAATATAAAAAAATTCAAATTTTTGTAGATTTTAACAAGATAACAATCAACATTGACAGAATGATGGTGAAAGTGGATATGATATGCAAACATTAATGAAACCCGAATTTGCATAGATATATGTGTTAAAGGCTTCCGTATACTATATAACTACTCAAATGTGCATATATGTAGAAGTAGTGGAACTACAGTGCAGGCAAGGCTAGAAACTGATTTATAGCACCCTCACAGTGTTCTCGAATATTAAGGAAACATATTATTTTCATTGTGCTAAGAAATAGTATTTCCATGAATGAATATGATCAAAGCTAACCTTTTCTCAGTCTCTCCACTAATCAAGACATTCAAAACAAGTTTAAATGATTCATAGCATTCGATGACAGCACACTTTAAATACTCATCAGCACATATACGCTTCCAAAGGTCAGCATCCTTTGATCGAAATTGAACTGCCATATCCAGGGCAATTGGAATCTACAATAGCAGAGAGTCAAACATTAATATGGACAGAGTCATATAACTCAACAACTTGGTGTTTACCTTGCTAGCAAGCAAAAAAGGAGGCCACTGAATTAATTTTAGACTAGGATCGGAAGAATAAGGGACAAGAAGCAGGTCCATCTCCCTGAGGTATAAAATTCAAGTATATTTCCGTAAATAAAACTTTTCAAACAGGAAAAAAAAATCGGAAATATAGAACAAAGTCAGTTCTGGGGCTTTTCCTGTCGCTTATGAGATCTTCTTCACGAAAGCTGCATATTATTTCATTCCATAACTGAGCAAATTTTGCAGCTTCACTTCTCCTACTTGCACTGACCTACAGACATAATATGTAAAATTTTAAAAATGGGATGACAGGACCATTACATGGTAATAAGAAAGCTTATCAATTGCAAGTGGATGAAAAGAAACCTCATTAAAGCTCTTTGAAAGAGAAAACCCTGATTTCTTGGTTCTGCCAGAAGGCACCAAGCAACTATTGAATGCACCAGGTAAAGACTGAAAACGTGACCTTAGCATGCCAAGAGTTCGAATCTGTCGAGAGCAAATAACATTAAACCGAAGAGAACAAACTGATATATTGAAAGTTATATATTAAAACACACTGATGTGATGCTATCAGCGAATGATCCCACAAGCACACCCTCATAGTTTAAGAAAATGGAGAAGCAGCAAGAAATTTACGAAGTACTCAATGATATATATGCTAACAAGATATTAACTCTTCAGTTTAATATTGACTGTACAACATCTCATACTATTATAAGAAACAAAACCCCAAAGGAAGTTGTCAAAGCTTAGGATATGATTGAAATAAATGGTTTAACACCTTGAATTTTATATCTTGCAATAAGCTTTACGTTTTGTTTAAGAATGAAGTTCTTTGTTCTCGAGGTTTGTTTCTTAGAAAAATACTAGTTGCATAACCAAAAATATGAAGTCGATAGAAAGTCATAATTCTAAGATTATGATGATAAAGAAGACATAATGAAATCACTAACACATAATCAACTAGTAGCCTAGTACCTCTCCAAGACGATCAAAAGCCCCAATGAAGCCACCACACAATGTAGAGAATACAGAATACCAAATCTGGGGGTCCATGAAGTAAACCTGCATGAAGTTATCACAATTATGAAAGACTTGGTTGCAAAGAACAAAGATTAAACGGTGATAAAAAGGAATTTGGATATGAAAATTATAGTAACATAAGCTTCTATTGATAAGACGCACCAAGATAACCGGAACCCATAGCGCAATAACTGCTCCATAGTTGTTCCTAGCTGAATGTGGTATAAGATTATCTCAATATTTGTAAGTTGAGAAGATGAATCTGGAACGTAATATTAGAATTAAATACATACCGTTTGGGAAAAACTCATGCCAAGCATATTCAACACGGTGAATGCTCATTATATCTTTGGTGGGCCTTACCAGAGGTTTTATCTGGATGGTACAAGACAACGAAATAAGTTAAAATCTATCATGAGTATCACATATTATATTGACTAACCAAAGGATGTGAAACTAACCATCATAAAATAGTTGAATGCAAATTTTGAAGCCAGAAGTAGCACCCAGAAAAAGGTGTACCTGTAATCAATTACAACGATGAAAAAAAAGTCAATGTTAGATCTATAATGAAAAGGATGCCAAAAATACACTACTTGGGTGAATCATACTTGATAAGGGAAAACTGGCTTTCGTGCATTCCTCTTCCGACATAGATTCTTGGCTGCGAAATTATAGGCAAAGTTTTTTCAGACCGATCACATATTACATAGCTCAAGGAATAGATGAGTTTGTGAAAGAGAGGAAGGCATGCTGCACAAGAGAAAGTGAGATTGTACCAAGCAACTGACGAAATTTTGCATCTAACACCAGATCAATCATTCTTTTTTTCTGGATTGAACCCTTTACCTAAATCATTACGCTAAAATTGGACCTTCTATTTTTTCCTAAGCCACTTAAGAAAAGTAATTTCCTTCATTTCCTTTTCATGGAAAATATGAGTGACATTTATCAGTTCATAACCCTACAATTTTAACGGTTGGGCCTTCGATTTTTTCCTAAGCCACTTACTAAAAGTAATTTCCTTCATTTTCTTTTCATGGAAAATATAAGTGACATTTATCAGTTCATATATATATCTAATTTCTATTTTTAATAGTTAGTCGAAGGATACAGCTATTCTGACAAATAACTTTCGATCTCATAACATTTCAGATGTATCTCTGCATAAAAATGCAATTGCTTAAGAGTAGAGAAGAAAAAGAAGGCAACAAATATACCTGTGACCACCATAGGAGAAACCTAACGATAAGCCAGTTAGAGTTTTCGATCCAGCGTCGCAGCATTGGAAAAATAAATAAAAATGCAGCCAATGCATTTGGTAGCAAGTATATAGCTACAGCCATGGTGTACAGAGGAGGCACACCCCTAAGATTATCAAGAAATGAGAGAAAACTTGCAATGCTTCTGAATGAAAATGAATCTTTTTGGAGCAGATAACACAGAGGAAGGATGATGGACCAGGCTAGACTGACAATTATCTTGAGAATAGTCCTTAGAACATTAGTGAACTTCAATCTGAGATATCCCGGGAAGTTCAGAACGAGGTCCAAAATACCTATAGGAAATTCAAAAAACTTTTCTCAATAAAAATAAGAATTACATACTCAGCACAAATTGATAACTTTTGTCTTAATCTCTTTTGCCATTGTCTAAGCTATAAAAATAAGAATTGCATACTCTGAATGAAGCGAAGAAAGGCTGCTGTCATGAAAATACTAGACAATCTGTGCAAGACTCTCTTCTGGAAGATATCAAATACAGAGACATTACTCCAGGCAATGATTATCAAAATCTGCGGTAGATCAATCTCAAAGGTTAGCAGAAGCTCTAAAATATAGGAAAAACTAATATCCGAACTCATCACTTTTCATCTCTTTGATTGTATACCTGTAAAGCAAGTATAAGAAATGTCCATAGACGATCAAAACTTCGGAAAATGTGCCAAAATGTCCGAGTTTCTGCAAAGAATGATTTTCCCAACTTTCCAGGCGTTTTCTGAGAACCGCGTTTCCCCTGAAACAGCAGTAGTAATAAGCAAACAAGCAACATATAATTAACCAAACAAATAATAACCCCAGATTACCGATACTCACCTTAACTTTATCTCGAATTGATTTGAAAAACTCACCATCATCACGCATTGGCCAACCCAGAGAGAAGCATTCCGGAGACCTATAATAGTTTGCAATATCATATTTGAAGTAGAAATAAATTTGATTCTATAAAGAACACTACTTTTTGAGTTTAAATATTTTACCAGAAATATTCATTCAAATCATCATAGTTGCACCAGGCCGTGTGAGGGGCTTTCCCATTTTGTCCTTGCTTGGATTCCTGAGCCAGACAAGCATCATTTGTTATCTCTGAAGCAGAAACACTTAGCTACAACCGTAAAATTAACCTTAGCAAAGGGGTACCTTTTCAATCACTCGGTAAATAGGTGTTATAACTTTCCTCAAGAAAGATTCGTCATCCCCACCATAAGAAGGCTTGATGTTTTCTCCAGTAACAATGCTGACATTTCCAGCTAAGAGTCCATGGAGTTCATATGCCATCTGAACACGCACTTAATACATGTTAAGACCATAAGACCATTCATTGACAATTGAATAACAAGTATCTAATGAAGAACAAATCACTCACATTGTGGAAAATGTAGCATAGGCACTCAGGCATGAACCGTACATTAGCTGCTTCACCCCAGATAAGAAGATAAAGGCCCATATAAAGTATCTTTCTTTGTTGCACTTCAGGATGTCCCTGAGGGAGCCTGTGTGTAATAAGATGTCGTTATCAATTAGGCTATCCAACTACTCCATGAATATAGATATGCAGAGAAAGCTGAAAAAGTTTACTGCATAATCCCATCATCTTACCTTAAGCTGTGTTTTCTTCCCAAGTATTTACACCATGTCTTGTAGTTCTTGAAAAGCTTATTCATGAGTGCGTCAACAGCTCGATCATCAAGCTAAGTAAGAACAACGGGTGTTAAGTTACTTACGCTGCCTGACTATAAATATATTCATGAACAGTACATACAGAAGATATGAATCTCGAGACGGATAAATAGGTTGAGAAGACATACTTTGTTTGCTGGTTCAGGCTTGGGGACTAGCCTTATATGAATATTTGCAAGCAACAAATTCAAATGCTCCCTTTGGTTTCTGACATTGTCCCTCTGTATATATCAAATTAACACGCTGTATATATATCCTCAACTACACGCATGAATGGATTATATCATTCTCCGATTTAACAAAACATAAGCCATACCTGAAACCCAAACATTGCTCTCAGCCAATCAAGCACGTCCAACTCACCTGCTTTCTGCCGATGTTGCTCAAATGAGGGCGGCCATGTTAAGCCACGAGTATTCCTCAAAGCAGTCACAGAAGCTTTCACCTGAAATCATAGGAAACCAATGCTTTAAATTTTCTAAACTCAAAATGTAGGTTTAAATGTGGAGCGAAAATTCATCACCTCTTCAAGCTGCATGATGGACTGCGATGCCCCAGCAGAATCAAGTGGAAGAATGTTATATGGAGCATAAATTTCTTTCTTTGCCTGGACATCATTTGCTGCAGCCATAATCTGACAAACAACATAAGCTAATATGATTAAGCTATTTCTTACATTAAATTTTCTCATCTTAAAAGCAGTCATACAGTAAGGAAAAAAAACTAACCTCAGGAGCAACTTCTTCAACTTTCTCAGTTTTATTAACTGCACAAAGAACTTCAAACAGCACACCGGCTGTCTGGTAAGCTTTTCCAAGCTGAGCTCTGCAATAGCAAACAAAAAGTTGTTATATCCACAAAATACTAAATAATTCTCCATGAAAATAAATACTCTAAAACTAGTGTGATTTTCGGTACCTATCAGCTTGCTCCCCTTTGTTAAGAGCCACAACATATTTCTCATAATATTGCTTGTAGAAGCTCTCAATTTCTCGAGCATCGGTCTTCTTCACCCTAGAAGCAAGTGTTGATGCATTGTCCTGAACAAGAGTTTACATTAATTTTAAACATCCGGATATAACAAGAGATTTAACAATCTATAAGGTAAAACCTTCCTCAATCTTCATACATCACAAATGTCACATTCTATCCGTACCAAAATACCATCAATAAGCAGGAACAATTTGATTGCTACAAAACTTAATGTATTTGATTAGTTCTGCTTTATATACATTCAAATCAGAAACCCATTTATAACAAAACAATTTTCTAATCTTTATTTTGCAAACGAGTGTTCTTACCTCACCACTAACTACAACAAAATACTAGTAATAAAAATCTAACACGCGGTTTCGAGAAAAATGGTGTAAATTCTAAAAGAAAAACACTTAAGATTCTCGGCATTCATTAGAAAATTGAAGGAAATCAAACAACGCAGAGAAATATGGATGTGAGCTAAAATGTTCAAGTAATTATGGTATAGAAATTAAATTACTGACCAAATAACTCGAAGAACTCTAATCCGCCCGAGAACAGGGTTACTTTTCAATTTACTTGTAATTTTTTCTTTTAAATTCACTTCTCTTTTTCTTTTTTGAACAAACGGTTTGTTGTTCACTTCTCTTCTGGTCTAGCCATAATTTTATTTAATGGTTTAATTTCAATTTAATTTTAATCAAATATTAAAACTGAATAATCAAACAACAATTGTTTATTTTCTTAACTTAAAACAAGAAAAAAAGACTCAATTTTGTGAATGAGGTACCCTAATGGTAGTTATGGCAATTGGCAAAGTTAATGTCAAATGAACGGTTCAACTCCCTAATGGTACTTGGGCATTTATTGTTATTGAATTATTGATAATTAATGTGTATTTAAAAAAAAGGTCGAACATAAAACTGAAAAGATATTATTTATGTACTTATTAAAATACTCTTCCTTTTTATAATAAGGCCTTGAAATTAGTTAAGCTAATTGACTACAATTTCGGAAAGAGTTCAGAATAATTAAACAACTACTTATTTTGTTATTCTTGTACGTCTCAGTTGTATTTATATATTTACCCTCTCTAATTATCCAAAATATATTTATACAATGATACATATTTACCCTTTCTAATCTTTGGTGGAGACTAGTTTTGAACTGCCGCACACCACGTCCACTAGAATTGGGATCCAATCTGTGCGCCTTCTCGAAAGCATAGAAACGACCTACAAAGTACCATTAAAAATATCCAATAGGTAAGTAAGGATAATATATTATTATATAGTAAAATATTATTATTTAAATGTTATAATAATTCACAAATGCATGTAAAATCTTGTATACATCAATAAGTAATAAATAAATTAAAAAAATTAAACAACTGAGGAGAGAAAATGAACTTTTTTTCAAAAGAATAAAGTCAGGCGAATAATGCACTTTAAAATTTTAATCTCAAAAGTTAGTACGACTTAATATATATATAAAGTAAATTCTAAATGTATTCGTGTTGATCGCTCTTCAATAAATAATATACAACAAATTCAAGACATTTGTTATGTAATTAGATAATACTGATGGTCTTGTATTCTTGTAACTATTATAATGTATAAAAGAATATGGTAGTGAATGAACGTACAGAGGTAGGCAACACGAGGGCGTTCACTCTGGATTTCAGTAGCAACACGGAGGATGGGGGCAATGGATTGAAGAGACGATGGAACAACCTCATTGTCGAACACCTCCATAGAGAAGGTGGTAGTGGCGGCGCTACGTGAAGCCCGCCGCGTGAGGGACGGCTGGTCATTGCCCGCTGCCGCCATTTTATAATCTCAATGATGATTGATCTAGCTATTTGTTTGGTCCTTTCGCCTACAGCTTAGCCGAAGGCGGCAGGAATTTTGTACTCCTCCAGTCTCTCTCCCTCTCTTGATTGCTTGATTATCCTCTAATTTTTTATAACAAAGCATCACACAAAATCATTAGTTGAATCATCAATATACATGCATTTTTGCAATGTATGTAAAACTATAAATCTTACATTGAAAAAAGTTTACTTTATCCTACAAATGAATTGATATTATGGTGCATTTAAGAGATGTTGAAAATGGGATATGTATTTTTTTTTTTTTTGTTGAAAATCATAAAATAATGAGAGTTTGAAGGAATTGATCTGAATAAATTACCTTGGGGAGGCTAGGTGGAAATTACCTTAGAGGGTGAGGTATGAGGAAAAGTTGGGGAGAAGTGAGAGAGGAAATTTAAATGTAGAAACTCATCATGAGGGAACACATGGTTGTATTTGAGACTTCTATGGCTTGGTTGTTGGAAGGTGTTTGAACCTCGTTCATTTCCGTTTCTGTTTCTTCTCTCCATCAATCATTTCCTTTCAATTAACTTTTTTCACAATTCTAAGGTTAAATTTGATTGCAGAAAATAAATATAGTCGCTCCACATATTTTTAATGCTAACATACACATAAAATAAACAATTTTTTCAGTTACAATATATATTTAATAACCATTATCTCATTTAGTTGTGTATGGTAGTAAAAAAAAAATTCTTTATAATTCAAATTACAATATAAGTGTCAACATTTTTGAATTATAGATGTAAACATTGTAAGAAAATGTTAACATTTAATGAATTTTTATATATGATTGAGAATGTTACTTTTGTTAAATGATAATATATATTTCGTGCATCAAAGACCATGAGTTTATTCAGATAGGCTCAATGTTTTAGGGAACATTTTTTTTAATGAACCACATATACTTGTCAATGATGTAGTTCATTGGTAATGTTGGGACCTCAGACTAAGAGGTATTGGGTTAATCTTTCATTGATCTAGACTTCTCTTTAATTTAATAACAATGTTATTGATTTTATTTATAATATAATTATAATTCGATAATTTTTTCTAACGTGTGACTTTGACGTAATGACAGTTGTCTAAATAAATATGAGTATTGGATTACAACTGCAAGGTATCGTGGTGGACTTTGTAAAGTTCAACCAAGAAGATTTTAGCTTTTGACTTGAATTAGTTAAAACTTAAAAGGTGTTTGATATAGGTACTTGTTCTTTTGAAATTGTAGAATTTTAAAATGGTGAATTATCCGTATAGTTTAAACTATTTTAAGCTTTATTTCTTCAAAGTTCAAACTATTTAAGTGCCTGCAATTGTTGATTCTGATTTTGGTTCTCTTAAAAAAGTCGGAAGAAGAAATACAGGGATTTTTTAATTATCTTTTTTATTTTTATTTTTTTATTATTATGTTTTTATAAAGGTTAGAAGCAATATAAGGTATTTAAAAAAAAATGAAGCTGCTTTCAGAATTTAAATTAGTTCATAATTATTTATTTATAATCTCATTTTACCCATTGAAGTGATTGTGGATCTTTAGGTTGATATCTGCCTCTTGTAATTAAATAAGCTTGTACAGAACTTCCTTTTGTTATATTTATTACATAAAATATCCTTTGTATTTTTCAATATCTGTATGCACATCACTAACTTTGTGTTATTACTATTAACATTGTTAGAGTTTCAATTGAACTAATTCGATTATAAGGATTCGTAATCCAAAATACGCAATAGAATATGTATATAGATTGATAAGACCCGTTAATGATCCGTGTCCAACGATTATAATTTTTTTTAATACATACACATAATATTTTAGTAAAATTAATAACATTAATATTAATTTATCATAAGTAGAAGAAGATAGTAGTTAAATAAATAGTTAACAATTTATTTATGATTTTATTTTTATACATATTATAATTATCATTTAAGAACATGAATATTAGTTAAAAAAAATTGAATATATGAACTAAATTAAATAAAACCATAAAACTAACGAACTCGTTTAGAAAAAAATATTGATGTAAAATTATAAATTTTGAAAGTAAAGATTTTATTTAATTCAAAAAGTCTAACATTCGATCGAATTCGACAAAAATTCATTCGATTTGAGAAATTTAAATTCGAGCAACATTCAAATTCGACAAAAACGTAGTTGAATCTGGATCCCGTTGATAGCCCTATATGTCCTATCACAAACTAGTTTCGAACTTTCAGGCTTGAGTGTCTTAAATGGGCTTATCTTGGTCCTTTGCACATGCTTGAGGTTGAAGCCCAATACGTGGGCTTATACTCGAGAAAAAGTTCAGACCCGAATTTTCAAACTATTTGGACAAAAGTACCCCTATAAAGCCTTTTGATTGCCTAGACTACCCCTCAACCCCCTTTGTGTATTAAAAGACGCTGACGGCTGATACTAGGGTTTTGTTTCATTTGTTATCCACTCCTCTTTTCACACTCAACTTTTTCGTTCTTCTCTCTCGTTTAGCCTCCATATTTCTCACAGCTAGCAAAGGTAATCTTATTTCACGCTTTTCCTCATCTTGTTATTTATCTACCCTAATATTCTGTAGAACCAGGTTTTCCTTTCAGTTTCTGTTTGGGGGTTTTTTCGCTGTATGTATATGTATTCGTGTCGTATAATTTCGTGCACGTGTGGAGTGGTGGAGCTTTGGTGTCAGATCCTTTTTTAATTTCGAATTAATATGGATTAATTTGTTATGCATTAAATTTTTTTTTTGCTCTGTTTGTTGATAAGGTTTGACCTTTTTTTTAGGATGCTTCTGTTTGGAAGAATTAGGGTTTGTAGGTTTGGTAAGAAATTTAAATCTTGTATTTTTCACTGAAAAAACTTCCTTTACTTGGGAAATGAATTGTATACGTTTAGCTATTATCAAAGAAGTATTGTATTAGTAATCTTTAGCTAATTGTGTATACTCAATAATTGTGCATATAACATTTTTATTTTGTATTGTAATTTTCTTTGTAATCTCACATCGTTTATGTGAATAACATGAATTTTTTATTTTTGGTAACTTTAGATAAGAAATTAGGTAGTTTTGAGGAGTTAGAATGGATTGTTTAGATCTCGTGAACACTGTTTTGCCTTTGCGATACTAGAAAAATAAGAGATTTTTTTGGAGTTATTCATTAATTGCCTATGTTCAATTACACAGATGAATGTGGAAAAGCTTAAGAAGATGGCAGGTTCGGTCCGCACAGGTGGGAAGGGTACCGTGAGAAGGTTTGTTTTTTCGTTTGCATTTTATTTAGTCATACACCGATTAAGTTCCACGAAGATGTTTTCGAGATGATGCATTGCAGATGACCATAGAAAATTTTGACATGATTTCACAATTGGATTTCTGGCTTCCTGTTTATGCTTATTAAAAATATCTTACCTCAAATGCAGAAAGAAGAAGGCTGTTCATAAGACAACCACAACAGATGATAAAAGGCTTCAAAGCACTTTGAAGAGAATAGGAGTGAATGCCATTCCAGCAATTGAGGAAGTTAATATTTTCAAAGAGGATGTCGTTATCCAGTTCATTAACCCAAAAGGTATGAACTGTGTCACTGTAATTTTAGTTTGCTCAATTGGCTTGGCTTAGTCCCCATTTTATCTCATCACTATTGTTGTTTCTCTTTGATTTCTCAGTTCAAGCATCTATTGCTGCCAACACTTGGGTGGTTAGCGGTTCTCCCCAGACCAAGAGTATATTTTCGTTTCCTTGCACCAAAAGTTATTTTATTGAATTAAGATCCATATCAAGTACAATAGAGATATTTGTCTTTTCTTTTAGTTTACCTGGTCCTTAATGAAATACATTCTGATATTTTTCCGAACTTGGAACATGAAGATGCTCATTTCAGTTTTAGTAAATGAGAATTTTTCATAAACATTATAAAGTATGTGAATTATGTATATATTTCTTGGCAGTTTGATTGCTGAACTTCAATTTCTGCTGGGCGGTTATTTATGTTCTATATCTGACACTATCATTTGATTTTTTTTCCCAGAATTGCAAGATATTCTTCCTCAAATTATCCACCAATTGGGTAAGTGTAGATTGATTCTGCTCTGATGTATTGTGGTGCTGACCCCTTTTTGCAATATCTTTACTCAGCACTATTCAAAACTCTCAGGTCCAGATAACTTGGAGAATTTGAAGAAATTGGCAGAACAGTTCCAGAAACAGGCTCCTGCAGCTGGAGCAGGTGCTACCGGGGCACCCGATGATGATGAAGACGAGGTGCCAGATCTTGTCGCTGGTGAGACATTTGAAGCTGCTGCTGCAGAGGACGGACACACCCATACTTAAGGGTGTTCTCTTTCCAATTTTGTGAACTTGCCAATATTTTCTATGTTTCTGAAATCTCTTAAATGTTACTTTGTTTATGTCTATTATGAACGATCCATAACAGAAAGATGGTATTTTAATGTTTCGATTGCCAACTTAATGCATTCAATTCAAATAGCTTTATCTACTGTCCTTTGAAGCTAACTCACTATTAATTTGATGAGAGAGACAATTATATCTGTCATCCTGCTGTTGTGTGTGCTACCTATGCCAAGAGTACAATTTATTTCTCTGAATTATGAATTTTGTAATGTTCCTTGGATAAATAACACCAGAAGTCCGTGCATTGAAATAGTTGGTCTACAGTTTCTCAACTAACTTACCCGTGAACCTACCTCTGTTAGTTTCTCTAATTTTTCTTGGTATAATGTTTAGCAACGTGTCACAATCACTTTTTAGCTATTCTATTGTTTGTAATACAAACATCAATGTTCATTACTGCAAATTGTTTGCCATTATCTTGATATCAGTTCTTTGTTGAGATCTTAGGCCATCTCTAGTGAATCCTCAGTCTAACTCTAGCTTCTCCTCAGATTTCAAGTTCAATTTTTCCTTTCTATTTTATGGTCATCTTCAATGATTCAATCTATTTATTTCATTTAATTTAATTCCTTATTTTTTTCACTATTACTTAATAATAATAATTTGTATTTAAGTAATGTTATTAAATTTACAACTTATTAATGTTAATTTTTTTAAATTAAAGTTACGTTTTATTAATGTTTAATTTTATAAAATTAAATTTTATTTAAGTTTTTTAAATAAAGGTCATGTTTTTTAAATTAAAATGAAATTTTTTAAAATTAATCTTAAATTAAAGAAATTTTTTATTTAAATAAAAAGAAAGAAATTTATTAACTAAAAATAAATATAAACAAGAAACAAAAAATCATTGGTTTCAATATTCAAGATTCAAGGAATGAGACAAATCAACTTCACTCATTTGAGCAATTGGTGATTGGATTCAACGGACCTCCTCCATCCCTTCAAGGGGGGAGCTAGCTTCCCTGTAATTGGAGATGGCCTTACGAATGTGGTTCTCTTACCCTATTCAAGCCTTATTTAAGGACAAAAATTTGCACTTGGTGCTTGGGTTATTCTGGTTATTAATGTTTATAATTCGATTCATGGACAATTTAATTAGGAGATGCTACCTGGGTATTGTCTTATGGGTTTCTATGAATGATACATGTCCAAAGTGGACCAACTCATTCTGCTTTTATATTCAAAAAGTAGACCTACTTAGGACACATGTAAACCAAAGAGAGCGGAAGGCAATACCCAGCAGGTTTTTTTCACTAAATTTTGTGCAAGAAGTTTCTGATAAAAAAAAAATGAAAGAATTTGCGCATTTTTTCTGGGTAAATGAAGAACTTGAGCTTAATTACATGTGTGCGTGTGTGTGCAGTTTCCTTCGGTGGCTTTGGAGTACATAATAAAAAATATCAATTTTTGTGAGTGTTTGAATTAATGAAAACTAAAATAATAAGATGTAGGTTTAAAACCTTTTGTTGTTCCATAAGGGAGAATGCTCTCCATATTGATCCCAGAAGTCCAGAAAATACAAAAAATAACGATGAATGATAAATATGAATTTAACATGGAATAATGATAAAATACAGAAAATACTAAAAAAATGTCCAGTCATTACATTTGTCAATATTGTTATTGTAGCAAAATTACAAGAATGGGTGTTGTTTAGATACTTGCGAGAACACACACCATAAACCACATATATATGATCTTAATTACTTACATTGCACACTTGAGGTTATAATTTCATCATAACTGAACTTTATCGTGTTCTTACTTAGTTGAATTTAGCAAGTGAGAAATTGTGGACTTAAATGTGAAAAAATGAATTAGTGGACTGGGGTATAAATTAAGTCCACATATATAATAAGTTCATAAAGAAAAGAAAAGAAAAGTTGGTTAGATTAGAACTGAAAAGAATGAAAACAAAGGTTGATGAAGATAATTCTTTCTTACTGGTTATTAATTGTTTTACTTTTCCAAGGCCTATGTACAGCTGCTGGAGAATTGCCGACTGAAGCTGACTCATCTGGAGCAGGAACTTCAGCGAGCACGCCAGCAAGGCATACACCGGCCGGAGATCAATCTCATGGGGCAAGAGGAAATGGTTTTATTTCTTTTCTTTTATTGCCTATGTTTCATTATTTAGTTTTTGTATTGGTGCTTAACTGAGAAGAATAACAATGTATAAATAAATTATTGGTTCTTAATCAACAAAAAAGGGAATTTGATGGACTATCATGTGCTTTGTGGCTATCATATATAAAAGAATGGTCTTTAACTTAATTTGGACTCAATTCTCTTTTCTTAGAGTTTTGAATTTTTTTTAATCATAAAATAGGTAGTTATTTGGCAAGTAAGCATTAATGATAAATCTTAATATTTTTGGAATATATTGAAATTGTTAATAATGATTTCCTTCCTTTTGTATACAAGTTATTAATTATTAATATATCATTAAACCGTAATATTGAATTTGAAACTACCTACAAATCATGCTAATTATTAGGAATTCTACATAAATTTGTTAAATATGCAAGATTAAACCGTATTGAAATATAATCTCCCTACAAATCATGCTAAATATTAGGAATTCTACAAACTATAAAAGTGTATTATATTCTGATTGGTTTGATAGCATGTCTTCTCCAACCTCAAATTACAAATTCACAATGCCAAACACTAACATCATCGCCATTTTATTTCCTCTTGAAGTGGCTAAGGTATTTATGTTGTAGTTTTATCAGAATCCACGAGGTATTAGTGGATTTTGAATTGTTTCATTTTAATTTAAAAAATTTCATTACAATTTATATCTCAATTTCTTTTTATCACATTTTTTTTCTTTATCTTGATTTATTAATATTAACTGTTACAAATTTATATTCTTTCTTTTATGTATTTTCTGAATTTTCATTTCATACGATTTAATATGCATCATTGATTTGATATTCTTTTATATACTTTTATTGAGTTAGATACATACCTACTTTTTCTTTCCAGATATATTGTTAACCATTATAATGGTATGCTCTTAACTTAAACAATTTATCTTTGTACATGTATATACCTTATATCTTATCTTATCTTATCTTTATATATATATATATATATATATATATATATAAAAGAATGGTCTTTGACTCAATTTGAACTCAATTATCTTTTCTTAGAGTTTTGAATTTTTTTTAATCATAAAATAGTGTAATTAATTAGTTAATTGGTAACAAAACATTTATGGTAAATGCCATTATTTTCAATTTTTTTTTTTAATAATGATTACTTTCCTTTATATAAGAGTAAATTAATTCTTAATTTGTCATAAGAATTTTCCTTATACATAGGCCTAGGAATTGACTCTAAATCTAGAAAATCTTTATGAGCAAATTAAGCCTCCCCTCGCAAGGAATTTTCCTATTATCATTGAATAGGTAATTAAAGACTTCTAAAATTTTAAAATGCGAAAATCAAGCCAATTTATTAAAATTTTCTAAGTAACGCATCCATTTTGAATTTGTCCTCCTTATAAAAGAAATCTTTGACCTCTCAATTCATGAGTTTTCATTATTAGTTCGGCCATTGTATTTTTTTTTTCATCTCATGCGGTCTCTCTTTTTCTCACTCATCCTTTTTTTTTCTGAAAAAAAAAATTAATTCATTAGCTATTCACTCTTCTCTTGCATTGTATTTAGTTTATTTTGTATCATAGACACCAATTTTTCTTCTTCTTGTGTTGATTTAGGAGCATTATTCACGCATCTCTTGCATTGTATTTAGTTTATTTTGTATCATAGATATTAATATTTTTCTCCTTGTGTTGATTTCAGGAACATTATTTAAGGTGAAAACAAATGAATAACTATGAGGAAAGTGACATGGATATGCAGTGATTTTATTCACGACCAAGAAAGCAATACATTTAACATATATGACTAAGATTACAAGATTTGGGAATAAGTATTAGAGGTATCAAAACTGAAATTTTAATGGTTGAGTTAAGTTTCTAACTTTGAATTTTTTCACAAGGAATTTGATTATAATTTCATTGTCTGTCTATGACTATTTTTGAGATATGTTATACATATCAACGTTCATCTTGGTTTTATGGACTTAAATATTAATGTTTTAGTATTTTTATTGTTTTTAAATTTTCATTTTTTTTGATTTTTTAAGAATAATGTTTTTATCGTGTTTCTCAACATACATGCAAGATCCATTTGATCACATTTCCATTATGAATTCTATTTACTTATATTTGCATAATATCAACTATTCTATACTATATATTCTATTTACGTTTGACTAGTGGGCCCACTGTTGGCAATAATCTTTTTTGTTTTATTTGGAATGGATAATCTCGCATTAATAAGGTTGTAATTTTGTTTAGGCAATCGTTCGAGGTTTTAGCTGTTTTGGGGGTTTAGGACTCTAGGGTTCCTCAAATTCGATTCATACATTTTTTTTTTGTAAATCTAGGTTTGTTTTAAGGCGGCGCTTTTTTTTACCATATTTGTTGAATTCATTATATCGCGTCATTTTTTCTATTTATTTAAGGCCAGCACACAATTTTTCTTAATACAAAGAACCATTGCATTGTCAATTTCCTCAAAAAAATAAAAAAATAAAAGAAAGAACAGAAAAAAAATCTTGGGTAATTGATGTTAGAAGAGTCAAATCCAGGTTTGCAACATCTACATTGCCAAGTTACAATTTTAGTTGTTCACACATTTTTATCCAAGTTAATTATGAATTCAGTATATATGATGTTATATTAGTGTTGATGATTGTTTTTGTTGATGCCATTTTTTGGTGATTGCTCTTGGTTTTTGTTTAGGATTTTGAAATTTTTACTCAAATCTTTTAATTCAACTTAATTAAATCAGGCTGTTACAATGTGAATACCTCTTTTATTTTATTGATTGATATCTCAACATTTTCTCTTTTGATTGAATTGGGATAATTGTTTCAGCCAAATATTGAATTCTTTACAGAGAAGCAAATTGGAATCAATTAGGATCTTTGTTTGGCAGAAAGAATGAGTTTTCCTGATCCACCTCCTCCTCAACATCCATACATGTTAATGCCCATTTCTGGAGGGTTTTCCCCTCCATACATGATGGAAAATCAACAAACCGATTCAATATCGGAATTCGAGAATCCTCCTCCTTTGAAAAGACCAAGAAATTCCGAAAGTCCACAAAAATTTGCACCTTTCCCAGCAAATAACCAAAGAGCGAACACACCAAATGTACCAGGAAACAAAGGAACATGCCATATATTCTATAAGACTCGACTTTGTGCCAAGTTCATGACCGAAGGCACGTGTCGTAATGGTGAAAATTGCACTTTTGCACACGGCATGGAAGATTTACGTGAGCCTCCTCCTAATTGGCAAGATCTTATTAGGGAAAAGGAAAGGGGCCCTGGAGGTGGTAGTAGTAATAGTAGGGGGGGTGAAGATCGAAGAATGTTGATTCATAGGATGAAAATTTGTAAGAAATATTACAATGGAGAAGAGTGTCCTTACGGGGACAAGTGCAACTTTTTACATGAACGCGGCCCTCCTCCACCCCCTACAAAGTTTAAGGCTGATGTGTTTAGACAGAGGGAAAGTTCCGCAATAAGCATTGGAACAATTGGGGATGCTATGGTTACCAACAACAATTTTGATCAATCTAAGCAGCATGTTACTGGGAACTTAGATGCTTTCCAATCAAAGACTTCCTTTTGGAAAACTAAGCTATGCAGTAAATGGGAGATTGGACAGTGCCCTTTTGGAGAACGATGCCATTATGCTCATGGCGTGTCAGGTATAATGTTTGTCGTTTTCATTGGATGTGATGTTTGTTGTGGTCCTTGATTCATTGATCTTGAAACTGAATGGTTTGAAAATTACCCATTTTGGGAAGCTTAATTAATTAATGATTTGGAAGGTAATCACTATTTGGACCTGGATATGTTGACTTGCAACGACAGTATCATGCTCATATGAGAAATAAAATTTTGTCACCGTTACCGTTATCCTTCCTTATTACATTCTAATCATCTATCTAGATTGAAGTAATTCTGATATGCAGTTGTCTTGCTTTTTAATAATGAATCCGAAAACAAAAATCTCACCGTTATCCAACGCTTTGTAAACTATGAAATATCTTGTTATAATGCATGAGTATGGTAAAAGTTTGTACGGTATCTGATTCGTTTGTTGTTTTATGTTTTGATGGTTATCGGTTTATTCCTTGCCTTTTCCATTATGGATATTTATTTGTTAATCTACTTTGCTACGCTTTCTTCTACCAAAACTGGAAAATATGATCGAGCCTTATACTTTATATTATCTCCACTTTACTAATTGCTAACTTCCGATTTGGCAGAGTTGAAATATTCCGCCACCACCCATGGTGATGCAGGCTCGGTAATGAATTCGGGATCTACTCCAGCAAATCCTTTCTCATCTGCTATACCTAGCCAGTCTCTATGCAATTTAGTGATTGATGCTCCTCCGAATGAAAGTGGAGAAGATAAGAAGGCATCACGATGGAAAGTGACCAGGAAGATTAATCGAATTTATGGCGATTGGTTAGATGATGGATCGCCTAACTGCTCCCCAACCAAAGACGAGATATGAGAGTCGAGATGATCATCTTTCAATTACTACTAAGTACTAGTTAGTGGTTAATGTCATTCCTAGTATATTTTAATGGGCATATTTGATGGAAAATGCAGTTGCTTGTGCACCAACTTGAGCCTTTAACGGAGCAGCAGTTAAAACGGATTGGATATACAGTTTGCAGCAAACAATACATCACATCACATCAAGGTATGGAGGCATTACAACAGTCTCTGGCTCAGACATTAGCCAATGCCAATGGTGCTCCTTCCGGACCCTCGAAATGTCGCTAATTATATTGGGGCAAATGGCAATGGCCATGGGGAAGTGGGGTACTCTTGGTGATTGACAAAATCTGCTACTCAATTACTTGAATTTCTTAAGGCTTCATTTCTTAACTCTTGTTTTGTTTGGCCTAATTAGTTCATGCGTCTCAAGAAAGGAAATATGATTAGGTGTGGAAAGTGATCATGTTTTTTCCTTCTCTCTAATTGAAGCTTTTTGGTCATAACTTTGGTTCCCTTACCTCAATCTGAATTTGACCTCTAGCTCCATTGTTTTTCATCTAAATCGCTATTTTAGTTGATATTCGCCATTTTTGGTAACATTTCATTCTCAATTAAGAAGCGTTTTAAGACTCCTTTTGCATCATATTTTTGAGAGAGTTCTTATTATATTCTGTATTTAAATCTCACGTTACAGTTTGACTGGTGAACTGATTTTGATCATTGATTGAATTTTATAGTAACAAAGAAATTTTTAGGGCCTGTGTTTCTGGAAACAAGATTTTTGAGAGTGAGGAAAAAAAAAAAAGAACTACCTATAAAAGAAACATGTAATTCATCCAAGCAAGGCCATAAATTTTGAGACCACCCAAAAAGTGATAAATAGTATTCCAGTCACATGAAATAACAGAGACTATAAAGTTCATGGAAAATAATGTCATTATTCAAGTCCAAGCTACTAACAATAGTCAAACCACCACCAATCCAACAGGCTTAATATCCACCCACATATCAAACTGAACGACCAATCTGATACTAACTGCAAAACATATCTTGACTGCAAATATTTTATAGCAATTTTACACCTGCCTCCCTCAAAGAATCAATAACTGCTTTCACCTTACCATGGTATTTCTGGTCTCTCTTCATAAAAACCGAAACAGCAGGTATATTCTTCTGAAGCAGCCTCTCTCCAAGTATCTTTCCGATTTTTGCAGCAGCAGCTACATCCCGAGTGCTTTCGTTAGTTTTCTCCAAGCTCAACCTCAGAGCCTTCTCTTGTGTGCTGGCGGCAGATGCTACTGTTGCAGTCGGAGTGTGAACAACTTGAGCATTTACAAACTTATTCGTGAAGTGCATCCTCAGAACGTAGGGCTTCAGAAACTGCGTCACTCTTTCTGGCCTTACTGGTGGAGGAACTACCATTTCTGCATTTTACCAAGAATTAAAGGAAAAAAAAAGTGAATCAAGAATGTGGGCAATCAATTAGCGAATCTACTGCACCCATTCATCAACAATTTACTGTCGTCACACTTCTTGAACTATAGCTACAAAATCTTCATTTCAACTTGGAGTCCACTGGCCTATTTGCATTGGTTTCCACATGGTCTTGCGGTTTTGTGAAACTGGGTAAATCCCATCCCAAACGAAGTTTAGACCTAGGTTTCGTGAAACTCAAGTTTCAAATTATAAATCCTAACCTAATAAACCCCAAACCTATAAAAGACATTGATTTGACACCTATCACCAATTTTTACCGTCAAATCCCAACATCCGAACTCTATTAACCAATCCATATAGACATCAATTTGAAAAGGGATATTTTTGCAACCAAAACCAATCCCTTTCCAGCTTGTTTTGCAATCCCTTTTATCTTCAAAAAGCATCCTCATCATATCAGCATCATTTAGTCAGTTAATCTTCAATAGATGAATGCATTACTCAAACACTTGGTGGAGACTATTCAAACGCACAGTGAACAAATTCAAAACAAGCCCTAGATTATCCTCAGAACCTAATGACTAGAGAAGGGCTTACTTGCAGGGCCGGACTGACATATTACGGGGCCCTAGGCGATGTGTTAAATTGGGGCCCTCTTTTACAAATTAGTTGATATATTTTAAATTCAATTTTAATATCATTTTATGACATTTCATTGTTAAACTTTCTCTTAACAAATATCAAGTATCGCGAACATAGTTACATAACAAATATTTTTTACTTGTCAGTAAGTTAACAAATATAATTTTTTACTTGTAAAATATGAAGGAAAATATTTCTGATCACGCTACTATATTAGGTAGGGCTGTGCAAATGGTAAACTGAAACGTACCAAATTCCGTTACACCGGCTGGTTCGGTATTCTGAAATCTCGTACCGTTTGCCCTGAAAATTTTGGTTTGGTTCGTAAAATTACCAATTCGGTGCGGTTAGATTTGTTTTGCTACAAAAAAATCGAAAAAATTATTGAATAAAAAATAATTTGTCTTGAATACATATGTAACCTACAACTCTAACCATCAAATTAAGTTGAATAGAAATTATAAAGAATAAATCAGAGACCCCCTAGCCTCAGTCCCCTCTCCAAAAATTAATTTAGCATCTTTCAAGTTTTGGGTTTTAAATACAATTAGAGCCCAATTTATTAAGAGAAAATCAGAAATAGAACAAAATTGGACATTTAGAATTTGGACTGTACCTCCGTAATTTATAAATCTGGGCCGAGAGAGAGACGGTGGAGGCGCGATGGGGTGGGTGGTTCGGCGCGGTGGGATATTGAATTGAAGAAGAAGAAGATTTGGGTTTTGCTCTAGGGCAGTCCGTAGAAGAAGTGAGATGAGTGAACTGAAGCTTTGATTGGAAAATTGGAACAGTAATTACGAATTGGGATTAAAAAATGGGTATACCGTTTCTGGGTAAATCGATAATATCGAAAATTGGGTGTGCACTCAATATAATTGAATCTTATTAATTTTTGATATTTAATTTAATATAATATAGTATATTAAATCGAACTATTCAATTTAATAATCAAACGGTTCAGTAAGCTACCAAAACATCGAGATGTGTATGTAGTTTGAGTTTTCTTTGTTTGTAAAAAATTAATATTAAAAATTGTAGTTTAACTCAAATCTAAATTACATTAAATACTAAATTTAATTTATTAATGCAAAATAAAAGTATCATAATATATTTATGTTTTCCAGAATACTTAAGTAAAATAAAACTAATAATACTTAGATACATTAAAATAAATACATGTGTACTATCCCCACAGTTTTTTCATTCGCTATGGAGGATTGTACAATGATTAAGAAATGTAAAAAATAGCCATTTTTTAAAGTAAAAGTCCAAAAATATCTTTTTAATTAAATAATCATAGCATAGCTATTTTTTTAAGTAAAGTCACAAAACACCATTTTAATCAAATAATCATAGCATTAATAAGAAGATAAAACTGGTAGAAAAATATTAATTCTACATTGAAATATTAAAATGATAAATAAAAAAATGGAGGAAGTAATCTTTAGCATTTGACACCAATAATATGAGATAATCACAAATACAAAAAGAATTTCAATAGAATGTGTACTGTTAATCAAAAGGTTAATTTGATGGGTTATTTAGAACCAAATGTAAATCAGATCGAGAGAATTTCGCCTTAATAAATAGCAAATTGAAAATTCCGAGAATCAATAAAAAAATCGTAATTTTACAAATATTATAAATTAGGTAATTGATTTTATTCAAATTTTGTTCTCAATATATAAAAAGACATGGAGCCAATGTTTTCTTCATTATGTGTTTTCTTTTCTATTTCGTTTCAATACCATGCATATTTATTTTTCATTCAAGTGCTCTTAAATATACATTTATGGATCTTAATTCGTTTATCGTATTCACGAACATGTTTCTTTTGTTGATTTTAGGAACTCCGAATTCCCAAGGTGAGGACACATGAATAACTTGAAAGAAGAGCATATGAAGTGTTGTTATAGATAAAAAAAGTTTAACACTGAGTGACCAAAATCATACAATCAAGATGCAACAAGTGTTGGAGATTACAAACTTCATGGCTTTATGAAAATATCTTTAGAATGGAATAATAAGATTGTAATTGATAATATGACCTTTTCTCCGTGAATATATATGGGAACTTGATAAATGACATCAAAGCACACGGCGAGTGATATTTGATTTATTTATAGCTCAACATCGTCCTAGACATGGCCACGCAAAGTGGTATATAAAAGTCGTCTTTTTTTGTGTTTGTTTTGCCACATTTTAATTTAACCATTAACCTTAACTATGTAATTTATATACATAAACTTATTATTATTGAATATTCATTTATAGCTCGACGCATTCGTAGATTAGGCAATGAAGCATCTCATTCTTTAACTAAAATAGCTAGAATAGATTTTATCGATTTCAATATTCTTCCCATTTCAATTTTTAATTTTGTATTTTTGAAGATGATTCATAAATGAATGTAACTTTTTACCGTAGAAAAAGAACATGTATCGGAAAATTCTTGTATAGACGTGGTCTATGAGATTTTCATAGACCTTGTGGTGGTAAATAAGCCACATCATACATTTTGATGATGTCATGTTCTCAAAATATATGATGTGGCTAATTTACCACCACAAGGTCTATAAAAATCTCATAGACCAGGTCTATGCAAGAATATTCTACATGTATCTCACTCAGTTTTGTGAATCTCACACCAATTTTAGATCTTTTACTTTTTTGTTTTTTGTTTTTTTTTTTGGCTAATGCAATTTCAAGGATTACAGATCATTTCCCTATACATATTAGTTTAAAACAAATAAATGATTAAATAATTTGTGTATAACACGGGATTAACCTAGTAAGCCATCATTATCCGATTAATTATCTTCCATGTATTATAATGTAAATGACCTATTACACGAGACATATCATTGGAATTTAAAGTTTTTTGTAATGTCTATCCTTGTTTTCATTCACAAAATAATTGTAATTGCATACACAATTATTAAATAGGAGAAATATTAGTTTAGACAGTGAGGGGGTAGGTGGGGAATTGGCGACAACCTACATGGAAGATGGGAAGATGGTTGAAAATCTATTATTTTTAATGTATGAGTATTTTGATAGTTTTTTAATTTGAATTGATAAATATTAAATTTAAACTCTCACTAGCGTATTTGGTGATTCATTTATTTTGTAATCTGATTGTAATTGAATAAATTTTATGATTTAGTGATATTTATATAATAATGTAATTATCGTTACATTAAAAAAGGTGCGAGGTGAGAAACATACATGTCCAATTTATCAGGGATTTGAATAAAAAGAAATATTTGGCAAACAATTGATTATATAAGGGGATTTCATGCTATGATTATGAACTTAACACATGCAGTATAATAGGGTTGTGTGTAGATTTCCCTTACCACAGGGGGATGCTGTTGGGATTTGGTCCAATATTTTACCAAATTTGCCAAAGTTACCCCATGATAACATGACAAAGGAAAAAGGAAATCCAAACGATGTCGCATCACCTGGGTGGCTCCAATTGAATCTTCACGCGAGTGGATTAAATCTAACATGGAAAATTGCTTCAGATCTATAGTAAAAGTACCTGGCAATAGCAAATTTAAGTATATCTATCGAACTACTAGCTATGGCTTCAACAATGCGGTGATCAGTGAATAACTGAGTGAGTGAATTGTATCTCTTCAATGGTGATATCTGATACATCATCTACCTCTTCAAGCAAGGGCTGGATTCTTCACGGTCTGGCGGTGGGCACAGCAGCTGCGGTGGCGGTTGGCGCCCACGCCTACTTCTATTATCGGTACCGATCCGCCAAGTTCCGGAGTCGGGTCGTCGGAATTATACCCGCCCGCTTTGCCTCTTCTCGATTCGAAGGAAAACCCCTCGTCGAAATCCTTGGCAAACCCATGATCCAGGTCATTTTCATCTATGATGCGAGTATTATGTTTTTTGTGCTGTTTGGATTTGCATTGCGAATATTGCGTTTATCTTAATCATGGATTAATTTCGTTTTCCGTCAGTTAAAATTATAAGCTTTTTGCGGCGGAAATTTTAGGAAACATTTGAAAAAACTGTAAATGATAGTTAGACAAAAAAAAAAGGTATTTTCGATGGAAACATTTGGGAAATTTCATGATATTAATTTCACATTCGATTAAAAACTTAGAAGATTGAATAAGAACTAATTGTTGAGGCTAAATGCAATCAATTTTTCACTGCAACAGAGAACATGGGAAAGAGCGAAAATGGCTACATCTTTGGATCATGTTGGTATAGCACCTTTATCTATCCATATGCATGTTAATAAATTTTAATACGTGGAAACTATTTGATAAATTTATATATATTTCGGTATTGGTATATAGTTGTGGCGACTGATGATGATAAGATTGCTGAATGTTGTAGAGGATTTGGTGCTGATGTGGTTATGACGTCAGTTGCATGTCGAAATGGTATTATCTGTTGTAAGAATTCAGGTTACTTCTGATAATAGAATTATCTTTGTAATGGTTCTCTTTGGAATTTCGTAGGCACCGAGCGTTGTAATGAAGCTCTTCAAAAGCTTCGCAAGGAGTATGATGTTGTGGTTAATATTCAAGGCGATGAACCCCTCATAGAACCTGAAATAATAGACGGCATTGTCAAAGCCCTCCGGGTAATATATTTTCACTTGTGCTTTGCTTACATAAATCTTGGCTATATTTGAGAAATTATCTTATTGCAAGAGATTAAGTTTTGACGTATGATTGGTTATATGCATTGCTATGGGATATCGAGACCTTGAATTCAGTTATGAACATGAATAATACTGGTAAATGAAGATGTGTATACTTGAACTTTGTTGATTTAGATTTTTGAGGTTGAATACTATGTCAACAAAACTTTATTTTTGCATATTTTCTTTCCCTTGCCTTGTTTTTAACCTAAGCTTATGCATTTATCAAGATATAAATAGTTTTTGGAACATTTGTGGTATATGCAGGCTGCTCCAGATGCAGTTTTCAGCACTGCAGTTACTGCTTTGAATCCTGAAGATGCATTTGATCCTAATCGTGTAAAATGTGTGGTAGATAACCGTGGCTATGCAATTTATTTCTCGCGAGGACTTATACCGTTTAACAAGTTAGTTTTCTCTAAGTTATATTATATATGCAATAAATGTGTATCGATTTTCTGAAATTTGATTACCTCAACGGATCTAGGTCGGGGAAGGTCACGCCTCAATTTCCTTATTTACTTCATCTAGGCATCCAGGTAGTGCACTCATGACTCGTGCTCTCTATAGCCGCTTTATCTATTTCTTTAGCTATAATGCTATGTGTTATATACAAGCAGAGCTATGATTCAAAGTTTCTCAAGATATATACAGAGCTGCAGCCAACTCCACTTCAACTGGAAGAAGATCTCGAACAACTAAAGGTTCTTGAAAATGGATACAAGATGAAGGTGCTATATACAATTTATGTCCTAACTTACTGATGGTTTTGTGTAATAATATATAGTCTGAGTTTCTAACTTAACTTAATTTTTTCTTTGTGTATAGGTGATAAAAGTTGACCATGAATGCCATGGTGTTGATGTACCAGAAGACATTGAGAAAATAGAGCATTATATGCGGGAAAGGAACTTGGATTAGCCTAGCAATCGCATCCAATCTACGTAGCTATCCTTTCAGTACATACTGGCAGAAAGGATTGGTGTAATATAGCTCTCCTCCCTGACTCATTTCGTGTTTTGGACAAATGGCTTCTTGATTTGTGCAGACTAAGTAATTCTTCCTGTCTAAACGCAAATTTGTTACTAGAGTTCTATTTATTTTTATTTTTTTGAGAACCAGAGTTCTATTCATTATGCTTGTAGTTGTAATGCTCTGTATTAGAGTGTAAAGGCTTTTAACTTATAAGGCTATTTTTTTCACTTAGGCATTTTTTTTCCTGATGGCTCAGTATTTATGATATTGGACTAGAATTGGTGCCTGAACTTGCACTCTTATTTGCAAACAAGAATTTTATTTGTTTGATTAAATTTCATCCGGCTCTTCTTTTCTCATGATATTATCATATGATAATTTGAGAGTTTAATGGGGGAATTGGGTTATTTGTATTCGGAATATATTATTATGGAAAATGCTTAAGAACAACAAATATATGTCCATCTAAATCTTTATTTTTTTTTATAATCCAGGTGTTTAGGCTTACACTAGACTAATATTGAACCCTCAGAATCCTTGCATTAATATTTCAAATGGATATAAAATTACATGGTAAAATGACTTTTGGGTATGTCAAATTACTCTGATTCCTATTAAATATATTTTCTTGATAATTTAAAGATTCAATCATTTAATAAACTAATCAATATCTTCGTAGCAGTTGTATACACTATTTATACTTTGGCATTTCGACATCGATACCTATAAAACGTGACAACGAAAAAAGTGTACCTCTAAAGTATGACAGCAACAAATGATTAGTATTTCTCAAATTTACTATTCTAATTAGGAGTGCCTTCTTTTTTTTGTAGGATTACTAGATTTATGCATCTTTTAATATGTATATCATTTTTTATTTTTATTTTGAGAACTGAATATGTATATCATGAATTTACATAACTTGGTGTATTAAATAAGAGTGAATCGCATTTTTAGTCCTTCTTATGATTTGACTTTATCACTTTCGTCATTTTTAAATTTTTTGTAGCAGATGCGTCCCTCTTATCAATATAATGTATCACATTAGTCCCTCTTATCATTGTAATGTAACACATTCATCCCTCTTAACTTTTTCGTAGCAAATTCGTCCCTCTTATCATTATAGTGTAACACATTGGTTCAATTTAGACTTGAAATTTTGGAGTCATAACATGAAATTTTCAATCTTTAAGTGTCACTAGACGAATGATATTTTTTGCTAAAATTAAAATTTTTAGTCAGATTGGACATAAATTGATGATTTCCGGTGATAATTAAAATCTTTTGATGATAAGGACTGAAGTTGATAACGATGACACAATAAATGACATATATTCTCGAGGTACCACAATAAAAGGGCCAATTTTGAAAAGCAACCACTTTATATGGTAAAAAATGAAATTTTACTTCTATTTTAGGATGTATTTTAGATTTAAGAGGGACCAATGTGTTACATTACATTGATAAGAGGGACGAATCTGCTATGAAAAATTTGAGAGGGATGAATGTATTACACTAAATTGATAAGAGAAACTAATGTGATACATTATATTGATAAGAGAGATGCATCTGCTATAAAAAAGTTTAAAAGGGACGAAAGTGATAAAGTCAGACCATAAGAGGAACCAAAAGTACAATTCACTCATTAAATAATGTACTTATCAACGCATCAGAATATAGAATTAAATACAATGCTAAAGTGTACTTTAGAAACTTTGAAAGAAAATTATTATTATTTTCTTCTTATGATTAAAATTATTATGTTGTAGCTCGACCGCTATGTGAACTTTATCCAAAATTCTCTATCATAGAAACTTAAAGAGTCAAATATGATATTTAAATCTATTTCTGAAGATTTATTAGTAATTATTTTTAAATAAAAATTAAGGGCCTGTTTGTTTGGTGTTTGGGAAAGTAGTTTGGGAGAGTAGTGGAGGTTTGTGAAATAATCTCGATTTGCGTAATGTTGTTTGTTTGGGTTTTGAGAGAGTAGTTAGAGAAATAAAGTGGGTATATGTTTTTTTGGAAGAGTTTGGTTGTAGGTGTAAGATGTGTAAGACTTTATGTTAAATCATGTTTGTTTTGTGAGATAAATTGTGTAAGAGATAGATTACTTTATGTCAAATTATAGTAGAGTTTATATAGGTTTTGTTTAGAGATAAGAAAATTATTGTTTGTTTGGGTTTTAAGAGAGTAGTTTGAGAAAATTGAGAGATGAAAAATTTATTTCAGAAAATAGAAAATATGTTTGTTTGGCATTTTCCAAACACAAAATTTTTTTAGGAAACGCCAAACAAACAGGCCCTAAGACTTTTTCTCCTCTCCCTTTTGGCCTTTTCATCTAATGTTTTTTCAAAAGGTTTATCCCGAAGGAGAAACCCCCCTCCTGAATCAGAGGTCCCTTTGTTCCCACATATATATACATGAAGTGGATCTTTTCTTTCAAATTCGTATGACATACCTTTATTTTTATAATTAATTCATATCACATACACTTTATATAAAGTTACATAATATATAAATTTACACATAAACTGCAAAATTGTTTCATATTATGCCATGAAATATAAGATATCAACCTGAGTACATGTATTTTCTCTCCATTCTATATCTTTTTTGTTTTGTTTTTTAACCTGCTCCTCATTTATATCTTCAACTACATTTTCTCAAATTTTAATTTACATTTCTTTTGAACCTTTACATATTATAAATTTCCATAAAGGGAAGTAGGAGTAGGCTTGGTAGTGGCCATCATTTTCATTCCCCCAACCAAGTGCATGCATTTTCTGACACCGGGCACACACGTATACCACAAATTGAAGGCTGTCATATTATAAGTTTATAAACACACACTACACATGTTTGTGTAATTCTGATTAATTTATTAAAATATTTATTATTTTTCAAATCAATAAATCAAAATTCATCCGACCTCACTCGTTATTTATTATTCATAGAAGATGAAAACCGGCGACCACAATCTTCATTTCTGATGTTATTATGAGCTCAATTTGTAATGTTCCAAAACGTATGAAAATTTTCCAACAATATCAACATATCTAAACTTGTCTAATCATAAAATTAATATATTTAAGTAATTTATCACACTAATTTCTTTTATAGTTTTGATACAGCTGAAATCAAACTTGATTTTATTCAAATTACCCTCAAACTCAAGAGGTGTGAAAATAAAATTATATTGTGATTTATAAGTACGCAAAATCACATTAAATTACGGAACTCAATACCAGCTAACGAAGCCCTGACACAATGACGCCAAAGCTGAGATCCTAAGGGTCTGTTTGGTTTTAAAAAATTAGTTTGGATGTCGAAACCTTTAAAATTCCATTTAAATTGAGATTGTATGTTAAAGTTTGGAGGAAAAAAATAAATGGTAATTTAAATATCAAGTCAATGTCATTTATAGAGAAATTTAGTGTAATCAATCGACATATGATAAAATTAAAATAGTAGTAATTGATAATTATAAAAGAGAAAAGCCACGTCATGAAGCTGGTTTTAATCCTCCAACCACCGGCTGCCGTCCCCAACTTCACTTGGCTAGCTGTACATCAGATCAGTGTGTCCTTTTCCTTTCCCTTGGCCCCCTCAATTCCTTTCTTTCTTTCTCAAACTCAAACCTAATTTATTTATCTTTTTAAGTAAAACCAGAACAAAAAACAAAGGATAATACACCCCCCCCCCGTCTCCTCTCCCACTTGTATATATAAAATAAAAATCTCCAATTCTTTAATAATTATAATAACAATATTGGGGTCTTTTTCTTCAACTTGTCTTCTACAGCTCTTCTTCTTCTCTCCATATAATTTCAACCCCAAATCCCAATCCCCCTTTCCCCTTCCCCTTTCTTTTTTGCTTCGATACACATATAAATTACATATATACTTGTATATATGTATGATATATATATAGGTGGTCTAAGTTTTTGCAGTCAAAATGCCAGCTTGGTGGGGTAAAAAATCTGGGCGGAGCAAAGATTCAGATAATAAATCTTCTGCAAAATCTTCATCAGCGAAAAAAGGGAAAGAAAATGAGAATAAAGTTAGGAGCTTTGATGAGATTTTGATAAGAAATTCGCCAAGAAATAGTGGGGATTTTCTCTCTCCTGCAGGGAATTCTTCTGGTTTTTCTGGGTTTGATTCTTTGGATAGAGGCCACCCTTTACCTAGGCCTATTAATAGTTTGGAGTCGGCAAATGATCAGGGTCAGGGTCATGGGCCCGTATTCGGAACCGGGTCGGGCTCCGTTTCGAGTGTTAGCTCCTCAGGATCCTCGGATGAACATACCCCTCCTCTTGCTGCTTCTAGGTTGGTTTTTTGTTCTCTTTTTGTTTGGTGCTGTGATTATTACTAATTGCTGTTTTATATGTTTGCTGATCTGATACGCGATTGGATTTGAATTGATTGCTATGAACTTTGGTTGACTTTCTCTCTTTAAATCTGAATTATAAAATTTGAAATTTCATTTGATTAGTTAATATATGTGTATATGTATTCTGGTGATTTGCTAAATCTATCTAGCTTTTCACTTAAGAAGATTGCTCATAACTTTTATTTTCTTTCTACATATGCTAGATCTAGATCAATATATAGTAGGTGATCCTTGAAACTTCATAAATTCGAAACTTTTACAATTCAAAGAAGAGGTTACATGAATATTGGTTTCGATTGGGGCTCAATATTGAACTATATCTAACTTTGGGGATATCTATTGTAGAGGACATGTGGTGGACAACAGATTAAGTCCAACGATGAGAAGCCCAAATCGAGGATCGAGGACCGCCACATCACCTCTACGCGCACGACTTAGTGGTATTAGTTTAGATTCTTCAACCGGAGATGGAAGGAGCGAGTGCCATAGGCTTCCACTTCCACCCGGTTCTCCTTCTAGCCCTTCTTCATTACCCACTCCAAGAAGTCCTAGTAGTGCAAGTGAAGGTTCAACCTGTAATTCTTCGAAATGGAGGAAAGGGAGGCTTCTAGGAAGAGGCACTTTTGGTCATGTTTACCTCGGCTTTAACTCGTGAGTACTTTGCCTCTTTTTTGCTTTCTATGTATATTAATTAGTGATTGGTCCCATATTTTAATGTCTCAATTGGTAGTGAGAATGGACAAATGTGCGCGATTAAAGAAGTTAAAGTTGTTTCAGACGATCAATCATCGAAAGAAAGTCTCAAGCAATTGAACCAGGTCATTTTTAGGATAGTTTTATTGATTTACTTATTACACTGGATTGTCTCGTGACTCGTTTGGCTGTTTTAACAGGAGATAACCTTGCTGAGTCAGCTTTCACATGCAAACATTGTTCAATACTACGGAAGTGATCTGGTACGAGTTTATTTTGTTTCACTTTAATCTAGTATTTCGTTTCACTTTATAACTTTCTTTACCTATTTTTCCAGAGTGAAGAAAGGTTATCAGTATTTTTGGAGTATGTTTCTGGAGGTTCGATTCACAAGTTACTTCAAGAATACGGAGCATTTGGAGAACCAGTTATACAAAATTATACTCGGCAGATACTCTCGGGGCTTGCTTACTTACATGGACGGAATACAGTTCACAGGTGCCTCTTGTCTCTTTTTTATGATGACTGTTCATGTTTATGTAAAATTCTGGCGTGTTTATTATTTCGTATTTAATATTTGCAGAGATATCAAAGGTGCAAACATTTTAGTGGATCCCAATGGTGAAATAAAACTTGCTGATTTTGGCATGGCAAAACATGTATGTAATATTTTACCTCATTTTCTTATTAATGTTTCAATCCATAATGAGCAAATTGGAATTCTTGGTTACTGGTAAGAGATACTTTTGAAGTGTGGATCTGACCTTATTGAGTAATATGGGCTAGAATATGTATACGACTTTTAGCATTGCGGACCAGTTATTTTAGATAATGCCTGCAATTCATTTACGATCCGTGGAAAATATGGCCATTCATCACCAAAATGAAGACTTTTTCATTTTCTTTTTCAAATGAAATTAAATCATTTACTTCTGTATACAATGATAACAGAAAGACGAGATTACTTATTAAGTCCTCTAACTTTCGATTTGTTATAAAGGTGGCCATTTATCTTTCAAATTGACTTTGGTCCTAAGTTCAACAGATTTAATTCTATATCTGTTAGTCTCAACCCATTTGGTCCATTATCTTTTAAGCTAACACATTCAGTCCATTATTTTGATTACATAAAATAGTTGCTTCAATATATAGACATTTATCATAGTCGTGAGAAGTCATATTTATCTAAAACTTCATCACAATTCATCATATCATGCTAACTGTGTTAACTTGAAGAAAATCTATTTGAACCAAATGATTGAGGACTAATAAAGTTGACTGGAGGGCTAAATGTGCCTGACTGAAAAAGATAAAGGATTAAATGTGTTGAGTCTAATAGATTAAAGATTAAATCTTGGACCGAATGTGTCGAACTCAAAAGTTGGACTTTTTTTTTCTCTAACTGAATCTTACGGAACTAAATATGCAAATTTTCCCAACAGAAAACACATGGATGATATGAAAGGAATTCACCTATGGTAGCATTAAGTTATCCCCTTTTTCCATATATTCCCGACTAATATGATATTTAGCATTCATCACCCTCTAATGTAATGATTTTTATTTGACAGATAGCTTCTTGTTCTTCAATGCTATCCTTCAAAGGAAGCCCTTATTGGATGGCACCTGAGGTCTCTCAGTCTCTCTCTCTTTCTCTCTCTCTCATGAATATACTTACTCATTGAACATTTAAGACAGTTTTATTTTGTTCTCTTGTAATATATAATCATACCTATGCTTTAACGGTTTGACCCCTCAGGTTGTAATGAATACAAATGGATACAGTCTTCCGGTTGATATTTGGAGCTTAGGTTGCACAGTTCTCGAAATGGCAACATCAAAACCGCCTTGGAGCCAATATGAAGGGGTTAGACAACATTTCAATTTTAATATACATATTTAGCATCAACTACGTTTACTCTTAAAATTGAAGTGGCTATGGTATTAATACCATTTCTTTCAAAAAAAAATTAAACAGGTTGCTGCTATATTTAAAATCGGGAACAGCAAAGATGCTCCAGAGATTCCGGAGCACCTATCTGCCGATGCAAAAAGTTTTATCAGGCTATGTTTGCAGCGCGAGCCATCGACTAGGCCCACGGCAGCTCAATTACTCAGTCACCCTTTTGTTAGAAATCAAACTACGGTGAGGGCTACTAATGTCAATATAACACGAGAAGCATTTCCTCGTGCCTTTGATGGAAGCCGCACTCCGGTAAATTTCTTACAAAAATACATTTTAAATAATATAGATTTAGTGCCAAATTTTGATATTGAATTTCATGGCAGACTGCTTTGGAGTTGCACTCCAACAGAACAAACAACCACCCTTTTGATAGAGACGACGCTTCTTCACGATTAACAGTACCAAGGACCTTATTAAGCCCGAGGTACTAAAATACTCCTTTAATTTACTGCATGCATAATAATGAATATTGAATAATGGATTGTTTTTCTTAATATATATGCAAAATGCAGGGATAATGCAAGAACAATAGCATCATCAATGCCTGTATCTCCTTCCTCGAGCCCATTACGACATGATAACAGGAGTTTTTTTCTTTCTCCACCACATCCCTCGTATAATACTTATGTTGGGCATAGCTATAATAATGATCAATCTGTGTTTCCGACATCGAGGCCTAATTCGAGAACCACAATGGATCCGTGGCTTGATATCCCACAGTTTAGAGCTCAAGCACCTACTGCTAGATCTCCAACAAGAATCATGCTATAGAGAAATACACAAAAGAGTTGCTTTGCATTCTCCGAAGATATAGTTATGCGAGTTGTTTCATGGTTAAACAGAAATGGATCCGTTTTAATGGCACTCTTTTCTGCTTTGTAATTTCTTGATATCCATGTAAATAGAATTGGCCACACTTTATAGCATCTTGGTCTGGTTGTATGTATGTTTGTTGAATGTTGATCAAGAATCAATAAGCACTGCTGGTCCCATGAGTTTTCGTGTATATATTAACAAGAATCTCATTGTTATTTTATTAGGGTTTTTAGGAAGCGTTCTAAAACACAAACAATCAGTCAATCAAGGTTGTTTTCTTCTTGTTGAATTCATTTTTAAAGGAAAGGGAAGGGAAGGGAATGAATGAATTAGTGAGTCAGTCTGTGAGTGTGGTGTGGGTTAGGTTAGGTCTTTTCAAAAAATCTTGTTGATGGAGTTGTTGGCTTGGACCAAGTCATGGGGAAGACTCTGAAAACTGAATTAATCATATCAATCAGGGATTATTTGATTTGATTCTCTTCTCTTTTATCCTCTGCTTTGCTTTTTCATTATGGGACTGAGTATACCATAAAAAAGTAGCGTTAGTTAGACCGACTTGATTGATTGATTGATTGATTGGTTGATTCTTCCCTAATTATTTTATTTTATGTATAATAATAATTGAAGTCAAGTCAAGTCAGTCTTTTTTAACTAATGGATGGTCATGGTCTGACTTGGCGACCCTCCCTGCTACTAGAAAGACCAAACTAGCCCATGTTCATTTTTCGAGGGCTAGACTAACATTTTATCTATCTTTTGTTCCAAAAGGTGAAATCGCTGAAAGGATTAATGGATGATTTAATCCGAACCAACTCCATCTATGACCGGCCCAAGAAGACATAGTGGATCACAATCCACTATATAAATAATTTTTTTCCTTAATTAGTTTGGATGCTGGTTCTTGTATTAATTTTTTTTAGAGTAGAATTAAATTAACCCTGCATGCATGTGCCCGCGCCAATAGAATAGATTAGACCACTGATCAAGAGAGAGAATAGGGCATACAAACAGGGGCAAGTAACCCCCCACTCAAATTTTATATTATACAATATAGAAAGTATATTAAATTTGTACCTTGCCTAGTGGATTTGATTTTTAGATGAAAATTGAAAATGCCTGAATTTGATGCCGGAGTTCGAGACTCAGGAGGAGCATATTTTGTATAATTTATTGTGCTCTTCTATTCTTTTTCTTTCTTAACATTTTTTCGAAACTTAGGAGGATCGTCTTTTGTATAATTTTATGTTCTCTTCTATTCTTTTTCTTTCTTAACAATTTTTCTTTTAATTTTTTTTCTTAACATTGATTGTTCTTCAATTTTTGTTCCTAGCTTCTTAATAATTTTCATGATTTTATATCTATTTTAATAACTATCAACAAAAATCATTTTTTTATAAATACATTTTCTTCTTCTTTTTTTATTTAATACAATATTACACAACTTTCAACCTCCCATAATATTGATCTAGCTCCGATTTCAAAAATTGAAAATCAATATGGTCAATTGTTAAGATAATTGGTTTCATTTGAATTTGTAATTAAGATAAGTAGATGTTTTGGGTTCTTTTGGTGTCATAATTAACCGGATATGTAATTAAAGTAAATTGTGTAGATAGATTAATTATTTTTTTATCAAACTTCATCTCTTCTCTTTGTATCTTCTCATGAATGATATATAATTTTAAAATTTGATTGAACTTTTTGTTTTGTATTTCAATTTTTAAACTTTTGGTACAATATATTTTAGGCCTCACGTTATATACCAAAATTCTGAATTTGCCCCTGCATACAATGTATTATGGAGGCCGCAATCATTTTTGATATGATGCTGATCTTATGCAATGAAGCATATATATCTAAATTAACAAAACGGAATCATATATATTATTATATTCGATCTTCAAGAAGATTTTAATTCATTCCGTTGATACTAGATTAAATGCCTTATTGATTATAACATATCCGCTGCTTGCTTGAAAATTGAAATGCGATGCTGAGACCCGACCTCGTCCTATTATGTTTTGTCATTTTCTTCGTACTAAAGTTGACATTACTTAATTATTCTCTTCGCGTCTTGCCATCCCACATGTATATATATAATCCGTCACGTGGCCGGCGCCCACACGCACACACATGCATGTATTCTGCATCCAGCTAATTAATTATGTCTGTTTGATCAAACTGATGACCATATTATTTTTTAATATATCATAAATTTAGTTTCTCATCTTCTATCTTAATTTCTAGGTTTTCACATTAAACCCATGAAGATATAATAATATTGTAGGATATATTTTCATTTTGGTATCATGTTTTATTATTATGTCATGCATAAATAAATATAGATCTTTTGACAATAATTTTCAATTTAAAATTTATATGAGCCCACAAATACATAAATTATAAGGTAATTTTCAATTTAAAATTTATATTTGCATCAGTACTATTTATCCATGTAGAAAATGTGCATATATATACCAGATCGAATAATATTATTCGAATGAGCTAGGGAGCAAATTATCATGTACGTGTTGATAAGTAGTACATCCAAATTAACCTTGGCAAAGCAACCGTACGTACAAATTGCCCTTTGGGATATTATACGGCCAATTTTGGCTCTTGTACCTTCAATGAGGGTCGAATTTAATTTGTTGAAGAAGTAAGAAATCATAGTAAGAGCGAGCGTTTATGCATCAACAAGGTTCGGGTAATTAATGCGTCAAGTCGCTACATTTTATGTGTAATGAATTTAATTTAATTTAATTGCATATATTCAATCCAACTCAATTGAATTTCATGGGCTAAAATGAAGAAAGAACATAAAAAACCCAACAGGTGACGGAAAGCTTAAAAAGTTGAAGTCAGATTTCCGCTGTTGAGATTCGATCGCTACATATGAAAAAGGCCGGTCCACGTACCAATTTCAATTTGCCCTGCACAAATTAATAATTAAAAAGGCAAATATAATTATTAAGATATTAATTTATGCACTCTAGATCTCAAGTACTGTTGCCATTTAGTAGTAAACAAAAATAATTTGATAGCAAGAATATATACTTTGAACATTTTTGGTTTTCAATATTGTGACATGCATGTACTTTATTTTTTTTAATAATTATATATATATATATATATATATATATATATATATATATTTATATATATATATATTTTTTTTTATTTCCCAAGAGTTTAATCCCTTTCGAGGTGGGTTGGACACATTAATGTGGGTAGGGCTGTCAATGGGGCGGATTCTGGTCGGATCAGGCTCGTCCAGATCCGGCTCCATTTATATCGGATCGAATCCTGTCGGATTCGGATCTTGCTCGGATTATGCTCGGATCTTGATTTTTTGAATCCAACGGATCTTGGTCGAATTTGACCGGATATCGGATATTTTTCGGATCCAATAAATTTGTATTTAAAAAGTTAAATTAATATTTTTTCCTAAAACAAGTTTATTATCTTTCAATTTTATTTAATTTTAGCTCACATTTTCAAAGTTTCTTTAGTATATTCTTATTTGTAGAATGAATATATTGGTTTAAATAAATTTATAAACGAATTATAAATTACTATCTTCTTAAATTGACATTGAAATATTATTAAAGATACTTATTTTTATAAATCATTTTGTATATATATCTTTCTTTTTATTTGTTGTCGGATACGGATCTTTAACGGATCGGATCGACCTAAATCCATATTCGCTCCATGAGTTTCGGATTTCGGATCTTTATAATCGGATCAGGTCCATCGAATCTCTAATCGGACAATTATCCTAATAAATCGGATCGAATTCGGACGGATCCGGATTGAAATCCGCCCCATTGACAGCCCTAAATGTGGGTACCTATCCTATTATGGATTGGAACCTGCGTCCGCAACTATGTAGTGACTAGTCCCTTCCACTAGACCAATCACCTGTTATGACATATACTTTGAATGAGTACTACTACTTCTGATATATCATTTTTTGTTTTTAGTTACGCAAATCTAGTTGGTCACCAGCAATATATTAATAGATGCATTACATACTAATGAATTCGTGCTTGTATGATTCATGCATGCAATTCATATTCATATATATTGGTGCCCATTCTAATCACAACCAAAATCTCGTCAAATAATTAATTAATCTTGATTTTGAGTTTATATATATGACTCTTCTGAAGATCAATCAAAGACTTGAAAATCAAAAAAATTCTTTAAACTTTGACTTGAGCCGTACATATATATATACGTCTTAGGTAATTTAATTAAATTAGAAATAGTGACGCAACATTTATAATGTATTAATGTAATTGTAATAGAAGTATTAATTACAAATGCATACTGTGGGCTGTGGCCACCTGAAACATGTATCGCACAACGAAATATATTGCCTGTGTCTTTACAGATGGAAACGAATCTATCTTTAATTGTTTTGGATGAAGGAATTGGAAAAAAGAGAAAGCGGTCCCAAATGGATAAATCCAGCTTCTTCTCCAGGTCAGTAGATGCCTCCTATAAAGATACACCAACATCAATTAATTAATTAATTTGGACCACTTAATTCATTTTCGATTTCCTAAATAATTATAAAAAAAATTAAAATAATTATTTCAAGAAGGTAAAATTGTACGTAATCAAGAAATTAACATGCATGAAATAGATTGATTGTACGTAGATATATAAGCCACTAATCAAGAAATAGAAAAAAGAAATTATATATATATGTATATACATCAAATTAAGGTCTCGTATTTTAATTGAGTACTATACCACAGTCCACATATACAACTTTAATTGGATTGATTAGTTTTCGGATAATTAATATGAAGGAGCTAGCTAGTGGAAAAAAGGACAAAACCTTTCTATCTAATCCTAATCTATCAATTCTTCATACATACAATTTGTGAAGCCGTACATAAGGACACGTCTCAAGTAATTTCGTATGCAGAGATTCGTCATCGTGCAACTTTATTGCTGAAAGTCCCATTATAAATACCCCCATGCACTAACCATTTTCCTCATCCACAATTAATTAATCATTTTGTATAACAAGCGATATATATATATAATTCCTACAAAAAAAAAAAAAAAAAAAACAAAATCCAACTTTGGAAACTAACTAATTTCAGCAATCACATTTGAGTTTACATCAACTCTAGCTAGAGCATTTAATTTGTACTTCAATGGAAAGAGCGATAAGCAAGATGGTGTCGGAGAAGCCGTTGGTGATCTTTAGCAAGAGTACATGCTGCATGAGTCACGCTATCAAAACCCTTTTTTACGATTTTGGTGTCAACCCAACAGTGTACGAGCTCGACGAAATCTCTAGAGGCCAAGATATTGAGGAAGCCCTCTCTAGGCTCGGTTGCAATCCTACCGTGCCAGCGGTCTTCATTGGCGGTGAGTTTGTAGGAGGAGAAAATGAAATCATGAGCCTTCATCTCAATAGGTCCTTAAAGCCCATGCTCAAGAGAGCTGGGGCCATGTGGGTCTGATCGATCGTAGCGAACATATTCGTCGCTAATAATTAATGATGCATTTTCGTTGCATTTGATGATCATATATAGTTACGCGGGTTATAAGAGTTGAGATATATAATATATATATACCATGTAATAATAGAATAGTAGAGGTATATAGCGAGAGGTAGTGAGCTTAATTATATATATGCTCCAATTTTCCTAACAATACTTCTTACTAAATAATGTGTACTATACTGCAGCTAGCTACCCTTTTTAAGTGAAGTTGCAATGTATACTTTTTGACTATTAATCAATATTATTATGTTATTATATGTCCTTGTTTTAATTTAGTTAAATTACAGATGACTGGTTGATATATAAACAAAGAGTTATTAATCACTAATCCTAATTATTTAGTTGATCATTTATTAGTAAGTAATCTTCATTATCTAGCTCATGTAAAATATATATTTAATTATAATTTGACTATAAACTTCAAATCAAATCATATTGCCTTTTAACTACATGTAAACTAGTTCTTAACGAAATTAATTCATATATATTTGCTAAGTAATTTAGATTTGTGTAGACATCCCCGATCATCAAATTATTTTCTCATAAAAAGACAACTTAGCAGCTAATTATTCATCAAAATATTAAATTATTTTATTTAACTATTAATTAAATTGGATTGAATATTGATTCTTTAAAAATATAATGTTCATTACAAATTCCTAGTCCAATCCAATTGAATTTGGTACAAAAAGAAACGGTAAGAAATTAGCTAATATTTTCCTCTAACAAAAGTAGCAACTCCTGTGGAGCTGTCTCCCAAAGCCAGTGCTTCTCCATAAGGTCATGACCCAATTTGGCTAACGCATCAGCACAATAGTTTCCACTTCTCTTAGTGTGTACAAATCGACTCTTCCATGGCATTCTAAAGAAGCACGACAATCTTCCATAACTCTCCCCAAGGGTGTTGTTCCGTGTTCGCGTATTTAATCAACTTCACCACAACTTTGGAGTCGATCTCAAGTTCTACTTTAGGGACCCTTCTTTCCCAAGCTAGTTTCAGCCCTTCTCTTGCCGCAATAAGTTCCGCTGTAGTAATAGAGACACCTCCAAGCTTAATTGCAAGAAATTAGGAAACCTCCCGCAGCCGCACTATTTCTACTAGTCAAGACACTCCCATCCGTATTCATTTTGTGCCACCTTCTCATCGGTTTTTTCCATTTTGTAGGGTGTTGGCAGCGGCTTCCTTTTGTTTCCTCTTTGTAAGTAATCTCGAGAGGTCCTCCTGTTGCGTTCCAAATACTAATACGCAAACACGCAAGTATACGGTCGTTACAAGTAATATAAAACGATAAGTACATACCGAGTATCGAATCCCAACGAATGGGTAAAAGGTGGGAATAAACGAATCAATCGACGGCCTATTTCATGTAAGAACACTTGATACAAAAAGATCAAACCCAAATATATGATAAGGGTGATTTTATTTAACTACGAGCGGTAAAGTAAATCTAACTATGAAAGCAAGTAAATGGGGAGTTAATTATGTGGTAAGGAGGATTTATAAGCAATTAGTTAAAGCAGATAAATTATGCGGTTGTTAGGTTAGCTATGCAAACAATCCTAGATTTAGTTGTTGTTTGTGAGTTCAAATTAGTTAAGTCTCCCTATCGGTTTGACTTAACTCTACCAATCTACCCAAACTCTCCATCTCCGGATCAAGAACGAACATCTCTGCCAACCGATGCTCTAAGGGAAGTCCGAACCCAAAAGAGGATTCTAAGGCGTACCGTTGTCACCCGGGACCTAAAACTAACCCAAATCCCCGAATAAAGAGAATCTAAGTTATTTGATGCATTTACGGACGAACCCATTATACAAACACGGACCAAACTAGGTATATGACTATCCTAGGTTGAAATCCACAAATCGTCACTCGCCTAACCTTCAAAGTCCTATGTCTAGGTTGCAAAGGTAGATGGCTAAAAGTGCGATAAAACAATAAATCCAACAAATCAAACATAACCCAACATCAAACATAACTAATCAAACGATAACAATGACTCGACAATTAATATCTTATGCTCGTGCTTGCTATTCAAGGATTCAATGACGTTTGTATGTATCTTCCGATAGCATACGAACCTATCAAATTAAACTAATCCAATTTATTCCTAAATGGACTAAAATCTAATCGATGGCATTAAACTCAAACCTTAAACGAATATGAAACGACTTAGGTATATGTCTATCCTAGAATCAAATCACAATCCAAATTCATAATCAAATCCTCAAAATAACTATTTCTAGCAATCAAGAATCAATAAATCTCATCTCAAAGTTTGTCAAACATTAAGATAAACGATAAGCACGGAATCGGATTAACGAACACATATAAGCATCATATCAATCATCAACTTATAATTAATCAAACAATAACATAAATACTTATAAATCCGGAGAATTCAAATCCACAATCATAGTTCCAAAAAGAAAATAACAACATCAATCTCCTAATCATAGACAACTAGAAAATAGAAAGATATCACCTAATCGAAACGAAATCGAGAGATGGATTCTCCTCCCCTTAATCACCACCTAATCACTCCCCAAGGGTGGTGATTAACTCACCCCCTTGGTGGAGTCTTCAATTACAAGAAAAAGAAATAAAAACAAAGAGAGAAAGTTGAGGGAGGCTTGAGAGGAAAAGGGAGGCCAATAGTGGAAAGATTTGTGGAGTTGTCTTGAATAAATGTTCTTTTATCTTGCCCTAATAGCCCCATATGAGAAAACCCGAAAATACCCCTCGAAAATGTGGAGACTTTGCTGATATTTCGCGCCAGCAGCAGGACCTCGCCGCGGCGAGGTTTGTGCCGTAGGCTGGCTGCAGATTTTCTGCTCTGCCGCACTTTCTTCCGAGCAGCATATCTTTTGACTCCGAACTCCGATTGCGGATCCGTAAAGTCCATAGCGTAGCTAACTCACTCATCTATGACATATCCAAAATTCAGCTCATTTGGATCATCTATGAAATATTTATGCATGTTCTAGTGAGCAGCTATCTACGTTCTTCCATGTTTTTTACTTCGGTTCTTCATTCCTTTGAAGCCCTTTTCTACATCTCTCTACAAAAACACACAAAACACAATCAAAACACACAAATGTCCAACAAAGGACCAAAAACGCAAAAGAACGCGAAAATAAACAAAAGCACGCAAAACTCGAATCAAAGCAAGTTGTTTTTGGCTTAAGAAGACACGTAATAATGACGTTTTCACGACGTTATCACCTCCGCCAAACGTTTTGCCTCATAAATGGTTTGTACTATTTAATCCAATTGAATATACAATGATGATTTAACACAAAGTCCTATATAAAACTCAAGGCTATAAAACAAATTTGTGTAAACTAATCCTAGCTAGGATTGTCAGTGGGGGATTTCAATTTGGATTCGGTCCGAATTCAATTTAATTTATTAGAATATTTATTCGATTATAGATTAGATGAGTTGATCCAATGAATTAATATGATCCGTTAATTCAAACAAATGGAGTGAATATGGATCTAGCTTGATTTGATCCATTGAAGATCCGAATCCAATTAGCTTGTATGCATATATACATAAGAGTATTAAGTAGTATTTAATTTTTAAATAAGTAAACAATTCAAGAAATTTGTTCTCAATTAAAACTTTAACTACGTACATAATCTATACATTACGAGATTACTCAAGTAAAGGATTTATTAGGTTAAAAAAAATTGGCCCAATGGCGTAATTGACTAATTCTTAAAAGCTGGGCCTTTTATTCCCACAAGTCCAACTTTAATTATAAGTATAATATATTTGAAAATTTGATGAAATCCCTAGCTATCTCTTCACTAGCACCTTCCCCATCTCTATTTTCATTTGATGTCTTTATTTCTTTTATCTTTATGGTCGGCTTGATCTTTGTACCTCTCAACTCTTTCTATTTACAACATTTTGACCACCATAGTTAAGAGGTTCAAATTTGTACGGAAGTGAAAGAAGAGAATGAAATGAAAATTTTGGAACCAAGTATTTGATGATGTTAAAGGGTCCGAAATTTTTAATCGGATCTTTGATATTCATCGGACTCGAATCATGAATGCATTTTTTAGAATCCGATCGAATTCGGAGCAGATCCAAACTCTACTTCGAATTTATATTCAGATCGGTCCGAATCCGACCCACTAACAGGCCTAGCTAGTCCAATTAACAGTTTTGGACCTAGTCAGTATTTTACATAGACCTATGATTGATCATTGGTGGCCAAGCTTGAGGTCATTATATTCTCATACCGTATTTTTATCAACAAATGAGAGAAGGCTCATTGCGTTTTACAATTTGAAAATAATCAAATCATAATTTCAACATTAATTCATATTCTCATGGTAAGATGCATTCACAATTCACTTTCATCAGATTTTCATAAAAAAATCTGAAATTCTTAACTTTCAATTAGAATCTGAATAAAGCTCCAAATCATTGAAAAAATATGATTTAGGATTTTCCTGAGATACATCCACTCAAATAAATAGAAACTAATAAAAGAAAACACATTAATCATTTCTCCTTGCAAAATAAAGAAAAAAGAGTTGAGGCTAATTACATAATTATTTTATTCTTATGAAAAACTATGAGTATAAGATATTCATTGAAATATATTATCAATATAATAGCGTTTGAATATAAACAGATGTTAAATAATTCAAAGAAGAGGAGAAAACCAAAACCAATAAAAGTGAACTGACTTTTTTATATCTTCAAACTTTACAATTCTCGGACAAATATTCTCTTATCAAGAGAAATAAGTCCAAAATTGCGCTAGAAAGAAAGTACTTTTTGTCAAGAGAAAGGTAATTTAAGCGTGTAAATTGCTATTCTTAAATTTTGCAAATGCAAGTCACCAAATTGAAATGTTTTCAGGGTGTATAGTGCAAATAAACCAAAAAGAAAACCCCAAAAGATAGGCTAGGGGTGAGCTGAGAACTGGGACGGCTTGGAATTGAGGTAAGGAAAACTCAAAACCCCTTCAATCTTTCTCATTCAATCTTCTACAAATATTTATCCTTCTGAATTTTGTTTTGTTGATTGTTTCCTCTTCTTTTGGCGCAGGGGCTGGTGCAGTTCCATGACTTCCCTCTCCTAATTATAATCCACAAAGTTTCATAATTCGATAAAACCTATACAGCAGGAAGCATAAACGCAGCTGATGGCGGCATCTATTCTCTCAAACCCTACCCTCTCGTCGTCTTTTTTTGGCAGTCGACTGTAACTTCTTACATCATTGTTAATTCATTCGATAATTTATTTATTTTTAATTTCGATTTCTCGCTAATTTATTATTTTTACTGAAATTATGTTTTGAGTACAGCTCGAGTCAAGGTAATTCGAAGAAATATAGTCCGCGATGCTTCAGCTTTAGGAGGACTAGATGTGCAGTGGATACGCCATATGAAGGTAAGACATAAAAAATAAAAAATAAAAATTATCATATTTTCAATTTTTATTTAAGTTTTAAAAGGTTTATTGTGATATCTTTAACGGTTTGTTAGGTTTTTTGAGCTCTCATGATGCTTTTCATACTTCGTGAAAATTCATATCATTATATTCTGTTGTAATGAATTATTTCTCGTTTATCCTAAAGCAGTTTTGGACTTCAAATGTTTCTTCAGTGCATCTATCAAGAAAAAGCAATTCTTTAGCCACTTAGGAGAATTCTAGTCTATACTCCATTTTGTCAGACTCAACCAATTACATGGCGTGTTATTACACTGGCATTGTGAATGATTGGTCGGTTATTTTGGGTCGTAGAGTTTTTAAGTGAACACTCATTTTATGACTGGTTTTTGGTTTCTTTGTACATGGCCGGGCATGACTTTGCTTAGTTAATTGCAACTGTTTGTAAGATTGCGGTGCACATGACACATTCTCTAATTTGACTCAGTGTTTCGGGTTGAATATGACACAATTATGATTACAAAAGAACTTTCATGCCTATCTTCTTTTTAAATCTTTGTAGGCAACTTTTCAAAATTCCCTAGGGTATATGTTTGGGATCCTTATAAGCGCCTAGGTGTAAGCACTGATGCTTCTGAGGAAGAAATTTGGAGTGCTAGGAACTTTTTATTGAACCAATATGCTAGTCACGAGAGAAGTGCAGAATCAATTGAAGCTGCATTTGAGAAACTATTGATGACCAGTTTCAAGAATAGGAAGAAGACAAAGATCAACTTAAAGACCAAGCTAAAGAAGAAGGTCGAGGAATCTCCACCTTGGGTTAAAAACTTGCTCAGTTTTGTGGAGATTCCTCCACCTGTAATCATATTAAGAAGGTTGTTCCTGTTTTCTTTCATGGCATGTTGGAGTGTGATGAACTCTGCTGAAGTTGGACCTGCTTTCCAGGTTTGTTCCATTCGCAAGCCGCAGTGTATTTATTTGATCACCTCTCAAATCATTTATTTTCATATTGATGTTAATGTCCTTGGGAGAACAAAATCACGTCCATGTCTAAACATCACATATGACTCAATTATTTGAACTCTTAGGACAAGTTGATTGTAAATAATTCATTTCTAGATTCTTTGAGACAGTAAATGAGCTTATGATATTTCATATCATCTATACTTTAGGAAATGAAGAATATTTGTGCATAACTGTTTTCATTTAATATTTTCCAAGAGCCTGTTGATCATTGGTGGAAAAGATAAATGAGAAGTAGTTGCGTTATTGAGTTGAAGCTTCACAGTTTAATATATGACAAATTCTGACATGATTTAAATGTAAAAATGTTTTCAGTTCATATGTTAATGCTTCACAATTTAAAAAAGATTTATAGAACTATTATTCCAGATATGCTCGCTTTATGAATGCTCCACATCTGCACAATTAATTATTTGCAGATATTAAGGTTCTAACATATCCACTAAGCTGAAGTTATTTATCCAACTACTTAAATCTTTCTTTCCTCAATTTTATTTGCCTGATAACCTGTAAATATCACTTAAAAGACTCCTACATCACTTGATGTCATACTTAGTGCTATCTTTTATATATATATATATATATACTCCTACATCACTTGATGTCATACTCCTACATCACTTGATGTCATGGGGTGAGAATTTGGGGTTCCTATGTTCTTATGTTTCTTAGTGTCAGATCTACTTTTGTTTTGCAGTGGATGTCACTGTATTGTATGCATCCTTTTGAGATTATCATTGTTACCAATCGACTAGTCATTATGTTGTTGAGGAATGTGAATACTTGTTCTTGTGAACGTGACTCATCAGCTTCAATTTATTTGTAGCAGTTAATCTTTAAACTGCTCTTGGTTCTTAACAACACTTCTTTTCACTTTGTCTAGATTTAACACTTCACTTCCACTTATTATGCTAGGGTTGCCAAAATAAAAATTTCATGAATAATTCATATTTCAGTTTAACTATGCTCGTGGAAATGCATGAATTGCTTAGTGGCAATGCATTATCAACCCTAAAATGGATAATGGAGTATGTTCTAAATATATAGTATAATCTTTTGACATAAATAATATATGAAAAAGTTAGAAAATCCTGTAATTCTCATAATGTCCAAGAATATATAAAAGATTTCAAATTATTATACTGAACTTCCTTCTCATGTTTTCTCTATATGCAATGTGATTTCAGCAATATATCCAATTTTCACCTACCCTAATTTCATTGAGACATAACATGGTGTTATAATTTTACCCAAAAAAAATGGTGTTATACTTTTGACATGAATATATATTGATTTTTTCATTATAATTCAATTATTTGCCGTACAGGTGGCGTTATCTTTAGCAGCTTGCATATACTTCTTGAATGACAAGAACAAAAACTTGCCTAGATCTGCTATTATTGGGTGGGTTTACTTTTTTTTTTTTTTTGTTAGACATCTTGATCTGGATGTATAACTTACGAGTTACGACTGAAAATGCAGATTTGGAGGTCTTGTGGTGGGCTGGATATGTGGTTCTTTCTTGATTCCACTGATTCCATCATTTTTGTTGCAACCGACATGGACTCTTGAACTTCTAACATCACTAGTAGCATATGTTTTCTTGTTTTTAGCATGTACTTTTCTCAAATGAAACTTAAACCACAAATTGATGGATGGCTCACATATTTCATTTTTTTTTGAGTTATGATTTGGAACTTTTTTTTTATTTTTATTTTTATTTTTATTTTGGTACATTATGTATTTGAACCACCCTTCATTGAGTTGATTGTAGTTGTTTCTCCTTTTAGGCTCTTGTTGAATAAGAGTAGTTGGTTATTTGTTCATAAACAGAGTATGGCTATTCTTGAACTTTGATTTTCTAAATGATTTGTGTAAGTCATGAGATACTTAAAAGTTTCTTAATTGCTTGAAACTCTAAATAAATTATACAAACATAATGCAGTTGTGAGTTGGCTAATATTTGTGTGGTAGATTTTCTAGGTTCCTCATCTTCCCCCACCTCCCCTTTGTTGAACAAGGGACGTGGAACTTCAAATGAAGTATGTTTATTTTAAGATCATTAATTGGATATCTTAATCTAATATTATCGTATACACGTATCAATTTCATGTGTTGTCTTTCTAATTGATCTTGATCTATTCAAGAACAACTGATTAGTTAACAGCTCCATCATAGAGGTGTAAATGAGTTGAATATAGATCTTTTCACTTATATTTTTTATATGAAATTGATTTGACTTTTATGTAAGGACTGAAAAGTTTTAATTGAATATGAGTGTTTTTATATGTATTTTATCAATTTTTTGTTCATACAAATCATCAAATTTTAAATGCTATAATTAAGAAAATATTATTCCTCTTTTGTTTGATTATATAAACGAATCGAAATTAGAAGAGTTTTTCTCAATCAAACTCAAATTGAATATTAAATTAATATATACAAAAGACTTGATAAAAATAGAAAAGAAAAATAGTTGTGATACATTGCTGCAAGGGATTACGGAAATGAGAGGAAGCGTGGGATTTTGCGTTTATCTTTCAAACAAACAACAATCGTGTTTTTACATTATAAGTCTCATCAATTTTGAATTCTGTTTAATTATGAGCATAGCAAAATTTATCAAGTAGATTCAAATCATAGTTAGATCGAGAAAGTAACTTAAGTTGAATTCGTTCATACCATGATGATGAAAAATAATTAATATTCAAAAAAATGATTATGTTAAAATAACACTAAAATTTCAATTTGTTTTCTTTCAACCTAACCATGTTTGAAAACATATTCGAGGTGCCGTGAGCTCGTAGTCAAATGGTCAAGTTGAGTTGAGCCATCGATAACTAAATGTAATGTTTTCGATTCTCACATATGTGAATTGTTTTTTTAATTTTATTATATTAGTATTATGGTTTGCCGTTATTTATTATACTTTACCATAAATAAAAAATAAGCCGTGGAAATAAATATTTTCAATTGTCACTCATGTGAAAACAAATTGATTATGATGTAATAATATATATTTATCACTAGCAAAAACATAAGACGAGGTAATTACTACTAATTAGGGTTTTTTAGGTTAAATCATTCCTGAATCCTACAAGGCAATTTCCCCCCCAATTCCAAAATTCAATCTACAGATAGACAAATATTAATTTCCCACTTCATCATATCATCTCGTTTCCAGAAGACCTCTCTCCTTCAGTTCTCTCTCTGCCCACTACAGCAAAATACACAGTGAGGAGGGTGGGTCAGAGAACTGAAAAAATGCCAATAGAGATGCCGAAGGGGCTGCCCTTCTCTGTGGACACATGGACGCCGTGTTCGAAGCTGAAGAGGCACCGTTTCCTCACTCACGCCCACAAGGACCACGCACAGGGAATCGCCGCCCACGCTTCTTATCCCATCTATTCCACTCTCTTCACCAAAACTCTTCTCCTCAGATATTACCCCATGGCGCGTTTATTACTATTTTTTATTGGATGTATTACTACCTTGATTGAATTCACTTCATTTTTATTGAATTTCGATGTTTTTTTGGTGCAGCTTGATGAATCGATGTTTGTAGGCATCGAGGTTGGTCAATCATTGGTTGTCGAGGATCCTGATGGCGATTTTACTGCAACCGCATTTGATGCCAATCATTGTCCAGGTTAGGTTCTTCTTTAAAATAATTAAAGTTCCTTTTGCATTTTTAATTTTGTTATTAAATTGTATTTTTAAACTACTCAAATTGATTTTATCAATAGTATCAATTCTAGATGAAGGTAGTGTTTATTTTTCTAAAACCTTAAAAATACAAAATAATGGTTAGGTCTGCGAGTTTTGTGTGCAGCGATAATAAACGAATGAGTAGAAGTTGTCCTGACCGATTTCTGATTGGACTCTGGAAAGTATAGAGTACGAATATAACAGCCTCTTTGATTTTCCTCTTCGGCCTTCGGGTGTTCTCTCTGATATTTGCTTGCCGTAAATCTTTCTTGCTTGTCATTTTTGTATAGACGTGCCTTTTCTATGTTTTCCACTGTTGGGTCTGTTTATCATGTTTCTATGTGGTTACATTTAATATATATTCTAGTTGATGTTGCTTTAGGATAGAATGTCAACCAACTCCTTGGAACAGTTTTTAATCGCAGTTAACCTTGAGAAATATAAAACTACATGGTGAATTGGTGATGATTAAATATTCAATTTTTAAGAAATAAATTATTACATAATCTGTTTTCAAGTGTTTTTGGGTGAATTACACGCAAACCATCATGAATTCCTTTTACAACTTAGATGCTCTCAGCATTTATCCGCTCTGCACTTGGCTACTCAGTGTTTCACAGGGACACTCTTTACCCGCCATTCATGTTTTAAAATTTATTAAATGAATGAACAAACAATAGTTATTGAGGTTCTATCACAATTATGTTCATTTTGTATGTGGTCACTGAAGTTTTATAATTTAATTTCGAATTCTTCTTATTTATTACTTATCATAGCCTTGTAGAAGCCTTTATGTTCTCACTGAGTGTCGTTTTGATTCATTATTATCAATCTTTTGACCTTTGCAATCTTAAATTGGTTATAAAGGTGAGCTTATATTTATCCTCTTTACCCCTGGTTTCATGGTTATGTTTCGCAACAGGTAGTTGCATTTGCTTATATTCTGGACATTATACTTCTGAACTTGTTTAAGGGCTCCACTGTTTGTTGATTCTTACAAAAGAATTCAATTCTGAATTGCAGGATCTGTGATGTTTCTGTTTGAAGGAAATTTTGGTAACATTTTGCATACAGGAGATTGCAGATTAACCCCTGAGTGTTTGCAAAGCTTACCAGATAAATACATTGGAAAAATCGGAAAAGGACCAAGGTGTCCACTTGATTACATCTTTTTAGATTGCACATTTGGCCAATTTCCTTTGAAGATACCCAGTAGACCAACAGCAATCCGGCAGGTATACGTGCTCATCCTCCCTGAATATGATCCAAGAAAATTAATTTGGGGTTCTCTGGTTTCTGTGTTGGCGTTAGCTTTTTTTTTTTGGGTTTTGTTTTGTTTTGTTATGTTAAGGGTTTCTGCTCAACAATTTTTTTTTTGAAACGGGGCTTATTAAGACTTTAACTTATTTGTTTGATGAGATGTAGATATGAAGCATGACAAATATTAGATGCGTTAATAACTTAAAATTATATGTTTAAACTTTTTTCCATTTGTGCTGTAATATGTGTCTTCATATGATTCAGTAGCTATGACAATTGCCACTCAGAATTAATCACGTATGTAGTTTGAATTGATCTGAAATGTTGGCTTGCCAATGAGGTATGCTAGCTGTTGATTGGCAATGTGATCTAGTTAAGCTTGCAGTGAATATTAGCATGTTGATTGAAATGAAATGGCTAAACCGTCTAAAGATGAGAAGTAAATCTTCGAGCAGAAGAACTGGTAGCGTGATACTTACACTTGGATCCTATGGATGCTTTAGATTTCCTTAAATGTCTTCATGTATTTTTTTTTTTAATTCATTTAATGCATATGAATTTCATATACCATGTTTCATTGCCAACAAGCTCACTTCTGGTTGTGAACTCAAACATACGTGAAGCAGGTTATCAATTGTATTTGGAAACACCCAGATGCCCCTACGGTGTATTTGACATGTGATCTTTTAGGTCAAGAAGAAATACTTCTAGAGGTGTTACAAACATTTGGTGGCAAATTATATGTTGATAAGGAAAAACAGTTAGAATGCTATAAAGCTCTGGAACTTACAGTTCCTGAGATCATATCACATGATTCGTCTTCACGTTTCCATTTATTTGATGGGTTCCCCAATTTATATGAAAGGGCTGAAGCAAAGATAGCTGAGGCTCGCGCCAATTTTCAGAATGAACCTCTTATTATACGCCCTTCTACACAATGGTATGCTTGTGATGAGGGATTTTCTGAGATGGAAAAGCGGAGAAAAGAAAGATTTGATCAAGCTGTTAGAGACCTTTATGGTGTTTGGCATGTCTGTTACTCAATACACTCATCAAGAGATGAATTGGAATGGGCTCTGCGACTTCTTGCACCTAAGTGGGTAGTGTCAACAACACCTAGTTGTAGGGCTATGGAGCTGGATTATGTTAAGAACCACTGTTTTAATAATCAACGAGCTTTTGGTGACTCTCTCTGGAAACTTCTGGACATCAGTTCAGTAGCATCATTAGATCCAGAAGTCTCATTAAAAGAAAATGATAGTTTGCATGTGGTGGAAACAATTTCCAATAGCTTTATAGAAACCCAATCTGAATCAGTGGTTATATCTACACGCCAGAGAAAACGGATGAGTTTGTCTCCTCCAAGAAAAAGACCCATGGTCACATTATTTGGAAGAGCAAGACTTGGTCCTCGTGATTCTAGTGACTCCACAGATATAGCATGCATTGAATCAGAAGATGTGTCTTTACAAGAGGAAGTTGTGTCTTTACAGAAGGAAGATGTCATTGAACAGAAATATGAAGAAGTAACGGAAACAAAGGGAATGGCTGATTTTGCTGAAACAAAATGCACTTCAACCATAAATACAGTAGGGACACACAAAGCCACTGTTATTTCACCTATAGGCTTGTCAAAGAGCTACAATGAAAACATTAGAAGATATTACAGGTCTATGAACATCCCGGTACCTCAGCCTCTTCCCTCCCTCGTGAAGCTTATGGATGCCAGAAACATGCGAAAAAGAGGACGCACATTAAGATTTCCCCACACAGATGAAGTTCCTTCTTCTAGCTATTTATAACTGAGTAAGATGACGTGATAATCATCTCTGGGACTGGGACTGTTAGTGAAGAACACTATTCAACTTTCAGTTGCAAACTGATCACAGTGGCTATTCAGTCTGTGAAGTAGATAGGTCTGCAGGTACACTATAGTTAGTGGTAAATTGAAATATTGTGATTATTCTTTCTAATAAATCAATTTGTTTTAGATCATCTATACTATTGCTAAATAAGTCTCGCACGTTATGAGATTGTTAAGCCCTTTAAGTTTATTTTTCATTTTATTTTCAATCTGATTGCTGTAATTCTGTTATGTAGCATCAAGACTAAAAAGCTATTTTGCTTTAAATCACTAATTACCCTATTATTCAAATCCTGGTAGCCATCTCACGATTAGAATGTAACTTTTGGACCTCTGATTTTCTTCCAGCTCGATAGGCTGCCCTCTTGATATTTTATTAAGAATATTTTCGAAGATAAAAAATGACTCGAGTTTGTAAGGTTCTTAGAACTTTATCCTGCAGTAATCTCAGTAAATGTGGTGGGTAAAGAAGTTCTATATGTTCCAGAAACCACTAAACCACATTTTTTATGAACACTTTGAACTGCAGAATCCAAATAGATGATTTTTTCATAAGCATTCCTCCTCCTCCCCCCCTTCCCCCCTCTTCTCATGTTAAGCAATTTGTGAACATTGGCTAGCTTGAACTTGTACTAAGTTCATTTGGGCAGAGCCTCCATTGATTATCATTTAGGGACTAAAGCTGAATCTGTTTTCTGGGATTGTTTGAAATCAGAGAGGCTTAAACAATTGAAGCATATTGTACACCACTACAAAAACCTTCTTCCCTATATAATCCCCAAGAAGAATGTCTATTCAACTGCAATTAACTTTAAAAAAAAAAACTTAAGAGGTAGATTTTACACTACACTTTTGGTTCAAGAACTAAATATATTCCGAACAGATTTAAATTGGACTGGTTAGTTGATATTTTTTGCTGGCTCAAGCTCGTTTCAGAAACATGAAACATAAGTATGAATGCAAGTAAATATTATATGTAAATTGCAATATGATATGTTCACAAGTTTAACAGAATTTATTTAATCATACCTGTGTGGCAAAATGAATCAAAACTACTGAAGCTTGCATGGTCTAAAATGATTTGTAACGATTCATTTCCGTGGTTTATGATAATGCATTTGGACAGAAAGCAGTAATCTTTGTTGTTGATTGCAGAGTCATCTCCGCCAGATAAGGTAATGATACTGCATATGCACAGAAATTCATCTAGCACTTTCGAAATATTACTCCATTGATTTATTTCAAGACACATGGTTTGTCTAATTGGTGTACATATTATTATATTCAGTGTCTTTTCTTTTAAAATTACAACTTTATTCTAATTTATACACTCACGGTGGTGGATAAGTAAGAAATTGTAGGTGTGCTCGACGATACAAATATGTGAAATGCAGAATTACATGGGATTTACTGAATGATACAACTTGTACCATGAAAAGATAAAACAACAATTAGCCCTTCAAAAACATATTACAACTCTGGCCAGGACATCTATTGATGTGCCCCCTCTTACTCTTGTGCCTCTTTCATATTCTCTCGTAATTGAGCTTATCCGACTGCAAGTACCCATGATAATGTCAGTAATGAGCATGAAGAAACAAAGATTTAACAGTCAACTTTACTAGGTTAATAATTAATGCTCAATGCATATAAAGAATATAGACCGAAGTCCATGAACAATTCGAAAGTCCGAGTACCTTAATAAGCATGTCAGTTGGAAGCCATGCTGGTGCAGTTGGTATTCCAACCCACGCAATCTGCAGACAGAAGGAAGACTTAATATTATCTGTTACAGACTTATAGGGTAATACATTAGTATATTTTTCATCACTATGGGTTCATATTGCTGTTTCTTCTTTTGCAGCAGGTATGCAGAGAGCTTTCAAATTTATTGTTAATTTCTCTATTTGAGATTTAGGACTTCTGCTTCTCTACTCTTGTAGATTTTTCTTCAATTGAAAAGGAGAATAACTAGTGGTCATATTTTGTTTTTCTGTAAAATAAATATCTCTCGAGATTTATTTTGGATAATAACTTTGTTTTCTTCTTATTGCCAGTTACTGTGAAATAGATGTAGAAAATCCTATTTTGTAAACATAACAGTTAAAACATAATTTTGTTGCAACATATTAACTGCAATGTTATGGACGTTAGTCACGTTATGCTTCTTATATTGACTATGGCTTGTGTCTTATAAATTTTGTATGCATAGAGTTGAGTACAGTCTACAGATATCCACAGGGATGGATCCATGGTCCATGTATGCACAGTACATACAGATCACATCGACAACTGGTTGTTGATTATCCAGAGAGCCATTAATCAGATACAGCATACATATTGAAGTAAAACAGGTACTCTATATTGTGGTGAACTTACTAGTGCATACTCTCCAGTCTCAAATATGCGCAAGTCCAGCACCTAATACAAGATTATGAGTTGGGCAATTAGAGAATAGTGATACGACTGGCTAATGGAACTTCTATGCAGTATATAGATTGAGCAATCTGGATAATACCTCTCCCCGGTCTTCGTATATGTAGTCCAGCCCTTTGTAATAAGGTGGATGCCCTACGGATAGATACTGAAAAAGAAATATGTATATTGTTACTGTCAAGTTGTTTGTGCTAGTCGAAATGTAAACAGAAGCAGAAACTGAATAGGTAGGATATGAGGATAAACTCACATTTATACTGTTGAGATACTTTTCCTTGTCTACTCTGACAATTTGGCCTTTTTTCACTGCCAAAAGCAATGAGAAACAATCATTGTAATGTAATTAGTCATGATTTTATTGAAATATTAGTGACTGACTGACTAACTGGAGTAAACAGGTTTCTTTGGCTTGGGGGCTGCTTTGGCTGTTGTTTGAGCATTGGGCGAAGCTTCTTTTACCGTTGTCTTCTCATTTTTTGGTTGTGGTTCCGAGGATTTGACAGCTCTGATAATTGGGAAGAATAATCGAATCGGGATCTTTGCATTGAATGTTGATATGCCGGAGAAGGAGCTCTGTGAGAGAGCTGCAGATAATGATGCCATGGGAAAATAAAGAAACTTGGTCTCAACTTTCAGTGAGTGAATCTCTCTATGGATAGATAAGGTTTGCTCTTTCGTTTTGTAATGTAAAATCTGTTTCTTAATTTGCACTTCAGTACTTGGCCAAAGTTTTTTATATATTCTTTCAAATTGTTTTAGTATTTTCATGCACGAGTGACGAATGTAGTTTGTTTTCTATTTAACTTCGTGTAAGGTGGAAAATAATTTAAGTTGTTACCATGCAAATTTTACTTTTACACTGGCTTATTGTTTAATGTAAAAGTAAAACAAACTTAGTTTTACTGATTTCAGAACCTTATATTCATGTGATGTGACATTTTGTTAACACAGCCACAGAGGATTTTGGTTATTTATTTATGTGGCTAAAAATGCATTACACTTACACCCCTCAAAATGAGAAACTTGTGGCGGCAACTGCAGCATCATAAGCAAAATATGTGGAAGTTGTAGCATCTTTACAAAATAAATGATAAATCTGCAGTAATTCTTCGAGCTACCAACATTTTCAGACTCACTATTAACAAATTTAATTGTTTTTATTTTGTATTTAGTAAACTAAATTATTATTTGCAATAAGATTTTTTCTTTTTAATACGAAAGTAAGTTTTCATTTAGAATCGATACGTATGGTCTTAATATTTTTTTTTTCTTTTTTTATCATATAAATTTTAATTTTGGACTATCATATTATTTTATCTAAAAAATCAAAGATATATGATTGAACGTTACGAGTACATGACCAAATGCATCTACTCCAAAAGATAAATAAGAAAACTTATCTAAAAAAAAAAAGATAAATAAGAAAAAAAAATTATTGTGCTGAAAATTTTCTAAAGATTAGGTAACGAAACTTGAAAAATTAGTACCTATCCCAATGGATTTAATTCACCGTGATGGATGAGTGTCACGTGAGAATGAAAGTACAATTTTTGTCCTCTATGTGGCATTCATCAACCTAATGGATTAAATCCATATCTAAATAACCCGGAAACCGATCAAGCTAATTAGAAGAATTTATAACAAAACACAGGTGAATTTTGCAGTTATCTCATCTCCCCCAATTACCCATAAAACAATTCATCAAATAAAAATTCAGGAGAGCCAGAGCAGAGTTGAGTTCATTTTATGAACTTTACCCATCCAATGAACAACGATTCCAGAAATCTTCACCGCCACCTCCGCCTCCGCCTCCGCCTCCGCCTCCGCCTCCATCTCCATCTCCCCCGCTGTAAGTACTTTCTCCTAAATTAATGATGAATATAATCATAGACGTGAACATAGTCCATTTTTTATTCAACTGCTTTATCATTTTAACATATCAAGGGCTTACTTTTACAAGATGAATGAAATTCAAATAGATGCTGTAACATCCATAGGTGAAACCCTTATTCCACAAATATACACTCTACTCGCACATACATCAGTATTCTTCTATGTAGATTATATGTGCAGGTCTGGAAGTATATAAACATCAATTTTTTGAGTTTGTAATTGATTAAATAATAGGAGGATAAACTAGTATAATGCAGGACCATTAGTTAATGAACATTAGGTATGCTTTGCTATATTATTAAATTTGTAAATTAATTTGCTTGGCACTGTGAAGTAACAAATAAATTGATTTGCCACCTTGGGATACTTGGGTTTCATTGAAAAGGTTAATGAGGCCTCCATGCATAATGCTTTGAGACTTAAATGAATATATGATATACCAATTTGCATAAAGTCGACACAACATTTTTGTATAAAGAGACGACATGGTATGTAGTATCTTTATATCTTATAATAAGATTCACTTTTTACATTTAATTTTTTATGATTATTGGTCATTTTTCTATTATATAACTAAAATTTACCCCATGGTCTTATTGTCACATTTCTAAAAAAAATTGTACTTGTTTGATGCCGTACATTTTGTAATCAAATATACGTTCCTCCGAAGATTCAAAATCTTGGTCGAGACTGTTCTTTAGATGTGTGTGATGTGAGGAAAAAAATATGAAGTTATTTGTTGTAATTCCAGGCAAAATACTTATTAGCTTCCTTTTCAACAATTAGAAGATAAAAAAGAAGGGCCATTTTATATCAAGGACCTGTAGGATGTAGTCCAAGCACAATCCATTCAGTGCTCTGCATTATGAGCAGCTCTTTAAAAGGCATTGTGGAATTGTGGGTCAGACATTTGTGCTTGCACCAACACCGTGACGGGGATTGTAGGTATCGAAGGGTGAAAGCCTCGTTGGATTAGACTATTAGTCTTGTATGACTCTGTTTTGCCAAGCTTATTCTCAATTGAAGATTAGTAACAGTTCAATATTTTTATTGAGTCAAATGCACCTATGGCATAAAGGAAAATCCTTTTAATATATGTTCCTCCCTGTTGAGATTATAAGACATATAATTGGACTAGGACCTTTCATGCGAGTACTTTTTTTTGATGCATAATCATATGGAAGAGATGGGCTTTGTGAAGTTAGAGTTAATATATGCTGGACTGAAAGAAAAGAGAAGAATTGTGGCAAAAGCAAGAAAAGAAGATAAGGAAATTAAGAAGAGAAAAAAGGGATAAGAGATTTGCTTTGTTCTCAAAAATAATCAACTCTATTGAAGTATACAGTCCACTCACGTACTATACCAATTCTTAATAGTTTTCAAATTCTATTGATAGAAGAATATTACAGAAGTATATATAGACCTCGAAGTCTTCTTAGTAGGATAACGACTTTGATCCTATCCAGGTAACAGGAAATGAATTAGTTACTTTTAATGCTTAATAACTTTGGAGTTCAAACTGAAATTAAAAAAACACTCCTAGTTATCTGCATTTTTTTTGAACTCCCATTCCAGACACACGAAGATACTCCACTTTTTGAGCAAATACTTGATTTTTTACCCTCGGGTTTTTTTAGTTTTGTATTTCTTGGTCACAATATAGTTGTTTTGGAGCCTTGAGGTCCGAAACCAACTTTTCAGAATTCCACTTTTTCATGGTTGTATAATTTTTGTTTCATTGTCTTTCATAATCTTATAGACTTCATTGGAATCCCCAAGTTTGTATTATATCCAGCATTTTATGTTGCCAACATGGTGTTGGATGTGTCCTGAAATGAAATGAAAAAGAAAAAGCCTGGAAGTAGTAATCTGGTCAATGATTTAGAAGTGTCAGAGTTCCAACAGTAGGAGGTACCAAGGTAGAAAATGAAAACATAAATTGACAAATTTATCACAAACAACATTTTTATCTTCTATTTGTTGTTTCATTTGCTACTCTAGTCCTTACTGTATGTGTCCTACTTCTTTCTTAGTGTTTTGGCTATCAATTAAATGGTTCAATGAAATTAATGTACAGTATACATATGCTCATACATATATATGTATGTGTTATGTAGATGATAGAAGAAGAAGGCCAAAGGCCATGGGGCAGGGAGTCCGCAACTGCAATAAGCGGCAATTAAAAAGAAAGAAGATAACTTGGTGGAGACAAAAACGAGGGTTCTCAAGTGTTTTTGTAGCAATAGACATTTCCAAGACTTTAGACTGTATATACTAACTTGAGAAATAATTTATGTTGGTATAAGTGAATTTGCACAAGGAAAAATCTTTTCCAGATCCAGACACCCAATCCTCATTAGTGGCATAGGTCTAGCCAGAGCCAGTTTAGAATGGAATTTACTTTAAGATTATGGCCAAAGCAATTAATAACTTACCGAGTAAACCTTAATATAACTTCTATGTTTGACATTTTCTTATATTGCTATGTTAAATCTAGGCATCTTTGTTGTACCTTTCTAATTTTCAACTTTCCTAGTTGATATTTCAATACATCCTAATTTATAGCGATAGGTTTCAACATATCTTGTTTTGTAAGGAATTTCCTTTTAAGATTATGATCACTGCAATTAATACAATCCAATTTCCTTAATATAGCATCTATGTTTGGCTTTTCTGAATTGATCTGTTAAATTTCAATCCTCGTTGTTTGGCTTTTTAATTGTTATTTTTCATAGTTGGTCTTCCAATATATTCTAATACTGTAGCTATTAGTGCTTTACACAGATATCGTTGGATTGTCAATTTTGGATTACTCTTGTTTGCAGCTATTCTATATTCATGGGATACTGCGTTACCAATGGAGGAGAACCTCTATTTGGTCCATGTTTGAGAGGAACTGGTAATGCACAATGTTGCTGACTGATATGGCTTAACAGGATAGATCTACATCTTACTCGGATCTGTTCCATTATCTACTCGAACAGTGTATGTTCTTCTTTTTCTGTAAAAGGATTTGCAAAGTTGATGTTCAGTTACTTGATTGTTCTTTTTGAAATATCGCTACTATTGTTGTTCCTATTGGAATCATTAATCTTAAATTTTTTTTTTGTTTCTTCTTCTTCTAGTTGATAACATGGCCAATATGTTGACAGCGTGAGAGCAAAAAAGAAACTCATGGTATATTCTTCCACGAATTTAGTTGGAAGACGATTACGTAATTCTAGTTCTAAAGACGGATGATAGAACTGGCATTGATGTAGTTTAAACATCATTTGGAAGTTATTCAATGGCATGAAAGTTGATGATCATCAACTGGTTCGTTGTGAAATTGATATTCTTTAGCATTATGTGGAAGCCAATAATCAACAAATGATTTGGAGATCAGAAAATATGGGCGTTGATTGGATGTTTTAAAGGTATAAGTTATATATAAGATCTATCGATTCACTTTTCGGTGCCCGGTAAAGGAGTACTATAACTCAACCATTTTACATATTAGGTACAAGCTGTATATATGATTTTTCTCATCAACCATGTTCCGACACAATACTGGAGTATGAAAATTCAATCAAGCTGCAGGTGTGGAACTATCGTAGGTTGACCTGAAAATTTGAGAAGGTGCAAGATAGAGCCAGAATATACGCTCCTTAGCCAGGGAATGATCAACTCATTTCTCCTTCCTTCGGCTTTACTTCATATATTCATTTTTTGAAGTTTTTATGTCTATTAAGTTCAGAAAATTGAGATGTTTGGACTACTTAATGAATCATCAACTTTCAGAACCCAAAAAGCAGTAAATGGTGCGTCATCCTTTTCCTCTTCTCGCCCTTTTTTTAAGGAAAATAGTCAAATCTTTCTAGATAACTGTAAGTTGTACTATAAACGAGAACTTTTTATAAAATAGTTCTTGTGCTATTAAAAAATGTTATGCAGTGTTGTGTATGTGTGTTAGTTATATTCTAATTAAGATGCTGGCATTTGTGGCCTCATGATCTGGTCCCAGAATATGCAATGTAAATTCGGTTTATTTGTTAAATTATTTGCATTACTAGCTGTCCAAAAAAATTATGCTTTTTAGATATAGAAGGTTGTCAACCCCCCTTATGCGCTCATACTGATTGTTTTGTTTCTGTGTGCGCGCATTTATATTTTTTTATTTTATCTACTTTCTAATGTTTACAAAAGTTAAAGCATTTAAAAAATTACATGCACCATTAGTACACTCGGATATTAGATTGCCTTAGAGTGAAAATCTAGCGGTTAAAAGCAGTAAATACCATTTTTCCCCATTATTTCTTTGTGAATGCTATCAGGGCGTAAAAGCGCAAGTGCTTATACGCCTCATTTAACAAAATTTCCCATTATTTATTTGTGAATGGTATCAGGCCTTAAAAGCAGTGAGCGCATAAATGCCTCATCTAACAAACACATTAATTATTTCATTACAGGATTGGGGGGAAAGTGCATCAAAAATAAGGAAAATCAAGCTTTAATTCACTTCTCTATCAGTTTGTTGAAATAATTTGTCAAAGATACCATCTGCATGTCTATGAGTAAGCGAAAAGTCTATCTGTACTTTAACGTAAATTGACACACTTAAATGTTTATTGACGCGTGGAAGAGAGTTAGCAAGGACATTCAATTTATTGCTCTGTAAAAAAGTTAACATCGCGACCTCGATACAATGAATGTTAGGTGCAGAATTTATGAAATCTGACCAAATTGAGAAAATCAGTCTCTGATAAGCTGTAAGAGAAATAGACTCCAGTTTGTGCTCTAAGTTCTGAAATGGCGGCATATGGTGCAGCAAACAGCAGCAATAAGCGTAGATGCACCAAATGTCCTTGGGGGCGAGAAGAAGATGAAATCCTGACTGCACTTGTCAAAAGCCATGGTGTAGGAAATTGGAATTACATTGCAGATCATATCCCTGGAAGGACAGGTGTCTAATTCCCTTCTTTGTGATTTTTTTTTTTAAAATTATTTTTATGTAATGCTAAGAATTGAAGGTTGTGGATTTTTTTTTTTTTTCACAGGGCAGAGTTGTAGGCTGAGATGGTTCAATCAATTGGATCCGAAAGTTGACAAATCACCGTTTAGTGAAGAAGATCTGCAAAAGCTTCTGGTACTACACCAAGAGTATGGGAACAGGTGGTCTACCATTGTGCGTTTCTTCCCTGGTAGAACTGATAACCAAATAAAGAATCAGTACCATGTACTGACTGGAAGTCATTATATGAAAGCCTCAAGGCCATCATCTTCCAGCACTGTGCCTGTTGGTACACCTCTCAATGGAGGATTTATAAATTTGTCTTGCCTTAGGAGTACTGTGTCATCTGTTGTTGGTTCACAATTCTTCAATAACTCGACTGGCTTTGCTCCCCACTTGGCTGATAGGATAGAGACACCTCTATTCAGTGGTTGCCCTTCTTCCTTCAATGCTGAAACTTGGCTTGCGGTGCAAAGTTTCAATTCCTTTGATAGCAGGAGTCTTGGAAATGTCTATGGTCATCTGGGAGCAAGCCGCGGAGATTTTATGATGTTAGAAGGGAACTCTGCCAAAATTTCAGAAAGTTGTCCTGTGGCTCTGCCCAAGCAAGGTGCAGATGGTGGAGATCTTCAATTTATAGACTTTTTGGGTGTTGGAACATCTGAATAGGAGGCTTTGATGTTTCTTGGTTATGTTTCTGTAAACTGTGCTATGTTTGTTTTTGTTTTTTCCTTGAAAAATATTATCTTCGTTTTTTGCTGTAAACTGTGCTATGATTGTATATGTTGCCTTGTTGGTCTAAGTAAGTGATCTGCATGTTTGTCAAATGATATAGCATCTCATACTGGTGCTGTTGTTTATTTATATGGCAGGAATTTACTTTCCTTAAAAATGTGCAGGGAAAAAGTGAGAAGACATTGAAGTCGTAGAAAATAATCAGTTATGAGTTGAGTAAATACTTTTTTATATAAATATAAATAGAATGGTACGAAAAACAGAACAATGGATTGAGTCTGATAGGATAAATTGTAAAGGGTGCCGATACAGGTTATTAAATTTTCTGTCCATCTAGCTGTATTTGTTCTTTTTTGTCATTTGCTGCAGTTGTGCATACGAATTTTAAGTTGGTCAGGTGACGGTATAATTTTGATCAGTCCACGGACTGAAAACTGACCTAGATGGAAATAGATGGGTCATGAATGATCATCCAGTGCAAGATCTTCAATTCCATATTGAAGGGGGTCAAAAATGAGCCAATGGGAGCTTAAAGCAATACAAAAATGATGAGGACTTAAAAGTACATAATGTAAGTAGGAAATTTCATTTTGCTTTTACTCTTAAATCACTTATGGCATTACAGCCCTCTTAATGTTTGAGTAAATGTTTGCATCATAATATCAGCCACTAACCTTTGCTTTTACACCTTCTGATTCATCCAAATGGCAACTCTGGGTATGAGGGTATGTATTCTTTCTGTGTACAAGATTTTAGATGCCATCATATTTTTATTTTATGTCATTTCTGAGATACCTATTATTTCTTACTTAAATAAAGGTAATTGGTGTTCGTTTGGGCCTGAAAGTTGCGGAGGTGGAAGTATATTGCCTGAGTAGAAGATACCGGCCAAACCCTCATAATCGTGCAGCTAGGCCTCAATGTGTGTGAGGTTTCACATGTCAATCTGTTGTGAAGCGACCTATGCATGCCCATCTCTTACTCTTATGCCAAAATGATTCCATATGTTTGCAGTGAGATTCAATTCCAAACTATGTTGATGATATATCTACGGGGCTGATGCAAAAGTTAAAAGTACTGCTTCTCAAATTGTGCAGAAATTTGGTATGATTGTCGGGTGTTCCGCTCATGTCTCATGAGCTGGATTTAAATGACCAAGAAAGCGTTACGTTATGGGTTCGAACGCAACAAGAAATCCATTTTCTTATGTTCAGAAACAGATCCTTTTGTTTTGGGAATACAAACTTGATGGCATTGCAGAAAATGATCCTTTTTGGCGATCAAAATACCCACTGCAGATGTTTAGATATTGAATTTTTTTTTTTTTTTTGGGTACCAATCAAGAAATCCTTCTGTTAACAGTCACTGCTGAGATTTGACAAGTTGAATATGCACAGGACAGGACTTAACTTCAAAAAAAATTTAAAATTAATATATGGGTAGTTTCCCCTGTTTGATTTGCAACTTGTCCAAACCAAACTAATTGTAAGCTAATCAGCTACTTTTTTCTGGATTCCACTCGACTATGGAACAAGATACTAGAAGTTGGGTTTGAAGATTGTATCCAAGCTACTACCAAATTTAAAAACCTTGAGATTGGGTTGTTTGAGGCTTGATTGATGATAATAATAATAGAAGATAATAGAAGCCATTGAATTTGTTTGCCTAAATGAAAGTTGTATTCTTCCGAGGTATGCAAACTAAGCATGTTTTGTTGTATTCTTTTTTTATTTTATATTTTTAATGATGGGGGCCTTCTTATTTTTAATTTATTTATATCGTTTTTGTGGTGGAATGAAAGATTTTAATCATGAAAGGGGGGAGAAAAAAAAAAACACACTCAATTGACGTCTTCTAACCTTTGGGAACAAATTATAGCTGATTTATGTCATTGCTAGGGCCTAATACATATTGGACCCAAAACTAATTGCGTTTTGGTGAAACAATATGTAACCCAAAACTAATTGCGTTTTGGTGAAACAAGTAGTCGCTCAAAAATTATTTACTAGTACTTCTGATTCTGATTTCATACGTTAATGTTCCATATTTGCCAATATTCAAAAAACAAAATAGATTTAGATTACGGGATGGGCCCTAAGATTCAAACTCACCACATAATTTGACACCCAAATGTCTTGTAAGAAAGCTTGATCTGCCAATGGGAGTTAGGCAATCTCACCTTATCCACACTCTCACCACAACCTTAACACACTCACAATCTCACCCTTCCACATCACTTTTCACTCTTCAGACTTCACCCTATTCTTTCATTTCATCCTTAAAGCCTCTGCTCCTCCAAATTGGGTTGAATTTTCTGTAAGAACATTAGAAATGGCAGCCATGAACTCTAGTGTTTTGGCATGCAACTATGCCATATCAGGAGCTGATCTTAACTCAAAGGTTAACCCAATGCCTTCCACCGCAACTCCACTTGCACCTGTGCAGAAATTGCCTGTCATTCGATCCCAACAAACTAAAGTTTCTGACTCGAATGAATCGGGAAGAAGAGCTGCCCTTTTTGGCCTCGGTGCCGCCCTATTCACCGCCGCTATCTCCACCTCCTCCGCCAATGCCGGCATCATTGATGACTACTTGGAGAAGAGCAAGGCTAATAAGGTTAACTTACTTACATAGTTTGTACTAGTTATCCTCGTCTTAGACCTTACTTAATCCCTTTCGAGACACATCACCTCTCCCAGCAGTGAGTCGAACGCGAATTTCCTATATTGTGGGACTAGTGCTTTCCACTAGATCAAAAAATATCAATTGATGTTTTTATTGTACTATTTGGAAAACTATATATAATTTTATGTTTACAATAATGTAGGAATTGAATGACAAGAAGAGACTTGCCACGAGCGGAGCAAACTTCGCGCGAGCAAATACCGTTCTATTTGGCACGTGCAAGTTCCCTGAGAACTTCACTGGCTGCCAAGATCTAGCCAAGCTAAAGGTCTGACCTTATGAATGTTTGAAAACATCCGTCTCAATCTTCTCTATTTTAGGGAATTTGATCTGATGAGATTTATTTACCTTGCTTTGTTGCAGAAAGTACCATTTATTTCTGAGGATATTGAGTTGGAGTGCAAAGGAAAGGATAAATACAAGTGCGGCTCAAATGTGTTCTGGAAATGGTGAAAAATGTAAAAAGTCTGAGTATAGTCCTTTTCAAATATGTATCTATTTTCTGATTCAAGATATTCATCGTGTGAACATTCATGCAATAATTTTCATATCATGCCATTTCTTAGTGCTTTCTTTTGAATTTTTGGTTACTAAAGATGTTGTAGACCTATCTAGTTTTCCTACCAAAAGTTACTCACGTTCTACATTACCAAACAGAGCCTCAAATCGGCTGGACTGAAGCCAAAAGAGAAAGTATTTTACCCAGCAGAAAACAATGAAAAAATGGAGTTGTATAAGTTTTCTTCTGTAACATAACAATATTAGAATCAAGGTCTTTTGGCTGTCCAGTGAATCGTAACAAATAATTTAGGAATCCATTCTAAAACAAAAAGAATATACACAGAATTTACGAAATTCTAAAGGGAAAGAATACAAATCAAGATAAAGATTCACATACTTCACGCTCGGAGCCAGTGCTAGCTGCCTGGGTTGTCATAGAAAGAATCGTGCAGTAGCCGGAGCATCAAAAGTCAACTCTCACACAAAACTGCCTATGCCAGTACGTCTTTGCACGAATCGTGAGCTAATAACCTATCATGCAGCTCAAAAATCGCAATTTGTCCTAATTCATTAGGAGTACTCTATTTCCTCATACAAGGCAGAAGCTGGCATTGATACAAGCAACTCTATATGAAGTTCAAGCAAACTTGCACCAAAAGTCAGGAATATGAGCACCAAGAGGAGCCATTTTTCCGCAACTCTAAACATGGCACTGGGGACACACTTTCACTAAAACCAGAGACAAATTCACAACTCCACTTCACAGATGAGGGTAGACCGAGTATGCTTACATTTTTCATGCAAATATCCTCAAATTCTGCCCCCTCTATGCCTACTAGCAAAGGGGCTTTTCTTGAATCTCGACTAATTACATTACTTATGTATATCCCTCTAATTTTTGGTAAGGCTTTAGGATCCCATTTCTCATCAGGATGATCATTTGCACCTCTGCTAAATCTTATAGGTACTCTAACTCTTTCCATTGTAATGTTACGTATAGTTATATTTGTTATATATCCTCCTCTTCCTTTGTCGGTCTTGATCCGAACCCCAGCTGCAGAATCTCTAACGTATAACTCCTCGATTAGAATGTTTTTAATTCCACCAGACATTTCACTGCCAATCCCAATACCTGAGCATGTCGGAGTTGTACCTGAAACTCGTCTTATGGTTATGTTCATGCTTGGTCGAGCCATACTCATACCGTATTGGTCCCAGCCACTCTTCACTGCTACTAGATCATCACCACTCTCGATATAACAATCTTCAATACAGATGTTCGTGCTTGAATCTGCGGTTTAAAAGTGGACCTTAATATACTTCATTACACCTTCGAATTTTTTTGTTATATTAATTATATGATATCTGAATAAAATTAAGCAATCTTATTTGTACCTGGATCTATGCCATCAGTGTTTGGTGCATTTAAAGGAGCCAAGATTGTCATATCTCTGATCACAACATTGCTGGTAAAAGAAAAAAACTGATTAGGAAAAAATAGTTTGTTATCCGAGGTCGTAATATGAAGATATTAATAAGAAAAAACATGATATTTTTATTTGGACATAACATGTTATTTCTTCCTCTCATTTTTTTTTTCCATTTTTCTCTCTCTCCTATTTCTGCATATTTTATTGGCAAAAAGAATTATCAAAAGCTAAATATGCAGGATTTTTTATTATTTTATTATTTTATTGATAAATTTTGGATCCATTAGATAATTTTCATGGTTTTGTCAGTAGAATACTGCCAAAAAATAAAAAAATATAAAAAAAAATTCTTTTTAACTGATATGAAGAGGTGGGCTGGTGAATCTACTGCAGGGCTTGATGTCACAAGAATGCAATACTAAGAAGGCTAGCTAAGAATCTTTCTCTACTTAGCTTTGGCTAATAATCCAAAACTAAGGACAATAATGTAGCAATTGTTTATTTTGGTGCTGCTATAATTTGGTTTTCTGCCCTTAATATAAAGCTGATATGCTCCAATAATGCATCAGTGACAAATGAATAGGTCCCAAATATACTTTTCATACTTCAGCAAACTATTTCTGACATTCAAATACATTAATTAATTTGTGCCTAACAATGTTGTACCAAAGGAAGAGGTAAGAACCAACAGATCTTTGCAGAGACTGTAATAACGAATAATTTACGGTAGCCGACTAACCTGCAATAAACAGGATGAATGGTCCAAAATGGAGAATTTCGGAAAGTGAGGTTTGAAATTAGAATATTGTGTGAATTAATGAACTCAACAAGGTGGCCTCTTGTATGATTCAGTGTCCTATTCCACCAAAGATCCCACCACATCTTTCCTTGCCCATCAATTGTGCCATTATGTCCTACAAATAAGAAAAGTATTGTCACATAATTATACCTCATTAATCATTATAAACACCATTGCTTTAAGAATATTTCAATACCTGTAATTACGACATTGTTTAGACCATTCCCATGAATGAGGCTAATATGTCTTCCTCCTTCCCTTTCTCTTCCTCTACCATATGAAGGCAATGGCTCGATTATGGGCCATTCTTCAGGGTCCTACTATCAAAATTAATGAAATTATAGAAAACTGTTACGAATCTAACCCAAAATGTAGCTATTGAAGCGGAAGTGTCAAAGATCATATAAACCCCACATGAGTACATATCGCATATAAGAAATGTTGTGACCTTAGGAGAACTCTACACCGAACTCTAGTTACTGAAATTCAAGATCCCAAAATCATAAGACCACATAGCCCCTTCACATTATCAATGTGGAATCAATGGTCCACCGCTTGCAATTAGGATCAATACACCACCAAATGCTTTAATTAACAGAGCGTGATAAAGTCTATAATGACACATCAACAAACTACATCTAAAAGGGGTCTTTTAAGTTAACAATGCAATTGAATACAACTACACTTAAATGGTATGTTGTCCCATTCATCCTAAAAGAGAGGAATTCCATCATATCATATTTCTTTTCCTACTGTCTTTTTGCTTAAAATAATAAATTTTCTTAATGAACTATCATTTTCCAGTCATAAAGTTTTATTCATTACTTGTAGTTATAAATAATGGAAATTTTACTTTGAGCTTTAAGATTTTATAATAATTGCCAATAAACAAATAGAGACGTCCATTACTAGATTTCTCCACGAAGCACATAAATTTTAACCCTTCATCTATCCAAAGCTAAAAGACGCCAATTTTCCTTTTCCACCCCAAAAGATTTTTGCTTACATAATTTGACCCTTCATCTTGAATAAGCTAAATTATGTACAAGACTTCAATTTATTAAACTAAGATAATAAGAAAATTAAAATTAGGATTAAATTAGTGAATAAAGTATTTATGATTTACCTGAGATCCCAATATTATAGCACCATATTCGAGGAACAGAGTAAAATCACTGGTGAGATTGAAGCTTCCCGTGAGCCACCTCCCCTTTGGAACATTGAGCTGGACCCCACCACCTATCCCCCTATACCTTTCCATATACTCAATCGCCCCCTTAAACGCCGCCGTATTGGAGGTCCTCCCGTCCCCCACTCCGCCAAAATCCACGATCGATTTGACCACCTTCCTCCGAGGCGAGAACCCGGAACAGTCAATAGGGCCATCACCGAGAACCGATTGGTCGACTCGGCCCGATGAGAGCCCGAATTGTGGGATTGCGAAGTTTTTGGTGATCTGGAGGGTGAATATAGCGGCGGCAGCCGCTAACATAAGCAAAAGAAAAGCCCATGAAGGTCTGGTGAAGCTTGCTTTGATGGCGTTCAATAATTTGTTCTCACCTTCCATTAATTAAAAATAATAATAATAATAATATTGTATTAATGTACACATGTATGAAAATTATGTGGGATTGGATAATGAGAAACTAAATATGGTAAGTTAAATTCGGCAAAGAGGAAGGAAGGAAGGAAGTAATTAGGGATTCCTTTCTCTAACTCTTGCCTGTAGTCAGAGATGATGTATACACGTCAAATGCATGAATTATGTCTACATCAATATAATCTGTGTGTATATATATATTATAAATGGAGATGGAAAAAAAATTGTATGAGGAAAAGAGTCTTGGCGGAGGTTGGCATGTGAACAGAACAGAACAGAATGTGAACCAAATTCAAACTCGTATATTTTGGCTAAAGTGAATTTTGCGATTTTACAAATGGCTAATTCACACTTTGCCCCTTCAAAAACTTTTAATATTCATTTTATCCCTCAATTATATAATTGCTTCAGATGTTCTTTTTAATTATGTTTCATGCTTACATTTCAACAAGCCGTCCAAAAGACTGTTAATAAAATTTCTCACCAAATACGATGGAACTGGGGACCCCACTCGATTTTATTGTTAAGCTCACTTTGTCATTTGAGCTATCTTTAAAATATGAGGAAAAAGGAGAAAATTTGAGGGGTTTCGCTTCCCATTTTTTTACGTAAATATTTTACTATTAATTTAAGTAGAAAGATATTGAAGATGTAAAGTTATGCAATTCATAGTTGAGGGCCCAAAATAAACACTAAGAATAGTTATGGCCCTAACAAAATTATTTCAAAATCCCATTTTTGTTATCAAGAAAACAAAAGAAATGTGAACACAAAAAATTAAAAATGTATATTTTGGTTTTCCCACCAATATAGAAATTATTTAGTGCAATACATGATATATATATATATATATCAAGCCAATTATACTTAGACATATTCATTATGAATTGCATCAGCCATGACATGTAACTAACAAGAAATGAAGGATATATAATATATATATGTAAAATTTATTCATCTACGTGATGCACGAGAATGTATCGATAAATAAAAATGGGATTAATTAATGTACATTGGAAACATCTTTTCCTCATTTATATGGCTAGTAGGGGGTTAATTTCTAGGAAAGTTGAAAGGAGGCATGATCCTGTTTGTCCGATGATTTTGTGCATGTGCAATATTTTAACACCGTCCAAGGTTGAGTTTTTTTTTTTTTTTTTAATTTTAAACTTAATTAATTATCTATCCCAAGGTGAAATTGACATGATTATTAATGTTATTAAAAAAAGTTTTGGGATGGTTGACCAAAGCTTAGCTAAAGTGTATAGATACAAGCTGGTTTGCACATTTTGTAATCATAAACGATAGAAAGACAAAATGGAGAAACCGACCGTTACAAGAATTCGCATTTTGGACTTTAGGAAAAATTAAAAGAATGGGGAAAGAGTACAAGCTGGTTTGCCAGTTGGGCCGTCTTGCCCATCATCTGGCTCATGTGTGGTGTTGCGCACCACGGCCCAAATGTAGACCCAGAAAGATAAAGACTAGTTTCAAATTTAACAAACTATAATGGGGGGAATTCATTTGTGGTATTGTAGACTTTCTGTATAATTGGGTGCATGGCTTTTTCTTTTTCAAATATCATTTTAGTTTATTATATTTATTTAAAAATTTACTATTTTCTGCAAAGTGTTAGAAGACATTATTAATTGACATGAAAGTTAGCATGGAGGTTGTGGCCGGGCCCAAACTTTTTCTCTTCGCTTATTTCATGCATGCTCCCCACATAAAAAAAAAGAAGAAGAATCTATATTAACTCTATTCAAATAGATAAATAAATAAATGAAATTAACCTTATGATATTCTTCATATTTCAACTTTAATTTAACAAAATTAGTAATGAAATTCTTTAAAAATTTAACTAAAGTTGAAGATTAACTATACCGTGACTATAAACAATCGAGTAGTTGGTCTAGGAATATGAATTAGTCTCTACAACGTTGCGAATTTAGAAACATTCTCACACAATATATTCGACACACTTTAAAACGGATTACATCGTGTATAAAATTTGGATATCTTGAAGAAAAAAAATTACACCATGAATTTCCAACAAAATACACCGAGTGTTTACAAGTTTTTGTTAGTTGACCCGTCCTTTTAACGTAAGACGTACCTCTTTGCCTAGAATTGGAAAGACTACCTGGCATTCAAAAATAATTAAGAGCTATAGGTATCATATATTGGCATTAACTGCAATGGAAATTCAATTATGAAGATTTCTCAACCCTGTTAATTAATTGCAGCATGTAATTATATGCACCCATTTAATAAAATATTTTCCTAGTATTTTTAAGGGGCAACCCTGAACATCTCTAAAACTAAAACGAACACTCCTAGCTCTCAATTGAAATTTCGTTCCAATTTTATTATTTAATGAGATGGGCCCACAATTAGTTTTAGATAAAACATTATTAATTACTAAAATTATTTGTAGTGGAAAAGGATTGTTAATTTCCTTAGCCGCGTAAGGCGCCTTCTTGACGCATAACACGGCTTGATTATCAGGTTGATCTATATTTAACTTTGTAGTGAAGAAAGAAATATTCATAAAAAGAAAAATGGACTTTTATTATAGTGAAGAAAGGGGTGAAAGGAATTAAGGAACCAACCAAGAACCTTCACTTATGAAATATATAGTATTATTTAACTTGACTATTTCCCAATTACAAGAAGATTCTTATTTATTTCACGGCGCCTACTGGGTCAAAATATTTAAAAAAATAAAATCAAATTATATTGCATAAGATAGTCAAATTTAAGATAATGTAACTTGCCATAGAATTTCTGAAAGGAAAAAAACGAAACAGTTTGGTCTTGCATAGACCGAAAAAAATAAAAAATAAAAAATAAAAAATAAAAAAAAAATAATAATAAAAAAATTAAAAAAAAAATAATTGTACTTTAAGATAATTTTTTTAAAGATCACTATCATCTAACACTTCAATTTTACTTATATTTATATAAATGTAAATGGAAAGGGATTGGTAATATAAGCAATGCTTTTTATTTTATATATATATAACTCAGGTGTCCAAGCTTATAATCCTGAACCCGCCCTAGAATCCTTAAGAATGTAAATTGCGAGATGTGTCTCCATCAAGGCTCCGGATCCCACCATACTGTTGTACACTCTGCGCACAAATGATGATGTCGTTTTTTATAACATAGAAATTGGTCTATTTAAGAAAGGGCATGCCTCAATTTGGGCCAATTTAAATTCGGTCATACTTCATTTGAGAGGACATATATCATTTTATTTTCCAGATTTCAAGATAGGTCGAGACTACTTAAATCTATTTGAAGCCTACAAAGTTATTTACAACCTACGTTTATTTTTATCATTTGTAAATTATTGATTTAAAACATTCCACTATATACCCAGGGTGGTTGGGCCAATTGATAGTGACTTGCGATCCCATGGGATGAAAATCAAATTTGAATCTTACTGGAGACAGGGAAGAACTCATACTCTTTGCACTATTCGGTAAAAAAAAAAAAAAATTCCACTATACTGCTCTCTTAAACCTAAATTCAAGTCATATTTCAAATTTCAAATATACTAGCTATTTCTCTTTTTAAATTTCACCAACTAAATATTTCGTTGAAATCATTATCCGAATCAAATTTTTAAATTTCTACAAAAAAGTTCAAAACATTTTTTTAGATCATTCTAGACCGAAACTCAAATAAGACTTTTCCCATAGTATTAGTAACACGAGTCTTACCAACTAAAATCTAACAACTAAAATCTAACAAGTCAAAGTCTACGCTCCATAGATTCCATTCTCAAAGCTTCCAACTTATATTACCAATTCCCCTTCAATCTAAACCACCAGCAAAAACCCATTCATTTCTCCAAATTCACACACCAAATAAAATAAAAAAATAAAAAAAAAAGCAAAAGCACCATGGACAGAGAACAAGAAGAAATCCAATTTCTTGGCTTCTTCGGAATCCTAAAAGAATCACACAACATAATTTCATCGTGGAGAAAAATATTCACCCAAATCACTCTATCCCTAATAATCCCCCTTTCCTTCATCTACTTAGCCCACCTCCAAATTCAGGATTACCTCTTCACAGAAATCATGCACAATGAATACGTTCTAGACAGAGTTCCAGAGGGTAGCCGTTATTACAACAAAATCTCCAACATGTTATCATCCGAATTGACATCCTACATACTTTTCAAAATTGGGTATTTGATATTTTTCATCATTCTTGCTCTGCTTTCAACTTCTGCAGTTGTTTACACCATAGCGTGCATTTACACCGCAAAAGGTTTAACCTTTAAAAAGGTTATGAGTGTGGTTCCTAAAGTTTGGAAAAGGCTAATGGTTACTTTCATTTGGAGCTTTGTTATAATTTTTGTTTACAATTTTGTGTCTTTTTTTATCTTGTTTTTGGGACTACTTTTACTCGGAAATGTTGTGGGGATTGTTTTTGGAGTATTGTTTACAATTATTTATTTAGTTGGGATTGTCTATGTTACTATGATATGGCATCTAGCTAGTGTTGTCTCTGTTTTGGAAGAAAGTTATGGATTGAATGCAATGAGTAAGAGCCAGATTTTGATAAAGGGGAAGATGGGTGTTTCGATTGCGGTTTTCGTGTTATTGGGTTTGTGCTTGATTGGGATTCAAATCATGTTTGGACATTTTGTTGTGGATGGAGATGTTCTTGGAAAAAGGATAGGATTTGGGATTATTTGTTTGATATTGTTGTCGATTTTGATGGTGTTTGGTCTCGTGGCGCAAACGGTTATATACTTTGTTTGTAAGTCATATCACCACGAGAACATCGATAAGTCTTCGTTGTCTGATCATCTTGGGGGTTATCTTGGAGAGTATGTTCCTTTGAAGACAAAAGATGTTCAACTTGAGCATTTTCAAGTTTAATTGGTGTTCATATATGTGGATATATTATATTATATTATTGTTTTTGGTTTTTGTTTTATAATCTCATCATCATCATCATGTATATGAAAAGAATCATTGTTGTTTGATGAATTTATTTTGTTTCATATTGCCTCCATTTCTGTTTCTTCTTCTGTAGATGGAGTGAAATAATGGCTCCCCAATTGAGCTGCTCAATGTGAATTGGAAAAAAGGCAACAAAACTTAAATTGAAATTGTACTCCAAATATTTTGTTGAAAAATAAAATCTATGTTGTTTTTGGTCTATGCAACATATAATTCTCATTTACGTCATTGATCAAGACCAAGTCTTGGATCTGAAATTCAAACATCTGACAAATTAGGTTAACTTTTTCAAGATTTTAAATAGCATTAGAGCATCTTCAAGAGTAAACTTAAATTTTAGATGATGGACGATGTTTTAGGCTTTAAGCTATCCCGCTGCGGATCTCCCATCCCGAAATGGGTGCCGTACATTTTCACTCATAAAATTATGTCACGCGTCAAATTTATTTACATACATCACACACAATTATTCCCTTATCATTTCTTGTTTCCACAATACATCTGCAATTGTAGAATTTCACCATCTCAAAATAATATTAATTCGAAAATTAACAATTCCATGTGAAAAAATCAAGTGCATCATTAAGTACTCTATTTTGTTAAAATTATATTTAGAAGAATTAGATTAGGCATATCATCTACAAATAAAGTAGAAAACTGATTATATAAATATCTACCGTGTGTTGTATTTGTAAATAATATTGAAACGTCTACAAAATACAACCAAAAGCAAGATTATCATTTTTTTCTTTCTTCTTGGATAATTAGATATTTCGTTTAAATCATATTAATTGGAAATTTCGAACAAATATAAGAACAATAATGCAAGAACATTAATTTTGGGATTGATCCGTTCAGATTGAACTTTCATTAATTCAAAATATATTGACTATTGTTCAAGTTAATTTTGATGAACATTTAACTATAAAAAAAAATGAGGAACTTTAATTAATTTGGATGGGTCGTTTTTCTAAATTCATTTTGACAAATATTAATTTTTTTTTTCAAACTCATTCCAAGGAAAACTGTACAGAATTTGGGCTGCAATTTGTGTAGATCGAGATGGAGAGGTAGAAGAATGTGACATAATCATGTTTGGTGTCATGTAATGGGCTAGGCACGTATTAATTAATTAGGAACGAGACATAATATGGGACACCTATTTGGGATAGAAGATTTGCAGCGTAGCTATCCACTTTCAGATAACTTACCTATTATATTTTATTATTTTTTAACTTTTTATACAAAAAAATATTACAAATAATATTCTTACGGAATATTGCATTGTATGCACGATATATATATATATTCATAAATATAATTTTTTTTTTATTTTTGTTAAATCAACTATGCATTATTTATTAAATGGCTAAATTCCAACGGTCATATTCTCAAGGTTATATTTCGATGAAAAATTCAGATCGACATATTTAATAATTTTATTAAAATATTTACATATCTATATATTTATCACTGTTGCATTAATTAAGTATAATCCTCAATAATTTCAATATACATTTATAAGTTCAGATAACTCCGTCATTTTTTGTGAATCCAATGTAATTTTTATGTTATATTGGTCGTCATTGTATGTTAAAGGTATCCACAATATAGAAAAATGAACATTAGGTGGTGGGAGCAAAATAAATTAAAAAAAAATGAAATTTGTTATATCTTGTTATCTTGAAGTCATTTAGTATCCTACATATTTCAGCAACTTGTGTTTTCTCATCAATTGTGTAAAATTTTAGAACTTTTGGAGGTTTAAATTGGATGGACCAATCTTGTTGTGGGAACTTTTTAATTGGTGGGCCGATTTCCTCCTACATGGAATTCAAAGTCTGTTTGATAAATTTGGGCCAAATATGAGAGTGAAGTGGGTTTGAAGATTAGTTTCACCTAACTGCCCAACAAATTGGATCATATCAAAATGTTACCCCTAAACCCAAAATTTTCGAGGTCTATTTGTTATCAATTTTACTACCCATATTGGTTTTGTAAAATAAAAAAAGAAAAAGGTCCATGCGGGCTGTATACAAGGCCTTTATTTTTTTGCGTTTATGATTAATAGGTTTGGTCGAACTCAAAATATTTATATTATATACGTGTTAAATTTACACTATGATTGAATAATATAGTAATCAATCACATGACGAATACAACATATTTAATTTAGTGAGTTCAACCAAGTCATGTATGGTACTATATTTCATGTTACGATGGGATACGATTCCTTTCAAAAACTGTGTACCCTAATTGCAATTGAAAATTAGTGGTGTCATACTTTCCTGAGATAGTGTTGATGAACTTAGCCTCTTCAAAAAATTGGAAGTTTAGATTTTAATTAATTTGCTATTACATTCCGAAGGTCATTTCTCTCATTTGTATTAAAAAATAATAATGAAAAAGAAATATAATACCGTGTAATGTAACCATGTTGTTGCTAGCCTAACCCATTAGATAAAGGCGTAACCTAACCCATTACATAAGGGCCTAACCCATTTAAGCCTAAATCCGGCCAACTTGTGCCCCATTATTTCACGTTAATGCTGTTAGGCCTAAACGAAATTAGGTAGTATTAATAGGGCTGTAATCGAGCCGAGTAGTATCGAACGACACACTGTTCAAGCTTGGTTTGATTTTAATTGAGCTTGAAATTTTGTGTTTGAGCTTGGTTTGATTTCCAATCGAGCCGAGCTCAAACGAGCTTTTATCGAACGAGCTCGAGTCGAGTATCGAGTAGCTTGATATTTTATATGTATTTTTTTAATTTTTAGCTTATCGAGTCGAGCTCGAGCCGAGCTTCAAAAGATATCGAACGAAAAAAGATGTTCGAGCTTGTTTGATTAGTTTGACGAACCGAGCTCAAACGAGCTTTTATCGAACGAGCTCGAGTCGAGTATCGAGCGGCTTGATTTAATTTTCAGCCCTAAGTATTAATAAGATACAAATACAACAAAACAAAGATTTGTCTTTGAAAAGTAACCTGAAACCATTGCCAACTCAACTCATGTTTTCTTTCTTTCTTTCTTTTTTCTTATTATTATTTTTTTTTTTTTTTTGGGAGAAGAACTCAAGTTAAGTTCTTAATGCTGTGTGTGTGTGTTTTAATTTGGTTGTAAATATTGACCAAAAGGATTTAATAAGATGCCCAAAGGTTCACAATTTCCGCCGACTAGTTGTTTACAATACAATGGGCCCTAATTAACTTGAGCAAACTTTCTTCAACTTCTGCTACAAATTGCACTTTTAATTAAATGTTGTATTGTATTTAGGAACGTGGCAAATTTTAATTCAAATTTGATTCCATTATTAGATTTTATTATCTGAAATATATACATTCATCAGTGAATTATTATTAATTTAAAATAATAAAGTATACACAATATTTTAATTATATTAGTATTATTAGCATGGCTTCCACATGTTTACTCAAAATTAATGTATTCAAAATTCAATATTCAATATTCAAACATACAAAAATATAACTAGCATGAAACTCTTTCTTTTTTATATAAAATTATTTTAAAAACTCAAAGAGTCAAAATTAGTACTCCTATTTCGTTATTTTCGGCGGCTTGCGAAAGGCAAACAATTAAAGAGTGAAAATTAAGATTCCCTCTTTTTCAGTTAGATATATTTTGTCTGAAAATACAATTATTATTATCATGACTAAGCAATGTAAGGTTCCTTCCTACGCGTGCAATTGAAAAGTGCGCTTATAAATCTCTTCATTGCACTAGCTGCAATGCCTCTATGCTGTCCTTTCTCTTAATTTCAAGAGGGACTAAAAAAAATAAGAGATATTTAGTGGTTTGTTGGTATCCTCATAAACTTAACATTAAAAGTAAAATCCACAAATTAACCTCAATGACACATATTTTCTATATATAAACTTCTTAATTTTTTCGTCAAAACCATGTTACCCATTAAATTTAATTATACAACCCAAAATTTGAAAATTAATAATGATTCAAATACATCTTTACATGAGAGTATGGAATTTAGGGGCGCAATGAATTTTCCCACAACAGATGCTGGGCTTCTCTTTTTACCAAAAAATGTACAAAATCTTAGCTGACTGGGAGATTAATATATTATCATATCAGTGTTAAATCAAATATTGTTAAAGTTATAAGTATGTCATTCCCCCAATTTTAATAATGTTGGTGCATAGTATTTGTCATTGCATAATGTTAGTCAATCTTAGCTTTTTTTTTTAAAGAACCAATTAACTTTCCGTCCTATTTGATGACATCCCATTTTATATCTTATGATGTAACTAATATTTTGGTAAATCAAACTATAACTTTATTTTATTTAGAAGTAAAATGATAAGGCATGACAATGTTGTTAAATATGTCACTAGTTATTATTGACAACTAATGACAAAAAATTTAGTGGTAATAACAATTTTGTCAATAAATTATTGTGGAAATTTTTTTCCGCTAAATCTACCACTAATTGTTTATGGTAGCAATATTATTATCATAAATTAATTGTCAGTAATTATTATGACAATTTCAAGATAATTTTTTGATTATATAAGTAATTATGGCATATTATGTTTAAAGTATGATACCTACACCTGTTACCAACAAATGTAATGTAATATTTAAAATCGTATAAAATTATTGGTTGTATGCATACCACATATATATTAATCCTCAAGGTCAAATCTCAACTGTAAACCCGATCAAAATTGAGTTATCAAATTTTTAAAATTCATTAACTATTAGTATATCAATATTTTACAATCTCATTATTCCTTTGAATTTGGAAAATCACTCCATTTTTATAATACCTTTGTTTTGTCACTAATATTTGATTTCTTTTGGGAGGATGAAACTGAACCAACATGTTTAACTTGTCTACTACCTATTTATGAAGGTAGAAAATGAATTGTTTGACCATGGGGGTGTCAATAGTCAAACATTTATTTCTTCAGTAACCTTTCACCATAAATTATTACTAGTTCTTATACCTAAGTCATCGAATCAGTCAGTACATTTGAAAGTTGCTCATTATAACTAAAATAAATAAATAAATAAACCTCCACAATCTTGTATTAAAATAATTAGATAGAGTCCATAGAACTGCCTGCCAAGTACGTGTAGAGTCTAGGATTCTAACCCAATCTTATACTATACATTTATATCTGACCTGATATGATATTGGATGGATCTGATTCAATATGAAAATCAATAATCTGAGTATAGATATAAGCACATACACTTTGTTAAAGATTGAACTCAAATTCTTGATGTTTTCAAAAAGAATGACTTTTTGGTGTTGATGCCCCAAGATTTACGCAATCTATATTTTAAATGCAGAATCCAAATCCATCCAGTACAATAAATTTAGATCGATCCTACTCGATCTCCTCATATATCATATTATTATTATTATTATTATTTGTACATGTTCATGAGTACAATTCAACACATATCAGCAAGCAATTTCAACAACATTCTTGCGTTTGTTTTAGTCCTCTCACTACACTGACTCTGAAGAAGCAACAACAATTGTGTCAAAACTCCACAGCAAATAGAAATTTCCCTAACACTTTTATACTCACAACATAAAATCAACAAACAATTCACAGCACTCTCACTTCCTTCATGATCTGATACTCTAAAAACCATCTTCACTATTGTACAAACTCCTAAAGGATCATTCATCATTGCCCTTTTACCACTCTCCACACCTACAAGACTCTCCATTGCACACATTGCCACTGCTACTAACCTTCTTTTCCGCTTTCCCTCACTTGAACTTGAAATATACCATACCAGCCCTTCTACCGCGCCTTCTCTAGCCAAATTTTCCAAGTTCGATTCACTCGAACATAGTGCCGATATAGCCTTGATCCCGGACTCACCACCATCCGATTCCTCCCGGACAAATCTAGTTATTCCTCGTAAAAGCTCCCTACATTTTCCGATCTTTTCGCTTAGCTTTTGAGTCTCTACTCTAGAAGAAATTTGCTCAATTACAAAACACAAGCTTTTCTTGATCAAAACACTCCCTTTCTCAAATAAGGAAATAAACTTTCCATAATTAGACTCTTCATTCAATAATAATATGTTCAAAGTGGATAAGTCACTAAAGGGCATCAAATTTGAAACACAAACAAGTCCCTTTTCCACAAGTTCCAAACTTTCTACATTTTTCAAGACTAGTTTCAACGAAGCTCCAAACAAGTCATATTCTATCAAGAAAAAGTTCTTGACTGGAACCTCTTGAGACAAAGATTGAACCTTTTCTAGTACTCGAAGCTTGTTTTCGACAGTGGAAACATCCGATTCAATGATGGAAAAGTCGAAGTCGATGAATTCGGGGCAACTGGGCTCTGTTTGGTTGTTGGAATGGAGCCATTGATCGATTAAATGGCGTAGTGTGTTATTAGACACCATTGATGAATCTTGAAGCTTCTGCATTGTAACTGGACATGTTAGATTCCCTTCAGACAACCACTTTTCTATGAAAAATCTGTCATAAGTTTGCCCTGTACAGAGTGTAACTGGATCTTTAAACAAGTCTAGACTTATGGGACATTTAAACAGAGGAGGGATTATTATTTCTCCACCCATTAGAAATAAAATAAAAGACTGAATCTTATAAAAGAAATCAGGGATTTTGCTATAGGTTATGCATTGAGCTTCAAGAATAGTGAAAAGGGTATTTGTTAATACAAAGAGATATGGCAAGATGTGGAGTTCTACTGAAGGTACTAGGCTACTAGCTTAGTTTGTATTTTTGCAGTTTAGTACAAACAGGAACACATGGTAGAGAAAGAGGAAGACAATTTAATGTACAAACAAAAGAAATGGCCTGAAAAATTGGGGCCTTTATCCACATGTGTTTGAGCGTCTTGAAACTAATGATTTTTGATTCTTTATTAATAAGGAGTATATGATAAATTGATAATTGGAGAAGGGGACCTACTTTTTTCTTTTGCCTACATTTACCAGTCAAACTGAGATACCAAGTAGGTGTTTTTTGGCCAACATTCGTCATTCAAACTAAGTTTGAATGCGCCGAACAGTTGAAAATAGGGAAATTGCACCTACACCCTTAAGGTTTGGCAAAGTTACAAACATGCATTCAGAGGTTTCAGTAATGACAAGGACCTCACTATTTTAATTTTCATCATACAAATGCATCCCATGCTTATTTTACCTTTAGATTGGACCAGAAAATTTGAACAAAAATACACTATTTATGTATTGTTAAACATATGATCTGCATGAGACGATGAATTGTGTGTAATCAATGTTATACCTTAAGGGGTGTTCTTGTGAGATTAAAAAGAACGATTTAAAATTAGTGTTTTTATAGGAACTAACAAATTTTACAACTAGTAATTTTAAAAGTTATTTTTATTCAAAGATTTTAAGATTAAAATTATATTTTGGATTATTGAACTACAAATTAAACAAATAAAATAAACAACTTAGTTTATAACTACTATTATTTATTTATAAAATTTAACATTTTATTTACTAGGAACTTTGAAGATATGAGCAGGATAAAAATGTTCTTGTTTTAAATTTTAAGTGAGGTGAGGGGTCCTGGCAATTATTGAGCCTCATGTGGTGTATTTGTAATTACATCGATCATTAGGGAGTGAAGATGTAGTTATCCCTTGAATATAATTGTTGAATTTGAATCCAAAGAGAAACAACAACTCTGCCCTAATTCTAGTGTAATTGGACTACTCATCTATCCAAATTAATGTCTTGTTTGTTTATAGTATGAAAGCAACATGTTTTATTTTTTATTTTTAGGGGAACGATTAATTTCATTCATGGAAGCAACATGTATATATCCATTAAACATACGAGTCTTTTTTCTTTTTCTTTTTTTGAGAGATAAGCATATTAGTCTATCACTGTTTGTGGATTTTTAAAAACGTGTTTTCATCTACGTTGCACTGATACTTTGAAATTATATACCGAACAATATTCGTATCAGTGTATCAATATCTGTGCAACATAGGTTTTCATACTGTCTAAAAATTAACTCAAACAAAACAAGATTTTTTGTTTATAAAACTTGAGTTATTTTTTGAAATTTGTGTCACTCTAGCATAAAACTCAAATGTACAAAAAACTCGACGACGTTTCTAAAATCCTATGTCGACCTTCTTTTATATTTAAGTTAGAAATCGATAAATAAAGAGGTTCAACATTTGACATCATTAAGAAAATTATACGCCCACAATTAGTGAATTCAGTATAAAATTATAATTGAACTACTGCAGTGTTTGTCGCAATTAAAAGTTGTACTCTTTGATACAAATGGTATAACTCAATTAATTCTTACTAGACAAAATTCTAAATGTCACGTCTTGATTGTGCATGTCCACAACCCGAATCTCTCTATCACAAGGGAAATTGAGCATCTCTCGTTGTGTTAGAAACAATGATAACAATGATACAATTTACACAATAGTTCAAACGCCACTTTTCAAACTTCATCATCAAATTTTTTTGTATCCAAAATTGACGATTCATAGATAAAAAAATATTGACATTCATGATTCTTTAGTGAATGAAATCATAACTAACTAAATTAAATTTATCATAAAATGGAGAACCAAAAGCGAGTTTGGATTGCATTTGATTTCATGTTTGAAAATTATCAAAAGATTCAATTTTAGAAAGTAAATCCTATTGGGTCACTTTTGACTGTCGAAGATGGTCCTATATGCTAATTAAGATCAATTGGTCAAAAAAAAAAAAAAAAAGAATGGAGGAGTTTTAACATTGAGAGAAATATAAAGACCTCTCAATCAATCAATTTTGTATGTACTCAACCCAATTGGGTTTGCTATTGTACTTAGTCTTACAAGTCATCATTGTGTTCGATACTTACAGTAATGAAAGCAGCCCATAACCGAATATTTACCCAGCAATATGTGAAATGGGCCATCCTATTTTGTCCAGAATTAACTTGGTATAGAAATCCAATAATTTTGTTTTATGCTCATGAAAATGAAACGTGGTATGATTTTTATCCAACGTCTTTGTATTAATTTGAAATTTTCAGAATTCATTCTTGCCTTTGACTCTAATTTTAGCTACATCTGAAAGTCCCAGTTTGTACCTTTTCTGTACTATATTACAGATTCATGCAACACAACTATTTGCTTGTATTTAAATGGATGGGTTACTAATACTACTCCAAAAAAAAAAAAAAAATTGGATGTGTTATTATCCATGAAAAAATGAACTGATTGGTTAATTTACCTTATTTATTTTTATCGCCGTTCAAATTATTTAATTTACCTTATTTGGATCTATCAAATCAAAAGTGTTAATTGAACCCATTATAAATACTATATTTGGATTTGGGATAATAGGTTTTATAATGCATTGGGCTACTAAGTTATTGTTAGATTGGGTCTGATATATATAACACTCCACAAAGGATGAGGATCCAAAATTGCGTAGGATAAGTTATCAACTCCAATAGAATCGGTTAGGCCTGAAAAGTAAATCTAATTAATCGGTATTGGACTTAAAACTCATTCGATAAAACTTCTTTAAGCTCGATTCGTTATATCTATCAAACAAGCTTAAACAATATTTCATTTAATAACTTTTAAAATTCGTAAAGAATAACTAATATATGAAAAAATGTCATATTACTCGAGCTCAACTTGTGTTTTGCTTCTAAGAAACAATTCTTAATGCTCAATAAAAATTCAAACAACACTTAAATATTGTGTTGTTCGATATTACTCGACTCGTTTACACCAACCAACATTTCTTTGGAATAGAATGATGGCTACTTTAGGAACTTTAAATAGAAAGAAGCTCATATTAATTAATTGATTTTCTATACAAAGTTAATTTCAATACAAAGGGATAACTGGGAGACCAAAAGAGAAAAGGATTTATGGATACATCTAGATATTACAAAGATCTATGGAGAATAATTGTTTGCCAGAACAAAATCTGGCAACTAGAATACATATTTACACAAGTACTTCAGTGTGCCTGCAGCCAACAATATCCATCCAAGCATCAACTTTTAGAGCTTAAAAAACTGATACAAAAACGGTGGAAAAATCTCTGCCTAGGTAGCATGGTCCATAACAGTATCAGATGATGATCGATTCAAGGTAAGTAGCTTCTTTGATGATCGAACGTTTTTTAACGTCATCTTGAGTTTCTGTCTCTCACCTTCAACTTCAGCAAACTGAAGGCTCAGTTCCGAGTACCTATCGTGCATATCTCTCAGTTCAGCCTCCAAAGATGCATGTCTTCCCTTCAGTTCCAACATTTCTTCGATCAATTCATTTATGTTTCTAAAACTTTTCAACACTGCTTCCTCATTACTATGTTGTTTCAAAAATGAACTGAGACATCAATGAAAGAAACAATGTTATATTCGTTGTAGTACTCGAGGTTTTTTTTACCAGAGTGTAACAAAAGCTCTGAAGGCCTACCTCTGGAATTGGATATTTGATTTATTCTTTGCCTTCAATGCTTCAGCGAGCTCGATTTCCAATGCGAGAACCCTTTCTAAAGCATTGCCATCACCGGAGATTTCATTGAAAGAAGGGAACATGCTTCCGAGCTCTTCATTTGCCTTCCCAAGAAAAGATAATACCGAGTTATTTATTTGATGAGCAGTGTAGAAGAGTATAGTTGCATAAATTAGTCAATGAGGCCTCACCTTGTGTAGTTGCACGATTTCTCTTTCAGGAATTTGAAGATCTCGCCCATCGTGATTTTGGTGAAGGGAAGTATTTTCATGTTTCATCTTTCTTAGCTGCAGGCATAAGAAAACCACGAATTTTGCTCGCATCATTCAACGTGACAAATGGTAAAAGTAGTGCACAATATATTAAAGAGAAGACATACCTCTTCATGTAAGTGCTCCATGCTTGACCTCAATATTTGAGCTCCGAAACTTCCACCATTAACAGCTAAATTATTTCCATTGCTCTTTGGAGATTCTCCCATAACAAGTTCCTCATGAATCTGGTTCATGCCTTTAGATGTAGTATCCTGCGTAAGTAATTGCAAACTACTTCAGGTCCAAAAATTCACCATATGAAAAGACCCTTCCATAAAAGATAAATTTATCGGGTAAAGTGTTCGTGGAAACAAACGTAATAAGATTCTTAAGCAAATGTGTACATCGATCACTAAAGTTGGACGCAAAATGTTATCATAGATGCCATAAACAATTCAAACAGTTCAACCGTTTTAATAAGTTTTTTTTAAAGTTTTTCACAATGATAATTCATGCGCATTGTGATCAACATTATTTGCTGTTCTAAAATGTACCAATCCACTTTATTAGCTCAGCTGCGTAAAATATTAGTTAATCAAGTTACTACCTCAGCAATTTGCAATTGACTTTGACCAGCTAGGGTCGAATTTTCCAATTGTTCTTTTACCAAGCTAAGTTCCTTAGCAAGTTCAGATTTTTCTGCTTCAAATTCTCGCAAAGAAGCTTCAAGTTTTTCCTTTTCTTCCTTGCAGCATTCTAGGCTTAGTAAAGCACATTCCAGTTCAGCCTTGGATCGATCATAAGAATTGATTTTTTCACGTTTTTCTGTAACTACCGACTGCAATTCAGTTTCCAATTCCAAAAGTTTGAGAGAAAGTTCATCGTTCCTTTTCAAGTTCACAGCTTCAGACTTCTTCCTATCTTCAATTTCATCAATGGCATCTTGCAGCTTCAAAAGCATATCTTCTCCATGCTTTTGGCATATAGAAAGCTGTTGCTTCAGTTCTTGGATCTTAGTCTCATACTGTTCTTTGATGAACGCAATCCGTAAAGAATCTTGCACGGCAACTGGAGGTCCTTCTCTTTTCTCACGACTTAAATTACATTCAGCTTCAGCCTTGTCTTTGAGTTCCTTTAAGTGGGTGCAGAAATTCTTGAATTCTTCCGTCTTTAAAACCTGTTCAGAGAGCTTTCGTGATAATTGGTTGCATTGTGTGCAAAGCATCATCACTTCATCTTTGTACTCTTCTATGTCAGCAAAATTTTCGATTAATTTTCCTTTAAGTACTATAACTAAAATCTCCAAGTCCTCTTTCGAAACAGCCAAGAAACTGATTTCTTCCTCAGCATCTATTATCAACTTTTTTAGCTTTTCTATCTCCGATTCCATCTTCTCATTTTGATCCTTGATATCATTATTGGAATCTGAAAGAAGCTTGTTTTGAGCTTCAGAGACTTCCAAATCAGATCTTAGGCTTTCAAGATTCCTCAACAAGTCCGCTTTTTCTTCACTCCAATGGGTTTCATTTACAATGTAGCTATTCGAAATAGCCTCTAAATCCATGAGACACCCCTCTGAGGACGTAAGTTGCTGCAGAAGTTCTTCAATAAAGGTTTCATACTGATTTGCAAAATAAGCGAGCTTAACATCCGCAGTCATCGAGTCTTCATGCATCTCAAGTAACTGACTTTCTTGATAGGAAATTTTGTTTTGGAGATTTTCAGTTAACAAATTTTGCTGCGATAAAAGATGAACTAGGCTTGACTTCTCCACTTCAAGATCTGTTGCCAGTTTCCTAACATGCAGTAGCTCAACCTTTTCCTGTTCGAAATCGAGCAATTTATCATTATTCCTGTTCAACTGAAACGTAAGATCTCTAACTTTCCCATCGAGTTCATCTTTGTGGCCCTTTTCCATACATAACTCATGATTCAAAATTCTCAAATCTTCTTCAAGAGAATCAACTTTAGATGCAAGCTTGACACACTCCTCAGTTTTATTCATTAAGGACATGGAAAGTTCTTGCTTATCGTGTATTAACTCGGTAATCGTGGATTTGCTCGTCCCAAGCTCTTCATCTAAAGCATCCAAGCCAGAGATCTCTCGAGAAACATGACCATTTTTACATGTCAGTTCCTGCATCTGATCTTCCAAAAGAACAAGATCAGCCAAAAGTATTGTGTTTTGTTGAGCATACTTCTCCTCGATTTCAGAACTCAACTGGAGCTTGCTAGCCACAGACTCGATTTCAACTTGAAGTTTACCCACTAGGGAGTTCGACACATTTAGTTTAGTCTCCATGCCTTGTATGTCACTTTTAAACTTCTGCTTGATTGCGTCAATTTCTGATCGAGCGGCATTCAAGAATTCATCGGCAATGACTTTTTCACGTTCTAGATTTTGATTCTCTTCAGTAAGTTGAACAATTTTTCCACATGCATCGTGTTGGAATTCTTCTAACTGCAAAATGGCATCTTTTAATTCTGTGCTTCGATAATCGAGAAAGTCAGAATTAGGTAAAATGCCAAGTTGCATATTGTAGGACTCCAACAAATTAGCCAACTTATCTTGCACAAAATTGGTATTTTCCTCCAGATTTTTCTTCGAAGAAACCACTTCTTCCGATTCAGCTTTAAGAATCATAAAGTTTTCCTTTACAATTGACAGTTCATATTGAAGTTTCTCATTTTCCAATTCTAACTCTTTCAGTGAAAGAGAAAGTTTAGCATTCTCAGCCAAACAAGTTTCAAATTTGCTTTGACAATTTGTATATTCCATGATGATGGTTTCTGAGTCTTTCAGCTTCTGAACAAGAAGATGATTTTCCTCAGAAATACTTTCAAGTTTATCTTGTGAAAGTTGATTTTGCAGAGCCATATCACTACATTGAGAAATACAACTGGATTTGTACTCATCAAGTGTACGAATATCCTCCATAGCTTTTTCCAACCTAACCATCAACTTATTTTGAGAGGCAGTCGAAAGCTCCAACTCTTTTACAAGTTCATCCATTTTCTTCTTCATGATTGTAATATCAGCATTTGCTTCAAGTAAAGATCCTTGCAATGCTTTTGAGTATATATCCAAGTTCAACTTTTCAGAATACATATCAATGAGCTCTTCTTCAACCTTTTGATAAGATAACTTTTTAGCATCATCAATATCACGAGTCTGCACCAACTTCTGATCTTCTTCCACGTGTGGATTTGAAGGTAATTTAAAAGCCTGCTTAATGAGGCTTTCATTAGTCTGAAATATGGACACAACCTGTGAAGAAAGCAACTCAAGGTCCTTCTGTAATTTGTCCACTGCAATCGAGTAATTTAAACGGGCTCTTCTCAATGCAGCTTCCGAGGTAGTGGCCCTTCTCTCAAGCTCCTCGTTGAGGGCATTTAGGTCATTTCTCTCATTCGCAAATTGTAACATCTGCTGATTCATATCTTGACGCATTGATTCCATTTCAACTCTGCTGGAAGATAATGTGTACAAGCAAGTAGAGTGCTCATTCCTGAGGTGCTGCAACTCTCCCAACATGAGCTTCTGATTTTCCTCCAGCTCCTGAACAAGCGCTTCATAGTAACATTCCATTTGACTCATTTTTTGCATAAGAGCTTCCTTTTCGACTTTGGCTTCATCCAACTCCCTTACGAGATCGAAAATTTCGGTTTTCATTGCATCAATAATATCTACAGGATTAGCTACGTTAGACACGGGAGGGACCACATTGAAATGCTGAAGAATGCTCTCTGGTTGACACAAATCGAGACCGAAACCATTTTTCGACACAAACTGGTTGTCACTTGTTTCAATTAAGGGAACTTGAGGGCTAACATTCAATTCCCTTAGCTTAATAACATCATCCTTGAACTTGAGGCACTCGGATTTCATGGCAGAGACTTCTTTTGCCAATTCTTCAGTCGTAGATATCTCGGCAGCAAGGACGTGGGAAAACTTTTGTGTTTCAGTACCGAGTTGATCAGCTATGTTTTCCAACGAGGTTACTTCGAGCTTAAGGTTGTAAAAAGATGATTCAGCCAATTCCAAGCTTCCTCTTAGTCGATTGTTCTCTTCATAAGCCACCGCTAACTCATTATTAATATTCTCTGAAAGCGGACTTTGACGATGAGAAGTATGACTTTTGAGGCAATCAATGTCATGTTTCTCAGCATTTAGACTCTCGGAAGTATTAGAAGATCCATCAAATCCAGCAGCTGAGTTTGAGTCTGCATAATCTTCATTCAGGTTCACCTCTTCCTCAACAGAAGAGAGATCGTTTGAATCTGCTTTTAATTTAACTTTTGCACTGACCTATTTGAAACAGAGAGGGATAAGAGTTTGAATTAGGTGATAGGAAGAAACTTGAAATAATGTAAATATACCATTAAATAGCCAAGCATGCATACAGCAACGTATAAAAGGCATCAGAAACACTCTTATCCCCACTTAAAACTAGATACTCATTTGGAAATATGACCTTATCAATCTGATCATTAGTGATCTCTTCAGAATATGGTTTGCCAGTATTACTTTCACCATGGTGGTTATCGACCCCTGATTGTAACCCCCCTTCTCTAAGTTCTCTCTGCTGCTCAAATTCCCTGCAAGAAGTAACTTATTGTCTTACATGATTGTCAAAAATTCAAGGACAGCATTCAGTATAAAGGTTCAGTACCTAAAACCGGTTTTTGAGGTCAAGAGCTGGACAGTGATCTGAAACATAGGAATGTAGTTAATCAAAATGTTGCTTAAAACATTTCAAACACTTTACAGACTAAGCATAATCATATTATCATAAAGCATACATATGGTGTGACCAGAAGAGTAGAAAATATGCCTAGAGACAAATGAGGACATGCTTCTGTAGGGACGAAACTGATTGTAAATACTAAGATCATATTACCAAAGAGCACCTTATGTGAATAAACGATTGTTTGTTGAATGAATTTTTTTAGCAAGTGGACCCCTAACCTGTTCTAGATATAGCATCGTTCAATAAGTTGTAAATTTGTGATAAGTAAAGTTCAATTTCCCTCACATGTAATATAGTCCCAAAATTGCATCCATGAAGTGGAAGTGCAACAGAAGAAGGTTTTACAGCATCGACATAATCAGCAAGGTTCATGGTAGCCTCACCAAGGATGCTAGCCCGTGAAGATCCCTGCAACAAATGAAATTGAATTGAATACATATATAGTTGCAATGAAAAAATATAAAGATTGGACAACTTATGCCAGAAATACTGCACATGCAAGGCGATACAATTAGCCTTGCCTACTGAGTCTCAAGATAGAAAGAGTACCATGGAAACAACAATTTTGTAAAGCTTCTCATCATATTGTTTGCTCTTAGAATCTTGAAGAAGCCTTGTAGTTTCATAAATAGGATCTGCCCATTTACATGTTCCATTTCTTACATTTGCTTTTGTCGTTTTTGCTGTTGTCTTTCCGGAATCAGCAGATATGAATGATATGAATAACTTATCCCATCCACTCTGTGGAATCTGAAACAGCAACCAAACTATCATGTCAGTCATCTCTTCCAAGAACTAGTCGTGAATCAATATGAACAATCTTTTTATACCATACCATAAACAAGAAAATATAAGCTAATATTTGCAGAAACTGAGCCTGAGAAAGAATAGTCATATATGAAAAAAGATTAAAATAATTAAAGAGAAAACATACATGTGTGGCATGAAATTGGAGTCGAAAGACCACTTTCACTTTAGTATTCTCGAGTTTCCACTTAGAATTCCTCGACATTATTCCACACTTGATCTAAGCCCATCACAGAAGCATTGGAATGTTCATCGACACAAAGCCAAAACTGCAATATTAAGACCCAGTGCAATGTATATCAGACATTTACAAACAACACTGCATAAAGTATCAAATACTTATAACAGTTACACTGCAGATCATATAACTAACTGCTAAAGTTAGAATCAATAACACAAACATTTGAAACCATAAAAATTAATCTTTGAGTAGAGTAAGTCAAAACTTTTTTTTCAATTGGAGAAACCATTTCTTAGGGGGGTATGGATTTCCACCAAACAATATACCAAATATTAATCAAGCACAAAATGGAAGTACCCACAAATCAATAAGGGTCAACGAGAAAGGAAAAACACAGATCTTGAAAATGTGCACAAACAGAACCTCATAAAAAGAAAAAATATACCATCATTTATGCATAATGGAGAGAAAAGCATTAAATACCTTTACTTGAAATGTAATGAGGGCTCTCTTCCTAACTACTCCTTGAATTTATTTAGTTATATAAAAAAGAAACTTTACCAATGGGATTAATTAAAAAAACAAATTTGAACCCCACCGAAATTTTAGACTCAAGAAGCAGAGATTTAAACAGAAACCCAAAAGACTTCTTTCTTGAAAACCAAAAGAACAATCTTGAAAATGAGATTCCAATAAATGACCCAAATCCAGCCAACAAAAAGTTTGAGGAGAAAAAAGACGACAAATAGATTAAAAGCAAAAATAAAGTAGCAATAATGTAACTCTGCCTCTGTTTTTCCTTTTCTTTCAGAAAAAAAAAAAAAAAAAAAAATAGTACTGTATACAGTTATTCGCGGAGCTAAATAACACTTATTATGTTACAGTGGAGGAATGTCAGTAACCATTGAGCTCAAACATCATTTTCACACATCAAGAAATGAAAATACTCGACAACCTTTTTCAAGGAAAACATAAGAGTATCTTTTTTTTTTACTTATTTATTTAATATATAAAAGGAGGGGTGGAGTTGTCTGTGTACCTAATGATGGATCTGAGTTTGTAGAGAAAGAGTGTCAAACACTGTCAGTGAGAGGCGGTGGAGTAGAAATTGTGTCTCAATTTTTCCTCATTCGAAATGCAATTATTTTTATTCATTTTATTCAATTTCTCTTTTTCTTTTCTGTGTTTTTGGTTAATTAAGTGAAAAATATGGAATTGGATGGGTATTAGAAGGAGAGAAATCCCGCCAAAGCCTGTATTGTTTGTTCATTAGTCAATTATTGTAGTATTTAATTATGAGATTTTTTTGGTTAAAAAAAGATTATGATATTTTTTCATGTGTGGGTTACAGCTTTTCACTGTTTTGGTGAATTAATGAAATTACAACAAAGCCCTTCTTGGGGTAGACATAAAACCCGATAGAATTAACAATTATTGATTTCATTGATTCGACCTGCCTAATAATTGTGATCGGTATGTCGTTAAGCAAAACATTATTTAATTAATTTTGTTTATAACAGTCAAAATCAATTTTTTTGTTTGTCGCTTTGGCAATTTTTTTTTACTTTTACTTATCGATTTAGAATTTCAATGTAAATTAAATTTTTTTATTAATTTTATACTTCTTACTAATATTTATCATTAATGCTAATTAATGTTAATATTATTTTATTGAAATTTTTTTTTGGAATTTTTGTTAAAAAAATAATTATTTATAACATTCCTTAATTCATATGAAATCCTCCAAAATGATAAAAAAAAAAAAAGGAAGGAGTAATAAGTAATTGTTGCATTGCACATAAAATTATTAAAGTACATATATACATGTTTTAAAAGTCAAAATAAAATATTAGGTAAAATTGACATTAAATGTGTATGTGGGTGAGTTTTGGCCCAGTCTCGTGGGTTTCGCGAGATTGAGCAAAAATCTTATTAAATGAATTTTCACCAAACTCATAAAACCACAAAAAAAAACTATTCAAAAATTCACACTCAAACTTTTTAAACCTATAAAACATTGATTTGACACATACCACCTACTTCCCCCTCTCAAATTCTAAAAAAGACATTAATTTGATACTTATCACCTATTTTTTCTCTTAAACTCCAACATCCAAACTTAATCCAAGTGGGGTATCAACTTATTCAAACCACAAAATTCAACAGTCAAAACTCATCCAAACGATGTCTCATATGTTTCATTGAAACCACCCAAACCATTTTTTTAAATCAAGATCCATGAAACTGAGTCAAAACTTATCCAAATAGACTATAATATTGTTCTATTGTAAAAAATAGATGAGATCGTGACTTAGAGAAAAAAATAAGACCCCAGTACCAAGAGGTTGTTAGTATAACGTTTATTAAAGTGTATTTTTTTTTTTAATTTTTTAGTAGTGGTTATAGTCAAATCATTCTTCGTACTTTCAAGATGATTCAAATGATGTATTATAATCTTAGTGAAAATAATTTTAATATTAGTTTACCATTTTTCCATTAGATAGAAAATATGTATATATTTGTTTATTAAAAAATTCAGTAACATTTCGAACTAAACTCAACCCCTAAGTGCCACAATCTCAATCATCAATATCTAGAGTGCTTTTATATATGGGTATAAGAAATGAAAAATGTAATCTTCGACCACCTCAAAAAACTTCAAGTCGATATTCATTTGATATAATATAATTTATGAAGTCATTCGATCGGATCCTATTAAGCTCAAGTTCAATTAATAAATCTTAAACTCAACCTAACTCACATATTAATTACACTCGACTCAATTGGGCTGATCTATAAGGATATCTTCAGTGATGCCCTCAGCCTAAGTTCAACTTTCCCTCAGCTCTGTCCAGTTTCCCCTTTTCGTTTTATAAGTCATCTCAAATGACTCAATCTATCAATTCCATTTAGGGTGAGTTTGGCCCAGCGGTGGGATCTCTTAAAAACACTTATAAACATTCATTGTGATTTTTGAAGTGTTTGACCCCAATTATAGAAATTGCTTTTAGTCAATCGTGATTTTAATGGTGTTTGGCCCTCACTATCATAATCAATTTTGGGATCTCCTGAAGCTAAAAATCAACTTATTTTAGAAGTAACTAAAGTGTTACTTTTGCAAAAGCTATTATCCAAAAGTAATTATTTTATAATTGAATTTTATCATAATCAATTATTGCTAAAATTCATTTTAGTAAAATTAATTCTCCTATAATTGATTTTCGAATCGCTAGGCCAACTCACCCTTAATCCCAATTCTCATTTCCCCACTCTCACTTAATAATAATAATAATAATAATAGCAATAATAATAAAAATTAAACAATAATAATAAATAAATAAATAATAAATAACAATATTAATAATGGATCATATGTAAGCCTCATTAAATTATTTTAAAGTTTTATTTTTATTAATTAAAATAAATTTGAGTTTCTAATAATTAACTTTTAAAAAAATAATACACAAATTAACTAAAACTAAAATTAAATAAGAGTTATATTTTAATAAAGATTTTTTTTAAAAAAAGGTTTTAAAATTGGTACACAATAATACAACAATTAAATACTTGATTGACATAATTTGGGAATAATAAAAATAATTTAAGATTGACATTAACTTTTCCAAAATAATACACAAATTTAAGGATTTAAAAAAAAAGGTTTTTATTAAATTAAAATATAATAAATTAAATATGAGTTTGTTAAATAAGAGATACATTTTTAAACTAAAATTAACTTTTTAAAAATAATACACAAATTAACTAAAACTAAAACTAAATAAGAGTTACATTTCATTTAATTAGGTATTTTAAAGGATTTTTTTTTAGAATAAAAAAAATTAAATAAATAACAAATAAAAAATATTTAAAAAAAATAAAGGTCAACAGGTGGCCGAAAAGTGTCGCTGGACGGGCACTCCTGTCAGCGAGTGAATCAAGTCGATGCATGAGGCAACGGGAAAACTGCATTTTTCACCCCTTGATTCAAAAATTTCATCTATTTCACCCTTTAAGTTTTCTTTTTCTTTCCCTTGAATCATAGGAGATGCCATAAGACCACGTGTAGAATTTACAATATTAGTAGCAGCACAATCCACCACCCACGTGAGTCCCACGAGGCAAGGGAAAAGAAAAGTGTAAAAGAAAAAAAAAATTAATTAAGACTAGAATAGATACCGCAGAAAGAAAGCGATAAAGAGATGAGTGCATCAATTTCAATTGGACAGAGCCTATTGAGGCGAGGAGTATTATTGCATTTAAATCCCGCATCTCTTTCTTTCACTCACCAACAGGTCCGAACTCTGAGAAGAGGAACATTAGCTTCTTCAATGTCGTACGACAAACAGTTAGCCGCTGCCAAGAAAGCTGCATCTGTCGCTGCACGCCTATGTCAGGTCCAATTACAGTACCAGCATTTTTAATATTTTACTTATCTGTAGTATATTGATGGTTGTTACCTTTTATTTTGGTGAATTTTGTAGAATACCCTAATGGAAAATAACGTGTCTTTGGTGGATTTAAGTAATACCCAGATGGAAAGTCTGCCAAAAAAAAAAAAAAAAAAAACCAGATGGAAAGATAGCTCCTTTTGTTATTTTAAGCAATACCCATGTGTAGAAGAGATTTAGGTTGTTTATTGAGGATTAGGATTTGTTTTTCTCATTGCATAGGGTAGTGCTCTAGTGGCGGTTGTTTCGTGTTTAATTGGGACATTTGTCATTGTATGTAATGGTTCGAAAGTTTCTCTCTGTAACCATTCTTAAGTTCTTTTTAGACATAAAGTGTTGTGAGGTTACGGGGGTACTAAGCGTTTTTATTTCACGAGAAAAGATCCAAGCATTAGGTACATCCAATTACTTCTTTGGGGAAGTCTAATATAGCATTTGAGTGAAATCGACTCTAAAGCTGAGGCAATGAAAATCGAGGGAAATTGATTCAGAGCTATATAAATGGATTAACATATTTTCTACACCAATTCCTCCCACGAGGCTTGCACTTGAGTGAGACCTGTTAATTTCTGCAGTATGATATGTGACTAAGATATATTTTGCTGCTTCATTCGACAGAAGGTACAAAAAGCGTTGTTGCAGTCTGATGTTCAATCAAAATCTGATAAAAGTCCTGTCACTGTGGCTGATTATGGTATGTTATTGCACCAAAAATCATTTCATCCATGCACTTTTTGCTAATTTTTAAGTTCTTTTACAAACTGAGTATTGTGGTGATGCAGTTAGTGCCAATCCTATTTACCTTTTGCAAGTAAAACAGTGAATAGGGACCTTTTAGGAAGAGAAAAGAATCATGAAATTTCCCAATATACCTCCGCATATGTATCAGATAAATTTTTTTAATCACATTGTCGCGAGATTCGAAGCTAACCTACTTTATGTTGATTTTTTATTTTTTGAAGTTTCTTAAGCTATATTTTCCATAACATTCTGGGACTACATGGGTATTTTGCATTGTGGATAAGAATGAGAGTTGAAGTGAGAAAGTTATAATGTCAGCTTCGAAGAGAAATTAATTTTTGGGTGCCTTGAAATCATAAGCAAACAGCTGATTTGAGTATACTAAATGTTCACGTGTTATGCTTGTTTGTGAACATGGCCTACAAAGTTGTAGCTACAAGTTCGACTTATTAGCATATAGAAGTCATGTATGAGTCATAATCGGAAGAAAAAGACAACCAGATTGCATTAGTACAGTACAAATTAGGGTTGAAGGGTTAATTCTCATTAAAATTCATACAACTGTGTTTCTTACAAGAAAATCCGGTTGTGTTAAGGTCTGGCATATGCTGTCTACACACTTAAGGATCACAATTCACAAACAACTGTGATGTATTAAATAATTCCATATTCTCTTTAGAACAGGAATTTAGTCGAATTATACTGATATAAGCTTCGAAAAGATGCTTGGCTAAGATGGCCTGCAAACTAAAAGCAGTAAACCAGCTTCTGCGTGGCTTAACGAAATAGGATATCAGTTATCAACCGTGATGGCTCTTTACCTTGGAAGTGAATTCGCTGGATCTTTTTTTTTTTTTGCTTTATGTCATCATGCAGCAATTTATATATCAATTTTTTTTTAATTCAACTTGTGCTTGCCTTTATTTTTCAGGATCACAGGCTCTTATTAGCTTCATTTTGCAGAAAGAGTTTCCTTCGATGCCATTCTCGTTAGTGGCTGAGGAGGTATTCTTCCCTTTTCAAACCTTGTTTTTGTATTCTCTCTACTTTTCATTTATTTTAGTGCAATTTGTCCCATCAGAGGAGTACGCCATTTAGTTTTCACTATTGGGAGATATAATATATGCAATATTATAGGACTCTGGAGACCTTCGCAAAGAAGAATCCAGAGAAACACTTCATCGAATAATGGAACTCGTGAATGAGACCCTTGCTAGTGATGGGACAATTGATACGTCACCTCTGTCGGAGGAAGATGTGCTTGTAGCCATTGACAAAGGAATATCTGAAGGGGGTTCTCAAGGTCAGCATTGGGTTTTAGACCCGATTGATGGCACTAAAGGGTATGTATGTAAATTACACCTAATGAAATACTACTCTTTTTGTCTGTATCTGATGGTCCCTCCACAATGGCTTAATTAAGATTTGGCCATTTTTATATTCAATTTATGTTGAACTACTCTTCCTTATAAACTGGATGCATTAATACTGGAAAATGCAGATTTTTAAGAGGAGATCAATATGCTATTGCCCTGGCATTGCTAGATGAAGGGAAAGTTGTGCTGGGAGTATTAGCCTGTCCAAATCTCCCCTTGGCATCTATTGCCGACAATGATCAGACCGTTTCTGAAGATAAAGTTGGTTGTCTTTTTTCCGCCCAAGTAGGTGCCGGAACATATATGCAGAGTCTAGATGGCTCCCTGCCAACAAGAGTAAGTTTTACCATGAGCAATGTAATCTTTCCAAAAAAAAAAATGAAAGCCGAAGCCTAAACCCGAATTTCGTGAGACCTTTCAGGTACAAGTTAGTTCAACTGAAAATCCTGAAGAAGCATCCTTCTTTGAATCTTATGAAGCAGCACATTCTTCACATGACTTATCTAGCTCGATTGCAAGGAAACTTGGTGTTAAAGCGCCACCTGTTAGGATAGATAGCCAAGCGAAATACGGTGCTTTGTCTAGAGGAGATGGAGCAATATATCTGCGTTTCCCTCATAAAGGTTACCGAGAGAAAATTTGGGATCACGCTGCTGGTTACATAGTTGTTGCAGAAGCTGGAGGTGTAGCCACAGATGCTGCAGGGAATTCTCTGGACTTCTCGAAAGGGAGATATCTTGATCTGGACACTGGGATAGTCGTTACTAATCAGAAATTGATGCCTGCTCTATTGAAGGCTGTACAAGAGTCCATCAATGAGAGAGCTTCGTCTTTATGATCAATAACCAAGGAAACGAGGCCAGATCAGTTGTTTGCTTGATTTCACTTTACTCTCAGCCTTTTTACCAGTTTTTTTTTTCCTTTCTTGATGTACTAAAAAATGCAGAACCATATGTGTTACAATGTTACAAAATGTGACTGGTTAATGCCCCGTGAGATGTCAAACCAATGTAAAATTTCCAGTTTTAGCTGCCAATCATACTATGAATAAAGTATTGTTAATTACTAAGAAACAAATCACGTAAGTCTTCTCAGTCCTCCTGTTATATACTATTGCATGTCTTTTAATCAAACCAGTCCTTAAATGTTATAGGGTTTTAGCTTTACAAACTAGAATGCCTATGTGGATCCGTATATGGATCCAAGTTGATCGGATCTGGACCAAATCCAAATCAACATTTCATCCAAACTAAATTTCCACCATAACCTGGATAAACAGTATAGTAAGTTCACAACTTGCAGGGAAATGTTGGAAAAAAAATCAATTTTATCTTGTGAATCGTCGAGGACTACATCAATAATTTCATCATATGGATACTACAATAGTGTAGGATTATTCACTTAAAAATTCAGATATACAATTGGATACTTGTCTAGAGTGGAACATCAATAGGATAGTCTTGTGAATGTCTTTCAATCGTCTCTCTAAGAGATTTCTCTTGGTCACGAAGGTTGGAAGGTAAAACATCGTATACGTCTGTGAATATCTCTTTCACTGTTGGTTTATCAGCCTTCTCTGCAACTTGAATTGCATGCAACACCTATGGCACCGAGTCAAAATAAGAACATTAAGACTATGTTTAGTAACTGGATTTTATTGACTGAAACAATGAGGCATCAAATAATAGCACATAATAATTTTAGTTATGTTAATTTTTCTTACAATTTCCTTCACTAAAATCCAAGACTGAAACCAAGCCTAAGAATATACGTGCATTTGGAAAGTTTTTACCTCCTTACGGACACTGTCTCGGAGTTCTGTCTCGGCCTGAGAAGTCCACAAGCCTTCTCCTTGAAGCCATTCCCTAAACTTTGTTACAGGATTTTGAGCTTCTTTCCACCATTCTATCTCTTCAATAGGTCGATATTTGGAAGAGTCATCGGAAGTGGAGTGATGTCCTGCCCTGTACGCGAGGGCCTGTTTGGGGACAACAAAATCATCTTTGAGAATACATCAAATGATAAAAAAGCTTGCAGTACCTCAATTAGAACAAGTTTGCGATCAAATGATATAAAAGCTTGCAGTACCTCAATTAGAACAGGTTTGCCTTCGCGAATTGCCATCGTTCGTGCCATACAAACAGCACTGAACACAGCTAGGGCATCGGTTCCATCAACTCGGATACTACGAATTCCATATGCCTTACCTCTGACAACAATACCATCACCTGTCAGGATTTAAAGAGCCCGGTTAGGCTAGTTAGCTATGATATGTACTTGGATTTAGTGAGTAAAAACAAATAACGAAAATATGTTGTTGTATTAATTGTTCATTTTCATTTTCCTTATCATTTTTTCACTTACTAGATTTCAAGTTCCATACATAACCATAGAGACCAGAAATGAAATATAATAATTATGTCTAGGCAATTATACGAAACATACTTCGAAACTGATCACTAACTGGTGTGCTGATGGCCCATCCATTATTGCGACAAAAAAATATGACTGGTACCTCCATAACAGCAGCAAAATTTAAAGCAGCGTGGAAATCTCCCTATAGATTAGTAACAAAACAAGCAATACTATAATAATCCGATTCTGATAAATCTTGATGGAAAATTCTTGATAAGCTTCAAAACATCTAAGATGTATATTTATACCGTACTAGTGCCTCCATCTCCAAAATAAGTAATAGTGCATGCGTCTCTTCCTTCCATCTTTAAAGAATAAGCAGCACCAACAGCATGGGAAATTTGAGTACTGCAGGACATTTACCACCACAATTCATGAACTAAATTTTAAGAATATTTATTTAACCTATTTTACTAATATTACTTGAGATTGTATCTTACGCAACGGTTGAAGCAACTGTGAAATAATTGTGCTTGTTCGATCCATAATGGATAGGCATTTGTCGGCCTTTTCCATTGTCATCTTTATTTCCAAAACACTGGTTTGCAAATTCTTGCAAAGTAAATCCCCTCCAAAGTAGAACTCCAGCCTCTCTATACTGCACAGACCAGCACTATCTTTAAAACATCGCACATAAGCAAAATGAAAAGTAAAAAACGAAACGATATTAAAGTACTGGTAAACACAAGATCAATATACCATCACATATCGTAGAATTAATTGCATCTGTATATGTATAGCTAAACAAATGAATGAAAGTATTATTTGGGATGGTTGTTAACCTGAGGAAAGACAAGGTCGTCCATGCTAAGTGCGGCTGCAGATGCAATATTGATGGCTTCTTCCCCGTTCGCTGTGAGATAGAACGATATTCTTCCCTGTCTCTGGGCTTCGTAGAAGATAGTGTCCATTGTTTGAAGCATAACCATGTCTTTGTACATCTTCACAGCAATTTCCTTGTCTACCTGATCATTACATTTATAATCAAAATATATATCAAGTACGCATTACAGTTAATAATAATAAGCTTATAGTATAATAATACTTCTGAAAGTGAACCTGTACAAAGTCGTTGCTTATAAGCTGCCCACTGTCATCGAGAACTCGGTAGCAGTGAACCCTCTCCTCAGTAACATCAGCTAAGAATTTGAGTTCGGAAGTAAATTTAACTATACCCCCAGGAAAATTAAGCTCCTAGCAATAAAAAATAAACTTTAATTTATAATTAAATTCAACTGGATGTAGGTAGCATCATTAATAACATTTTGTACCAACCAAAATACTAACTTCAAAATCAGATACATCGATTATATACTAATAATATCATCATTTATACTACTTTTAAGTTATTGCGAACAACAAACAAACAAACAAACAAACAAATACCAGTTGCCTAAATTCTCAGATCATTTTACAACTAAAACAACAATATTCAGGATATATTACCAAAAATAACATTCTTTGAACTGCTGAATAGATCACATCTACAACAACACAAGTAGCAATACAATTACTTAGAGATTACCTTAGAATCACCACCATTATGGATGAAATCGAATTGTTTATCAGCTTTAACCGAATGAAAACGGCGAGAAAATGAATTGCAGAAATCCGAAGGTCTGGTTATGCTATTTTTGTCAGATAGAAAAGAAGTCTTAAAATTAGATAAAGTGGAATTCATCATGGCAAGATAACCTATTTTCCGGCGCAGAATTGGTAAGTAGAGAGCCATTGGAGATTAGGAATGAATCTGATTTTCTTCTTTACACTAAAGAAGGAAAGAAAATTAATAAATTGCTGTGTTGGGTCTGGTCTGCTCTATTCCCAAATTTGGTTGTTAGAAGAAGTGGAAGTCAAATGCGACGTTCAACTGTGAGATTCTTTTGCTTTTGCTTGTGACTGTATCTGTATGTATATATTAATTCAAGAACATGGAGTTGGGTATATAATCATTTATCTAAATAGTATAAGCGCCATGCAACCCACGGACTTAATATGTAAAATAGTTTGACTAGACAAAATAATTGTATATATGCCGCAACATATAAAAAACATGGATATTATTAGATCATCTCCATATACCTATTACATTCATGTCTCTTATTTTAGAATTTAAAAGGTGAACATTGTAATACATTACCAATTTTTTACTTTGTACTCCAATACTTGTTTATATTTTAAGATTTTACTTTAAATAATCACACTACACCATTCCATTCAATCTTTAACACACTACTATTATTTTTAAAATTTCACATAAAATTTTGGTAGTATTATATTTTAAGGACTCTCTTGAAATACATATTTTGTGCAATTCTTATAATTTGAGATATAAAAACTCCTTTGAACATGGTCTTAGGCCATCTCCAACAGCCCTCTTAAATTCTGACCTCTTATCTTAAATTTTAAGGAGTGAACAGTGTTATACATTCCCATTTTTTACTCTGCACTCCAACAGCTAGTTTATATTTTAAGATTCTACTTTTAAACAACAACACCATTTCACTCCAACATCTAGATAATATTGAATAAAGTATTTTTAATTATGATTCACATATAAATAATAGTGGAATATATATACGGAGTTATATATATATATAATATTTATTTATTCAATATAATAATAAGATATTAATAATTTAATTTAAATTATCGTGTTCTATGAATTTAAATTAAATATTTCGTAAAAGTAACATAAAATTAAAATATTATTATTTAAAAAAATAATATGAATTACTATTAAAACATTTTAATTTTCTATATATAGGAAAAGTACAAAAGTTCAAAAGTATTGTACTATCAATGCAAGAAGAACTTTTAAAATTACCAACAGGTGATTGGTCTAGTGGAAGGGACTAGTCACTACAAAGTAGCGGACTCATGTTTGAATCCCTGTTGGGAGAGGTTCCCACATTATGTGACCGACGCGCCTCGAAAGGGATTAAACCCTTGGGAAACCAAAAAAAAAAAAAAAGAACTTTTAAAATTTAACTTTGGCCTTTTATATTTAAGAGGCCAAACTTATAATTTTTTGTGGATCTTAAAATATAAGAGTTCTCTTGGAGCTCATTTTTTTGCCAAAACTTATATCATTTCTTATAATTTGAGTTATACATGGTTTCTTGGAGATAGTCTTAGTCAACATGATAACAGATGAATTACATTGAACATCTAATTTTGATTACTATATGTCCATTATTTTATCCTTAAAAAGCTCACGTGTTACTTTATTTTGACCGGAAAGTCGTCAAAAAGGACTAAAAGGCGTCGGTCGAAAGTGTAAAAATGTAAACTTTGGAACGAAAGATAGTACAAATGCCTCACATGAGGAACGTTGTGAGAAAATTAGCCAAAATTATCTGTTTTTAGTTTCATGATTTTTTGTCAAGTCTAAATCAGGTTTCGGTCCATCTTCTATATCGAAAAAGTTCATAAACATAAAAAATACATTATATTAACAAAAATCATCTAATTTGGTATGACACATATCATAAACTTTTCTCTATCAAACTAACCCAAATTAGTGATAGTAAAGAAGCCTAACTTTACTTCAATAAATTTGCTGCAGAGTTTCAGTTTTTTGTTTGTTTATGACTAGACTACTTACTCAGAGACTGGATTAATTACTATGAAGTATTTCTTAATTATACTGCTTAATTGTTTTTAAATCGACCTGAAATAAAATTCCTCTGCATGTTTAAAAAGAATTTATTGAAAGAGAATGATATTTCTTCAAAAGCTAAAATTGTAAGTTAAAAAGACATGCGTACCCTCTAATATAAAAGATAAAAGAGGTGAGACAGTAATGAAGATATCTATGTGGCATTTATCAGTCTATCTATCCAGAAGTAATCTCTCTCAACTCAATGGCTGCTGCTACTTGTGTTCTTTCTTTCTCTGTCCTTAAACAAGCATTACCTAAAATACTAGGATCAAGTACTACTTCAACAACAACAACAGTCATCACATCTCCTCCTCAGACTGATCTTCACCAGAAATTTGGTCGCAAAGGGATTAAATTCTCAGAGTCGGGTGAATCGGTTGAGCTAACTGTTAGGAATGGAAGTTCGCTGAAGCTTCAAATACCCAATGGCCATCTCACTTCCTACAAGCCTAAAGTGTACTGGAAAGACGATGGATTCGAAGAGGTTCTTTATAATCCCCTTGTTGATAGGGGTGGCATTGGTTTGGTCATCAATGATTTGTCGTCGTCAGACCCATCAAATACCAAAGGAGGTACCATTACCAATTCTGCTGAATGGACTGTAAAGGATGCTGATTCTGATTCAATAGATGCTCTCCAGGTACGTACGTATGTACTTACCAGCTGATTCAATTAATCGGGATCTTAATGAATGAATGAATGAATTTCAGGTGGAATTGGGGTGCACCAGAGGGAGTCTGGACATAACATATGTTGTGTCACTGTATCCTCTGAGCATGGCCACAGCAGTCATAGTCAAGAACAATGGCCGCAAGCCTATCAATTTAAACACCGCTATACTTACCCATTTCAAGTTTAAGAAGAGAAATGGCACCGGAGTCCAAGGATTGCGGGGCTGCTCATACTGCACCCACCCTCCTCTCTCCTCGCCTTTTCAAATATTATCCCCATCTGAAGCTCTAAAGTCCGAGGATCCTGGTTTCTTCTCCTTTGGTTGGGAGCCCGAAAAGAAGCAGGGCGAATGGAGTGTACAGGATGTTCCCATTACAGTATTGAAGCATAAGCTCAGCAGAGTCTACGCTGTTCCACCTGAACAAAGATCAAAACCATTTCACAGGACTACACCTTCAAAATATGAATCCATTGATCAGGTTATATACGTCAATCTAGTAATCTTTAGACCACTTTAATTAGATCCTAACATATACGCTCTCCAATTTTTTCATTCAGGGACGTGGACTCTTTTTCCGGGTGATAAGAATGGGATTTGATGAAATATACTTGTCCGCCCCAGGTTCATACTGTAACAAGTACGGGAACGGGAAGGAATATTTTATATGTACAGGCCCTGCATCGATGTTGGTTCCAGTAACCGTGAAGCCTGGTGAAGAGTGGAGAGGAGCACAAGTTATAGAGCACGATAATTTATGATCGCATCCTTATATATTCACAAGACATTCATACCTTTTCCCTTTTCTTTTCTTTTCTTCATTTCCCAGGTATTGCATATGACGATGTTACCTCTGTGTATAGAACACAAGAATTATCATAATTTGACATTGGCGTCAAATTTCTTGATCTGTATTAACCCACTACATTAAATTATTCATATGAAATCAAACAAGTCCTATAATAGAGGCCAGGAAATGTAAAAATATTTCCTCTAAAGTCTTTGATTACTAAACAGATCTTTGTATTAATTTTATCGGCAAAAACTTCCATGAGACAAAAAGTAAGCACGTGCGGATTCTTCTAGTACGGGGATTCTTTTGCTAATTACTAATATTAATATAAAAGGGTATTTTATTGTTATTCTAACCAATATATGGCGGTTTAAGCTCGATTGTTTAAGAAGGTATTATGACCATTTTACACGCTATCAACAAGAATATTCAGATACGATACAACAAACAAATAAAAATGTCACACAGAGTTTTCCTGATTGCTAATTAAATTCGCATAGGGTATTATGTTATTACTACTTAAATCTGAACAAAAAGAAAATCAGATAAACTAAAAAAAAAAAAAAAAAGGAAGAGAGAGAGAATTGATTGTTTTCATGTCATGTGAATTATGAGTGCTGAAATTGATGATACATAACTAAGAGAGTAGTAACATGGCTATGTATGTTGTTCAAGTGCACGGGAAGTAACTCTCAAATTAGAAAACTTATAATAAATTAAGGTCAATATATAATTTTCTATCAAGTCCAACCAGTGACAAGTACAATAATAGTTAGTGGTATTTTATTATTAAGTGAGCAGCAATAAATAAAGATAAGGTCAAGTTCTATTCTAGCCAACCATAGTAACATTCTGCAGTGAAGAAGTGATAGAATTATTAATGATGTCCATTGTTTCTCCAAACTTCTTCTCTGTTCCTGGCCTCCCAAAACCTGGTAATCCATTTCGGTGTTTGAGAAACAAAACAATAATGGCAGCAAATACTTGGGCACATGAGGTAATAGATTTGGACTACTCGGAAAGTGAGTTGGGAGAGAGAGGGGTCACCTTTTCTGAGATTGGCGACGGCTCATGTGTTGTGAAAATGGCCCTTGAGAATGGAAGTGCAGCCAAATTGATGCTGCCCAGTGGTTTAATCACTTCATATAAGCCTCAGATGTGGCACGGTGGCACAATGGAGTTGCTGCACACCTCTGTCGACTCTCAAGGGGAATTAAATGAAGTCGTGATTCAGGGAGGATTGTCATTGTCATTGTCCTTTGGCTGCGAGAATATTGATGCAGCCGAAGGAGTTTTATGGTCTCCAAATGAATGGACTCTTCAGCAAGTTAAAGGAACTCCTCAAGAATCAATTCAGCTACAATTGATCTGCAAAGAAGAAGGCATTAATGTTAATGCTCAAGTAAAACATATTATAACTCTTGGGCAAGATCTTTTAACCTCGGAAGTTATAGTCATTAACTCGAGCATTTGTTCATCTTTCCGTCTTACGGGTTCAGTCCTAAGCCATCTGGCAGTGAGCACCCCAGATGCAACTTATGCTATTGGACTACAAGGCTCAGATTATTTTATCAGACCTCCATTTAATGGAGAATTTAGCATTATCCCTCCCGACTTTGTCGACAAGAAGATCAGAACTGAGCCTTTGGAGGGTGAAGAAGACGATAACTACAAGCATTTGACTGAAAAATTAAGCATGATTTACACCAGTGCCCCTCGAAATATTACCATCATTGACCGGGTAAGCAAATAATTGCTCATGCCTATTTTAGTATATTTTTGAATATATATATACCCTTTCATTGAAAGAAGTCTAATACATCATTAAACAGGGTAGGAGAAATTCAGTGTCTTTAAGACGAGATGGGTTTAATGAACTATACATGTTAAGTCCAGGATCAGAACACGAATGGTATGGCAAGTATTCATATATCTGCGTAGGTCATGCTGCCTTGCTTGAACCAATAATATTGAACCCTCAAAGTCAATGGAGAGGGCGGCTCCAATTATTCAATCCCAATTACTAATTCTCGGGCTCACTCAGGCACCTAGTGGTATTTTCCAGTGTTACCTACACATTCTCAAGTACACACAAAGATTACAGATTAATGTGTTAATCTCGGATGGTTGTTAACCCGAGGAAAGACAAGACCGTCCATGCTGAGTGCAATATTGATTGCTTCTTCTTCCCCATTAGCAGTGACATAAAACGATATTCTTCCCTGTCTCTGGGCTTCAAGGAAGATGGTGTCCATTCCATTGTTAGAAGCATAACCATGTCTTTGTACGTACATCTTCAAAGCAATTTCCTTGTCCACCTGATTACATTTATTATCAAAATATTCATTAACTAGCTACATGACTACACAGTATGGTTAATGATAATAAGCCTATAGTATAATACTTTCGAAAGTAGACCTGTACAAAGTTGTTGCTTATATGCTTCCTGCTGTCATCGATAACAGTGAATCCTCTCCTCAGGAACATCAGCTACGAATTTGAGTTCTGAAGTAAGTTTATGTATTCCCCCAGCCCCAGGAAAATTAAATACTTAACAGGATAACAACTAGTATACTGTAACTCCTAATAAAATTCAGCTGGATGTAGGTAGCATCATTAATACAATTTTTACCAACCAAAATACTAACTTCAAAATCAGACTCACCAATCATAAAATAAAATAAGTAATAACAATATCATTATACTACTATTTCTAAATAATCGACAAGCAAATACATGTTGGCAAAATTTCCGGATCTTTTTACAGAAAATGACAAACAAAAACATTAATATTCAGGACATATTACCAAAAATAACTTTTTTTTGAACGGCTAAAACATTTATCTCAACAACAGAAATAGCAATACAGTACTTAGGGATTACCAAATCGAATTGTTAATCAGCTTTAATCGACCCGAGAAATTAAATTACGAAAATCCGAAGTCTTTTAATTAGATAAAGTGGTATCATCATGCCAAGAAAACCTATTTTCCAAGCCATTGGAGATTGTTGATTCATTTTTTTTTAAGCATAAAAGGAATAAATTGTTTGTGATTTAATGCTCTTAAGATATTTCGTGTGGCGGACTGGACCTGAAACTCAAAGGTGGGTGTGATTCGTAAATTATGGGGCAAGTGTTGCCCAAGTGAGAACTCTAATCTTGCGGCCCATAACTTGCTAAATGGGCCAAAAAACTGTGCACATTTTTGTAGTTTGCGCTCCGTTTATTTGAGTTATTATAGGAGTATAACTTATTAAATTATATTGAATGTTAATTTATCACAGAAAAAAAAAAAAGAATAACATGACTTGATTTTAAAAAACCCGAATGATAAAAACTTAAAAAAGAAGATATTTTGGCAGAGTTTTAGTACTATTTTGGCATATTAGATTAATAATATATAGATATCAGAATATTTAATTAATTTTTTACACAGATTTTAAATGAAATTTTATTTTAATTTATTAAATTAATAATATAAATAAATTAAATAATTTTTATATTACGTTAATAAATAAAACGTGGAGGGAAAATTAAAGGTGAAAGGAAAAATGTAGAATATTTCATTGAATATTAGTAGGAAAGGTACAGAAGGGCAGGCTTCTTTTATTTTATAGTGGAAAATGTGTTGACTAATATCAGATCATGCATGTCGATCTTTATCTTTGTGGTCATGAAAACTAGAAAAGTAGTTCACGGGCGGTAACTCACTCGTGAAAAAGACAATTAATTAATAATAGTTCCCAGAAAACAAAAGACACATGTATTTTATATATTTTGTGGTCATGAATTTTGTAATGTCTAATTGTGTTTCTTATTATTTGGATCAGACAGTACAGTTTTGATATCCCACGTACCTTACAGAGAGAAACTATTACACTTGTCATGTAGTTACTTTGCATTTGGCCAAACCTTATCTGGGTAAAATTTTTCCATATATATATACTTCAAAAATCTATTTTTGAAATCATCTCGAAAAAATTAAATATGAAAAGTTAAGAATGACAGAATCGATGAACAATAATACTATAAATGATGATCTATATATAGATGATATGAATCTACTCTAGTCTAGTAAAAAAAAGGTATAGTGGTACATAATGTAAGCAACGTCTGTTAAATTAAATTGGCTCCTCTATCTAGTATCTATAACATTAATTCCTATATACGCAACGCAGAAGAAAGTTGATACTATACATTGGGAAAATTAATAAACATGCTCTGCTCTGCTCTGCTCTGTCAAATTTTGCATCTGCACCAACGGAGATCACTTGAGAATTAAACGTACGGGAACACATATTCATATTATATACTCCTATATTGGTGCAAAATTACGAGAGTTAAGACAATTCTATATGCATATATAGTTGTGCATGTGAATTATTAATATCTATGTTTCTTTTTTATAATTGAATTAATATTTATGTTACTTATATACATCAGATCATAGTATATATATTTTTATATAAGCGGTACTATAGGTGCATATGATTGGAATTTTTTTAAATGCATCCGATCTGGCCGGACAACACACCCGAATGATCTAGCGGGTTCAAACAATAAGACCGACCATGCAAGAAGATGGTTTGCCCTAATTAATCGATTTATCAGTGTTACTATAATTAATATAACAAAAGAAATATTACTTTTACAAAAAGAGCTTATCTGCCATATATATATATATATATATATAAGAATTTCATATGATAAGTTATGTGAAAAATGAATTAAATTTAATATCACATTACTTATTTAAAATATTATATATATATATATGCATACTACAAACTTAATTACATTTAAACTTAATTTTGCATTTCAATAGTCTCTATCATTTTTCTTTTTTGTTTTCTGTTATACTTAAATCTAAACAAAAAGAAAATCAGATAATTAAAGGAAATTAAGCAACTAAAAATAAGAAAAGGAAATAAAATAAAATAAAAGAAGCGAATTGAATGTAAGCATTTCATGTGAAGTGTGGTGAATTTCATGATACAGATCAACTAAGGGTACCTACATGAGTAGCTAGCAATTTCAAGTGCACGTGAACTCTCAAATTAAACAACTTATTATAAATGTCATAAATATTTTCTATCAAACACATTAATCAATTAATTCATACAACCCACAAATTCCACACCTAGCTATAGCTAGTCACAAGTACAATAATCCAAGTCCACCTTAATTTTGCAAGTAGAGAATCAAATAGAAGAAATTGAGTTCATCATTTTTCTATGAAGAAACAAGGTTGTGAGATTGAAGCAATAGGCATCAACTACACAATCCATAAACACAAGAATCTCAAACATGTCCTCAAAGATGTTAACTTGAGAGCGAAACCCTATGAATTACTAACCATTGTAGGCCTAAGTGGTGCAGGCAAATCCTCATTACTTCAAATCCTCGCCGGAGAGCTGGTCGCCCCTCAATCCGGAACCATTTACGTCAATCGAAAACCACTCGACAAATCCCGATTCAAGAAGCTATCAGGCTATGTCAAACAAAAAGATACACTTTTCCCACTTCTCACCATCGAAGAAACTTTGCGATTTAGCGCCAAGTTCCGGTTAAGGTTGTCAAATCGAGATTTGAGTTCGAGGGTCGAATCACTGATTAAAGAGCTTGGGTTGAGTCATGTGGCAAGTACACGTGTGGGTGACGAAAAAGTTAGGGGGATATCGGGAGGTGAAAGGCGCCGTGTTTCCATAGGAGTTGAGGCCATTCATGAACCGGAAATTTTGATTCTTGATGAGCCAACTTCAGGACTTGATAGTACTTCAGCACTTCAGATAATCGACATGCTTAAAACGATGGCTGAAACCCGAGGGCGAACGGTGATTCTTTGTATTCATCAGCCGGGTTTTAGGATTGTGAAGCTCTTTAACTCTGTTTTGTTGCTTGCTAATGGCTCGGTTTTGCATCATGGTTCGGTTGATTTGCTTTCGGTTAATCTTAGGTTGATGGGACTTGAAATCCCACTTCATTACAACATTGTCGAATTCGCAATCGAGTCTATTGAAACTCTAAAGCACCATCGAAAGGAGAGAGTAGTAGTTGAAGAAGGGAGGTTTACGTTGCTACAACTTTTTCAACAATCTAAGGTGGTGGATATTGAGGAATCATCATTCATTGATGTTGGGATTGAATCTTTTCATGGTTTTGCAAATTCTAGAATCGGGGAAATCGAGATTCTTACTTGTAGGTTTTGGAAGAATATATATCGAACGAAGGAGCTTTTCGCGTGCAGGACAATCTCAATGTTGGTATCTGGTTTTGTTTTAGGTTCAATCTTTTACAATCTTGAAGATGATTTAGTTGGCGCGGAGGAAAGAGTGGGGCTATTTGCATTCGTGTTAACGTTTTTACTCTCGAGTACTACGGAAGCCCTTCCGATTTTCTTGCAAGAAAGGGAGATACTAATGAAGGAAATATCGAACGGAAGCTATAGAATATCATCATATGTTATAGCTAATGGTGTTGTTTACTTGCCATTTTTGCTCATTTTAGCAATTTTGTTCTCTGTACCGGTGTATTGGTTGGTGGGGTTAAACCGAAGTTTAAATGCTTTCGTGCATTTCTTGGTGCTAATTTGGTTGATTCTCTACACAGCGAATTCAGTGGTGGTGTGTTTTAGTGCATTGGTGCCTAACTTCATTGTTGGAAACTCTGTGATCTCTGCGGTTATGGGATCGTTTTTCTTGTTTTCGGGCTACTTCATATCAAAGAATGGGATACCAAAGTATTGGATTTTCATGCATTATGTTTCGCTGTTTAAATATCCGTTTGAAGGGTTGTTGATTAACGAGTTTTCGAACTCGAACAAGTGTTTGGATTACAAGTTTGGAGTTTGTATTGTGAGAGGTGAAGATGTGCTTAGAGAAGAAGGGTTTGGAGATGAAGAAGGTGGATGGAAGAATTATGTGATCATGATTTGCATAATTTTAGTTTATAGGTTTATTTCATATGTTGTTCTCAGATGTAGATGTTCTGAGTTGGGGATAAGAAAGGTGTTGATTTGAACACCATTTAGGTAATTTCTGGCCTAAACTCTATAATTATTAAATATGTCAATTTTCTATTAGTTTGCTTAATTTTGTATGTCTTGTGTTTTAGTGACCAAGTTCAAATACCAACATTTCCACTCAAAGTTAAAGAAGTCATTTTTATAATTTGTTGGCCCGAGTATAACAACGAAACGTGGTTGGGTTGTTAAATGTTAAGTAGCGCGTCAACCTCTTTTAATGTTCACCGTACGGATGAATCTTACTAGTTTAATTAATTTAATTCAAAAAAAATGGGGATAAAGCTTGGCAGCTCACATGTGTAGAAAGATTAATCCGTGAAGAAAGATTTTTGTGGGAAGGCCTTAAAATGTGGCCACATATTCAGCTGTGCACAAGTGACAAACTAGTTTCACGGACCTTACTTTTGTAGAGCCATGACATGAGATTGCTTTCCGTATACCATACAACAAATCCACCAGTCCACAAGGTAATAAAATGAATTGATGCGATTTATGGGCCACTGCTAATAATTAATATTGTCTATTACTATTCGAATTGGAAAAATATAAAGTATGTCTGTCTGTCACCTTATAGCTGAAGAGGTGTGCGACATAAACAAAATCATAATTGAATATTGATCAATTATAGTTGGGAATATTTTTACATAGATTAGGTCTATGACAATTGCATAGACCATGTGGTTAAGAATTAACCACATCAACAATTTTGAAAGCCGTGGCTAATTCATTATCACAAGGTCTATGCAACGGTCATAAATCTGGTCTGGTCTACGTAAGAATTATCCTTAATCTGTGGGAATGGCCTTCTAGGATTTCTTTCAGGACATTGATGTATACTCAGTCCACACATAAGAAGGGTTTTTGCTTTTTACAATTGATTGAGAGAATGGCCCTAAATCAACTTCATCACTTTGTCTGGTTGCTGCTTGTTTTTTCTTTTAACCACACTTTATAGTTTATTATTATATTATGTTATTCTTCTCCCTCCTTTGACTAGATGGAATGGAATATTGAGGATTGTCTAAATTAAGTAAAGAAGTCAAGTTAATCATTATTAGTAGGATACCAAACTGAGGAGGTAGATATAAATATCAATTAAATTGATGTTTTTTCTGTTCTATCAAGTATAATAATACATATAACTTAGGAGGCCTTTGGAATACTATGAAGCCTCCTCCATCGATTAGTATCTCTTGTGGAGAGAACATAATCTGATATAATGACAGATCAATTCGGATCACATTCCTATATTGTATCTGTGTCTCTAAACACAAAGGCAAGATTGGAATCAGTGAGCAAGAAAATGGATTCACATCCAAAGAAAAACTAACATGGAAATCGAGGGAGAACTCGAAACAATCTCATCGGTAGCCAGTTCCAATGTCTTCTCCAAACAGATAAAAGAGTAGAATCCCTAATATTCGATAAACATAACCTTTAGAATCACTGTGATATTAATATTTCGATAGACATAACATTAGGACCATTGGATAAGACTGAGACAGTATTCCCTATCATACGTTTTTACAATAGGACACCAAGTTACTGACAAATACAAGTTCCAGTAATGTATTGAGATGGTTCAAATTTCAAACTTATATAATTTCTTCATTGTACGAATGGGAAGAAGCTAATGTGAATGCAGGAAAGAATGAATCCCTTAATTTGCATACACAACCAGATGCTCAGACCATTTTCTGTAGAATGGAGTAATAACGAAGAATATAAAAAAAAAAAGTTGAAATTACAATGATACAAGCGTGTTCATATAAATATCGACTAAAACGCTACATTTTAAATTACTTACTTTGCTCCTTCGTTCTTGGTCTCAAATACTGAACATGAAAGTTCCTCCTAAAGAATATATGGTACGACAACTTAAATATCACGCAATGCCAGCAGCAAGAGACGCTTCCAACTCAGGAAAAATGTTAACTTCATGCTTGTTCTGTTCCTCGTCATCATCAAAATCACTGACATTCGGAACATATCCTGAAAGCTTCATCATTTTAGTAAGTGTTTTCAATAGTAAATATATTTCCCTCTTTTTTGAATGCCTCGTATCTTTGACCATGAAAACATGCACTTCACTCCCTATGTCAATCCAACTACAACCAGGCTGTTTCACAACACCACGCTGCCTCATAAGTTTCCGAATTCTATTAACATCTTTCCATCTCCCAAGCTCAGCATACATGTTGGATAGAAGAACATAAGGTCCAGAATTTTCAGGATCAATCCCCAATAGTTTCTCAGCTACAAAATTCCCCAAGTCAATGTGACGGTGAACTTTACAAGCAGCAAGCAAAGATCCCCATACAACACTATCAGGAGGCATAGGCATTGATACTATCAAATTCTTTGCTTCATCGAGCCTTCCAGCTCGACCTAATAAATCAACCAGACACGTATAATGGTCCTTCATAGGTTTTAAACCGTACTCTTTGCTTATTGAGTCAAAATATTTACGTCCTTCCTCAACCAACCCTGCATGACTACAAGCAGAAAGAACTCCTATCATAGTAACATGATCTGGCTTTTCTCCATATTCCAACATTTCTTCAAACAAACGAAGAGCTTCAGTCCCTAACCCATTTTGTGCATACCCTACTATGATGGCGTTAAAGGAGACAGCATCTCTTTCGACCATTTTTCTGAACACTCTAGTTCCATCTTCAACCGATCCACATTTCATGTACATATCTATAAGAGAGTTACCAACAAAAACATCAGATTCGGGTCCATTCTGGAATCGAAGTCCTTGCTTTAGGACATGGGTATGTGCCTGCCTGCCAAGCTTTAAGTCGGCAAGATTTGCACAAGCATTGAGAAGGTTCCCAAACGTATAGTGAGTAGGCCAAATAGATTCCCTTTTCAAGAGAAGAAAAAGTCCCAATGCCTCTTCATTGTCCCCATTCTGTGTATATCCAGCAATTAGTGCGTTCCAAGATACAACGTTCCTCTCCATCATCTTGGAGAACATAGTTCTTGCGGTTTTCACACTAGCAACTCTGGCATAACCACTTACCATTGAAGTCTCAGACACCACAGTTCTTATTGGCATCCTATCAAAAATCCACCTTGCTTCATTTATCATACTACACTTAGCATACATATCAACCAACGCGTTAGATATTACAACATCGTCCCTGAACTTATCGAATTTAATTATCCGGGCATGGATTGTCTTACCTTCTTTCACTCCACATAAGCCTGCACAAGCGCTCACGACACTAGCGATTGTCATCTCATCTGGCTCAATTGCACATTCCATCATCTTAACGAAAACATTAAGTGCTTCCTTTGCAAATCCATTTTGTTCGTAACAAGTAATGACACTATTCCAAGACACAATATTGCGGTCATTCATCCCATCAAAAGCCTTTTTAGCACAATCCACGTCCCCACATTTTGCATACATATCAATAAGTGCAGATCCCATGTAAACATCCGAGGCAAACCTCGACTTAGCCAATGAAGCATGAATTTGGGTACCCATTCCAATGTCTCTCAACCCCGCGCAAGCACTAAGTGCGCTTCCGTAACTATACTCATTCAACATAAAATCTTCTTCATGCATTTTCAAGAAATACTCCAACGACTTGTCAAATATCTCAAGCTGAGCAAAACTCGACACCATTAAATTCCAAGAGCATTGGTCGGGTTCAGCCATCAAACCAAAAATCCGCTCGGCTTCATCAATCCAACCCGATATCGACAGGGCACCAATCATAGAGTTATAAGTGAAGGTATTTCGGTTGGGCATTTTATCGAACAGGTTATGAGCATTCTTAAAACATCCACATTTTCCATAAGCGTCGATGAGCCTGTTGTTGATGAAGACTTCATTGCTGAATTGGGATTTGATAATTTGAGCGTGGATGGCACGCGCATCGCGTGAGGACTTGGATTTGATGCAGGTGTCCAAGAGTTTTGCAAAAGGTGAAGAGGATGAGTTGAGTAAGAGTTTATCACAGCAATGTTGTAATGCATTTCTTGCCATTCCATTACTACAAGACCGTGGAGATTAATGGGCATCTTGTTTTGCGTTTTGATTTTTCAGTAACCAAACTTCTTCAATATTAACGGGCATATTGGTTGTGAGAGAATTCAAGAATAATTTGCAAGTCTATGTTTTATCCATCCAATATTTTTCTTTGCTAGTTGGTTGATAATAAATTGATAAACCAATAATTAAGTATTTCTTTTTCCTTTACTCAAAAAATTAAATAATCAAGTAGTGTGGTTTTATAATATTCGGATTGAGCTTTAGCTAGCTGAGCTCAAATCTTAAATTTAATTGGGTGTAGTAGCTTTAGGCTTCAAAATTGTAGGTTATTGACGTAAAATCATGTGTTTTTAAGTTTAATTAATTAATAATTAATACTCACTCCGTGTGTATGTGTTAGGACTCAGGATTATTTCTTTAATTTTGGTAGATTAATTTAATAAGTTTTTATGAATTTATATGTATTAAGAATTATAAAAACTGATATGGAAGAGAATTGGGGTAAGGAAGAAGGGAAACAGAGAAGGAAAAGAGTTGAGGCAATTTTTCTGGATAAATTTAAATATGAAATTCACACCTTATATATGGTGCTTACAATGCTTTAATTAAGCCCTAACATATAAGGGACCACAATTGCAATTAACATTAATATGATATGGACTAACATCATTAATGGGCCTATGACACACAATAAATCCAATGGCCCAAATTCAGCAATTGTACGTGTCCAGTGCACCAACATTTTCAAGTGCTGCTTTGTTGTTGAAATCTTCATTTCCCGATGGTAAAATCAGTCCACTATTCTCCTTTCCTTCTTCAAATAAAAAACAGTCTCTTATCTTCACTTCAAGTCCCTGTTCTCCCAATTGCCCTCTTTTATTCAATTTCTCTTCAATTCCTTCAATTTCATGGTCAATCCCTCCATAAACCTCTTCCAATTTCAACAGGGTCGTAACAGTATGGCGGATAAAAACCTCTCCCTTTCGGATTCCTACCATAAACACGCCATTCCACCATTACTACCGCACATGGGCACGACGTCGTCTCAAGCCCTCGCTGTGACCTCCGCAAACCTTCCAAAGCTTATTCTCTCCTAAACTTATCCAGCAACCAAAAATCATTGAATCCCATGCTATCTAATGTAGCAGTAACAATATCGACTAATGACCTCCAAAACTATTTATACAACTCTTTTCTCAAATTGCATCAAAACCAAGAATCTGAAGCTGGGTACATCTCTACACTCCCACCTAATCAAAACATCTTTAATTCTTGATACGTTCTTCACCAATCGCCTGATACATTTGTATTCCATATGCAACTCCATAATCTGTGCCCAGAAAGCCTTTGATGATCATCCATTGAAGAACTCTCACTCGTGGAATACACTGATCTCTGCACATTTTCAAATGGGTCTTTCCGATAAAGCCCGCCTACTGCTTGATGAAATGCCTGAACCGAATCTAGTTAGCTATAACTCCTTGATATCTAGCTTTATTCGAACTGGGTTTTTCAAGGAAGCCTTAAATGTTTTCAGAGGTATGCAAAGATGGAAGCAGAGTACATTGTTGATGGATGAGTTTACGGTTGTTGGTTTAGCCAATGCGTGTGCTAGCTTAGCTTTGTTGGAGTTTTTGCGCCAGGTACATGCTGTTGCTACTGTCATGGACTTAGATTTCAATGTCGTGGTTTGCAATGCGTTGATTGATGCTTATGGGAAATGTGGTATGCCAGAGTGTTCTTATGCAATTTTTAGTCGAACGAAAGATAAAGACGTTGTTTCCTGGACTTCAATGGTGGTTGCTTATTCAAATGCTTCTAGAGTGGATTATGCTTGTTGGATTTTCGAACAAATGCCATCCAAGAATGCAGTTTCATGGACTGCTTTGATCACTGGCTTGGTAAAAAATGGGGAGGGAGAAAAAGCTTTGTCGTTTTTCACAAAAATGCAGGACGAAGGTTTTGTTCCTAACGATTTTACATATGTTAGTATTTTAAGTGCCTGTGCAGATTTAGCTCTCAATGGAAAGGGGAAGCAAATCCATTGTCACATAATTAGACATAAAAGTGATTGTGTATTCAATAATGTGATTGTATTTAACGCCTTAATCGACATGTACAGTAAGTGTGGAGACATGATATCTTCAGCAAGGCTGTTTGATAGATTTCATAGAAAAGACATTGTCACTTGGAATTCAATGATAACTGGTTTCGCTCAAAATGGGCACGGGGAGTTATCTCTTGCCTTCTTTGGGAAGATGATACAAGAAAATGTAAGACCAAATCATGTGACGTTTATTGGAGTTTTAGCAGCTTGTAACCACTCGGGGTTAGAATCTGAAGGGCTTCGATTTCTTGACATGATGGAAAAGGACTTTGGCTTGATTCCACGATCAGATCATTATGCAGTTTTAGTTGATTTGCTTGGCCGAAAAAATAGACTTGTGGAAGCATTGGAGGTGATTGAAAAGGCTCCTCATGGTTCGGACCATATTGGTATGTGGGGTGCTCTACTGGGTAGTTGTCGTGTCCACGGGAACTTAGAACTTGCTACAAGAGCAGCAGAAGCTTTGTTTGAGTTGGAGCCTAAGAATACGGGAAGGTATGTTATGTTATCGAACATTTATGCAACAGCTGGTAGGTGGGATGATGCTCGACGAGTTAGAAGGCTAATGGATGTCATGGATCTAAAGAAAGAAGCAGGGTCTAGTTGGATTGAGGTGAATAACACAAGACATATGTTTGTGGCTGAAAAGGCTTTACAATTTAAGAGAGAAGATGTCCAAGAATTACTTCATACTCTTGTAGATCAAATGAAGGATGTAGGATACAGTCCACTCGGAGACAGTAAAGTGTTTTGATTTGAATAAGCATAGGCGTTGAGATTAAAATTTACAACAAATCAGGCTACCTTTTTCGAATTTTGATAGAATAATGTGAAGGAAACCTGCCTTTTATGTTGGGGGAAAGAGAACTATGGGCAAATATGGTTCGATGCTCCTATTTGGTTTCAAAAGGTAGGTCGAGTGCTTTGCGCACTTGTTTTGAAACACGAATTGAAATGATTTGAAGGAGTATCCGGGTGGTGTAATAATAGTTAGAGTATATGAGGTATGATTTTGAGTTATTTTAATGTAGAGTTTTAGGGAGAAAAATCGACAAACCAATTATTTTAGATATGATATCATAATATGTAAGTTTGAAGGGTTTGGTTAGTGAGCTTCAAGTTGGGTCAAAGAGTTTGGCCCATCTCTCACTCGACCAAACTCGATTTAACTTGCTGGGCTTGTTGTCCAATGTGAGGGATTGTATGCTAGAGATTATATTCAGTTAGGCCCTGTTCGCTTGATCCAATTACCCCAAGATTAGCCCAAGATTGATGTCTTTGGCCCAGAATATTTTCTCTAATTGCATGTTCGGTTGGGCCCTGATAATTGCGGGCAGCCCGGACTTATTGGGGGAACATGTGGGCCAGACCCACTTATCGGACCGATTCAGATCGGAGGGTTGGGCCAGATATTAATTAGTTGGGCCAAATTGTTAAATTTTGAGACAAAAATGACCCTAATGTTCAGAATAATTACACCAATTGCCATTGAAATAATTGCCCAAGATTAGAAATAAGTCTTCAGCTTTCATCATCTTCCCACTTCTTCCATTTTTATTTTCCCTCCATTATTGAAGTGATCACTTATTCGCTGCTGTCCTTCAAACACAAATATGCATCCAATTAACATTAAACAATAAATTTTGAGATGTAAACAAACAATATTCGAAACAAACGCCGCCAAAATACGAACCTGAAAAATTGCGCAGTGAACTATAAAATGGTGTTGTGGGGTTTGAGAGGAAGAAACCCTCATTTACATGGAAAAGCCCAAATTCCGACACCCTAATCTTCAAAAAATAAAGAAGAGAGGTTGAGAGACTTCCTAGAACTTTTCACTCTTCTTTTGCCCTACTGTATAAACCTTCCTCCGTTTTAAAATCATCAATTTCCAAAATTCCATCTTCCAGTCGTCCAAACAGCGCTCGTGTTCTTAACTTCTCGCAATTTTTTTTCAAATTCGTTGTTTTTGTAATTCGAAATTAATGGCTGAATTGGGTGAGACATTTTAGGATTCGTAGAAAGGGCAAAGTTTCATGGCGTATACACGGTGGGAAGACGATAGAAGAGAGGTTGAGAGAGAGAGAGAGCTTGACGGCGGATGGAGAGAAAGAGAGACAAAGCAGAATCTGGAATGAGAACCCTAGCCCAAACCCCTTCTATTACAATTGATCCAACGGCCGAGAGAAAATCAAGAAATCAACGGCCAGAGTTAAAATTCGCTGAGGGTATAATAGTAATTTCGGGAAGAGCGGCCCAACCGAACATCCAATTGATACACTGGGCCAAAATCCAACTAATATATTGGGTCCAGATTATAATCGGGCGAACACAATACAAAATAATTGGGCCCGATTATTTAATGAACCAAAATTCGAATCTGGGCCGATTGCAATCAGCCAAACCGAACTGGACCTTATTCTCTTCAAGAAATCTATCTTATATTTCCTCTTGGATGAAAAGGTAGGTAGTACAAGTTTTAGTAGACAGAACTTGTACTTCTATTCAACTACTATTGTGTTGGGGAAGATTCGGTTATTGGAGATTTGTCCAAGTAAAACATCGGTCTTTTTGTGCGACAATGAATCAAAGTCTTGGTCCCGAATTTGAAGGCAAAGGAAGCTTCCATGGGTCTGATGTTTGATTCATTTTGACTTGAAAATTTTCCAGGGTAAAAAATAATTTATAAATGGAGAAAAATGTCCAGCCGTAAAAGCCTAGTATCTTAACTACGAGAATACGTTCATGTCAAATTTGATATTTTTAATATACTCGGTAGTTTCAATTTATCGGTAAAAACAAAAAGAAAAAAAACTCGGAAGTACATAGGACTTTACTTTTGGAAGTGAGCTTAATGCTTTGAATACAAATGAAAGAGTATTCTTGTGATAAATTTCTACTATTTATGTATATCTCTGTTTTTTATAAGGATATATGTATATATATATATATTGCTAACAGTACATATGATAAGACAATATGAAAAGGCTCGTTTGGAGTATGGACCGGACCAGTGGAAACCATTTTTTAGACGGCAAAGACTCTGAATTTAAAGTTTATAGTAGAAAATTGACTTTCTCTTATCAATATATAATAATGGTCTCACAATTCATCACTTTTACCATACTCTTCTACACTCTACAGCTTTCCTGTTCCCAAATCCTCTCTTGTGGTGATAAAAAAAAAAAAAAAAAAAAGGCTCTTAACATTTGCAAGATGGGCGAATCGAGTGGATTCAATTTTTGGGAAGAAAAAGTACCTGTGGATCAACTAAATTGCATTGCTTCAAGTGGAAATGCAATGGAGATCCAAATTCAACAACACATTGAAGATCAGTACTCCGCTTATTCTCCTCCATTGTGGAAACAAGCACCAACAGGTTATAGGCGTAAATCATCGCCTTTCCTGCAAAACTACCACCATTATAGATGTCCGTCACCAACATCACGGCTAAGGGCTGTCTTGGATGGTAGAAGGGAAATCATGGAGGTGGTCAAGGATATACCAGAATCTTCATATGAACTGTCGTTAAAAGATATTGTTGATAATCAGCAAAGCATGGAAGAGCTACAAGAGAAGAAATTACATTCAGTAGAAGAAAAGAAAGTGAAGCAAAAGAAAGAAACTAGAATCCCACAGAAAAGTAGAAACACCAGAGGTAGTCATATATGCAGGACAGAAAGCATAGAGAGTGAAGCTTTACAACTTAAGATGTTTGTTCCTGTACCTCTAAGTTCCAGAAAGAAATCCACGGCAAAGAAAAGCACAAGAATCTGTCGGGGGCCATTACTCGACGGGTCTGAGAAACGAGCTGCTACAGATTGGTGGAAAATGATATCTCTAGCAGTAAAAGGTTACCGGAAGTTTACCAATATCAACATAAGGTCAAGTGATATAAGTGACAATAAAACCAGGTACGCTCTGTTAAATCTTTGCTCTTAACAGTCGTGTATAAAACAAGTTCTTAGCACAACCAGTGTTATATCAAGAGATGAAATGGCCAAATGTTACATATCTCAATAAATATGAATTCACTTATCTCATCGAATAGACAATAAAAGCTTAGCTTCTGAATATAATAAGCATGTTTAATTTCACCGGTACAGCATGCACATATAACAAGGAATAAGACCCTCAAATTTACATATAAGTAGTAATTTTGCATCAGTAAACAAGGTCATGCATGTCATGCATGAACACACTGTAGCTATGCACATCTCTCAGAAAATATGCCCCAAATAACTCCCTGTACTTATCAACTTTCCATATCATGCAGTTTAGTTGGCAGTACCTTGATACCTTGCGAATGGTCAGACAGCAAGAAGAAATGCAAACCAAGAGGACATAAAGGATGCCTATTTTGAACAAGAGTTGACAGAGTTGCCAAAGTTGATCATCAATACAAGAAAGACTTCACATCCTCAGTGCGCAAACATCTGCTGACCTCTAATGGAATTCTCACCCAAGCAAGGGCATAGAGTGTCTTTTGTAGCATCAGAAATTAATACTACTACTAGCGAATCATAATGATAACCTGACAACTAATTAAAGAACAAACAAGCTTTTGATTCAAAAGTGGAAATATGACTGGATTTAAGAAATTTGGAACTTTTTCCATGTTAGAATGTCTTTTACAGTTCATTCCAATAAACAAAACCAGTGGTATCACAAGCATTTGTACAAGCAGTTACAAATGACGTATACAAGGTGCAGCATAACTAACATTTACCTCTCCAATTCGAGTAATATACAAAATGTTTTAATATTCATTTTGCCAGTTGAACCCTAGCACTACATACGCCTGCAGGATGAATTTGTATGACAAAAAAATGCAAAAGCTAACATTTTCCATATCCAGCCAGTAAACATCAACATGTCAATCTTAGTTTTGTGCGCCATCTTCAGTGTCTTCTAAAACAACTCCTCTTACTTTAGTCCTGCCAAAAATTATCCCACTCATCAAACTAAATTTTGGTAAGTTGAGTAAAAAATGTGAAAATAAAAGTAACCTGCGGTGTGCCGGTACAACACGGTTAGCTACTTTCGTCGAGCCTATGTTATGAGCAGCCTGCTTGTCTGCAAGTAGACATATGACTCTTGATTTCAGCAAGAAATTGAAGATTAGCAACACCAATGAATGTGATACAGTGAAAATTAAAAAGGATATGAACAGAAGAATTATCCTTCAGTTAAACATTACTAATTCCGATAGTTTATAGCTACATGCTCAAACAATAAATGGAGGAAAGAAAACGTCAAGATGACTGAATTCAAAATTCTCAAGACAGATAGTTCTAAGCATATTATTTATATATCAATTGCACCTCGTGTTTTCAGCTGCACATGCTTAACCATTTGCCCTTAACATGCTTAACTATTTGCCCTTATTTACAAAATGTTATTGGCTCTTTGCCAGTGAATTTTCAAGTACATGATTGAAGAAGATCTGAAAGATCAACAGATCTTTTAATATATATACATGTGTGTGTGTTTATTTCCTGGAAAGCAATTTGTCTAATTTAAATGAGCTTGTTAAACCTTCTGGTTTATATCTAAGGAGTTTGAGGGTCAATTTTTACAGTAAATCAAACCTACATTAATCTTCCCTCTCATTAATATTCAGTTAATATATTTACCATAAGCTGGCTAATTACCAGCTTCCAGAGTGTCAGAAAACAGCCTTAAAGCAGTAGAGAGTAGTCGAATATGGTTATTGCCTTTCAAAATATCCAGTTCACTGTTTAACACTAGAATTTATCTGTGAACAAGTTACATTCAATAAATGATTGATATATGATCCGTCAACATTAATATATTTATTTAGTTCTAGTCTTGCAAGTATATGTACTTAAAATAGTCTCTGTCAACATGAAAAAGTTCAACTTTATTGCAAAGACAATACCTGGCGAACCTTGTGAGACCATAATAGATGTCGAATCTAAATTTTCTGCATCACTTATCTTCTGTGACTTGAGTTTTCTTGAATACAACACCATGTCCAACTGCTTCTGAAGAATGTCGTTCTTTTCCTGACAAAATTGTGGAGAAACAAAGAAAGGTCAGCTAATATTGTCAATGTGACAGAAATATGTGAACAGTTAATTACCAAGATAATGTGCAGGTAGATTTTAATATTATGCTCAGGAAAGCAATCTAGGCATCATTTCATATTGATGATTTTTTCTAACCTCAAGGTAATCCAAATAATCACAATCATAACTCAAGTCTCAATCTGAAACAACAAAAGGAGACTATAAATGAGCTGTTACAAGATTTTAGACGTGAGTTTTTTTTCTCTGATAGAGAAACTATAACCGCAGAGTACCACCTTGGGCTCCAAAATCTGCGCTCTTTAGAATCTTGAATAATGATTACTAACTTAACATAGTGAACTCCCAGCATTTTATGGATTTTAGAGATAATTTTTCACTTTGTGCTATATACTTATGAACCTTGCAGACCTTTAATTTTCTTCCATTGCTTAGTTGAGAAGCTTCAAAAAAAATGTTCCGGTGGGCTTGAAAGTAGAGGGATTTTCCAGGTACACAACAGTTCTTCCTCACCAATTGAGCTTCTAGCACTGTTATCCACATTAGAAAAAAGTAGACTTAGCCCAATGCTGTCCTCTTACTGAGGTTTGCTCCTTGCAAATTTAATAAACTATTCTTATTTTGCTCTAAGCCTGCAAGTGGAATTCCCTCAAGCCCTTTACAGCTAATGACGAGATCATCCTGAAGATGGATGCAAAGGTACGAAACGGCCACTTCAGAGTGTTGATGACGTAGCATTTAAGCTTCATATCAAACGCGTCATTGGGAGAAATTTTTGCTCACACAATCTCTTAATTGAGAAAGTGTTTTTCATATAAAAACACCATAACTCCGTCAAGTCAAAGATCAAAAAATATTTTTTCTGTTAAAAAAGCTGGCGGTTACATAGATCTACAGTTCATAAACATATCACTTATACACAAAGAATGGCTAAACTTGACTACGAAATTTAGGCAGCAATACCAATGCATATGTAATGCCAATGCCCATTATCATAACGAATTGGTGAGATAACATTACTCAGGGCAAGACATACCAAGATGCTAGAAAATTCTCAGAGCTATTAATGCATCTAGTGTTCAATTGGGTAATCTCAAGCTCCTCAACTAAATGCAAACACGTTTCTTAAATTTACACAACAAATGAACACCTACTATCAATAACCACATCGAAGAAGCATAAAAAACAACCGATTAATATAGATGCAATCATAAGTACCAGAACCATCAACTGACCAAAAGATGATCAGATACGTTTGCAATACCTGCTCAGCAGCTACAGTTTTTGTCAACTGAAATTTTCTCTCTTTCTCTGAAGACACAAACACAAAGATAAAAATGAGATTGACACCTGGAGGAAAAGAAATAATAAAAGAAAGAAACTGAAGAACAATAAAGAAGGTACACATAGTTCATGGCATAAATAACATAAATTTAATGCCATATTTGATCAAATATGCAACTTATATCCATCACAGAGATATATTTCATGTGTAAAACTGAAATATCAAAGTGATTAATGACGATAGTTAATTCCAACCAAGATTTCTAATGTACTATGTTGGTCGAGTAAATACTTATGTAAAATATTCCCAAATCTTCATCAAATTGCACTGAAGGATTTCTCTAGTAGAAATCCTATCAAGGTTTTGAGTTCTTATCTTCAGCAATGAAATGAAACTGAAAATTTAATTGTCCTCAGCAATGAATTTAACATTTTGATAAATTAACGCCAACAGCTGCAATTTTCTTTTCTTTTTTGGGAAAGGCCAGCTGGTGCAGAGTAACTAAACATTGGTTACCAATCCTTTTGAACTGCTCCTTAACCAAAGTTAAATAGTCAAGGTTATATGCATATCTGGAACACATAAGCCCTCTAGCCTCTAACCTGTATTAATACTACAAGATTTGGGTCTTTCAGGAAGAAAGCACTTTAGGCTGGATGTTACTTTGTTATTTAGACTCAAAGAAATTATGAAACTTCATAGGATCTCTACTTTAAAAGTCCTCAAGCTCTGACATGCCAGTATCAGAAAGTGGCCAATCGGGGAGGGAAGTACCATGTCCTGGTGGATCCATGATATAATTGTGAAGCTCTTACGAATGTAATTACTTGTTCTATATTACATACCTTTTAGATTTTATTATTGTCCTTGATTATAAGTACACAGCTATCTTGATAAAAAAAAATCATGAACCTTTGTTTGTTAATCTGAAAAGAACTTCTTTATGAAGTTATAACTGGAAAAAAAAAATGCACCGCAAAAGATTGCACATCTCTAACCAAGGATTAACAGGAAAAAATATCATTGCCTAGCTAGATGTCATTTACTGACTAGCTTGAGATGAAAAATAACACTTTCTAGCAATTTAGTCAAAAATCAACCTTCAATAAGTGAAGTCTTTACGTTTTTATAATCTGTGTACAGCTCCAGTGAAAGCCTGGCCATTGCTTCACTAGCAGCACCACCGACAACTTTAGGGAGGGGAATAGAAATTCGTGGCATTCCTTTTGCTTTTTGGGCAATTAGTTTTGCACGGGAAGCACCTAACAATCAGAACAGGCATGAGACAAAAAAATAATAACAATTCTTTAGAAAGCTCAAATACAGATGCTCATAAAATTATTATAATGTGTAAAGTAGATGGAATGCAGAAGATTCTTTGTTTACTCTTAGTCCATCTCCCTCAATTTCGGCTCCTCTTCATCATGAAGGGAAAAAAAAACTATAATGATATCATCAAACTGAAGAGCTTTAAATGTTTTACTACCTCCTGCTTCGGAACCCTCCATAACAAGCTTCACATCTGATGATCCCAGGGATGTTATCATGTAGTCTACAAATTCTGACCACGAGCCACCAATTCCAATATCATCCCTCTTTATTCAAAAACATAATAATGATTGGTTACATCAAAATGATATATAAGGGTAAACCGAAATTTGGAAGGTTCAAATCAAAACAATTGCAGCATATCATGGATATGTCTCTTGAATAGAATGTGTTAAGGGAAATGTGAATTACAAGACTGGCCTGGTATTTATAATGAGTTAAATCAAACAGTTTTTTTTTTAAAAAAAAGCATTAAACTCTAAAAATTTCTGAAAAAGGCGAGAGTACCATTTTCACAATTTTATTGAAAGCTAAAGGTTTCATTGATAAGCACTAAAGGAAGATTTTCAGAAATTAGTCAATTTGACAGATTTCAAACATTGACTTAGTAATATATTAACATGTCCATAACTCCAGGTCACAGCTTATCCATGATTCAGATGTAAAACATCTAATGTAACAGAATACTAAAAAATAAATGACTATTTTATCAACTCAGCCAATATGAGAATGCTTGCGCGCTTCTCTTCATAGTGATGTACTTCACGCATCCCGTCTGTCAGTATCACTATAGTGAGTCACATAAAGACATTGTAAATTCAAAAGCAAACGATGTGTGCTTCTAATTTTCTATTATTCTGTAAACCATATGTTCCTGCTTTGTAACAAACAAAGGAAAAATACTTAATTTTTAACCTAAAAAAGAGGTAAATACCATGTCTTCGAGCTCCTGGCGCGATTTGATGGTGTGAAATGTGTTGGAGCTGAAATCGGAGACGGTGACCCCAAGGGCAGAAGGGTCTTTCTCGAAGCCATGTGCCAGAAACAGAAACGGTTCCTCCAGTTGAGTACTATTAGGCGCTAACCACTCTGCTGTCACTTTCCCGAATACTGGTAGCATTTCTCCAAATTTCATTTTTTTCTTTATTGTTTTTGTTTTATGCTTTCTTCATTTCTGTGTTGCTTTTACATTACATGAATAGAGAACTAAAAAGCGAAGGTTAAAAACCAAAAGGTTTGTTCGGGTTGAACCGGGTCGGTTTGATTTCAGTTACTAGGATTGTCAATCACCGTTTAACTTTAAATCGCTCAAACTTAATTATGGTGGCTTCATAGATATAGGTTCAAATTTGATTCATAAATTCTTTTAACTTTTTGGCTCAAACTCGATTCATGTAATTTTCTGAATTTTGAATTTATTAATACTAATAAACTTTACTTCACAAATTACACATTACTTTTTTTTTCCCCAAGGATTTCGACTCATAAATTCTTTTAACTTTTTGGCTCAAACTCGATTCATGTAATTTTTTTAATTTCGAATTTATTAATACTAATAAATTTTACTTCACAAATTATACATTACTTTTTTTTTCCCAATGATTTAATCCATTTCGAGGCGCATCGGACACATAAAGTGGAAACCTCTTGCAACAGAGATTCAAACCAGAGTCCGCTACTTTGTAGTGACTAATCTCTTTCACTAGACTAATCACATGTTGGTACAAATTACACATTACGGAAATACATATAAAAATTATTATTATACATCACTTGTAAGGACTACAAAAGTAAAGAAATTAGGTACTTAGTATAATAATACATCAAGTGATGTTGTATCCCAAAAACACTAGCTTTTGTTATTCTGAAATTATTTAAGATTTTAAGTGAATAGAAAATGTGTTATGATAAGTGATAAACTATATTGGATAAAATCTTTCATCTGCCAATAATTTGGAATATATATTTGCTCCATATGAATAGGTAGTAAAGTTTAAAAGTCCAAAGACTCCGATTTATTTGATCTTGTGTTAGTTTTTTCCTTTGTGTTATTTGAGGGCTTTGCAGTCTAAATTTTTCTTCTTTCAAAATAAAATTAATAATTAGTAACTATAATTTTAACAGAAATATTTTATATACGGTCTTTATTCGAGTCAGGCCTTATTAAATTCAATCTCAACTAATAAATTGATCGAATATAACGGTTCAAATTTAATTTAACTCACAATTATTCAAATTTCAATCAATTTTAGTTAAGCTGAGCCATCGAGCTTCGGACAGGTTGACTCAATTGACTTCCACTTTTCCTCCATTTCGGAGAGCAGTGTTCGGTCCATGTACAGAACGTTTTTCCTTGTATGTAATTTTGGGCAAAATGAATTCTTACTCCACCAACTTTTATTTAATGGAGATTTAGGGATAAGCAGTTCAGGTAGACAGGTACCTTAATCTTTTAGTGTTTGCGGACATATGATTACAATTTTGGTCTTTTAACTTTTTAGTATTTGCAATTGACACTTAGCTGCAAAATTAATTAATTGCTCCAGGATTCAAAAATAATATTCAAAATTTGTCATTGGTGCATGAGCGTCAACTATCGTCAACTATGCAAAATTACATAATTACATGTGTTTCTCACATGACAAATTTCGAATAGAACCTTTCAATTTTGCTGAATAATTGATCGAATTTACAGTCACGTGTCCTAAAGTTACAAGCATTAGAAAGTTAAAACTTAAGGGAAAAAAATCAAATATATTTCAATTGCAATTAAAGTACAATAATAAAATAAATACAAATTCTAACATTAAATTAGAAATATATCAACATTAATGAAGTTTAACCTATAACCGGTCATGATTCTGACCTCTATATCATGTCAGCTCTATATCATGTCAGGCCTCCTCGGCTCTTAATCACTACTGTAATTGTTTTTCCTTTTTAGATTTAGAATAATTACTACTATAATTGTTGCTTTTTCTATTTCTACTTATTTTGCTTCTCGATAGCTCTCTTCCACCTTTTAAAGAGGATGACGATTTTGAGTTTTCTTTTTCAAATGTAATAAAACGAGTTGCCGGCATGTCAATATATAAATTGTGTACATGCATGCCACGATTTGAGCTACATTTGGCAATTTACTAAAAGAATTGCAGCATCCAATTTTTTAACACAATCATTTATATTTATTCAATATTTTTTTTATCTATCTTAAGTGTGCTTGAAACATGTAGGGGTGCACATGGTACGGTTCTGAGGTATTTTTAATAAAATTTGCACCGTACCAATTAGTGCGGTTTTTAAAAAATCAAAACCAAACTAGAGTTTTATGAACCATACCAACAAACTCGGTTTTGTGCGGTTCTGGTACGGTACGGTACGGTTTTGCGGTTTTTTCGAACAAACTTTTTCGTGCAATTTTTTCATATATAATTGATCACATAGTTGACAATTATATAAGAAACTAATAATATAATATCTTATAAACTATTTTTTTACATTAAATAAAGCATTGGAAAAGAAAATGTTCACAAATTTGACGCTATAGTTCGATCTAATTGAATAAAATTAATTGATTAAGTATTTGATCATTGTTTTTATTATGTGAAGAAACTTATTATTTGGTATTTGTTGTCTAGAATTTTTGCATTTAAAATTTTCAACATATAACAAGTTTAATTTGTGCTAAATTTGAGCATATATTTTTTCAATTGAACGATAACAATATAGTAATTATAAACTATGATGGACCATAATATAATTTGTAAATAATATAGTATTCAATAATATTTGAATTATTTATAAATTTATAAAATTTAGTTGTTAATTTAAAAAAAAGAATAGTTAATTCATGTTTCTTTTCAATTTCGGTACGGTACGGTTTTTTACGGTATGAGAAGTCTAAAACCAAAACCATACCAAAATATTCGGTACGGTTTTCATTCATACCAAGACCTTCGATTTTGAGAAAAAAAACCTAATATTCGGTACGGTTCGGTACGGTACGGGACGGTCCGGTACGGTTTTAAAAACCATGTGCACCCCTAGAAACATGTACCTAACTTGGATTCAACTTCTTAACTTTAGCTTGAATGGAAGTTGAATTGAAAAAAGTAGTAGTATTATCAATGGTAGGTTTGAAAATTAAAAAGTGGATCTTGAAAGACCATACAAACTACACCATATTCCAACCAATATGCTTAAATATTATAAAAATAAATATCAGAAATAAAAATTCATTTATGATTTTTTTAATCGTTTTCAAGTAAATTCAATGTATATCTCAATAATAATTTCTAGAAATAATGTAGCTTAATTTAACGTTTTGTCCTCAAAAGGTGAGCAGATGTTGTTTCGGATCTAAGAAACTTAAAAGCTTAAAATAAAGCTTACAATAGTGGTAGGAGTCAATCTTCTAGCTAGTTCCATTGTTTGATATTTTGTTAATTTTTATTTCATAACATGAGCTCACAATTTTTGCAAGAAATCAGACCTTATAATTCGACTCAAAGATGATTATTATTATTTTGAAGTTGTGATTTCTATTTTATGTATCAATTTTTAACTAGCACTCGTGTCGACTCAAAAATGATTCTTAAGATCTTGACTATGCTTTTTTATCCATTGATATCAATATGATTTTGCAAATTTATTTTAATTAAAATAGTTGAAAATAAATTTTGATAATTTAAATAAACAAATTACAAGTATTAATGTAGTATTCAATATTTATAATAAAAAAATGGATTTTCAAACCCTAAGCCCAAACTTGGGCAGTTTGGAGGAGGTTGAGGCTTTCAATATTTATTGTTTTCAAGATTGAGTTAGTCATAAATCATTTAATCTATATGATATGAAGTTGGTTGTATTCGATCCAGATCTAACCCAAATTCCTGATATTATTTCAACAAATTCCTCTCATATTATTAAGTTAAGTCCAATTGAACAAATTCTTGTCATATTAGTCCAAACGAGTTAAAGAGTCCATGGTAAAAGAAAATGCAGAGGAGTCTAGATTACAGGGAATGACTTCACCCCTTCATATCCGCCTTACAATCTGCTCTGGCATCATAGCTACCAAATCTAACCTCATATTTATTTAATGCTTCAAAACGGCGTCGGTGCAGTGAAACAAACCCACACGCATTTCTCTTTGTTTTCTTTTCCTCTTCATTTCTCATCTTCTCTTGTCAAAAGTCCGAAGTACCACTCTTCAGCTGTAAATGTAATAAAGCCCCAACTTTTACCACAGAGAAATTTATTAGTATTATAAATATACTTTATAATACTGCGATCCCATCTCACCGTCATTCAATCATTAAAATATTCATCCAACAATAAATTTAATAAAGAAAAAAAGACCCAGAAAACTACGTATCTTCCCACTTATTTATATACCCTTCTTTGTTGAGTGCAAAACCCATTAATCTTACACACCGACACTGTGTGTTTCTACACAGAATATGAGCCAATGAGTGAAGCTGCTTTTTCAGATCTGCATTGAGGATAAAAGGAGAGGTATTTCGAAAATCCACCTGCTAAAGACTGATTCTTTTATCTGTTCATAATTATTGTCTGTGAAGAAATCTTGAACTGTTCTTGGTACTTAAGTTGTCTTTGTCTTTCAATTTTGATTAGATCTTGTTCTTGGTTTATGTATATGTACTTGATTTCCTGATCAATGTTTCTTTAATAGTGAAGTATTGTATAGATCTGGGCTATTGTTCTTTTATTGAGCTTCTGAAATTCAAATATGTTGAGTTTTTACTCGTGGGATCTCTTAAATAAGTAATATTACTATTTAATTGTAGTGTGATTACTAACTTGTTCACTTATTGAGTAATAGTTTTAATTTGGTATGTGTTTCTTTAGGCGATCTAATGAATATCTGGAGTTGATTACTTCTTTTGATTATATTTTGTATCAAATTTGGTGTAATTAATGCTAATTTCTTTACCGATTACCACTTATATCAGATCACACTTGTTGTTACCAAGTCCTACTATTTGATCTCCTAATGTGTACTCTTTACTTGCATGTTGATCTATCCAGAAGAAGTTTGACATGATTTGATCTAACATTTTGGTTATGTTTGTAGGTGGATTAACAAACAATCTCAAGGACTGATCTTGATACACAAGTATAATAAGCATGCCTTCAGCTAAATATTCTAGAGTTGATGGTAGAAAAACGTCGAGCTATTGCTCGACGGTCACAATTGTGGTCTTTGTAGCCCTTTGTTTAGTTGGGGTATGGATGATGACATCATCATCCGTGGCCCCTGACAACAAAAATGATGTGAAAAAACACGTGACTGAGAGTAATGTTCAGAGTAGCAATGTTGCTATCAACACTGAAATTAATAACAGTGCTACGGAAGATAATGAATCGAGTGATGAGGGGAAATCGAAGCAGTTTGAGGATAGTCCAGGTGATTTGCCTGATGATGCCACCAAAGGGGATAATAATGTGAGTTCAAATACGGAGGAAAAGACCACCGAAGAAGAGAAACCTGAAGGGAAGTCTGAGGATGAAAAGAAAGATGACGAGGAAGAAAAGAAGGAAGATGGATCTAAAACCGAGTCAGAAAACGTAGAGGAGAAGAAGGAAGATGGGGAATCTCAGACGGAGAATAAAGACTCTGAATCTGTAGAAACCAATGAAAATAATTCTGATGAAAATGAGAAAAAATCTGAAGATAATCCAGGTGAATCAGATGGAGAGAAGGTGGAGAACAAGAAAGATGACGAGTCGGAGAAAAAGGACAAATCCGGTGAGGTGTTTCCTTCTGGGGCTCAATCTGAGCTTTTGAATGAAACCACAACCCAAAATGGAGCATTTTCGACTCAAGCAACAGAGTCGAAAAACGAGAAAGATGCCCAAATATCTTCGAAATCAGAGAACAAAAGTGTTTACAATTGGAAGGTTTGCAAAACCAGTGCAGGGCCAGATTACATTCCATGCCTTGACAATTTTGAGGCAATTAAGAAACTTTCTTCGACTAAGCACTATGAACATAGGGAAAGGCATTGTCCGGAAAATCCCCCTACATGCCTTGTTCCTCTGCCTGAAGGATATCAGCGCTCAATAGAATGGCCTACAAGCAGGGAAAAGGTAAAACAACTTAAAAGAATAAACTATTTTACCTTCATTCTTTGGTTCTTTTCGTTCTGACATAGACTTATATTGCCTTGTCCTGCAGATTTGGTACCATAATGTTCCCCATCCCAAGCTTGCAGAAGTTAAAGGACACCAAAATTGGGTTAAAGTTAGTGGCGAATACCTTACGTTTCCTGGAGGTGGCACTCAGTTTAAGCACGGTGCCCTTCATTACATTGACTTCATACAACAGGTAAAATTCCACTCAAAGAAATTAATCACTCTGTTTTGAATATGGTTTGATAAGCCTAACAGTATTAGTATTAGTCTTCCATTGTCTATCTTTTGTAGGTATTGGTTTGTGCATAAGAATATTTTAATGGGATTAAATTGTTTTGACTCTTATTGTTATATGTAGTCTGTGCCTGACATTGCATGGGGTAAACGATCTCGAGTTGTTCTGGATGTTGGCTGTGGGGTTGCTAGTTTTGGCGGATTTCTATTTGACAGGGATGTGCTGACAATGTCATTGGCTCCAAAAGACGAACACGAAGCTCAAGTTCAATTTGCACTTGAAAGAGGAATCCCAGCTATATCTGCTGTTATGGGTACAAAAAGACTTCCATATCCTGGAAGAGTTTTTGATGTTGTTCACTGTGCACGTTGTAGGGTTCCTTGGCATATTGAAGGTATATTAAGTTCAAAAAGATTGTTGCACCCTAGAGAAACATGTGACTATTTTAACTTCATTTCTTAACTATGAAATGTTATGATATTTAGGTGGTAAACTTCTATTGGAGCTGAACCGTTTACTGCGACCTGGTGGTTTCTTTGTTTGGTCTGCGACTCCCGTTTACCAGAAAATTCCCGAAGATGTTGAGATCTGGCAAGGTACATTTATAATCTTGCTATCTCTTTAAGAACATGGTTCTTTGGCTCTAACAAGCTAACTTGTTCGTTTTCCTTGTAATCTGCTGTCTCTCGAAGCTAACATGGTTCTTTGGTCTAACAAGCTGTTCGTTTTTCTTTTAATATTGACAGCCATGAAGAAACTGACAGAAGCAATGTGTTGGGAAATGATATCAATCACAAAGGACACGGTAAATGGAGTAGGAATTGCTGTATATCGCAAGCCCAGTACAAATGAGTGCTACGAACAAAGGTCACAGAATGAACCTCCACTGTGCCAAGAATCCGATGATCCAAATGCTGCTTGGTATGCCTTTCTTAGTATAAAATTTGAAAATATCTTGCACACTTTTTTTCTTTTTTTAACAGTCTAACTGTTAATTTATCTTGATATGTTTAGGAATGTGCCTTTACAAGCATGCATACACAAAGTACCCATTTCTTCAACAGAACGTGGGTCCCAATGGCCCGAACAATGGCCTGCCCGCGTGGGAAAAGTGCCTTACTGGTTATCGAGTTCCCAAGTCGGAGTTTATGGAAAACCAGCTCCTGAAGATTTTACCGCAGATTATGAACACTGGAAACGTGTAGTGAACAAGTCATATCTAAACGGACTCGGAATAAACTGGTCCACCGTGAGAAATGTCATGGATATGCGAGCTGTCTATGGAGGGTAAGCCAAAAGAAAAAAGGAAATCGAATTTCGTCCATCATAATTTCAGCTTGGGAAATTCAAGAAAATTTGACTTGTGCTTATCTTATGGCACCATTGTTTGCAGATTTGCCGCTGCTTTGAGAGAAATGAATCTGTGGGTTATGAACATCGTCTCTGTAGATGCTCCTGATACACTACCCGTTATTTACGAACGAGGTCTATTCGGAATCTATCACGACTGGTGTGAATCTTTCAGTACTTACCCAAGATCATACGATCTTCTCCATGCTGACCATCTCTTCTCTAAGATTAAGACCAAGTACGTGTGGGGTTCCATTGCTTTACCATATATATATCTTCCTACTGTTCTTAAGCTTGTGTTCTAATTGTTGTTGGTATTTGATGTGTGGCAGGTGTAATATCATGGCTTTGGTTACGGAGGCTGATCGGATTTTGAGACCTGAAGGAAAGATCATAGTCCGGGACACAGTCGAGATCATTAATGAACTTGAGAACATGTTCAAATCTATGAAGTGGGATGTTAGGATGACCTACTCGAAGGACAAGGAAGGATTGTTGTGTGCCCAGAAAACAATGTGGCGCCCAAAAGAAGAAGAGACGGTTAAATACGCCATTGCTTAAAACTCATCGCAATATATAACACTGGTTAATTAAACAAGGCTTGCGGAGATTAGGTATTTTTGTATTGGTTCGATTTTTATAAGTGTGGTAATATTAATTTCTTGCAGGTTATAATATCATGTACTCCTATTATTTCTTAGTCAAGTTAGTTTTGAATATCTTGTTTAGAGGTTTATTTTTGTCAATTTTTTTTTTCTTTTTTTTTTTTTCATTTTAATCTTGTATTTTTAGTGGCCGTGACATTGCCGAAAGTGTAAAGCCCTTTGGTTCAAGACACTGAAGAAATCAGTTTATGAAAATTGAAACTATTGAATTCGTTGTTGATTTTTAGAAGTTTATTCTGGAGATTTGTTTTCACAATTACCTTTAGGTCGTTGTTTTCTTACAATCATGGGAAAAAAAAAGGTTGTAGGAGTTGGATTCCGAGTCTTAAAAGTCAAATTCCCTTCATCAGTTTTTCTGAAATTTATATATCTAGCTTTTGCACCGGAGAATTGGGTTTTAATTCACGATTGGATTTCAGGGCCAAGATATATTGAATTTGAGCTTTTTATTTTTTTTTTTAAATTTTTTTCGTGTGCGTGTGGTAGTCAACAAAACTAGTTGACCTATGACTAAATAGAGGACTGAAAATGAATTTTCATTCTTTCTTGTTGCATAAAAAAGAAATGAGACCTGCTAAAATGAATGTACTACTATTGATAATATAAATCTTTCTAAGTTATTAGGCATGTGGAGTTTTTAACAAACGTGATATCATGTAGTCACGCGAGCACACATACGCATGTACGTAAATATTGTGAAAAAATCTAACTCAACTCTATTTTTGAATTTTGATGTACTACTTTACACTTAATAAGAAAAGAAAAGAAAACAATTTCATTTTTACTTATAGATAGATGATGAAATAACCTTCCTCGATCCTTCGCTTTGAGAGCGAGTCCCGGGGAGTAGTTGGAAATCAAAAAGCCCAATTTCTTTCCTATTTGTACGCCTAATTGTGTGCTCCTTTTGCCATTTAACTTAACCATATATTCTAGTAATAAAAACCAAGTTATCCAAATTAGAAAATTCATTTCCATCCTCTGAAAAATGAAGAGAGATAGAGATAGTGAAGAAGATAGCGGTCTTATTGGGCCAAATAGACCCTTTAGAATGAGCCCAGAAAGTACATGTTCCAATCACAATACTACAACCACCCTTCCTCCTATTAATGCCACCAAAAATAATAACAACAACAACAACAACAACGAGAATAACAACAACATTAATAATAAAGAACAAGACCGATTCCTCCCAATAGCCAATGTAGGAAGGATCATGAAAAAGGTCATTCCTGGAAATGGCAAGATCTCCAAGGATGCTAAAGAAACCGTTCAAGAATGCGTGTCCGAGTTCATTAGCTTTGTCACCGGAGAAGCATCCGACAAATGCCAACGCGAAAAGAGGAAGACCATCAACGGTGACGATATTCTTTGGGCTATTATGACTCTTGGGTTCGAAGATTATGTTAATCCACTCAAACTTTATCTCACAAAGTATAGAGAGCTAGAAGGAGAGAAGCTTAATGTACCTAAACAACAACAACAACAACAACAACGAGTAGAACAATATGATCAGCAGAAGTCAGATCATATGCCGTCATATAACAATATTAATAATGTATATTCATCAACAAATCTGATCCCTCAACCATCTTTTGCGTCATCTAATGATCATCCATTCTCCTTGCCTTTCTCACAAAGTTCGTTCCAGACCACCACACGGCCACAACAAGACCATATCGATGAAAATTGGTAAAATAAATCAAATGAATGAGTTTTTTTTTTTTTTTTTAATATTTTATCATGTATTATAGCATAAATAGAAGCTTTGTTTCCAAGTTATACATAGATAGATAAATTTAACCATAAAATCTTCTTTGGCGTTATGTGCACAATCCTTTTCATATTTTTCCAAAATGTGTTTATGTGTAATCCCAATAGCACATGAATCATATTTTATAAGAACTATATTAAATTTTGAATACACTTGAGCCTCTTTAAATTTGTGCATGAAAATGAACTGAATCAAAGCTAAAAACTCTTCCATAAGACTCTAAATACTATACTATAGAATTATTTAATTAGTCTATATAATTATTTGAAGTGATATATGGTTGTATATGTAATTTATACCACATGGATTTTTATGTTGGAATCATTATCGATCAAATGTACACTTTTGTTAATCTTGCTTTGAAAAATTAAATTAATATATTTCACATGGATCATAGTACGTACTCGTGTGATGTCGCATCTGTGCTAAAATTGATATAAACGAATTAATTGTTAAGAGGGAAATTAATATTGTTGGTGCTTTAATTATGAGTATAGAAATCAAGAATAGTTTGGACCCAAACTTTTAATTAAACAGTAAGTTGCATATATAGGTTCACGTGCTTATGCATGGCCACAATAGGGGTTGGTTTCAATTCATCCAATAAATTCACAACGAAAGCCACGAGGGGCTGCAGGGGTTTGGAAGAACAACGTCCTTAATTAATTGATTTAATCAATCATGAATCACTTTCAAGATTTCTATATATATATTGTTTTAGATTTTTTTTTTTTTTTGGTTTATGATGAATGATGAATCAATCTCACGTGTCCATTCTAAAGGAATGCGATCACTAAATTTTCAATCGAGGGCTAATCTTCTTCATCGTCTTGACAAAACGTTTGGACGCATATTTCTTACCTTAGATTGAGTAATAGAAGGAAAGTTTTTATCATGGATCAAAAATTCGTTTTTAATGTACGTTCAGCTGGAAAATTTTAGATATTTCAGAAAAATTCAGAAACACTAAAAAAAATGTGAAAAATAGTGAATTAAGAAAAATTAGAGAGTCACAAAATAGTTTTGGAATTACACCTTATTTTTGTGTCTATCGATTCAAAAACAATTTTTTTTTCATGTTTTCGACGAAAATTATAAATTTTTTGATAAACGGTTCCTATACGCTATTTGAGCTTTTACACATTTATCATGGTAAGGATCTTCAATCACAGTTTGCTGTCACAAAATAAATTTGTTGATAAGTATATACATATTTAAAGTGTGGACTCACATGAGAAAATTCTTGCCTAGAGACTTCAAACCTGACTTGACCAAAAACTTTCAACACGTGGCAAGTGTATTGTACTTGTTTTGTGATCGACCAATCTCCTAGGAGTTTAATCAAATTCCAAAAAAGTATTGTAATTAGCATGTAGTTACTTTGGGTATGGTCAAACATAAAAAAAAAATAAAAAATAAAAATTCACAATTTTAGTTGAACATGTTGATTATCTCACTTTGTTTTGTGTCACATTTATAGAATGTTGACAGTTAATGCATAATAATACATTGGCTAAGATGGAGTGGGGCGAAATGAAGGGCCATTACAAGACCATTACATGACAAGAAAACAAGAAATAGAAAGTGAACTTGTCTTTTAACCCAAAATAACCCCTGAATTTTGAAAGACCATATATATTACTCCGTATTGTTTATATAATTATATATAATATAGAATTTGTTGTATTGGAAAAGAGATTACCGAAAAAAAAAAAAAAAAGTACGGGGACCATTGCTTTAATTGTTATTAAGGATGAATTAAATCATAAGTTGACTCAGATATCACGTTTCAACTATCGAAAATGACCTACAAAATTTATGACCCTATTTTGATTTTCTGCTTTCAATTTTTTTCTTTCATTTTCATTATATTTTTAATGTTTCTTCCCTTATATATCTCATTTTTATATTTAAATTAAATATATTTTACTAATAAAAAAGTTATATCTTATTTTCATATTTAATTGTATCTGCGTCTTTAATTCCATCATTTTAAAGAAACTAAAATTAATCTAAAAATATTTAATGATTGTGTAATATGCTAATTTTTATTTTTTGATGTAAAATACAAAAGTGCAATATATTTGAGGTGCATAATGTAAATCATGCACCCTATGAAAAATCCCTATATATAAGTCAATAAGTAAAGAAAATTTGGGCCAACTTTTTTAATTGGGGGACTATATATCTGAACTAAAATTATCGGCAATTAAGTTGATATGAGGTAATTTTTGGCAGGTAAAATATACTATATGGTATAAATCGCCAGCAAGTATTAATTCGATTGTGACACCAATTTTCTATTTTTCCCAGTTATTCTGAAAATTGTACGTACAATCGGTTGTTCAATCGAAAGAACCCTTCTAGCAAGTGGGGCAACTTTAAGAATGAATATTTGTCTACTTTTAGCTAGGCTCCCAATCACAAATACTGAAATTAATTAATTAATTAAAACATCAAAAGAACTTGCATATGTTTATAATTACCGAAACTAGAAAAATTGGGAAATAGAGACAATTTACTAGTCCATCGAATTAGAAAGATAGTAAAAGACGAATCATGACGACAATAAAAAGAACAGTAAATAATTAATTATTAATAAAAGACTCCAATATATAGTACTAGTACTAGTATTGATTTGATTAGTTTATTATAAGGTGGTTGTGTTTTCGCCAAAAAACAAAGTTGTGGATTGTAGTAGTGTCTGCCCTGTAATAGTTTTGTGTAAAATATCTGAAATCCGACCATGTGAAATCTGGGTACAGTCTTGGGCCTGGCTCCTCTTCTTCTTCTTTTTTGAGGTTGAGGTTGAGGGGCCTTACAATTTTGTCTTCTTTTGGATTCACAAAGTACACCAATGATCTTCTCTCTTTCTCCTTGTTCACTACTGCTCGGTGTACACAACTCTTGTATCTTCCATTTGACAACGCCTAGTTTTATAACATACGACTATATATGTTAGCTAGAAATAAATATATAATTACTAGCTAGCTAGTAGAAACAATTAATTCAAAATCTTTCAATCAAAAAGACATATATGGATATCAATAAGTCCTTTCAACACATTACATGCACTTAATTAATTACCATGAAAGTGTCACCAATGTTAACAACAAATGCATCAAAACGAGGTTTAATTTTTTGCCATTTGTCGTCCGAAAATATTTCAAGGCCTCCAACATCATCTTGGTGAAGTATTGTTAAAGAGTTTGGATCCGAATGAGGTCCCGTACCCAGTGTGAGTCCAGCTTCTTTGCAAGGTGGATAATTGTTGCCCCTCATTATTGAGCTACCATCTTCAAAAAACTCCCTAAATTGCAATCGATCCACTCCCAAACTCATTGCCAATAGCTCCAAGATGCCAAGGGCCAAATTCTTCATTGATTCACAATATTGTTGATAAACACACCTAAAAATAATTAAGAATTAAAACATTAATTATCATAAATTAATAATGAAAAAGAATTATTAATGAAGCTTTGAATAATAATATATATATATATTCTCACCCTGCCTCTTCAAATTCATTCCCAAGTTCAGATTTAATATAGTTAACCACATCAACCCCCGGAGTATTTGCATGTATATGAGTGAAGGAGAATGTTTCCTTCCATGGCAATTTTGATGAGTATCTATCGGCATGGGCGCCCGAGTACCCACAAAGGCTACCCGGTTTTCTCTTCACACCAACCTTTTTGCTCAATGGAAGCTTGAAGAAAGCATCCATTTGTTCGTGCGCTGCACGGATCAAGTTTGTATCGACACCATGATTGATAACTTGGAAGAATCCATGTTTCAAACAAGCTAGCTTAATTTGGTTGGTAGCAAGATTTATTGCTTCTTGATCACCATTGAAGAAGCCCTTTAAGTTTATTGGTTGTTCTTTGAGTTCATCTTGAGGAGCACTATAAGCTAAGTCCTCATGAGGCCAATGGAATTGTATTGGCAAGTTTGATTGTTTTTCCATAAGGGATGTATCAAAAATTGGAACCCCATTTTCTCTATTAGTATTAGTATGTGTGAGGACCTTTGATGTGGGGTAATGGATCATGAGAGTTGAGTCCATTAGGTTTCGCATTTGTGTTGAAGAATTCAATTGGACTGGACTATTAATTAAGGACATTATTTATAGGGGATATGTAAAGCTTTAGAGTTGACACGTGTATATATGGGAATATGTAAAGGTTTGGCGTGGGCGCGTGGTAGCAAATTACCCTTAAAATGCATTAATAAATAAAAAGGTAAGATATCCTCTTGTGTTTTTGTTTTTTTTTTTATGATTATATTTAATCATATGGGATAAAGAGTTTATTAATGCAAATCATATTGGGTAAAATGACGGGAGTATGTTGTCAAGATAAGGTTAAATAAGTTTTTTTCACATCAAAATGAAGTCCGCAATTATATTAGAAAGCTCCTGCCACTCTATGAGAAATAAAATGGTCATGTTCATAGCATTTTTATAAAATTTTCATTAATTGTAAAAATCTTTGGAGAACGTTAATTAAATACTTTGCATTTCTGTTCTGATTGACTCGTAAGCAAAAATATTTCGATATTTTCAATGAAAAACATATACTAATTTTTTTGATTAGTGTTAATTCAAAAACCAAAGTAAGTGGTAATGTTCTTTGATAGTAAAAAATGACTGACATGCAACATCAGATGAAAATCTTGAACATTTTTAGACACATGAGAGATAAAAAAAATGAATAATTAAAACTTGAGTGCTTAGATTAGATCTCATTTTGACTTGAATAATCATTTCAGTGCTCACCTTGCCGGATTCTCAACTGGATTGGGTCTCTAGATACATTTTGCTTGAAATCAAGAAATTTTGGTTCAAATGATCAAAATGGAGGTTTAAGTTTATCTCTAGGAACTTAAATTGAGCTGCTCATAACCTATCTGGGCAGACCTTTATTTCTCTTTTGATTTTTTTGGATGTCGCTTCTCTGCCTCTTTCAATTTTTTGTGACCATGGGTATCCCCTGGTGGATCTTTTGTAATTTTGTTTTTTTGTTGTTTCTTATTGATTGTGATAATTCATAATAAAATAAAATAAAAAAAAAGTAAAATGTCTTTATGTAAATTTTTTTTTTTTTTTTTTTAAAATGTCTTTATGTAAATTGGGCAGGTCAGTGTATAGGTCTTTTCTTTTTCAGAAGATATATATTGTGGGCTTGAACATATCGTCACATAACCCAATTAATTAATGACATGTATGAGCCTAATTACCAGTACTCTTAGTGAGCCGTTATAACTGAATTTCCTCCTTACATTAATAAGACTAGGGCTGAGCTTTGTCTTCCCATGATAGAATCTTTTTTTGATTCGCCCGCCAATTAAATATTTATGAATTTTTAAATTATGAGATTCTTAAGTTGACTATCAACAATTTCATCCAGATCTTCTATTGTCAAAGAAATTAAATTAACCGCATTGTGTTTGTAATCAATCTATTTGTTTGAATTCAACCAAAATATTTGATTTTTTTCACACTAACGATTTAAGAAGAAGAAGCATCAAAACCAATGAATCACATGTGAAAGAAATAAGAAAATTATATACTATAAAATTTTACATTAAATTAGATCAAATATAGGAGTAAATTGTTGCAATGATTATTATATTTTCTTTTTAGATTCCTGACTCAACTTTAAAATTTGTTGTGTACAATAAGTTAGCAAGCAGGCCAATAAATTTTGATCTACTATAACAAAAACAAACTTGAATAGTTTTTTTGTAAAGATCTCATCCATCCGTCCATCATATGCGCGCAGAAAGCAAAGAACATGTGACGAAGTAGAACACATTAAATAAAGACAATATTAATACTGGAAGAAGAGAAGATGTGCACGCATTTAAATGAGTTGAATTAAACCTTAAAGAAAGAAAAAGCGTAGTAGGCAGTAGCATGTTGTAATATATACTCATTTGTCAATTCAAATGCCTTTTGAGTTTTGACATTTACAGATTTACTACTACTACTATTACACATTTTACGACCAAGAAAAAGTTTAAGGAAAAATGCCCATAAATAAATAAAGAGGTATATCTGTTAGTTGAGCTCTGAATCCGTACATATAAATCCCAACTCTAATTAAAAATACTTTTTTCATTCTCCCATAACCATACCCAACAACAAGCTCAAGCTGCAGGTGCAGGTGCAGGTGCCTCTCTCTCTATCTTTTTCCTGTTATTTTGTAGTACAGCATCAATTATTTATGTTTCAGTTTTAATTAGAGGATTTAATTGGATGTGCCATTACTTTTTAGGATGATGGACTATATATATGTAGATTCTTGGATGATGATCTTACCTACCAACCTATTTGTTTATGTGGAAATTAATGGGCATGAAAATTTTTAAGGGATTCTTGATTCTGTTTTCTTCTATCCTGTGGGTGCACACCTGAAATGTTTGTTTATTTGATTTTATTTATAGAACTTGATCTTGATCCAGTGTCAACTCACTTTTGATCTGTCCTCTGCTATGATATGATTCGAGAAATCAAACTCTGTTGATTGGTAGGAGAAAGAAATAAAGCTACAGTTAGAATATTGGACATTAACTTAGCTAGTAGTACATGTGAAACTGAGGAACTTTAAGATTGTAGTGATTGTGGCTTGTTTATTTGCTTTTCCGTCTTTTGAGACAGCTTAAGATGTCAATATGTAAAATGTTCTTGCAGAGCTAATTGTCATTGAAAGTTGAGATCGATAATACCTTGATCCAAGTTATGGGTAACAGTGAATCGTCACCTGATGAAGCCTCCTACGAGAATTATTCACGTCAACAACATGATGCTCATGATGAAGGATTTTTGGCTAATACTACTGGCCATCGACCTCAATCTCCAGAACCTTCTAGAAGTTCAACAAACATCATTAAGAATCGACATCATACCCAAGCACACGTAGGAACTTCAGTAAACACTAATTATAGAAGACAGCGCTCAACATATATAGCTGATAACTTCAACTCCTTGGAAGAGGTATCTATATATACTTTCCCTTCCCTTCATAGTTGTGTTGAATCTTGAGGCCATGTAGAAACAATAAATTATAATAAAATATGCTAATATTATTTTCAGGTTATCGATGCATTAAGAGAAGCTGGTTTGGAATCGTCAAATCTGATCCTTGGAGTTGATTTTACCAAGAGCAATGAATGGACAGGTAGCTATATTTGTCATTACATTAATAGTATCATTTAAGTTTTTTAAGAGGACCATCTGACTTAGTTAAGGCCGTTGTAGGCAAGCAATCTTTTAACAGGAGAAGCCTCCATGCGACTGGTAACAAATGTAACCCATATGAGCAAGCCATTTCTATTATTGGACGAACTTTATCTCCCTTTGACGAGGATAATTTGATACCCTGCTTTGGATTTGGCGATGGTCAGTTTCATTTTTACTTTTGTATAATAGGAAGGAATCATACGCATTGTTCAATTACATAGATTGTAATCCACTAGCCTTTTTTGTTCTCTTTTCAGCAACAACTCATGATCAGTATGTGTTCAGCTTTTACCCCGATCATCGACCTTGTAATGGATTCGAGGAAGCTCTTTCAAGATATAAAGAAATTCTTCCGTATTTACATTTATCTGGTAAGATCATTCAGTAGCCCAATGGTTAGTGAAAGTTGATAAAAAGGGAGGTTCGGACTAATCACGATTATTAATATCTGTAACTTGAAATATGTATAGGGCCAACCTCATTTGCCCCAGTAATTGATGCTGCTATTGATATTGTTGAAAAGAACAATTCTCAGTACCATGTTCTTGTTATAATCGCAGATGGACAGGTAAGTAGTACCTTTTTCATCACATGGATTCACATTCAAAAAACTTTATTATCATGTTATAATGTGGCATTAGGTGACCAGAAGTCCTGATACACCTCCTGGAAGGTTAAGTCCTCAAGAACAGTCAACTATGGATTCTATAGTTGCTGCAAGGCGAGTAGTATATAATTATATGAATTATTAGTTCATTTAACTTTGACTTGCTCATTGCTCATGTACACTAAATATATATACATATACAGTGAATATCCTCTCTCTATCATTCTTGTTGGTGTGGGAGATGGACCTTGGGATGCAATGAAAGAATTTGATGATAACATTCCTCAACGAGCTTTTGACAATTTTCAGGTATTATACAAGTATTTTTGCTCGACTCTTGAGACAAATTAAGTGGAAATTATGAATTGAATTTTCGTTTGTATTTAATATGGATCGATCCACAGTTTGTCAACTTCACAAAAATTATGTCCGAGCACACGAGTACATCTAAAAAGGAATCAGCTTTTGCACTTGCTGCTCTTATGGAAATTCCGCTTCAGTACAGAGCAACATTAACCCTTCAATATAATGAGTAAGGCCGAAAATTCTTATTTTGTAAATTCACAATTAAAAAAGAAATGTTAAGATTCTTTTTCTTTTTGGTTTGTGAAGGACACATAATGCAGTTCCTAGGAGAAAACCGCTTCCTCCTCCACAAGAGGTAATTGAACATGATAAAGCTATTATTAAGTCAGTCCCAAATCCAACAAGCTTGGACCAAGTTGAATCAGGATCATCAGCTGAGCAAGTAAGTGACCTTCCATGTGTAGCCACTTATCCTGTTATTATTTTGACATATAGTTTGAAAAAAAATTATTTGGTTTGTATATCAAGGTATGTCCAATCTGCTTGACAAATCCGAAAGACATGGCCTTTGGGTGTGGTCATCTGGTAAGTATCTATCGTCAATTTATACAAATCATTGGGTCTATAGCACAATTCTGCATTTGTTATTTTGTAGGTATTTGAATTCAGTTACCTTTTCATATCATACTGTACTGTCTTGTTAGCAGCATCAACTTGAATTAATCACCATATGATCTTTGTATCAATGTGATCTTTTTCCATATTCTCTCTTTCATCTTCCTTATGTTTCTGAAATTTCAGACATGCAAGGACTGTGGTGCTTCCTTATCTTTGTGCCCTTTGTGTCGGCAGCCCATAACAACCCGACTAAGACTTTATGGTTGAGAAAGAGATAGATATACATAGGCTGATTATCCAGAGTTGCACATTGAAGATATGATTTCTTGTTGTATATCGGAGGGATTGTTCGACTTCATTTTTGTTGTTGCACGATTTATTTTAGATCAGTGTTTTGTAAGTTCGGATCTTCACATAGTTCTTTGCTTAATTTATTGTTGTGCAAGTCTGTTATTCTCTTGCCCCAGGCAAAATGTGCAGAATATTGCAGAAGAAATACATTCATTGACCCTGTTCTGTTCATGATAAAATTAGGGGTATTTTATTCCGATAATTGAGTGTTATTTGCAGTTTAAAAAATATAGGGTCGGACCTTTGCAGCATAACCACTGATTTAATAACTTTTTTCTCCATACACCAAATGGTTACTTTGGTTACTAAGAAAATAACATACGACATGATTAGACTAAAGGGAAAAAGGTAGAAACATAATTATTTCTTCTGTAAGATCGTAATTACAAAAGGAAAAAACTAATTGAATCATCCACATTCTTCTCATCTGTTCCTAGATGCAGGGTACTACCTGAAATCTCAATTACATTTCATTACAGTGAGAGATTTACGTGTATAACTCAAAGCAAAAGTTCCTGTCAGAATCCATCCTCTGGCCAGTGAAAGTCTTAGAACTCACAGAATACTGCACTTTACTCTTATCCATGAACAACTCTTGAATCTCAGAAGTCCCTTACTGATTGCAGACCTTTCCTTGCACCGTAATCCCTTATAGATCTTGTGTTGCTTTTTGTTGTGAAAATCATGTTTATAATGACTACGATGTCCCAGGCCAGCATAAAAGTGCGATTGATATCACAGTGGGATTGATGTGGATCTGGAATAATCAAAATATCATAGCTGCAACTAGCATATACACTGTCAATTATAGAAATATGCTGATACAATTTGATCACATACTTCGAAGATCAGAAGCTCCATCGGTCTAATTGCACCCTTGCTTCTGCCATGTCTTTCTGTGCTTTCTTCCTCCGGTAAAATATTGGACAATCTCGACTGAACAAAATATAGCACTTCTTAGAACTAAAAAATCAATCATCAAGGATATACAATCAATATAGATAATGCAACCAAGAACATGGCAAGGGACCAGGCTACATGGAAGAAAGAAAGAAAAAGATCCCACTGTATGATGCAAGAGGAACAGGGACTTGCACGCAGAGCACACATCCTAATTTCAGCTCAAATTATAGAATAAAATCCCTAGGATGATGTCGTGAATTCGTGAAAATTAAAGCAGATAACTCATCAGAGACAGTCATATCTAACCTAGTGCACAGCACATCCTGGTGAAGAGAGCCTTGGCACTCCTGGCACTGTGTCCATAACCTACCAAAGAGCTGCTCTAAATCGGCAACTGAAAAAAGAAACCCACCGCCTTTCAAAAGAGTGAAGAGATAAATAACACGAAGATGTGAAAAACAAAGGCATTTTATTTATACCATTAGCTACGGATTTGCAGTAAAGTTCAGCTTCTCTTCCTTTGCAGTGTGAGCATAGAGTATGATCTGAATTACTGGACCAGGGTGCAAAAATGGTCAGTACTAAATTGTATAACACTGTAATGTAGGTGCTTTTCCTTTTTCTTTAGGGGGGATGCTATTGTGGAAGAAGAGCGTCTTAGGGACATCAATGCATGTGGAAAGTATCTGAAACATAGTTCCCAGCACATAGACTGTATATGCAAAATATTTAAGAGTTATGGATCTCGGGACAGAGTGCGGAAACGAAAATGAGAAGCAGGATTACACAATATCCCATAGTACAACAAAACCAAGAGAGCTTTGTAGCATGAACCTAACCCATCTGTAGTTGTAATGGTTTCTTCCTATTAAATGTTATCTAAACTATGAAACAAGAAAAAAGTCATCATCTGAGGTTTACCTGATCAAAGCCTTGCATCCAATGCAAGTTGCTTGCTTTTTAGCAAACTTCATTATGCCACTGTTTGAAGGGGTAGAAATCGAAATAGATCTTGTATGACTTCCCTGAAGAAGCTCTCTACTAGCATTCTTTAAGATGGGTTCAAAGATCCTTAGAAGCGGCTGCCAACAGACTAATAAAGATAAGCTTCTCAGAGTCAGCAAACAGAAACCATAACAATTTTCCTCATCTACCTTGCTAATTTGGTTTTCGAGGTAGTAATGAGGGTCTATAGGAATGTTGTTTTCTAGCACAAAGATGGGATCCTCCGATTTTTCGTAAGCCTGCTTATGATAAGTTATGTCAGGCTTTCCAAACTTGCATAATGAGTTTTAGGAATCTATCATATATATGGCAGTGAAAATTTTTACCTTGGCACCTTTTGCAGCTTTGATAATGACATAAGGTACTCGATCCCCTACATTTGGAGCAGTAGCAGCATCTCGCTGTAGATCAGAAAGTATATATAACAGCCATATATTTTTTATTTCTTGGGGGCAAAACATTGTTTTACAATTAACACAAGAATTTAAATCACAAGATTCTTCAATCCGACATAAGGGAACACCAACAAGATCCAGTGAATTTAACTTTCGAACGAATACTAAAATGATCAAATAACTCAACATGCAAGATAGTTAAGGAAGAAAACAAACTCCATACAATAGTCTTAACAGATGAAATTCAGCCTACAGTAGCACCAGAAAGGCAGAAACATACTCTAAGAAAAAAAATATTCATTTATGAGATAGCCCTTTCGGCAAAGGATAAAATGGGCATTTTAATTTCAACAATCTCTTAACTCCATACAAATTGGTCAAAACATGGAAGAAAAATCAGCAGAATTTTACACCAAGTTCTGAAAGATCAGCAAACTGAGACCAAGGCTACACCTAAAGAGTAGTTATCAGATTCATTCCCGAGTATAAAAACTTCTGGTTGTCATTTATATTCACTAAAGTTGTGCTTTGCGTGAACAATCTGTAAAAAGACACTTTTGAGTAATAGGTAAACATAGTCTGTTAATGAATCCATATTTCTGAATTCTAAACTTAATTAGCATGTTGCTTTAAGCTCACTACACTGCAAAGGTCTCAGAATGTACAATTCTGAAATTATGATAGCATAATTGACAACCTTCTAATTTAGCTCTTGAGTAGTACTGCCAAGATTGTACAAATCTTAACCATATACTTATAGTTTGGTAGAAGATTTACTGGAAAGTTGAACTCATTTGGAAGCCCAGTATTTTAGTTCAACAAAAGTTTAAATGAGCCTGCTGATACACCCTTTTTAATCATTAGAATGGTGAAGAAGGGATATATTTCTCATTAATAAATATCGTTTATTTCCTTAATCATACTAGTTCTTTAATGCAAATTAAAGTTAAAAGCTAATAGAGAGAGTACGAAGGAAACTCTGAACCAAATGCAGTACTTCGAAGAACGAGTCAAGCCAGAATAAAGTGACTTGTATTATTACAAAACATGGGACAATTCCAACCTTGCGCATTCGTTCTGCAAGCTCAACATGTGCAGCTTTAACTTCATAGTCGTCTCCTGTTTTTGTCAGACCCTATAGAAATGGAAATGTTAGTGCCAAAAAATGCTTGTGAAAATTAACTAACAAAGATTCAAACATGTCTAAAACTTTAAGAATAAAACACAAGTCAAAAAAATTATGTGGGCTTCATTTCCTACCTTGGTAATAACTAAAAGGGACAAGTCCATGCGATTCATAAGAAGATCTGAGATTGTGCTCTTGACATACTGGACTGCTCCAGGAATATCTCTGTCTATGAGTAATTTGTTAAGGCACTCAGTCACCAGGTTTTTCACCAGCAAACAATTATCCCTTCGAACTGTTTCAATTCCTGAGAACAGAAAAAGAAACAATTTTAAAAGTACTGGAAGGTATGCCAAAAAAAAATACTCCCTCCGACCCTAAATTTTCACTCCTATTTCCATTTTGGGATGTCCCTAAATAAGACTCCCTTTCCATAAATGAATTTTTTTCTCTCAAAATACCCCTCACACAAACTAATAATTTGACACCACTAACTCTAAAACACTACTTTTAAGGGCATAATGGTAAAGATACACAAAAATTTCACCTTTTCAACTCTTACCTAAATCTCCGAGCAAAAAGTAAAAGGAGTGAAAAAAAAGGGACGGAGGGAGTAGTAAATAAAGAAAATGTACCTTAATGATGTAAATTATGAAAAATAATATTTTCTTACAACTACTGTTTAATAATAATTTGAGAGTAAGATAATGAAGTTAATGTTGAAAAATTAAATTACGAGAAAATGCAACGTTTCAGAGAGAAGCTCAACAAGCAGCCTAACCTTTAGTGTCCATCTTGTCAAATTTGTCAGGGTTTGTCCAGTAAAGACCAGCATACCTCTTCTTACTAATTAGTAGATAGGGGTAGTAAACCTTCTCAAACTCTAGTTTTATGGGCTGTACAACAAAAACAATAAGCAATTACATTCAATCATCACAAACCAACAATAACTCCATTCCAACAAACCCCCAACTACAATAGAATTATGATTAAATAGAAGTTAACAAAGTTTACTTACAAAGTACAGTATGATAAAACTGAATTTTTTAATCGCACAAATCCAGTATTCATAAAGCTACTTAATGCATCAAGTATTATGTTCTAGACACCTTATCTCATATCACAATCTGTGAAAACTGAACGTAAATGTGTCACACACGCAACAAAAATAGAAGCTATACATCTATACCATGGTCCGAAAGTAATTATGTAAAAAGATTCCGAGAAATTAGCTACGCTAAAGACATTAGAGAAAACAATTTTGAAAAATTGAAAAATTGAACACAAATTGCATAAACTGGTTTTGCAAAAATAGATATCCATAATAAAAATGTTACAATGACCCTGTATTAAGAATTGACAGAAGTTCGACTACAGTAATTATAGTGTATAACTTCTAGTAAACATTTCAGATTTTTTTGGTTGCTTTTGCTAGTATATATAGATGTTGCTTGGAACAAGTGATTGTTAGGATTTGTTGAAGGTGACGTTCGGAAATAGAACAAGATGAACTGTATGAGGTGAAAATCTCATACTCAAAAGGAAAAAGAAGAAAAAGAAGCCTACACAACTTACCTTGATAAAAGTGCCACTAATATGGTCAGCAGCTTCCCTGCCCAAGTTCATGGCTGCTTCCACTGAAGACACACCAAACTGCACCATAACTGAGTCTGTATCTCCATATATGACCTGACATACACATATCATTAAGCCTTCAAACATATTACAAATACGTTCAAACGCGTATGTCCTTGTCGAAAAAGGGTGCCGAAATCTTGATTTCCCAGAATCAAAATTAAAATTAACTGATAATATTATGTTTACAGAAAACCGAGATCCTTCTATAATGGAATACATAACACATTAAATCTTGATCGTCAGTACATGTCATCATATCATTCTTTGCTTTCCTCTTATTTTTTTTAGAATAGTGAAATGAAGAAGAAGACGCATTTCTTTCTCCACTTAAAGGAAGCCCATGTATGCATCTTAGGTCAATTTTACCTTTCTGTTTAGATCAAAAAATTCACTGTGCATCTAATATATAGTATACCTGAACATATTCAACATAGATAATACTCGCTCCGTCCTTAAATTCCTACTCCTATTTCCTTTTTGTGATGTCCCAAAATAAGACTCCCTTTCAAAAAATGGAATTATTTTTCTCAAAAATACCTTTTCAGTTATCACATAAAGAAATGATTTGACATGAATGTAAGGGTAAACATCACCAATGATCCCCCTTATCATTAACTTTTTATAGAGTGGTCCCTTTTGTGTTTTTTTTCTCAAGTTAGTCCCCACTATAAATTATTTGTTTCACTTTGGTCATTTTCAGGTGGTCCAATGTGAACTAAATTGCCAAAACAACTTTATGAGGGACTAAATTGATAAATGAAATGTTTTATGAGGGACTAAAGTGTAATACTATAAGTAAAAGACCCTTGTAAATGATCAAAGTGAAACAAATAATTCATAGTGGGGACTATGGGAAAGAAAAAAAGCACAAGAGGGACCACAGACCACTGTGAAAAAAGTTAATGATAAGGAGGACCATTAGTGGTGTTTACCCTAAATGTAACTATATCTAAGGGTCTGTTTGTCTTGCATTTCACAAAATAATTTCGTGTTTGGGAAAAGTAAGACAAACACCATTTCTACTTTCTGAAATATATTTATCCCCTCTCAATTTTCCAAACTACTCTCCCAAATGCCAAAAAAAAAACAATTTTTTTCTCTCTGAAAAATACACACACTCTACTTTGATTTGACATAAAGTAACCTATCTTTTATACAACTTATCTCACTTAACAAACATGATTTGACATAAATTCTTACACATCTTACACCTACTACCTAAACCTTTCCAAAAAAAACCTACACCTACCTTATTTCCCAAACTACGCTCCCAAATACCAGACAGACAGGCCCTAAATCTTTTTCCTTTTTAACTCTTACCTAAAACTCCAAGCCAAAAGTGTTGGGAGCAAAGTAATGGTACGGAAGGAGTACTGAAGCATTTATTCATCGCTAAATGCATTAAAAATAATTAGAAGCCGCTGAAACTAAATTTGCACCCACATATAATAAAGAGGGTAACTTTTGTTATAGGAAAGCAGATCATTACGTGTGATGAATATAATAAATCAGTTCCTGAGAAGAACATAGAGTGCCTTTTTCAGAGAAAATGTACAATACTTTTCTATATAGCCATATTTTTAACATCATTTGGAGTATTTTACAGGATGAAAAATTGAAAACAAAAAAGAATAGCACTGCCTTGACAAATGCCGGATGAATTACAATTGTAAATACACATTACATCTCTTTTGAGCAAAAACACAACATTGACAAATCATAAGGCTGACCATCGTAATGATAAACACTCCAAAAGAGGATAAAACATTCGAAAAACTTGTTTCCCAAATGCTTTCAGAGTGTCTTCTACCTTTTATTTCTGTTAATGGCACTTAATTATTACTTAAAGAAGATTTATCTGGAACAACTACAGATCATAGTAGATAACAAACTATCTATTACACTCCGCCAAATCCAGTCTTAACTTGAAACAAAGACGAATATCACACACTCACACACACATACACATTTGTCAGTTTAAATCATATGTATGTAAGGTTATATGAGTTCTATTTTATTACTTTCTGGTTAAGTACAAGAAAGTACGAAAAAAATACTTGTTCAGGTATCATTTCCTACTTTAGAGTCAAAGAACATAGAAGTGGCACGTGGATTCTCATGAAAGTAATCAGACAACAAAAGCAAGTATCTATTTCAGTAAAGCATGCGTTGAGAAACAAATGGCTCCTCAAGAGAAAGATTGTGGGATAATGTACCTCAGCATTGTGCTCATAACCCCCAAGCACAGTGAATTTATCTTCCACAAGTTTTTTTGTATGTTCAATCATCTGCCGGCCTTAAAAGATAACTCAAGTTATTAGATCAAATTATATTTCAATAACTCTTAATGAAAAGAAAATTCAAGTAATCCACATTTATGGTATGCAGTTGATGTAAAAAATATTTACCATAGCTGGTAACACTTGAAGATATCTCTAAACAAGGCAATTGACCAATTGTAGCTCCTGTAAACCCATATACAGAATTTGCACTTACCTGAAAAACCAGGAGAAATCAAATCACTCCAAATACAGTAGTCAAAATTGATTAGCTGTAAAATAAAACATAACAGAGCTAAAAATGCCACAATTTACCTTCAACGCCAATTGACGACCATCTAACACAGCTTTCTCAAAAGGATCTCTTGCTTCCTAAAATCAACAAACAGTTGGTTCAGGTTGAGAAGTGTTCTGCAATTTTCTTTCACGAAATAATTTCCAAGCTTTTGAAATTTACAACAGAATATCGAAAGCAAAATCATGTGGCAAACATAAAGTCTCTACCTCATGAATATTTAATGGCAACCTATTTCTAAAGCTTAAACTATTAAATAAGAGATATATTAATATTTATTATTTATTTTTCCTAACAGATTCCATATCCAATTGCCACACAATATATCTAACAGCTATCCCCAAACCTAAAAGGACAATTCAAATAATCCAAGAAGATGCTCCAACATTTTCAGACAAATCCATTCAGTTAAACTAATAGTACAAAGAATGTAAACAGGTAACAATATGATGTGCAACGATAATGGCGCTAAAAAAACTTCTACACTTGATGATTATATATCCACCTATATGTCCAATCCGCCGATCATATCCAATAATGTGCTCCAGTATTTTCAGGCATATTCATTCAGTTACATCAATAGTCAAAGTAAATATAAGGAACTTTACTGAGTAGGTGACATTAACCACAGAAAAAAGAACAAAGTGATATATCAACTATCATCAAGATACTTAAGCACCTACGAAATAGAAAATCACATTTCAGATAGTATCTATTTTTCTCCATCTTTTCAATCACATGATATCAAAAGGCCAACTGAAACAGTTAAGGAAAAATATACACTTATATACCCCACAGAAGTTGCGAAACTAGATTTTTTCTCTTGCATTCAGAAGAAATGTCAGAACAGCTCACGCTGTTGAGATAAGTTCAGGTGGCAAAAAATTAATTTAATGATATTTATTGCATTATAACATGTCTAGCTCTAAAAAGAGGTTTAAAAAATTCTAAACAATGAGTACTTCCATACATTATAAAGCTGAACCAAGTTATGAAAAGCATAATGTGAGACATGGCAACCAATCTCAGAACCAAAACTAAGAAAATATCCAAAAAGAGAAGAAATAACTTGGCAACCTTCAAATCCGCTTTGGCCCTTTTGCGAGCAGTCAAAAGTTCTTCAAGAATTTCTGGTAGTATTCCCTGAGGAGGTTTTCAGAAAAAAGAAATAAATCTGAAATTTATGCAATATTAACTACAACTTTCTCTACATCGATATAGCTAATAACAAAATATTGTGGAAGCGAAATTTGACCTTCTGTAAATTTGATTTGACAAAGGTATCACCAGAAGGAGTTTTGTTCAAACATTCTGGAGGCAAATTAAGTTTCTTCGCATCTTCTGGGGTTATCTATTAAAAAAAATCACAATAGAGATGATCTTTGGATTATTGATTCTGTCTCCAGATTGAACACTTATAACCCCAAAAAAAGAAACCCGTAGAAGACTGAAAGAAATAATATTACCAATGTGCAATAACACAAGTTATATGCCATCATAATCGATGGATATAAAGATGCAAAATCCAGGGTCGCAATAGGCTTCTCATAGAAGCCTGCCCTGGCATCCAGAACCTGCACAACAGATCCAATTTCTTATAATCAAAGAATTCATTCTGTTATTTCTGTATGCACCAGTGTGCGGCAGCCTTATACTTAGATCAGAATGGACATGCGCCAAAAATTAAGTGAAATTGATCGTTGTCTCATAAGCACAGAAAAACACACAAATTCAGTTTTTAACCACTGTAATTTCTTCAGCCCCCCCTCCCCCCTTTTCTTCTCTTACCATAGCACCCACAATATGCAAAAGGATGCTGAATCCCAATCACTTCAACTATGACTGGAACGTTGGAGTTGATCGAAGAAAAGGACCAAAAAAAGATAAAGATAAAACTTAGGTAACACATTAAATGATTTAAAACATGTTGCAATACATGTCTAAGGTGTACGGAAACAGAATACGATGTTCAAAAGCCAAAATCCTAGGTTATTTGAATTAATTGGAAGGCCAAATACACTAATCGAACAGTCCTAAAAAAATCCATCAGTGTACTTCAATTGACAATATCATTGTTATCAAGAAACAGAAGACTGTAAACCAGATTCTCAAGCATCATAATGCCTTCTCAATGTACTTATTCTAGATAAATGGTTAGAATAAAGCAGGGATAGCATACATAATAAATTTTATGCTATATTTTCTGGGACCTCCATAATAACAAAAAGTTGAATGATGTAAGCCAGTTAGATGAATGGTCTCTTCTCTAATATAATTAGCTTTCCATGCAGAAATCCAGTAAAGAAAAAAATTTGTAAATATCCTAGAGCACATAGAACATAATTTATCAAGTGGCACTACTGAAACTCCCTGTTAAACATCATTTGAGGATGAAAATTATGGAATTGTATAAAATAATCTTGTAGATCTATTTCTGGAAAGGTTCCAGCATTTTAGAATATTTGAACAATAAACATTTGTGTTATTAAGGTTAGTTTGTACAAGGTCCGAATAATTAAATCAGCAGGAAAAATCAATATCAAGCATTCTTATGAACGATCAAAGAAAATATTTTTATAACTTCCATAAAAAAAATTAGATCCTCTTTCAAAAGAGGTGGTGTATCCACCGTGCATATATATCCAATCAAAAAAGCCTACATTTCTATCTCTTTCTGTTTGATTCTTGTGAATCTACACATATAAATGTCCAGAAAACAAAACTTAAGACTTACAGTTGCTCCCTCATATGTTCCTTGTTCAGATCCAGCATGCTTTGCATTTGGAATAACAAGACTCTTCTGCTTTGCTTTCCTTAAAAGCTGAGATAGAACCTGAAAATAATGCTCAAAATTAGATCTTCAATTCATAATCCTTCAACCTACCTCTAATACTGAAAAGTTGATGAGCTCTGACTTAACCTTAATACTCTGCCCTCTGGAAAGTAGAAACGAGATAGGAACACCTGTTACACGAGCCATCTCCACATAGTTATAAATGAACATTAGCTTGTCCAAAAGCCGTTGTGGAAGGTAAGCATCCTACAGGAATTTAAGATTTCAGCTTCATTACATGTAATGAGACAGTTTTTCCTTGTCAGACTAATATCTCTTATAGGAACTCAGTGGAGGTCAAATTATTGATAGAGCACTAAATTACAATGTCAACAGCAGATAAGTCTAAACTGTGAATATGATAGCAAGTAGATTGCAATTATTATATAAGATATATTTCTAACAAACCCATGTCTTCATCGTGATTGAAGTAGGTCCAGTATAAAACTACACATCTATCAGGAATGAACATAAGTTTAATTGCCAAAATATCAAAAGCAATTCACTTGGTGGGGTTTGTCCATGCAAAACTGCAAAAGGTTGAACAAACATCAACGTGACTTCTTGAAGTTAGAGAGCGTGTGGTCATAGCACATAGAGATCTTACATATAATGTAAATTACATTAGGTAATCTTGCAACTCAGGACATATTAGGAATATTTCTTCAACCATGAGAACCATGAGAACTTGAAAGTATAAATGCTGAATTTTCAGAGAAAATGTTAGATGAGAAGCACGCAAAGTGTAACCCATAGAGCTTTTTTAATGTTCAAGGATATAATTCAACAAGATCGCTCATAATGCAAGCCTAGAGAATCCTCTAGGTATATTACTTCTATATTAATGGCATTACAATTTATCATTACTTTGCATATTGGAACAACAAAAAGAAATGAACCCCACCCCTGGAATGAGGTGAAGAAAAGAAAGGAAAGGGAATGGAAATAAAGAAAAAACATTGAACAGTGCCATGAGATAAGCTCCATAATGCATGCCAGTACTCTGTAGTATGCATAACTTAATTGAATTTACTAGAACAAATATGAATTGACAAGAAGACATATGAGGATCCTGCAATTGGATACAACACAGAGAAATTAGTAGTACAATATGTACACTTGAACCTAGGAGAATATCATGCACCTTCAAGCAATAGACAGCTAGACGCCTCCTAGTTTCTGAGTTCCCATTCTGAAGATCAGATATAATTGAATGATGGACATCCTCTTTCTGCACACGAGTAGGCACAGTTAAGAAGGAAAACGTCAACTCAGGCAATTAGTCAAGAATGCAACAGACAAATCTGAATCAACAGTAACAATTTTCCAAATATTCATTCAATATTATCGATAACCATCTTTAAACTTCTTGAGCTGTTTGCATGCTTACCCTCATCCAACATAAGAATCTAGACCAACAAGACATCAGTTTTGGCAGTGCCTCACAATGTCCTTCTAGAAGAGATATGATGTACAAAGTTCCTTAAACGCGTAATGGGAGGCTTCCTTAATGGTCTCCCGGTTAGCTTATAAAAGGTATGGACGCTGTCACATTGTAATCCTAGCTAATGCTACTATTGGACAGTTCCAGATCTTGAGGCAACTAGATGTTGATGGCTTTTCTTGGGTATAACGCACCCAAATCATTCTTGAGGAAAATGAAAATAACCCTTTAAGTAAATATTATCAAATATAGAATGCATAATTCAATCTTCAGGGCTATACTAAAGGCAGAGTAAACAAGACAACTCAGGTCCAGAAGAACCCTACCTATGTAGAATGCTACAGAAGTTATGCAATCCACAGGCCAACTAAAGCTTCAGTCAAAGGTTCAATGGAAGTCTCAAAGTCATCATTCTCCTAGAAGCTAAGGTATAAAATTAAGACATTCAAACAGCATAAGGATGAACAAAAGAAAGTAAGCAGCTATGTTCATCACTATAAAATCTAACATGGTCATGATATTTCCGGCTGCCGTAAAGTTTTCTTAATTTCAGGGTGAGTAAGAAGCAAATAGAGCGACAGTTGTCTAAAAGAATTCAAAAAACATAAATGGATTGAATCCACACCGGTTTGAACTTGTTATACTGCACGAGTGACTCAGAAAGAAATACAACAAAAATGTCCTAAAGGATATTAGATAAATAAACCTCACCTGCTCATTAAGGAAGTGTGCAGAAACAGAATTGAGCGAGTAAGAACTTAACTTGTAATCCCTTTGCATAGCCTGCATAGACAAAAACGAGAAGTGATAATGGATGAGAAAGCAAGACTTTCAGAAGATATATCTGGTGTCATGTTGAACAAAACATATTCATATGATGCAGTTCCATGAAAAACCTGTAGCAGATCAAATTGAACTCTCCCTTCAATAGTAACTTCTTTACTTTCTCTCATCCCATATTGTCTGCAACTCCAAAAAGCCTCAATCAATTAGTTGACTAGTCATGCAATAAATCAAGGAACTAAAAAGAAAAATGCATTTTAGACATTCTGCGTGAATATATCACGAGTTGCAGAAACTGAAATACATCTGATAAATATTTCTTGTGAAACAACCGGCAGAAGGAAAATTAGGTACTTATTGTTTAGTTTAGATTTTATAGAAGCTTTAAAAATCATGGATTAGTTGTAGCATTGCGCTAAATTTGCGATTCTTTTTTTGTTACGTTGTAATGTTTTAAAACTTTGTCAGCAGTCATTTTCCTATTAATTGCCCAGTGCTTGATTTTTGTTTTCTCAAATTAGATCAAGATATCTCTCCTACAGTTACTTGGGCTGAGAAATGTCCACTGAGATGGCATCACAAAGGTTCATCTTGATTCCAAAATACTAGATAAGGAATATGCATGAGGAAATCCAAGCTCTTGTACATTTATACTTTAGAGCCCTATTATTCATCTATTGAGCCCATAAGTCTCGATTTATAAGCTTCACATGATCCTTTGAAGAACTACTATTAGTTCAGGTATATAAATCGTAAGAGCTATTTAACTATCAGAATCCTCCCGAATATGTCTAATTGAGCCTTAAACTTTATAAACTTATTGCTTGGTAATAGTAGACTTCCAGAAAACGATTAAATTGTAATTTATTTAACTTAATCGTAAAGAGTCTTGGTCCTATTAGGAAAATAAGGTATTTTAAGCCTATCTTACAAATGTACTTTTCCATATTTAGCTGATGGGGAATTGCTGAGTTTTACAAAGATTTAGATTTTTTCTAGTAATATTATTTCGCAACAAGACTTTTTCTGTACTCTGGGCGATAGCCAGTTCTTTTTCACTTTCCTCTTCCATTGAGTTTTACTTTTTCACGCTTTTAATAAGCATTTTAATGATTCTAAATTTCAGAAGTTTATACACACCTAAAAATTAACAGAAGGCCTTTACGGATTCACTAGTGATAAAACTGCTTTTCGCGATGCTAGGTAATCTTCATATTGAAGAGATCAAGATCGGCTGGAATTGTACTTATTTGATAGAGAGGTGATAGAGAGGACGTTTCTGAGAAAATTGGGAGTAACATGACTAGCGAGAAACTAATCCTACAGTAAAATTCCAAAAAAAACTACGTAATCTGGATTGTCAAGTTCGATTGATTAAATCAGTTACTTTTCAAGATATTTCCTACTTCTAGTCATTTATTGACACTTTATTTAATTTAATTCAATTAATTTTATTTCTTTTTAATGGAAAAAAAATTTCTAATATATGAGTATGTTCATATTCCCCTCATTATCCATGGACACTAACAACGTAGTCTAAGAAAAGATATATCAGTTGAATTTACAGAATCACAGGCACAAAATGGTTGACTGAAAAACTGAATGCAGATAATAAAGTTATGTTATAACCTGGATGAAAAAGTTGTATCCTTGATACGTACTCTGCTGTTCCGGATGCGTCCGAGTATTGGAAATTCAGCTATTCCCAATACCTCAGCTCTCTGTCCAGGAAAAGAACTATCTAGTCATTTAATTGTTTCCACATAGTGGCATCCTTTATCATCTTTTTGGTCATAGCAGGTTCAAGAATTTCAAATTACTGCAAAGGGAATGACATAAAATACTAGAGAGAATTCTTCCCACCTGAATGAGGTATGGTAAATCAAATTTACAGATGTTATAACCGATAATAATATCTGGGTCCACTTCACGAATAAAGTCCTGCGCTTAGCATGAAAAAAAGGAATTAATAAAAATAATAGAGCAGGTGCTACTCATGCGGTTAAAGAAAAGGATGCCATTTATTAAACAAGTATTAGAAGGAAACAAAAAATACCCGACGCCAACATCATATATTTTTATAAAAACAAGTTCATATACATCATTTTCCATAAGCTAATCTTGATAAGGAATTTTTCTATAAAGAAATATTATTATACAAAAATGATAATTTCTGCCAAGAGATTACCCTCCAAGCTAATAGAACTTCCTTTTCGGTGTCGAATGACATAACATCGACGCCAACAATAGGTGAGCAGGACTTAAGGGTCATCACATTACGAACAAATGGCTGGTCGTCCCCCTGCAAGGTTACTAGATTGGCTACCTAGCAAAGAGTAAAGAGAAAAATGTTTAGACCATATAAAATTTGTTTCTTACATATAAAATGTAAGATTATTGACGAACCTGGATTACAGGATCATGAGTGGGCTCTGGAAAATGACCTTTCCGACCAGCGCACTCGATATCAAAACTTAATATGCGAAATGGAGCCATCTTTGAAAATTCCCCTTCAGAGGCATGGCTGATCAAGTCCGAAAAGCTAAGAGCATTTGTGAAGGAAAAAATTTACAAAACTATATTTTAGGAAAGCAATAGGAGCTTGTATACTTAGATTCAATAAATTCTCCATGCACGAGGATACAGGCAATCAAACTCTAATTGACAATACGAGAGACTTCTAGCTGTCTTCTTGTATTTTCCTAGTGGGACTCCTATCCAGTTGCCCCCGACGATGTTGCAATCAATCATGAACCGAAGAGCAAAGAGAACATTGCTCTCATATGTCATAAAACTCTTCATACCAAGTCCATCAATTTGAATACCTCTATCAAGTATACCTGCCAAATTCCAAAATTTAATGCATTGAAATCTGAACTAAACAAACAGACTCAAAATGAACAGATCATAAATCACAAATCAGATATATGCTATCAACAATTTTAGTTGTCACATGTATTTCTTGAGTAGCTAACTGCCACCTGTTATCGCTGTCTCTAATGCAAAAGAAATGAGCACACTACCACTAGTTCTAAGGAATGACAGGCATGTTATTAGTGTACTTCAAGAGCATGAAAAATTAAAATTCATACCACGACAGCTAGCAACCATTGTTGGTAGTGCCACTACAATTTTAAGGAAGGGCTGAGAATTCTGCTGTTGATAATACATTATGCTTCTCCTCTGAACAAGTTCAATGCGCCGAACAAATTTGGGAACCTTACTGTTTCGGTTTGCTTCTCTCATTCTACCCTGCAATGACCACCAAACTTCATGTGGAGAACCAAAACTCAAGGCAAAAATAGAACAGAATATGTGGAATACATTGATCATGGCCATAGAAGAGATTGTGATATTTAAAATAGATATGCACATATAAGACAATTTCAATAAACTACCTCAAGAAGTTGATGGAAATGGGATATATCATCAGGACCCATTCCTGGAGGACAACTGATGTAGAAATATGGTTCAAATCCGTGTACATGACAGCAAACACTATGTCCTGACCAAGATTCAAGATTTTTTAGAGATACAAAAGAACACAATATCATCAAGTAAACCAATAAAAGAGCTGTGTCCATGAAATAACACAACTATATTAATGTCTGTAGTCTTGTTCTTGAGCCAAGTCTTAGATCACTCTATCTCAATGAGATCTACCTTTTTCTCTAGGTTAAATAAATTTTTAGATTCTCCACATATCAATAATATGTCATGACTTCAAATCTTAGAGAGAGAGAGAGAAGCACACACGCACGAAGAGGGTGATCGTGTTTACCTTCTTTCGTTACCCCAAAAATCCTTATAATTGCAGCTGGACCTGAAGAACTCGGTAAAAACTCCTTATGACTATCGCCAATAATGTAATCGATTTCCAACTGTTGAAATACTTGAAAATAGAACATGAAAAGGAAAACCAAAAAAAAAAAAAAAACACATTAGTTCCACACAAATACCAAAAGGGAAAAGAAAAAAAAAGACCAAAGTTTCCCCCCCAAAAAAAACCTTATCTTTATTGTGCATTAACAGTAGTTTGTAATCTACAACAGAAACATAGCAGGATAGATCATCAGTATGTGCGTTGAGTAGCAAAAGACGCACATAACTAACAACAAAAGGATAACATAAATTGCTTGAATTTGACATGTATACCCCCTCCTCCATCAAAGTAAGAACGAACATTTCATTTTAGGGAAGGTACAACATTTACAAAGCAAGGTGCTTCAAGTACATACCAACGTTCTGAGACTCGTTAAGGTAGGATTGTGAGAGTGGAGGGCGATTCCACTTGGAGAGGCGGTCGGAGAGAGCGCGGCGCTGCGAGTCTTCTTCCTCGTACTGAATGAGGGTTTCCTCGAGGAACACATCCTCGTCTAATTCTTCCTCCTCCATCGTCGCCTGCTGCTTCGGTTGAGGCGGTGGTGTTGCTACAGCCGAACGTTTCCTCGTGTTGCCGTTGCCGCTCATGATGGTGGTGGTGGTGGTTGCAGGGAGGGTTTTTGGGAGGGAAATATGAGTGAGATTCCCGCCCGTTGCACGAGAAATGGGTTTTATACTACAGAAGCACCACGTGATTCTCACGTGATGTGATACACCCTATTGGTTTTTTACTTTTTTCATGAATTTAGGTAAATATTCATTTATTTTTTTTTATATATCCACCATATTATGTGAAAATATGTCTCAATTTGAACTTGAGTTCGTCATTGGATAGAAGTTATTCCTTTTGACTTGACCAATCACTCATTAGCAAATAAATGTTTCCAATAATTTGTAATATTCTTTTTTTTGGTAAATTGAAAAGAGTCTAAATATAATTAATAATATATATTTTTCAATTTTCATCTATAGACTATTAGTTATTATGTGTCGGGTTTGAAGCACATTGAGATCAACTTGATCACGACCAAAAAAACGTTGGGATAAATGCGGGTGTTGCCAATGCTATAATTTTTTTTAATGATAAAGTATGTCATCGGGATCCATTTCATATCAGTCAACAAATATCAATCCCAATATCGATCACTTATTAAACAAAACCATTGGATCATGGGAATGTGGATTGGATTTGGAGGATTTCTACACTCGTAATTATATATCCAAAAGTGGACTTTTTTTTTTTTTGAAAAAATATATTTATACGTAATATTAATATAAAAAATATATGAAGGTCAATAAATGGTTTAGTATGTACACAACAAAGGCCTGGGATAGTCGGAAGTGTTTGTGGCTAAAATTCCTCCATGATATCGAGAACTGAAATAGCTTACATTTCTTCTAAATGAATCGAATAAAACGATTACATAAAGTAGAGGGATCTTCCCAATCTGTAAAATGTCATTATAACATATAACATTATACTGTGTAGATTTTACGGAGGGCAAAGAGATTTTCTTTAAAGTACCGTTTAGGTGTAAAATTAAACAAGCGTTTTTATATAAGATCAAGATTCAGGAAGAAAAAAACACAAAATTTGCACTAACTGCTCATGTACAAAGTGCTTGCAAATTTCTATATACTAAGTCAAACGGATGAAATTTCGATAATAAATTTACATTAATTCCGCTCATAAAATAAAAACTCTCAGCACTATATATTATCAAATAGACAAATACTACAAGGTAGTGTCTAAAATCTAAGTTACCATGCATGTTTGATTCATTTCATTATGCATAAAATACTTACTACCTTGCTTGTGACAATTGAATAGCTTCTTGATCATGAGTAGAATCTTCACCCCAAATAAAGTTATGAGACATGATTGAGAACTCTTGAATTTTCACATCTTCAAGTTGCTCCCACTCTGCCCATTTCTCTGCCAAACCTACTCCCTTCAGCATTCTCACAACTTCCGCCATTCTTGGACGATCTTCAGGTGAACCTTGTGTGCACAACATCGCCACTTGAAGAACAATCTCGACTTCTTTAGCATCATAGCTCTTCAAGTTCTCATCCACAATATCCCCTATCCGTTTTTCTCTAAGTAATTTCTTGATCTATTAAATCATAGTATCAGACAAAAGCATATCACCAAAAAAAACTATTTATTAAGAGAAATTGAACGATCTTACGTGATCCAGGAGAAGAACATCTTCCTCTTCTTCAAGACGAGAGAAGTCTATTGCACGTTGACCGGTTACTAGTTCAAGAAGAGTAATACCATAACCAAATACATCGGTCTTTTCAGAAGTTTTTCCAGTGGATAAATACTCAGGAGCAATGTGTCCCATAGTTCCACGTACTTGAGTTGTAACGTTCGTTACTTTCGTGTCCACTAGTTTTGCCAACCCGAAATCTCCAAGGACAGCTTCAAAATCTTCATTGAGAAGAATATTTGCAGCTTTCAAGTCACGGTGAATTATCTTGGGATTACAATGGTCGTGAAGGTACTCTAGGCCATGTGCAGCACCAAACGCTATACGTTTTCTTGTTGGCCAGTCCAAGCCTTTCTCTCCCGGTTTTAGTTCTATCACATCAACAAACAATGGTCAGTCGTGAAAAAAAAAAAAAAAAAAAAAGAACTGCGTTCCATATAAGATAATTGAGTACCTCTTAAGCGATATGCAACACTTAGATTTTGCATGAATGGATAAACGAGGATTTTCTCCGTGGAGGTTGTGCAAAATCCAACTAATCGAAGCAAGTTCCTGTGAACTGCAACGCTTATCAAATGGATTTCCCTTAGAAATGCAGCCTCTCCACCTGGACTATTATAGTCCGTGAGGCGCTTTAGAGCAACTTTTGTGTTGTCCATTAGGACTCCTTTATATACTTTTCCAAAGCCTCCTTGTCCGATTATGTTACTTTCATTGAAGTTATCTGTTGCAAGCAGCATTTCACGCAATGAAAACCTTTTGATTTGTCCAAAGGAGATTTCGCGCTCGTCTTCGCCTAGCCAAAAGATAGAATTATAGCTAGCTAAGAGAGGATGATATATATAAATGAATCATACAGACTTAGTTCATAAACAAAAGAAAATAGTAAAAGATAGGCAGAATTCACCTGGCACATCGAAAAATACATCATGCTTATATTTGTGCACGCGATGAAACCGATATCCAAAGACAGCCCCGATTAAGAGGAGGGAAAATGCACCAATGCTTGCAACGGTGATAACAACTTGAACTTTTGATTTTCTTTTTGTCACTGAATTAATATTGAGAGTTTAATCAACTTAGCATATTATGTTTCCTCATTAATTACTAAAGAATTCATAATTCAGAACAAAATTAAGACTAAGAAAAAGGAAGACCTGGGATTGAGGAACCTGAAACACAAGGTTGTTGGAAGTTATCGCTACAAGTCAGATGAGTAGCTGTAAAGCTGATATACATGATTTACGAAAAAATCAGCTTTAGTATAAATACGAAAGCAAAACTATAGCTGTAGTATATTGAATTTGAACTTGAATTTCTTGATATTTCTGTAGACTTGACATGAAATAGTTAAGACAAAGCAAAAGTTAAAAATTCTATGAGTAGTAAATATACTTGAACACTGGTGTTGATAACAGTTCTTTAGGAATCCTTCCTGTCAAATCATTGGACGAAAGATCCCTGAAAACGAAGAATTTATTAATCAGTACAAACATTGACAAATGTGCTGTAAAATTAAGGTGAATATATAGAGACTTCTTACACTTCCATTAAGCCTGTAATATTGACAAGTGAATCAGGTATTGATCCGCTTAGTCTGTTTCCTCTCATCACCCTGATGCAGAAATGAAACATTGTTGTTTGTCACTATGGTACACAAGTAAATCAGGTGATTTACATAAATAAAAAAATGTAATAAATGATCATTTTGATGCAAAGTTTACATTGCTTAGGCTTACAGATGTTTAAGGTTGGAGAGTTGACCCCAGGATGCTGGAATCGAGCCGTTTAAGTTATTGTTTGCTAAATTCAAATTCTCTAAATGTGACATGTTGCCTAGATAATCAGGTAAGGCACCAGAGATATTATTATCATGTAAATCCCTGCATCCAGAGGAATAAAATACTCTTTATCAAATTTAAAAAAATATATAAATTGGTTAGTTGGTAATAGAAAACCGGAAAAAAATCAGCTACTTTCCTAATGAAAAAATCCATACTTACAAGCTAACTAGAAACTTTAATTTAGTAATTGATGGAGAAAGAGTTCCTGAAAATCCCTTAGAAGCCAAGCTTCTGCAAGTTGAATCATCCATTGAGTAATTAAATAACATCAAAAGGGGTAAATCATTGAAATTTGAACATTATTACTAGTATAAGAAAATTCACTAACAGTGATACAACGTTTCCGTTTGTACATGTAACAAAGGACCAACTGAAACAAGGGCTGACAAAATGATAATCCCAATTTGCAAGTCTATTATATTTGGAGTCGTTCAGAGCTGTCCTGAACTCGATTAATGCTTCACCTTAAAGATCAGTTGAAAGACGAAAAAATTACCTTTCCAAACATTCAAAATTGTTGAATATTAATAAGTTTGACATATATCATCATACCTTCAATATCAGGCTTATTGTTATTGGAGGCAAAACAGCTGAGTGACAAAAACAAGAGCAAAAGAAAATTGATTGATGACTTTAACGAGCGATGCATTATAAAAAAGAAGGCTTCAACTACGTAATCTCCTCCTATTATATAAAGCAAGAAACTCCAAGTAGTCCTTTGCCTCTTTTGGATGATACTTAGCAAACAAACCTTAAACACGAGGAAAAAATGGAGTCGAGTGTTAATAACATCCGAAAAAGAACAGAATCAAATCTGATCAAAGATACATATACTAGCTAGAATTATCAAAAAAAGGAAAAAAGAAAAAAAAGATACATATATTATTACTCTGCTCAGATGATAATTATCTGCCAAAAAGAATGAAAAGTACATAAATGCTTTCATGAGATTCAAAGGTTAATAAAATGTAATTATATGCTAGGAAATATTTAAATTATCAAGGACAATAAACATGCATGAACAGACATGAATATTTTCATCAATTTTGTACACACTTAGGTTGTTGAATTTTAATGAGCCTGTAATTTTCATTTTCCTCACTAAAGTCCAAGAACCAGTTATATACAGATATCATACATGCATAAATACATATAAACAAATGTAAATAATAAGGAAGAAACTGACCTTGTTAAGGAAAAAATTATTATAGTATAGAATAAGTCATCAAGAACTATATGAAGCAAATTGTTAATTTGCATCATTGAAACTAAAGCTAGTGTCTTATTTATTGTGAAGGACCCACAAAGCATTCAGAAAAAAAGAAAGAGAAGGATAAAAAGAAACTTTTAAACAAAAAAGAAAGGGATATTATGGGAATTGAAATGGAAAGGCCAATTCAATTAAAATGAAATGAATGAATTGTTGTTGGAGTGGTGAATGAGAATCCCACTACTAATACAAAAATAAATGCTTTCTTACTTTGTTCCAATGGACTATGATCAATTTCAAGATAAGATGCTTACAACTTAGATGCAATCAGTGAGAGTATTTAAAGAAGCTTCCTTTTCCATGATTATATTCCCTGTTTAGAGTATATGAACAACTTCTTTTTTATCAGATAATTAATGCTCATGTCAATCTAAGTGAACTCAAGCAATTTTTTGAGTACACTCTATAACATGTAACAATACTCGCATGATCACATCTTGGTGGTATATCGAAAAAAAAAATCAATCTTGGTCTGAAATATATTTAAAAACGAAGAAATATAGGAATTTACTTGGATTTGAATTCTTGATTCCAACATCGGTTGACTTTTATATTCACCATTTTGGTTGAAATTAAGAACAATTACAAAATGGTTAGTTGAGGATTTAAAAACCATATATTTATATCGAATGTCCAATTCATATAAGAAAATTCAACAAGTGGTGTAACTCCTATTAAAAAATGACATGTTTTACTTAATTAAAAAGTTAATTATTATAAATTTGGTTTTATCAACCTATACTTGGGCCAAAAGAGATTGCAATGTTACTACTAAACTGTCACCACTCTTTAAAATTTGTAATCAAATATAGTGCATTTAAACACATTTTACACGATGATCATGTGATTTCAAAGTTTAATACGGATTATGGAGTTTTAATATATTTAAGATCGGGGCATAGGAATAATTATCTGCAATGAGAAAAATTGGAGTCAATGGATAGCACTATATAGAACATGATTGGTGCAACTGCAACTGAGAAAGAAATAGCATGATCTATAATATAATAATTTAGTAATCAAAAGGTATAATTTGATGCTTTACCCATTTGGTCATGGTATTTGATCCCAACTCCAAATTTAATAATGTGCGTCACAATTGGGGAACCAAATATCTGAGGACAGACAATTAGCATATTGGCTGACAATATGCTAAGTAGCCTATTCCCATGGAATTTCAAATTAGCACTTGTATTTACTATTTTGCACCATAGCTTCTTCGGTTTCATTCACATATATATATATACTAGGACAGTCGCACCGCGCAATGCGCGGTGTCCGGTGCCCAATTTCAATGTTTATTGTGTTATCAAAATATTAAGTAAATACACATTTTAATTATGGAAGAGAAGTAATTTATCATTCAATTAGAGTTCTCATACACTGCCATTATGCTAGACAATTTTGAGATCTATCCAAACTACCGTAATCAACTTACAATAGCCAAGCACATTCAACAATAGAATGGTTCTTACAAATTTGGAACAAAACAGATGCTAGGGACTTGGGTGCATTGAGTTGGTGGTTGTGGTTTAGAAGAAACAAACAGGTTTGGGTGAAGAAGATATCTCACCACCTGATATTTCATTCCGCAACAATTTTAGCAACGGCTACCCCCGACTGATCAATCTCTCTCCCGTTGGATTCCTCCACCTAAAACTGTGATAAAAATCAATGTAGATGCAACGATTGCGAACAACAAAAATATGGTAAGATTTGGATGGATAGCAATGGACAGACAAAGTTGTTTTGAACTGGAGAGCCCAAACATTAAGTCTACCTATTGACACTTGAGCCACTAAAGCGTTAGAAATGTTTAGTAGCTTTAGCAATGCCTCTTTTTGTAGTCTTCATTATGATTTAATCTAGCAACCATTTTCCTCAATTTAAATTATATTTCTAATGCTCGAACGTTTATTTCTCATCCCCCATTTATATAAAAACTGAAAAAGAGTGATAATTGATCTAGTCAAGTCAAGTAATGGAGTCATCCCCCATTTATATAAAAACTGAAAAAGAGAGAAAATTGATCTAGTGAAGTCAAGTAATGGAGTTATAACTACAATCCAGAGGCTAAATGCAAATATGTTTTTCTAACCACAAAGACTGTATCTTCTACATATGACTTGGCATGATTAAAAAGGAAATCATTTTTAATGCTTGAGTTCCTTGTACTCGTTACTTCTTCGATCGAGACCTTCCCAGAGTTCGAATGGCTCGGTCCCAGGTATATAGGCATGCAAAACATGTTTTCCAGGCGGTGCTAGATCAGGACTTAGCACACTAGGTATAGATATTAAAACAACATTTTGATCAGCATCTACTCCTCTTTCCTAATCATTAACAACTATGTGATGGATACCCAAGGTGGTTGGGCCAAGTGGTAGTGACTTGCGACCCCCAGAGGTAAGACTCAAGTTCGAATCCTACTGGAGACACCACACTGGGCAGGACCTATACCATTTGCACTCTTCGGTCCGAACTGTAAAATTACTGTCTAGTAGATATAAAAAAAAACAACTATGTGATGGATTCCCAGGTCTTCACGTACATCCTAATCAACGAAATGCTACCTTTAATATTCCATTTGGCAATTCTTGAACCCATTGTACCCTGAATAGCCAATGAAACATTTAGAAAACCTTAAAAGAGAACAAAAGACAAAGAAAAGACTTTCTGATTCATTAGTATATATCAAGGAATATGTTTTATTTTAGTGGTCTCGCAGAGGTAAAAGTTCCCTTCTCAATATTTTAGACTTAAAAGAAAATCATATTAACCTAAACTATGAGTAAGATACATAAACGTCATGTAAATATCTGACAATAATAAAAAGTGCATGGACCCCCTGGAAGTGCAAAAAATGGTCTCCAAGAAGGATGGAAAAGATTCAACTACTAATAGAAATAAGCAGTTGATTGTCAAAAAACTACACATTGGCTGAGTACGGAAAAGGAAAAATCCCTCCAAATTCCAAAGCCAAATTCAAGATATCCGTAAGTAACCATCCTAGACACATTTTCACCATTATATCAGCAGTAGACCGAATCCAAACGGTAGAACACAATCTTACAATATCAACGACTGACGTTCAAATACAATACTCACCATTATATCAGCAGTAGACCGAGTCCAAACGGTAGAACACTATCTTATAATATGATCGACTGAAGTTCAAATACTCTCGAGTACTAACATTTCATTCAGTGTGAAAAGTATGACATCTTACATCCAACTAATTAAACACCACAAGAGCATGAGGAATGTTGTAGTTGTCTAATTCAAAGGAGAAACTACCACGTAAAAAAAATAGTGGGAAAGAGGAAATATATCTTCATATGTCCACTTTTCTGAAGATAGAGGAAAAGTTTGAGCTTGTAAATGTTTATGATTCTGAAATATTTGTGAAGATTAACTAATATGATATCAATGATCTGAAAACATATGAACCAATATACCTTTTTTTTTGTTCTGTTGCATCAACCAAACTCACTAATGAACAACTTCATTATAGAATTGAACCTAAGGCCAAATTCAGTAATATTATAAAGGGAGGGGGTGGGGGGATGACCACAATGTTAAGTAAAAAAGAACAAATATGCACGTAGACTTTTGTAAGTATCTTTAATACATTCACTACCTATACTTTCTGTATGTATGTATAACTGTACAAAACTATCTAAAATTCATATTTCTTTACACTTCTCTTAACTAAAGAGATTTTATTAGGATCGCCACCGATTTCCTCCAGTACTACTACCAAGTTTCCACTCTGTTTCACCCACGATCGCGGAATGTGGTACCTGATCAATTTACCTCTATCAGCGATTTTGTGAACAAGAATATAAAATAATGTTGTAAACTAAATAAGAATATGCATTTTAAGTTACCATCTTTGAGAGGGCTGACCACAACCGATTTGGCATTTCGTCTCGGTGTATATGCCTGCATAATTACACGGAGCACAGCTACCTTTCGGTGTATATCCAGACCAATGTCTACCTATACTTTGCCCATTTATCCATATCTCAACTTTTCCCATGCCATAACCACGCCTTCAAGTACAAAAAACACAATTAAACACCATGAAAAAGTTAAATTATATCGTTAGAAAATCTCGTCTTTGTGCTCACCTTGTACCATGTTAGAGGTTGATTTTTAGCCAAGTGCGGTCCCAGTACCCAATGAACCGAAGAACTTCCGGTGACTCTACCAAGACTTAGCGATTCACCCTTCAAACCAACCTAGCAAAAAAAACCAAAAAAATCACTTTAAATTTTTTGTGAAAGATGATGAAATTATCATATGTACTTTGAATTCTTAGAAAACGACTAAACCTTGTAAGACCATGTTTGTTTCGTTAAGTCTCATGTTCCTTCATTGAGACCATTCAAAGTGACAGGGCCAAGAACTCCTGTATTCCATTTCTCAAAATGCACATCGATATTCTGAGACGAAAATTCAAACAAAATCGATGCTGTGAAACTTAAACTATATAGCATCATTGATGAAAAAACAAAAAAGGAAAAGAAATCTAAACCAACAGCAGAGCTAAGTAAAGCGATATTGTTAATTCCAGCTTTCAAATTCACATAACCATTAAACGTTAATCTTGTATTTTCCAAGCTTCCATAAACAGTTCCTACTCGAAGAGTTAATTAAAAACTACGTGAGAGAGATCGTATATAAATTGATAAACGGTTCATTATAAGCAAAACCATGGGATACCTGATAATTGGCCATTGATGAAAACATGCAAGACATGGCCAGCTGACATAAATGTGAGAAAAGGCCATTTTCCGCTCTTTAGAAATCTTTGTTAGGGTCTATTTTAACTCTGTTCGATTTTAAAGAGAAAAAATGATATAAGTAGTTTAAATAATACTAAAAGACTAATAGCTGTAGTAATAATTGATTACACACTTACTGTGTTAGGTACCATAAATAACCCGAGGAGTCTCGTGTAACATTTATTTGGTCCGAAAGACCTTGCAATGATAATGTGCCACTTTCATAAGCAGACGGGATTTCGTCTACGTAAGATTGCAACCATGATAATCCACTTACAGGTACCATCTTTGGTGATGAGCTTTTGAAGCTAATCTGCAGCCACATTTAAATAAATAAAGTCCATGTATTTGATGTTGTTGATTGATACACATATTTATGAAACAGATAGAATCTTTTTTCACTAACTTTTGCTGTGTTATAAACTGCGGTCTTGCAGTCAGGCAAAATGCTGATTGACCAAGGAGGCAAATCGTATTGAGTATTTTGAAATGTCACTTTTGCCCAAGATTTAGTGTCATAATTTGAAAGGAACGCAGCACAAGCCCTAGACTTTGATCTGAAGACATGTACCTGTAGATTAATTATCAGAGTCAGTTACGTACTACTACATGTCATACAGAAACAAACAGTCAAGTTACCTCTTGGTTTTTAGCAGGCCAGGTGACAGTGGGATATGATGAAAGTAAAGCCGGTTCACATTGCTTGATTGCTTTATGTAAATCCCTCAAGTACCCCCATTTTGGCTCGTTCAGAAGTCCTAGTGTATATTAGCTACAATATTGAACACGTTATTTTTCACTAATATATATAGACATTATTACCATATTCATCTATTGGAGCATCATACTCGTAGCTGGTGGCGACAAAAAGACCTGCTGAAGTTCGACCAAAATTTGTTCCTCCATGATACTGCTCGAACACGTACAACAAATATGCATTACAATGGTTTTGAGATATCCATTATTTTCCAAATATAAAATGACGTACCATGTAATAGTTAAAGTATGAACCATTATTTTGAACAAAATCTGGCAACTGAAAAAGCCAAGTCTTCCGCAGGTCTTTTAGGAACTGCACCCCCGTATTAAAAAAGAAAATATAAGCAAGACAAAAGGGATAGGATGTTGCCTGAAATCCCAGAAGAAAGAAAATTTTAGAAACAAAGTCGATATTCGATATTTCAGTTATTTACCATCCAGTCCAGATTTCAGTCCACATCTTGGGCTTATACGGCTTGTTGGGTTTAGAGCCTTCGCAGTAGAAACCATTGCAAGAGTCAATCTATTAAAATTAACACAATCAATTACTATAGCAAAATTATAAAAGAAAACACAATGGAAGACTTTTGGAAAAAATAATAATACCATGAGGTCAGGGGCGGTTTCGTGTTTACACATAACCAGGGGACGCCGGTAAAAGCCACTGCAAAAATTAATAAAAGTTTAATGTTAAAAGCACACACAAAAAACACAGAAAGAACACACACCAAGAAAACTCCTCCCAAAACCAAATCACACTTACAAGAACAAAAAAGTTAGATATTCATAAGTAATAAACTGGAATTTTTTTTACACCTGCTTAAAAAAAAGCTCAAACACTTTAAGAAACTAAAAGACAAACATAACTAACTGGAAAAAAAACTAATAAAATATATAGCAATACCTTGAAGTGGTAGTTGTCAGTTGAAGCGAGCTCCACCACCATCTTATTCCTTCACTTCCCTCCCCAAAATCTCCATGTTTATTATCCTCAGTTCAGCCCTCAAACCATCGAGTTTAAAGCTAGCCTCATTTTTCACTTCCACTCAACCTCCTCTCTCCACATTCGTGTCACTCTACCCGCAGATACCACTGACCTCGGCTTTGGCCACCACTTATATAGCCTCTCCACACCACCTCTTCTGAGCCCATGTGTCACAACTCAAAACTACAACAATATCTGAACACTTACAAAATGAGTTTTGTGTGGGTCAATATTTTTTTTAAAAAAACCTTTTGAGAGGAAGTGACCATAATAATAGAAAAGCTTAAAACAAATAAGAATACACAAACCTGAATGAGGATATGAAAAACAAAGGACTACTGCTAACTGATTTTGCAGCAATACATAAAATACACATCAGTTATATAAAAAACAAAATGAACAAAGAAAATCATAAGAAGCAACACCCAAAACAACAAATCATTCCAGCAAACATTGCAGAAAATAAAAAAAAAAAGGGTATGAAACCAAACAAATCACCACGTAATAATTGAACCCATAGTATGAAGCATTCACAAACAAAACTATCACGCCTCACCCAGAACTACAAAGCACCACAATTCATCAAAAGTGTTGAAGAAAATTAAAATCAGAAGAAGAATTCAAGCAATTCATTAGACCCAAACAAAAGCAGAATCCTAAGAAAACCTTATCGAGAAAAATATTCCTTGTACAGTTGTACTCACTTGATACATGAACTGCAATTCCAGAATAAAACGCACCTTGGTTGCAACAAAACCATCAAATAATTCTCTCATAGAGCAAAAAACACCAAAATCCATGTACAAAAAATAAGTAAATAAATAAATAAATTATTCAAAACAAACAGGGGAACAAAATCAAAACACAAAAATAACCAATACATACCTTCAATTAAGCTTGAACCTGCAGTGAGAAAAAAAAATCAATTGTTAACCTAATTACCAAATTAGAATAAACATCAGAAAAAAATAAATAAATAAAAAACGCAAGAAAATAAAAACAAAAGAATAACCAGTACATACCTTCAATTAATCTTGAACCTGCAAAGAGAAAAAAAAAACTCCAATTGTTAAACCATTTACCAAAAGAGAATAAACAACATAAAATAAAAAATAAGCTCCAGAAAATTTACCTACTGAATAAGTACGAACGGAAAATGAAGATTGGACACCAACTTTTATAGGAAGAAGGAAAACCGCCATTGTAAGAGAAAGTCGGTGGAGGAGACCTAGTTGCAGACAAGAACACGTGAGGAAATGAAATTCATGAACCTGCAAATGGGGAATGGCAGAGAAGAGGACGTCATGAAAGCAAATGCATGAACCTGCAAGTCAACAAACCTAGTGATAAGAATGATTACACCTAAAAAAGTAGGAAGAAAGAAAACTTATCCGCCATTGAAGCAGCAAGTTGAAGGTAGAAATAAAAAAAAAAAAAAAAAAAGGAATGAAGGAAAACACGGAAAGCACAGAGTACAAGCACCTCTAAGCGCGAAAAAGAAAAGGAAAAACGGAATTAAAGGGCCCACCTTAGTCGTTGGTCGAAGGGAAAAAGTAACAAATTTAAATGAAATCGAAAAGCAAGACAGCACAATGTACAACGACCCACAGCTATAAACTTACAAAAACGACGTCGTTTTGTTTACCAACGACCAAAAAAAAAAGGAAAAAATAATTATTGTCACTATTCACAGGTGCCCTCGTCCCTTATTAGTATTAATATATATATATATGTGACCCTCTCTATATGCACAAATCAAGAATCCAAATCATTTGTCTAGAGATTCAACACTAATTGCTGCAAAATGGGTCGCGGCTCCTGGGTCAACTCGACCCAATAGTATCCAACCCTTACTTCTTTACTTTCTTTGGGTTCGAATAGTAAAAGTCAAGGGTTAATTACAGGTACCTCCCCTGAGGTTAGGCGTAATTACCGTCCAATCCCCTCGGACAATCATAATTACAACCACCTCCCCTGAGGTTTCAAAAGGGCTACAAAACCCTAACGGAGACTAACGGACTTGGACGGAATGTGTGAATTGACGGTTATGCCCTTCAGTTTTTTAATTAAAAAAAAAACCATAAAATATCTCGACCCGGATTGACAATATTGCCCCTGCTTCATTTCCCGCTTCAAAACACATACACACACTCACACACTTACAAGACAATCCTCACAATCGCTCAAACCATTCATCTTCCCCACCATTTTCAATCACCATTGTTTCTCCAACTTCTAAAACTATCAAGCCCCATTTTAGTGTGTTGAAAAACCGTATTAAGGAGAAAGCACAAGCCCCATTCCCGTACCATTTCTGGGCAGCAAAACATCCAAAGAACCGAAGGTAAAATAAAAAATTAATCTTTTATTTTCAATCGATTTTTTTTTTTTGTAAATAGCTTAGTTTAGTAATACTCTTGTATATTCTCAAAAAATAAAGAATTTTCAGTCACCTAGGGTTTTTTTGGCACAAAATTTTGATCACTGCTTTGTTTTTTTTTTTTTTTTTGAAAATATCTCTGAATATTTATGTGATAATATGATTATGTTTTGATTTCATAGTTTTGATTTTGATTGGTGTTGTTTTTGTTGATAAAACGAAGCAAAATATGATTATGTTGTTGATTTCATAGTTCAATATTGCATGTTGTTTGGTATGTATGATAATATGGGTAATATGGTCATGTTTTTTGAGTTATATTTGCTGAAGTTTTTGTATGTTACAAAGTTTTGAGTTATGTTAGTTTCTCTTTCTTTTCATGTTGTTACTATCTTTGCAAAATTTCTTTGAAGGTTTCTTTTCTTGTTGTTACTTTCTTTGCAAAATTTTGTATGATAATATGGTAATGTTGTTACTTTATTTTCATTTTCAGAAAATGTTGTATGATATTGTAGTCCATTACAAAGATGAAATGTTCATCCTCAAGAACATTCAATCAAGGAACTATAAGTACTTGGACCTGCTAAATGATGTATGTGATGTTGCTTTGAGGAACTTACCAGGGAGAGATAACACTCTTATTGTGATGAGTTATGGTGAAACATACCTGGGGAGGCTTTGCAAATCAAGGATATGGGGTGACAGTGATGTAAACCATATGTTTGAGAAGAACAAGGACCATTCTCAAATTGACTTGTTTATTCAGACATTTCAAAATGAAGATGAGGGTGTAAACCAAGGAGGGTCTGAGAATGAAGAAGCTGCAAGTGAGGGTGATAAGGATGAATCTAGTGAAAGTGAGGGTGATGAGGATCAAAGTGAAGGTGATGAGTCTGGTGATAGTGAAAGTGAGGATGATGAGGATGAAGGTGATGAGTCTGGTGATGGGGAAAGTGAAGGTGATGAGGGTGAAGGTTCTGGTGATGGTGAAAGTGAAGGTCAGGAAACTGATAAGGGTGAGTTAGGAGACAGTGATAATGAGAGAGGGGAGCAAAATGTAAGGGTGAAAAATACTCAGGGGTTTAAAAGAAGCAAAGGAAAGCAACCAGTGGCTGCTAATAATGAGAGAGGGGATCAAAATGTAAGGGTTGAAAATACTCAGGGGGGTGAAAGAAATAAAGGAAAACAACCAGTTGCTGCTGATAGTGCACTGAGTGATTATGAATCTGATGATCACTGTGAAGCTCATCATAGTTCAGATGAGGAATTTGAAGATGATCCAATGGCTGGATATATAGGGAGAAATGAGTTCCTTGTTCCTGCCAATATTTATGAGCCTATGGAATTTAGAGTTGGGATGGAGTTCCCAACAGTTGATCATTTTAGAGAGGCATTGAGGGAGTTTGCAGTCAGAGAGGGGTTTGAACTTTTCAGGCTAAAGAATGAAAAAACAAGAGTGACAGCAACTTGCAATGCTGCAGACTGTAAGTGGAGAGTTCATGCATCTCCTTTGCCTGATGGAGCTACTTTCATGAACAAGTCATACAATCCTGTGCATACATGTGTTAGGAAAGGTGGGATTAAGGAGGCAACTGCAAGCTGGATGGCTGAAAAGTTGGTGGATATTCTGAGGGCAAATCCTGATACGAAACCAAAAGGGATGAGGAATGAGTTGAAGAAATATGGGATTAATCCAAATTACATGCAGTTATACAGGGCCAAGCTAAAAGCTATGGAGGATATTGAAGGTGTACATAAAGAGTCTTACTCTATGCTGCCTAAGTATGCTGACATGGTTAGGACAACTAATGTGGGGAGTCTTGTTGTGATTCAATATGAGGACACAGGAGATGGTGATGGAGATGAAGTAATTGAATCCATTCCACATGCTCCTACATTTAAAAGATTTTTTTTGGGTTTGGAACCATTGAAGATAGGATTTTTAGCTGGATGTAGTCCATTCTTGGGCTTTGATGGGTGTCACTTAAAAGGACCTCATAAGGGGATTTTACTTTCTGCCATTGGACTGGATGGGAATAATGGTGAACACTCAAGAAGCCCCCCCAATCTCCCAATCCTCACAAGTTCCACCTGATGAATGAATTTGCTGGATTTTGTTTAAGAATTTATGTTATTGATATGGTTTTTGATGAATTATGATGTGTTTTTGGATTTCTGTTGATGGCATTTAATTAACATCCAGTTTATTGTGTGTTTGTTTATGGATTTCTGTTTTGGTAATATTTTGGGCAAAATTTGGATGTTATTTAAATGTTTTGGATTGTAAAGGGGGATATTAGTAATGTTTTGTTAATATTTTGGGTACAGATGTAATGGTATTTGTAATGAACTATACAAGCTATTATGGCTGGTTATTTATCATATGAATCATTTTGGCAAAATATTTGTGTTTTTATTAATTTAATGCATTTGTTTTATGGATTTCTTTGATCTTTCTATGGCTGGTATACAAGCTATTATGGCTGGTATTTTATTTTGTATAAGCTATGAAAACAGTAGAATCTTTCTATGGATTTCTTTGGTAATTTATGCATTTTACATGGAATTTATTTTGCAACAACCTTGAGAAAACCAATTATTCTATTTTGAAACTAATTTCCTGAATTTATACACAATAAAAATTTATTTTAAGGATAAAACTAAAATACAACATTGACACCCTTTCATTATCCTAAACATTACAATAAACCCCCTGTCCATGCAAAAAACTAAAAAGGGTAAAATTGTCCACGTAAAATGCTACAGTAATAGAGGGGTAAAATAGGAAATTCAAAAAATATTACGTGATGACGTCAGCAAAAACTAACTGATTCCTAACGGATGTAATCCTTTTAAAACCTCAGGGGAGACGGTTGTAATTATGATTGTCCGAGGGGATTGGACGGTAATTACACCTAACCTCAGGGGAGGTACCTGTAATTAACCCTAAAAGTCAATTTTGAGTTTGATTAATGAATCAAATATTAGAATTCACCACATGGATTGGGCTAAGCCCACTTACTTGGCTTGGGCCTAACTCAACCTTAAAAGCTAGCTTGTAAGGTGAGGATTGTCCAAGACCTTATAAGGTGGACTTAACTATTGTTTTCAACCAATGTGGGACAATTAGTCTCAATATCAAATCAACTAAATGATTTTTTTTAATTAATATGCAACAAATTGATCCAACATAAAAAATGATTCGCCCCCTTCTTACTTTGACTTGACAAAACTCAAATCTACACGGACATAACAACTATTTTATAAATTTATGTAAATTGTAATCATATATTTTTCCTTTAATGTTTTTAAATTTGCAAAATACATGAAAAATGTTAGCAATTTGTAAATAGTTTGCCAAATTAATTTTCTAAACTTTTTTATAATTAATTTGAATATATATCAAATTATTCACCATAACAAATTTCAATATGAATTTGACTTGAATTGATCTAATTTAGGGAAATTGAGAATTAAAAAGTCGAGAAGCAAAAGGGATGGAACTACACTTTTTGTAAAAAAAATTGACAACGATATTTAAAGAGAAAAACACAGTAACTTAGATTGTAAATTTTAACTGTATTAAGTTCAAGAAGCAATAATTATATTTTAGTTTTTTCATATATACGCTGAAAATCCATTTTTCTATTTAAACTCCATCCTAATCCGGCCATTTAGGGCCTTAAGAAGGAAAGATAAAATCCGAACATGTTAGCCCGACCTTGAATGATAATTTACCATAGGCCCACATGGACCAATCCACAGGTGGATCAAGATCCGAACTTTTGAACCGGTCCAGTTCTCTTAAATCCACGAAAAACTCGTCTTCATAATTTCTTCAAGCTTCTTTCATTCTATTTCTCTCTATTAGTTATTTATTAATTAATTATTATTTATTAATTAATTAATTAAGTAAAAGGAGAAAAAGAGAGAAAAATAATATGGGACGGAGTATATCTAGGTCGCCGTCGTACTCTAGGCGGCGATACTCCCGTTCCCGTTCTCCCGCCGTCAGTCACCGCAGCCGCCGCAGCACTCGCCGTGACCGGACTCGATCCCCTCACATCAGGTCATTTTATCAACTTTTACTGCAATTACGTTTTCCTCCCTAGCCAAAGTGTGAACCTTTGTTTTGTGTAATATGCTATTACATTCATTATTTTGATGTTAAGTTCTCCGTCCTCAAGATATTGCTTCAAATTATGATTTGATGAAATGTGAAATGACAAGATTATCTTTCAAACTGATTAAAAAAATATGTTAATTTGTAAGAAGGAGACCTTTTTAATTAGTCTAAACATTTGGACACTGAAAGTAGTTGGCTTTTAAATCTTAATTTCACACTCACTAACCTTTAATGCTTGACGATTTATCAAATTTGTGAAGAGCAGGTGGTAAACGAATGGAAAAATGATTGATTTATGTATTGTTTTAAGAGCTAACTCTTAGTTTAGCTGTAACGTGCTTCGAAATAGTAATTCGGTTCAAGTTAAAAATAATAGACTTGAAGTTGGTCTTCATCATATTGAATTGCATCTATCTTTGCAACACAATGTGGAGAAGTGGACTCGATCTCTGTCTTTATAATCAGATTTTGTGATAAGGCAGGCGAAGGAGTCGTTCTGGTACACCACGTCGGCGGAGGAGTCGTTCTCCAGCTTTGAGGCGTCGGAAAAGCCGGTCCCCTACGCCAAGGCGTCATAGGAGACATAGAAGTCGGACTCCATCTTTATCGCCTTCGCCAAAATCTCGTAGTCCCAGTTCAACTTCAGCTGATCGCAAGTATGCGGCTGAAAAGTTGAGAAAGGAAGAAGAAACAAAGAAAAGGTTAAGATAAAATATTATTTCTTTCTTTGTATTTTATAAGTTTGATCTCCTAGTGCTGGGGTTTATGATAATTGTATGCTACAACATGAATTTTATTTAAAGGTTATGGTTTCGTTGCATTTAAGGGATTGAATCTGGTTCGATGCATATGTTGTGGTTGAGACTTTCGTTTATGCCTAGTTTGGTTGTCCTTCTAAAGCTTTATATGTAAAATAGGGTTAGTTTGATTCATCGGATTTTTGGTGGATAAGAAATAATGACGGCCCAGCCCGTAATAAAAGGGACACCCCTTCTTTTATAGTCCCACTTAACATTGGGACTACCAACCTGTTGCTAAATACTGATTTGTTTCCAGACCTCATCTTGATTCAAAATCTGTTCTTCAAATTTTTCACTCTCAAGTCAACTTCATTGTTGGGATATGATAGATTCCTTCGCCCATGAAACATAGCAGTGGCAATGTTTGTGGGGTTGCCAGTGCGAAACTGTGTTTGGGTGGGGGTTGGTGGTTGCAGGGTAAAGATTGACTGGTTCTCTGCAGGAGAAGCTTTCATTTGTTCCCCTCAATCCCCTTCCAGGTGATGATAGGTTGCTTGTGGACTTGTTGCAGTTGATGCTGCTTAAAATGCTGTTATAATGCTCGAGGGTTATACTACTATATTATTTCTTTGCTATTTTTGTATGCAGTTATAAATTATAATGCTGATGGACGTACTATTTTTGTATGCAGTAGCCTGACATGGTTTACGATGGGGACAATTAAGGACGGGACTGTGACATTAAAATATGTATTTGGAATATATGACTTTGAATTGTTGCATATATGATCTCTTGGGGTTGATCCAGATTATGATTCATACTTTGTAAAGTGGCTGTACATGTAATCTGATAATTCAGTGTTGTTACAGACTGCAGCATGAGGCAGAGCTTAAACAATTAGAGGAAGAGACTGCTAAGAGATTAGAGGAAGAAATTCGGAAAAGGGTCGAGGAGAAATTGGGTTCCGAGGAAGTAAGGTTAGAAACTGAAAGACGAATAAAAGAAGGCAAGAAGAAACTCTTTGACGACGTTGAAGCTCAACTTCAGAAAGAAAAGGAAGCTGCTCTTGCTGAGGCAAGGCAGAAAGAAGTAAGCTCCTTAACGCATGCTATAAATTACTATTATTGTCATTATTATTGATTTACGCTTGCTAAAATAAAGGAACAAGCTCGGAAAGAGAGAGAAGAGCTTGATAAAATGCTTGAAGAGAACCGGAGGAGGGTAGAAGAAGCGCAGAGGAGGGAAGCTTTGGAGCTGCAGAGGAAAGAGGAAGAAAGACTGAGGGAGTTGGGATTGATTCAAAGACAAAAGGAAGAGGTTGCTTGGAGAAAGGTTAAAACAACTCTCGAATAACTGAATTATTTAGATGTTGTTTCTGACAATCTAATACTGGAAAAACTTTCATGTTTTGAAGTGTGAATCAGTTGTTTTTGTTTACACTGCCAAATATATATATATATATATATATATATATATATATATATATTTTTATTTCTCGAATCGTTTTTTTTTAATAAATTAAAAATCAATGTGCTACTTTAGTAGGGTAGGCATGTCAATTGAGCAGCGGCACTCAGATGTGAATTATTAGGATCTTTACCTAATTAGAAATTTAATTTATCTAAAAGTTTTGGAATAAATATGAATTTAGGTAGATGAAATGTGATAAGTAAATAATATAAATGTATACATACTTTTATTTTCTTTGAATAACATTAACATTTTTTTTTATTTTCAACCAAACAAGACGTGGGCTAATATTTCGAGTGTGGAGAGTTCAACATATCTATACTTCTATTTGAAATTCGACCAAATTTGAGCACCCGATAAATTTAGAGTCGAATTTGAATTTGATAGATTTGAATCCGAATAAGGTAGTAAACGCGGTTATTTAAATTTTGAGTCTTTGACTAGAGGTCATTCCGTAGACAATTATATGGAGTACTATATTAAAGTGGTCACCTACGCGTGACACTTCATTTCAAATATAAATTGGACTAAACTAGATAGAACTCAATATTAATAAATTTAGAAAGAAACGTCATAATTTTTTCTTTTCTTTTGAAATAGAAAATAAAAACCGAAAATTTCAAATTAAAGGTGGATTAAATACGATGGAAACATGAACTGCAATGTAAAAATATATGAAATCTAATTAAACAAACGCAAAAACTTCTCCTGTTATCCACATTTTGCACGAAGGTTTGTTTGGTTAGCAGAAATTTAATTTCAGCTAATTATCAACATGTTTGACCTTATGCAAGCAATTAATTTGAAGAGATAAGGTATCGTGAAAGTTAATGTCAAAAAACAAAAATTAGCTAGAGGTGGATTACACCATCATTAATGAGCTTCCTTTGTATGCTTTAATGGAGTGAGGTTTCCCTTTACGTTATAGATAAGAACGAGTTAATGAAAGATTAACATGTGCACCCTATATGATACTTTCAATTTTCAATAAAGTCTTAATTACTCTTTTTCTATTTTTGCCCTTTAAGGGATATGGAAAGAATTGATATTGAAGATCGATAGAGTTAATTGGAAGATAGAATAATAATTAATGGAGGATAATTAATTGATTAAATTAGTATCTTAGTCTTTTTCATTTTTTTTCCCTATAATTCAGCCAAATTCAATGATTTTCTTAATTTTTGTATGCTTTAACGGAGTGAGGTTTCCCTTTACGTTATAGATAAGAACGAGTTAATGAAAGATTAACATGTACACCCTATATGGTACTTTCAATTTTCAATAAAGTCTTAATTACTCTTTTCCTATTTTTGCCCTTTAAGGGATATGGAAAGAATTGATATTGAAGATAGATAGAGTTAATTGGAAGATAGAATAATAATTAATGGAGGATAATTAATTAATTAAATTGGTATCTTAGTCTTTTTCATTTTTTTTTCTATAATTCAGTCATATTCAATGATTTTCTTAATTTTTGTATGCTTTAACAGAGTGAGGTTTTCCTTTACGTTATAGATAAGAACGAGTTAATGAAAGATTAACATGTACACCCTCTCTGGTACTTTCAATTTTCAATAAAGTCTTAATTACTCTTTTTCTATTTTTGCCCTTTAATGGATATGGAAAGATTTGATATTGAAGATAGATAGAGTTAATTGGAAGATAGAATAATAATTAATGGAGGATAATTAATTAATTAAATTGGTATCTTAGTCTTTTTCATTTTTTTTCCTATAATTCAGCCATATTCAATGATTTCCTTAATTTGTGTGTATACACGTGAAATGACAGATATTGATTGACATGAGCATTCAATGGTGGTTTATAGTTGAAGGGTCATACTTTAAAAATATACTTCTATATAAACACAACCACGATGAAGTTAGAGTCACACATCTCTACTGTATACATATAGAACATGAAATCCACATATTTTGTATTATGTTTCCTAGTGATATTAGCGTTTTCCTCCGCAACATCTGTGTTCGGTACTTATAATAAACAATCACTTAACAATGAAGTGGAAGAAAATGAGCAATCTTTAGTTCTTAGGAGGCGCAAGGTTCCTCGTTCGCTGCGACCGGCACTACCACCACCTCCACCTCCTCAAAGTAGTCGACCACCACCAAAAAGAAAACTTCCTGCTACTGAGCAATTGGCCGCAACCTCCACCACCAAGAATATATACGAGGCCGTATCCTCCTCGTCTCATAGGTGAATGATGCACATAATGTATGTGGCTTTCAATTTTCATGTCATATTTCGATGTAATGACTAATAATTAAATTGTTTGAACTATAATATATCTTTAGATTTTCCAAGGAGTTTGACAATATATTTTATTGGTTCAAATGAATTACTCTCTACATGATAACATATATGTACATTAATACTCCTCCGTCCCAAAGTTTTTTATCCCTTTAGTTTTGGCACAGAGTTTTAGACAATTTGTTAACATAGTAAACTTTTATTATTTTTTGAGAGAGAAAGAGAATCATATTTTGGGACGTCTCAAAATAGAAATGGGAGCAAGAAGGGGACGGAGGAATAATTTTTTTTTTATCATATTGATAACATAAATATTACTATAAATATCTTCTCCTAATAGATAAAGAAATCAAAAATTCGATCAACAAGGATCAATCCTGCGCTCGGTTCGATTCAATATCTAACCCACGTGACACCAAAGTGTGATAGAGGATGAATGTCTAACAAAAAAAAAGGAATTGATCACAAAAAAAATCTTACCCACCTGTGAAACTCAGTCTACTTACATATATATATATATATATATATATTATTTATTATTATTATTTTATTTTTTTTATTTTATTACATATAAAAGTACGAGTTGGCCTAAGAAAATTTATTCCCTTTTGTGAAAACTAATATATCCCTATTTAAATTACACTGTGATATTTAATTTTATGACAAAAAGGTAAAAGAACAAACCCTAGAAGTATAATTAGACAAGAAGTCTATCCTACATCAATCTTAAAATTATCTTTAAAGTTTTACAACTCATTAAAACATTAATGATAACAAAAAAATAAATTATTCTATATTTCTTAAAAAAATTCTTTGAAAAGTTCTTAAAAATTTATTACTTATTAAGGAACCTCAAAAATATTAAAGAGACTGAAAAAAGATTATGTCACATTCATGATACATGATTAAAAAAATGTACTATTTAGTTAACTAAAAAATGTATAATTGGCTTAAGCCCAAAAAAGTCAAAAGATAGAAATTGTTAAAATAAAAAATTCGATAAAAAATATACGATAAAAATAGTAAAATCAATGGGAAAATGGATCATACAGAAAGAAAAGCGAGTTAAAGTAAAAAAAAATAGTGAATTGATAAAAAAACAAGGTTAACAGGCAAAAAAATGGGTAAAACCGGTAAAAAAATTGAATGACATCGGCTAAACACGGGATAACAAAAAAATGGATCAAATTGATAAAAGAACAAACAAAAAATGGTGAACTGATAAAACAACAAGGTTAACCGGTAAAAAAATGGTAAATGGGGTAAAAAAAATTGAATGACATTGGCTAAACACGGGATAACAAAAAAATTGATCAAATCGATAAAAGAAAAAAAATGAGTTAATTGTTAAAAAAAAAAGGTGAAATATGTGAGATCGGATGGATCGATTAATAAACTAGACAAAGCATAAAAAAATTGTGAACGAACGGGTTAAAATAACAAAAAAGAAATGATAAACTCAATGTAAAAACAGATAAAATCGATATTTCTTTTGTAAGTTTTAAAAAAATTATAACTTATTAAAGAACCTAAAAAAAAGGCCACCTTCGGGCTATATGAATAAAAAAAATTCTATTTAGTTAACTGAAAAACTTATAATAAAAAAATAGAATGGTTAAAATTGATGAAAAATGGTAAAATTCTATTAAAAATATATATGATAAAAAAAAATGGTAAAATCAATGGAAAAATGAGTTAGATAGAAGAAAACGAGTAAAATCGATGAAAGAAAATGTTAAAATAACATGGGATAACAAAAAGTAAATGGTAAACTCAATGTAAAAGCAAATGAAATCGATGAAAGAAAATGTTTAAATAACAAAAAAAATGATAAACTTAGTGTAAAAGCAAGTTTACTCGACAAAATTGAGGAAAATTGGTAAAAACAGGTTAGATTAGTTAAAAAATGGATTAGGCATGTGATTGAAAATGAATGAACTCATAAAAAAATAGGTATAACCGGCAAAACTGGTTAAAGGTTTAGATGAATATATAAAGGTCAAGGAAGAAAAGAATTGATATTGTTCCTTAGTTCAAATTGTTGTCTTAGGATAATAATTATGTAGACATGTAGTTTTATATATAAATACTTAGTAATTATAGTTCATATTTTATTTTCAAGTTTTGGTTTTAGCCTTCGAGGTAAAGGTGAAATACAGTTTCCCCCTTAAAGTATGGGGTTGGTATCAGTTACCCCTTCCTAAAGTATCAATTGTAACACTTACCCCCTCTCTTATAGTTTTGTAGTTTTTATTCCAAAAATACCCCCGTCCCTTACATAATGAATAAATTTCTTTATTAAAATAAATTTGTCTCTTTATTAATTATTAATCCATTCATCCACCAAACTACATTATGTATTAATTTCTTCACTTTTTTTGTTTCCTTCGTTGTTATGGTCTCAAATTTCTCTTTATTATTTTCATCTCACTTTTTTCTTTATTTCTGTTTCAAATTATTTTTTTTATTTTATGTTTCAATTTTTAATCTCAATTTTTTTCTTTATATTTTTCTGAGTTTTTATCTGGTGATAATTATCTCATTTATATTCGGTAAGAATTATTATTCAAAATGTTGATTAATTATCCTTCAAATTATTTTTCGCAAAATTCAAGTTTAACACCAAATAATATTATGTGTTAATTTCTTCATTCCTTTATCAAAAATTATCTTTATTAATTATGAATTCATCCATCCATCCATCAAACAATATTATGTTTCAATTTCTTCATTTATTTTGTTTCATTCGGTTATAAAAGAATGAGATGAAAATGAAAGAAAAAATTGAGATCGAAAAAAGGAAGGTAACAAAGAAATGAAGAAAATAAAACATAATATAGTTTGGTGGATGAATGAATTCATAATTAATAAAGATGCAATTTTATTTTGATAAAGTAATAAAAAAAAATTGATTATGAAAGGGTATCAGTATTGTTGGAATAAATACTACAAAATTATAACAGAGGGGGGTAAGTGTTATAATTGATACTTTAGGGGAGTAACTGATACCACTTTCATACTTTAAGGGGGAAAACTGTATTTCATCCTTTAGGTATTTATGATAATAACTTTAAATTCTTGGGAACAACATACTACATAGTAATAATTAAAGCGATTTGGTCAAAAAAATTATGTGATATGTCACTAAGACCATAATATGATGAAAACTTATTATATGATTCAACTAACATAAGAAATTAGTTAGACACGCAAAAAAAGCTGAAATAGGTGAGAAAATTGGTTGAATCAACATAATAATAGGTAAAGTCTACTAAAATTGGGTTATATTGGATCGAATGGATAAATTGATTAACAAATGTGATAAAACACAAAAACGGCTGAAATCGGTCAAAGAACGTGTTAAAATAACAAAAAATTAGTAAACTTAGTGTAAAAGCGGGTGCAATCGATAATACATTAGAAAATTCTTAAGAAATGATCAATTATTAAAGAACCTTAAAAAAACCATCTTCGTGCTATATAAATGTAATCAATTACTGCTTAGTTAACTTAAAAACCTTATAATTAGATTAAGTTAAAAAAAGTAAACATATAAATGGTTAAAAGTGGTGCTAACGGGTAAAATTCGATTGAAAAATATAAGATAAAAATGAAAAAATGGGTTAGATCGAATAAAAAAGAATTAAGCAACAAAAAATGATAAAATCGATAAAACAATGAAGAAAGCCGGTAAAATATTGAATGACATCGACTAAACACATGAAAACAAAAAACTGGTCAAATTGACAAAGAACAAGAACAAAAAGATGAGTTAAAATGACCAAAAAGAAAGGTGAAATAGTCGAGAAAATAGGATAAATCAGCAAAAGAATAAGTAAAAAAAATCGACTTAAATTTGGTTAAATCGGAGAAAATGAGTGAATTGATTAATGAATGTAATAAACCACAAAAATCAGTGAAATTGGTGAAAGAACGGTTTAAAATAACACAAACTGGTTTAGATGGAAATATCAAAGTCAAAGAAGAAAATAATTGATATTATTCATTAGCTTAAATGATTGTTTTAGAATAATAGTTATGTAGACATGTAGTTTTGTATTAGAAATACTTAGTAATTATAGTTCATTTTTTTATTTTCAAGGGTTGATTTTAGATATTTATGATAACATCTTTTAATTTTTTGGAACAACATAGTAATAATTAAAGCGATTTAATCAAATAAATTATGTGGTATGTCATTTAGACCATAGTATGATTAAAAATGATGATAAGATTCAACTAACATAAGAAATTAGTTAATCACGTGCACATTTCTAATTTGATTAAAAGAAATTAGTTAAACACGTGCAAAACACGTGCACTTCTCTAGTTTGGGAACAAACACATTAACATTCCACGAGGGTTCGATTCCACAAGTTGCTTATTAAAAACCCAGCATTACCATCCTTGTACTTTATTGACCTAACGGGAATATAATTAGAGTTGGTGAGGTTCAGTTGCCTATCAACACGTACCACATCATTTGAGATACAAAGGGATGGATCAGGGGGGTTGGTTATTGATTCTGAAACAACTCTTACTTACATATAGAGAGAAATGCATTTTTGGTACACAGAAATAGGTCAATTCCCACTTTTGGTACACAGCTTTATGTGTCCAACACATTTGGTACACCTCTTTAACAAAGTTCGACACATTTGGTACAACCGTTAAATAAATTTCAAAATCGCCGTCAATTCGGTCACGTGACATCACGTGCACGTTAAGTCGACACATTTGGTACACTACTTTTACAAAAAAAAAAAAAAAAAAAAAAAAATTGAAACTTGATAAACTTTTTTTATTATATTTTATTCTTCTTCCAATATTAAACTATAAATGACATTATATAGTTTATTATATTTTACATGTCATATAAATAATAAATACATATTTTTTAATAATTTTTGTAAACAATAAACTATAAAAATAATAAACTATTTTTATAAATAATTTTTAAAAATTGAAACTTGATAAACTTTTTTATTATATCTTATTCTTCTTCCAATATTAAACTATAAATGACATTATATAGTTTATTATATTTTACATGTCATATAAATAATAAATACATATTTTTTAACAATTTTTATTATTATTTACAAAAATTATTAAAAAATATGTATTTATTATTTATATGACATGTAAAATATAATAAACTATATAATGTCATTTATAGTTTAATATTGGAAGAAGAATAAAATATATTAAATTTTTTTATCAAGTTTCAATTTTTAAAAATTATTTATAAAAATAGTTTATTATTTTTATAGTTTATTATTTATAAAAATTATTAAAAAATATGTATTTATTATTTATATGACATGTAAAATATAATAAACTATATAATGTCATTTATAGTTTAATATTGGAAGAAGAATAAAATATAATAAAAAAGTTTATCAAGTTTCAATTTTTAAAAATTATTTATAAAAATAGTTTATTATTTACAAAAATTATTAAAAAATATGTATTTATTATTTATATGACATGTAAAATATAATAAACTATATAATGTCATTTATAGTTTAATATTGGAAGAAGAATAAAATATAATAAAAAAAGTTTATCAAGTTTCAATTTTTTCTTTTTTTTTTTTTTTTTTTTTTTTTTTTTTTTTTATTTTTTATAAAAGTAGTGTACCAAATGTGTCGACTTAACGTGCACGTGATGTCACGTGACCGAATTGACGGCGATTTTGAAATTTATTTAACGGTTGTACCAAATGTGTCGAACTTTGTTAAAGAGGTGTACCAAATGTGTTGGACACATAAAGCTGTGTACCAAAAGTGGGAATTGACCTATTTCTGTGTACCAAAAATGCATTTCTCTCTAAAAAAAACTCACCATGTAATTAATTACAAATTGTAAGTATTGAATCAAATGTTTCCCTTTTTAATACATGTTGTAATGTAAATCTGCACTAGTATCTTCTTTCAGTTTCAGTTAGATTAGATAAAATCATGAAATAAACACAATCAAAATCAATTAAAAAAGAAAAAATTAAAGATTGTTTCATTAATTGACGTACTAGCTCCTATATATTGAATGATAAGGATGAAGAAAAAAGAATTCAAAATCCTCCATAATTGATTACTGAAATTAGAAGATCATATTTTCATTAATTTATAGTAATAATTAATTTCCCTACTACTAAATGATTAGAAATGACTAACAAAACGCTAATACAATCCTGCAGTTTTCGACTTCTTTGGAGTACTTTTGGATCTTCTTCAGTTGCAAAGATTGCATCACATTTTGGTAGCTGTGCTTGGGCTGTGGAAGCCAAAGACGGCAAGTTTTGGTAGCCTGTGGTAGAAGAAGCTGCTGCTAGTTGTGTTTTCCACTCCGTAAGAGCATTCAGGGCATTACTATACAGTAGGATGCATTTAATAAAGCGAATAATCACCTCTCTACCTTGTCCCTTTCTGGTTGCTTGTATTTTAAGTATATTAAGCATGTCCTTTGCAAGAATAACATCAAAAATTACAGGTCCAGCCGTGTTTAGGCCTAACACAGTAAGATTGGCGGTACCAGAACCTTTATGGCTTCTTAATAGACCTAAACAAAGGGTAGCATTACGCGTTTCAGAACATATATCATCTATTAGATCACCAGCCTGCACCTGATGCCTCATTAATGCCAATGAGACTACTACTAAAAACACACCTATCATCTTCATCTCCTTAAAACTCATCATATATATATATATATAATTCTATGTTCCCACCCATATATATATAAACATACAATTACATTTACATTGTTTCTGTGCTAAATAAATTTGGTAAACTAAAATCAAATCAATTCTATTCTTGTAATTTACAGATATTCACTAAATTTGTAATATTGTTTAATGTGAAGATTCCTCACTTTGCATCACCACTCTATCTATATGTTCAAGTTTAGTAAGACAATCAATTCCATTTTTGTAATTTACAGATATTTACTAAATTTGTAATCTTCTTTCCAACCATTCTTCATTGACCCGGCCCCACTTTGCATCATCACCATATCTATATTCTTTCCTAACAGATCAAGTAGGATCAATCCTGAGCCCAGTGTAATCCTAGTGGGCTTGGCTAACGCTAAATAGATTTTATATTTGGCCCATCCACTGAAAATTTTGGACCTGCCTGCCTGTTGGACGGATATTTTCGCGTAATGGATAACAAAAACACTATTAATTAAATTAGCATTGTGTTTATTTTGGGCTAAATTCTTTTACCTAATCTTATCTTTGGCTCTGAATGAGTTGTGGGTGAGAAAAACGTTACTATGCTAGTCCGTTAAGCTTCAAGTGATATAACAATTTTTTAGTGCTAAATAATTGTACCAAATAATGAGTAAAGAAGAAAATACCATTTATATATATATGTACGTGTGTGGACATACTAAAAAAAATCTGGGAGTTTCTGATTTATTCTTAATCGTGCATGCGTGTGTGTATATAATTTATAACCTTGCTAATGCTAAACTAGATTACTAAATTCAAACCGTTGCTATATAAAATAAGACATTTTACTAGTTTATCCTAAAGAAATACCACCGGCCCCGCATGCCACTCTCAATTCATGTAATTCATGTCTCCTTTTCAAATTACAACGGGGTAAATTGAATATTATGAATATCACAGGGGATAAATTATCATTAATTCCTTAAAAAAGTAAGAGATGAATCGACATTTCCATTAAATTAAAAATTTAATAATGGACTAAATTCATGCAAAATGACAAATTGTGATACAAAATTCGATGAATTAATATAGTTTAGGACGAAAAATCAAAATTTATAATTAGTTTGAGACGAATTCTGAAATCTTGTATAGTTGTAAATGCTAAAATTTGCCATGTCTTTGACACGTAAACAACCATATATATGACAAGTGAAACAATATTCCAAAAGAATATAAAATTACGGAACGAATTTGACTAAATGATATAGCTTGTGACTAAAATCCAAAATCACGGATTAGTTTGTGACGTTTTCTACAATTTTGCCAAGCAAGAATTGTAGTAATTTTTATTATATGAATGGGTGTTTTTACTGAACTGCCATCCCACTTTGTTCGATCGATGTATTGAACGATGATACAATACTGAAAATCAAGTAAATATGTTGTTGGATGGTACATCGTCGCTTAATGGAATAAACATGTTAACTAATTTGTTGGTTATATTTTTATGAAAAAGAAAATATCGAATAATCCAAAATATCCATTATTAAACCTGTACTAATTTACTCAGATTTTACCGGTTTTAACTGCAATCCAACCCAATCCAACCCAACCCAACCCAACTCAATAAAGAGTAAAAAAAGCTTTGGGTTGAGTTTCTTTACATAGTTAACCTTTTTAGTTTTTATCCATAAAAAGAAAGTAGAGAAAATAAATATGCCGGTATATATAGTCTAGAGGAGGCATGTGGACTGTGCCAGTTTCTAATTTTTTTTATTTTTGATTTTTATAGATCAATGATTATGATAGGTCGAAAGGTGTTTATGATTTGTAGGAATGTTTGAGGAGAAGCTAATGTGCCAAGACTGGCTAATGACAAGTGGTTAGATGTATATGATTCTGTTTCTGCCTATACTTAAAATTGGGACCCCAAAGAGAAAAAAGATTCTGACTCTTGAATAAATATTACGCGTAGCCGATGAGGCCTTAGCCAAGTGGTTAAGGATGAGGCTCCATGACTATAAGGTCATGGGTTCAACTCCCACGAATGTGGGTATTTTCTCTAGTAGCTTTTCTCTAGTTTAATACTAGTAATTAGTTCACTTTGATATCATTGTAATAGTTTCGATTCAATATAGTGTTCGATGCAACAACATATTTACCATCTAAAAAAAAGAATAAATATTAGGCCTAACTATTGATTTTTAAATTCAAATTGAAAAGTTGGTACCAAACGAGTTTTTTATTTTATTTTAATAAATATCAAATAAGTTGTTTGATAACTTTTCTGTATTTAATTAGTGATGAGTATTTTTTTTTTTGATAAATATGATGAGTATTATTCTTGGCGATATATGATTGATTGATTGATGCATCTACCAAAATATCTTATCACGCATCCTTTCCAAGAATCAGTGCACAGTGCACACAGACCACAAGAATTTGTTGGACTGCAGGAGAAGCAAAGATTAGCACAAAAAGTGGCTGAAGATGGGGTTGCACTTGCACCGAAAGCTGATTTTGAGGTTTGCGTTTGCCTACCTACAAATTCAAATCTAACTCTGCTAAAAAAAAAAAATCAAATCTAACTAGAGACTTTTGACCGAATGAATTTATGGTTTTAGTGGAAGCAATCTTAACGAATTGTCTAGAAAATTAAGTGCGGGAAAGAATATTAATATATATAGTCACAATTATATAAAATATTAGAAGTTATAAAGGTTAATACTATTGTTAGTGATATTTTAATTTTACGCTAACCTACCATGGTGATATTTATATACTAAGTAATAGCAGTACAAGTGACACTAATTTTTTGTATAACAAAAAATTTCAACATATCACTAGTAGCCGTTTGACTAAATATTTCATGTCACTATCGTAATTACAAGTAATATTATATCAACGCGTGACTGATTTAGTGAGATAGACTAGTAGCCTCACAAAGTGATGAATCCATATTTGGATTTCTTTTTCGAAATGTTTCCACATCATATATATGTCTGACGCGCCTCAAAATGTATTAAGTCAAGTTTATAACATGAATACCCTAGAAGAACTAGACAAAAATTAGAACTAAACCACAACAATAAAAGAATATCACTAGATAATATGATTAACATTTACAATTTATCTTATATTTTAAAAATATAAAGATAATTTAATTAGTGATTTTTTCCATAATATATGCCATAAAGTTTCTCATCACTCATTTTTATTGTAGTGTATGATGTAAAAATATATTCATCAACTAAAAATTTCTTTAAATGCTTGTTGTACGTACCCATATACACCTGGTACAACTAGAAATATTCTGAAATGATCTGTTCTTGTCTTTTAAATTTCCCAACAGACAATTTTGTCCCCAAAGAATAATATAATAATTATAATAATAATAATAAAAGAAAAAGAATACCACACGTAGGAATCCACGAATGACGAGCAAAAAGAGAAAGTGGTCGGAAGACTTTGGACTTGATGACAACCATCTTCCGTATATCATTGTGTGTACGGTCCACACACTTCCACTAATAATATTCAATTTGTACCACAACATTAATACAACTCCAAAGCAACCAACATCTTTATCTTTATCATCATCATCAATTCCCTTATTCCCCTATATATATATATACTAACACCACATAACTCTATATATATATACTTGTACACTTGGAAGAATTGTCCATCAAATATTATATCAAAAAAAAAAAAATGAATTTTCAAGAAGAGAAGAAGATGAAGGTGAAGAAAGGCTGGCTTGCAGTGCAAGTTGGATTAGAGGAAGAAGATGGTGGATTTCAAAGATTTTCTATACCAATTTCATATTTGTATCATCCTCTATTTCAAAATCTACTTGATAAAGCTCGAGAAATTTATGGTTACCATACAAACGGGCCCTTAAAGCTACCTTGTTCGGTCGAGGATTTTGTTCATCTGCGGTGGCGGATAGAGAAAGAAAACGTTAATCCCAGCCGCCACCACCACGGTCACCAACTTACGGCGGCTTCTTTGTCATTTCACTCTTGTTAATTAATTAACCTCCCCTATATTTAGTTAGAGATGCCTCCAATTTTTCTTTTTCTTTTCTTTTCTTTTTTTTGAGGTGAAGGAGTACATATTTCTTTCTCAATTTTTATGTTAAGTGATGGATTTTATCCATAAAATTCCTTCCCTGTTTATTTTTTGGGTGATTGATTAATCTAATGTGGAGTTAATAATTTTAATCATTTTGCATTTCCTTGGGTCATTTTTTATTTTTATTTTGTATTGTGAGCAGTTAGTATATAATTAGGTGAAAAATGGAAATCCCTCTTAAAATTAGGAGGAACGCCAAAAAGTTATATTCGATCCAACATATAATTATTCTTGGGCATGCAAAATTGCAAAAATCGCTCCAAATTATATTAATTTGGCAAATTTCGTCCGGTAATTTAATTTTTTTTGGAATATTGTTCCACCGTTAATTATGAGACGGAAATTGCGCATTTGTCCGTTAAATTACCACATGGCTGCTTAAGTATCATGACGTGGTAAATTTTAACATGAATAATATTGCATAATTTATCCTAAACTAATTAGAAGATTGAATCTTCATTTCCATTAAATTAAAATTTTAATGTTGGGACTAAATTCATACAAAATGGTAAATTACGGGATGAATTCGACGAGTTGATATAGTTTGAGACGAAAAATCACAATTAGTAATTAGATTGGGACGATATTTCAAAAAAATATTAAATTTTTGGACGAAATTCGATGAGGTAATATAGTTTAGGAAATCACTAATTAGTTTGGAATGTTTTCTACAATTTTACCTTATTCTTGAAGAGTTGCTTGTAATTTCGAGAGAGTGAAATGCAATAACATCCCGTTTGCTTTTCCTAATTGGTTAATTATTCTCCATCTTATTTTTTTTTCCCAGAAAATTCTTGTATTCTTTTTCATTAACATGTACTATCTCAAGCAGTAATATGCTTCACTTACCGTAAATGCATGTATTTTTCATAATATTCTAATGCAAAAATACTTTTTTTCACTTAATATTCGTAATAACTAGTTTGTAAGCTGACTATTAAAAATATAATATCATATTCGTTAACTTAAATAAATTGACAATAACCTCTATTGACTTGTGATGGTATTTTAAATGAGTAACATGAGCTAATAATATGTTAACACGACTGATTTTTTTCCAATTGAATAGCATATATATATTTGTTTATCCATTTCGCCCTAGTTTCAAATATTCACATTTAGTTGATCAATATATTTTTAATCTATAGAAAATGTAAATTTGATATACTCATAATTATGTTTTTCACAATATATATGAGGCCCGTTCCAATTTAATATATCGCCCATGGCCCAAAATAGTAGGGCCTGCTCTATTCATTTGGACCATCAACTTTAGTGCGCCAGATGACTAGATTACTATGAACTCCCTGCAAGTGTTTCAGAATCCAGTCCTTTATAATATAATATAATTATTTGAGGAATACACTTATATTATAAATCAATTAATCAATATAAATATTATCAGTTATATATGATACCCTAATATTTAAACCATAAAAGATAAGAGAGCGCGAATATTCTCTAGTAGTGAAGCACTAATTAAAATAATTGTAATTAAGCACAGCTAAGAGTACGTACTAGCTAGTCATTAATACATGGAAGATGTAAGTTTCCAATGAGCCACTTATATAGTACTATGCTTAGTGATATTGTCTTTAAATTTAAACGTCATTACGACCACTTAGTTAATATTCAAGGATAAATTAAATCTATGTTGCATTATAGATAATACAAATACTAGTTTTTAACTAACAGTGGAATGAATAAAACAAAAGTATTTGGCAAATTCTAGACAACTAATTGACCTTAACTAAACAAATCTTGTTATAAAGTGTGTATGACAACATTTGCATTAATTATACCTTATGACGACACTTTTGAGAACTATTAGCATATATCGAACGAGTACGTACAAAACAAGTACATATTTCTTTATTTGTGATTTACTGGTATCTAATGGAACTAATTAAAGCTAAGAAATGGATACTAGAAATGATAGTATCCATGATGCATCTTGCCTAAATTTTATGCGGAGTATAATATTACTAGGTCTCTTATGTCACATCACCTCTTTTTTTTTTTTTTTTTTTTTTTTTTTTTTTTTTTTTTTTTTTTTTTTTTTATTGTTTTGGCGTTCATGTCAAAATTAAACCTTCAAAGGTATATGAAAGAACTTATAATTTTTAATACATGGCTGTGAATCCCATGTATGTGAAAAATAAGATGCAGATTCTTCATAATGTATGGAAAATTCTTGCCCAAGTCTGGCTTGGCCAAACCCATTCAACCACCAAGCAAATGTACTTTCCTGAAAGTTACATCAAATCCCAAAGCAAGTGTATTACACTTGCCATGTAATTAATTTGGGTTCGGCCAAACTCGATTTGAATAAAAATTTCCCATAATGTATGTAGAATTAGAGGATCGATATTTAATTTATTTTGGAATCATCATATATACACATAGCAATAGACAACAAATCATCGATCCAATCAATTTCAATGCACAAAATTAACGCATGCATCATATATTAAACGTACGTAGTAGTATTTTATTGTGCGCTCTAGCATTTATTTCAATCCATATATTCCAAGGAAGATTTATAGTCCACATCGATATGACCACACTCCTTAGTAACAAGACAAATACGGCATTCGTACATATTTGTGATTATGTACATCTCTTAATTAGGGTTTATTTAATAATAAAGTATAGTAATAAAATATGCTCGTTTGGTATCAAAGATTAGATGATTATATATCTTTTTATCAATCTTTATTTATCATCATATGGGAGAATTGATAAATAATTACTTCATTTCACATTACATGTCGTTTAAGATTTTTTCACAAGGATTAAGGAATCAATTAATACCCTAAATTTTAGGAAAATAAGAGTGTACGTAGTTGGACAAAATTATCCTTAAGAAGCTATTAAATTTTTTGTAACTCCTTATAATCCATTTATTCCTTCTCAATTCACATACATCTTTCTTCTCTCTCTTTTTAATGAAGAAGGATTAAAATGTTAAAATAGCATTTAAGCTTATCTTGAATTCCTAAAGTGACATGTATTGTGGAACAAAATATTATCTCTAAATAAAGACATTTATTGTGGAATGGATGGAATAATTGCCAACCCATTAACATGTGATAATTCGTTACTTTTAGGTACTGACACAAATAAAACTATCTCACATTTAATCCAAAGGTCGATATATAGTACCTCCATGGACTAACAATAAATTAAATGTTGGTGGTGAAAGTTTGTCCTATTTTACTAATTTGCTACTAATCTTTAAAAAAAAACCAAAAATTGTATAATCTTATTCGTATATATATTTTCACTAGTATTTTATAAATGCTACCAAATAAGTTAATTAGTATATTGTTCTTGTGAATGATGAGAATATTCTGCGATTGAAAAGGGTGATCAGTACTAAGATTCACTATTTCTAAGACTTTGTGAAGTTCAGACCTATAAATATATGTTTGCATATCTGACCTAATAGACCAATTTATTCATCAAATTAAACAAAGTAAAAGAAATATCAAAAGCTAGCCTTAATCAATAACTAACATGCCTAAAGTACCATATTTTTCTCCAACCTACTTGAGATTGCAGGGAAGAAACAAGGTGAAATTGAGCAAGAAAGGGTGGGTTTCAGTACAAGTGGGATTATCGAATAATGATGATCAAAATCAAGAACATTATAAGAGATTTTCTATCCCAATTTCATACTTGTACAATAACCAATTTAAGATACTTCTTGATAGAGCCAGTGAAGTTTATGGTTATCATACTCATGGCCCCTTAATGCTGCCATGCTCCGTCGAGGATTTTCTTTGTCTACGGTGGCGGATTGAACAAGGAGACGACTGAATTTTTATCACAAAATTTATTAATCATGGCCGAGCTGAACCTTTCGCGCTGCCATGCATGCATGATCATCCAATATCAGATATTTAATTAGAAATTTTCATTTAGATTGTACAAATTAATTTGATTTATGATCGATATATTTTTAATTGATGTAAACTCTTTATTTTTGGGTTTTCCTCCTTTTATCTTTCAGTAACTAAACTAGCAATGTGAAAAATACAAGGCAATTGGAAAATATATATATACGTGGTTCCTTTTCCTTTTTTGTTGTTGTTGTTTAGGGATCGGGTCCCATTCTTACACCATCATGTTTGTTTTACTTTCATTAATTCCTTAATTACTCAAACTCTGCATTTTTTTAGGAAAAACAATTCATGTATATAAAGAGCTCAATTTTATTTGACCTAATTAAATCATGCATGTATTGGCTTGATTAGATTTAAAATCTATATATATATAGAGAGAACTTACATATATTAAATTATTAATGATCAAATGGAGCGCATAACTTCATATTAGACAATAATATTGTCAATTTAACTTAAATAATTTACTTGTACTCTTCTAACATAAGAGGTCTAAGATACAAGATTCTATTTTTAAAACTTAAGATTTTCGGCTTAAAGTTTGATTTAATTTCTTTTGAGATACAATATATATAACGGATCGACATATATATTTAGTGTACGTACACTTCTCACATATATATGCAACTAGCTAGGGTTCGATCGGACCTGGATTCTTTTCAACAATTCTACAACATAAGTTTTTGTGAATATACAGCTGGCCTTACTAATAATATATGTTTAGTTAAATATGTTTGGCCTTACTGAAATAGGGATTGCCGACACATTTCTAACAACTAATTAATGCGATCATGCGAAATTAAATTTTTATTAGAATTGCTTTAGTTTTAGTGGTACTGACTTTTACTTTAGTAAAAGTATTCATGATCATAATTAATTCTTAATTCATCAGGTTAGTATGCGAATCCACGTCATGCATGATGATTGTACGTACTATAGATAGATATATATAGCCAGTTATGCTTGCTAGCTAGCTACCAGTTACTGATCAGTACAAGACAAATTAATATTAGGGATAATTATCTTTTAATTTTATGGAAATATATACCTAGCTAAGAATGATCAATTGGTCGTTAATTAAACGGCTCTATAATATATGTATATATTAATACAATATTATTAATTTGGCAAGGAAATTGAGTAGAGAGCATGACGTTAATTTTCTTTTCTATTATATTTTTAGTGTCTTACCTATTTCGATTCTAAACATTGTTTCAATTGATTTTGCTACTTAATAAAATTCATTTTGATCCAAAAAAAGTATGGTACTCAATTTATTTTGTCATATAGTTTATGTTGCATGTACACCTACTTTTCAAGTTAATTTCTTCAATCCCTTTAAATAAATAACCCCCATGTAAATATTTTATCGATATTAGTTATTAAATTTTAATGTTCATGCATTAATTTACGTTTCTAATTGTCCAGTGCTCAGTTTTGAAGAAAGTTTTCATGATACTAATTCGACATATATATATACTAACTGTCAATAATAAACTAAAAGTACATCGATCTGGAATGGACTTGTTAGGAACTATGTATTGTATATATATATGAAACAACACGCCTCGTTGTGAGCAAGAGAATATTTGCCCTATGCATGTTATGACTTTTACCTTGTACAATTTCAAGAATTTGACACAAGATTCAATATTTATTAATACGTTTTCTTATTCTTTGTACGGAACTGAGCCTGATCATCATGTGATAAATCATTAACAACTCATACACGAATTGGACATTAATTTGTTGTATTCAACATGGGATGATGAAATTATTAATAGAAGCCAGTTGCTTTAGTATTCATTAATTAATCAAAAGAAAGAAAATAACGACAAATAAGGAATCAAAGATTGACGACCAAAAATAGAGGAAATTAGATATAACTCTTGGGTGTATCATTGAAAAGATTCGATCCCGGCCCATATGTTCTATCGTACTTAGTTGTTAACCAATATTCAGCCATATAAATAACCCCCAAGCTTGCAAGTGTTTTCACAAATCAAACAACAAATTAAAGTGGTCAAAGAAAAAATTTAAACTCAATTTTTTTTAATTTTTGAAAACTTGGTGAAAAATGCCAAAAGAAAAGAAGATGAAGTTGAGAAAAGGGTTTGTGGCAGTGCAAGTGGGATTAAGAGCACATGATCATGATGAAATTGGAGATATTTATTTTCAGAGATTCACAATTCCAATTTCGTATTTATACAATTCCCTTTTTCTGAAGCTTCTTGATAGAGCTAGTGAAGTGTATGGATACACCGCAAATGGCCCTTTAATGTTGCCGTGTTCCATCGAGGATTTTGTTAATCTCCAATGTCGGATAGAAAAAAGAAGTTCATGTACAATTAATTAAGCCATATGTAATCTTGCTTTCGTTGTAATTAAACATTTTTTGATCTAAATCTGTAAAGTTTATGTTCCTTTTATCAACATACAATTTTATTTTTTTTTTATATATTTAATTCTTCATTCCACCAAAAAAACAAAATGTATAATATAATGAAGTAAAAATAGGGGATCCGAATCCAAGAGTTAAGCCGCTAACTTCCTCATGGAGGTGTTGCACACACACTCCAAAATGCGACTATGACTTCACTTTGATGTGGGCAATGATCAATTTAAAATTACATTGACAAAATATAATGGACATTTTACTACTATGTGATATTTTCAAATGGACATATTATCTTCCTGTGAAAAAAACAAAAACTAAGAGGGAGATATATATTATGCTTCTTTTACAAAAATAAAAGGACGTATTCTACACTCTATATATTACAGGGAGTAAAATGAGTATTAACAATAATACAAGGAGGTAATTTGGTCCTAAATACCTTTAGCTTGTGTATATAGCTAGCTGGATTTTTACTAGTAAATATATCACAATTAGTGTTTTGCCAACTAGCTAGGAAAAGCAAAAAATGTGTTTTTCCATTTTAGTCTATAGTCATATACTTAAGCATTTTTTTTTTTAAGAATCTGTAATCAAGCCTATATATTCCATCTGTTAAAGTTAGGTAGATGACCAACATATTAATAATAAATTTAGGCATACCTTCAATTTTGTGATAAGATAAGCTTTACTGATCGAGCATGGAACCTAAATGGTAGTGCATACACCCGATACAGCCAGTGCATATATATGTATGCCATGATTTTAAATCAATTCTGTAGCGACCACTAATTATACCAACTGTCGATATCCCCCAATTGCCTCTTTCTCCTACTTAATGGACAAGTCAACACAAATTAAAAGCAACAATTTATCTACTAGTATTTTAATTAATCGATATATATATATCAATGACTAATTTTTAATTGTTGGCTTTTTACTTTATGCAATGGCCCTTCAGTACGGATGAGGACATGAAATTTGATAGTGTTTTCTTTTTTTTTTTAATATATCTCTTTGATAGTGTTTTTTTTTTCATATATCTTTTTAATCCGTTTTTATTTTATTCATATATATTACATTAATGATTGATAAGTTAAGTTGAGTTTCCATGACCAAGAAGTTAATGTATGTTTCTTTAGTTTAATACTAGTGTTTAGTAGCTAGAAGTATATTATTTGCAATTCTCTGTATTTAGATAATTATAGAAATAATTTTTAATGTAATGATTAATGATAAATGTATTTTTAAAAAAAATGAAATTATGTATTTTGATCTTAGAGACATTTGTCGTAACCTAATGTATTTTGAAATAATAATTACGAACGCGACACAGATCGCCTTTGAATGCAGAATTGATCGGGGTGCTCAAATCAAATCATCTCCAATTTTCTTATATATACATCCTGTCCAAACTAGCTCCATGCTAGAGCATGCACCAAGGTGTGAAATCTGGACAAGGCACAAGAGATAAGCTGCATTTTCCGAAACTCTAAGCAATTAATTAATGTGCTTCCAATTTTAAAGCCATTAAGTTGATACATGCAGCTTCCAGTTTACAAAGATAACGTACATCTATGTTTACAAATACCCGGCCCAAAATGGAACCAAAATGCGCATCACTCAATACACTTGTTTGTTTCGTGATTGCATGTTTAACATTCTCCAATCACAAGACATGTGCAATACACTTGTTTTTATTTTGTGATTTGATGAGTGTGATCTCAAATCCTTTCCTTTTGAAGTAGATTTTCCGAGGCATTAATTGAATACTTGTTACTCCCAAGCCTGAGGCACATCGATTAGATAAGCCAAAGTCGATTCCAATCAATTTGGAGATGATCTAAATCTAAAGTAGTACGTACTATATTTGGACCCATTAATGGTCTTTTTGGACCAAAGTGGCTAGTGAAAGATGGGCGAAAAGTCAAAAGAAATGCAAATTAAAGATGAGATGGATGGGAAAGTCCACTATTTAACAATTATTAAAGTGGCGAATGAGTGAGAGGTTTCTGTATAAATATATATATTATATTATCCACTTGTGACTTGTAATCTTATATATATAGTGCGTGCTTGATTTTGAAATGAAATGGACCTTTACAAGTTGAAATTTTTGGTTTTTCACTTTATTAGAAATATTATGGAAATGTGATGAGGCCTAGGGCTGGCTCATCTATATCTATACTACTACTAAAAGTGTGAATGTTTTAAGTTTTTTTCTTTTTTTGTGAAGACAAAAATGTCCTTATTCAAATTGTTAAGTATATTAATAAAATGTAATTAGACATGAATTTTCCTTAAACTTTTTCATCAAAAAGTTGGTAAGAAAATATTTTAAGAATATTTGTGACTTCCTTTCTTTCTAACCAAGCACCATGAATATGGAAGGGAAAAAAAAAAGGTATATTCAAATTAGCGGAAAAAATGCATATTTAGTCACCCAAGTTTAACTCTAAACACACAATAATCACTCACCTTTCAGAAATAATTTATATAGTCACTAAAGTTACAATTAATAACATTACTCATCACCAACTCTTTGACATGTGATAGACAAATAACGGAGTATCATCACGAGACAGACACTAGCATTAAAACCAAATGATAAGGTAAGCGAAATAATTTGAGATACACTTAAAAGGAGTTGAAAATTCGGTAAATACAGGTGAAATCATTGAGTGAAAACATGTGAAAATTGATAAAATGAGTGAAATCAATAAAATGAAGAAAGTTCAACCAACAAAAACAATGTCAAACCATTAGAAAAATGGTTTAAACCGAAAAAACTAAAGAAATCGATTAAAATACACATGATGAAATCAATAAATTGAATAACATTCATTAATGTGATATTTTATGACATAATGGAATTAATTTTACTCTGATTTACAACAAAATACAACTGAAATTAAATAAACACGTATAATGTATGTACACTTTAAACTGGTGAAAAAAATGGATGTGAAATTAAATACATTTGAAATCGATAAAAAAAAATCAGGTAAAATTTATGAAAAATAGATGAAAACGGGTAAAATTGGTTAAGTTAAAATATACGGGTCAAAAAATGTAAAATCGATGATAATTAATTCGAATGAAATTATAAGAAAAATGATGAAACCAGTGAAATCCAGTCAAATTGGGTAAAGCTGGTGAAAAAAGTGTAAAATCGGTCAAAAACGGAAAGTTGGTACGAACATATTTAATCAATGAAAAATTCAGGTGAATAACATGTGAAATTAGTTTAAAAACATGAAAAATAGGTAAAACGGGTTAAGAACGAGTGAAATCGGTTAAAAAAAGAGTTTAATTTGTGAAATCGGTAGAAATATAGTTTAAACTGAAGAAAAAAACGAAAGAAATCGACCAAAAACAAAAACAATGAAAAATATTATAACCGATAAAAAAAAGTTTCTAAAATAAAATAAATCGGTAAAAAAAGTTTAAGCAGTGAGAACATATGAATCGATTAAAGTTTGGGTGAAATTTCTAAAGAATCGGATAAAATCAGTCAAAAAGCTTGAAGTCAGTGAAAATATATTTAACCAATGAAAAATTTAGGTGAATACTAGGTGAAATCAGTGAAATAGGTGGAAACGAGTTAAACTTTAACCGACAAAAACAAGGTGAAATGGGAAGAAAATAGTTTAAATTGAAAAAAAGATCGACGAAACATGAAAAAACTATGAAACATGTTATAATCGATTAAAAAGTGAAAAATTTGATTAAAAAAAATTAAACAGTGAAAACATATGAATCGATGAAAATTCAGGAGAAATTGGTAAAAACTGGTGAAACCAGTAAGAAATAATGTTCGTGAAATAGATGAAAGGTCGGGTGAAATTTATGAAGAAACGGATGAAACATGTGACATCGGTGAATAATGGATAAACTTGATATGAAAACTACAATGATGGAATGAGCTAATAATGTTCTTATAATCTTATTTTAGAATTAATTTTATAAGATTTGATGACTAAATCAGTCCTTATTTTTTATATTTTATTACAACTATTCAAAGCAATCCTTTTTTTTAATAAACCAATAATAATTAATAAAAATAAATTTCTTAAAGAATAAATTGACCTTTTATAAATATATGATATTCTATGACATAAAAATAGTTAATTTTACTCTAATTTATGAAAAATACACATGAAATTAAAATTAGACACGTACAACGTACGTGCACTTTTCTAGTTTATTTAAAAAGGACTAATTAACTTCGTTCAATTCAAATTTTCATCTAGAACCAGATAAAGTAATTAATTAGTTAAGTATACATAGGAAGATCGATCCGATCCTCGTTATCCTAGCCGCTGACTATAATCGAGTTAAATATAATCTATCTTTTGCAGATTCCCCCCTTAGATTCTATTTGGTTCCACGGAAGATATATAGGGAATAATATTAAAGATATCAAATTCCTTTTGATATAAAATTGTACGAGCATTTTTTATGTGATATAAAAACATGATAGAAAAGTGAGATTGAAAATATTTTGTTGTTTAAATTAATAGTAGCTCAAGTTTTCATGGAACAATTTGGTCCCTACATAGTCCCAAGAAGCTAATTAATCGATCCCCTAGCTAGCTATAGCTCTTTTGATTAATTTATGCAATAAATAAAATCTCCTTTTCAAAAGTAGACGACTATATATATATATACATGCAAAGAAAAGTATGCTAATGCTAGAGTATACATACCCACTAGCTAGTGAAGTGGGGTCTAAACAATCATATGTATGACTATATATAATCACACAATATGTACATGAACTTAGGATAATTACAAAGCTTCAAATCTCCTTTTTCTCTTCACTCGATCCCAATTATTTGGTCTGATCAAGAGTTGGAAATAAGTAATGGATATTGTTACAAAGCATGAAAACAAGAAAATTAAGGTGAAGAAAGGGTGGTTTGCAGTTAGGGTAGGATTAGAAGATGAAGAGTTCCAAAGATTCACCATCCCTATTTCATACCTCTACAATCCATTGTTCAAGAAGCTTCTAGAAAAAGCTCGTGAGGACTATGGCTACAACGCCACCGGACCACTCAAGCTTCCATGCTCCATCGACGATTTCCACCGCCTCCGGTGGAGGATCGAGGAGGGGGGCAATAGTCACCACCACCACTACCACTACCACCTATCTTGTTAGCTAGACTAGACATGCGATGAAGTAAATGTTTTAGTACCTTTTTTGTAAGATGATTTGTAAATATGTATAAATGAGAGGTTTCAATTAAATCAATCACTTGTTCTACTTATAGCTAAATTCAAATCTTCATATGAAGCTAGTCAATTCTTTTTAATTTTTATTTAACAACGAATGCCAAAAATAATTATCAGCTTCAGTTATATATGCAGTTTTAATTTAATAATTAAGTTTCTTGTCATACAAAAATTAATGACGTTCACGAAATGATCTTACACTTGAGGTTTATGAACCACAATTGTATGTAGAATGTAGTGGTACTGCTGAATTATTGCCAAGCTGGGTGAGTTAAGCTAAGAAAAAGTGAGAAAATTAATGTACATGTCAAAGAATTGATGTTTGTAAAATCGGTATATGCTATAACTGATTTTGATATATACAAAAATTGAGTTTAATTAGAAGAGTGGTTTATTAAACTATGGTTGTCTTAAACACTTTTGTAGCTTCTTAGAAAACCATTATCTTAGAAGTTGGACAATTATTCTCGAAAAAGAAAAGCAGTGGGACAATTAAAATGATAAATAATTTCAGTTGAAACCATTGAAAGGCAAGAAAAGGTCCCGCTGATTAACAAATTTTAAACAAAACAACAATAAACAAAAAGTTAATGGGGTGAGAGAGGCTCGAACTCTCGACCTCAGGATCACTCAACAAAGCTATGAGACCTACGCGCTAGCCAACTGCGCCACCACCCCGCTTGCTATTGTTACGTCCATCGTCATATATAAGGAATTTAACATTAGAAGACAGTATTCAATTGTAGGGACTTCAGATCAAAAAAATATACACAATGTTGTCCCAGTTCTTGAAAATCTGCAAGATCTGAATAAATACGAGCGTATGGATGGTCTCAAAATCGCAATAAATTGTTGCCATGGCTACTTTACAATCACCAAAACGTTTGATTTTAGATCCAAAAAAAAAAAAAAAAAAAACCGAGCTCAATGAAATATTCACGATACTTGATATTAGAAGAAAAAAGTAAAACCATATTATTGTACTATCCAATCATCTTCAGTAGGAAATAGGAACGAATTACACAAAAAACTTTTATTTTTCTTAACACAACATACTGGAGAATATCATACATTTTGACATGTTGTTGTTCAGTAATCTTATTATGACTAAATCAAAAAAAATAGTAGATAATTCCAGTTTGGAAACTTCAGCTCTGGTACGTTGACTTGTGTCTGTATTGACTTCTACCAAATCTGCAATTATTGTGACTGGGCGACAGAATTAGCCATGGGGGACTTCATTATGGCTTCCTCCAGGTCCTGCTTCCTGAGTATCCTACTGGAGGGTTCAAACTTTGTACCCAAAGGAGACTGAATCGCTTCCGGCTCTGCGGATCTCAGTCGGAAATGGCTGCCAACAGCATGAATGGTTCTATCAATGAAACTTGACCTCGGTATATAGTCCTTCATACGGCATATAAATTCCAAATGGTCCCTTGCCTGAACAGAAACAATACCTTGAAATTCAGAATAACAGCAATCGACATGATATATATCAAACAATCAAATAAGCATGTGCGACAGTTATCGAGTATATACTAGTAAAGAATGAGAAGCATAAATCTTGAAAGTTACAGAAAGATTTAGCTATATTATTATGACCATACATACAGGATTACGATGCAAACAAGAAACACTTTTACACTGGATTAATGATGAATGAACAAGGAAGCGCACCTGTCGATAATCAGGAATTCTTTTTGGAAGTTTGAGGTAAGCCATGTTACTGATTTCATAATCCCATAAAAAAGATGTATGGTGGATCCACCTGGTCTTGGTAATGGACTGAGCATTCCCACCAAATTTATGGTTGCCAAGGACATAATCTGAAAGAGCCAGAGGCATCATGAAGAAAAGAGCCATATTACAACTTAAAAGAGATATTGGGCAATATGGAAAAATCGAGCAACAGAAGAAAGGGAAATGAGGATTTCTCATAAACAATATATGATCAGGGTACATATTTGGTATAAGTCATGTTTGTCTCACGTGGTTAAAATGTAGAATAGTATATAATTATACTCAATCTTCATTAAACACTTACCAATGGATTTAGTCTTGGTTTGGACACAATGCAAGGACAAAATGAACAAAAAAGAAACATGGAAAATCATGCATGCCAACATAAAAAAATTTAACAAAAAAATTAATTACGAATTTTTTTTTACCAGTGACAATATTAGATAATAAAAAAAGATCATCATTCCATGCTCTCAGATCAGAGTATTTATAGAAAGGGGCAAAATATGTCAACTGCTAATAGATGCCATCATCACTGATCAGAATAAAAATTAGAGAAAGGTATATCTGAACAGAACAAATGTCCTTTAATGATCAACTGTTCTTAATTTTCATCCGAATACGGATCTTCTAGTTCTGAACTAGCATCAGAATATCAACTCATATCTTGCAAAGGTTAAGACGTGGAAAAGATATGGCATCATGTAAGTACCGTTCTCACGAAGGCTAAAATCCCCAATTCCTTGAAAAACATTCTTATATATTAAGCTGCTCCACGACATGATAGGTCGAGGATATGACTGTAAACCTGGAACTGCATCCTTGTTGCATATAAATGTCACAAATATCGTCCCCTGATCAACAATAACAGTTCCACCTCCTGTAAACCTTCGAATGACTGGTATTTCATCCCTCAAAACAGACTCGACTTCAAGAAGCTCCACGGGTTTCCTATTGAAAAATATTCATGTAACGCACGTCAACTTCTTGCATTTACTGTACATAGATGGATCTGTAGCATGAGAACGAACTAGGTCATGATCAGTTAAGATATCATAGCTCCAAGCTTCCACAGTACATTCAAACTATCACACCTCAACAAAGTTTTGACCTATATTTCAGCTCAATAATTCATAATCCTTTCAAATCAATATATAATTTGAACTACACAGACCTGGTCTAAGAATCTGCATTAACATTAGGGCCACTAAAAAAGACCGTGATCTGCCTCGCAAACAGATACGTTGCAACAATAATGTGCCAAATATGAATAGATTAAAAAGATTTCATATTCATTTTTATGGGGCTAAATAACAGATACTACAGGGTGAGTCTAGTTTTATAAGGAAATATGTAGCTATGAGTCGAAAACATTGCAGCTTTTCAAACAGCATATAGGACATACATTATACAATGGCTAGTCCTTCCACTTTTTAACAAGTGATTCCTACATAGCATGTAAAACCCTAAAAAAGTACTTAAAATATTAGAGCAATGCAAGATAAAAACTTATCAATCTCACATCCACAGGTTATGAATCTAAACAAGTAACTCATAAAACAATAACAGAGCCACATCAAATGAACTATGAAGTATGAGGAAAGGAAATTTTACAATCTCAGTTTACTTACCCAGAAACACCCATGACGATTGTTGGATCAATTGTTCCATCATTGATGATGCACCAGTTATCCGATGAGGTCCGCAGTAGCATCTCCTCCAAATGCAATTGATGTAGAATGGATTCTCCTTTTAATCTGATAAGATTAATAAGTGGTAGCCCTATGCTTCTTGTTTGAGATAAGGCCATCACTTCTATGAAAATCACAATTAAATCCCCTCTGAATTCTAATTAATACTAATTTTCAACGCACATATGAAACCTCATTATCATAATACTGAAGTAATAAAAGCTCTTCCAAACTACGGTAGATACATAATCTCCAATTCGAACATCTCAGATATCTTCTAATTTTATTTAAAAAACAGAACAAATTGATAGTTATTTTAAACGAGAAACTGAAGTCTACATAAAAAAGAGAATTGAAATTAAATTCTCAGCTACAGCTAGTTAAGACTTAAGACTGGTAAAAAATGAGAAGAGAGGGACAAAAGGAGACCCGAAGAGCATAGTGACGGGTCGAACGGGGTCGTGTGATTATATCTAGGATCAGACTTGATTGGGTTTGGATGAACCTGGTAATTACTATTATGAATGATGGCTTGTCTTTCTGGCGCTTCTGAAAAAGAATCTTAAAAGTTAATTGAGAATAGGAAAAAAAATAGATTTTTTTTTAGTGTTGTTTGTTTGAAATAAATAATAGGTATAGATTTTAGAAATGAGTAGTTTTTTACTTTTTTTTGGGACTATGGAAAAAGCATAAATAATACTATCAGATTATTTTATATCAAAACAATGTAAAGTTTGTATATTTTTTTTTATAGATAATGAAAAAATATTAATAAAATTACTTCTTTAAATTTGAAAGAGGACTAGATAACTTATAAAGAATTGTTTGTTTTGTTTTTCAAAGGGCATCGAAATACTCTCAGAAGCAAGTCAAATAGGCTAAAAATGTTGGACAATAACAAAGTATCATTAATGTTGTAACTTTAAAATATATCGATTTAAAATAGATCGCTAAGAATATATCCATGAATCGAAGTTAAGTAGTTAACAACAAATACGTTCTCAAACTTCGAAGAAGAAATGAATTGATTAGAGGTATATAAGCAAATTAAATTTGGAAAAAGAAATAACAATGCATGTAATAAATAATAAAGAAAATAAACATACGATGAAATGAAGAAATTAAATTAATAAGATAAAATCCAATTGAAATAACAATGAAGTATAGAGATTTTTGAAATCAAAGTGGGATTTAAATTAATGGTTAAATATGCTTGTGAAAATAAACATTAGAACAATAAGATTATTGTCGTTTTATATGTAAATGATGACAAATTACCATTCTCTCTTAATATTTATCGGGTTTTTTACACTTTGCATCCTCAAAAATGGGAAATAAGCACTTTGCACCTTTAAAATATAAATTTAGCATTTTACACCCTTGAAATATAAACAATTCAACAGTTTACACTCTCTTTAATTTTCCTCAAAAACCTAGGGACAAAATATGTAGTTCATTTTTTAATTTTTGACACTTTGCATCTCTGAAACACGAGAAATAGACATTTTGCACCCTATAATAGAATTAACACTTATCACCCTCGAATTAAGAACAACTCAGCAACTTGTACTCCCGAAACACGAGAAATGGACATTTTGAACCCCCTAAACACAAGATTAGCACTTTGCACATCAAATGAAGAAAAACATAACATCTAGCACCCCCTCCGAGTATGAATATGTAATTCGAATTACGTGAACTGAATATGGATCTAGATCTATCAAAATCGTTAAAGATCCGTATCGAACAATAAATAAATAAATATTTATATATATTATTAAAGTAAGTATCACTAATAATATTTTACCACCAATATAAAAAGATATTAATCAATATTTAATTCATGAGTTTATTTTTATACCTACCTTTCATATATAAATATGAATATTAAGTTTGAAACCGTGAGATAAATTAAATAAAATTGCAACATTAACAAATTTACTTTTAAGAAAAATGTATTGGTGTGAATTTTGAAAATTCAGATTCTATTGAATCTGAAATCACTTATCAAATCGAATGCGGACAAGACCGGATGGACTCGAAAAGTTTAGATTCGGCAAGATTCTAAGTCTACCCAACATAAATGAGTAGTGGTTTATTTCCGACAAAATTAAAGTTCATGCTTTTCTCTAATCCTTTCAAATCAAAGAGTCGTACTTAATCTTTTTCTGTTATGACTTTATGGTACCAATAAATGAGAAAACAATAAATACTATAGCAAGAACAATAAATGTAAAAATACTAAACTAGGTTTGGTTATGTCTTGCAATCGGAATACCGAGTTGCATATGACGTGATACAATCGAATTAGTTTATTTGAGAATAAATGGTAGAGATTGAATCATCGCAATTTAATTAGTTTCTTGCACTACAAATATGTGCAGAAATTAGACAAAGTATTTGTTTGGAGGAGCATAAGAAGACTTTATAAATGCGTTAGAGTTAGGCATTTGTCAATGGAGGTAAAAGGAGTTGTTACTAGTGAAAATGGTAGGATTATATCATTGATGATGGTTATCTTTTTAATCCATTTGCCAAAATGTTTAAGCGGGGGTGGGTATGGAATGTACAAGTATGACGACTTTATGCAGTTTCTAACAGGAAGGCCGTCTCAGGAGCTAACGATATTGCTATCAAAACCAGATTCATGTGGACCATTGTGCGAGAAAGAGTGTAAAACATGGAGGAAAATTTTACATATTACGAGTATACTCGGAAAGAAGTTTTGCATCGAAAAATGCAACAAAAGTTGCGAAGAGTACAAAGACTATTGGGGAATACTACCTGAATGGGCCATGAATCTTCCTGTAAAAATGCAGTTATGATGATTATCTTGTAGATCCATACGACGAAGAGGTACAACGTCTCACATGACAGTTCAACTGCAAATTTACCGTATAACTAACCTGTGTAAGCTATGGTCACATTTACAAGATTACGAGAAACGCTGCACTAGATATTGCTATATATCATAGTATCAGCATGTGTCATTTGTTGAATTCGATCAGTCGAATTAGCTTTGGGTATGTAATAAACCCATAACTGGCTATAAACTTTAAACTATGTGCGAAAAGTCCGACTGCCAAGCATCTCATTATCGCTGAGTTGGTTATCACTGCTTCATCGATAGTTTCAAATTAGCAGGTGGTGACTCAAGGAAATTAATGGTAATAGTTTATAATCAATATAAACACTCTATCAAAACCGAATTCGCACGTACCTTTTAAAGCCACAATATTTGATGATATAACAAACATGTCAATGATGAAAATCACAGAGGAAGGGAATTCCCAGACCTACAATATAACAAGTTTTTAAATTGGCCCCAAATGCGGACAACTAAGATACAATCAATTACTAATAAGAAACATACCGTTGTCGCCATGAGAAAGATCTTAAAGTAACTTGAAACAAGGACTACAAGCAATATTTCTTTCCACCTGCAATATATAAGCAAATGTAATGATTTCTACTAGTTCTTTCTTGCAAATAGAATACAATAATGAGAAAGACTGGATAAATTGGAAATACAAAGACACATCAAAACCAAATTCTGTATTTAGATAATACAGAGGTCTACTTCCTTGTTGAACTAAACAAATGGCAAAGGACAGAACAGTAGTTAAATATTTACCCATAAAATCCAGCTGATGTACTGAAAAGCTTCCTAGTACCATGGAACATAACACAAAGAAAGACCAGGTTTCCAAATATAACACTAGATATCATCTGTAATAACACCCAATCCATCAATATTACTGCAAATCTAAACACACAAACTTAAAAAAAAAGTGGCGTTAAGCAACATGCAGTTATTATAAATCCAACCTTTGGAAACTCCAGAAGCATTGAACCAACAGTTTCTGGTGAATTTGATTCCTTTTCAATTGTAGTCAAAATCCACATTCTGTCTAGAGCAGCTAAGGAAATGCATTTCCCACATAATATACATTCAATAATAGATACTGACTATAATCATAAAACTATCGAGAAAGGGATACAGATATCCAGAATAAGGAAGGCTGAAACTGATTTCCATAACAAGCTCTGCAAAAACATATAATTGATTCAAACAAGCACAACCTGTGAGCATATGTCATCCACTATTTCATACAAATAAAAAATGTTTGTTAAGAAATAAAAGTGTACCTCAAAATCTACAGTCTCTTTACTAAACTTATTGTAGAATAAATGTCTATATGCTTTGGGCTTGTGTAGAATTAGATCAATTACAAGGATCTAAATAACCAGACAAAATAAATATCAAAAATCTATCATAAGCACAAGGGTTACTAAAAATTAGAATCAAGTACAGTACCATGATTTCGCATTCAATGTACTCATCAGCAACAGCTTTGCATTTTCCCTAAAAAATCAAGGCATTAGTTAGTGACAATAAATAAATGTAGAATCATATGAATTAATATTAATTAAAGTAAAAGTGGATTACACATTTCATGAGGCGAATATTTCCGGCGGAATACTGAATGTAGAGTGTTTTGATAGGGGACCCACACTGCACACATCGGAAGTATACACTAGTAGTACCATCTGTCTCCATCTTTTTATTTTTATTTTCCATCTGTAAAGGAGTTAGAAAATAATATTAAGAGAAGACTGATATTATAAAATAGATTTGGAAAGGCATGAAATATTGATTTGGTTGTGCCTAATGCGAGAAGAAATTAAGTCTCAAGGACGGAAAGTTCAAACGTTTCAACAATTCTTACAAAGCCTTCAAATTAGTTGAAGCATATAATTCAGTAATATTAACACTCGAGGTGTATAATAAAAATTATAAGTATACTCCAAATTTTTTTTTTTTTGATAATAAAACAAACTATCATTCCATACTAACACAAAAATTTAAACCAGTCTACAAGGGGAGATCCCTCGTCACAAAAAACAGAAATAGGAATATTACAAGGACTAAAAGGGGTAGTCCATTTCAAACCGAAAGCCCAAGAAACAAGGTTGTGGACAGCACAGTTTGCATTCCTAACGGTAAACTTGAAACGCCAACATGGCCAACAATCAGAAAAAACTTTTATCTCCTCAACAATTCCCGCAATAGACCAATCTAGATTAGACTCCCAATTATTAATGGCCATCACAAGGTTTAGACAGTCGGATTCAAAAATAGCATATCAATCTTCAAAAAGTTCAAAAAGGAGCAAGCTTCCCTGCTAATGCTTCGGCAACAGTAGGATTGAGGCAGTTGTGTAGGCAAGATGAAGCAAACAAGATGGAACCAAAATGGTTACGAATAATAAAATCTGTGGTAGCCACACCATCTTTGAAAGCTGCATCGGAGTTTATTGCCAAAAAACCTTTCTTTGGTGGTGACCATCAACGATAGAGGGCTGGGGCAGCGGAGGTGTTCTTCAAGGAAATCTGGGCTTTTGAGTGGTCCTTTGCCATCCTTTGTAATAACACATATTTATCTTAATATTATCTTAGAAAAATACTCCCTTCAACCCATACAAATTTAAAACCTTCTGATCTGGTGTTGGCGTTGAGTTACCTTGTTATTTTTTTTTCTTGTGTTACATATGTGAGTTGAAAAGTGTAAATTTTAATATCTTCACATTTTTTAGGAAAAATTTATGAAAGAGAGTAATTTTTTGGGATGCTACAGAAAGGAAGTAGAGCAAAACAATAGGATGGAGAGAGTACTAGAATTTATGAAAAAATTAATGCATGAAAAAAGTAAATTTACAAATATGTTTAGGATGAAGTCACTTAGAGTTATAATGTGCACCAAAATTCAAAAAATAACATGGTTAATACGGGGCAAGATTACTCCATATCCACAATCAGAATACATTTCTTTTAAGAATTGTGGTGAAATTTGTACCCAAGAACATGTACATCTGTTTTATTTATAAATGTAAAATGTTCAATTCTATCAACATGTAAGATAAATTGCATGTGTATTATATAGGGCATGGGTAACTTCATTGAACAACTATGGGTATCTTTCTAATAGGACAATATTATAACAGAGCAAGTGGAACCAACCTTATATTTTATACTATAATTTTCATTATTAATGGTGTACCAACAAAACATTTGGATAGCTGGATTAGGCCAGTGGTCACTATAGACAGTAGACACAGCCACCTTAGGTTGACAGTGATTTGACAGCCGTCAAATCAAGGGTACGAGACCTTTCGTCTAATAGCATGGGGGTGCTCTAGGTGTGGTTTGTTGGACTTAAATGGAATATTACTGAGTTAAGTCCATATTCATCCTCTACTTTCCGTATCCCTATAAAAAAAGTTTTGTGGATTGTAATCCTACTCATTTTTACAACTAACAAGACACCGGATTTAGGGTTATCGCACAGACTCTTCTTAAGAAAGAACGAGACAAATGCTTGATGATTCAAATCATTTTGGTCTTCTAATAAGTACTATCTTAATGAATGATAAATTGACAACGGATCCAAAATACCACATTATCAACCAATACTTCATGTATATTCAGAAGTGTGTCTTCGGTTTTAATCAATTTGAACCAAACAGGTTTTTTGGTTAGCCAACTTTCTAGCTCTGCTTTTCAGTTTTAACTGCAATTTTCCAGTTTCAGTTTTGGGTGAACTAATTCAAGTTTCAATAGAGCATACATATGACTGACTATTTTTTAAATGGGTTTCTGCACTCTCGCAAACTTGAATCTCAAATCACATTTCAACATTAATCTTTCATTGAAAAGAAAAACTTCCAATGATCGAAGTCCAAAACCAATGTTTCTTTTTAATTGATAAATAATACTTACTATTGATTAACAGATAAAAAGATAATGACTATTGAGCAGGGCAATGAACCCCACAAAATCACATTTTCAATCTTTGTACCTAATCTTTCATTAAAGACTTTTGTCAAACATCTTAGCAACACTCACTTACGTCATACATTCACACACTACCAGCACACAATACATCTATCAAACATCACAAATACAAATTCAGTCTCGCATGTAGACACATTCATCAGTAAACAACCCGTGTCATCAGAAACTAAATTAACAAGAGGAATTCTCACAAACCAACTGGTCGCTCACTAAAACGTTACCTAAAATCCAGTCTCGATCTCAGGTAAACCATAAAATTCAGGCACACATTATAATGTTTTAGAAAATAAACTAAACGGATCTCACCTTAGGCGTCGGTGGGGAGTGGAGGAGATGGCCGGAGGGAAGCGGATGAATGGCGGACGATAGGAGAGAGTGGTGCTGGGGAGAGTACAAATTTATTTGATTGTTGAAATGTGAACTCACATTAGAACATATTTTGAGTTTTTTTTTTTTTTAATAAATATATTGAGCTTGAACAAATTGAGTTAGAGTCAGTCGAGTTGTAATAGAGATTAAAAACTACTATTACTAACTTTAGATATTGTTAAAGTTTTGTCGAGGGTTTTGGCACCGCGCACCTTCAAAATACGACAAAGGCATTTTTCACATTTGAAATATAGAATTAGCAATTACTATATTCGAAACACTAAAAAATTTAGTTATTTGCACTTTCAAGTATTTTTAATAGAGTTGATCACCGGGTTAAAAAATCTAAGGGCAAACAGATATAAGAAAACGAAACTTTAATCCAAGTTTATAAGGATGGAGATAAAAATAATTATTCTAGTACTTATAATTATATTATGCAAATATTAAGGAATAAAGAAAATGAATTACCTATTTCCCTAGATATTTTCACCCCAGCCAACTCTGCTCGAAAAAAAATGAGGAGTGCAAATTGCTGAGCTTTTCTTAATTCGATGATGCTAAGTGCTTATTATGTGTTTCAGTGGTGGACAATGTTTATTTATTGTGTGTCAGGAGTGCAAATTGTTGAGTTTATTTTAATCCAATAGTGATGAGTGCTAATTTTGTGTTTTGAAAATGCAAAGTGCCAATTTTCGTGCTTTGGGAGAGTAAAGTGTCAAAAAAAAATGAAAATGAATTATTAATTTTGTCCTTAATTTTTTTTACCTAATGATCAACTCTGCTGAAAAATACTAGAGGTTGCAAGTTGTTGAGTTTTTCATATTTTGTGGGTGATAAATGCTAATTATGTATTTTGGAGTAAAAATAGCCAAAAATCCTTTTGTTAATTATGTATAAAGAACTAAGTTTAAATATCTTGTGATGAATAGAGCACGAACTAAATTTTGAGTGATTTAATTTAATTTTCACCCATACTTTTGAATGACTAAGAATGGGTCATAGAATTAAGAAATAAGAGTGTCACACTAATATATTTATTGACAAGTGTTTTTAATATGTTTGTTTGGTATTTAGAAGAGTAGTGGACATTTCTAAAATGATCTTAATTTGCATAATATTGTATGTTTGAGTTTGGAGAGTGGTTTGAGAAATAAGATAAATGTAGATTTTTCGGAAGAATTTAGGTTGTATGTATAAGATGAGTAAGATTTTATGTCGAAGCATGTTATTTATATTGAGATTAATTGTATAAAAATACATATTACTTTATGTCAATTCAATGTAGAGTTTGTGTAGATTTTTGAAAAATAAAAAATATTATTGTTTGTTTGGGTTGAAAAAATACTTTGAGAAAATTGAGAGAGAATAAATATATTTCGTAAAATAAAAAACCAGGTTTGTCTTTTTTTTTTTTCAAACACAAAATTAATTTAAGAAATACGTGAAACATGCTCTATAGTTTTAACTTTTAAGTGGATGTGAAGTACTTGTCATAACCGTTATGACCAATGAAATGTGATATAAAATCTTGTATGTATTGTTTACCATTTTGTCTAAAAACTTTCAAACATAAGCACAAATACTACCCATTGAGTTGTGCACACGTAAGAAACCCCCAAATTAGTAGACACATGTCATTATTGTTCAAGACAACCTAATTAATAGGTAATAAAAATAAAAATCCAATTTTTTAAAAAAAAAAAAATTGGAAATAAGGTCTTCATCCCTACCAAACCACCAACCCCATTTCAACCGTAAACCCCCATATCACCCCACCCCACCCTTCTTTCTCCCCTTCCCCCCTTCCCCGTAGCTTCCTTTCCAACCAATATCTCCTTCAAACCCTTCCAACTCCATATCCTAAAATCTCACCACCGCCTCATTCAATCACCACCACCATTTCAGTCGTGACTGGATGCGACTCCAGTCGCCGCCGACTGGAGGTGGTGGTGGTGGTGTTGAGGGCTTGTTTGAAATTTTTGAAAATTTATTTATTAAAATGTTAATTTACCCCTAATTTTAAAATATGAGTTTATTAAGTCCATTTTTAGAGAAAAAAAAAAAAGGTTTAGTCAGTCCAATTTGGAGTATCAAATTGAGCCCTAAGATTTATAATTAAATCAATTATAAAATATTAGCATTTTCACCCCGATTTAAATTTTTTGGCACTTTGTACACTAAAAATATAATTTGTATGACATTTTGCACCCTAATGTATTTTTTCTAAAAAAAAACACACTCATAAATGTCGGCGATGTAGAGATAAAATGGTCATTTCTTTGCACAACAATCATAAACTCGTTATTCTAAATTTATTTTACTTTATAATAACTTATTTTAACATTTTCTCACTGTAAAATTTAAATTAAAAAAAATATTGTCTTCATTTTATTTTCAAGTATCCTCAAGATTATTTAATTTATATATAAAATACACGTTTACATATCTAACATATTATTATATTGCATGTTATTTACATAATTTAGATTATCATATTAAGTCGGAGTTAAAAATGCCAGAAATTATATTTTTTTGGTGCAAAGTGCCAATTTTCTATATTTCAGAGTGCAAAGTGTCAAAATCTATATTTTTAGTAGGGTTTAAAGTGCCAAAAATATTTGAAAATAACTATTATACTCTTCAATCAATTAATTTTTTCTTCAAAACACACATTAGAGTGCAAAATGCCTACTAAATTATATTTTCAGGGTCCAAAGTGCCAAAAATTTTAAGTTAGAGTGCAAAATGTCAAAACCCTATAATTTCAGGATGCAAAGTGCCAAAAGTCCTAACTTAATTAATATTTGATTAATTTAAAGAATTAAAAAATCTGCCCAACTCAATCACCTATTAAGTAGGTAGCCGGTCCAATTTTTTAAAGGCTGAGATTGAAATCTCATTGTTCATTTTCAATCCAACGACAAATAAAGGGGTTCCTTATGTGTACCTAACACCACATGTACTAACTTAAGACATCCCCTGCCAACACCATTTAAGTAAAGCATGTTTAATTATAAAAAAATTAAAAAAATAAGTAAAGCACGTTTAATTATAAAAAAAATAAGTAAAGCTCGTTATAAATGAGAATTATTCTTTAAAAAAAATAAAAGACAATATAATGCACAATTTTACATTTATCTTTTTTGTATTTTGTAGAGTATTTTGTTTTTTGGGGGTAGATTAATCGTACGGCCACAAAATCTAGGAACAGTGTTAACTAAATAAACCATCACATGTACTGTAAAATCCCAACAACATCAGATACTACAAACGCTACGTTGCTTAATTCCGAACCATCAGAAATCTCCATTTACTTCTACAACCTCCCTAAAATCATCTAAAGGTAAAACCAACAACCCAAGTTCTTGAATTTTCAAAAAACAAAAAAAAGTTCTTGAATTTTCATATGATCCCCATTTGTATTCACCATGACAATAACTCATGATTGCGTTAAAAAACTCGCACAATTACCAATTTTGATGAACAAAAAAACAAAATTAGCCACTGGATCATGTTTTAGGAGGTGGGTTTCTCATAAAATTGAGTTTGCAGAAGAAGAATTGTTCAAAGGGAAGAAATTTGCTGCTTTGTGGGGAAATGGAGATTATGGGAGGTTGGGATTAGGCAATTTGCACTCTGAGTGGAGGCCTAATCCTATTTCTCCATCGGCTTTTGGTAATCAAAGTTTGAAGGATATAGCTTGTGGCGGTGCTCACACTCTTTTTCTCACCGGTGATTAAACTTTCTTCTCTTCTCTGATCCCACTTATGATTGTTAGCTTGTTTGACTCTATTCTTTGTGTCCAAAATGAACCCATTAAGTTAGTTCATTTAGATCTTATATAGTAATTAACTTTGTAAGGCATAACAAGATTTTGAATTGCTTATAAATCAATTAATTGAGTCAGTGAAATGATCAAATTTGCCTTCATGCTGTCGCAAGTTGGAATATATGTTCAAATTGATACTGAAATTGTGAAGGAATTACTTTTTCTTATACTGTATTTAGTGAGGGACATAACTGTATTTGGCAGAAAATGGAGATGTATATGCTACTGGACTCAATGACTACGGACAGCTAGGAATTTCAGATTCTCAAAATTATACAACTGTATGTATGCTATCTCAACCCTTGTACAAATCTTCAAATCTCTTCTTTTTGGAACTTCATCATTTGATAGTGCTTTGAATTTTAATGCTTTTGAGGCCTTACCAATCGCATGCTTGATTGTTGATTCTTATATATGTTTGAACCAAAAATTTGTGGTTATATATATGCTTGATTCTGATGTTGTGAACATTTTCAATGAGCTTAGAGCGTAATCAGCACAAATCAAGGGGGGAAAGTGAAAACACGGGTAAAGTTTACGGGCGGTCCTGCTCTGTCCCTATTAATTTTCTCGTAACAAGTTCACTTGATTTGTAACGATTCTGCATTTTGTGGGAAGTAATGACACCAGGAAAGGGTTGGCTTTGTTTTTTGCAATACTTCATAACCATGTTATAGGTATATTTGTGGTGGAAGAAAATGAAATGAAATTTCTTCTTTTAGAATGGTAGATGATATTTAAATATGTTTCAGTATCTCTGCTTTTGTTCTACTTTTTAATTAATATGTACTGGTTAGTGGAATAATTGTTGTTTGTTTAAGAGTTTGCTCTTATCTTCTCGGTGCTTGTGTTCATTTAGCAATAATATCGGCAGGTCCCTCTCAGGGTTTCTGGGGTTCCTAAACATGTTATCCAAATTTCATCTGGTTCCCATCATTCTGCTGCTATTACAGGTTTGTTTTTGGTAACATATTACAAGATTTCTTGTTTCTTAGTGGTATCTTTTCTGTGTCATAGTGGAGTATGATCGCATCAAAATTCTCAGTATTTTTTTTTTCAAGTTGTGTCTTAAGCATTGTGAATACTATTTTAGTGTTTATTGAGTTTGACTTGTTTTTGTTTGTTTGTATTTTTTTTTTTGGGGGGGGGGGGGAAGGGAATATACACGAGGCAGGATTATTAAAAAATAATATTTGCAACATTACATGCACCATATAACCTAAGTAGTAGACTAAAGACTTGATGATTTGTAGGTGGAGGAATTTCTGGCCATCATCAATAACATCAGTATTAAGGAGAGTGTTAGGAATAATAATTATTAACTATTATCCTCTTGAGCTCTTGACATTTTCATAAAAAACAGCAGTTTGTAATCAAATGGTAGGATGGATTGTGTATCAATAAAATGTTGGACCTATCTTCTAACACAGTTCCAGTTGGAACATGATTGATATTGAATTTTTTCCATTTTGAAATTTGATGACACTGATTACCTAGTTTTATACTCAATATGGCTAAGTTTGTGTATGAAATATGTTTTTTGGTATTTATTGCACTTAGTTTGATGTGGTTACTATATTTGTCAAGTTATGAAGATATCGCCATTATGTTTTTCCATTCCTCGCTGTTATATGGAACTTCATTTTCTTTCTTTAGCTTTCGTGTCACTTTTCATCTCATTGTTGTCTGTTTGCTCTTTTGTAGTGGATGGAGAACTTTATATATGGGGAAAGAATTCAAATGGACAGCTTGGTCTTGGAAAAAGTAATTAACCGAAACTTATTTTCATATGACTTCTGTCTTTCGAGGTTATTTTATCTGCTACAGTATATGTAAATATAGCTCTAACTCATTTTCACCCTTGCTAAGAATTTCTATAGGAATCATTTTCAGTTGGGTCACTATACAAATATCTTTAAGGACATGCCAAAATTGTAGCAATCCAGATAAACTAATCTGTTTTGTTAAATCATAGTAATAAACAAATAAAATATGGTTAATATATTAATAATACTAAATAAATAACATTTATAATAGGATTGTTTCTCAATTCTTGTACCAATTTGCAGAGGCAGAAAAGATAATTCCTGTTCCTAGTAAAGTTGAATCATTGGGTGGACTCACCATTAAAGCAGCATCTTTAGGATTTGGACATTGGATTGCTGTTACAGGTCTGAAATCTGTATCTGGAACAACTTCTTTTCTTCAGAAATTAAGTTTACGATTGCTTAATTATCCATTACTAGATCCATCATTTGTTTTCCATTGACAGTTCCCGTATGTGTATTGGCCAGAGAAGGGTGAAGTATTGAGCTGGGGAGAAGGAGAGTCTGGAAGACTTGGTCATGGACATGAATCAAGCATTTTCGGATTTCAAAAAACTAGCAGGTTCTTCATTTTTATCTTATTTTAATATGATGGTTATACTTCTTTTCATGTTTTAACACTCATTGATTTAGAGCTGCTACCTCGTACTTTATACGTAGGCCAGTAAAATGTCATTATTTCAATTTTGGTCTCACAATAATTGATGTTCATATCTTTTTTTTTTTTTTTTTAATTTTGTTTTGTGAGATGGTAATTGATGTTCATATCATCTTAAATACTATTAAATATCATTGGTGCTAATCAAATAAGGTCCCCTTTTCTTTCAAACGACATTTATTTTTCTTTTCACAATTGTTTCTGGAGAGTCAAAAGCTTAAATGAATTGCTAATAGTTAACCTTATTGAGTTGTTTACTGTTGCCCTAAATCATTTTCATAAAATTACAGGATTTTGGATGCACAGAAAGATGCTCTTTAGTTGGTATTTCTTCCAAAATGTATCTGATTATTGTTCAAATACGAAGTATTTGGCACTAAAAGCTTTTACATATTATTGCATATGAAATTAATGTCAATTTGTTTCTAACTTACCCTTACCCCTACTTAATTGCTTGGTTGCCTCATGTCTTGTATTGATCTTTTACTATTGGTCTGCAATGCAGCGAGTATACACCACGACTAATTAAGGGACTTGAGGGAGTAAAGGTATTATTATCTAGTTCCATATATCTTTGTTGAGGATATCTTTTACAGCTTCTCGATTTTAGTCCTTGACAAAATTGATTTCACTATATTAGGTCAAAAGTGTTTCTGCTGGAATGATGCACTCTGCCTGCATTTCTGGTATATAATTTAAACTTTCATTCCTATTATAATAAAGAAAATAAACATACGATGAAATGAAGAAATTAAATTAATAAGATAAAATCCAATTGAAATAACAATGAAGTATAGAGATTTTTGAAATCAAAGTGGGATTTAAATTAATGGTTAAATATGCTTGTGAAAATAAACATTAGAACAATATGATTATTGTCGTTTCATATGTAAATGATGACGAATTACCATTCTCTCTTAATATTTTTCGGGTTTTTTACATTTTTTGGAAATTAAGCACTTTGCATCTTTAAAATACAAATTTAGCATTTTACACTCTTGAAATATGAACAATTCAGAAGTTTACACTCTCTTTAATTTTCCTCAAAAACCTAGGGACAAAATATGTAGTTCATTTTTTAATTTTTGACACTTTGCATCTCTGAAGCACAAGAATGGACATTTTGCACCCTATAATAGAATTAGCACTTAACACCCTCGAATTAAGAACAACTCAGCAACTTGCACTCCCGAAACACGAGAAATGAACACTTTGAACCCCCTAAACACAAGATTAGCACCCCCTTCGATTATGAATATGTAATTCGGATTACGTGAACTGAATATGGATCTAGATCTATCAAAATCGTTAAAGATCCGTATCGAACAATAAATAAATTAATAATTATATATATTATTAAAGTAAGTATCACTAATAATATTTTACCACCAATATAAAAATATATTAATCAATATTTCATTCATGAGTTCATTTTTATACCTACTTTCATATATATATATATATATATATATATATATATATATATATATGAATATTAAGTTTGAAACCGTGAGCTAAATTAAATAAAATTGCAACATTAACAAATTTATTTTAAGAAAAATGTATTGGTGTGAATTTTGAAAATTCAGATTCTATTGAATCTGAAATCACTTATCAAATCAAATGCGGACAAGACCTGATGGACTCGAAAAGTTTAGATTCGGCATGATTCGAAGTCTACCCAACATAAATGAGTAGTGGTTTATTTCCGACAAAATTAGAGTACATGCTTTTCTCTAATCCTTTCAAATCAAAGAGTCGTACTTAATCTTTTTCTGTTATGACTTTATGGTACCAATAAATGAGAAAACAATAAATACTATAGCAAGAACAATAAATGTAAAAATACTAAACTAGGTTTGGTTATGTCTTGCAATCGGAATACCGAGTTGCATATGACGTGATACAATCGAATTAGTTTATTTGAGAATAAATGGTAGAGATTGAATCATCGCAATTTAATTAGTTTCTTGCACTACAAATATGTGCAGAAATTAGACAAAGTATTTGTTTGGAGGAGCATAAGAAGACTTTATAAATGCGTTAGAGTTAGGCATTTGTCAATGGAGGTAAAAGGAGTTGTTACTAGTGAAAATGGTAGGATTATATCATTGATGATGGTTATCTTTTTAATCCATTTGCCAAAATGTTTAAGCGGGGGTGGGTATGGAATGTACAAGTATGACGACTTTATGCAGTTTCTAACAGGAAGGCCGTCTCAGGAGCTAACGATATTGCTATCAAAACCAGATTCATGTGGACCATTGTGCGAGAAAGAGTGTAAAACATGGAGGAAAATTTTACATATTACGAGTATACTCGGAAAGAAGTTTTGCATCGAAAAATGCAACAAAAGTTGCGAAGAGTACAAAGACTATTGGGGAATACTACCTGAATGGGCCATGAATCTTCCTGTAAAAATGCAGTTATGATGATTATCTTGTAGATCCATACGACGAAGAGGTACAACGTCTCACATGACAGTTCAACTGCAAATTTACCGTATAACTAACCTGTGTAAGCTATGGTCACATTTACAAGATTACGAGAAACGCTGCACTAGATATTGCTATATATCATAGTATCAGCATGTGTCATTTGTTGAATTCGATCAGTCGAATTAGCTTTGGGTATGTAATAAACCCATAACTGGCTATAAACTTTAAACTATGTGCGAAAAGTCCGACTGCCAAGCATCTCATTATCGCTGAGTTGGTTATCACTGCTTCATCGATAGTTTCAAATTAGCAGATGGTGACTCAAGGAAATTAATGGTAATAGTTTATAATCAATATAAACACTCTATCAAAACCGAATTCGCACGTACCTTTTAAAGCCACAATATTTGATGATATAACAAACATGTCAATGATGAAAATCACAGAGGAAGGGAATTCCCAGACCTACAATATAACAAGTTTTTAAATTGGCCCCAAATGCGGACAAGTAAGATACAATCAATTACTAATAAGAAACATACCGTTGTCGCCATGAGAAAGATCTTAAAGTAACTTGAAACAAGGACTACAAGCAATATTTCTTTCCACCTGCAATATAATAAGCAAATGTAATGATTTCTACTAGTTCTTTCTTGCAAATAGAATACAATAATGAGAAAGACTGGATAAATTGGAAATACAAAGATACATCAAAACCAAATTCTGTATTTAGATAATACAGAGGTCTACTTGTTGAACTAAACAAATGGCAAAGGACAGAACAGTAGTTAAATATTTACCCATAAAATCCAGCTGATGTACTGAAAAGCTTCCTAGTACCATGGAACATAACACAAAGAAAGACCATGTTTCCAAATATAACACTAGATATCATCTGTAATAACACCCAATCCATCAATATTACTGCAAATCTAAACACACAAACTAAAAAAAAAGTGGCGTTAAGCAACATGCAGTTATTATAAATCCAACCTTTGGAAACTCCAGAAGCATTGAACCAACAGTTTCTGGTGAATTTGATTCCTTTTCAATTGTAGTCAAAATCCACATTCTGTCTAGAGCAGCTAAGGCAATGCATTTCCCACATAATATACATTCAATAATAGATACTGACTATAATCATAAAACTATCGAGAAAGGGATACAGATATCCAGAATAAGGAAGGCTGAAACTGATTTCCATAACAAGCTCTGCAAAAACATATAATTGATTCAAACAATCACAACCTGTGAGCATATGTCATCCATTGTTAAGAAATAAAAGTGTACCTCAAAATCTACAGTCTCTTTACTAAACTTATTGTAGAATAAATGTCTATATGCTTTGGGCTTGTGTAGAATTAGATCAATTACAAGGATCTAAATAACCAGACAAAATAAATATCAAAAATCTATCATAAGCACAAGGGTTAATAAAAATTAGAACCAAGTACAGTACCATGATTTCGCATTCAATGTACTCATCAGCAACAGCTTTGCATTTTCCCTAAAAAATCAAGGCATTAGTCAGTGACAATAAATAAATGTAGAATCATATGAATTAATATTAATTAAAGTAAAAGTGGATTACACATTTCATGAGGCGAATATTTCCGGCGGAATACTGAATGTAGAGTGTTTTGATAGGGGACCCACACTGCACACATCGGAAGTATACACTAGTAGTACCATCTGTCTCCGTCTTTTTATTTTTATTTTCCATCTGTCAAGGAGTTAGAAAATAATATTAAGAGAAGACTGATATTATAAAATAGATTTGGAAAGGCATGAAATATTGATTTGGAAGGACAGAAAGTTCAAACGTTTCAACAATTCTTACAAAACCTTCAAATTAGTTGAAGCATATAATTCAGTAATATTAACACTCGAGGTGTATGCTAAATTAAAAAAAAATTAAGTATACTCCAAAATTTATTTATTTTTTATAATAAAACAAACTATCATTCCATACTAACACAAAAAATTAAACCAGTCTACAAGGGGAGATCCCTCGTCACAAAAAACAGAAATAGGAATATTACAAGGACTAAAAGGGGTAGTCCATTTCAAACCGAAAGCCCAAGAAACAAGGTTGTGGACAGCACAGTTTGCATTCCTAACGGTAAACTTGAAACGCCAACATGGCCAACAATCAGAAAAAAACTTTTATCTCCTCAACAATTCCCGCAATAGACCAATCTAGATTAAACTCCCAATTATTAATGGCCATCACAAGGTTTAGACAATCGGATTCAAAAATAGCATTATCAATCTTCAAAAAGGAGCAAGCTTCCCTGCTAATGCTTCGACAACAGTAGGATTGAGGCAGTTGTGGAGGCAAGATGAAGCAAAAAAAATGGAACCAAAATGGTTACGAATAATAAAACATGTGGCAGTCACACCATCTTTGAAAGCTGCATCGGAGTTTATTGCCAAAAAACCTTTCTTTGGTGGTGACCATCAACGATAGAGGGCTGGGGCAGCGGAGGTGTTCTTCAAGGAAATCTGGGCTTTTGAGTGGTCCTTTGCCATCCTTTGTAATAACACATATTTATCTTAATATTATCTTAGAAAAATACTCCCTTAAACCCATACAAATTTAAAACCTTCTGATCTGGTGTTGGCGTTGAGTTACCTTGTTATTTTTTCTTCTTGTGTTACATATGTGAGTTGAAAAATGTAAATTTTAATATCTTCACATTTTTTAGGAAAAATTTATGAAAGAGAGTAATTTTTTGGGATGCTACAGAAAGGAAGTAGAGCAAAACAATAGGTTGGAGAGAGTACTAGAATTTACGAAAAAATTAATGCATGAAAAAAGTAAATTTACAAATATGTTTAGGATGAAGTCACTTAGAGTTATAATGTGCACCAAAATTCAAAAAATAACATGGTACGAGACCTTTCGTCTAATAGCATGGGGGTGCTCTAGGTGTGGTTTGTTGGACTTTAATGGAATATTACTGAGTTAAGTCCATATTCATCCTCTACTTTCCGTATCCCTATAAAAAAAAGTTTTGTGGATTGTAATCCTACTCATTTTTACAACTAACAAGACACCGGATTTAGGGTTACCGCACAGACTCTTCTTAAGAAAGAATGAGACAAATGCTTGATGATTCAAATCATTTTGGTCTTCTAATAAGTACTATCTTAATGAATGATAAATTGACAACGGATCCAAAATATCACATTATCAACCAATACTTCATGTATATTCAGAAGTGTGCCTTCGGTTTTAATCAATTTGAACCAAACAGGTTTTTTGGTTAGCCAACTTTCTAGCTCTGCTTTTCAGTTTTAACTGCAATTTTCCAGTTTCAGTTTTGGGTGAACTAATTCAAGTTTCAATAGAGCATACATATGACTGACTATTTTTTAAATGGGTTTCTGCACTCTCGCAAACTTGAATCTCAAATCACATTTCAACATTAATCTTTCATTGAAAAGAAAAACTTCCAATGATCGAAGTCCAAAACCAATGTTTCTTTTTAATTGATAAATAATACTTACTATTGATTAACAGATAAAAAGATAATGACTATTGAGCAGGGCAATGAACCCCACAAAATCACATTTTCAATCTTTGTACCTAATCTTTCATTAAAGACTTTTGTCAAACATCTTAGCAACACTCACTTACGTCATACATTCACACACTACCAGCACACAATACATCTATCAAACATCACAAATACAAATTCAGTCTCGCATGTAGACACATTCATCAGTAAACAACCCGTGTCATCAGAAACTAAATTAACAAGAGGAATTCTCACAAACCAACTGGTCGCTCACTAAAACGTTACCTAAAATCCAGTCTCGATCTCAGGTAAACCATAAAATTCAGGCACACATTATAATGTTTTAGAAAATAAACTAAACGGATCTCACCTTAGGCGTCGGTGGGGAGTGGAGGAGATGGCCGGAGGGAAGCGGATGAATGGCGGACGATAGGAGAGAGTGGTGCTGGGGAGAGTACAAATTTATTTGATTGTTGAAATGTGAACTCACATTAGAACATATTTTGAGTTTTTTTTTTTTTTTTAATAAATATATTGAGCTTGAACAAATTGAGTTAGAGTCAGTCGAGTTGTAATAGAGATTAAAAACTACTATTACTAACTTTAGATATTGTTAAAGTTTTGTCGAGGGTTTTGGCACCGCGCACCTTCAAAATACGACAAAGGCATTTTTCACATTTGAAATATAGAATTAGCAATTACTATATTCGAAACACTAAAAAATTTAGTTATTTGCACTTTCAAGTATTTTTAATAGAGTTGATCACCGGGTTAAAAAATCTAAGGGCAAACAGATATAAGAAAACGAAACTTTAATCCAAGTTTATAAGGATGGAGATAAAAATAATTATTCTAGTACTTATAATTATATTATGCAAATATTAAGGAATAAAGAAAATGAATTACCTATTTCCCTAGATATTTTCACCCCAGCCAACTCTGCTCGAAAAAAAATGAGGAGTGCAAATTGCTGAGCTTTTCTTAATTCGATGATGCTAAGTGCTTATTATGTGTTTCAGTGGTGGACAATGTTTATTTATTGTGTGTCAGGAGTGCAAATTGTTGAGTTTATTTTAATCCAATAGTGATGAGTGCTAATTTTGTGTTTTGAAAATGCAAAGTGCCAATTTTCGTGCTTTGGGAGAGTAAAGTGTCAAAAAAAAATGAAAATGAATTATTAATTTTGTCCTTAATTTTTTTTACCTAATGATCAACTCTGCTGAAAAATACTAGAGGTTGCAAGTTGTTGAGTTTTTCATATTTTGTGGGTGATAAATGCTAATTATGTATTTTGGAGTAAAAATAGCCAAAAATCCTTTTGTTAATTATGTATAAAGAACTAAGTTTAAATATCTTGTGATGAATAGAGCACGAACTAAATTTTGAGTGATTTAATTTAATTTTCACCCATACTTTTGAATGACTAAGAATGGGTCATAGAATTAAGAAATAAGAGTGTCACACTAATATATCTATTGACAAGTGTTTTTAATATGTTTGTTTGGTATTTAGAAGAGTAGTGGACATTTCTAAAATGATCTTAATTTGCATAATATTGTATGTTTGAGTTTGGAGAGTGGTTTGAGAAATAAGATAAATGTAGATTTTTCGGAAGAATTTAGGTTGTATGTATAAGATGAGTAAGATTTTATGTCGAAGCATGTTATTTATATTGAGATTAATTGTATAAAAATACATATTACTTTATGTCAATTCAATGTAGAGTTTGTGTAGATTTTTGAAAAATAAAAAATATTATTGTTTGTTTGGGTTGAAAAAATACTTTGAGAAAATTGAGAGAGAATAAATATATTTCGTAAAATAAAAAACCAGGTTTGTCTTTTTTTTTTTTCAAACACAAAATTAATTTAAGAAATACGTGAAACATGCTCTATAGTTTTAACTTTTAAGTGGATGTGAAGTACTTGTCATAACCGTTATGACCAATGAAATGTGATATAAAATCTTGTATGCATTGTTTACCATTTTGTCTAAAAACTTTCAAACATAAGCACAAATACTACCCATTGAGTTGTGCACACGTAAGAAACCCCCAAATTAGTAGACACATGTCATTATTGTTCAAGACAACCTAATTAATAGGTAATAAAAATAAAAATAAAAATCCAATTTTTTTTAAAAAAAAAATTGGAAATAAGGTCTTCATCCCTACCAAACCACCAACCCCATTTCAACCGTAAACCCCCATATCACCCCACCCCACCCTTCTTTCTCCCCTTCCCCCCTTCCCCGTAGCTTCCTTTCCAACCAATATCTCCTTCAAACCCTTCCAACTCCATATCCTAAAATCTCACCACCGCCTCATTCAATCACCACCACCATTTCAGTCGTGACTGGATGCGACTCCAGTCGCCGCCGACTGGAGGTGGTGGTGGTGTTGAGGGCTTGTTTGAAATTTTTGAAAATTTATTTATTAAAATGTTAATTTACCCCTAATTTTAAAATATGAGTTTATTAAGTCCATTTTTAGAGAAAAAAAAAAAAGGTTTAGTCAGTCCAATTTGGAGTATCAAATTGAGCCCTAAGATTTATAATTAAATCAATTATAAAATATTAGCATTTTCACCCCGATTTAAATTTTTTGGCACTTTGTACACTAAAAATATAATTTGTATGACATTTTGCACCCTAATGTATTTTTTCTAAAAAAAAACACACTCATAAATGTCGGCGATGTAGAGATAAAATGGTCATTTCTTTGCACAACAATCATAAACTCGTTATTCTAAATTTATTTTACTTTATAATAACTTATTTTAACATTTTCTCACTGTAAAATTTAAATTAAAAAAAATATTGTCTTCATTTTATTTTCAAGTATCCTCAAGATTATTTAATTTATATATAAAATACACGTTTACATATCTAACATATTATTATATTGCATGTTATTTACATAATTTAGATTATCATATTAAGTCGGAGTTAAAAATGCCAGAAATTATATTTTTTTGGTGCAAAGTGCCAATTTTCTATATTTCAGAGTGCAAAGTGTCAAAATCTATATTTTTAGTAGGGTTTAAAGTGCCAAAAATATTTGAAAATAACTATTATACTCTTCAATCAATTAATTTTTTCTTCAAAACACACATTAGAGTGCAAAATGCCTACTAAATTATATTTTCAGGGTCCAAAGTGCCAAAAATTTTAAGTTAGAGTGCAAAATGTCAAAACCCTATAATTTCAGGATGCAAAGTGCCAAAAGTCCTAACTTAATTAATATTTGATTAATTTAAAGAATTAAAAAATCTGCCCAACTCAATCACCTATTAAGTAGGTAGCCGGTCCAATTTTTTAAAGGCTGAGATTGAAATCTCATTGTTCATTTTCAATCCAACAACAAATAAAGGGGTTCCTTATGTGTACCTAACACCACATGTACTAACTTAAGACATCCCCTGCCAGGGACATTGCCATTTAAGTAAAGCATGTTTAATTATAAAAAAATTAAAAAAATAAGTAAAGCACGTTTAATTATAAAAAAAATAAGTAAAGCTCGTTATAAATGAGAATTATTCTTTAAAAAAAATAAAAGACAATATAATGCACAATTTTACATTTATCTTTTTTGTATTTTGTAGAGTATTTTGTTTTTTGGGGTAGATTAATCGTACGGCCACAAAATCTAGGAACAGTGTTAACTAAATAAACCATCACATGTACTGTAAAATCCCAACAACATCAGATACTACAAACGCTACGTTGCTTAATTCCGAACCATCAGAAATCTCCATTTACTTCTACAAACCTCCCTAAAATCATCTAAAGGTAAAACCAACAACCCAAGTTCTTGAATTTTCAAAAAACAAAAAAAAGTTCTTGAATTTTCATATGATCCCCATTTGTATTCACCATGACAATAACTCATGATTGCGTTAAAAAACTCGCACAATTACCAATTTTGATTAACAAAAAAACAAAATTAGCCACTGGATCATGTTTTAGGAGGTGGGTTTCTCATAAAATTGAGTTTGCAGAAGAAGAATTGTTCAAAGGGAAGAAATTTGCTGCTTTGTGGGGAAATGGAGATTATGGGAGGTTGGGATTAGGCAATTTGCACTCTGAGTGGAGGCCTAATCCTATTTCTCCATCGGCTTTTGGTAATCAAAGTTTGAAGGATATAGCTTGTGGCGGTGCTCACACTCTTTTTCTCACCGGTGATTAAACTTTCTTCTCTTCTCTGATCCCACTTATGATTGTTAGCTTGTTTGACTCTATTCTTTGTGTCCAAAATGAACCCATTAAGTTAGTTCATTTAGATCTTATATAGTAATTAACTTTGTAAGGCATAACAAGATTTTGAATTGCTTATAAATCAATTAATTGAGTCAGTGAAATGATCAAAATTTTGCCTTCATGCTGTCGCAAGTTGGAATATATGTTCAAATTGATACTGAAATTGTGAAGGAATTACTTTTTCTTATACTGTATTTAGTGAGGGACATAACTGTATTTGGCAGAAAATGGAGATGTATATGCTACTGGACTCAATGACTACGGACAGCTAGGAATTTCAGATTCTCAAAATTATACAACTGTATGTATGCTATCTCAACCCTTGTACAAATCTTCAAATCTCTTCTTTTTGGAACTTCATCATTTGATAGTGCTTTGAATTTTAATGCTTTTGAGGCCTTACCAATCGCATGCTTGATTGTTGATTCTTATATATGTTTGAACCAAAAATTTGTGGTTATATGCTTGATTCTGATGTTGTGAACATTTTCAATGAGCTTAGAGCGTAATCAGCACAAAGCAAGGGGGGAAAGTGAAAACACGGGTAAAGTTTACGGGCGGTCCTGCTCTGTCCCTATTAATTTTCTCGTAACAAGTTCACTTGATTTGTAACGATTCTGCATTTTGTGGGAAGTAATGACACCAGGAAAGGGTTGGCTTTGTTTTTTGCAATACTTCATAACCATGTTATAGGTATATTTGTGGTGGAAGAAAATGAAATGAAATTTCTTCTTTTAGAATGGTAAATGATATTTAAATATGTTTCAGTATCTCTGCTTTTGTTCTACTTTTTAATTAATATGTACTGGTTAGTGGAATAATTGTTGTTTGTTTAAGAGTTTGCTCTTATCTTCTCGGTGCTTGTGTTCATTTAGCAATAATATCGGCAGGTCCCTCTCAGGGTTTCTGGGGTTCCTAAACATGTTATCCAAATTTCATCTGGTTCCCATCATTCTGCTGCTATTACAGGTTTGTTTTTGGTAACATATTACAAGATTTCTTGTTTCTTAGTGGTATCTTTTCTGTGTCATAGTGGAGTATGATCGCATCAAAATTCTCAGTATTTTTTTTTTTCAAGTTGTGTCTTAAGCATTGTGAATACTATTTTAGTGTTTATTGAGTTTGACTTGTTTTTGTTTGTTTGTATTTTTTTTTGGGGGGGGGGGGGGGAAGGGAATATACACGAGGCAGGATTATTAAAAAATAATATTTGCAACATTACATGCACCATATAACCTAAGTAGTAGACTAAAGACTTGATGATTTGTAGGTGGAGGAATTTCTGGCCATCATCAATAACATCAGTATTAAGGAGAGTGTTAGGAATAATAATTATTAACTATTATCCTCTTGAGCTCTTGACATTTTCATAAAAAACAGCAGTTTGTAATCAAATGGTAGGATGGATTGTGTATCAATAAAATGTTGGACCTATCTTCTAACACAGTTCCAGTTGGAACATGATTGATATTGAATTTTTTCCATTTTGAAATTTGATGACACTGATTACCTAGTTTTATACTCAATATGGCTAAGTTTGTGTATGAAATATGTTTTTTGGTATTTATTGCACTTAGTTTGATGTGGTTACTATATTTGTCAAGTTATGAAGATATCGCCATTATGTTTTTCCATTCCTCGCTGTTATATGGAACTTCATTTTCTTTCTTTAGCTTTCGTGTCACTTTTCATCTCATTGTTGTCTGTTTGCTCTTTTGTAGTGGATGGAGAACTTTATATATGGGGAAAGAATTCAAATGGACAGCTTGGTCTTGGAAAAAGTAATTAACCGAAACTTATTTTCATATGACTTCTGTCTTTCGAGGTTATTTTATCTGCTACAGTATATGTAAATATAGCTCTAACTCATTTTCACCCTTGCTAAGAATTTCTATAGGAATCATTTTCAGTTGGGTCACTATACAAATATCTTTAAGGACATGCCAAAATTGTAGCAATCCAGATAAACTAATCTGTTTTGTTAAATCATAGTAATAAACAAATAAAATATGGTTAATATATTAATAATACTAAATAAATAACATTTATAATAGGATTGTTTCTCAATTCTTGTACCAATTTGCAGAGGCAGAAAAGATAATTCCTGTTCCTAGTAAAGTTGAATCATTGGGTGGACTCACCATTAAAGCAGCATCTTTAGGATTTGGACATTCGATTGCTGTTACAGGTCTGAAATCTGTATCTGGAACAACTTCTTTTCTTCAGAAATTAAGTTTACGATTGCTTAATTATCCATTACTAGATCCATCATTTGTTTTCCATTGACAGTTCCCGTATGTGTATTGGCCAGAGAAGGGTGAAGTATTGAGCTGGGGAGAAGGAGAGTCTGGAAGACTTGGTCATGGACATGAATCAAGCATTTTCGGATTTCAAAAAACTAGCAGGTTCTTCATTTTTATCTTATTTTAATATGATGGTTATACTTCTTTTCATGTTTTAACACTCATTGATTTAGAGCTGCTACCTCGTACTTTATACGTAGGCCAGTAAAATGTCATTATTTCAATTTTGGTCTCACAATAATTGATGTTCATATCTTTTTTTTTTTTTTTTAATTTTGTTTTGTGAGATGGTAATTGATGTTCATATCATCTTAAATACTATTAAATATCATTGGTGCTAATCAAATAAGGTCCCCTTTTCTTTCAAACGACATTTATTTTTCTTTTCACAATTGTTTCTGGAGAGTCAAAAGCTTAAATGAATTGCTAATAGTTAACCTTATTGAGTTGTTTACTGTTGCCCTAAATCATTTTCATAAAATTACAGGATTTTGGATGCACAGAAAGATGCTCTTTAGTTGGTATTTCTTCCAAAATGTATCTGATTATTGTTCAAATACGAAGTATTTGGCACTAAAAGCTTTTACATATTATTGCATATGAAATTAATGTCAATTTGTTTCTAACTTACCCTTACCCCTACTTAATTGCTTGGTTGCCTCATGTCTTGTATTGATCTTTTACTATTGGTCTGCAATGCAGCGAGTATACACCACGACTAATTAAGGGACTTGAGGGAGTAAAGGTATTATTATCTAGTTCCATATATCTTTGTTGAGGATATCTTTTACAGCTTCTCGATTTTAGTCCTTGACAAAATTGATTTCACTATATTAGGTCAAAAGTGTTTCTGCTGGAATGATGCACTCTGCCTGCATTTCTGGTATATAATTTAAACTTTCATTCCTATTATAATACTACAATTTATCTTCATAATCATTGTATTAAATCATACCATTAACGTTTATTTTCAATTTCACAGAAAATGGTTCTGTGTATTTCTTCGGTGAAAGAGAATTGGGAAAATGGGTATGGTTTAAGTTCTTTATAGACTATGTTTCTTGGTTATTTCGTGACCAGATAGTAAATACTTTCTTCGAAAAAACTAATATAGGGTTTCGGCAAAGCAAAGAGTGAGACCACGCCATCTACGATCAGCATGCTGCCATTTTCAGAAGAAGTTGCATGTGGTGGTTATCATACATGCGTTATAACAAGTAATCTTTTATCTAATCAATATTTTCATTTTAGTTTGCGTTTTTCCTAGAATGCTAGTTTAGAGTATTTGATAAATTGGTTTTACTTACGTAGATGGTGGAGAACTCTACACATGGGGCTCCAACGAGAACGGATGTCTTGGCATCGGGTATATATTTAGTATTTAACCGCATTCATAAAACTCTTTTCAAGCACTTCACTTGGTTGACATATTATGTATCAGCTGCACAGATGTCACTTATTCACCTGAAAGAGTTGAAGGCCCATTTTTGAGGCAACCTGTTTGCAAGGTTCGTAATTACTTTTATCATGAAAATTTGAGTACATACTTGTTTTAGTAGTGTATAGAACGAGGACCATTATTTGATTATTTCACATTGTTGTAGAATTTGTTGTAACAGGTATCCTGTGGTTGGAAGCATACAGCAGCAATTTCCGGTAAATATTTAAATCTCTTCACCCTTGTATGATGTTCCATCTGGTGAGGATATTTTGCAAATGAGTATGCAAATTGAAATATGTTTGATGTATATATTTTAAATAGTTTTAGTTGCTTGTGTTTTGAAGTGATCCTAATCTATTTTTGATTTTAGGAGGCAATATTTACACATGGGGTTGGGGTGGTTCAAATGGAACATTCAAAGAAGATGGACATTCTCCGGGAGGACAATTGGTTAGCTTTGTTTTTCTACTTTTAGTTTGCATATATTTTCCGTCAAAATTGCATCTTTAGTCCCACATGATTGAACTAACAATGACTGAAGATTTGAAATACAAAACTGAAGTCTATATATCATCAATTTCAAAGTTAATGTTTCTTAAATGATTAGTATTAGAAATCTCCTCAATTAGCGAATAGTGATCAAACAATTGTACTCAATTCTTGACTTGGTGGAAAGTCGGGATTTCTGTTATGATATTCGTAATTTAATCGCTCCTTTTATTGCTGCACCACTTACTAAATCAAACTGCTGCACCGATGTAGGGTCATGGCGATGATGTCGACTACATTGAACCTTCTTTGCTCGATTTTCACAAGAATGTGAAAGCATTGCAAGTATCTTGTGGATTCAATCATACTGCAGCCTTATTTGAATTCGTGTGAGTATAGACCAAGAAAATTGTGCTACAAACTAACTCTCTTTTAACACCGAAGATCGAGGAGATTAAGTCCACCATGTTATTTGTTCATTCTTATACATCTGAATGTTTCTCAAGGATGGAGCAGAGTGTGAACGAGGTCGATTGATGGACTACCTGATCAGTTTCTCAGTATCATGTATTTATGATAAAAAAGAGTAAATAAACGAAAGTGTCGTGTTATTATGATCAATAAATTGGTGTTCCAACTACAGTTGTATCTCATGTATAAGAAGCAACTCGATCAATACTGGATTATGTTGCATCATTTATCTTTGATTTTCTTGAATAAACTGGTTTGGTTTGTATTTTTTGTGTTTATTTATTGTATTTCTTTCGTCTTTAGTAACATATAATTGACCCGTTGGGATTGTTAATGCGTTCGATTCAGATAAGATTAAAACATAATCAGATTCACATTTGTTTACTTAAAATCAAATGAATTTTGCCACGGATCTTATTGATTTGTTAAAATCTCTATGTCCAGGTCCATCGAAAAGTTGGGTTATGAAAAATAGATTGGATTAAAGAAAAAATTCACCACTATCTCCGAATCATTAAAATCAGAATACCAAAAGATTCTACCATGCACTAAAAATCTCATATCAAATTTTCTCGTAAAAATAAAAATGGTAAGCGAAAACGATAATAATAATAGGATGAAAGAAAGAGTCAACCCGGAGGACCATAAAACGATAACAATCTTGATTTCTATCTATTATTATTATTATTATTTTATTTTTTTGAACCTGATTTCTGTCTATTTCTGCAGAAAGAACAGTGCAATGTGTAAAATGTCTGTCTATCTAATCTATCCATCACAAATAAGTAGTACCTAGCAGCGTGCAAAACTCAATAGTAATTCAATTCTTGGTCATGATTATCACATGATTTGCTCCTAAATTGTGGTCCCATCCCATGGGAGTCATAAGCCACTAGTTTTCTGACACGTAGCTCCCGGCCGAGCCTAACCCTACACGTGGTCTTGTCCCCTCAGGGGTAGTAGGCCCTTCTCCTCAGATTTCATTAATTGTAATCACGTGCTTCTGTACTATGCGGCCGTACCATGTGAAGAAAGAATCTCAGCCGTTAATCTGTTCACTCATTTTCTTTCTTAGGATTATTATGAGTTTTTATGCTTCAAGTGAAAATGCTAATTTCCATCGAAAATTAAAATCATACCAATCAATTTACTAAACTATACTCCCACATTGGGAAATTAAATAAAACCGATAAGTAAAATGAAATTTATATATTGAACTCTTAATTAAACTAAGCCACCATTAACACTATAAATAGACTAAAGTGACTCAAGACTTAATTCCACCTCACCACATAAGAGTTTGTTTAGTAATACATTTATTATTGATTTGGTATCTTTTGAAATACCTTTCGAATTTCGAATTGACTATTTAAGTCTGGCTCAGCCATATTCAACTCAATTAAAAGTTTAAACACTCTGAAATTTACTTGTCTTAATTTCGACTAATATTACAAATATTATTTGAAGTTTGATAATAAAATTCGACAAAGTTTGAATAAAATATGTTTTAAGTAAACTCAATTAACTTTCAGTGCCCCGACCAACATCGAGTGTCGATATGATTAAATCTATAAATGATGCTCGAATCAATTCAAGAGTTAATCGCATCGAACCTGAACTTTGATCACTTGGCAACCAGATCCTAGCATTATTAATCTCTATTCCTTCTACCATATCACCAAAATAGAAAAACTCAAATACCATTTTTTTCCAAAAAAAAAAAAAATTATTTTACAAGGTTATCTAATTGTGAAATAAAATAAATGAATGCATCAATTTTATTAATTCTACATTAGTAGTATATATGTATATTGAATTTTAATTCTTTTGGTTGTTCTTAGATATATTTTGATAGAAGCATCACATTTTCTTTAGGGAATTTGAAAAACATAAAGTATGAAAGTATGATAAAATTCTAATACAATATTTAAATAAAGCACAAAGAAAATATTTAAATAATGCTAGTTAATACAATTCTTAATATTTTAAGTTTCAAGAATTTAATGTTCACTGATAAATATTTATGGACTTCAAAATGATTCTTTTCAAGTATGGGGTTGAATATCAATTTTATTCTTACAATTTATTATTAAATTTAAAAAACATACCCTTACAATATCAGTTAAAACGTTTGGTTGATAATTTCAAAGAAAATGTTTATGATATGATTGAGTTTAGAAGAAAAATGGATTGAGGCCAAAAATTCAGATGTTTGAAGTTGAATTCGTAATTGATAAAAATACAGGTAGGTAGTTAAAGTAGTAGTAGTAAATAGGGGGTAAAATAAATTCACCATTGAAAAAAAAGAGAGGGTGGATGCTTTTCCAAGCACCTGTGGTTTGACTCGGGTGCAGTGGTAAGCCCCTGTCACTACATTAATGGCAAAGTTAGAGAGAGAAACACAATTTTTCTGAACAGTCCACGTCACCTATTAAATTACTACTCCAGCAAGTATTTTATTTTATTTTTCATAACCTCTCCTCGTTTGGCGGGCACTCTCTCCTCGGTTCCCGGTCCTCCGCTTACGCTGACACCGATAATCACACAGTCTTTTCCAACCACTCTCAGCCGTTGGATCGATAAGGTTGACCGTCAAGATCTCCACTTCCATAATCGCCGTCTTTTTGCAAAACGTGTTTTGCGGAAGGCCGACTGTTATACTCTCAGCTGCCCATAAATAACCATTTGGGTAAAACACTTTTACTCTTCTACTTCTATTCTAGTACTCCATTTTCAGTGATGGATATGCAAACAGTTTATACTACTTCATTAATTACACCATTACTAAAATCCACAAAAATTAGTAGTAATTTGTTTTTGTGTTATTTGAAATTAGTTACACTCATTTGTTACCAACAAATACCATCTACATGCAAGTAATAGCTTAAATATTTCCTAAAACTAAGTTGGAAAAATTAAAATATAACTTCGTTCTAAAGAAAAATAAATGATAATTTGTTTCTAATTTACTTATATTAAAATAAAATATAGAATCTTTCTTCATGTTCTTAGAAAGATCTCCGATCATATACATTATTAATACAAGCAGGTACGCTATTATGCATTAACAACACATAATATAGATTCAAAGATTACTTTACAAAAAAATAGAAAAAAGAGTCATAGATTGCAATTAATCACACGTACTTGACTTTTAGTAGATATATTTTTATATAATTGCTACATCTTTTAGGGTATTGCAAGTCAATTAAAATTAAGATGGTGGATTTTGCATTAATTAAATTAAGTGACTCATTTGTTTTTGTATATTTTCTTTATGGCTCTTTTAAGTGAGTTTGTAAAATAGTTAATGAAAACAAAAAAGTTGAAGGAGAAAAGAGAGGGAGTTGGCTGGAATTGAAACTCTTGTTTCTGATTAGGAATGTGAAAAATTCATCTGCATATCTGAATTAACAATTTAAAGAAGTTAATTCTTGTTTTGGCAAAATAATACTCCTAGTATACTCCTGTATGTTTACCCAAAGAATAAAAACTGTGACCAAATCTGAATGTTGTTGAGATGTAGTAGAAGATTTGGTATTGAGCTAAATATAGGCAAAAATACAAGCTTTTGCATGTATAAAGAATAAACCATGACAACATCTTTTTTTTTCTATTTTATTCATTAGACAATTAAAATAATTATAAATTGAACAGGATTATTATATTTATAAGTAGTATATGCCAATTTTAGTGTTAAGAAAATGTATTTAATATAGAAAAGGAAATTACGTGAGGAGCATTGAATTGGATAGTTTGTAAAGTAGGTGTAGAGAGGAAGCTGAAAATAATAAGGTAATGATGAAAAGGAAACAGTGATGAAAGAATCGCATTTATGAGTATGTCTGATCAGTCTTCCATCTATCTATCTGTTTCTCGTGTAAAGTGCACTTTTAAATGTATCAATACATCCATCACTTTTGTCTTGTTGTGTGTGTTTGACTGTAATTTTCTTTTTTGAAAATAAAAAAAATAAAAAAACAGTTGTTCTTTTAAATTTCCTACTAGCTAGTAATAAATAAAAAAAGCAAATGAAAGATTAATTAAACCAGCCAACAGGTATGCCCAGTTGACCGGAAACAAGAAGAAATGTTGATGAGTCATGAAGAAGTCACAGCCTAGGAAATGACAAGCAATAAAGTCTAATTAGGTTGTAGTAGTATTATTTTCATGAAGAATTTATTTCGTAAACCAATTGTTGCATATTATAGTTTTTAAAAAAAAAATTGGTTCATTTTTTCCTGTTGTTGTTCTCTTTTTTGAATTTTTTAATACAAATTTCTTTTCCCCAAAAACTTCAAAAATAAACAATACGAAAAACAATCTTAAAGGCATTAGTAATTTAGTATTAATTAAAGGTAAATATCTGAAAGTTCTTTTTATTATATGCAAACCACTAACCATAAATATACGAGAATAAGTTGGTCACAAATTAAGTTTTTGAAGCAGAATAAGGGAGAGGGGGGGATAGGGCCTTCCTTCACTCTAAGAGACAAAACTTTACATCTTAATTATTACCACATGTGATTTCATACTTTATAAATTTTAAAATATTACTGTATTCCCTTCCTTTTTTTTTAATTATCATCTTGAAGAATTGCACATAAATTAAAAAATATTATTAATAGTCATTTTTTGAAGTAAAAAAATCAAAATATTCTTTTAATCAAATAATCTTAGCATCAATTAGCATTAATGACAAGTATTATTGAGAATGATAAAATTGATAAATAAACATTAATTTTATATTGAAATCATAAAACAATAAATAAAAATAAACAATTTTGTTTTTTACCAAAAGAAAAAAGGAGGGATGGGAGTACTATTTTTAAAGATAATACGAAATATGAGTATATCCTATTATATATTAATGCGATGTAGTAGGTAGCAGCTGGAAGCGTTTCCAAGAAAGAACAAGTACATTTTTGGTTGAATTAATTAACATTAGATATATACAAATTACTAGTAATTAATTGGAGTACATATATAATATATAGAGTAATTAATGGTTTTTTTCAAATAGCATTAATTAATTAAATAAAATAATTTTGCAGATGTAGGTAGATTAAATATATATACTGTAATTAATTAGGAAGAAGGTGATGTGGATGATGGTAATTATAAGCATATATATATAGTAACTCGTCCTCGGAGCTTTAATTAATTAATTTGGGTATGTGTGTCCCCTGCAGTGCAGTGCAGGCGGGGTGCATGTAAAAAGACTCCCTTGCCCCCGCCCCCAATTATATGTAGACAAGCACAAACATAAGAAATTGATGCAGTATATACTACTTACTTACTTGTGTATTTGTCTATATAAAGGAGTGTGGAGTTGTAGGGTTTTTGTTCAGTGTCACATATATATATTTGAAATTAAAATGCAAGCTAGAGAGAGAGAGAGAGAGAGAGAGAGAGATGGAATTCAAATATTATTGTGTTTGAGTTGAGGGGAATGTTGGCTGGCTCGAGGCTGCTGCTTAATTCAGAGCATGCTATATATATATGGTTTTGATATATGTATGCATGCAATGTCTCTAAAATGCTTCGGACCAGGCTTCATTCCCCTCAAACACAATCAATCACTCATCAAATTCTCCATTACAACGTTCTTATATATATATATATATATTATGCTAATTATTAATTAATGTGTACCGGGCGCATGTGAATGTTTGGGTTGAGAGGAACGTTGTCTGGCTCGAGGTCATGGAGTCTATTCGGATAGTGCTAAATGACTCTCGGACCAGGCTTCATTCCCCCCAACCATCATTTGCTTATAAATTGCAATTCCGATTAATTAATATAGTAATTCATCGGATTCATTCATTTCTTCTGCCGGCCGGGGTAAGTACCTACCTACATATATATATGCATCTCTTCTTATATTATTTGTACTATCTATCTATCTATCTATCTATCTTCACACACATTAAATGAATATATATAGAAGATTTATATATATATATTAATCGATCCATCAGGTGTAGTCTGATCGAACTTCATCAATCATCATGTACATATGCTCTTATATTTCTGACCACAACAAAGATAGATAGATAGATAGATAGATATAGATAGATAGATGATCTATATATATACTGTATAACATTATTTAATTAATTACCTCATTTTTTTATTTATTTAAGTTTTACACTAGCTAACTCGATCGATCGATCAGAGAGAGATTTTGAATTTTAAACAGGCAGGCAGCAGGCCGCCTGCATGCCCTCTTTCACAGTTTCACTAACTTGGTTATATAAATATAGTCACGTACAGATACACTGAAAAAAATCTTTCACACAATTAGTAAATATATTATATACTATATATATATATATATTTATTTCTAAATAAGTACGTAATTACTTCATGGGCTTAGCTTTCGTGTGTGAAGCTATTTCTTAAGCTCAAAACCCTAGAAGGATGCATGGATTGGATTGGATGACAACAATTTAATCATGAAAAAAGAAACAAGGGTTTGTTGGAGACTTTTAGATCCTCTATCATTTTCTTTTGCCATTTTTAATCTGATGATGATGATGATGATGAATGCATATATCTATATATTTCTATATATATTTATGTACAGCTAGTAGCTAGTACAGATGAATGAATTAATTAATTATTAATTTTGGTAATGCATGACGTACAGTACATATCTTTTCCAAGGATAGCAACTGTTTCTTTCACACCTTCAAAAGCATTCATAAATTAATACTCCATGCAAATTCATTTCCCAGCTAATATAAAATAAATTGGAATTAAAGAAAGATCAAAGAAATTAAAAAAGAAAACCATGTACAGTACAGTACGTAGTAGTATCATCATCATTAATATATGTTGAAAGAGAACATTTATGGAAATTAATGTTGTCTCGGAAATTGAGATATAGATCGATCGTTAGACTAATTTATTAATTGTTTCATGCCAAGCCTGGAATTAAACATCGATGATCTTTCTATTTTATAAATGCAATTAACTTTGAGGGCAGGGTCGCCCCTTAATTATAGCCCATACCCAGCGCCCCAATATTAGAGGGGTTCTAAATTTATAAAAGCCCAATTGTGTTCTCCTTTTTCTTTTTTTTAAAAGTATTTTGATATCTCAGTAGATTTAATAGATGTATACAATTAGTGATATATTCATATTATATATTGAATAATATTTATAATATACATCACATTTGTTTAATTATGCTGAAAAATGGATAATTAAGTTAATTAGTGATATATATCAGATTTACGACTAGCTATATATATATGATCTAAATGAAAATGATATTTGTAGTCTAACATATACTATATAATTACATCATCAACATTTGATCCCGCATATCATGAAATTGCACTTTTAGTATCAGATTTCTAAAAGGTTTCATTTTTTTTCAACTATTCTAAAATCAGAAGTTAAAAAAACTTTGCTTTAAATTGCTCTCCTATTTGAAAGTAAGTATTCCCACTGACCCAAACAGTCTGAACTCTGATGGCATAAATATAAACAACCTCCTATCATGAAAAACACAATTTGAGAAAAAAAAAAAAGGCAAATTAGTACTTTGTACGAAAAAATTCTAACAAGTAATCGGCTGTAGGCAGTCATAAGATCACATGAGCAATCAAAAAGATGTAACGAAATCCACAATCTATTCAACAGAAACTGATCACCATTCACCACATAATTAATATACATTTACATTAACAATCAAAGCCTTATATATTAAGTATATGATTCATGAAAAGCACATGAACATATATAGTGTAACACAATTCCTTTATTACAAAACACTGCTTCAAAATTGCAATGCTGTCTATCTATGAAGCTCTGAACTCGGAACAACTCGTATCGCTTAGCAAAAGCGAAGTGCTAAACCCGAGCCTAGACGAAGCCACATCGAATTCAAGCAGATAATTCTCCATCTGATAACCTCCCACAACTATTGAAGTTGTTGGCCCTGTTAAATTAGGAGATCCCTCCACGAATGCCAGACACATTACATCACTACTAACTCTAACCATTGAGTTCGAGCCATAAAATCTCCAATACACACTCTTGCTCTTTAGAACGATATCAATAATCGGAACCTCAGGCCCTGTCTTGCCACTAGCAATACCATTTGCATCAAAGCAGGCTCCAAACGGAGCAACGGATGCCACTCTCGTAATGTTCTTCGATACAGCAGCCTTCACAAACTCATTGACCAACGCCGTGTAAATTGACCTGTGTAGACTTGTATAAGACCTCACTGTACGAAGCGACGTGCCTCCTTCTCCAGTGTTTTTATCAATAGACAACAAAGTATTGTTGAATGAGAGTGCCTTGTTGTCAACTCTAATGGATTTGACATTGATAAAGTACTCCACTGTCAAATTACCAATCACTTCATTACCAAAAGTGCTCACAGGATTTGTAATCAAAGGTGTGGTTATGAGTGATTTTGAGATTTCTTGAAATGGATTGTTATATGCCACCTGGCCTATGATTAAATTTCCGTTGTTACCGGAAGATGGAACGCAAAGCGTGAATATCTGACGAATCTTGAAAGTTGTAGCAAGTTGTGCCTGCAGGGCAATTCTAGTCCTGCCTAGGCCAATCAATCCTGCGGTTGGTCTAGCTAGGCCTTCGCGTAGGACTGGATCCGAGAACTGAAAAGGGAAGTTATTCAAGTTGTGTAGACTACCAAGTGTCGAGATCACGTGCAACACGTCCTGGCCGAGGCCGCTATATCCTTGGGTGCCGGTGAAAGGATTGAGGGCGTAATCGGAGCACGTGTTGTTGGTGCACCCGGGGACTGGAGGCGACAGAAAGCAGAAGATGCACCCGACTCCGTTGGCGATTCTACATTGTTGAGTGTCACATAGAATCGGGCGATATGACGAGGCTGCTGAGAAGTAGTCCATGGAATTGAACCATAGAAATTTTCCACCAAGGTCAATGACCACATTGAATGTGGTGCTATTTGAACCTATCTGAATGCTTGTGTAGTATTGATTAGTTGTGTCATCTTTATTGATGGGGAAAGCGAATGCTTTGGGTTTTGGAGTGTTTTGAGCATTTGAAAAGGAACACAAAAGTAACAAGGAGAATAGGGAGATTTGTAGAGTTGAAGGGGCCATTTTGTGTGAAGGGCTAGCTGATAATTGTTAATTACTTCAGTTTGGAGTCATGTTTGTACTTTATAGAGGTAGTTCTGGATTAGATTTAGAATTAATAAAGAGATCAAATATTGTTTTGGCTTGACTTTGGGGTGGTTTGCCAGCAAATCATCTCTATCTTTTAGATCTCGCATTGTTTAGTTGAAGTCAAAACTTCCAACTTTGATAAAAACAATTGTTGATTGTCAAGATGTGGACTTTGTCCAAAGCTTTCGATTTGTGACTGTATAAATGTTTCGTCTGTCCTAAAATTTTCATTTCAATTATTAAACTAGGAATAATAGTATTTATTAATTTCATAAGTAGTCTCTTATATTGAATCATGTACATTTTTTTGAAATTTATGTCATAATATCTGTAGTGTTATATAATATTTTGAAATTATTATTGAAAACACTTAACTAGAATACTTGTTATAATTGTTTCAATAGTATTATCTCTCAGCAGGGAACATGCTTCTTATTATAATATTGAATTTATGTGTCGGTGGGTGTTTAATTTTACCAAATTGTTTAGTAAAGTAGTAGTATTTAGTTTTGGGGTCAATTTTCAATACCGTGTAAACCCAAAGTTCAATTAAACATGCATATTTTAGAGATAATAATAGTTGAAAGATAAGAAGATAATTATTGGCACAAACAATATCAAATAAGTTGACCATTTTATAGAGAAAAAGAAAGCCTCTTTCTCTTTTTTTTTTTTTTTGTTTTGCTTTTGTAAGATTAGGTAAAAGAATTTAATTTGAGTCATATAATTATCTAATAATTAATTGATGATGAAAAATGTATGTTAGTTGAACTTTTTTTGTATGAACTTATCATTTGTATTATTATTTTCATTTAAAATGTGTAATTGATGACTATAAAATCAATCATGGAAACTTGCGTGGAGCTTGAAAGTTGAAACGATGGAAAATATGCCATTTTCGGAAGAAAAAATAATTGGTATTATAATATGGAGCTAAATGTAAAAATATCCATTGTGCTTTATTTAATCGACAAACCCTCCTTATAATTTTTATTAGCAAAAAAATCATGTTTTCTTTTTTATTAGAAAAAATACTTTCCCCGTTTAATTTATTTTGTTCCCTTGGTATGGTCTACATGAGAATGACCTGACGAGAACGGGTTCAAACGAGTGGCTTAAGAGTCTCAAAAGTATCGAATATGAGGGTGACATGGTGGTTTTTAAAACTCTCAAGGGGCGAACTGCAATTTTCCAAGACATTATCCAAACTTATAAAAGGGCTAAAAGCAACGTTTGAAGAAGTATTCACAACGGTTCTTTGTTCAGTAATCCCTACAATCTACATCCTCGGTTAGTTCTTAGTTTCATTGCCATTTTTTCTTATTCGCTATTGTTTTTCACTCACCAATAACTTCTTAATCACGATACGATAGTTTTGGTGAATATTCAGTAAATAATTTTCCAGGCCCGGCTTTATAGTTAGGCAATTTAGGCACTCGCCTAGGGCCCCGATTATAGAGGGGCTCAATTTTTTTCTCTATTTGACAATTTTTTTTGTCAAATAAGATGTAAGAATAAAAAATTTCAAATAAGGTCTTTCCCTATTTATATAACCACTTTCTTAAACAGATATTGAAAATCAACTTGATCTAGTGACTAAAACCAATGTTTTAGAGACTTTTCATATTTATCTATAATGTTTTACTCCTTAATCTAGAACCATTTATATGCAAAAAAAAATGTCCTCGATATCTTTATGCGCTATGTATTTATGCTATTTCTCCCCCCCCCCCCCACCCCTTTACCTGCATCATATTATATTAACATTAATGCGTTATGTATTGGTTAAGATGCGTTGGACAATGATTGTAACGCGACAATAAAAAAGATTTAACCTATCAAATTAACTTTTCGATTAATATTACACATTCTATTGAAATTCTTCTTATGTTTTGTTATGTAAGATATTTTGATCTAATTTATGTAAAAATGATTATTTTATATTATTGGTATCAAATGATAATGATTACTCCATCCGTTTTTTATATTTCTCGTTTAAGAATTTCAATGTAGAATTTAAAAAATTATAACAATTTTACCCTTCTTATTAATGATATTATTACTTGATTAAAATGGTGTTTTGGGATTTTTAAAAAAATGGTTATTTATTATAATTCTTAATTCGTCTTCCTCCAAAGCAAATAAATAAAACGGAGGGAGAATATGCTAATTGATAGTACAAGTGTTTTTGTTTTATTATGTCATAGTATTTTGGAATATATATATACACACACACACGTATGTTATGATATTGTTGTTTTGCATTAATTAATAAAATTTAGAATTTGATGTAATATTAATTTATTACAAAGAATACTCAAATTACATACACGTCTCATTTTTTTTTTGTAGCGGACTAAATCGTTTGATGTACTATATATATATAAATTTTAAAATTACCGCGTCAGACTAAATATCAAAAATTCGTACGATTAAGCTATATTGCATGCAACGACATCAAACCCCTAATATTATGGTTGTGCACGATCTGGTAAACCGTATATTGAACTGAAATTTCAGTTTACATTCGGAGTGAGCTTCATTGCCGAACCATTATAAATTTTGATTTTCGATATTAACTGTAAATTTACCTTACATAATTCAATCGATATATCCAATTTTTTTTAGTGAATAGCATTTTTTGTCCTTCTTATGGGTCAAATTTTGCATTTTCGTCCATCTTAATTTTTTTTTATAGCAGATCGGTCTCTCTTATCAATGTAATGTATCACATTTTGTAGTAAATTCGTCCCTTATTAATATAGTGTAACACATTTGTCCCTCTTAAATACAAAAAATTAATTTTCGTCCATTTTAGAATATATTTTGAATTTAAGTGATGTATTTTGTATTTTAGAGGGACGAATTTGCTACAAAAAATTTAAGAGGAATGAATATGATATACTACATTAATAAGAGGACCAATCTATTAAAAAAATTTAAGAGGGACGAAAGTGTAAAAGTAAAAGTTAATCAAGAAGAGGGAGAAGAGGCGCGATTTTACTTTTTTTTTTTTAATCCCAATTCGTACAAGGTAAAGACACGTTCCAAATTTCCAATCCTTCACTTCTTCGACGGTGCCTACAGCAAAACTCAAATCTTCTTCTTCTTCAATTCAAAATCCCACCGCGGCACCACCTACCCCATCGCGCCTCCACCATCTCTCTCGGCCCAGATTTTTAATTTACAGAGGTACAGTCCAAATTCTAAATGCCTAATTTTATTCTTTTTCTGATTTTCTCTTAATTAATTGGGTTCTAATTGCATTTAAAACCCAAAACTTGAATGATGCTAAAGTAATTTTTGGAGGGGAATGAGGCTAGGGGGTCTATGATGTATTCTTTATAATTTCTATTCAAGTTCATTGGATGGTCAGTGGTTAGAGTGGTAGGAAGCATATTATTATTTACATATGTATTCAAGACAAATTATTTTTTATTCAATAATTTTTCTGTTTTTAACCAAACCAAAATTTTCGATTTGGCAAATGGTACGAGATTTCTAAATACCGAATCAGCCGGTATAATGAAATTTGGTACGGTTCGGTTTTACAGTTTGCACAGCCCTACCTAAAATAGTAGTGTGAGGAGAAATATTTAACTTTCATATTCTACCTATTTACTGATTCTGACAGGTAAAAAATTATATTTGCTAACTTACATTTGTTATATAACTATATTCTCGATACTTGACCCTGTTTGGCTTTTAGTAATCATGGATGCTGCTAAGGATATAAAATCAGATCTTCAAGCCCTACAAAAATTGTATGGGCTTCTGCAAAATGTTGGAGACAGAATGCCAAACAAGGCCTCTAATTCGGTATGTTTTTATGCATTCGTACGTAGGTAGCTATATTTTTACCTAACGAAGTTGTGGGTTTCTGGGTATGAAATCAGTAGGTAATAAATACTATATACTATATATATGAAGTATGAACAATTACAATGTTAGTTTTTGTTTTCTGAACAGTTGGATGAGAATGCACGCCTTCTTTTAAAGAACCTGTTGTTCGCCGCAACTCAAAGAGCCCTTAAGGCACATTCAGAGGTATTTATGTATGTATGTATCTACTTCTGCTCAAATTTTCTCTCCCGAGTGTGACTCAGAATCTAGTTCTTGTGCCACATAGATGATTGCAGGTCGAGTGGAGGCGGCGCTATGGGCACTTTCTCCTACTCAGCTTCAGCATCGACTTGACTCATCCAACGAGCAACCTGCTCGACTACCAATAATTGGTAAAAGTGGTGGAGGTTCAGACCAAGAGAGCAAGGTGGATGGTTTAGATATCACTTTGTGGACAGAAAAGAGATTTACTCCAAAACAATCGACGCCGACTTTGGGTGCAAGTAGAGGAGAACCTGAATATAGAACAAAGCGCTGCAGGGTTTGTCAAAAAAGCACTGTAAAGCAGCAGCTTGAATCTATTAAGGATTCAAATCTGTATGATGTGGCTCAAAATTCAAATAGATTCATCGATCGTTCTCTTTGGAACAGTGAGCAGGAAACTGGATCATTTTTGGTTAATAAAACAGATGACTCAAGGGGCAATTTGAGATTTGTGGAAGAATGTAATTCTGACGTTGAAGCCATAAATAAAAAACCTGGGGAAGCTGATTGCTTGTCCAAAGAAGCTTCGGAGGCAATCAAACAGATTGAATTGTGTCTCTCAGCTTTGCAAATAGGGGAAGGATACTTATTTGAGGAGGAGAGTACTGCTCAAAAACGAAATTTTGTTGAACAGAGGCTAAGTGAGGAGAGAGACTATCCTTTACATGAGGTTCCTAGTGCCACAAAAGAAGAGATGAATTTGCCATATTTAACCAAATCAGTTCAACCAAATAATACCAGGAGCAGAGGCCATGCTTTGAGAAGTTATTTGTCAGATGAAATGGGAGATTCCATTGAAGAACACAAGTTGCCGATTCTTGGTCAGAATGTGAGGGCCTTTATAGAGAAAATCGAATCAGGAAACTATGTAGGAAGTCGTGATACTGATAATTTTGTGCCAAGGCAGATTCCTAATGTTCAAAAATTCAGTTTTCCACCACATCATAATGAAATATCCAACAGATCTCCTGATAGGCCAGTCAATTTCTCCTCTGCATCTAAAACGGAAATTCCAGATCAAAGCTTTACGGCCACTAAGGACAAAAGCAGTAGGAAAGGAAATGTTCAAACTCTCGATTCCGGCCTTAACGTTAGTCCAGCTTGTGCAGCTAATGGCAAAAAGCATCCACCTAATAGTAGGTGGGAAATTCTAATGGATAAGAAACCCGCACAACTTTCAGTGACCAAAAAGTATACGAGGCACCAAGAATCAGAGAGTATAGCCTCTAGCTCAGACTCGTTAAAATGGAGTAGTAAGGAAGCTAGCAGTTATGTTAGTGATAGTGAAGAGTATTCATTGCCTAGCCGGACTCAAAGGCTGTATTATGAGACCCAGAGTACGAGCAATGAAAGTGGGTCTTCTCTTCTGTCGCAAGGAACTGAGAGCCCGTATGGAAGTTCTACGAGCAATGGTGAAGATGAGGTTTACTCGTCCATGAGTGGTGATGGAGATTGTGAAGCAACTTCGAGTAGTATTAGCAATAGCGAAGAGTACTCATCATACGATCAGCCAATAAACCATCGTGTGGGACCCAAATACTTGTCGATGGAATCCACATCAAGGAAAGAAGGTCCTAGAAGGTTCCACAAGCCAGATAAGAAACAAACTGGGACTTGGAAGAGGCTGAAAGACAAACTCTCAGTTATCTTCCACCACCACCATCACCATCACCACCACCACCATGATGATCGCAAAATATCTATACAGAAACATATGGGGAAAGCCTTTCATTCTAAAAGAGACAATGAAGCTTATGCGGAAAAAGGTGTTGAAAAGATGAGGAAATCTGTGATTCAAGACAAAAATCAAAAGAAACACTTCTATGGGCTTATGGAAGCTCTTTTGGGGCACGTAAGGCATTCAAAAAAGTCAAAAACAGCAAAGGAGAAAATTGGCCCATTAACTAAAGGTGGTCAGCATGGAAATAAGAAGGTTTTGAAGAAATCACACTGGTGGCAACTGCTGCAACAACACAGAGAGGCGAACAAAACACACACTAAGCTTGGAGGGGGTAAAAGGAAAGCATTTCCAAAGTTGAAATAAGATTACTTTGACTTTGCCCAGTTGATCAATTTTGGTTTTGTAATCAATACAATATATACAATTGATTTGTTAACATACAAGTCACATGTTTACATTTCATTCAACCCAATTTATGTCAAAGTCCTTTAGTTTCATTAGCCACTCCTGAGTATCTTCTGAAACATATGTTTTACCTGGTAACTTCTCCTGACAATTTACATTGTTAAATGGCATATAATCGATCTTTTTTTCTTTGGCAAGGCCAGCTTGTCTGTTGGGGTGCCTCACTTTGAGTGACAGTAGACGAGACACTTCATGTAGGCCTCCCCATTTCTCCAGCGCTCGTGCAATGTCATAACGGCCTGCAGAAAAGGACAATCTTATAACCATGTTTTCAAGAATTATGTAATGAAATTCAATTCACAACAAGCCATATTATTAAAAGAGAATCATTCACTACCTGCTCGCTCAAAGGATTTTCTGCTGGGCATATATGATGGATCCATACCCCAGTTCCTTTGGAACCTACTTATCTGCAAGATAAACACAGAAATTGAACAGACAAATATATATATTTTTTCCATATCAATATAATAATGTGTAAAACAAACCTCTTCTTGCATATTTTCAAGATTATCCCAGTATCCTTTTGGTTTTCGGTGTTTGTAGGCGAGAGACAAATTCATCAATGAAGCAATCCTTCTAAATCCACCCATGCGTGTAATTGCCTTCTCAATGTCCACCCGCCCATGCTTTCGTAGTTGCTTTCTCATGGGCATAAATCCTTCTTGTCCATGTTCAGAAATGAAACTCAAGAGCTCAGATTTGAGAACTTCAATGTCTTTCTGCAAACCAGGAACTTTAGGTCTTTGTCTAGATGAACTTGAACTGCTGCAATCAGAATGCTCAATAGGTATACTCAAATTGTAGGAGCTTCCATTCCCTAATGAATCACTATCATTATCAAGTGTCTCCTGATCGTTTTCAGTCTCTTTTTTTTCTATGTAATCCCGAATGGCACACAAGTTTGAGGGGAGATCTTCATATATGACCTCTTCCACTATAGCTTCGGAAAGAAATGAGTTTTTATGCATTTTTGACTCCACAGAATACTTTAACAATGTATGGTGACATCCTAATTTCTCAAGAATCCATTTTCCACGAAATGCATCAAAGTCTCCCTCGACCTGCTCAAAGCTAATCTCTTGTTCAAGTTGTTCACATAAATCAAGAACAACACGTGCATGGAGAACCATATACAGTAGTCCCTTGCATCCTTCCTGTACAATCAATGTATAAGTTTCTTTTCAGATTTTTAAAAACATACATTATTTGATACAAGAAGATCGACTTAAGTTGCTTGCTAGTAATCCTATATTTTTAAAAATTAGCAATGAGAAACTATACTGCAAATCGGAGAAAAATTTATAGTGTGGCATCTTTTGTCTGTTCAAGCATCATAGTAATATCATACTCAACTAGAACATCAAAAATTGTACTTGTACCTGGAGAATGCGAACATTATTGTTTTCTCTAGCTAAGACCTTGCTGATGGCTAAATTTGGAACTAGCCTGCAGTAATACCAAAAGTAAAAATAATAATAGAACTTGTATAACAATGAAGTAGCACCAAAATTCAGATAAAATATATAGAGAGAAAAAACATGCAGGAAATTATCTACAAAATTCGGAATCTGTTTCTCAGAATTGCATATTAATCCAGCAAGAACATAATGACTTCCACATTGTAATCCAAAGAAGTTTTTAAGGTTCATGATAAGAGAATGTTAAAATTTGTAAATATATATATTTTTTTTGGTTTCCCAAGGGTTTAATCCCTTTCGAGGCGGGTCGGGCACACTAAGTGGATACCTCTCCCAACAGGGATTCGAACCTCTACTTTGTAGTGACTAGTCCCTTCCACTAGACCAATCACCTGTTGGTTGTAAATATTATATGTTTCTCTCTTTAACAGCTATTTTTTTTTTCTTGCTAAATCTCTCTTTAACAGCTTAAGCTTAGATGAAATGGTAATATTATATGTATCACGCCACAGTTCATCGAATGGAGTTTTACGTGAGGGGATGTGTCAGAATTAATAAATATTAAATGTTTTTTCTCGTTAAGCTTTTTAGATAAAGTGGTCATTCAAGACAATTACTTTGATTGGAACATATTAACAGTTTCAAAGTAACTATTCTAGATTTTAGTCTAAGTGGACATATTAAGGATTGCATTACTTACTCAGGAAGTCTCTCGTAAGCTGTGAGAATATTCCATACTTCACGAACAGTGGCTTTTACCGTTATGCTAGCAACAACACAGCGATGGACGCCTCCATTTTCCTTCAGCATTAAGTGAATTCATCAGATAACTAAGAGAAACAAAAATGACTGTCAACGTGTAGTGTACAGTCAAGCAGTTACCAATAAGCCATCAAATCTACGGAAATGAACTTCATCCACAACCCGCGGCCTATCAAGTGGACAAGATTTCCCAAATATTCCCCAGTTACTATTTAACTCGACCGTGGGAGGTGATAAAGGACCAAATGTAGATTTAGTGTATGTTTCCTTGATATCATTCTTCAGTGCTATTGCTCCATTAATTTTTTCGCTTCCAAGAGTAAGAGAATGCAAAGAGGATGCATTTAAGGAACCTTGTGAGTCTATATTCTGGTTTCCTTCAAAATCACTTTCAGATCTGCGTGCTAAGGCGTGAAGATTTACAGGAAGATCTGATCGGATAATTCTTTCCAAAAATATTGCAGGGAAGTTGAATCTTGGTATAACATTTACTTGGTAACCCAATGTTGTTGTTGAAGAGCTATAAAATGTAGGAATGGAATCAAGTAAAATCAGAAACAAGGAAATAAAATTGAAATGTACTTATAGCATGATGTTGTGATAGTGATCCAAACTCTATCGAAGAAATTTAAACGAAAAAATACTGTTACATGATCAAGACAAGAATCTAGAGCAAAAGAAAAGGTATCTTACCCTTTAGGAGACTTCACAGACCACTTCCCTTCAAACTTCTTAAAATCTCCATCAACCATGGAAAAGTGAAGTTCACGGTCATTTTCCTGAATTATTATATGCAAAAACCACTCATGTAACGTTTCTAATCAGCAAATATCTCATGTGTTAGTTTTATTGGCAAGATCTCCCTGTGTTATATTTTTATTAGCTCATTGTACCCTACCTAAATATTCTCGTTATCTAGAATCACCACAAGATCCCTTGAATTATCGAGTTTGTGCCCCTTAAATTACATTGACAAGTTAAAAGCAAATAGCCACCTTAACCTTATGTATATCTGCATTTCACTCAATCAATATCAATACCAATTTCACTTTATATTTGAAAAAAAAAAATGACTTACAGAGTTGGGAAATTCTTGAAGATCCAAAACAACCCGAGCTTCTATATGCCAATACAGATCCCTTTGCAATCCTCTTTGCTCCAACCATATCCGACCGGGATGTGGGCAAGGAATTGTTCCACTGACACATAATTACCCAGAAAATGTATTTATTCAAACAACAGCATTAATATTCCCCAACACTAGCTCAAAAAACTTTCACCTAATTAGACATTATAAACTATAATAATACTACAACTAAAGCATTTATTAAAATAATGCTGTATAATTGAAGTTATTTAACCATATTTTGTGCCTATCATCATCGTATGATTACCCTGAACTAAACTTCAATTCATCATGAAAAAAGAAAAGAAAAATGAACCTGGTAACAAGATTTGGGATGAAATCAGCAAGCCGTTCATAATCAGTAAGAACATTCCAAACAGATTCAACATCAGCATTAACTGATATTTCAGCTTTTATTCTTCGTTCTCTCCATGATATCACTTCCACCTCACAATGGACCTTTTTTTGTCCTATAACAACCACTTCTTTTTCTTTTTCTTTTTCTTTTTCTTTTTCTTTTTTCTCTATTCCAGTTACTTCTTCCTCATCTTGTTTTCTCTTGTTCTGCGTTCTGTTTTTACCAACATTAGTATTTTCAAGCTGAATGATTTTGGAGCTCCATTGTGGCGAATCTGCACTTGCAAATGAAGTGAAAGCTACAAATGAAGAATTGTTGTTAAGGAAATTCAAGTATTGCTTGTGGGAACGATTGAAAATGTAATGGGATGGATTACTACTTGTGCTGATCATGTGTGTTCTTGAACTGTTAACAAAGCGAAGAAGTGTGTGTACTGCGTGTTTGTGTCTATTGTAATGCTATTAGATTTTTGTTCTAAAAAGAGCTGAGGAAATGAGTGGTTCAAAATAAATGCAATATACTCCACATATATCATAAACCATTTACTATTTAATACTTAATACCATTAAGATCTAAAATTTACTGTACAGCCATCATATTTCTCTTATCTCTGTTAATGATTATTTTATGCATTCATGTTCAATTCAAAAATGTTATACCCAAGTAAAACACGTATTTAAGCTTACTTATTCGTCTGCATAATTCTAGAAAGTAAGTTTTTTTTTACCATATGTATTTTTATTTGATTGCCAATTAAAGTAAATAGTTTTCCAAATCAGTTAAAAAAAATCACCAACTCATGCTATCAGTATCACTAAAAAAAGAAATTATTTATTTCTTCTGCTTAGCATGGCAATGGCATGTTATATTAGGACTTCTTGATCGAGCGAGATTGATTAGGTCCATCTGGCCCAATCACAGAATTGGTGGTATACTTTATAAATTGAAAATGTTTTCCCCCCAAAAACAATTTGAATTACCTTCTTTATGATATTGAAGCGAATCAAATTAAAATTATAGGTATCATAAAAGAATCATTCAAGTTTGATTTTTGTAGTAATGTCAAAATCTAAGTATGATAGGATATAATGAAACTCTATTTGTTAACTTAATATTAAGTGATTGATATAATTACCCTCATTTCCGAGAAATTATTTAATTTATCTTATGCACCACGTCATCAAGTATATGTGATGCACTTGATCAATCCAATTATCACATGTGAAGCGAGGATCCACATCACACATATTCAATGGCAGAACTAACAAAAGATGTCTCCCCAAGAAAAATATATCATTATTATATTAATATTTTCGTTAGTTACTATCAAAATCAACACTTTAGCTCACCTGATAGAGTGTAGCACTATTCAAAACCTGGAGGAAGCTTAATTTTTATTTCTGTTTTTCTTCAATTTTCTCATTTTCTTATGTATACTCTTTGAATAGCAGAGTATAAAAAATATTACATGCATGTGTAGTGCGTATATATTTTTAAAAATAATTAGAAGGTATTGTTTAAATACGACTAATTGGATATGGAGGAGATATAAAGTTAAAATTTCTCTGAGTTTTGTTAATGGGCCATTGGGCCTAGGCATAAGGTTTTTATAATATAAATTTCAATATTACAAATTTTGAATTTGAGGATCAACATAAATTTATCTATTAGACTTTTATAATATATTTGATTAAATAAGTAGAGATAATTTATTTATTTATGTTTAATAAGTTAATATTCTGATATAAATTGATATAGACGATTCTTAATTAAAGAAGCATCGTCAATCACAATAGAAATGATATTGTGTTGAAAGATAACCATGTTTATAATAATGTATCCAAAGATAATCACTTTTCTATGTTTTTAAAGAAAAAACTTAAATTACTTGATATTAACTTATTTTATGACATTATATAAATACCTACAAAAATTTATAGGTGTATTACACCAAAAAAACTCTCACCCCCAACAAAAAAAAGTCTACCTCCCCCCACCCATGTTCTCCCTAAAACAAAACAAATAATTTTTCACCTACAATAATTGTTATATCAACTTCTACGTTAACGTATAATTTATAAATACTGCCTTAACAATATAGATGATGTCAACCCAATATCTTTTAGAGGAAGTTTTATGTTATACTTTGTTTGGACTTTGAATTTGACTATTTTCTGGTATATAACACTATACCTCATTCATGGATATAGTTTTAATATAGCATATGTGTTATATATTTCTAAAATAGATTAAAGTGAGTACATCCAATTACATGTATATGTACATATATTTAAAATATATTGTTTGATTAAATAAAAAGAGAAATACGTTTTTTCATTAATAAAGGAATCATATTAATTTTTAATTAAAATTGTACAACGAATAAGTTTTCAATAATTTTTTGAAATCCACAACTTTTGTATTTACTACAATAATATGATAACATATTTAATAAAAAATAATATATCCACTCTTTTTTTTTTTTAATTTAAAAACAAAATCAGCATCCCCTTTTTCGCATTCCTCCAACGTTCATTTCAAAGCGTCAACCTTACAATAACTGGTCATGGTAGGGTCAACCTGCTCATAGAAGAGTATGGGCTCTACGAGCACGATGATGCTCGCATCCATCGATCATGGTGAGATCGACACTCAAAAGGGTTGATTTTCGCAACTTTGTTATGACTAGTCGGCGATAGACACGGAAGGCTGGTATGAGTTGGGTTATTTTTTTTTTCTTTTATAAAAACTTTAAATTTTAATTTTTTGTACCAATTCATTGATCCACAAATTTTCATATGAGATCTTAGAACTTCCCCCAAATTCTTTTATTTTTGCCATCTTAATTAATATTATTTTAGAAATATGAAATATTTTTAGTTCTTCATTGATATGGTTCAACTTTGGGGCGATTTCAGTTCACGGTTTTGAATGTGGATAGATCCAATTATTGATTGTCTAAGGCTTCCAAAATTTGAATTGGACTATTAAATTTTGTTGAACTATTTAGTGACAAATTTTCATTTAATATTCTCTTTAAAATAATTTCAAAGGATGAAAAATAAAAGTGTATCGACATGGGAGGTCTTTTGTGATTCATTTTCACTTAAAAAATTAATAAAATCACGAAGATGTCGGTAATTCATTCCCAGGGGATCATTAGCATATTTGACGCGTAGTCACTGGGCATCTGATTTTCTTGAAGAAAAAAGAAAAAAAAGAAAAAGAAGAACACAGCTTATATATATATAACTATAAATCCAGCCCATCGATATTTCCCAAAAGCACCGGCGTGTTTTCTGCGTGGGAAAATCCCGCCACATAATACTTTTCCTCCTATTTCCCCATTCCTTTTCCTTGTACATAAGAAACTTCCCAATGATCGATCCACCCTCCCTTTATATAAACTATTGATTGAACCCTATTGCAGATCTCTCGGCGCTAAAATCTTGAATTTTTCCGCTTCTATTTGTCTCTTTTGATCGATTTAGAGATTGGTAATTGAGCAATACTTTTAAATATTTGATTATGTTTGTTCATGATTTGATCACAATTTGTTGAATCGCATGTGGTACTTTTACCTGTTTGAACTGAATGAGATCATCAATCTTATTGTGCTGGATTATTTTTAGCTTGTGTATGTAGTTATTCCAATTCTAGATTTCTATTGAATGTGAAACATTCTCTACTGCTATTACGAATTTTGAAGGCGTATGAAGTAATTTCAACTACTATTTACACCTCTCTCTTTCTCCCGTTTCTTTTTTTACTTGGTAATTTGATTAATTCTATTTTGTCCACTACTTTGTCGATTGTTGTAATCGAGGGGCACCATAAACTTGTTATTGAGTTTGTTTTCGCTTTCTATTTTACTGAAAATATTTTTATAATTGGGTTTATTTTTTCTTTATTGGATGTTAAATGACTGTTCTAATTGTACCCTTTCTACTGTGTTGCATTGATACATCTCGTTCTTTCTGTGTTCTTACGTCCAGGTTTTCTCGACACATAAATTCCTGCCTCTGAATGAGAATTGAAAAGGATAAATAAGTTTTACATGCACTATGAACGACTTCAGCATTCCGCTTTTAAGGTTGCTTGACTGTTCGAGCGTGGATGCTGGGTATATCTTTGGATGGCTTATTACAGGAATGTTTGGACTATTTGCTCTTATATATGCATTCCTGCAATGGCAGAGAAAGACATCACTTAATTGGCTTAAAGCTGCTGCCAGGGCAAAGAAACAAGTGTGGAAGAAGCTAAATGTTCCCTTATCGGATCATACATGGATGGAAGATGTTGTTTCTGGTGGACAGCCATCCACATGTTGTGTCTGCCTGAATTCTTTACTGTCTCCTCAAACTTTAGGAGCAAAATCAATTGCACGTACTAAAATACATCGTTGTTCTGTTTGCGGGGTTGCAGCTCATCTGCATTGTTCCGGGTTCGCAGCTAATGATTGTAAATGTGTAGCTCAAGCTTGTTATAGTGAAGTCCTGCACCATTGGTCAGAAAGATGGATTAAGCTTGATGACAATCCTGAGATGTCCGCCTTCTGTTATTACTGTGATGAATCTTGTGGTATCCCTTTTATTGATGCATCTCCAGCGTGGCATTGCTTGTGGTGTCAGCGTCTTGTACATGTTGAGTGCCAAGTTAAGATGTCTGAGGAATCTGGTGATGTTTGTGATCTGGGTGCTCTTAGAAGAATCATTCTTTCTCCCCTTTGTGTAAAAGATTCTGAAAGTGAGTTATTCAGTTCTGGTACGGACGAACTCATTGCTTCTTCAGTTCGTGGGCAGGTTAGAAGAAAACGACATCGCAAAAAACATGGAAATAATCGGTGCAACAATGTTAAGGTATCAGAAAGTTCTGCAGTGAAAAAAGCACTTGAACAAATCCTCAAGGGTCTTGTTGGTTTCACAAATTCAAGTTGTGAGAAAAGCAATGATCCTTTGTTGAAGGCTAGAAAAGCACTCAGCAAGAAAAGATCTCACAGCGAGTTGGCCAATAAGAAGGATGAAAGTGCTGTTTGTGACAAATCTAAGAAGTATACTTTTGTAGACTTGCCTTTAGATGCCAGACCTCTTCTCGTCTTTATTAATGCTAAGAGTGGAGCCCAAAATGGGCCTATCCTGCGGAGAAGATTGGACATGCTGCTGAACCCAGTTCAGGTAAAAGCTTGATCATTTGGAATTAGTTGAGTAATATTTCCTGTCTCCTGTATCTATTGTTTTTACTCTTTCTTAGAAGTTTAGGTAAGTTCAATATCAGAATTTAATTGGTTCATCCTTTCTTCCAAATGTTTAATCACATTGAAATTATGGTATATTGTTTCTTTGTTTTGACTTATCCATGCCTTTTTAGTGATCGTATTGTAACTCTCAAAAGAACACACGTGGTAAATGAGCCTTTTAACTGATTCATGTTCGACGGAACAAGTGAATATGTTACTGAAACCCTCATGAGTTGACACCACATGAGACTATATTGAGACTTTTCAAGAAACACAGTAAAGAAATGTTCGGAGTAATAAGGATATTAGTCTTGCCCATAACAGAACACAGAATGCATGTCATTAATTAATCTCTTCTTTTATTGAGTCTTTTTATCAAGTCTTGATCCTCACAAGTATTCAAGAAGAACAAAGAGAGCATTTTTAATTTCTGGATGGTTGTATCTCAATTTATAGATTTCTTTATACTCTGTCACACTTTCTTCATTAGAGTTATTGGTAAAGCTAGAATGGCTTACAAAAATAGTCATCTGAAATTTATGAACTTGACAAAGTTAATGTTTCATCTCATAAGTATTGTGATTTTTGCCTTTGCTTCCTAATTTGTCAAAATAGAAAATCTTGGATCTAACTGTATAAATGGGTGGAACATGTAAGAAAAAAAAGTAGTGGCATTTGGTGCAATATCTGATTAGAAAATTGATTTATCTGACCGATTTGTGTCTCTACTTCATCCTTCAGAAGTCAGCTTGCTATTTTATTTTTCTTTAAACTGTCTTTCGTTGTATTTACCTCTCTTTATGCTTTTTCTGTAATAGTTTTAAGTGGTTGATCATTGTTACTTTCCACCATCTTTAAAGCTAGTTATTGTGATTCTTTTTTGGTGTTGGTGGTGGGCAAGCTATTATTTGCTCATTATTTTGGCATCTTTTCATCAAGTTGAATTTTAATTTGCTTGTCAGAGGCAAAGCATGTCATTCCCAATAGAATTCTCATAGAAAATATGTTGAGAAGGGCTTACATACATGTGCCATCTAAACCTACAACTTTTTATTTTTAATGTTGCTTGCTAAGTGCTATTTTTTGTTCTTGGCTTATGCGTGGCTGTTGTTTTGCCAGGTAGTTGAACTCAGTTCATCTCAAGGTCCAGAAGTAGGTTTAGAGCTGTTTAGCAATGTACAACACTTCAGGGTTTTGGTCTGTGGTGGTGACGGGACAGTTGCCTGGGTTCTTGATGCAATAGAGAGGTGCAATTTTGAGTCTCCACCGCCTGTTGCCATTCTTCCCTTAGGAACTGGAAATGATTTGTCAAGGGTTCTGCACTGGGGTGGAGGTTTTTCGGCAGTTGAAGGACAAGGTGGTTTGAGCACTTTTTTGCACGAAGTAGACCATGCAGCAGTTACCATGCTTGATCGCTGGAAAGTAAATATAACGGAAGAAAAACATGGTGGGGAACCTAGTAAAGTGAAATCAAAGTTCATGATGAACTACCTTGGTAATCTGCATTCTTTATTTTACATGTGATTTTTTAGATTGAACATGAATCGAGTTCCTGTCAGTTATTTCCATTCAATTCCAGAACATGCAAAAGAGTTAAACAGCTCTACTTGTATGTCTGCTGGATGCAGATAATTAAAGTTCTCAAATTATTCTCTCTTGATTTGATAATCTCATGATTTTTATGCTTTAGGTATTGGATGTGATGCAAAGGTTGCTTATGAATTTCACATGAATAGGGAAGAAAACCCTGAGAAGTTTTGCAGTCAGGTAAATATCCCCTTTCTCGATATCCTAGTATTGGAAGTATACAAAGGCTGGAATTGGTTTCATTTTATTTTTGAACTTGAATTCTGTGTGCTCATATATGGAATTCTGTAAATCTTGGAACAGTTTGTAAATAAATTAAGATATGCAAGAGAAGGTGCCAGGGATATGATGGACAGAGCCTGTGCTGACTTGCCCTGGCAAGTGTGGCTTGAGGTTGATGAAAAAGACATCCAGATACCAAAAGTATGTTATTTCACTTGGTTATCCAACTATTTTAGTTTTGTTTTATACATGACACATTCATATGTTCTCAATTCTTATTAATCCAGGATGCTGAGGGTTTAATTGTCCTCAATATTGGCAGCTATATGGGTGGGGTTGACCTTTGGCAAAATGATTATGAACATGATGACAATTTCGATCATCAATACATGCATGACAAAATGCTCGAAGTGGTTTGCGTTACTGGATCATGGCACCTTGGCAAACTTCAGGTTCAAATTCCTTCTTCATCCTTCTATATCTGTGAAGTTGTAAGTTTACTTCCGGAATTGGTGGAACATCAAAAGAGTTGTCTGCTGGTTCTCATGGTTATGGCATTTGCTAAACTCAATTATCTTTTAGCTCAAACCTTGAAATATTTTTGTTATGAGATATATCGACGAGGATTCATAGAGTTCTCTTTTCGCAATGCTTATGTATAAACTCTAAAAGTATTTGCAATTTTTGGTACTTCTATACTTCGCAAAATAAAAAATGTTTTTTTTCTTTTCTATGTAGCTATTGTTTGGGTGAGTCTGTAACACGATAGTTCCATTCTCTTAAAGAAAAAATGTTGCCGATGCATCTTTGTGGAGGTTTTTGCTGTTAAAGTTATTTAGCTCTTGCCAATTGCTCTTTTTTTTAAGGGGCGTTAATTTTATGTTTTACCTTTCTGATAATGACAATTGATTTGGTTGAACATGTAGAGATGAAAAGAAATGTTTGCTGATTTGAAATGGTTTCATACATTGAGATAAGAAGTTTATGCTCAGTACGTATATGGCATAATTTTTCAAAGGAATATACTAACTTTGTTCCATTGTGTAGGTTGGACTTTCACAAGCAACAAGGCTAGCTCAAGGGAAAGTTATAAGGTTACATGTGTCAAGCCCTTTCCCTGTGCAAATTGATGGGGAACCTTTTATCCAGCAACCGGGATGTTTAGAAATTACACATCATGGACAGGTATTTAAGTGGTCTTTTCTCTTGTGTTTTTTTAGTGTGCAACAATTTGGAGAGTATTTACAGTTTACATTTCTTAAATTAGTTTTCATATAAATAAAGAAAAATTAAGTTTTGCCCTGGAGAAATATTATATTAAGGTCATTGACTAGTTTAAATTCATCATATTCACCCGATTAAGCATCTTTTCTTTATGTTTCCAGTTTTTTTTTTTTTCCAGTTGGCCTCCCTAGAATAGGGTTATATATGTTCTATATGCGATTTTTTGGAATGGATTGTTATAACTTCTCTGCTAAAAAATGCAATACAGTTAGGATTTTTGTTTAACACTATGCTTTACTCATTCCGCTAGGGAAGAATTACAATGGAAAAAATGTCAATTATTGTACTTTAAATTTGATATTATTATTACTTCTCATTTATAGACCCTTATAATAGAGTTTGTAGAAAAAACCGAGGTAAATTTTGAATTAATTGCTATAAATAGTGGTGTTTTTAAATGCAATATCACTAATTCTATGTTATTGATTTATCACTTGAGTGATGTGTCTTCTGAACCATGTTCTTTTACTATCATACATCAAATATGTCTCAAGGGGCAGTATAGCTTTTTGGAAAAATAGAGACCTTGAGATGGTTAATAGATTTTACCACTTCCTCTTCAGAGTTTGGAATTTGGACTAGATTGTTCTTCTATACCTCCTGTTTGCTTTCTCATATGTGTCTATGCATTTTTTATTATCCCATTTGCTTTGTAATACTTCTCTCTCTTTGAAAATTCGATATTGAAATATCCTTGTTGATTAGGTGTTTATGTTGCGAAAAGCATCGGGGACAGAGGGGCCAAGAGGCCATGCAGTTTCCATAATGACAGAGGTTTTAGTGGACGCAGAGTGCAAGGGTATCATCAATGCATCTCAAAAAAAATATCTTCTTCAAGAGATAGCTCTCCAGCTTTCATGATTGCATGCTCACTTCCCAATTTTGGTCATACTGACTTACAAGAAAGCTTGCTCGGTTACTACATATTAGCAGAGCAGCATATACATACATAATCTAACGTTCACAACCCTTCTCGTTTCTTCATTTTCTTTTACCCTCTTTTGTTTCTTGGGAAACAAATATAATAAGTAGGTCAAGGAAGAGAGAATTTTGTACACACGCGAGTCTAGTTCATGGAAGCAGGTACTACGGATACTTGCCAAGAGGTTAACTCTATTTTCGGATTTTAGATATACGAGGATAAGATTCATTGATGTAACATAGTTTCAAACCTGCATGGTTTACTTTAACTGCACGTGTAATTTATTAATTAACCTGAGTGAGTTATTAAAATAGCCTTGATGAATTTGCGGAACATCTGTTTGATCTCTACTTCCAGTTTACAATTACTGTTTATCATCTACAGCTTGTGAAATTGTTTTTTAATAATACTTCTGGAATTTATACCATACAAATTCAACATGCTCTGCAGGACAGCTGAAACTATAAAAAGCAGAAACATGTTGCAATCCAGCTGTAATATAAGCCGGTATATAAACGATCTGAATTAGACAATCTGTTGGGCAATTTTGATTTTCTTATCAAGTTTGAGACTGCATTTGTACTTGATTTTATATTTAAATGAATTGAATTCAACATAGCTTTGATCAAGTTGAATATAAGTTAGCTCGAATAATTTGATAATTAATATTATTATTTTAGCTTATTGAGTTATGTTCGAACTTAATTTCAAAAGCTTTCAAACAAACTGTATTGTGCAACCTTTTGTAGTATGTTATGTATAGATGAAAGGAATCTAAACCAAACTAATCTTTATTAATCAAGTCAAACATCAAACAACTTTTGGCATGTCTTTCTGGAGAGAATAATTTCACTGCGATCTGAAAAGTCAAACAAACAATATTTTCTATTTTCAAAAATATATTTATCCTCCCAGTTTTCAATAATAATCTTACTTAAAATTCACTTATCTCTAAAAAGAATATAAACAAACAAATTGTATTGATTTGATATAAAGTAACACATATCTTATAATAATTATCTTACAAAACAAACGTTATTGATATAAAGTTACCTATCTCATACTATTTCTCTGGAATATATTCCATAATGCATAAGTAATAAAAAACTACTCATTATAAAACCTATAGCTACTATTGATTTCATCTCAAAAGACTCAAAAAACATTATGAAAACTCTAAAACCTCAAATTATTTTTTAAAACACTTTCAGAAATGTGAGACAAACGGGGCACTTTGATTTTCAGCGCTGGCACCATATTAGAGATATTGACATTGCACAATACCAAATTAAATAAATGGCAAATCATGTGATGGACATATCATTAGAGAACTTGACCACTTCCTCCAATAACCATAAAACTGGATCTGGTTTCAATGAAGATGAAAGTGATGCTGTTAATTCGGATTGAACAGCATTTAATAGCACATGAGATTTACCAGCAATCCATTGTATGTGTTCAGTAGCTAATGCGAGCTCCTCAGTATCTGCCAAGTATTTCAGCAAAATCAAATGAGATTCTAAAGACCCCTTATCACATCTGAACCCGCGCAATAATTCTGAAGCTTCATGAAAAAAACCTGCCAAGAAGATATATACACTTTAATACTCGCAAATATACATAAAGAATGTAACAAGTAGATTATTATATAAATCGGAATCACCTTCTTTACAGAGGCAGAGAATAAATACACTTAGTATAGTGTTTGCAAGTGTTATATCTTGTTCAATGGACTTGTTGAAGACTGCAAAAGCATGTTCAAGATCTTTTGATATGCAAAGGCCTTCAAGAAGGGATTTATATGTCATCACATCCGGTTCCAACCCTCTAGCAAACATTTGGTAAAATAAGTGGCAAGCTTCTTTAACTTGGCCTACTGATGAAAATTTTCGAATAAGAATTTTGAAACTATCTGAATTTCCACAGCAACCACTTGCAAACATCTCGTCCCATAGCCTTTTGGCAGGGCGTATAAGATCCTCCCTGCAGCAAGCTTCTAGAAGAATATTGTAAGATGAAATGTCCGGGGCCATACCTTTCTTCTTCATCTCTTGAAGAATTTTATAGCCTTCTTTAACTCTTCCAGCTTTGCACAGGAAGGAAATCATCATGTTGTAACTTTCCAAGTTCGTAAAATACTCTTTTGTGGACAAGAGTTCGAAAACTTCAACCAAATCATCTGTTTTTCCATGTTTACAAAGATTTTCACACAAGTTGATCAAAGTAATTAGAGTTGGAAATCTTTCTTTACCCAACATAAACTTAAAAAAGGAGACGGATAACAAGGGGTCGATAGTAGATACAGATCCTATCAAGACATTCAAAATATCGTCTTCAATTGGAAAATTCCCACTTACAATCACTTCACCCAATTCTTTTGCTTCACACATAAGCCTCTCTTTAACCAACTGAAAGATAAACTCTTTATAATCATCAGCCCTCGGTGCCACTCCTAACTTACGTTTTCTCTTCAATATCATTTCTACATCAACCACGTCTCTCATCTCGCGTGAAGCCTCAGCAACAATTCTGTACGCCATAAAATCAGGCTTACACTCTCTTTTCCTCAACTCTTCCAAAGCACATATAGCTTCTTTCACCCTCAACTCCGCACACAAACCATGAACCACCAAAAGTGCCAAAATCGACCCATCAATTCCCGAAAAATCAACCCTCCTAACTTCATCCAAGAAACTCAGAATCTCACTCAACTCCATCTTTCCACAAACCCTCCACATAAAAACCCCAAAACCATGGGTACTCAACCGAACACCTCTCTTGATCATTTCATCAAACATCTTGTGTGCACTCTTCACACTCCCCTCAGCCGCCAGCACCGCTAGAAGCGAATTACAAATTTCAGGTTCAATCACCGAACCAGCCTCACAGAGAACCAAATACGCCAGGTGGGTCTTCCTCCCAGAGATGAGAGAACCAATAACGAACCCGTAAATGGAAGGATCGATGAAAATTTTCCTAACTCTGATTTGCTTGAGGAGCTTATCGATGGAGTTGAATTGGCGGGAAATGGAGAGGGATTTGAGGATGGATTGATAAGTGGCGGAGGTGTGTGAGAATCCTGGTTGTTGAGACGCCCAGTTGAAGAAGCCGAAGGCGAGAGAGTTGTGGTGCAGGAGGAAAGGGTCGATGACTCGGGCCACGAGGGACGGACTCAGTGAGTCGCGGCAACCGAGTCGGTGGAGGGTTTGGTCTAGTGATGGAGTCCATGGACGAAACGGTAGGGTTTGGTTGGATGCGGTGATCAGGGCTCGGCTTATGGTACTCGCCATTTCACTTGCGGAGCGCATTGTATTTGTATCAGTGTGTATCTGAGAGAGAGGGAGGGAAAATCAAAAGGTTGTTGGAATCCCGCCAACAGTTTAAACAAAAACCATTCTTTTAACTTTTGGTGTTGTCATTTCTCTAAGTTTGATTATTTTCTGTAAATTAATAATTAATAAACAATTATTTTAAGTATGTCATTGCAGTATCACTCAATACTTCAAATGATAAATGATAAAAAGAAAAAAATTGTCCAGGTTTTTGGTTCAATATCCAATATCAAAAAAATAATTTGAGAAAAAGTTACTCGAGACTTTTTTATTATAAATCACAGCAGTATGTAAATCGTTGGGAAATTCATACTAAGGAACTGTGGAAATCTTAAAATGTCAAAAAAATAATCGTTTATTAGATAATTATAAAAACAAAAATTTACAAATACAATTTGAAATTCAGAAGAATACCAAAACAGCAATAATCCAATTTTCTGTTCTTGTATAATGGCAGCTGAGCTGATTGAAACAATACAAAGGAATTATAGATCCAGAACAGATTATAATAAAACGCAAACTATAGTCTATAACTACGACAATATTTATCCAATTTTTTTATAAATCGTGGTCCAAAAATCAAAAATTTCATTTTCACAGGTATTATACAGTAATACATTGTTGGCAAAAGATAGTCCTGCTGACAATCTACAATTACTCTTGCCATAACATTAGGAACAATACAAAATAACTCCTGTTTTGTCAATAATCTTATTCCAATACCCCCTTTACACAAGTCACCTGTGCTTTTTTTTTTGTTTGTTAATATTTTGCCTTCTTGAGTACCTTTTTACTAAATTTGTATTTCTTTGTCCTTCCACCATGCAATGGAGTTTATAATCACTTGGTAAAAACATTGCATCAGTAGATGGCCGCCTGAATCAGATTCAACTTTGTATCATACGTTTGAGCGCTTCAAATAAACCAATACCCCCATGCTTGTCAGAACAACTGCTCCAGCAAAGATTCCAGACCGGGTAAAGATCCAGCCACCTTTTTCTGGAGTCACAGTTTCCGATTCAGATGGTTGCTCTGTTGTTTCTTGACTTGCTTCGTAGTAGTCCAAATGTAACCTCAAAACCTGATATTACACGACATTGACAAAAATGAATGCCAAAAGTTAGCTGACACTATTACAAGTCGATTTAAAGCTCTGGAGATAAAGAGGGTATCCATGAGTGCTGAAGAGATTGATATTTTCGCAAAAGATAATCGCTAGATCCTCATTATGGGAGGTTCTAAACTTTCTTCTTCTTCAAAAGGTAATCTCTTGGGATCAAACCATGGATATCTCTACAGGATATGCCCATATCTGGCCAATCCTGATGGTAAACGGTGTATTTTTCATTGTTTATCAGTTTATCATGATCAATTTATACAAAAAGGTACAAGCAAAACCAATCATGCACACACCTTTAGTCCCAATGACCTCGCATGGCTAACAGCACCAACAAGATCTCCATCTGTTGTGAGCAGAACTTTATCACCTTCATCGTCTTCATACTAAATATTTTTTCCAAAAAGAAAATAAATAATGAGAATAAGCTTCTCGTTGAACAAAAGATAAGAAAGCTGCTATAACTTTCATTACCCACCAAAAGTTGAGGTCGACTTTGATTATCAGACGCACCTACTACTCTTTGCATAACAGCAGAAACAAGTTCACCTAAATTCTCCGTGCCTGACATTTAAATAAAACATTAGAGCACACCTAACATCTTTCGTTGATCTTGATAAACACCTCTCATTAATATATTAAATAACTGATAGTAATCAACTGTCTTGAATGACATCAATTATCAACCTGACTGATTTGGAATTATGCCCATGCTGCTTAACACCTTATATTTGTCTTTATTCTTTCATTATTTTTCAAGTTATTGAATTGTATGATAAGCAAACACTGATACCAATGATGCTGTCCTTTGTTTCCCAATTCCAACGGTCACACTAGTGAAGAAAGTCTCTTTTTATGAGGATAAACCTTTTTTGGGGGTTCTATAAAGCATTGTTGTAACATAGTATATCTTGTTCAATTTGGTAACCACTTTAAGAGCATATATTCAAGGGCTTCAAACAGTAATGCCATGCATGAGCTAGGCAGATGTCAAAATAAATCAATATAAAACCTGGGTTTGTAAGATGCAACAACAAGACACTCACCAAAATTAAACCGGTGCACACGCCCTTTACGGTCCTCAAATTTGAAAGAAAATGAATTTCCAAGACCAAGAGATGGATATGCAGACTTGGCATGTTCTGTTGCATCTGATGTCATATATTGAGACATCGACATCTCACTGCATGATTAAACAGCAGTTTTAGTCACAAATCCAGATCATCCAGAAATTCGTAAAACAAGTCGGACCAAGACCTATGAGTGTCATAATCATCTGGAGACTCTAAATGAAGTGCTGAATCCCAGAACTTCTGCATAACTGTGTTTGTAACAACATCATTAACAGCACCAGAACTGCTCTCAACCTTGACAAAAAAAAAAAAAAAAAAGGAACTTCATTTACCCCCATGATTGAGAAAACATATACGTATAAACACTACTAGGTTCAACTAATTCTACTTTATACACACCAGCAAAAGCCGATATTTGGGAATACAAGCACACAACTGAAGATAGTAAAAGGCTCATCTAGTACCATATCCAAGCACAAGGCAGAAGCAACGAGATACAAGCCCATGGTCAAAATAACGTGAACAATATTCCACAGAAATGAAACATGTGATCATAGTTATCTATGGTCAAAAGACTGCAGCAAGTCATGCAGAGAGTAGTAATCCAATATTATTGCTTAGTTTCAATCCGGCACAAAGTTTTAGATACGACTGAAACTTAATGGTTGGTATTAAGCTGGGGGTAACATCATTACCCCAAATGATAGTGCGTTTTTGGTAACATAGATTATTAAAAATGGGACGTTATTTTCGGACATCCTTCTAAGCCCTGTTAATAAACATTTCTGTCCTCTAGAATACAGAAAATGAAATAACAAATAAGATCCAGCAACTTTCTACAGAATATAGTTATTCACTTATGCTCCAGAAGGAATTATCTAAGCTATCAAAGCTCGATAAAATAAATTATCCTTGTTTAAAAGAAATAATTGAATTTAAGAATAAAGATTAAACGGTAAAAATTTCAAATGGGAAAATAATCACTGTAATGTGTCAGATAAACATGATTTGTATCAACTAACTTCTATCAATGAATCTGGAAATCTTAAAACGGTCAACAAAAAGGTTCGATCAATAAGTCGAGGAAACATGATCATTTGCATCACTACATAAACAATATGCATAGAGGGGGAGTGAGGTGAAAATATAGAACATCAAGAGTAAAGGCAGCTCAACTTGATCTATAGCAATCAAAGGAAAAAAACTTTACCATAGAAATTGCTGCATGAGTTATCTGCAAAACATCTACACAGGCAGCAACACATCCATCTGCCAACAGAATAAATTTTGGCAGTACTCACCTTTATCAACAACAGGAAGATGGAAATTATTTTTCTGTAAAAGCGCAAGCAGTACTCACCTTTATCAACAACAGGAAGATGTAAAAATTTCCCATCATGCATTACATGCAACGCTTCAAGGATAGTTGTCTCCATCGTTGCACATTCAGGATTTGGTGTCATAACCTTGAGAAAGATAGTTTGAACGGAAACATGATAAGTAAACAGATGAATCTTCATCAGACAATGAATATTACATAAAATGATTATCAGATGAAAATTAAATGATTTTTTTTTAACCTTTCAAATTTCTTATTTTAAAAGTTGAAATTAAACTAATATTTTCAAAATATATGACATGGTTGCAAAAGTCCATGGGAGCTCTAACTGAAGATCAAAGGTCTGTTGTCTAAGCTATGAGTCTTCGAAACTCTGAAATTAAGGAGGCACTGTCAGGTTAAAATGGATAGATTATCATGCAACTATGCAAGTAAGCGAAAAGGCAACCAACAAGAACCTATCCCAAAAATTGAAGAACTTGCGAGAATATCATAAAAATAAGATGCAAAGCAGTCCCAACATAACTGCACTAGGTATCCTGAAAAGGAATATTTGATTAGTCAAATGATGCAATGTATAGAAAATATGATGCATGAACTGGATACACTAAATAACAAAGCTGTAACACCTTATCCACTAGAGTCAGCTCAGGAGAGAGATTTTGGGCCACAACTCGCATAAGTATATCTTTTGAACTGCAATGAAATCCCAAAAGATCTATTAAAACTTCGAAAAGGCCAATATCAATTAAGATATTCATTAAATGCAGCTACAATATAAAAATTAAAAGAATCATAATTTCTGAGCAAAAATTATACGTCAGTATCCCTTGAATCTTGTTTCCTGTCATAATTAGAACTGAATTAACCCGCAATTCACGCATACTTTTAGCAGCAACCTGAACTGGATCTGAAGGTGCAACTGTTGCAAGCCTGAAGAAAAGTCAACCTTACGGACTTAGTAACAGAAACAATGTTGAGAACACTATAATCTTATATAAAGAAAGTGATTTAAGCAAGTTTTATTATACCTAGAATTTTCAGGTATGATAGAGGATAGAGAAGGCTTGAACATGCGTTCCCTAAGTGTTTCTATAAAACCTGATGGTGCTGAAATACACGTAGAACCCAAAAAGCAAAGAAACTGTCAACACTGGATGTTGTTACACAAATATAGTATACATGAATGCAATAAAAACAAAGAATGATGAGATGGCACAGATTCCAAAAGCAAATTCCACTAGGTGAATAGAAGTTCTTTGAAATGATTATTAAACTCAAGTAGCTACTACATAGCTAGCTACTAACTGGATGGTCTCGCAATGAGTGGGGTAGGTTCCGGAGCCAATAAATACCCGTTCACAATTTCTTATAGCCCCGGACCCTGTGGGTTTGAGAAGAATAAAGACCAGGACCTGGTCGGACCAGACACACTCATATGTTTTCTCCTTTCTTGCTTTTCCCTTTTCGTTTGAGAATTTATTTCAAAATATATCAAATTTTGAGTAAACTGAAATTCATAATCATTCCCTGCAAAATTCCAACCTTCTTATCAATAGCTCATGTAGTTTATCCTCGACTAGTTCTATACCTTTTTGTTATTCGAAAATCAAAATTAATTTTAAACAAACAAAAAAACCAAAAACTTCATTTAATACTTCGAATAACAGTGTTAATAATTTTTGCACTTCAAATAACAAAATTTGGTATTGCATATAATTTCACAAGTACTTAATATAAGATGCAATTAACATATACCATAAGAAAAATCATATTTTTCATGTTTACAAACTAAATGCCCCACAAAAATTAATAACTTTATGAAATTGAGATATTTTTAATTTTTTACTTTTTCTATATATAGAATGAAATTAATGGACGGTTAGGCTTTGAGTATTTGAAGTCAGCGCCTTATCTTCAATAAACTGCCAGAGCAGATAACCTGGAACGATGTAGCTCCACTAGTCTCAGCCACTCAGATACTAAGAGTACAGGGGGTTAGCCTAGGCTTGTAAATTTATTCTAAGGGCTTGGACAAATTGCAAATCTACAAAGAAGAGTTTGTTGAGACCGGGACAGAGGGACCAGCCCAAGCTGTTTAAGTGGGGATCTCAAGTCTTAACTAAATTATGAAGACATGAGAAGCTACTACTTCACAAGTTAGGATTACCATGTCAATATAGCAATTTAGATTTTGACTGTTCCAACTTCTAAAACATGGAATTAAGATCAACCTGAAGTAAAATATATTGAACCATCACTTATTCTAGTCAGTAAAAATCTTCAACAGAATGACCCCACCAGAAAACAACTTATTAAATTTTTCTAACCATGGGCCCTTTCTAATCAACTACTGAAGGCATATTGCAGTTCGTAACTTTGCCCTATTAAAATTTCATATTCATTAATTCATGTGCTGAGAGCATGCGCTATGCAAAGAAAAAATGACTAAGTTGATATCATATGCCTCACAATATGTTAATGCTTTCTTAGTATACATTGCAGAAAATGTTCCTTGATGAAAGTAAACCTCGTCAGGATTATGTGCAAGAAAATTGACCTACAGGAAAGTCAAAATTATGTCTCTAACATGCAGACCATGTTTCTTTTCATTCGCACAGGTATAGCTCGATGCCAAATATAAAACTCATATTTAGAGAAAATTATCAGAGTTGTGAACTAACCAGTGAAGTTGCTCCCAAATTGACGTTCAACTCCTTCAACTGCCGCTGCAATGGCACTTCCTTGCTCAGCAGCCTTCTCCATTCTTGATATGGCATCATAAAGACATTTAGTAATATCTAAAATGGCTATAACTTCACCATTCTCCACCACAGGGAGGTGTCGAAATTTCCCTATTAAAGGCAAAAGACCATACAGAAAGAAAAAAAAACTTCATAAGGTAACAGTAACAAATATATATTTAAAATGTGGTTAGTCCAGTAAGTTTGTAAAAAATCCAAAGTAATGCATAATAATATTTAGGAAAAAGCTAGCTGGAACTTGGAATATTGACATAGAATTATAAACTACGCAAACACTTTACCTAATATAATTATGAAAAATGCAAGCACACATCTCAACTTCAAACTTGAGTCCTTCAGTAGAACTTGTATGCAAATTTGAGGCAAAATCCCATAATGATGTGTCTTAATAAATCAGGTTTTATCTAGTAATGTGTCTAAACAAGTCATATTTAACTCATTTTTTATAATTATTCAGTCTGGTATTTAAGTTTCTTGCCTCCACAAAGTAATGCTTCAGAAAGAATCTACTTTTCAAGGCTCAAATATCATCCTTTTAGTCCAGTTGTCTACTTAGTGCACTACTACACCAGTACAATTAATCAAGAGATACCCATACTATTAACAGCATATGTACTTATTTTATCAGTGCTTAAAGAACACATGAACAAACATAGAATCAAGTTTAATACCAAAGCACACAAGAACTCGAGGGCACTAAGCATATCCAATCCAAGAAAGCACAGGAAAATTCACCTTGGACCATCTTCTGCAGAGCTTCAATAGCCAAAGAATCGGAGTTCACAAAAATTGGGTGCCTAGTCATCACTTTTGAAATTATTGTTTGTTCTGGCCTCAATTCCTCGGCTATAACCCTGGTTGCTATGTCCTACAAAAAACAAATTTGAACTCAATTGAGAATCAACAACCTCAAAATGGTAATGCCCCAAATTCTCTCACAGATATTTACTAAGGTCACAAAGTTATAGCTGCATGACCTAGCAGATATTTTTATTGCATTAGCACAGTCAGCAACATTGCCATTCATATTCTCTGCTTTATTGCTTCACCGTAACAGAACACATCAAATTACAAATACACAATCAACCAAAACAACACCCTTGAAAAAAAAATTACGTGCAGAATGCTTATTACACAGATACCTTATCAGTGACAATTCCTGAAAGCAACGCATTAGCATCAGTCAGCAGAACAGCATCAACACGCCTGGCTGCCATCCTCCTACAGGCATCTGACACAGTGGTACCTTCAGGAATTGTAAGTGCCTTAGATAACCGAAGTTTCTTCACCGTCCTCTCCCCAACACCGGACCTACTTAGCCAAATACACAATCAACATGATGATGGAAAATAGATAAAATACCAGAGAAGTTTAATCAATTTAGTCCGAAGAAATATCTAAGCACAAAGGTAAAGAGACAACTGGTTAATTATACATAAAATCCCTATACCACATGAAAAATGAGAAACACATGTGAAAGCACACATGATATTTAAAGCCACAAATTTGTGATGTGGTGATTATTATTTATTACAAACTTTGGTATATAATTTAATATGATATCTTCACATTTCTGGTCGGCTAAGTTCAGCCTCCGATACATTCTTTAGCACTCGTGTCATTAAATAGGATCCTGCTTTATATTTATATTTCTAATATTGACATCTGACACAATATTTTTTCAGCTGGGGTCATAAAAAACTTAGAAAAAGTATCCACATGAACAAATTCATTTCCTTCTGAAATACATTACAAGAAGCCACGTGCTTCTCAAGTAGATTAATTTGCACTAGCCTCTGGGGATAAACCAGATAGTATTTGTTAAGTGGTCGAGTATTACAGACTTTAGCATATAATTTTACATGTGATACCTTCACATAATAGAACAATTTCTGGTTCACGTTACAAATTTAAAACACACAAATAAAGCTGTCCTTATTTTCAATTGAGACTCCTCCCCCGCCCTTCTTCTTCTGGTTCCTTCACTACTCACCTCCATATTAACAAATTAAAAAAGTCAACTACTAAACCACACCACCTCCCCTGTAGTTTGAGCTACAAATTTTTACTTTATCGTCAAATAGCACTATTAATTATTCGACTTAATCCGTAACTAAAGACAATATCAAATAAATACGCACAATAGACAAACATATATTCATACATAGGAGAACTTACGAATGAGAGGGGGATGAAAAGTTAGTGTTGGTTCCATTAGCAGCGGCGGCGCCGTTCTCAGAAGGCGGAGCCGGTGACTTCTTCACGGTGGACGAATTGCGCTTTTGAACCATACTGCTGCGCTTCGGAGGCGGAGGCACCACTTGACCACTCATTTTCTTATTATTATGATTTTTATCTTTATCTCAAGCGTAAATATATATTCATATGTTGTGTATATCTGAGAAGATTAATAATTCGAAATTGAGAGGTCAGGGCTCCAGATAATATTTGGGGTTGCCCTAACCCCTCTCCTCTCTGCACTTTCTATCTTCCTTTAGACTTTTTTGTGATGATTATGATGATGGTGACGATGATGATATATTTATGTTATAAAATTGAATTCTTTAATGAAATCAAATTACTGTATTCTGTTGTTTTGATTCGTTCTGTAGTTTTGTGGCTCTTGGTTCTCCTCTAATCCTGTTCAATCGAAGTGTAGCTCAATGCGACTTCAAAAGTCGGGATAATATAAATCAGACCTTGTCTTTCTCAAGTAATATGCCTACTTCAGTCTGGTAACGTGATTTTGATTTTTGCGCGAATCTAGCTATTGAAAAAATATTTTTACGAAATTTATGTTTATTAAAATCAATTATGATAATAACTGATTATAATAAAAAAAATATTAAAAAATTTGTTTTTGAATAAATGTTTTTACCAAAAGAAATGCTCCAGTGACTTTTGGGATAAATTTAATTTTTTGGAAAATTTGATAAGTGATTATAATTTTGGTTAAAAATTTATAAGTATAAAGCTCTCACCACTAGATCAAACTTAAAGATTAATTGAAGAATTTAAAATAATATAAAAATAAAGAGTTCAAAACCACCATTATAATTCGACTCAAAGTTTTGAATAAACCAAATATTTAAATATACGAACATTAACGATTCAAAGTACATTATATAATTGGTACAATTTTTTTGTTATGCATAAAAAATGTTTTTAGATAGGTATTCACTAGTGTGTACCACTTGGTGTCCCATCCATAATAAATTGACATTTGTCAAATTAATTAATGTGCAATTACATAGGATTATTTTCACCCATCTTCTTCATCGTTTCCATCCAAATCCTTTTTACCATCTTATTCACCATTTTTGTTTCGAATATAATTAAACAAGTGATTTTCATTGTTATAACCACAATTATTGCGTTAGATTGTTTTGTTTCAAATATTAAAGGCAAAAATCTGAATGAACTTTAAGATTTTACATTTACTGATTTCTTCAAATAACATCAATTAATTCATATAGTAAAATTTTAATCAGAAAGGGGAATTTTAATGTTAAAAAACCAATTCGCATTCAGATACCCATTAAATCATATTCTAAATTTTTAATCAAGGAGGAGAAATCAAATAATAAGATAGAAAATCAATTTGCAGTAAGTTACACTATAAGATTTTTGAATGCTACGACTCAAGATAGAAGTTTCATGTATATCTAATTTGTGATGTTTTAATTGCAGCAGATAACAAGATGGATGATTTCTAAAATTTACATAGTTATGTGATAAGATTATTAGGAAAGTAGTGGAGAATGGAAATGGAGATGGAGATCATGGAGACGTGAGTTGGTTTAAAAATAAAGATCATGTGTAATGCATATTAAATGTACATGACACATGTCAATTTATTATGGATGAGACACTAAGTGGTACACACTAAATGGGACAGAAGATCCTTAGCGGGTATTCACGGCATAAATTTGTCCCTATTTAGAAGAATAAGTTGTAATTAATTGATTTATTATTCTCTATTTAAGGGTGGTTTATTTTTTACTATGTAAACTATATGTATTTGTTGTGAAAATGTTTCTAATGAGGGGGTCAAAGAAAGTAAATACCCCCCAGTTGAAACAAACCTAGAATACGCTATAAATTAATAGTTGTCCTTTTGGGAAAGGGGTACTTATAATCCAAACCCCTTTTAATCTTTTATCTTTTTTCAGAAACGATGATTTTATTTATATCGAAATCTTTCAATACATAAAATACATGAAGAAGTTCTAGGAAATACAACATATTCAACAAAGGTGATTAATCTAATAAGTGAAATTATCCTTGAATGCTCCTCATGAACAACCTCAAAAGAAAAAGCCAATCTCTTCAATCTTCAACAATGAGGCTAATATTTGTCAAACATTGTTTGGTACTAATCTGTTATCAATCATCGGACTACAGTCCCCTTCAAGGACTATTTTCCTCCAACCCAAGAAAAATGCCAAATTAATATTTTCCTTTGTCGCATGTGCCTACCATCTCCGAATCCAAATCAAGAAGTAAGGTCATCTCCAATGGTTCAGGGCTAGCCCTGGGGCTGCCCCTCCGGGGCAGCCCCAGGGCTAGCCCTGAGCCCTGTCGTCGTCTCCAATGGTTGGGGCTCCGTGGGGGAATTAATTCCATTTTGAAACTTTGCCCACTCTCACCTATTAATATTATAGTTTTAAATTTTTTTAATATTAATAATAGTAATTATATTAGTACTCGTAATTTAATTATTAATTATATTAAAATATTAATATTAAATAGAATATTTAATTAAAGTAACTTAAAATTAATACATAATACGCAAACTCTCACCTATTAATATTATAGTTTTATTTTTTTAAGTACGGAGTATTAATTAAAATAACACATTAATTACAACAATACACAACATTAATTACACAACAATACACAACATAATCAAGGAAAAGAAAATAAAAATAGTCCTAAAGCTCCTTATAAACCTCATAAACATAGTGTTGAAAAAAGTAAATTAATGGACCATTTTGGACGTATTTTAAGTGGGACCCACTTTGAGTAAAGAGTCGGGTCTTGACCGAATTATATTCTACTCCGTGAGTAGATTAAAATGGTATATGGTACGTCCAAATCGGAATACGGGTGAATGAGAAATTAAATCTCAAAGTTCACATATATAATGGAAAAAATTGGAAAAAAAATGAACTTATCCCACATTGGAAGTGTGATAAAAAAAACTTGGATTTATATATGATTTCTAAACCATAAGGGTTAAGAAATAATTACTAGAAGGCTCCCTCCTCGCGCGCGAGGGGGGGGGGGGGGTGCAAATATTCGGTTAGATTATCACACCCCTTCAAGACTTGTGCGTGCCCGCGACCTGCGGACACGAATGTCGTCCAAAAATCCTATTTCGGGCAGATCTAGTTTTGCTATTTTCGGCCCAAAATAATTTATTTTATTTAACTAAAAGTACATACAACACATTAATTAACCATTTAAAATTTTTATTTAATTAAAACAACACATTAATTACTATAACACATTTATTAAATTAAAATAACACATTAATTAAAATTACATACAACACATTAATTATACAAAATTAACCATACACACATTAAATAATCCATACACCAATTAATACATCCAATTAATTCATTAAAGAAAAACAAAAAAAAAAAAAGAAAGACCAATCAGGTGCCGCCACTTGGCGGCACCTGTTTTAAAGAGGGGCGCGTGTTCTTCAATCGCGGCCCGGGCTGGGCGCAGGGCTCCGCCGAGCCCTGCGCCCAGCCCGTTCCGCCCCGTTTCCCACCCCGGCCCCCGCCCCGCGCCGTCTCCAGCGGTTCTCCTCCTCCGCCCGGCCCCGAGCCCGACCCCGCGAGACACCGCTGGAGATGGCCTAATCATTTTGATTTTCATCCCAGAGTTGTTACCCAAAGAACATCCAACAATCACCCCATCATCATGGCAACAATCAACACACTTGATATAACGAACATGTTAAAGAAAAATGAACCACAACACCTTTAGTAAAAAGACCCAAACCTTAACCAAGTTGGAAAAAGAGCTCTCATGTAGAGAGAGAAAATCACCGTATACTTAGAATTTTTGAACATAACTGCATGTTTAATTTTCAATTTACATGAAATAATAAGTGATTTGATATTAAGGGAGGAATCACAATGGGTAATAAAGAAATATGAAAGGGGGGTGGTGATGGGTGGGGTGGTGATGGGTGGGAAACCGTTTTGAGGTAATCCAGACTTTATAGGGATATGTTTGTGAAATTATTTTGCTTCACATAGTATTTATTTGTTTATGTTTAGGAAGAATGGTTTAAAAAATAGGACAATTGAAATAGTTAGGTTGTAGGTGTAAAATGTGTAAATCCGTTATGTCAAATCATATTTGTTATGAAATAAGTTGTGTAAAAAATACTTTATTTTACAGCAAATCAAAGTAGAGTTTTCGAAGATTCTTTTTTAAATAAAAAAAATTGTTGTTTATTTAACTTATTGGAAGAGTTGATCGAGAAAATTGAAAGATAATAAATTTATTTTAAAAATAGAATAGTAACGTTTTTTTTTTTTAAATTGGCATATAAAGCCAGAGTTTTTTCTGATACCAATACAAAAACGCACATAAGAAAAAATGGGAATGGGGTGAGAGAGGCTCGAACTCTCGACCTCAGGATCACTCAACAAAGCTATGAGACCTACGCGCTAGCCAACTGCGCCACCACCCCTGGATGTTGTTGTTGTTCCATCTATTCGTATATAATTTCAGACCAGTTTACAAATTACAACACATAAATTAGCACCACTTAACCCTTCCACTTTTTGATGATGATAAGAAGTTAAAAATAAAAAGCGCTATTTGTAAATTTAAGTCGAGGTCTACGTGATGTAGAGACATTAATTAGATAATTGACATAAAATATTTAATTTATAATACATTTAAAATTAATTACACAATGAGTTGGGGCTAGGAAAGAAATTTTGCAATACGAAAATGACAGATATATTTGGTAATTTTGACTTTGAATTAGTTTTAGTTCAACACAATTCACCGGACCATGATGTTATCAATGGATTATAAAGTATAAATATAACATGAAGCCATAATGAACTGATATTAATATAATATTAAATAAGACAATTTTTACAGCATGGGTTCTATGGTGTAGTGGTTAGCACTCTGGACTTTGAATCCAGCGACCTGGGTTCGACTCCCGGTAGGACCTCTTTTTTAATGTTTTTAATTTTTTATATCTTCAATTTATCTGACAGTATCATTTAGGGATTTTCGCATGTCACCCCCCTGTTTTTTTCTATTTTCGCACATTCCCCCTCAAACGCCTTTAATGAGCCCATGCCCCCTGATTTTAAGTAAGTTGTGCACTTACCCCCCTAGTCTAAATTACGGCCAAATTTTCACCATAATTGAAGCACGTTCAAGGCACACCCAATTTTAAGGGACAAAAAGGTAATATTATACTCACCCTTATTTACCTCCTTACCCATAAACCTTTTTCAGTTAATTAAACCCCAATTAAAGGAAACTGGGTTATGTAAATTAGGTTATATCAATTTCTTCCCCATTTTCCTGAAATTGAGTTAATTAAGATCAATATTACTAATTCATTATTGTCTCATACACAAAACACATGATTCAAAGTAATCAATTTCATCATCTCTTACTTTTTTTCATTTATGTCCAATTAATTATTCTTTATTTCAATGCTCAAACCTTTTTAATATGTGACTCTCTACATTTATATACACTTTTTTGTTTGTATATATTTAAGTTTCTATACATACACAAAAAAATATTTTTCTTCAACCTTTTCTGATGAATAAAACAGATGTTGATGGCTCCAATTGTATCAATAAATTATTTGTATGAAGGGGAATTTCGTGAAACTCGTTTAAGTAGCCCACTAATTATTTCCATCTTTCTTTCTGTTTTTTTCTTCTCAAATGATTTGAGAGAATCAAGCCCCAATTTTCTTTGAATAGAAGAAAATGAACTTGTTTTTACCCCTCAAATTTGACGGTTGTGACATTTAGGGATTAAAAAGGAAATAAGGGTAAGGGTAATATTACATTTTGCTCTTTTAAATTGGCTGTGCCTTGCACATGTTCAATCTCGGTGGAAAATTTGGCCGGAATTTAGAATGGGGGGGGGGGGGGTTAGTGCACAACTTACTTAAAATCAGGGGCATGGGCCCATTTAATACGTTTCAGGGGGAAACCTTAGAAAATTGAAAAAAATTGGAGGGGTGATGTTAAAAAATCCCTATCATTTATTATAACTTTCATATTTCAGCACAACTTTTTTACTAATCTAATCGCGTTTTCAGTATTCATAGCATTAAAATATCAACGTTATTGCAGCACGATTGTCTCAAAAGAGGTGAAATTTGTCAATACACATTCTATCAGGTACTAATCATTTTCCAAATAGAGTCTAATACTTGAAAAATCCATCATTTATTCAAAAAAGTTATAACTCGGAGTCTCGGACCTTACTTAACTTCTTTCCTTCTTGTTTTGGTAATTAAGCACTACTGTGTTAGTTGTTACTGAACAAAAAATCAGACCCCTTTTCCTTGCTTTGGCTCGATAAATATGACTTCTATTAGAATTCACCACATGGATTGGGTCAAGTCCACTTACTTGGCTGAGCCTAACTCAACCTCAAAAGCTAGCTTGTAAGGTGAGGATTGTCCAATGCCTTATAAGGTGGACTTAACCATTGTTTCAACCAATGTGAGACAATTCGTCTCAATAAAGTTTAAAATTTCTCGATAAGGATTATAAAAACTTCCTGTTAGTCATCACTTAAAAAGTTGAATATTCTTATATCTATTATTACATAGTTTATGTAATTGGGACTAATAATATTTCAAATGATGAGAAATGAACAGAGTAGATTGGAATTTGATGATAACTCAAATCTTGGCAAGCATGTCAAAGAAAACCTCTGGCTTCTTGTATTCTGAGATGCATAGTGCCTGAAAAAAATGATCAAACTCTATGTTATCATCATCTTACATAATTTAGGACCAACAGAGAAATCAACTATGTCATTATCTTGCAACTTACTTGCACGGCAGAAGCAGCCCGAATCAACAGCGATTCAGACCATGGCTTCCCGATAAACTGGAGGCCGATGGGCATGCCAGCTTTGTCATACCCAACCTATATCAAAAAATATTTTTTTAGTTATAATCATTTATATATGTGTGCGAATTCGTGAACCAAAAAGTAAAAATATGGTTTAGTCTAAAAGATCTCGAGAACATACAGGGATAGTCACAGCAGGCAATCCCAGAAAGTTTCCAGCTATCTGGTATCGTACTAATGCAGCTGAAAATAAAGTGAAAATGAGATTCACTCTGTGGATTATTGAAATTCGTAAACTACAATTATATTAATTCCCTCTTCCTATAGGCATACTTACCTCCATTTATGTAGTCTAGTTCACCTGTTTCTATAGCATCATCCTTTATTGGGTATGCGGTGACACTATACGAAGCATTGGAACACCACATGGTGTTAATTTTTTAAAATCTCGAGAAAGTATGACTTAATGGTACTAAATACAATAAGAGAAGAAACGTGTACCCAACAGTTGGAGTAACAATTATATCTGCTGCAGAAAAGATCTTTTTGTGGAATTCCAGTTGGCGTTTCCTATGTAGGTTTTGAACGTAAGAAAATATTATGTCGAAGAGTACATACAAGGAGCTAAATTCTTTATGATTCTCGTACATTACCTGATTCGTTGTGCGTTTAGATACTCGTGGCTGTTGAAAGAACCGTATACAGAAAGACCTACACGGACATCCCATCCCATTTCCTCCTTATTCCTGTTCCATTTTATTAGTCCTACGATGTCATTTTAGAATAAAGGAAGGATGAAATTTGGGTTTGTTAAATGAAATTTAAATACTCACAACTTCTCTAGGTAGCTAGCTAATGAAGAACTACATTCTGATCCAATGGTTAAATAATGTGACAAGCGCATCACCTCTATGTCTGGTATGGTCACCTCTACAGTCTTAAAAGTTACACAAGACGCAGTTAGAGCTACAAACTGATTATTGACAATATGTAGAAAATATTTAGAATGAAAAGATAATGAGACCATATTATATATGTTTGGTATGTCTTACCTTCCAGCCATATTTATCCGACAATTTGTCTATGACCTTAGAGCAGCAAACTCTGATATCATCGCTGCAGTCGTCGAACCACTGAAACCAGCAGATGAGATGTAATCTTAATCAAATTTTGAAGTAACTTAGGTGCTATCTTGAATTAAAAAGAAATAGTCTTTCATATTAACTTTTGGAGAAGGCATGGAAAAAACTGATAACAAACCTTTCCATATCTTGCCATAATGATTTTAGACGATGTGTAGTCGGCAGATTTCAGAAGCGGCAAATATATTTTGGGCTGGTTTTGTTTTCCAAACAAAGAAAGCATTAGATTGGTGAGTTTTAGCAAGAAGTTGAACATAAATAAATTATTTAGCAACTACATGGATCTTTACATAGAGCCATATGACACACAAAGTAGAGAAAAAGAAGTTTGTTAGCACCTATCATCATTTGTTCTTGCTCAGTTTATTAAGAAAACACAAAATCTTTTAATTTTTAAAATGAAATATCTATAAACGATAGAACGGTAGAATCTGATTAACGATATGAAGTACATTTTAATTTAATTAGATATTCACATGAGAAACTAAGAAAATATAAGGTGGCTAATACCACTGTAAGGCGAGACTGATCTGCTGAAAGGTCGCCACTGATAGCTGCGTAACTGTAAATTTGCAATCGATTTTCAACTTCCAAGAATACATAGGAGTATTAGGTAATAGTAATTAAAGTTAAAACTATAGAGAAAATGTAGAAAACTGACACAATGAGTGAATCCTCAACCGTGGCTGCAAGGATTCCAACCATCCCAATTGTGTAGTTTATGGGAAGAACCCTGACAAATTAACATAGTGCAAATCAAAAATCAACAAAAGACGATATTGAGGTATAAACAAAACTCGTAGCATGTTACAATACCCTTCATGTGGCACACGAGCAAAAGTTGGTTTTAAGCCAACAACACCACAAAGAGCTGCAGGCAATCTTACAGAGCCTAAGAGAACAATATAAACAAACCCAAAAGTTTACGTTATTCTAATACAAAATTAAAGAAAGAGAACATAGTTCATCAAATGTAATATTTTTTTACCTCCTCCATCGACACCAAGTGCAACGGGGCACAATCCAGCAGCTACTACTGCAGCAGATCCACTAGACGACCCTCCAGTAATCTTGCTTCTATCATAAGGATTTCTAACCGCCCTGTAAAAAGACGAGAATTAAAGCTGTAATTTTTTTTCCCTAAGTTCCACTATTTAAACAATACTAAATCATTGAGGGAAAATAGATATTGCATACCCGTAATGAGGATTTATCCCACTAATTCCAGCCCCAAGCTCATGCATATTTGTTTTGCCAACTATAATGGCACCACATAATCGGAGGCGTTCAACACAACATGCGTCTTTTTTACATTTTCTCACTTTGTGCAACCACTTTGTACCTCCTGCATGAATAATATTACTTTACGAGAATCTATATGTACATTTGTTTCATGCAAGAAACTGGGAATTGAAGGGGCATCTCACCTGTAGTATGATATGGCATACAGTCTATTTCATCTTTTATAGCTATTGGAACTCCATCTAAAACAGATATTGGTTCTCCTGTAAGAAAATGTAATAAATTTAAACTTATGTTGTTCGTTTCAGTTGGATAACATAACAAAAGTAAAATGAAAAGTTTCCCTTCTTACACAAATATTTAAGCTATGTTTAGTTCTTGGACTTCAGTGAGTAAATTGATAAATTAAAACGAACATTACATAAAGCTCCATGTTCTATAATTTGATGCAACAAGAATCAACCATAGCCTTAAGTATATACAAACCTCGTTCATAACGAATTGTTGATTCTGTAGCCTGTTTTAGAATGTCACCTACATCGAAATCAATAAGGAATGACATTTGCAGATACTGGCTTGACGACTCTCGAACATAAGCTATAAATCGATCTGCTACCTAAAGAGAGCATAGGAAAGAAGCTTATGCAATTAATACATACATATAAATGAAAACTCAAATAAGAATACTACGTATAATATTTTGATTTAAAATTTGAACCATTCTTGGAGTTGTTTCTCCTGAGGTATAAGCTCTTGCATAATCCATTATTGTCCAACGACGGAAACTAAGTTGTGGACTCTTAAGTACGTCGTCTACAAGTGATTGAAAACAGTCTACTGCTTGTTGAACTTTTTCTGGTGGGGACATGTCGGGTTCTAGACATTTAGCTTCTTTTTCTTCAATTTCTGTAATAGAAAACATAAAAAGAACAAAACTGTGGTGAAAGAAACTTTGAAGAACAAATGTTATCGAAAACAGAACGCAAATGAAGCATTTGGTATAGGCCTTGATATGTTACAATAAGAATAGAATTCCATGATTGAGAATCAAAGATATGTGAACGAAATTTACTTCGGTGAAAGAGAGGATAAATGATAGTAACCTTGATATGGGTGCAAAGGAACAAAGAGAGGTTGTTCTTGTAACTCTGCAAATGAGACAAGCTGCAAAAATGGAGGCATTATTAAGACAAGAATGTTTTAATCTCGAAATAATATTAATTCTCGTGAAGAGTTAAATTAAATTACAGTGATGGAATAATAATTCCCATACAATATCAATTTGTAGAAAATTTATAGGGGTATGTTTTAGTGCAGAAATGTATATCAATGGGAGCATAAATATGTGCATCAGTACATGTTTATAGTGCAATACTGAACATACAATAGAGGGTGAAATATATAAAAACGACAGTACTATATTGAATAGAGTTCACCTAATAAAAATCAAATCAATATTTGTTGGTATGTAATGTTGTAATAAAAAAATTGGTGAACTGACAACACAATTACTATTAAGGACGAACAATGTTCCTATAGTAGATGCCTTTTTTTCGGATGAGATAGTTAGTATTTGTGGATTTCGTAGCCTAATGCGTATTTAGCTCGCCGTAGCTAAAGCCTGAAAATCTAACCATTGTACCAAATGTCTAGCTTCTTTATATTGTGATTGTTTTTTTTCAGTAGAACTGTGAAATATAACAAAATTACATCAGGACCTCTACTGACTACTAGCAAATTACAAGAGACATATATCACTTAGAAAATAGAACTAATAACTAATTAATGTCTTACCTAACATGTGATACTTTAGGTAAGAAACTTAGTGATAATGCCCAGATTTTAGTGCCATCCAACATATAGACAAAATGCTGCGTGAAAGAGATGTTCTCCTAATTAACTTAATTGTACTAATTATTCTTTTGATCTCTCTATCTCTAGTAGAAGCTAGGCTTTGTTCGCCACTAATGTATTGTGGTCCATGTTAGTTAGTTAGGTAATAAGCTTATTCCAATTAAAAATTCACATGCACTGAGCTATTACCTTGTTAAAAGATTAGGTGGGATTTTTTTTTCGAGTTCAGCCGAATTCAAAGTATATAATATATTATATGACAAGTGTAATACTCTTGCTTTGAAATTAAATGAAATTCTTAGGAGATAGCAATCATAAAATAAATGAAATACACTTTTCATTTGATTGAACTGAAAGAAATTGTAAGAAACAGAGGGCAAGTAGGTATCAATTTAGAAAAATAATATTTTAATGCATATGCTTACCTTGTGTATTAAATTGTTTCTCTTCAAAAAATAGAGCAATATGCCTCCAAAAATAGGCGACTCCAAAAGCCAAGCGAACACTTTGACCAAAAGACCAGCCATACGTGGAGCTATATATGCACCATTACCAAACACAAAAAATGAAAAATTTAATACCTATAAATAATCAATTCAATACAGATATAGCGATTCAATAAAAACAAGCTCACATTATTATAATTATTATATTCTTAAAAAATAAAATTATAATTATTGTAGCCTGTACTAGGAGGTTAATAAATTCCGTAAATGTATGCCCAACTTGTTGTGACTAATTGTATATGTGTCCAGTACTATTACACCGACCAGACAACCATGCATGAATTTAAGTTCATGTTGAATATTAAATTCTAATGAATAATTACATGTTTGTTTATTTATTACTAGATAAAAAACGAAGAAATGTTTTAACTATTCAGTAGACGTAGAAATTATTTACATTTATATATGTTTAGCTTTATGCAATTCTCGTCTCCATTTAAAATTTACTTGCTCCGAAGTTTCAACTTAAATCATGTTTGATTGAACTCAAGCAACTACAAGTCATGGAATTCAATTAATACAAAAAATAAGTGTATTATATTTTGCATTTGAATGTTTTGGATTAAATTAAATTTTATTTTAAAAAAAATCTTGTGTGTTTGCCGATCCACGCGTGCACACGCATGCATTAGTGTGAGAGTGGGCATCAAACACACGTGACCACATAGCACACACTCATATGTGTGCAGTGCGTGAAATCAAGCATATATTGCATGTCAGTTATACATATCCTCCGAGAATATTCACCGGCACAGAATGGAAACAGTAATTGATTACAGAAATATATATATATATATATATATAGAGAGAGAGAGAGATGATTTAAGAGAAATAGTATTAATTAGTAATGAACCTTTGACATTGGCTCGGATATAAACCTCGTCACTTTCTGGACCTAGATCAACCTCATCGGCGGGCTTGTAAACAACGCCTCTTGCCTTGAGAAAATCCATTTGATTTTTAATTACGATTTCTGTTCTCTGTGTGTGTGTATGTGTGTTCGTTTCTCTCTCTTTCTCTTTATTATATATAAGATATGTATGTTGGAGTAGTGTAATTAAGAAAGGGTGAATAAAACAGTATGAATCAACAACTAAGCACCTAATATATGTATATTGCTTTTTACAAGAAAACAGATACATACATATATATATATATATATGTATATGTAAGGCTGTAGGCGGAGAGAGCAAGGTTGAGGATTTGATGGAAAAGTGTCTCATATATATGCAACTAATTGATTTAATGTGGCTGTTGAGAAAAGGCGTACGTGACTGAGAAGATAGAGATATACTTGGGAGTCATTTTCAAAACAAACGGATCGAGTAAAACAACAATTAAGGTGGAGATATTATTGAAATAAATAAAGCAAATTATATTCATGACTTTTTTATATCGTATCATTTCATCAAGGTTTTGGGAAAGGGGTGTTTGTTTATTTGTAAACGTACGTGTGGTTTTCCTACAAATTGGTGGAAATTTAGACTGCAAACCGCACCCCCTCATATATGGGCCCACATGCCAACATCAATTTCCCAACATATTTCATCTGCCATGATGATTTTCCTTTGATTTTTTAAATAATTCATCCATCTCTTTATTTTTACTTCCTTTACTTTGGCACAAAGTATTATGAAAGTGTTGAAAAAATAAGCATTTGAGGTATGTTTATATTTTAAGAAATTAAGTGTTGATTTAGAATATCCCAAAACTTAAATAATTAGAGTAAGATTTATGGGACATATGGAATAAACTTTATCTTGTGTCCTTCGCTTTTTGCGTTAAATTTTAGATAACGGTTGAAGAATGGACCTTTTAAACAACTTTACATTTATATCCTCAAAAGTAGCAATCTATTGGTGTTAAATTGTTACTTTATATAATAATTCTATTTTAGGAAATTAAATATTGGTTTGGGACATAATAACAAAGAATTTAGAGTAAAATATTAAGTAAGAGTGAAAAAATAAAACTTTTGAACAACTTTATATTTATGCCATTAAAATTACGATTGAACATATGTGATGTTAAATCAATATTCTACGTAAGAGGAACATTTTAATATAAATAATTTTATTTTAGAAAATAAAATATTGGTTTGTGACTTACTAAAAAATAAATAGGAGTAAAATATTTGCAACATATGGAGTATATCTTGAGAAAATGTAACTGGTTGTGAATTTATAATGATATGTCGAATTTTTAGTGGGTTAATATCAGGGGCGGATCCAGAATTCAAAAGTCGAGGGGGCCGAAACATATTATTAACAGATATATATATATATATAAAATAATATTTAATCTATTTTCGACTATATAAAAATAAAATATATTTTTCCTATATTGTATTTAAGAAGAATAGTCTATAGGTCTTTGATTTAATTTTCGTAAAATTATATCAAGATTTTTAATTGAACATTATAGTTATTTGGTTAAGACAAAATATTAATTAAATCTTGATAAGTATATTGTGTGTATCTTTGCAATTGAACTTTTAAAATGAACAATAAAAATCAATGCAAATAAATAAGTATATTATGAATATATAAGTAACTAGAATAAAATATTCAAAAATCGGGGGGGGGGGGGGGGGGGGGGGGGGGCAAGGCCCCCCAATAAGGGTCGTAGATCCGCCCCTGGTTAAGATGTCATCCGGGGTTTGCGTCCCTAATCTTGAATTTAAGTCTTTAGACGAAAAGCTAATGAGGTAGTAACCTAGTACTAATCACTGACAAAGCTGAGGCCTCGTGACTAAGATATCATAGATTCAATTCTCACGTATTTATTTTAATTTATTATTAGTATTTAATAGTTTTCTATTATTTATAATTCCTTGTACTTTAGTAATTATTCAAATAATTTATGATGTAATAGCCAAAGATAGAATTTATTAAAAGAAAAATTCTTTAGACGAGAGATGCATTTCAAAAAGTTGGGTTTCTATCACTGTTTAGAGCCTAGAATAGATTCTTTAATTTCACTAGAGCCCTAAGACTAGATAATCCCATCCCCTTAGCTGCTGAATTTCCTTCATATTTTGATGGGCTTTTCTTTAATTAGATTTCGGGCCCCCACAACTCTAATTTAGACCTGCATTGGTGGTTGTAGTATTTTCATTGGTTTGATAACCTTTATAACTCTTCTCAAGGTTCTGTTTCTTGCTAATATCACATAGAACATTCATGTTTTGCATAGAATTCATCAAATAAAATGAGCTTAACTTTCTCAAAATAATACTCATAATAGAATATTATTTTTTGTAGTTCTACCCATAAATATAAGATATTTCTACATTTCAATACACAAGGAACTATCCCATGAGTTTTTATTTTTTTTATTTGTCACTTAAACATAAAATTCTTATTTTTCGTTTTAGAGTTCAATGCAAATTTAATTTTTTTTTTGATATACGTTTCCTATTAATTGTTCAAATTCCTAATTAACAGAGGAAAGAGAAAAACAATTAATACTCCAACGAGGGTATTTTAGAACTTTTATGTTCAAATGGTGACTGTTTAATAGGTTTCTTTTTCTTATAAAAAAAATTCTTAATCCCTGTGCCACTACCCACAGTGACAAATTTATTAAAAAAAAAAAAAAAAGATGTATGGAGTATCATATTGTATAGTCGAATATTATTTGGTTTCTTGTGTAATCTGGATTGTTCATCAACCCTAAATAAAAATCATAAAGTTGGAGCAATATTTATCTATTACGACATATGCGCACTCTCACATAGGATAACCAAGAACCAAAAGTGAAGAACATTGATTATAATTGCACATTTAAGGCATATCTATATGACCAAATCAAATACCAAAACAATTTTTTCAAAGCAAAAGGTTCAGGTCTATTCTATCCCATTGTTTTACCAGGCTCAAGAAGCTGATTTTTACTCGGCCTATGTGAAGAAGACGAGCACAAATAGAATAATAAACAATGCCAATAAGAACAAAATCATAATAAATTGGCCCTTGGCACCAGCTTTTTTCATAACCATGGCAACCTTTTTCTGTAAAAACAAAAAAAGAATTAAGTAGAAATATCAACTAAAAAATACTTAACCACCAGATTTTATCGGATAACTCATTTATAGGTGGACCTCTCGTAAGGAAAAGTTGGTACCTGAACAAAGTCGAGACGATTTGATGTGCTATCCATCTCCATGCCCAAATCATCCATAATTTTCTCCTGAAACACCACCAAATTTAAATTTCCTAGTAGTCAAGAAATGTGCACATATATTGCAATTGTAATGATCGAGAGCACTGTCCTAACTTAAACAAGCAGGTAGCCATGTATGTACTAATCGCTTGGGATTGGCAAACGTTACCTGTGCAAGAAGCTCTTCATGTATAGTAAGCCCAACACCTCCAATTCTTTCTACACTAGCACTGAGCTCGTCTAGCTCTTCATCCTGTTGCCTACATGACACAATCTGATGAGTACAAGGAAAAAGAAGACACTAGAGGAAAATAAAACACAGGGACAAACTCAAGGACATTACATATGACCTTCAAGTATCAAATCGAAAAGGGTCATGGCTTAATTCTAGTATATATAGTTTTCTTCAATTTTGACTAACATTTTAGGCACTTGGGTTGTGGAAATAAAATCATTAAATTGTGGCCGAGTTTTATTGTATGGAACATCAGAACTCGCTAGGAAATATCGTGATTCAGCCAAGTTGCAATTTCAGGTAAATAATTCTTATTTAAATGCATAATTTGAGGTTGCAACCTCACAATATCGGCAACATTATAACAAGCAATGTGAAACTCAGACTGAAGTCAGTTGTGCTCCTGGACCAAGATTATATATGTCCCTGGTGCAGCTAGTTTGAGTTGTTCTCTTCCTAGTGTGAGATTATATACACAGCTTCAGATAAGCAGATCTCATATGCTAGACCAAACTGGAATATGATGCAGAGAGAAGTTTTGACATCTTATACTGGAAATATTCCAAGTCAGAAAAAACTAGAATAACGAATTTGTCATTGTACCGAAAAAAGTAATCCATCAATACCCTATCATATATACATTCTTTCAACTGATGCATAGCCACAGAGAAAAGAGCCACCCGTCCTCTGAACTAAGCAATAATTTCAATAAAACTGTCAAGTTCTAGCCTTAATTATACAGCATTTCTATTATCAAAAGTTTTGAATTTAATAAGGAAAATTAACTAAAATATACAGTCACAATTTATAATAATAAGTAACTTTCCTCATCAGATAGATGTGTGATTGTGACAAGAATATGATTGGTAATCAACAAATATTAGATAGAGTTGATATTGGTTAGGGCTCTTGTATAAACCACCTTTAGATAGTATTTTTCCTTTTGCGCATTGCTTAATTTCCCACCTTAATTGAAAGTATGTGAGGCTTCATTTGGATAATGGATTTGGAGCTAGGATTTCAAATCCACAATACAAACCGATGGCATTGCTTGAATCATTTTGATTTTGTATGAATTTCAAATCCATAATTAATCATTTTGTACAATTATGTTAACCAAATTGGAAATCCACCCAATCATGGGGTCATTTAAAATCCTTTCTCCGCATCCTTCCTGAGACAAATTAATCAAGCCTAAGAGTTTTTTCGAGCTCTCCGGAGTAGGCATTAAGGAAAATGCTTAGTGATGGCACAACACTAAAAATGCATGAGATATAAGGGTCTTCATTGCAGAAGGCAAAGAAGGCTTTTGGGCTGATCTAAATTAAGACATCAACAATCAGATTTGTTATTAAGAGCTTCAAGTCTTACTGTTAAGTAAAGAATAAAAAAGACAACAGAAATCAGAGAAAAGCATTACAGGGATTTAGAGCAGCAGTAATACCTTATCAGAAGTTGCTGTCTGTCTGATTCTGATGAAATGAAATTATCATTATCTTGTGCAGCATAAAGGTTGGGTTTATCGGTCTGGTGAGGATTTGGCAGTCTCATAAGTTCACGACGAATTTCATTGACATTAGAGGTGCTTGTGCCATTTGACTCCTCCCCATTTACTATTGATTTCTTCACTTTTCTCACCTGTTTATCAAGATTAATTTTAGCTAATACGAAATATAACAGCCCAACCGGGAAAAAAAAAGCATTACATAATCAACTCACTGAGGTATAACAAAAAAATGAGATTGAGTTTTGTACAATAAAAAAAAAAAGAGAGATTGAGCAAAAGTATCAAATTCAATAACTCTACCAAAATAATGAATAAGTTAATGAAAACATAATGGCTGTACCTGACTACGAGCATTACTAGTCCATATTCTTCGTTTATCAAGTTCCATTACATCAATACCATACCAAGAAGGATCTTTCGCTGCAACGGAAATTGTCTTGTCCAATTCATCCACCTTCCTATGAAGAAACAATATTCAGTGCCAACTTGTGGGGTATGCATTATTTGTAAGAAGTTATAAAAAGCATTTGAGACAATTCTGGAAACCACTAGAAAATTGTAACGATCATCCTGATTGTTAATTCATTTTAGGCAAAAATTGCATCTTTAGTCCCACGGGACTACACCATCAGCACTTTTAATCCACGTTTTAAAATTGCACTTTTAGTCCTATTTTTTTCTTCATATTTTGAATTTTAGGTTCTAGTACCCATTTTATCCAATTGGGAAAACGTGCAAAATTGAGATAACCCTGTGAGACCAAAAGGGAAAGACTATTATATGAGATTAATAAGTAAAAAATTAAGATAGAAAATAGGGTGATAGGACCAAAAGTGCAAAATATTTTAAAATTTTGGGACCAAAAGTGCAAAATATTTTAAAAATTTTGGACCAAAAGTGCAAATTTATAAAGTGCCAAACCAAAAATGTTGGATTCAATCCCGTGGAACTAAATATGAAATTTCACGCTTGACTTTTGTAACCATTATCATCGCTCTTGATGATAGAATAACAGTAAGGGGATGCCACTTGAAAAATGATAAGTTAGGACAAGGAATTTCTTAATATTAGTTGCATGATAAAACGATAAGATATCAGAGGCTATTCACTAGTGAATGCATCTAATTGTGAAGATGAAATCGATTTTATGAGTGTATCTCATGTTAAACAGCAAAAAGGTGCATGATCTTTTATTGAACTAAAGCAAAATAATTATTGAAATTTTCAGATATGAAGTCATACCTGCCATTCAATGCTGTCACATCCAGCAAGAAGCTCCTTAGTGAGGCGCAGTTGCTCACCATCAAAAGGCATCCGTTCCCATTGGTGAAACGTTGAGAGCAACTTATTAATCTAATCATGCAGAAAATAGGTGATTAAATTACACTTAAACCAACTAAAATGACACTGCAAATAGAAGCCAACTAAGACATGTATCACGTATCTCAAAGTTGGATATGATGTAGATCCCTTTCACACGGCAATATCAGAAGTATTAGTAAGTGATAATATACATGACGGTTATGTTTGCAGAAAAAGTGTATTTGTTTGTTGTCAACTGCTCAGACACATTGTAATAACTTCAATCTGGACAATGCTTAAATTCAAACTCGACAGTTTGTTTCTATATTACAAAGAAACCATTTAAACGGAAGCCATAAAAGACGAGGTATTCAAGAAATTCACGTAAGTTCATTCCCCATACAATTGTACAATTTATGATTCTTTAAGTTAGCTGTGGGCAATACAAGAGGTAAGTATCACATGAAAATCTGAACGTTTAGTCAAATGACCTGGATTATCTTCATCTGGTTTTAGAAAATATGAGGCCTGCCCTGTCGATTTATTGGAAAACAAAATTACCAGCATTGTTTAATAATATATAACTAACTCAACACAGTTGAAGATTTTACTTGATTTCATCCGAAAATTGGAAACTATTAGCATAATTACAGTGCCCAATAAAAACTACTAGTACTATAGCATATTTTTAGATGTCATCACCCATAAAACAGTTTGTTAAATTAGAAAACATGAAATCCGTTAAAATCCCACCATCAAAATACACGGGTAACTAAAAAGATACCCAAATCGACATCCAGGCTTTCGAATGAGAATCGATGCAAAACTCATTCAACTTATCAGCATAATAGATAAAATTAAAAGAAACTGAAAGCTTTGATTGGATTAGCACTCACAGAATCTTGAATCTCCTCTTTTACAATGTAAAAAGGGTCTTGAGCAGAAGACATATTTATGCAATATAAATTTTTGCCGACACCTACAGATCAAATACAATATTAGGATCTATAACCTGAAACGCTAATTAACAGAATAAAAGAGAACAAAAATATAGTTTTTTTTTTTTTTTTTGATAGTTATGTCTAGTAGTAGAGTATTACCAAGTTTTGGGGGAGAATAGATTCAAGGTGTGGAGTGGTTTTGTATAGGAGAAAACTAAATACACCATAAGGCCATCTCCAATGGTTTTTCGGGGCCATTCCCGGGTTAGCCCCCGGGTAGCCCCAAGCCAGCCCGGACTCTGGATGATCATCTCCAGTGGTTGTCTCCAGCACTCAATTTCTTCTAATTTTTTTTCTTCCCCACTCTCACCATTATAATTATTTTTCATATTGTTTAATATTGATATTCATAATAATATTAATTATAGAATAATAATAATATTTATAATTATTTTAATAATATAATTTATTTTATTTTATTCTAACATTAACAAATATGTTAATAAATTATTTATAAAATTTAATTTCTATTTTTTAAATAGAATAAATAATTAAAACTATTTTTAATGTTACTATTATTAAAACATTAATAATTAGAAATATAATTAAATTTAAAAAAATATTTAGTTTTATTCTGAAATTAACAAATATAACAAATTATTTATAATATTTAATTACTATTTTTTAAATAGAAGAAATAATTAAAACAATTTTTAATGTTATTATTATTAAACAATTGTAAATTAGAATTGTAATTAAAATCAATATTAATAATATTTTAATTTTATTCTAAGTTTAACAAATTAAAAATATTACAAAATTTATTCTTAAAACAATTAAAACAAAATTTATTACAAATATAACACAATTAAAACTATTTTATTACATTTAAAACAATTTACATATTAAAATAAAAACAAAACAAAAAATGGACCAATCAGGTGGCGCCACTTGGCGCCACCTGACTTAAAGGGGGCAAGGGCACAACACTCTCCCTATTTCTTCCTTCTCCCTCACGCCCAGCCCGTTCTCCTCTCCATTCCGCCCCGAGACCGCCGCCCAGCCCCTGCCGCCCCGCCCCACCATTGGAGACTGCCTCCAAGCCCAGCCAGGCCCTCACGCGCGCATGGAGCCCACCATTGGAGATGCCCTAAGGGTTGGGCTAGCCCCGTTTATTTAGTTGTGGAATCATTCCCACCCGAATAAAGGATGGATATTCGGTCAAATTTCATGAAAGAAGATTATAAAATTAAGGCAAAATTGTTTCGTTCCAAAACATATCCACCTCATTCCTTAATTTAATATTTTTTTAAAATATTGTCTCAAACTAATTATTAAGTTTGGTTTTCGTCCCAAACTATGTCAATTCATCGAATTTCGTCTCGTAATTTACTATTTTGCATTAATTTAGTCCAATATTGAATTTCTAATTTAATGAAAATGACGGTTCAATCTTGTGATTAATTTGGGACGAATTTTCAATATTGTATAGTTTTCATGATAAAATTTGCCACGTCATGACATGTAAGCAACCATGTGGCAATTTTAACGGACACATTCAATTTCGTCTAATGATTAACAGTGAGACGATATCCCAAAAAAATATTAAATTACGGGATGAAATTCGGTGAGATGGTATAACATGGGGCGAAAATTCAAAATCAATTATTAGTTTGATACATTTTCTGCAATTTTGCCTAAAACTAAAAAGAAAACTTCACCATGAATTTTTTAATTTCCGCACTAGTTCCTCGTAATCGAAAAAACATATACTTGTTCAACTATGTTGATAAGTGAATGCATTTTGCACCTAGATTGACTTAATTGATTTTATAAATTTCATATTTTAGGTTAAGTGCAATAATTTAAAACTTTATGTGCAAAAAATAATTTAAAAATAAACTTCTCAAACAAAAAGAAAATAGTGCAAAAAATTTAAAAATTTTATTTGATCATGTACTAGATTTATTAGTAAATAAATAATTTTCGTTTGTTATGACTTAAACTCTTATTTATTATCTTAGAAAGTCATTTGGCCTGTTTTTCTCGCATTTTTCAAACTAATTTCGTGTTTTAAAAAGCGAGACTAATTCTTTCAAAAGGATAAATTATTTCCTTATAATCAACAAATATAGAAATTCAAGAAAAGGGAGAGTTGTATACCTTTATAATACAATTACAGAAAGACGCGACTTAAACAGGAATAGGATAGAACTGTACCGTGTTTAAAGTATACTGTATATCGTTCAACCCTACACGACTTTTGTTACCCATCGGTTTTCTAATTAAAACCACCTGATCCGGAAAGGTATCTTCCCTTGGATTCGCAATAACTTTTTTTACACGCGGCTCCAAAGCCCTAGCCTTTATCACATAAAAATTACAGTATCAGCTGTTTGACTTTTGACTATTAGTTCGTTCAAGCATGGGTGATGGAAGGTCTAGCAATTCGAGCAGTAACAGTAACAATAAACCGGAGTGGCTTGAACAGTACGATGTGATAGGGAAAATCGGCGAAGGTACATATGGATTGGTATTCTTAACGAAGGTAAAATCGAATCGCGCGAAATCGATAGCTATTAAAAAGTTCAAGCAGTCGAAAGATGGCGATGGCGTTTCTCCCACAGCTATTCGGGAAATCATGGTACAAATAAACCTCCATTAACGTGCATTATGATGTTGTGTGATCATGTATTTTGTTGTAATATTTATGTGCTATGTATGTATATCTACGTGTCATACATCAATTAAGAGAAATCGGAATGCTGTGAGAATATAGCAATTTAGTAGGTTTAATCATGTTAATGTTTCATCTTGAGAAAATTTTGATGTCTCTTCGATATTGTATTCCATTGCTTGTTTATAATAATGAATTACTTAAAAGAAAAATCTAGTACTATAACTTGTAATATCTATTTGACATTTCAGAAGCTTAGGGCTAAGCATATAAAACTACTGATTTGATTGTTCTTTCCCCCTGAATATTTTAAAAGGTTATCAAACCTAGTTATTGATTTTTTTTATTTTGCAGTTGCTTCGGGAGATTGTCCATGAGAACGTGGTAAAGCTTGCTAATGTGCACATCAATCATGCTGATATGTCGCTTTATCTAGCTTTTGACTATGCCGAGCACGACCTTTATGTGAGTAAACTTTTTAATCTTGGTTAGATATGTGCTTATATATAGTCATAATGTTCATGTTATTGCTTAATGCTCATAATATGAATGGTTGTGGGTCCTTGTCAGCCCTTCACTTCAAATTCATGCCTCTACCCCTCTCAAATAATAATTTACTTTTGTGTACATTGGTCAATCTGACTGCATCTGGACTTTTCTAGGAAATCATCAGGCATCACAGAGACAAGGTCAACCAGTCAATCAACCAGTATACCATAAAGTCGTTGTTGTGGCAGCTTCTTAATGGTTTAAATTATCTTCACAGGTTTATATTCACATTCTAACCATCCGTCTTTGTTTTGTGCTTCTGTCTTCTATGACATGTTATCCGAATTCAGTTTCATTTTCAATGATATATATGTTACTGTTTTTTAATTTTGAATTCTAATTGTTTCATTGGATTTGAAGGAAACAGAATACTTTTTAACAAATTAAGATCTGCAATAATGGTAGTACTTTGGATACCTGTACCGTGTCTCTTGAACATTCACAGTAATTTATAAAAGAAACTTGTATGCCTTGTTGATTTATGAGAATAGTGGTATTTATTTGCAAAATCTGTGGCGTTCAATTTAACAGTATAGCTGATTTTGCACTTATGTAAATTTCTGCAGTAATTGGATTATCCACCGAGATCTAAAGCCATCAAATATCTTGGTAAATTCTGACAAGTTATTTCGTTCTTGCATTCCCATTTTACCTGCCTTTGGCTTGATTTATGTGATGTAATTCTTAAGAGCCAAGATGCTATTAGTTTAGTAAAGTTGTTTGCCGATAACCCTGAAATTCTTCATTTTGTGGAACTTCTGGTCACCAGGTAATGGGTGAGGGAGAAGAACAAGGAGTGGTAAAAATTGCTGATTTTGGCCTTGCAAGAATTTACCAAGCTCCCTTGAAGCCACTATCTGAAAATGGGGTAAGAAAATAACTTGTTTTGCTACCCATTAGCATTATGTTCGCAGAACTTTCTGGTAGGTTTTGCCCTTTATATCAGTGCTGTTATTAGTTATCTAGTTGCATATGTTGATGGACTGTTATACACGTTAGATGAATGTAAACTCTTTGCTCAATTACTTTATCCTCGTACGGCCCTGCCCCAAAAAATCCATAAGATTTTGGGAGATGTTCATTATGATCTCACTAAGATTTGGTCATGGTTCCCAGATGATGCCAGGATAAATGGTTTGCGAATTTGATACAGTGTATCCTACTTTTAATAGCTATAGTCAGATTGGAGAGGAGTTCAAAATTATTTGAATTATACATATTTTAGTCTCTGCACTTTCAGCCAGAAAATTTTCTTCATATTCATAATGCCTTAGATACGAAACTTTTGTTTTTGAGTTCTACTTGTTAAACATCTTTTGTGATTGAACAATATCTGAAACATCTAGCATGATTTTATACGTAAGAGTGGAATCTTTTACTTAGCATCTCAACTCTTGATAATGTCACCCATTATCCGGCCAATAAATGGACAATGACTATGACGTGAGGGGATTCTGTGTTTTACTGGGAATTAAGTCCCATTTGCTGGTCTTTTCAACTGAAGTCTGTTGAGGAAGATGTATTTTAGTTTCAGAATTTAGAGAGGATTGAATCCGAGTCATCGCACCATAGTATTTGCACACCATTTTTTTGTGAATTTTGCAATGGCCAATTTCTTATCTTATCTAAGCATTGATGGTGGAATGTGCATTTGAAGTATAAAGCAAAATCAGAAGTCTTATTCTAATATTTGAATCTTCAAGCTTGTGAAGTGGTACAAATGGTTCTGTTGTGTTTTGATACACTCTGATCAAAATTGCTTAGTAATTGCCCCAAAAAGAGAAAAGCTAAGTGTTTGAATTTACAGTATTAATCCTTTCTGGGAGAGGTCCCCACATAATGTGCCTACCTTGTCAAATGCGATAATTTAGGTTTAAAACCTGGATTCCTGGGAAACCGAAAACAGAAATAAAAGAAAAATAATTTTTAATGATAGATTTGTCACTGTGAATCCTTGTTACTTTAAAGTGATTTATCTTTGAAAGATGGAAATTGCATGCCCATCTGTGGTTATGTATCACTTTGTTTTCAAATTCTTCATTATTTGTGTTCCTTAATTTATTCAGGTTGTGGTGACTATCTGGTATCGTGCACCTGAGTTACTCCTTGGGGCAAAACACTATACAAGTGCTGTTGGTAAGATCTCCTGGGACCATTTTCTAATTTTGCTGTCATCCAGACCTTTTAATTCACCTCTTGTTAGAATCAATTTTCTGTTCTTATAAGACAAAAGAACATAGTTGAATCAGTCGTTTTTTAATTAATTATATGCTCTCATTTATGGGAAAGATATGTGGGCTGTGGGTTGCATCTTTGCCGAGCTTCTGACTCTAAAGCCACTATTTCAAGGGCAAGAAGTGAAAGGGACGCCTAACCCGTTTCAGGTATGATGTTTTTCTTTTCTGTAACTTTTGCAAAGAAGATATATTCTACATGTATTGCATGAGTATTATTTCGAGGTCTTTTTGCTTGCTGCCATCTTTGAAGTTTTTTTTAATGATGCAGCTCGATCAACTTGACAAAATATTTAAGGTCCTAGGTAAGAAGGTTCTTTTTTATGATTACTTTTTATGTATATGTTTGGGAAACAATAGGTGATAGTTGATTCTGGCATTAGGTCATCCCACTCCAGAAAAGTGGCCAACGCTTGTGCATCTTCCACATTGGCAGTCTGATTTACAGCATATTCAAGGGCACAAATAGTATGTCATATTCTTTATTTCAATGTTTTGATTTTGAAATTTTATGATATCAGTTGTGCCTCTGTTGACTGCTGTCAAATGTTTTGGAGCCCCTCTTGTTTGTATATTGTGACACCTCATTTTCTAATTCCTGTTCTTGCAGTGAAAATCCTGGACTTTACAGTGTCGTTCATCTCTCGCCCAAAAATCCAGCATATGACCTCCTCTCTAAGATGCTTGAGTAAGCAATTATTGCTCGGTTAATGCAAGTCTTGATAAATAATGCAGCATCTGTTTGTTCCAAATCTAAAGTTCATTGAACCTTAAAGTTTTTTCAGTGGTTGAGTTTTCTCAGGACTTCAACATCACATTTTGGATCCATATCTTAATACAATTTGAATCATAGAAAATGAGCTGCATAGATGGTGACCTACGGGATGTAGATTGATATCTTTAAATAGCCTCATGTTCTTGCCAGATCGTAAATTGTAATATAGCACTATGCAGATTCCCATATCTGCCTAATCATGGGGTTTCTAACCCCACCCACTAATATATGTCTTGTAAAATGAAATTAAATACTTAAATCATAGTGTTGGTCTTTATGGTTTTGTTCTTTGCTTGAATTTAGACATACCTGATTGCTGATATTTGCTGGAACTCCTTACTCATCTGTCTGATTTCTCTCATAATGATGCAGTTTATTTATTTATTTTGAGGTTAATTGATTGAGATACAACATATGCTGATTTTCTTGCAGGTATGATCCCAGAAAACGGATAACAGCCGCTCAAGCTCTTGACCATGAGTATGTAATCTACCTTTACGGATTCTCCTTCTTCCCCCCTCCTCAATTATCATGACAACAGATACCCGTACTACACGAAATATCTTTCTTCTTATTTTTTTTATTGATTTATGAAGATAAATTTTTAAAGTACTTCTTTCGGTCATTCATCGAAAGGAGACACTTGGTTATTATATTTTTAATGACTAATTATGCTTAAGTGGGTTGCTCTGTCTAGACATTATGTCGCTAAATAGGTTTTCTCACAATGTTTTTTGACTGATTTAAGAAGTTTGATTTCTATAAATATTGAACACCAATTGTTAGTTCTTTGCCTTTGTGGTTGTCTGAATTCATTCTGTTTTGCAAATATTTTGGACTTTATTGGTCTTTGTTACAGGATATTTGTAATATTCACCTTAATTAGTACAGGATTTGAACAAATTTAGCTGCATCTTCCTTGATTGATATAATTGAGATCTGAATAATATACTTAAATGACGTGTTCCTTCATTTGAAGCTTTCTTGATTATTACTATGAGCCCTCCTCTGGCTCTCTTGTTGTCTTTGAGACTCGTTTCTTTTTCCAAAACGTTATAGATTACATCAAGGAAGTGATCCAGCAAGAAATATTTCATTTTTATAATATAATTTAGGGTCAAGGAGATTGATTTCTCACCTTGTGTCAACCCGAACGGGGTGCTCTTGTAAGGCTGATCCATGATTCATTTTTTTTCACAGGTATTTTCGCATGGAACCTTTGCCAGGACGCAAGTATGTATCATATTGCTTAATTATCTAGATTGAAGAATTGTTTTTGTGATGCCTACTTAGTTTGAAGTGCCTTGTGTCTAAAGGTACTGTCATCCAGCAAATTAGGGATAATGAATTAATTAAACTGTTGCAGTACATTGGTATCACCACAACCAGGAGAGAAAGTTGTGAATTACCCAATTCGACCAGTGGATACAAGCACTGATATTGAGGGAACAATTAGTCTTCAGCCCTCTCAACCGGTATGGTCGCCTAATTCTAAGTTTGTTGAGTGATTTAATTTGAAGCTACCTACATTATGATGCTAATCTTGCGGAAAACTTAATGCTGCTTATGACTGTCAGTTAGTGCAATAGTTGAATGGGTCTCAGGAAAAGTTTCACCCATGTAGTCATTTCTGTTGCACATAGTGATCTCTTTTCTGCAGTAGTTCCTGCTGCTACATTGAATCTTTCCTGTTACTATTATCAATCATCGGATTTAACTTAGATATATTTAAGAATGCCTTTTGTTTCCTTTTGGCACTGAGTTTTAGGTTTTTGTCGCGGAGTTTTTGGTAAAGAGTAGAAAAGTGGTACTTTTTTGGTAGTTTTACATCTGTGCCCCTAAATAGTAGAGGTTGAGGGTGAGAGTGGTGTCAAATCATTACTTGAATGGAAAGGTTATTTTGGACATCCCAAAAGTAAAATAGGAGTAAAAATTCTGGGATAAATGGAGTATTATCATCTCAAAGTGGAGTGCATATTTTAGAAGAAACAGTAAAAATCATTGACATGATGAACCAGAAGCCCTGCTACTAATATCTTATATGAAGCAATGTAGCAAACCACAATCTGATTCTAATTTGGTAGTTCTAATGATCCAAAATCCAGGTAATAGAAGCAAGTTTGTTTGAACAATACATAGAAAGAACCCCAATCTGAGGTGACTGCTAAAAGGGATTTGGCAGTCCAAGAGGAAAAGTTCTGGAGCTGCGTCGGTTGAAAACTTCTTGGACATCTGTGGAAATTACTGATAATGTTTAAATTATCTTTAAAACCTTAAGAGAGCAAAATTGATATTTACTTATTGCATGAATAACGAGTAGATTCATGAAGATTTATGCATTCATCTATCTTGTAATGGAAAATTTTTCTTTCATGCATTTTACTAGGAGAGTACTTTTGTCTTTCCAAATATTGAGTGTGTGGTCCATGTTGATTGAAATATTCTTTATTTTGAGTATTATATTTGCGCAGATCACTTACTGTTTTAGAATCAATAAATTTGACTCGTAGTCTAATATTATTATGATATCCATCAGCCTATAAAAATCTTTGTAAAGATTTTTATATTAAGTATGATTTTCCCATCCTTGTTTGAGTGAGTGGTTTCTTGACTTTTTCTGTCAACCATAAAACATCTAGACCCTCGTTTCCAGCAATTTTATTAGCTAATCCTTGCACGCATCAATACATGCTTTCCTTTTCAATAATGCACATTTATTATGATAATGAAGAAGAAACTTAACTGCATGATTTCTTGTTGTGAAGAATTATAGAACTTGGACTCTAGTCTTGTTGGTATGAAATTGAGCAATAAATTGAATCATGGTTAACTGTTATCTCATGAATGCTTATAATCTAATGAGATTATCTTATATCCATCTATTTCTGTTTCCTTTCTTTTCTCTTCTCAAACACTATATAATGGAAATCTATGTATCATTATAGATTTGACTTATTACATGTATTATACATATACTCGAGTGCAATTTCGAACTAGTTTATATTTATATATTTAGGGTAAACAATGAGATCGTGTCTAGCATCAAAATATTATCATTGTTTAATGTAATAAATGTCGATGATAAAATTCATCATAAGCAAGACTAGAATAATGCATGTTATATGTTTCTTTTTATCTCGGGTGTTTCTTAAAGTTATAAAAGCATTGAAGTATCAAGTTACTTACATAAACCACATTTATGTCCTACTCATTTAAGTTAAATAATTATGTGTTGTAAGCTTTAGTCAAACCCAAGCTTTAGGTAAACAGGTGATTGGTCTAATGGATGGGATTAGTCACTACAAAGTAGCGAACCCAAGTTTGAATCCCTGTTGGGAAAGGTTTCCACTTAATGTGCCCGATGCACCTCGAAAGGGATTAAGTCAGGTCTAAGACCTGAATACCCTTGGGAAACCAAAAAAAAAAAGTAAGCTTTAGTCAATCATTCAAGTAAATGATTTGTAAGCGTATGGTACTCGTGTATAGACTGATCACGAAGTTCTGCATGACCTTTTATTATCATTCTCTTTCTCTTTCTCTTTCCTTGTAGAATTATGATTAGGAGAATCTCATTCCGATTGCATAAAATATTAGCACTTTTGTCTAAATATTAGTAATTTCTTTTCTTAAACTACAATTATGATGGAGCCCATGTTTGAATTTTTGTCATTAATTTATGTTTTAAATTTAACAATATACTTTATATCTGTATAATTTGGCGCTGATGTTTTAGACATTTAGGTAATTAGTTTGAACGATTGCATTTATAGTAGAGTAGTCTTCTTGTTATATTTTAATGATCCTTACATATGTCGTTGATATTTATGAATAGCAAGTTGAGAGAGTTGATATTGTTAAGTACCCGGTATTCATGACTAGTTCCCTAATTTGTTTAGCACTACGGTGATTTCTGAGCTCTTTAAGGTTATTTGATAAACTAAAAGTGTTTAAGAGCACGCAATTTATAAGAGAAAGGGGTCTCTACCTTTTAGACTAGCTTATAAGCATCATACAATGCACTTTTCTTAGCCTATTAGCAAGACAAAACTCTTCTTAGTACTAGAAGCACTAAAATATATCACTTAATGTGCTCCCATCCCTACACTCTATACCCAGGGGGGGATGCACGTTGGGGCTAGTAGGGTCTGTAGACCCCACTCAACTTTTTTTTTTTTTAATATAGTAATATATATTTTGGTTCCAAAAAAACAAGCTCAAATATGATATTTTAATCCAAATTCTTGCCCATCCCATCCCAAACAAGATAACTGGCCCAATTTTTAGTCCAACCCAAGAACTTGATCCATCATAAGTCCATAACCATCCCAAAAATCCTTGCTCAATGACTACCGAATTCGATTGACTGCATCAATCGATTGCATTCGGTTTCTTCTTAAACAAGGATTTGCATTTCGTGGACATGATGAATTGGAATCTTCAAGCAACCAAGGGAACTTCCTTGAGCTTTTAAGTTTTCTAACTGATCAATCAAAATGAGGTTGCTAGAGCCTCTATTTTATGAATTGCCCCAAAAAATATTAAGTTGATGGCTCCATCAATTCAAAAACACATTTCCGCAATTGAAACTACCAATGCTATTATTAGAGAGCTTGGTGATGGATTATTTGCTATTCTTATCGATGAATCTCATGATATATCTTGTAGGAGCAAATGGCGGTTGTTTCTAGATATGTGGATTCACGAGGATATGTGATGCACTACAAAAAGAATTAACATTATGCCACAGGAAATATTGTGGAAAAGTAACTATTTTGTTAAGAAAACATTAATGTGACGAAAAAATTCGTCGCACGCAAAAAAATTATATCCCTCGCGAAAAAATGTTGGGGCACAATTTGTTTTTATCACATAAACCTCTGTGACGAAATGACACAAGGCAGTCATATGTGACGAATTTGTTTTCCCATTACCCCTTTTTTTGTCACATATAATAAATTCGTGATGGGGTATCATATGTAATCAAAGTAACTTGAGGGGTTATTTTTGTCAAACTTCATGTATTCGTTTTTGTATCTCGTCATATATTTTCTCGTGAATGAAATATAATTTTTAAGTTTGATTGTTTGATTGATTTTATTTATTTTTTTATTTACTTTAGCCTTCCCTACATAAAATTCCTGGATCCGCCCCTGTCTATACCAATATTGAGCCCAAAGTTGATCGTAATACTACTATATCATTATTCCTCACATGTTTTTGGGATTATATTCCTTACAACCTCGACCAAAATGGAAACAACTTCAGTTTTTGAGCGAACCTCTTAAGTTATCTCTTGGCCTCAGTTATAGGGAAATATGAGGTACTTCATTTTTTTAATGTGAATCTAAAGGTTCATGTATGTGACTTATTGTAGAACAGCTCAAGTCTAGATATATTAGGAAAAAATGTTTATTAAGTAGGTACATGAGTAGGATGAAACTGGATAAAACATCTACGGAGAACTTAGTCGGTATCAAATCTAGTAAGCCTTATATTAGGAAAAAATGTTTATCAAGTAGGGACATGAATAGGATGAAATTGGAATACGAACTACTGGAGAACTTAGTGTGTATCAAATCTAGTAAGCTTCTAACATGTCCTATCTGAACATTAATTAAGTTGCTGCTGGTTATATGAGGCACATGGCCGATTAACCACATGTAGTTTCCTGTTACAGTCTTTGTTTTCTCATGCATGATATTTCTTTGATTTTGTTTAGCAGGTATCTACTGGAAACTCAGGTAGCATGGCAGGGCCTCATGCAATGCAGACTAGATCAGTGCCTCGGCAAATGCCCATGGTTGGTATGCAACGAATGCAACCTCCTGGAATTCCAACTTATAATCTTGCTTCTCAGGCTGGAATGGGTGGAGTGAATCCTGGCGGCATCCCAATGCAGCGGGGTGCTGCCCAGGCTCATCAACAGCAGCAGGTTTATATGGTCAAATGAAAAAAAACTGAATTATTAATGTTTTTTCTTATTTTTTTATTCACTCTTTTTCTGTAATAGATGAGAAGAAAGGACCCTGGAATGGGGATGAGTGGATACCCTCCACAACAGAAAAGGCGCTTCTAAGGTAATATGAGGGCACTTCTTAGAATTCACTGTTCCCAAAATGAGTTCTTTTGGACATCCATTAAGATATTTTGATAGATTCTGAATATAAAAGCTAATATTAATGTTTTGACTGCATACATTCACACACAAGAGCTTAGCTACGTTCTGTGAAAATTATATAGCAATCATGCATGTTGGCTGATTTGTATACTTTTTGCTTTCGTGGATGTTTGCCTGAGATATAGATGTATAAATTTCATTTTTACTTTGCTGTATTTGTATTTCTTTTATATTTCTTTTCCGGAAGTTAGTTTCGTACAAATATCCGAATGCATGAAATGACATCAATGTCGGACTTCTGTTTAATCAAGTTTTCAAGTCTCTCATCACTCATGAACACACACACTCGATGAAACTCAGGATTATGGGCCATTGATAGTGGTATATTTTATTTATTTGCCTAAAGAGTTTATATGCACGACGAAGAAGCTTTTATCATAATAGAAAATATGCGTTTGTGTTTGCGTGTTTTTAGTTTCATTGGGTACAAATTAATTCTCATGGATTTTCAGATCATATGGAACAGAGGTGGCTGGACAAATATAGATCTGTAAGATTCAAATCATGTGTGGATTATTTTGAAGAAATCGGAAGTTAATCTATTTTCCTGAAGCTGAAAGGATGCCCAGGAAAACCAAATTGTATTGACCATGTCTATGATATGTAAACATTAACTTATGTCTTAAAAAGCATGAAGTTGAAAGCTATATTTATGAAAAAATTGTGCTGACATGTTGAAATTGCACCCTTGGTGCATACTTGTGTTCCAACTTCTTTGTCAATGTAAATTAATATTCCAATTTCGTGTTTAGTAATCTATTTTGAAAGGTTGTAGTTATTTCCTCGCTTAGAGAAATCCTTTTGCCTTGAAAATTAGGCAGAGTTGATGCTTTTGTTTTAGTAGTCTATAGGGATTTTATGCACATGCATTCACTAGGTAATTGGCTAGTGTCTTCTTATTGAACAATACTTTTAGGAAAATGATCCAAGTACGCGGAAGTACGTTTGTTTAAAAGACGTGCAAGATGACATAAGAAGAATAAAGAAGAAAACAATAATATTGGTTGGACATTTTGGTGAATTTATTTGTTTTAACAAAAAAGTAGTGCAATTTGGTGAAACATGATAAGAGTACGAGGGGTATCTGCGCCCAGAAAAACCTTGGTCACTTCACATTTACTTGGTTGTGGTTAAGTGTAAAAAAAAGTAAGTATACACTCTTCATTTCACTAGAAAACAATACATCCAGATTGGATCTTTATTGGACATCCAACTTGTCTTTTGTGCTCCATAACCTTAACCCACAGCTGCTTGTGTATTTTTATGCTGGGTTCAGATGTCATCTGTAAGTAGCACAGAAATTCAGATTTCATACACGGATACGTGGGTTGCAGTGAATGAGCTAGACTTAGTGACACTTAATGTAGTTTTTGTTTCTCCTTGATACCAAAGAAAAATAAAAGACTTAGTGACACGTTGTGCACTCTGATGGCACGACGTGGGTCGCTGTTATGACTGAAGACAGGGTTATTGAGGGCAGTTGCCATAGGAAAAGATGAAAAGGGTAGTTCTTTCTCTTTTTTCTTTTGTGATGTTCTTCAGATGAATTTGTTGGGACTTGAATAAAACACCGAACAAATATTATAAGAGAGGGCTGGAATTAAATACCCAATTAAAATACTACTGTATATGGTTCTCAAGGAGCACTAAATTCCACATTCTCTACTGTAACAAATTGAGTTTACTACACCATTACTCCATTAGAGGACTTTTCATACCACTTTCAATTTTACCTTAGATATTTGGTATTAAGTCAGTCTTCTAAAAAAATATATTTGATACCATAATTTGATGGTCCTTGACATATTTAATTTATCGTCAAACATTTAAATTATTAAATTATGTTTGATCCTTAAAGATTTTAAAATTGCACCCAAAGTCACAATTTTTCCTCAATTTAACATAAACTTAAAAAATATTATTCGAACTTGATGACAATTAAAGGAGATGGTGCACATATATTAATCGACAAAACTAAATATGTCAAATGTCATTTAAAAGATCAAAAATCAGATCTAATTATTTTATTTGACTTTTGAGCTTGTTTAATAAAAGTTTGTTTGAGTTCAGTTCAAAATATATATATCAAATAAGTTTTAGATGATATTTTTCTTTTTTTTTGATAATTTTTAAAGCTTGGTCCAAGTTCGTTCAATAAGTTAAAAATTGACAAAATATAAGTAAAAATATAAAACTACTTGATATTCGACTCGAGTTCGATTCATTTAACAATCTAATCAAACCCAAACACAATTTGAAATTTGATTCGAAATTAAATCGAAAATAAATAATATTTTATCTAACATTACGTTTACACTCCTAATTAACAAACTAACACTTAATTTATATATAACTGGGGTCATAATAGACTATATAGACAAACAAGAAAACGTATGTGCTGACCTGCTGATTGATTACATAAAATATTTTGGTACAATTTCCAATCAGCAGAATGCATGCATGCCGCGCAGCAGAACACAAACAGACAAAATACTTACATTATACGGGTAATTCTTGTCCAAATCGAGTTTGACCGAACTCAAAATATTTACATAGCAGGTGTAATGTATTGGGATTGGATTAAAACTCAACCATTCACAAAAGTTAGATGGATTCGGCCAAACTCAACTCTATATAAACAAGTCCAAGTTGATCTTCATAAGCATTCTCTCCTGGTCTTGATATATGGTATATATATGCGTTACACCATGTAATGAATATATATGAACACTGATGTCTAGCAGCGTCACAATCAACGGTCAAGCCATGATCAATGGCACTGCTGCGGAGTGCGAAACATTTCACAAGTTCTTCGAGTTCTGGATTGGCGAGCAAAACCAACACCTCCAAGAACTTATTTCTGCCTCAAAACAACACGAACAGAGTCCACAACCACAACAGGGCCGAAATACCCAAGTAGAAACTGATCAACAAACAGTCGAGGAGAAGATCTTGCATCCTCTCCTCGAACGAGTAATCAAACACTACGAGTATTACTACAGGGCCAAATCGAAGTGGGCCAAGAGCGATGTACTATCCATGTTCAAACCAACCTGGAGGAGCAGCCTGGAGGACGCTTTCCTATGGATTGGTGGATGGAGGCCCAGCATGGCCTTCCACTTGCTCTACTCCAAGTCCGGTTTGCAATTCGAGGCCAAGTTTGCTGAGTTCATACAAGGGCTCAGTACAGGTCAGTGGCGGAGCTACATGGGGATGCTGGTTCCTCCATTAACTCTAAATAATTTGATTTTTAATAGTTCAACAAATGTTTATGCTACTAGTAAACCTGTAAAAGTACATAGTGAATAGAAAAAAATTAGTAGTACTTGTAGTACTTTTCTTTCTGTAATATGAATATATAAAAACTTGATTTATCTAATTATTTTGCAATTAACAGATAAGGAGAATATTACATGGGAATATTGAATACTACTAATTAGAGCTTTTTGATTTGATATATCAATAAGAATCAATTGTCAGTACATTAACACTTTCTGAATTTGATGTCAGGAAAAGAAAACTAGAGCACAACCTTAAGATGTGTAAGTAATATTGATTATTTGATTGATTGTCATCCATGACATGCATGTTCGATATCTCTTGTTATTTTTACGAACCTTTATAAATATCAAATAATTGTGTTTATTATATGATTTGCATGCGATCATTTCGTAAGATAAGTGATGTTGTTGATACATGTATGCAATTGTTACTTATGGATAGAGGGTAGTTCTTGTCCAGACCGGTTCTGACATATATATATGCAAATAAGTTAAATCATAAAGATTACTAATAGTAATGTGCATTATAGACTTAGTTTGCCCCTCTTTGTTGTATGTCTTGGCTCGGCCTCTGATACTGCAGGTGACTTGGGCGATCTCACCTCTAGTCAACTCAACCTGGTAAATGAGCTGCAAAGGGAAATTCTAAGGGAGGAGAAAGAACTAACTGAGAAGCTGGCCAAGCAACAAGAAAGGCTAGCCGACCCGGCAATGGTGGAGCTGGCACACGTAGTGACCGAGCTACTTATGGAACGGGAAGTGGGACGAGTTATGGACGAAGGACGAGTTGATGCAACTCTGGCCCCCAAGGAGGAAGGCTTGGTGGAAATCCTGCAAAGAGCTGATGATTTAAGGCTAAAAACACTAAAGCAGGTGCTTAATATTTTGACACAAATACAGTGTGTGCATTTCTTGATTGCGGCTGCAGAGTTGCACTTGAGGTGTCATGAATGGGGGAAAATAAGGGATGAAAGGAACCACCACCTACATCATCACGGACACGGGGAACCCCAGAGCTCCACTTTTTCCTCAGAGTTCAGTACTATGCAGGTTCCTCAGAGTTTAGTAAACTAGTTAAGCTAAGCTAGTAAAATATCGATCTAGCTATCATGCTTGTTTCTTCTGTTCTATATATGACTTAATTTTATTCAGGTCAGTAGCTTCTGTTTTGGCAGGTTTGTTGATACTTGCAGTAATAAAGAGGTTCGAACCTTCAAGTTATATATACTTTATTTGGTTCTTGAATTTATTCTATGTTTTGTTCTTGAGTTTCAGTGGTTCAAATGACCAGAAAAATGAAAATAAATAAGAAATGAAGTTAAAAAATTAAGCCTAGAGGTACTTTTGGGTTCTATATAATATCACCAAAAGTGAGATTATTTTCTAATTTAATACTAATTTTAAAATTAGTTTCATAGTCTTTGTAATTATTATTAATTGGGTTTTTCTGTACTAGTTTCAAATTAATTTGTCCATGTACCCATGTATTTATTGATTCTGTTGTAAGTAATATACAAATGGGGTGCAGTTAATTTTACTTGGAAAGCTTTGGGTATTCAGCCCAAATTCTGAATGAGAGAAATAGAAGAATAATTGACCCTTTTAAGGTTTCTTTGGGCTTAAGTTATTGTCTTTAAGCCCAATTATGCTAAATTTATCCTTTATGGGTTTCTATGTTTTCAGCTTAGAATTTGGGGTGGTTGTTTGTGGGCAACTGTGTATGGGCGATAGAAGACCATCTATCCCATTTTTGGTGCCAGACGATGTATAAGCATGTTTGTCTTGCTTTTTTAAATGTTTGAGAAAAAAAGAGATAAAAACTTTTTTTTTTTTTATTTGAAACAAATTTGTTATCTCTTAATCTTTTTTTAGCCATTCTCTCGAAATTCAAACAAATAACAATATATTTATTCCTTGAAAAGTTTACACAAACTCTACTTTAAATTGTCATACCATAACCTTATCTCTCACATATTTTATCTCATATACTCAGTTCAAAGTGAGTCATCAACAATCTTGATGAAATCCAATCATATTTGGACACGAATCCATATTATAACCTAAATCAACTTATGTTCAACCCTAACTAATTTGTGAAATATCCAATGTAGCCTTACTCTTTATTTTGTCTTGAACCTTTTATTGAAGAAAAATAGAACCCGCCACCACCCATCATGACGGCCCCTGGTGGCTCAGTTTGTGAGTCATTATAAAAAAACCATTGCTGAGTTATAAGAGCTACGCTACGTACTACTAACCTACGACACATGAAAAAGCCAAACTCTAGATCTGCTTATCTTTTCCAGTTACAATACAATACAAGAATTAGATATGCCACATAGCAACCTATAACACCCATGAAACAAAACAATCAACTATACTTCTGCTCCAAATTTTCTGCTTTCTCTTATATTATATTATATTATGTTATATTATATTATATTAGAGTTAATTACACGGATCTACGTGTGGTTTAATATATTTTGCGTCTAATTTTAAAAAAAATATAATTACGGGAACCTCCTCCAAGGTTTACAAAATTTTACAAAATTCTAATGGAGATGGACGAATACGAGGAGTTATCTTTTTGTCCTCACCAATTTTAATTACTTTGACCTCCCTTGAGGTTTGCAAAAACTTTAATAAAATATAACTTATACATAAAAAAGAAGAAAAAACCTAACCCCACCCCCATTTATAATACATAAAATAGAAAAAGAGTTTATTAGTTATGTAAAATAATATCAAATTTTATAAAGTGTTATAGATCTCATTTTCATATTAATTTAGTAATTTTATAAAAATAATTTAATAAATATGTAAATGAAATTTTATTTCTTATTTATAGTAAAATATTATTTAATCATATTGTATTCGAGTAAGAAATAAATTTATGATTGTACCGTTGAAAATATTAAATACTTATAAATTTTCTAAATTTATGATTGTTATTAATTATAAATATTTTATTAACAATAAATTTTTTATTTTTTCTTGTACTTTAATTTTAAAAACATTATGAAAAAATTTGAAATTAATATCTACACATTAATAAAATAATTTGAAGTTTGTAATTTTCACCGATATTTATAACAGCATAAACAAACCACATAATTGCATTGAGCCCTTTCCATGCAACAAACATAACAAGGATAAAATTGTCATAAATATGAACATCTTATCTAGCCTAGCCCAGTGCAGCCCTGAAATTAGGACACTTGACTTGGGAGTTGGGTGATATCTCCTCGATCGACTCAACTCGAACAAGTGAATAATTATGAAAATCTATAATTTAGTTGAAGTGCTATCACTACAAATAAACAACCGAAAATTGGAACATTGATAATAAATGCAAAGAAAGGATGCAACTACAAAATAAAATGCAACTACAAAATAAAATAATACCTGGCCTGGGAATCAACAAACAGTACTTCCTCCGTTCCACAATATATGTCTTTTTGGAGAGAATATTTTGTTCCACGATACATGTTACTTTAGGAATTTAAGATAAACTTAAATACTATTTTGACATTTTTATCCTTCTTCATTAAAAAGAGAGAGAAGAAAGATGTATGGAAATTGGGAAAAAAATATATGAATTATAGGGAGTTACAAAAATTTTAATTGCTTCTTAAGGGTAATTATGTTCAACTGTACTCTCATTTTTCTAAAATTTAGGATATTAATTGATTATTTAATCCTATTAGAATTCACCACATGGACTTACTTGGCTTGGGCCTAACTCAACCTCAAAAGTTAGCTTGTAAGGTGAGGATTGCCCAAGACCTTATAAGGTGGACTTAACTATTGTTTTCAACCAATGTGGGATAATTAGTCTCAATACTCCCCCTTTACGTGTGGGCGGGCTGAATGTGTGAGTGAAACAAGCCCAACACGTGACATATTAAAGCCCAACCTTGCGGATAGCGACATGTGGGCCCCAACACACGAATAATGACCGTCCAAGACTTTGTTAACTGGACGAAGAATGACAACCCAGATATTTGTTATCTGGGGGAAATGTGTGGGTGAAGAATAAATCCCATCATGCGCGCAAGAAAGAGCTCATCACGGAAGGAGGTGGCCCACTTCAACCTGGGGCTCTGATACCATATTAGAATTCACCACATGGATTGGGCTAAGTCCACTTACTTGGCTTGGACCTAACTCAACCTCAAAAGCTAGCTTGTAAGGTGAGGATTGCCCAAGACCTTATAAGGTGGACTTAACTATTGTTTTCAACCAATGTGGGACAATTAATCTCAATAAATCCTTGTGAAAAAACCTTAAATGACATAGAATGGAGAGAGTACCAACTAACTTGTTATCGAATAATTACGTCAGCTGAAGAACATGAACCTGGTTGGTAGAGAGCAAGAAAAAAGAAATTAAATCTTTTGAATTAAATTATGATCAATTAGCATAGGAATAAACAACAACAACAAAAAGATTTTTAGATGATCTGTTAGAGTTAATTGAAAAGGTACATACACACGACATGATTAAGCCTATAAATGCTGGATGAGCGTGCAACATGCAGTTAGTTAATGCGTGGAGAACAAAGAAAGAAAGACACAACATAAATCAACCAGGAAAATCAAATTGAGAGCCGCGATTGCGTATAAACAAGGTCAAAGTGATAATTATAATATATTATATTGAATGTAAGTCCGTTGGAAAATAGTGGGACCACCAACAACAAGAGTTTCCTGGAATTTAATAAAAATCTCCAAATATTCATGTACTTTTTTTTTTTTTTTTTTTTGAGAACACAAATATTCATGTACTCGAAAATTGTGAAATGCATATATGTGTTTATTTTGTCCAGCTCAGTTATAAGAAGAAATACGCTGTACATACTAACCCACGACACGTGGTGAACTTATTTTGTCTAGTTATAACATTACGTAATAAATACGACACAATTAAATAAAAATATCAACAAACTCTATACCTATGCTCGAAGTTTTCTGGTTTCTGATAATATATATATATTATGCTTAAATGCTCCTTAACTTTAATTAAGGGGAGGGAGGGGGCCTAAGCCTATACATTTTGGATTGGTGTTCAAGTGCAGTTTTTTTAGATTACTACAGTAAACCTTTTAAATATATCTATATTATTTTTTAAGTAAGAATAGGATAGGAGAGAATATAAGAAGAGCTAAATACTCCAGTTCAAAGTTCATACATATACCAGCCATAGCCAACAAAAGCTGGTTTTGCCCTCAACACCTCTGCTTTTTGGTCCTTTTCATTTGCACTCAACCACAACTTATATATACATGTGAATGATGTCAAGAAGCGCTACATACATCACTCAAGCAATCAGAACCGGCACTGCAGAGCTCGATACTTTTCATACGTTCTTCGAGTGCTGGATTGTCGAACAAAGCCAACACCTCCAAGAACTAGTTCGCGCCTCCAAGGAGCATGGACGACAAAAACGGGTGGTCCAGAACAGCGAGGAGTTGCGTCCACTCCTTAATCGAGTAAGCCAACACTACGAGCATTACTACAGTACTAAATCACTTTGGGCCAAGAACCATATTTGGTCCATGTTCCATCCCTCGTGGAGGAGCAGCCTAGAGGACGCGTTCCTATGGATCGGTGGCTGGCGTCCAAGCATGGCATTCCACTTGCTCTACTCCAAATCAGGTCTACAATTCGAGGCAAGGTATGATGAGCTTACACAAGGAGTCAGTACAGGTGACTTGGGTGACCTCTCCTCGATTCAACTCAACCAGGTGAATGAACTGCAAAGGGAAGTTATTAAGGAGGAGAAAGAACTCTCGGAGAAGCTGGCAGAGCTGCAGGAGACGGTGGCTGACAGGACAATGGTCGACTTGGCTCACGCAGTGACAGAGATGATGATGGAAGGGTCGATGGACCGAGTGATAGACAACGAGGGACGTGTTGACGCGAGTCTGATTCCAAAAGAGGAAGGACTGGTGGAAATCCTGCAAAGAGCTGATGATCTAAGGCTTAAAACACTTAAAGAGGTGCTTAATATATTAACTCCAATACAGGGTGTGTATTTCTTGATTGCTGCTGCAGAGTTGCACTTGAGGTCTCATGACTGGGGAAAAAGGAAGGATGCAAGGAATCATACCATGCCCAACTAGCTAGCTATATATAATATAGGTCATGGATAATCCAATTTATATATTAGTATTGGTCTCTGTTCTACGTATATATGTTTTTAATTATTTACTTATATAAATGTTGCAACTACTTCTAGTTCGTATTTAAACCCTTTACTAGATTTTGTTATTTCAAATAGATATAAATTGAATTGAAGAATAATGTAAGCCAAAGTCAACTCTTTTTTCACTCCCCTTAGGTTTGTCAAAATACAAGATCCCCCCTCTTGTTTGTGAAATTACAGATATCCTCCTCAAACTAATTGACCGTTACAAATCCTAATGAAAGAAACCTCATTTTGCACTTAAAGAAGTACTAGTTTCTTTCTTCTTTCTCAACCTATGAAACTCTTATTATTATTAAGTATATTCTCTACAAAAAGGAAATATTTCACCGTGCTTTAGGGAAGGAAACAACGATTTTCGGGCAAACAAAAACTTCAAATTGGGCAGGAGAGAACACACGGTAAATATCCTAGGAGGAATAAGAAAGAGTATGTTTCAGCTCATGCTGCAAGGGGTTATTAGTAAGAAATTCGCAAACCTTGGGGGATATTTGTACTTCTTTCACAAACAAGAGGGGAGTTTAGTAATTTAAGCAAACCTCAGGGGATATTGGTAATTAACCCTAAATTTTACACTTTTTAGGACATCGCTAAACAAAGCGCAATTTCTTTTTATTACCCTCATACATATATCATATATAATATTAATAATGGGACTCTATTAATAATACTTGGTCGAATGAAATATAAAAACTCTGCCTCAAAATTGGAAGGAAGCAAATATGTGAGATGGGGCGTGTACTTATTTCCAAGGCAACAAAGTGAAAGAAAATATTTTTTACCAAGACCAAGATCTATAAGCTATGCACAAACTAATGCACGCATTATCAATGATTGATGAAAAATACATGTTAGTTTGTGTAGAATCAAAACTAGCTAGAGCCAGGTGAAAAGGCAAACTCATAACTTCAGCACTAAGTTTTGGTTTCTCTAACTTATCCTTAGATTCGTTTTATTATTATATTATATTATATAAACAAGTAAATAAATGCGCCTTCACTTGAATAGTGTCCCATTTGAATAATAGCGCTAAATGTAGTCTCACATTCTGTACCTCTAATTGGTTGAGGAAAAAATATAATAAACACGAAAAACAGTTGTTCTCGTATGCGATGTCCAGCAGCAGCGAAATGCATGCACCAATTGAATAACTATAAGAGGAAATATACTTAATACTATATAACATACATCGTCAACAACTTGATCTTTCATGGTTTTGCACTCAACCCTGTGGTTTTGTTCATGTTCTTAATGCAGGGTTTCCATCCTGTAATCATGTCCAGCAGCGCTCAGGCAATCCATGGTACTATCACAGAGCGCGAGACTTTTCACAATTTCTACGAGTGCTGGATTGTCGAGCAAAACCAGCACCTCCAAGAACTTATTTCCGCCTCCAAAGAGCATGATGCCAAGAATAGCCAAGTAGAAACTGATCAACAATCGGTCGATGAGAGAATCTTGCATCCACTCCTCGAACGGGTAATCAATCACTACGAGCAATACTACAGGGCTAAATCGAGGTGGGCCAAGAACAACGTCATGTCCATGTTCAATCCCACTTGGAGGAGCAGCCTCGAGGCGGCCTTCTTGTGGATTGGCGGCTGGCGGCCCAGCATGGCCTTCCACTTGCTCTACTCCAAATCGGGGTTGCAGTTTGAGGCTACCTTTGCCGAGCTCATTCAAGGGCTCAGTACAGGTGACTTGGGCGATCTCTCCTCAAGTCAGCTCAATCTAGTGAATGAACTTCAGAGGGAAATTATAAGGGAAGAGGGAGAATTAACTGAGAAGCTGGCAGAACATCAGGAGACAGGGGCCGACTCAACAATGGTCGAGCTGGCACACGTCGTGACAGAGATAATGATGATGGAAGGGGAAGTGGGACGAGTTATGGATGAAGGACGAGTTGATTCAACTCTGGCCCCCAAGGAAGAAGGCTTGGTGGAAATCCTGCAAAGAGCTGATGGTCTAAGGATGAAAACACTCAAGGAGGTGCTTAGTATTCTGACCCAAATACAGTGTGTGCATTTTTTGATTGCTGCTGCAGAGTTGCACTTGAGGTCTCATGAATGGGGGGGAAATAGGGATGCAATGCACAACCTGCATCATGGTGAACCTGGTCCTGGTCAGCAACAGCAGAACTGACAAGGAAGTAATGCTATATATATATATGTGCTATAACTCCATGTTTTTCCTAATAATCAACTAGTATGGATTATACATGCCAAGGAGGAAAGAAGAAGATCATCATCAAATTTGTTGCTTTTCTACATATGTTAAGTACCATCTCTTGTAGTGTTTTGTTGTTTCTGTTTTGTCAATAAATAAAGGTTCCAACCTTTACTAGATCTCGTTACTAGAAGCTCAATCATTTATTGAGCACGCAATTTAAACTAGCCACATACCATGTATCTCAGCTCATAACTCATGGGTGGGAGTAGCAACACTTGGGAACAATTATAGGGCCGGAAAGAATGACTTGCACTCGTGTGCGCACGCCAGGCCTGGTTCAAAAGTTTGTTCCAAAACAACTTTGGACGTGAGTCAAGTGATCAATCAAAAGACACAGAGAAAGATCAATGGACCCATGTTTCCCAAGTGATCTGGCTAATTCACTTTTTTGGGATCAGATGCAGTTAGGAGTAATTTGAACAAAATCCCAAGTTTCTGATGCACTCTTGATATTATAGAGGCACTGTAAGTTTAGAGTACTATGGGTGAGCCAATATAATATATTAGAAGATAAAAATGGATCTCAAAATTATGAGAATTTATGACTACTATTACATGAAATTCAGTTTATGGCTAACTGCAGAAAACCAGATTCTAAACTTACAAGTACTGTGTAAGTTAAGTGCCTGTTTTAATTGACAGTAATAGCTAACAAGAGCAAAAGCTAGTAAACAGGAGATGCTAACAAAAACTTATATCCCCTACATTGTAGAGCGCTTGTATTGACCAAACCTAGCAAGAAAAAAAGCAAGAATATATCATATTAAGAAAATCTGAATCAACTGTGGTAAATAAAATCTTAACATTTAGTTGTCCATGAACCATAATTCTGACTTTTCTTAGGGGATTTCCAGGTGATTTCTGAAATATTATTTGCTCTGACATTTATGTTCTCAATTAGTAACAGTATTAACTCAGAACCACAGTTAAAAATCATACTGCATAGTCTCTATCTCGCTCCAACTACAGATTCCCTCAAAGTATCTGAAATAACATAACAGATTAAACAATACCTCTTTACAACTCATCCCTGATAGGTTCTGCATTTATGGAATCAGATTCGCCAGCCTCTGATGTAACTGAAGTTGATTGGGCAGGCTTATCCAGATTTTTTTGAATAAATTCAATGATGTCCTCTTTTGTTCTGTCCCCTTCATATTGCAATAAGTTACCACTTGAAGATCTGAAGTACAGAGTAGGGAATCCTTGAACGTCGAAGGTTTCACTTGGGACATCGTTTGCAGTTGCATCCTGAGAAAAGATCCGGGAGACATTAATTGTGGTGAGACTAAAACCATTCCCCTTAAAAGATACTAGATACGAGTAAGTGTGCCCAGATTACAATTAAATTGAAAAATTGGAAATTAAATCATTGACACGAAGTTAGTTGATCAGACCAGAAAGAAAGATGGACCCCATCCTAATATGAAGTAGTTAACCCCTCTAGACGTTTATCAAGCACAAGGGTGGACTACACATTTCATACTGAATCTAATGATTTTAACAATTGCATGATCAGACCGGCACTATTACAGGCAAGTATCCATGAGCGAGATGATGCAACATAAACTACTGTGTCACTAAGTCCCGCCCTGGAGAATATAAATCAAGATGTTGAGGGGGGATCTTACGAATTTTGCTATTATAACATCAGGATCTTTCTCAAAGAAGATTGCAACTTCATCCAAGATTGGAGCCAACTCCTTGCAGTGTCCGCACCAAGGTGCATAGAACTCAAGCAGTACTGTAAAATAATAAGCATACAATCAACACAATTTGTGACAACAATATATAGGTGCTGTCAGTCGGTCAATGTATCAATAAACCAAATGTAAATTGATGCATTATTGTTTTTATAATTTACTTTCTGAAAGAGAGGGATTCTAACTCTTTATTTCCTCAAGTGGCAAAGGATGCAAAACAGGAATGCAGTTTAATATCACAAAATCATTTAAAACACCACAGAAAAAAAAAATACAAACAAGATGACAAAAGGACAAAAGAAAGTGCAAACTGCATTGCATCATAAACAACATAAACAGATAGGGCCAGAGATTAATTAGAACAACAGAAACTCTAAAAGAGAATATAATCCCTGTGCATAGAAATATAAAATAATCTGTGTACAAACCATTCTTTGCAGAGTTGAAAACAGTGTCTTCAAGGCTGTCACGGACAACCACCTTTACTGGTTCGTTATTAGCTTGAGGAACGGGCTCTGATCTTATGAATGGCTTCACTAGCCCATCCTGTCACCATTTGAAAGAAAAAGCAAACTAAGATATAATCAATAATGATAAGATTTAATTGATACTCAAAGAAGCTTCCACTGAAGAACAAATTTCACCAATTTAAAAGAGTACTTCAATTACATAGCACAACTGCTGTTAGGTGAAAGGATGCATAAATACCATGTATTCTTTCACCCATGGAGCGATCTGACTGGGTTCTATGTTTGCTTTGAGATATTTCTGTCCTTCAGCATTTTGTATAATAAGAAGAGGAGCTTGATCCCCCTTGAGTCCAAAGTACTGCCAGCCGGAATATAGAAATACTTAAGGGTCAATAATGATTCCTCTTGTTGATATAAGAGAAAAACATAAAACAAGAAAAGGTGTATGGAGAACTCCCAACCTGGAAAGCATTTTGAGTGACATCAACATCACCCAACATAAAACTTATGCCCTTCCCTTTGTATAAAGCCGCTACTTCATTATATTTTGGCTGGAACAAGTCCTGCTCTTTGCTGAAGTTCACAAATAGCATCGCCTGTACACGTCAAATCACTTAGTTAAGGGAATAAATACTTTCAATGAGACATTATGAGTTAAATGAACAATTCCTGAACGTTCTCAGACACAAAATTATATCTATAAGTTGCATTAACAAGATATAGGGGAATATCATAAATTGTGTGCATCAGCAGAAGTACTAGAGTAAAAGATTTACTACAATGAAAGTTGATGACTGGTCCCTTTATGATATTAGAGAATAAAAACATTCTCATAATAAACTAACTCAAACCTTTAGAAAAAAAAATCTTGAAATTTTCACAAAAAGATCCATAAAAAATATTAAAAAACGAAATCTAATTTAGAAATTCAGACAATAAGACAAGCACGTATTCTACAAAGATGCATTTTACAGAACAACAAATAAAAGTTCATTGACAATAAAATACTTTGAGACCCTTCAGAGCTACCCTGAATGTGATTTGCAGTAACCTTGGATGCTTCAAGTTTGAGCGAGCATAATTTAGCATTTTAAAATCACAAAATCAATGGACACAAGTCAGCAAAAGCTATTCTCAATCAAGTATGTGCTAATGTGAAATTTCTCGTAAGAGATAGCAAGAAAGTTGCATGAACTGCCATAGCATAGTACTGGCAATTGAGTTTTAGGTCAAAAAAGTTGGAGTACCTTAGCATTGGGACTGTCGAAGAATTTGTTAATATAAGGGTGATTGGCAGGATCATCATTCCAGATTGTCAGAATTGGAATAGTGGCTTCTCCAATGAATTTCTCCATGGCATCAACTTGAAAATCCTGCAATAAAATAATTGAAGTGCCATCATTACAGATAAACAACAGAAAATTGGAATGGTGTTAAATGCAAAGAAAGGATACAACTAGAAAAATAAAATACTACCTGGAAATCAACAAACAGTTCATCGAAGGGCTTAAGTAAACGAAGTGTTGGCTTGTTGACTAATTCACCTCGAGGAAGGAGTTTGGCATCAAGAGTATGACCAAAAGAGTAGTCAGACCGCAACTTCTCAGCTAAAGTCATGAAATTATCATATTCCTCCCCAGAAAATTTAGGAAACACCCCAACCTGATATATAAATATAACATTTTAAGAATTCCTTATGATTGAGGGAGGAATAATTTGAGAAATTGAAATAAAAAAAACTTACAATAAAAACATTTTTCTCATCAATAAGACTGGCAGCATCTTCCACTGCTCTAATTTCAGCAGATGCAGGACCAACTTGTTTCTTCAAGTACTCAACAATACCATCAGCCTCGCGAGGGCCATTGTAATCTTGAATGCTTTTCCCGCCATTTCTTAAGATTTTAATGGTAGGAAAACCCTGGATTTGAAACAATGTAGCTAATTCTTTATTTGCTTCCTCGTTGGCATCAACTTTAGCTAGAGCAATTGGGGTTTCATGGCTGCTGAGTATGGATGCAGCTTTCTCATACTAGAAAAAACAGATACAGAGTGATAATGGATTTAGGAATTTAGCTGAAAAAGAGGAACCTGGTACAGAGCAAGAAATCTATTGGCATTTCATAAAGCATAAACAGTTACCTCCGGAGCGAGAGACTTACAGTGACCACACCTGTTAAGATAAACATGTGATCAATTAGCATATGAACAAAATACAACAAAAAATAAAGATACTGGTCGATCTAAATGTATTTCAGATTATATTACATGGATATAAAGAGTAAGTATTGGTGATTGTAATTAGTATAAGGTGCAGCCATGAATAAGCACAAGGTACAAGTATGAAACTACCCAAAGCAAAAACGTTTAAAATTACAGCAACATGAAAATCAAATCAAAAGGTATTTAAACCATTTTATACATAATATCCATTAAGGTAAAGCTGGCACAAAATTATCCATTTCTATCATTAACCATAGACTAACTCAAGGGAACTAGATAACTACCTTATTGTTCAAGGGAAAGTAGAAGACAAAAAATTTCAATATTCAAATGAAATTCTCAACAGTGAACTCACTGATATCCACCCGAAAAAAATCAGTGAACTCAAATTCAGAGAACTAACTCACAAAGATCAAAGCCAAAGTGGAATCAAGAAGCTACATCTCTGGTTGGGCGAAGAACAAAACTCTAAGCAAGAACATCATTAATTCAGTAACAAGCAAAACCTTTGTCAAATCCAGCAATGTACAGCTCTGTATGAGCGTATTGTACAACAGTTAATGCGAAACAAAGATACACAACATTAATTATTCAGGAAACTCAAATTGAGAGCACCGATTGGCAATAAATAAAGTCAAGTCAAAGTCAAATAAAGCAAAATACAACTCTGGATGCGCGGCATACAACATTTAATGCGTAAAAGCACAGATCAAATACCAAAGAAACATTAAAAAAGTTAAACTCCATTTTCTATGCTCAGGCATACTCAAAAGTCAAAACAAATCTGAACTCGCAACTTCGGTAAAGACAGAACAAAGAAAAAAATCAAACCAAGTCAAGCTGATAACAGAAGTACAGATACGTAGTATGTATGAGTATACCAAGGAGCGTAGAATTCGACGACGATGAAGTCGTGCTTAGACACGATCTCTGAGAAATTCGAATGATCCAAAGTCAACACCTTTGCCCCTTCCTCTGCTGCAGATACATTCAGCAACGCCACAAGTGCTACAGCAATCACCAACATTCCACTCCAAAATCTAGCTTCCATTTTTTTTCGATTTTTTCCTCCCAGTTTTACAGAGGATTTTGCATGTGGGGAAAGAATGAGACTGATGGAAATGAGAAATGCACGGAGGTGGCGGGGAGAATTTATATAGGGTTGGGGGAAGTGGGTACCACGTGGATGTTAGGATGACGTGGCGTTACGGTATTCGCTAGAGGGACGTAGTGGGGTTTGAAAGCTAATGACTTGGATTGGATGTAACTTGAGAATTTCTTTTAAGACTAATTTGCAAGTTGAACCCTTGAAATAGCCCCTTTGGTTGTTTTCATCCTCGGAAAATAAATATTGCAAATTTCACCCTAAAAAAGAATTTTTGTGGCAAGTTGCAACCTGGTGCCATTTTCATCTAATTTTGGCTAGAGATTGAGGACAAGTGTGAAAATTAAAATATTTCCTTCCATTTTTCTAGAGTTCAAATGGTAAAAAATTAATACTTGTTTTCAATTATTTCCTCCACTTACCAAATGCATGTTTATCTTTCACGAAGGTTTCTAAATCTCAATTCTTAGTCAAAGTGATTTATATATATTAACTCGGAGAATAAATCACAACAAAATAATTAAGATTATGGAGTGTATTTCGTGTTTAATCAATAACAGTTTGTTTTATTTTTATACTTTTTTCGTCCCAATTATTTTTATCCCTTGGTGCAGTTGACCAGTCAACTTGACTAAATTTATACTATAAATTGTTTTTAATAAGACTTGAGATTTACTTTGCTTCAATTTGTAGCCAATGTAAATAATATTTATCCAAATCCAAATATATGTATATATATATATATATATACACACACACATAAACTACTCTTGTACGAAATAAATGAATTTTTAAATATGCCTTTGGTATACTGAGAAAAAAAATAAACTAACAAAAAAATGATTTACGAAAAGCACCAAATGAAAAATTGAGGATACTTTTATAATTTTCCATCTTTGTCCCCCATCTTTAGCGGAAAAAAATGGAAGGAAATTGCTCTAGGTTGCAACTTACAAAATAAACCAATTTTACAAGGTGCAAGTTGCTATTTTTTTCGGAGATGGAGACCGTCGAAGAGTGTTATTTCGAGGGTACAATCTGTAAATTAATCATTTTGTTTTGTTTATATATTTTATTTTAAATGGTTTATTCTAGATAGTTTTATTTATTATAATTGTTACAAGGTGAATATATTATTTCTGAATCCGATATGCTCTGCTTTAAGTTACAGATATTTTGTGCTTCCAAATCCTGCAAAACAAATGTTGCACATTGGGGTGAGGGGTGTCGCTAGAACCTCCTCCGATGCTTGAGTCAGCAAGACAAGGAACTTGGACAAAGTATTTACAAAGGAAAATATACAGTGCAAAGTGTGTATTATGGTTTTAATCGATCATACCAGATGGTTATTTATACCAGTAGAATGAGATGTGTTCTTGTTAGGAATCTCCTTGATTTGGGGGGTCTGTTTTATATGCACATAAACTTCTTCCAAGTAAGAGTCCACGTTATTTAAACACAAGTAATTAGAAGATCTTTGGAAGATTTGACATAATTAGCGGCTTTGCTAGATTAATCAAGTTGGGGGTCGTCGACTTCCAAGCACCCCTTATGTTTGGGGTTGCAGCTTATCGCTGAGTCTCTGCTTGAATAGCGAGGCATCTTTGTTGAGAGAGTTATCCCTTAACTTGCTTCTCATTTATTTAGACATTAATATTAGGTTGAATATAGATCAGGGGTTGGACTCACACTATATAATTAATTTGGCTATTTTTTCAATTTAATAGTCGGATTAAAAAAAGGTGAAAAAATACTTTATCCTCTAATCTTTGAGTTTTTTGCATTTTCCCTCCTAACCATTTTTAGTTAACACTTGCCCCTTACCTATTCTAAATGTTGCAGAATGTCACCTTTGCTCCGCTTATGAGTTTCGCGATTTTTTTCCTATGCTCATTACATGAGTTGATGAGTATATTTAAAGACAAAAGATCATTTTCAAAACTATAGATTATATTGGGTTACTACAATGATGATAAATATCAAATTATAACGTCAATTGAGAAATTGAAAATGAAAGCTACATATTCCAATGAGAACATATACTTGAAAGTCTATATTGTCCTTAAATAAACTCAAACAATGAAAATTCAACATAAAAATTTACAAAATTTGACAATTAATCGACCAAATGTGACAATCTGCAACATTTAAAATAGATGAAGGGTAAGTACTAACTAAGAAAATTTGGAGGAAAAGTACAAGAACATTCACAATTTAGGGGAGAAAGAAGATTGTGCTTACATGAAATAAATCAATTTTTAAAACTATAGTAATTCTAGATAAAATGGGTTGGAAATGGGTCGGTCCGACCCAATTCGTTTTTTACCCAACTCAATTGTGACTCAACCCATTGTCGACCCATTTTCAGCCCAATTCTTTTGATCCGCTCAGACTAGACCCAACCCGTCTGTTAAACAAAACGAACCAATATGCACCCAAACAAGGCCAGAATTCCAGAGAATACCACATACACACATCATTATATGGAAAATTGTAAGAGAGAGAGAGAGAGAGAGAGAGTGAGAGTGATAGTCTGGCCACCCACCGTCACCGATTTTTGCTTTACTAATTTATCCGAGATAGGTTCGTTTCTTCTTCTATTCTCTTTTCATTTTCGATATTTTACTTAGGTAAGAATCGTAGTCCTAGTCCTGAACTTTGAATTTTATTTCTAATGTAACTTTTACTGTTGTTTTTTATCCCTCTAATTGAAATGCATTGGCGAGCATGCCTAAAAACAGGAATTTCTTTTGTTGAATCCTGAATTCCTGATTGTTTCTGTTTTCTAATTTTGTTTTCTGCTTACTGCTAATTAATATTCTTGTGAGTTTTCTGTATTTTATCTTCTTTGAAGTTTAATTCCACACCTAAGATCTTCTTCCCGTAGTTTCACGTGTGTTTTATTCCAAGGTACTAAAGTGATGAGAGAAAATTTAAACAATTTTGACAGAGAACCCTAGTAACACGGGATTAACTGAATTAACTAGATCAGGCTTGTTTGGTGCAAGTCTCTAAGTCTACCATGAAATAATTTGATATTACACGTTGTTCGTGTGCATTAGTTGCCATATATTTTTAAGGATCTAATTTAAATGATTTTGTTTTTAATGTACGTAGTTCAAAAATCCAACTAGGCAATAGGAAAAGAAGAATAGGATTTTGTTGAAGTGGACGGTATTATGTCATAACCAAATTCCTCTTAGTTTATTGTATCTCAGAGTAAGGTTTCAGCTTAGCCAATTTTAAACTTTGAGCCACAGTTACTAGCCTACGACCATTTAGTTTTCTGAAACAGTTCTTACTTGAACAAGAGGTTTTATCGAGCACCTCCAATTGAGGTACAATAAAATTAAAAGGATACCAATTACCAACTTCTTATCTGACGAGGACAGGTTAAATTGAGAACTTGTGGATCAAGTGGAAGGCTTGTGATTTTCTATAACGACCTTCTACATTATCAATATGAGAGGAAAATGTCAAACTAGTGGATGTTCCATCCTAAATCATGCTGATAAATTTCATTTTTTCTGGTTCTTCTATTTGCTATTTATGTAATAAAGTGAAGGAGGAGCTATGTACAGACTGCCATAGTCGGTAGTTTAAAATCCTCTATGTACTTCCATATCCAGTTGATGGTTAGATAAAATCTTGCATTCATGTACTCAAATTGCCAGTTTGTAAGTGCTTACTCTCCCATTGGTTTGGCTTGGTCACACTCCATTCCCATAAGCGAAAATCCATTACTTATATTCTGATGCTGAGCAAAAAAAAAAACATCTGCTAAAGCTTGGCCGAGTGAAGTTACCAGGTCGTATGGATTTCACATGGATAGGAAAAGTACTACATACAAACACAAGTACTATGTCCTCTTAGCCAACCAGTAGCCAAAAAATTCGATCTGCACCATCTAGTTGCCTTCTTTTGACATGCCTAGAGTCTAAAACAGAAAAATGCCACATTCTGAAAGATATCTAGACAAAAGCTTTTTCCGAAAAAGAAAAGAAGTTGAAGTTATTGCCATTTGATATACGTTGTGCTGCTGATTATGTTTTAAGAGAATATTATTTTAGATTTTATTGATCTTCTTACACTCTTTGCACTTATAGATTCTTTGTCTTACTTTAAGTCATGTTACAAGTCTACAATTGTAAGTGCTGGAAAATGTGAACTTAATTCTTTATCAATGAAAAAACCATGATTAGAGTAAATGACAAACTCTGGAAAGCATTTGTTACTAGTACTCTTAAGCACTGTATTATCACCATCTTGCAAGTTGATGTGATTGCTATAGGATAATTCATAATTGAATCTGGTGAAAGGCTATAAATTCATTCATAGTCTCTCATAATAAATACAGAGAAAAAGCACAAATGCAGGTTTCCTTTCCCTGGAAAATAGCCAAGCAATGATTATATTGTCTAAAAATAAAAAGATATGGAGTACTAATTTTATTTGCAGATCGTCAGATTGAAATGACATGCAATAGGACAACTAAAGATGGCTGGAACCTTCTAGGGGATTGATAATCTTGTTTGCACTGTCACATGTCTTTAAAAAGATTTTCCTTGGACTTTATGTTTTAGTTTTTTAACATTTTTTCAGCTTCAGTAGATATGTTGAGAAAATATTTTCAAAAAGTTAATCATGGCTCTCACCTACAACAAGGGCTAACATATACTTTATAAAAGATTTTTCTTTGAGCCCTTTTCATTTCTTTTTCTTCTCGATTTAGTTTTTAGGTGGTTTAGGTGCGGCTGTTTAAGTGGAGCTGCTTCCTTTTTTCATTTTATTAGAATAAGCGATTTTCTGGAACTAATGAACTTGGATGTTATCGTATATGTACGTACTAAGGTTTCTCCCTAAATTGTTAAACAGCTTCCTACTTTTCACCTGTGATGTATGAGGGATCTTGTTCCCCATCGAAGTACTCGTGTTTAAGGAACCACTTGTGACTTTCATTGTAAATCAAAAGTTGTTTCTTTCTGAACTAGAAGAGGTTTCTTATCTTGCCACATTTGATGCGCTTCTGCGATCTCGGGAGATGGTATATGAACTTTGAACGGACTGGAATACTTGGCATTTTACTGATATATGTTATGCAGAGCTCACCTTGCGGGATATATTTGGTGAAACATAGTAATACTGCTGAAATCTGTTTAGTACATATCCATATGCACAACTTCTTTTGCAGAGATGGAGAAAGAAAGTTCCCGTCATAATGATGTAGTTGGCGAGAATTTTCACTCACCAAATGAGAATGAAGAACCGAGGGAAGATGGGTTATGCCATAGCATAGATAAGGAAGCGGGCTTGGAAACCTGTCGAGTTTGCCAATGTGCTGAACCTGATAGAAGGGGAAATATTGCACTAGGATTCTTGGGTATTTTTCCACCACCATGCAATCTCATTAATGACGATGACGAGGTGAATTCTAATTTGAAAGTAGGCTTGAAAAATGTTGAAAAAAATTCCCACTGCAGAAGTGATTTAAAAGGATCTGAGTTGGTCGAATTTATTAGCCCAAAAGGGGAGGTTTTTGTTTGTAATGCTGATGTAGAATTAGGTTTTGATGACAACCATGACAGGTTATTTGAGCTTGGATGTGCTTGCAAAAGCGACCTTGCTTTAGCACATTATGCTTGCGCACTTAAGTGGTTTATCAACCATGGATCAACTCTCTGTGAAATTTGTGGATCAGTTGCAAAAAACGTAAGACCTGAAGACTTCAAAAAGGTGTTAGGTTCCTTAAAAGAGTACGAAGCACTACGAGGAAGAGTTTTTAATGGAGAACCTAATCCTACACAACCTGTGACAAATTTTGGTGTAGATCCTGATGCTGTTGCTGCTATTCGGAGGCAAAGGCTAAGCGAAATTTCATCTTGGTTTAACCCACACAACAACAACTCCTCTGTTTTGTCCCAGGTGGTCAGTGAACAATCTTCAACTTCTAACACAGTCATGGAAGAAGTTGCCCCTGTTGAAAATACTGCTACTAGATGGGCTGTAGAGGGTACTGGAATCCTTCTTGCTGCAGGGCTGTTAACCGTTACTCTTGCCTGGCTCATTGCTCCTCATGTTGGAAAGGTAGTTGGTGTGACTATTTCTTTTCTGGGTTCATAGTTTGTTTTATTTTACTGCTCTTTTAATTCCCCATATGATATGTTTGCCCATAGTCGGTTGTTCTACTTGTGGTAGCATGACACGATAGATTAGTAACAATGGTAAATCCATGTTCACAGTGTGCGACTTGTGTTGTTTGTTACTATTTGGTTTCCGTGTTTAGTAATGTTTATGGCTTGTACTTAACACAGAAACGAATACTTAAGCTGAATTATTTCCCTCCTTTTGCAGAAAACTGCCAAAAATGGCTTGCATATTCTTCTTGGAGGCGTTTGTGCATTGACAGTTGTAATATTCTTCCGTTTTGTAAGTTCAGTTACTTGTTATTTTCATTATTGAAACTATTATTACTTATGCTATCACTTTCTACTACTATATTGAAATCTGACAAAAAATTGCAATGATTAAGTACAGTGAAAAATAAGGACTTGATTATTACCATGTGATGCAATACCACATGAAGAGTTATTGGAAAATTTTGATGCTTATTTAAATTTCTTCGTATACATCTTGCAGTTTGTGCTGACAAGAATCAAGTACGGGCCTGCGCGTTACTGGGCAATCTTGTTTGTATTTTGGTTTCTTGTGTTCGGGATCTGGGCATCACGAACCCACGGTGATCATGCTACATGATTATTTATCACTTTCCAACCACAAGTCCACAAATATATGTTTTGTGAAGCCTATTTATTCATCAAGTGACGAGAAAGTTCTGTACCAGTATAATTAGTGAATATACATACAAATTAGGTTACTACTATGATGCTTGTGTGCGGATAGTGAGTTTTTTTTTTTTTTTTTAAACTATAGAAAACTGAGCTTCTGTCTGCTTTTGAGTGAATGTCTGTTTGTTGCCTTTCAGCCATTGATAATTATTTTTGCTTTTGGATGAATATTGCTCAACCATTGACGAAGAAACCGTTTCTCTGATTTTTGGTCCATAAGGATTTTTTTTGGTTTAACGGTCAAGATGTGACTCAGTATTTAGATTGGAAGACCTTATGCATACATTCATCAGAATGACATTCAAAACATAGAAATGTGTAAAGCTAAGATTAGGGCTCTCAATGGGGCAGATTTTACTCCAAATCCAAAAATGCTAATTATATATTTTATTCGATTAGAGATTCGTTGAATTATGTCTAATTCCAAAATATATAATTCGAAATACATGGAGTGGGAGTTACAAGAAAATATACATTTACGAATCTGTTGTAAAAAAAAATCTTAATGCGAATTTGTAAACAGAGATTTCTTTGGATCCAAAATTGTTGTTCACCCGATCAAATTCGAAGAAGATTTAGCGGGCTTGGAGACTCCAAAATCTGACAAGATCCGAGCCCGATACATATACGGCCCATTTGCTAAAAATGGAATGCATCTTACTAGATACAACAATTGTTTATGACCAGAAACTAAATAAATATGCAGATAACTGATATCGAGAATATTACAAGGAACTCGATAAAAAGGCTTCGAGCTAATTCATGGAGCCATCAATGCATCACACTAAGAATAAACGAGACTCGAGCATCTTTAGGATTCATTCAAGGGTGGTTGAAATTTTAAGCTGGTGTATATGTACAACTATGATGCATGTCAAATTGACACATATATGAATGAAACTTAGTTCCGAGTGCGTCTAAAGTTTCATACAAAGTTCTTCCGTGTGAACCGACCCCATTTCATGCTGTATGCAACCTAACTACAATTATACTAAATTTCCAATAGTTGCTGCTCCAAGTGATCTCAAGTTAGCTTGAGAAACTGTTAACCTTCTTACAAAGTGGGCATCCACAATAATTTGTAACTCCAAGTCCTGAGAGGCCAATTCAAATGATAAGTAACAATTACATAACAATAACAATGATACCACTAATAAATATGCAAGCTTGATTTTCTTGACCAGTTATTGTTACAACAACAAGAAATGCATAACTCAAAACTTTCAGTTTACCATTCGAGGTTGCACCAATATCTACTTCTATATACTGGCGATAGGACCCATACTTCAAAATATAACTATAGACAAAATTGGTGGCAACAGTCGCAACAGAATGTGAAAGATTTAGCATATAATATCGCTCTTAGGTTGTAATTACTTTCTTCTTTTATTAGATACTCCATTAATGGGGCCAAAATCTGAAACTATTGTTACCTACCATCCATGGCCCAAAAAGAGGAGGGAAAAACCCACTACCCAAAAGAAAAGGATCGCAGATTACAGTCTTCGGATTAGTATTGATAGGGTAACATATGGTTATGTCTTTCTCAATAACCATTTGATCATGTTCTTAATTTTGTTTGGCATAAATCCAGTATTGAGCAAGCCAAGAAGAAAAAGTAGAGTGATAAAACACGTGATTCGTGGATACTCATTGAAAGTAAAATCTGAATGTAATTACTATCTAGAATGATCAAGCCATTCATGCCTGTCCAAATTAGTACACAAATTGAATAGACTGCACTCGGATTATGGTTTACATGACGAGTTATCAGATAGGGCTGGCAGCTTAGACATGGACGAGAGAACAAGGTACAAGCATTCGAGGTAGATTAAACAAGCTCCGGTGGAATGATTAAGCTTTTCACAGAATGCCTAAAAAATGAATTGGCATGGTATTAAAACTGTTTGCAAAAAGATTCAGGATCTAAATGACTAATTACTGAAATCTTGGTCTTAGAAAATTTCAGAACCCAAATTTTAATACAGAGTATGTTGAAGCGCTTGGTGTGATTTTTACAGCTTGGTGCCTTGGTGAAAAAGAATGTCACAACAACATTTATTTTTATTTTTTTGCAGTAGAAGGTGAGAACAAACTCTCCTAAAAACAGCATCCATTGCAAGTGTCAATTCTTTGTAGCACACCAGAGAATGTCAGTTCTTACATAGCAACATACTCTACTCCTGTCTGTACTTGATTAAAATCACCATACAGTTTTGATAACGTAGTTTAAACAATAAATTGCATTTCTAGCATTGCTTAATTAAAACTTCAAATAGAAGTCGTTTCCTCATTTCAACCTGTCATTGGGTAATTGATACTAAAACAGGCCTGATTTACGAGTTGCGGGACTAATCTGGAATGAAAATGAACATGGTTCTATGTCCTAAGATATTTTGCACATGAAGTAGACCACAGACTTTTATTCCATACGAGGGTTCAACTGAATATGTACCACCAAGTACCAACTTTTGTTAAACATATCCAAAAAAACTTACATTGATGGGGAGAAAAATAGCAGAGTAAATTAATTGCCATCTTCATTGCTCACCTCTTAATAAATTAGATCTTCATCTTCCATCAAGAACAACCACCACTATAAACATAATAGTGTCAAATCAAAAAACTAATTAACCATAAATAAACAAAGAGATATTATAACTTAAGAACTATAACCATGTTAAGAAAATGAACATTCACCTCACAATTAGTCTAGGCAAGGTAGAAGATACCATCAGTCATGAGAAGAACATACTGCAAAATCCTGAGAGGCACATTTTCAAAATCGAGCCGAACCAACCTCAATTCCTTAACTCGACTGCACTCCCCAAAACCCACATTCCCAACAGGTACCACCTGTTGTTTAGCATTACAAATTTTACTCACATCCAACTTCCTATATAAATAAACTTGACTTTCGAAAGATTTTCGAGTATCTTTATTACTACAATTAGTCTTGAAAAGGGTCCATCCCATTCCAAGTAAGGCCTTAGAAAACCCATCCATCGACTCAATTTTCTCCCCAGTCCGTGTAAAATACAGGGAAAATGAGGAGCAATGTCGATTGTTATTGCTCAAAGATTCAATTTTTTCAAGTGGGCTTCCATTGTTTTGCAAGAAAGCCAGCTTGAAGTAACCTTTCGAGAGGGTAACAAAGAGGCGCAGGTGAAATAGCGATGCAGTAGAAAAAGAGGGGAATGGTAATGGAACGCTGTCGTTTGGGAATGACCATGTGCATGAAGCTGATGAAGATTGTGAATTTGATGGCCATGAGAAGACTATGTGCGAAAGAGATGGGTTTGGGAGAAGATCCATTCCCATAGTTCTGGCAATTGTGGCGAGTCTGTATGTGTCTTTTACCAATTCTTGTGTTGGAATGAAAAGCATCAATGGAATTTTGTGCCTTGATTGTGTTGAGATGGTATTGATTTTGGGATTGTTATCCTCGTGGTGGAAAAAGTGGTGATTTTGGCTGAGAAAAAGAGGGTTGTTGGCGATGTTATCACCGGAAACTAAAAAGTTCACCAACTTTAGTGGCAACATTTTTCTTCAGTTACACTTCTTGCACACACAAAGAATTGAGGTTTAATTAGACGGACCTGAAGAGGAAGATGCTGGTAAATTAATCATTTATTGTCCACCTTTTGTATTCAATTTTCTTTTTGTAAAAAAGAAATATATACTCCAATTGATTTTGGTTCAAGAGAAAAAGCCACAAGTCTGAAGAGGCCGCCACATGTTCCTATAGGTGGTTGAGGCTTGGGCCTTTCTAAGAAGTAAGAACTCATGGGCCATATTCCATTGCTCCTTCTGGAAATTTACATCTACTTTGAATTGTTATGGGCTGTCAATGGGTCGGACTCGGACCGGATCAGGGCAGATCCGGATCCGATTTCCATTTCTTCTATCCAAATCCGGATCCGAATCCGTTCGGATCTGGAATATTAGCAACCGGATCCGAATCCGGCGGATATCCCGGATCCGGATAAATTATTCGGATCCATTTAGCAAGCTAATTTTTTTTTTTCCGTTTTCCTTCAAATCACTTGCAGATTCCACCATCATGAATTAAAAATGTAAAATTTTACTTACTTCATCGAAACTATTGCCTAAAAATTGTAGAAGATGGAATATGATGGACAAATATAAACGATAAAAATTAGAACAAAAGAATAACAAAAATATAAGTAAAAAAGATATAAACTGGAACAAAGAAGAAGAAAACTCAATATTGAGAAATGGAAGAGCAGATAAAAATTGAAGGATGAATGGTTATGGTTTGATTTTTCTTATTAAATAGTATAAATCAATATGTTGTAGACCCAATTAGTTATTTGGTCAGTCCACCAACATCTCTCATGCATTTCTTTTTAAAATTATTTTTAATATAGTAAAAAAATTTATTGGAACATAGATAGTTTTATTTTTATTTTTATTTAAATACATAATATATAAACAACATATAGTAATATATATCGGATACGAATATGTAATAGATCGGATCAGCCTAGATCCATATTCGCTCCATATAATTCGGATTACGGATCTTCTAATCGGATCAGGTCCATCGAATCACTAATCGGATAATTATCCTAATAAATCGGATCGAATTCGGATCGAATCCGGATTGAAATCCGCCCCATTGACAGCCCTATATGGGGCACTGAAGGATTATTTCAGAATTTTTTCATTCTTATTGTCATTTTTAGTTTTGTGTAAAGCTTTTTTTTTTAATTATTAGAAAATAAAAAATAGCAATTCCCAGTACCTACCAAAATCGTCTACTTGAGGAGAAATTATGTAGTACAACCGCTGCACCACGTCATCAAGTACACGTGGTGCAGCCCACCAATACACTTTTTTTTTTTTTTTTTGAGAAAACACCCGAGGGTAATATATTACTTCAAGGATAATCCAAACTTACAATGTCAAGCACAGAAGCAGGGATAACAGAAGAGAAAGAATAACAAATAGAAGCAAGCTTAGCTAGACAGTGAGCCGCTTTATTACATTCCCTAACAACATGACAAGCTTTAAAAGAAACTAAATCCCTAGCTAGGATTTTTATATCTTCATAAATAGGGCCAAGCACACCTGTAGAAACAAACTGGTTTGAGATTCCATTGATAACGGCAAGACAATCCCCTTCGAGAATCAAGTTTTGCCAATTTGAGAGTCGGCAAAATTCTAAAGCGCGTAGCGCCGCTAAAGCTTCAGCAGCCTCGGGATCTAAAGGTAACTGGATAGTGAGACCTTTCCAGTCAATACATTCCCCAAAAGAATTCCTTACCACAAGTCCAATGCCAATGGTCTCATTATTTACATTAAGCGCAGCATCAAAATTTATTTTAACACTTCCATGTGAAATTTATTTTAACACTTCCATGTGGAGGTGGATTCCAATTAGCAGCAGCCCTGTTTGCTTGTGTATGTTGGACATGAGGGGCCAAAGAAGCATACCTATCAAAGAAAATAGAAGAAAAAGAGCAGGTCAAGTGCGGCGGAAAATCTTCTCCTTCCCACAAAAGCTTATTTCTACTAAACCAAATCCACCAACACTGGATTGCGAAGCGCCCAAACTCCTTTTTGTCTAATCTGTTATGAACAAGTTGAAGCCAATTTTCAGCCACCTCAAGATCACTGTTATAGGCAGCAAAAGGCGTTTCGGAGAGGGCCCAGACTTGCCGTGCATACGGACATTTCAAGAGGCAGTGCATAATGGTTTCGGAGGCAAGACCACACCGAGGACAAGTGCTTTCCGAGAGGAGTTTGCGATACTGAAGACGCTCGCGGACCGGAAGTGAAAGCGAGCAGCAACTCCAAAGAAACATACGTATTTTGGGTGGTACTGCAGAACTCCAGATCCAATTCCAATTTCGGCTAAATCTGGAACTCGGACCTCCCGTTTGGGCTTCTCTAGCAAGTATTTTTTGATCTTGCTGAAGTCGATAGCCTGACTTAACCGTATAAATCCCAAGTCTATCAAAATGCCACAATAAACCGTCTCTAGTGGTGCGATTCCCAATCGGAATTGAGAGGATGGCCCTAGCCTCTTCTTCCCAAAAGATTCCCTTGATCAGCTCTTTATTCCATGTGTTCAGATCAGCATCCATAAGTGCACTAACTGTCGCATTTGGAGGGAGCGAATTTGGTGGTGAGCAGATTTTAAAAGCTCCTTTACGGGGCAGCCAACTGTCATTCCAAATCCTAACAGTGTTTCCATCTCCTATTCTCCATCTAAGTCCTGCTTCTAATAGTTTTAACGAACCCCAAATACCTCTCCAAGTCAAAGAAGGTCTCGAACCCAGAGAGGCTTTCAGCAGGCCACTCGTTGGGAAATACTTGGCCTTTAAAATTCTACTGAGAAGAGTTGTCGGGTTTGTTAAGATACGCCAAGCCTGTTTTGCTAAGAGTGCTGTGTTAAATGATTCGAGATCCCGGAACCCCAAACCACCGTCTCTCTTACTAAGACAAAGCGAACTCCAACTTTTCCAATGAATTTTCCTTTTGTCGTTGTCATCCCACCAAAAGTTTGCAACCATGGATTCAATTTCTTTAATCAAATAGCCCGGTAGTTTGAAGCAACTCATTAAGTATGAAGGAATAGCTTGCACTACTGCCTTGATGAGTACTTCGCCCACCAATACACTTGGGGCATGTGGATTAAAAATTCACATCACCCATATTCTTGCAGTGTGAACACAACTTTCTGAACCCCTATTTTTTTGGAACATGGCCAGAACATGGGGTGATGTTGATTAATAATCCACATGTCCCATGTGTATTGGTGGGCTGCACCACGTGTACTTGATGACGTGGTGCAGCGGTTGTACTACATAATTTCTCCTAATTGAGGTACTCCAATATCCAATTTCCATTATTTTCTTCTAAAAAAAAAAGTAAAATAAAAGTAGCAATTTTTCAATATCTACCAAAATCGTCTAATTGAGGTACTCCGCTTTCGATAAAAAAGTATTTACAACTTTATTGTGCAAAGTACCCTTTATAAGCCCAATTCTTGACAAAACCCTCGTTCAAAAACTATTCGAAAATGTCGAAGAGAGGGAAGAAGAGAGAGGAGGCCGAGGCGCTTTCCGAAGGCGACGAGCCTGCGAAGAAGTCATTGAAGCCCGACAACAATTCCGATGACTCAGACAGCATCGTCATCTGCGAGGTATTGTAGAATTACTTACTTATGCGGCGTAGTAGTTGGTGTATTATTTATGTAATAATTTGTATTTTAGGGTTCTGACTAATTTCTTGTTTTGTTAATATAGTTGTCTAAAAACAGGAAAGTTTCTGTGAGGAACTGGCAAGGGAGAGTGTGGGTGGATATTAGGGAGTTCTACTCTAAAGATGGCAAGGAATTACCTGGCAAAAAAGGTTTAACATTTATGTACTTATATTTGAAGACTTATTGAATGTCACTGGAATTATGTTAGTTACATAACTTGCATTTGCGACATTGTTGTTGTGCTTTTTATTTTTACCATTTTTGTAAATCTTATTGTTAGCTTCAGTTTTTTTATTGTGCTTCGAGTTTGAACAAATGGATTTCTTGAAATTGTGGTTAGTTTAGGGGGAAAAAAAAGGAAAAAAAACTTGTTGCTTTAGGAATTCAATGGTTTTAAAGCTGAACTTGTAGTCCTGTTAATCAAAACAGCTGCAAGTATATGCTTGTGGTTAGGCAGTTTATAATCCTTAGGTGTTCTGGTTTTTAACTCTGTGTTTGGCCTTCATATTATCAGATGCAAGTAACTTAGTGTGCTAAACAGTTGACTGCTTATAGATTTTAAGCTGCTCATCACAGGAAAACCTGGGGCTCGGAGAGAGTGGGAGGGTTCTAAGTCTCTGTTTATCTTCCCCTGTGCCTACCTTAAATTCCTGAACTTTGTTTTCCTTATTTTAATTTGTCTTCTAGTTCGTTTAAAAGATATGCATTTTTTAGACGTCTATTTAAGTTCTCTGATGATATTGATCAGAATTATCTGGTTCCTTCTTTCTAGAGCTCTTGGGGGGGGGGGGGAGGTTATATATAACTTATCGTGAGCTGCATGTTTTACTCAAATGCCTTACTTTATCATGAAATCTAATATTTTTTCCACTATTTTGAGCTGGACATTTTTGTTCTATGCATTGCAATATGTTCAAACTTCTCAAAGTTCTTTATTTTGGAAATTTGATCATAATTTGAGGTTGAATATTTTGACTGTATCTATTAGCTGCTCCCATGAATTTTGTTGTGGAGAAACTAAATTATAAATTATTGAATTTTTTTGCACTTGATTACAGGTATTTCGTTGAGCATGGACCAGGTATGAATCCCAATAGTAAAAGAGAATATGCTCACCAGACCTTTCCATTTGTTGTCTCATTTGCTGCAGATCTTATAATTTTGTTTGTCTTATGTTTTCAGTGGAAAATACTTAGGGACCATGTGGATGAAATTGACAAGGAAATTGAATAGAGTACTCAAGTTTCGGCATCTGAAAGGATTTGCCAAAGGAGCTCAAGCAGAAATATGTAACTAACGAAAATAGTTGAATTACCTATCATCTAGCATCTATTCTGTAAATGAATCTTTAAGAAAGTATATTCTGAGGGCTTTTAGGTTTATGAACCCTCATACTTGACTTTTGTGGTTAACTCGTATCCCCATTTTGATGCTGGGTGAATCTATAACATCATGCTGTTGTCACCTGTGTAGCCTTTTGCCCATTTTGCTGTGGCCATTCACATATTTGTTGATTGTAATTTTTTTCTTCATGTAACCGCTCGCTATCTGGTTGATCCCGATTCCATTACTCATCTTGTTCGTTATAATATCATCATGAAAGCTTGCGAGCTGCTTGGCGTAATATGGTCTTATTCCTTTAAGTGATAAACTGATACTTAGATAGGAATTGGTCATTTTAATTCATATTACTGAGGAGAGCAATAAAATGAAGAAGAAATATACAAATTTATACAGATTTACTATGACTTGTATTACAATGATTAGTAATAAAAATTAATCCTCAGAAGTTTACTCCCAATTATGTTTCTCTAGATTCTTCATTCATCTTACCCTTGAAATACTTTTTGGACTGTATTAGTAATATGATGCAATGGCAGGTCAAATTCATTATCAGTTTTAATCAGTTATGTACAAAGTATTCTTGTAGACATTTTTATCTATATAAGCTTCCTAGCATACTGCAAAATTCATGCAACCTATTTTGTTGAACAGCTTACCAGTTCTTAGGCACAAGGCAATAAACAGAGAATAAACACAGCAAATTGAAAAGAAATCAGACATTATTTTGGCAAGTAATGTGCTATGTGGTCTGAATTCTAAAGATCTTCTTCTGTTTAGCACTTGTACTCATTATCCATTCTTCAAAATCTTTTGCATCATAAGGAATCCTGAGAATCCCCTCATTCAAGAAACCGTATTCCTCTGCCGATCTGCAAAGAAACTCCACAAATTCTGTATTACTCAAAGCCGTAGTGTGAACCATGAACCGCTCTGTATTCTCATCGTCTACACCAACTGCAACAGGAATATAGCCTCTTGGTGTCATGAGGGAAGTAGAACCTTGCCTCGTTTGTTCACCAACTGCTAACGTAATATAGCCTCTTGGTGTCATCAAAGAAGATGGACCTTTCAACAGCTTTAGGCTACGAGAGCTCAGTACCCTGGTCAACTTACTGGCTTTCACTCCCATTTTACCTACACACACGATGCAGATACAACACGGTAATCGTACTCTTATTATAAATTTGTTCTAATAAACAAGATGAATTAAGATAGATTTGAGGACACACAATTTCTTGTCTTCGTTTACATTAAGCTAATGTTGGATGTTGATTAATGATTTTTTTAGTTGGTATTTATAATGGTAATACGATAAATACAAAAAAGAAAAAGAAAAATGATGAGATGGGATTTTCTTAGTTGGCATGATTTAGATTTTTGGGGTAGAGGGAGATTGCATGCCGTTGGGACAAAGTTGGTAATGATACATATATTATTGAAAATTCAATGTTTTTATGCTATAAACTATTGAACTTATTGAGAAGTTGATGTAGTTAAATGTCTGGTAGTGAGTTTTATACTTATGATCTATATCATATATATATGTCCAACTCATCTAGATTTCTCCAAGGTTTTTTAATTTGACTGTAGGGTGCAAATCGTGCAATATTTAAAAGGGATCTTCTCTTTCATTCTACCCGTTCACATTTCACATCACATTACATTACGCATGGGAAGGCATGAAGGAGGCTTCGATTACGCAGACATGCTCTCGGTCTCGGTGTATACTGTATATGTACGTATTTTGTGGATATATCTAGGAATGAGCAATATTAATTCGAGCTTAATTGAACAATACATTATTATTAAATACCTAGATTCAATTTGAATTTTATTTGAACTTTAACAATTTAAGCTCAAACAAATTTTAATTGAGCTCAAATATTTTGATACCATTTTTAATTTATTGGATTGACGTTGTTAGCTTGGATCCTGATTATATTTTGTGTATGCATCCAGGGGCGGATCACAATTGACAATCATAGTTGAAGGACATATCTTCTTCTACAAATTCAGAATTCACACTTGTAGGCCAAATATTTTAATTATTGTCGCCGATGTCATCCGTTATCCAATCAGTGTCTACCAATTGCTATATATATATATATATATATTCCCATCATCAATCCTTTTTTATGCCATTTAATTAAACTGATTCACATCTCTCCATTAATATGACACTAATAACTTGAGAATTCATTCTGGACTTTATTCAATGATAAGCTTGTGAATGTCAATTAAGAACAAGGAAATTAAAAAAATAGTAGTAATATAAAAGGCGCGTAGTATCAATACATAGAATAGTAATATAGACATCACAGTCACGGCCGCATCATCATTCAAATGCCCACGCGTTCTCTTTGCGAATCTCCGCTTCTTCCTCAGGAGTAAAGTCATTTTTGATGTTAAAATAAGTTCGGATTTCCTCCGGAGACTTTCCCTTTATTATGTCTGCGACAATTTGACATAAGAGGTCAAGAAGACTCTTGATTTCCAAATAGTTGGCAGCCAAAATCAAATCCAACAATGTGCTTTGATCAATCTTTGTGAACTCTGCATCAAACGCCTTCAAATTATCGTCCTTGATGGCATGGCGCTTGCAGTACTCGATAATTTTAGACAAAATCTTTGATGTAACATTAGGCAATGGGATGGTGTTGTCAGCGCAGTTGTCTTCGATCATATGCTTTATGGTCTGGGATTGTGTGGCAACAATCTCCTCCAACTCGAAAGTCTCTTTGTCGGAGGATTGCAACACAATCATCTTAGGAGAAAACATCGTTTTTTCAATCAATGAATTAATGAATTAAGTTAAGAACTATATTAATCCTAAAGAGAGAGAGAGAGAGAGAGAGAGAGTAAATTAATACTAAAGAAGATAAAACTAAAGAAGGGAGCCGAGTTAAAGAAAATTGGGACTGGAAAAGATTGGAGTGTGAATTTGTTTCAATAGAAAAGAAGAGTCGATCTGTATTTATACTTTATAGAGCAGGCGGTCAATCCTATTCCTATTAAGACTGGGAAGTTAATCTTTTAATTCATTGCGTTTTTTAATCCTATGTATATCTCTACTCAATTTAGGTTTACTTTCATATTAGTATTCTAAGACGGACTCATCATTATAAAGTATTTATTAAGCATTGGGTAAACACCACTTTTGGTCCCTCTTATCATTAACTTTTTACAGAGTGGTCCCTCTTATATTTTTTTTCCACTTTAGTCCCTACTATGAATTATTTGTTTCACTTTAGTCCTTTTCAAGTGGTCCAAGGCGATTCCGATAACATGTGATATGCTCATGAGGGGCAGTTTTGTCATTTCAAGTAAACTAACATGGATATTTTCGTCTTTCTAATTATTTAAAAAAAAAAAACTAAATTTCGAAACTAGGCTTTCATTTCAATCGAACTTAATTGTACATTTCGTTCCAAACTAAATTTTTTCCTAAAATCTTTTTCAAACACCAAAATTGCTCACCAATTAAACAATATCTCAAATAGTCACAATAGTGAACGGACGAAAATGCCCTAAAAAATATTCATATGCATGTCACGTGTTATTGGAACCACCTGGTAAGGACTAAAGTGAAACACATAATTCATAGTAGGGACTAAAGTGAAACAAATAATTCATAGTAGGGACTAGAGTGGAAAAAAAAACATAAAAATGATCACTCTGTAAAAAGTTCATGATAAGAGGGACCAAAAGTGGTATTTACCCTTAAGCATTTTATTTAAAGATTATTAGATTGTTTATTAGTAACTTTTTCAAAAAAATAAATAAATAAATAAAATAGTAACTTTTGCAGCAAGTTACTATGTCCCAGAATTTTTTCTCAACTAGCTATGAAGTGGTGTCCACTTCTTGATTTTATTTCTAAGTTGAATGTTTTATATTTATGCAATTTCAAACCTTTTAAATATTGATATATAGGTGTTATTATCATATTATTATTTAGCTAAATTAATTAAATTATTTATTATATTTTTTTAAAATTTAATCGAGTTGACCGATCAATAATATGCTTAATGATACATAATTGAAAGATTAAATGAAGATACTATAGCATTTTAATTTTTATATTCAGAGTGATCCGTTGATTACAATGCTATTATTTTGACAAAGTTCAAAATTCTCAAATATTAAGGGCCCGTTTGTCTCGCATTTCGGAAAAAATTTTCGCCTTTCCGAAATGCAAGACAAACAAAACATCACATTTGGGAAACTTTAAGCAACAGGACTTTTTTTCAAAAGTGAGTTTGCCAAATCTTGGGCTGCAGCCCATTTTCTGAAAATACCCTATACAAACATTACTCTCTCCTCTGTCTCTATCATTGTCAGCTACTTTCTTCTTCCTTCTTTTTCTTTCCTCTTTCTGCGGCTGTCTCTGCTCATTTCTTTCTTCTCTTTTTTTTTTTTTTTTTGTCTTCTCTCAATAGAGCAATATAAACTAACAATTTTTTTGCTACAAGTCACAAGTCAATAGAGCAACATAAACTAACAATTTTATTAGTCAACAATATAAAATGTGTGTCGAATTTTTTTTTTTTTTTTTGTGTGTGCGCTGAAAATTTATTCTAGAAAACCATGAAAATACGTACAAAGTTTTTGCATTGTTGCCAATTTATGTGTATATATTTATATAGTAGGATATTACATAGATTATTGCCATGCTTGGGGCTTACTCAACAAAATTGAGTAAGTGAGTCATTCCCCCATTGTCGTATTACATTTTCATGGTTTTTCATTGTTTTTGTTTCGAAATGCAATTGAACATGATATCACATAATAAGTGAGTCGGTATTTAAGGTGCTCACACCACGTCTATTTAAAATATTTTTGTTACATATGTGTTTGTTTATATGTTAGATATATTTCTTTCCTATTTATTAGATGTGTTTGTTTATATGTTATCCAAGGTTATGATATGTGATATGCTATAGTTTCTTATTTGCACACGATCACATTGTTAAATTAGACTTCGTGTGAAAAATCCCAAATTGTTAAGTTAGCCTGGTTTAATCTCCCGTTTGGTGGAGTGCGTCGAAACATGGGTTAGCGAGATTGAATTTGGACGCCTCGCAATTAATGGGTATTAGAGTCTAATCTTTTTATAATTACATATAGATGTCATATTATTATTACTTAATCAACACTCTAAAGTTAAAGTTGACCAATATGAAGACAACTTAATATGTTATTTTCGTACGTAGATTAATCTGGATATTGTGTAATAACTATTAGGTTAATATTTTAAGGATATTGTGGAATTTTTAGCATGTTTAATATATCATTTGAATGAATTCGTCGGTGAGATAAAATGATTAAAAGAATTTTATTATAATATTTAAAAAAAATCAACAAAATGAAAATTATTCTACTTTATTTTTTATTATTTTAAAAAACACAAATAACTAATTATAAAATATTATTTATCACATATATTACATTTAATATATACATCAATAAATTAATTATATATAACTAACTGATGTGACATAAAGTCTTACATTATCTTATACCTAAATAACTAACTCAAACCTACAAAAATTACCTACACCTACTTTTTTTCCCAAACAACTCTCCCAAAACCCAAACAAACAACATTACGCAAATCGAGATTATTTCTCAAACCTCTACCACTTTCCCAAACCACTCTCCGAAAGGCCAAACAAACAGGCCCTAAGAATCTTTTGTTATTTTAATTTAAATCATTATAATATATATGTAATATATATGTATATATTTATTGATATCAACTTTTAAATTTTAAAAATTCACGTCGTTTCAAAACTCATTTTTGGAAAAGACGGCTGCATGCAATCAAGGCCATTTTCTGCAGGCCATTTTCTTCCAGAATTAAGCCCGGCCCAAATCCGCCATGACTAGCTAATGTAAGTTGATGCATAAAACTGAACATAAAAATCATTTTCTCAAAAGTTAAATAATGGGAAATTTAAATATATAACACTTTTCCATCCCCAACGAACACTATCTTAAGTTTTTTCAGGAAAAACATGTGAATCTTGAGTTATGTTTTCTACAGGTATATATTTGCTAATATATCATGTTCAAAATATATATACTCTCTGCTTATAACATCTCGCTTAGGTCAAGATAATACGATTTCAAATATAAAAAAAAAAGGAATAAAATTTAAATATTTAGACATTCAGAGTCTAGTACAATTCTTCAATGAAATGAATTAAGTCAGATTCAAAACCTTAATACCATTGAAAACAAAATATTTATTAGTTCGGATTAGACTCTTTTCAAATTAAAGACAACTTGAATAATAACAAAAATAATCAATATATAATGTTTATTATAGAGACATCACGTCCGTATCACTCAAATGCCCATGCATTCTCCCTGCGAACCTCCGCTTCTTTTTCTGGAGTAAAGTCATTTTCTATTTTAAAAATTGCTCGGATTTCCTCAAGAGATCCCTTTATCATGTCCGCAGCAATTTGACATGAGAGGTCAAGAAGGCTTTTGATCTCCAAATAGTTTGCTGCCAAGATTAGATCAAACAATGTTTTAAGATCGACCTTCATAAACTCAACATCAAACGCTTTCAGATCATCCTCGATTTTCTTGTTCGCGGGCGTGCCGGTCTTTTTGACAGCTTCAACATGGCGCTTGCAGTATTCGATAACTTTAGCCATAATATCTGATGAGACAATAGACAATGGGATGGTGGTGTTAGCACAACTGTCTTCAATCATATGCTTTATAGTCTCTGATTGGAATGCAACAACCTCCTCTAACTCGAAAGTCTCTCCATCATTGGTTTGTAATACGATCATCTTAGATGAAGACATTCTTTATTCTATGAAATAATTGATTATAAAACAAATGAAATTAAGGAGTTATAAAAGTGGGAAAAGAAAAAGAGAGTTGAGTTTGTATTTATAGATTAGGGCGGTTTTAAATCTTTTAAACATAATTAATATATATATATATATATATATATATATATATATATATATATATATATATATATATATATATATGATGCTATGTAATATTATTAAACTGTTTGGTGCAATAAATTATATCATTTAAATATTATAAATTTTTGAAATTTAGTTAAATTGACCGATAAACTATATCAAAAATAAAAATTATGTGATGGAGAGAGTATATTAGAGTCGAGCGGTCCATTGACCACAATGCTATCGTATTTTAACCAAATTCTAAATTTTCAACATTTAGAAGTTCTTCATTTTGATTAATTACTGAAATATGTTTTATTGACTACAATTCAAAATTATGAAAATCGACATTCACCTTTTAAGAATTGCTTTTTTAGAATAGAAGATTTCATTCGGCGCCATTTCCCACCATTGAATTGTAGGTCATTTTCTTTAATAATCAAAGTCAAACCCCCGGTAATATAGAGTATATATATACATAATATAGTATAATGTTCGTTGATCACAATACTATAATTCTGACTAATTTAAATCCTAAAATTCTCAGAATTTAGAATTCTTTTTATTTAATAAAAAATGTTGTTTTAATGATACAAAGAAATACGTTTTTATTGATTAACACTTTCAAATACGAAAATATCACGTACGCCGTTCTAAAGCTGTTTTTCCTTTTTACTGCATTTCAAGAACATTTCAGAGTTCACACCACTGAATTGAAGGCCATTACCTACCATAATAATCAAGGTCAAATCCCTCATAATCGAAAATCTATATATATATATATATATATATATATATATATATATATATATATATATTTCAAGAACATTTCACAGTTCACACCGTTTAGATATTCTCGACTTTCTTATAAAGTTTATTTTTTAGAAAGTTGTAATTTCTTTTAGAGCTTGTGAAAAGAAGAGACCTAGTGTAAGAGATACATGACGTTATGTAATATGAGCTTTCAAAACCCGATGTTGTAGGTTCAAATAGTACATTGCATACTTTTTTGATAATATAAACAAAGGATATGGATTTTCACAAAGGAATCTGCTAAATCAAAACTTAATCTCTTTTTCACCATCCATGTATATATCATGTGAATAATTGCTACGTACATTCTAACCATACAAATAGAAAGAACAAACAAATCTAACCAAGCCCATCAAATTTGACTAGATAATGTTCTCTAATTCCTACTACTACTATGCACCTAATACTATAGTATTTGAAGATCAAAACAAAGGGCAATTTTTGCCCAATCAGGTTCGACTGAACCCAATGCATATACATGACAAGTACGATTACAGCACAAGTGCTAGAATTTTCCCCTAAAACCAAGTTCGATTTCCCAATTAGAAGGGCTTGTGCATAGAAGCAAACACATCTTGAAACTGAGAGAGCTGATCGTTATACTGCATTTGTAAGCTGAAAGGGTCATCTTGAAATCCATCCAAATAATTCATCTGAAAATCAAGAGAACTTTCAAAATCACTCCACTTAGGTTCACTCTGGACCTCCTTAAACTCGGGCGACAATATATGCTCTGAGCTACTTGAGTCAGTGTGCAACTTAGGTACTGACTCGGAGTTATCGAAATGCAAATAGTCAGTCATCCTTTGTGATGCCAAGAACTGCGGCGCCTGAACTGGTGGTGCGGGCCTTACCATCCCATTGTATGGGAACAAGTCCACATTCGGCTTTTGTTCTTCGCTATCCGAGAAATGTACCTCTGCTTGGTCTACATTGTAATGCTTTTCAAGAGTCCCTTTTTTATTGTATAATCGACATAATACCCAATCATCGAGCTGCAATATCAAATGAATCAAATGATTAAGAAATGGAAACGAATCAAGTCAACTAACCAGACAAAATTCAAATATGTTTATTTATAAGGTTCAAATTCAATTTATCACCAAAACACTCCAGCAAAAATAAAAAGAACACAAATTAAGGGAGTTATTAGCAATTTACTGGCTACATTCGAAATATGCAATTTGGCCCATTTTGATATAAAAAGGAGTTTCACAGCCATCCTTAGCCCAATACTCATGTTTTGGATTAAGACTAAAAAATGCTCCATATGATATTCACTAAGGAGTAATTTTTCCAAGAGAAAATTAAATTGTCTATTACTATTAGACATATCTAAATGGATTGCCCAAAATTAAAGTAGAAGAATAAGTACCCTCAAATTGTTTTTCTTGCCAGCAGATCTATCCACATTGGCTAGGCGGTACTCGTGCATAATCCAATTGGTTTTGACTCCTTTTGGAGCTTTTCCGGCATAAAAAACCAGAGCTTTCTTGATTCCCAGTGTCTTGGGCTTCCCCACCGGCTTATCGGCTCCGGTCGCTTTCCAGTACCCGGTTCCAGCAGCCCGGTTGGGTCGTGAACCGTTCGGATACTTGCGGTCTCTTGGAGAAAAGAAGTACCACTCTTTTTCACCGTACAGTGCCAAATCTGTCATCAATTGTACAAATTAAACTACAATTGAAGGAAATGGGATTTTAATTAAGTAAAATCTTAAATAATTAGATGCTTACCAGGAAGCTCCCATGGATTAAATTTGTAAAGATCAATTTCAGCTACAATTGGGACTGAAATCTGTTGACCTGCACACTTGCGGCAGAGGTAATGAACTACTAGCTCCTCGTCTGTTGGATGGAACCGGAATCCGGCCGGTAAATTCAATTGCTGATCACCACCCTTCATTCACCTTGGGATATTTATTTGAATTTAGGGTTATAACTGTCTACTCTTGGATTGGATTGGATTGGATTGGATTAGGACGAACGAAGTCCGAGTTTGCTCTGAAACAAAAGGAAATGGAATTGTTAGGTTGTATATATAGACAGCCGTTCCATGGACTATGTTTTACCACACGTGAGACATTGTATCTGTTCGATATTGCTTTTCTGGCAATTATTATTATTATTATTTTTTTTTTATATATAGTCAATTGCTTTTGTGGCATGAATGAGTATTTTGTCTCTATATATGTATAAGTAACTCTCCCGTTTCAAATTGATTGGTATATTTGATAAATTTTTATGTTTTAAATTAATTGATATATTTTATTTTTAAATGTTATTTTTTTCAATTTTGTTCTTTTAGTTTTTTTTATGGTCTGAACTTTATTACTTTTGTTCCTCCTAAATTTTTTGTAGCAGATGCGTCTCTCTCATCAATGCAGTGTAATACATTTGCCCAGTACATTCATTTCTCTTAAAAGCAAAATATATTCTTAAATTATACTGATAAGAAGGACGAATGTGTCACACTATATTAACAAGAGGAACGAATCTGCTAGAAAAAATTTAAGTGACTATTGTTTATTAGTAATTATTTATGAGGTTTCTGAGACAGTGTTTTACAAAAATTAATCTCACAAATTGCTTTAAAAGTTTTATTGTGGCTCATTGGGGTGTGCGTGTTTGGAGAAACTAATTTAGACCAGCTACATCACATCACACTGAAAAACATGGATTAGAATTAACGAGATTTATTACAGACTTTTACTTTATATGTCATCATATAAATTAATCTGTTATATTATATATTTGTATTACTCTACCGTCACTATAAATTTTTTTTAATTTTAGTGATAAAATTTGATGTGGCAATGTTAAAGTTATCATTTCTTATATGTATTAAGTGATAAAAAATCAAATATTTTTATTAAAATGATTTTCATAAACATACTAATGACAAGAATTGTAAAAAAATTGTCACTATTAACATTTAACGATACTCAAAAGGTGACAATCAAAAACTTGTCACTACGTCATAGAGATAATATTTATTGTCACTAGGTTGTCACTAAACATGTGTCGTTAATTGTCAATTGTGACAACTTAAGTCACCATGTATTTGTCATTAATAACTATTTATGACAACTTAAAAACATATTTTGTCAATATTGTAATTAACCTTTATTATTATGACAAAATTAATATTTTAATCATGAATTGTATACAAAGAGTGACAACTTCCACATTATTACTTAATTTTTTTGTCACTTAAGCTCAATTTTCTTGTAGTACGTCCTTCTATTTGTTCTTATTTTCCTTTTCTGATGTTTTAAAGATGAATTTATTTTTCTCAAGAACGTCCCATTACTAAAAGTAATGTTTTGACATCATTAATTCTCTATGATTATTTTTATGAACATAAATGTAAAAATAGTTACAATACCTAAAAGAACATATTTTTTAATTTCTGACTAAAAATTCATCAAAAAAAGAATAAGTTCGATTCCTATTGAAACTCACTTACTGTATTCCACTCATTTAAAAAAAATTAAGTCAACTTTAAGACATTAGACCATCTTCAGCAATTTCATATTCCGTTTTTCCTCATACTCTCATTACCCTCATATTTCCTCTTCCCTTCAGACTTCTCTTTTTGTAGCCATTTTCAGTTATTCAATTTTTTCATTCTATTTAATTTCAATTCTCATATTTCCCCATTCTCTCCTAATAATAATAATAAAAATAAAAATTAATAATTAAATCAATAGTAACCTTGAAAAAAAAATGGAACAAAATATTATATTATTGGGATTTGCTTGGGGCGGAAGGTGTTGGGCTTAGTTGAAAGTGGGTGGTCAACAGCCCGAAGAAAGGGAAGGTCTAAATCTAATCATGTGATGCCAAGTAGAGAGGCACACGTGTGGGTGATACGTCACTGCTCGCGTCAGCCGCACCTACTCAACTTGTGATTAGTGATGTCGGCTGAGACTGAAAATGAAAGAATTTGGATTACCGCCGACTCATGTGATTTTCCAGTCAAACAACAGAGAAAGAAAGAAAAGATAAACATGGTGAATATGATTTTTCAATTTTCAGTATCAAATTCTCAAACTCAAAATTTAATATCTTAGCGGCGGAAAGAAACAATACGGCCCTGTTTGTTTGGTGTTTGAGAAAATAGTTTGAGAGAGTAGTGGAGATTTGTAAAATAATCTCGATTTGTATAATGTTATTTGTTTGAATTTTGAGAAAGTGATTTGAGAAATAAATTAGGTGTATGTTTTTTTAGAAGAGTTAGATTATAGGTGTAAGATGTGTAAGATTTTATGTAAAATCATGTTTATTATGAGATAAATTGTGTAAGAGATATATAAATTTATGTCAAATCAGAGTAGAGTTTGTATAAATTTTGTTTAGAGATAAGAAAATTGATGTTTGTTTAGGTTAGGGGTGCTCAATAAAACCGGCAAACCGCCCCAACCGATCACCCCAACCCAAACCGACCGCAATTCGCGGGTTGAACGATGAATGGGTTGGTCTTGGGCTTCGTGGAAAAAAAACCGCAAATTATGATCGGTTTGGGTTTATATTTTAAAAAACCGCATAAACCGCACCCAACCGCATGTAAGCACATACATACTTTTGATTTACCGTCTCAACCCCAAAACCTAATTTGTCCCCTAAAATTACTCGACACAATTTATTAACAATCCAAGTTAAATTCTATCGATTGACAACCACCAATATCAACTTTAATAGTATTTTCAGTTTTTGGTTATTGTTTGAAAAAGTATTGTTCGGTTTTGTATTTGAGTAACAATTATTGATCTTTATATAGGCGAATATAAACTTTAAATAACTTAACAAATTAAAGCTAAAAGTTATGAAAAAGTAGCATTGTTCATATGATTATAAACTTTAAATAACTTAACAAATTAAAGCTAAAAGTTATGAAAAAGTAGCATTGTTCATATGATCATGAAACATTCAAGAATTTTATTCTTAGATAAAAGTACAACAACAAAATAGTAAATGCTAATAAATTAAAGTAAAGTCTCCAAAAAAAAAAAAAACTTTATTAAAATTGGAAAAACTAAGACCGCAAAAACCACCCCAACCCAATGGGATCGCAAAGTGCAATCTCTAGACTTATTGGGTTGGATTTGATCTAGAATATTAAAAACCCGCAAATAATGGGTCGGGTTTGGGCGAATATAAAACCGCAATAGACCGCACCGCGAACACCCCTAGTTTAGGTTTTGAGAGAGTAGTTTGAGAAAATTGAAAAATGAAAATTTTATTTCAGAAAATAGAAAACATGTTTATTTGACATTTCTCAAACACAAAATTTTTTTGGAAATAATTTGTCTAATAAGACTTTAAAGGTTTTTGAATAAAATAAACAGTAAGACTTAATTTCGTTCAAAAAAATACGCGCATTGTTTGGACATTTCACCTGCTCTTTATGAAAGTCTCTACATTCTCAATTCTCAAATTATAGTTACTGATTTTGTTTTACTTTCTATATATGTATATATCTTTCATTATACTGTACATTCGCTTATACATTAATTTTAAACAATAGTCCTGCCATAAAGAACCTATGACATTCTACATCAGAGTAAACTAATCACTTTTGGTAACATTGCAAAAAATATTTTAGGTAAATTACGAATATTCTCTTTAAGTAAGGCTTAATTATAAAATTTTCCTTATGTATTGGATAGTACAAAATTTTTCCTTAGATTTGTCACATTCTTACAATTAATTCATTGTCCCTAAAATGTTTCATTTTTTCCTTGAAAGTTATTTGTAATGTTTATAATATGTTATAAATATATCAATTATTTTGGTGGTAAATATATAATTATCTCTTTTCTAATTTATAAGATATAATAATTAGCACCCAGGTTTTAACATTTATAATACATTACAAACAATACAAATAACACACAAATTATAAAATTGAAAAATTTTAGGGACAAGAGGTTAATTGTAAGAAGGTGATAAGCATAAAGAAAATTTTTGTAATATCAAATACACGAGGGAGATTTTTATAATTAGACCTTACGTAAGGGGTATTCATAATTTACCCAAATTTTTTTATAACAACACACGACATGCATTAAATCTTTTAACTTTCATAACACTCTATTTTTTTTTTTGGCTCATACGTATAATGAATTTGGTCATATAAATTTCAATATAGTTTTCTTCATGCTTAACAAATGTTGGATGGGTTTGATCAATCCAGGCTTGGGCAAGAATTTTCCCAAATGGAATCCTACAACTAAAATTTAATTTTTCCGAAATAATTACTGTTGAAGATGTTAGGGGTGAAAAATCATTGGCTAACTGATCACGTGCAGATTAAATGTAACTTTCTTAAAAAAAAAAAAGAAAAAAAAAAGGTGTGAACTACGTAAACTGCGATAAATCCAAACTGTTGGTTCATACAAGAAAATTCACAGATTGACCATTCAACAAATAAAACTATAGATAATTTCATTCAACTCTATCTAATGACCCTCCCCAGCCTCAAACAAAAGAACTAAAGGGTCCCTAATGTCTCCAATGAAATGGTGTCTTCTATTCCCTTCCAAAAAAAAAAAAAAAAAAAAAAACAAAGAAAAGGTGTCTTTTATTTACTTTTCCTACTTTTTTTTTGATATTTCCTTTATATGTTATGATGAGAAAATCCTAAATCGAGTTTGATTGAACTCAAAATAATATAACAAGTGCATTATACTACTAATTATGTAATTTTTAAAGTGATTAATCATGTAACGACTATACCAAACCCAAATTGGATAAAAAGTTCTCGATGTAGTTATGATTACTACTAGAATAATACTACAATTGATGTTCCAATTATGATCACACTCGGATAAAATTGCTATATTTGTTGTCCATTACTAGGGCAATGAATTGGGCTTTGTGAGTCGAGTTTGAAGGGACTTAAACTTAAATAGTATTGTTGAGTTTAATGAATGTGAGCTTAAATTCGGCTCATGAATTTGACGCACAACCGACTCATATAATACCCGGGCATCGAGCTTACATCGTATAATCCTGAATTAAATTATTTTCAATTTATATATCTAGAATAAATAAGTCTTATACAAGTAGTTCCTAGTAGTAATTAATATTAACATTTCAAACTAAAACTCGTCTTGTAAATATGTTTTATACAATGACCTGTATCAATATATTTAATAGTACTTGCAAATAATTATTACATGAGTAAAAATAAGAAATGCATATCTTCATTCCTCAATATGATTCAAATAAGATTCACATTATATAACATATGAAATTATTAGTAGATTTTCGGATTGAACCTAATAATTAGTTCACAAACTCATAAGTTAGTGAGACATAAAATTAAGATTTAATTCAAATAAGATTGTGTTGAGTCATAGAGCGAAGCCTAAACTCAATTGAGAATTCTATATATGTATCTATCTATCACATAAATTTGACAAATTAAAATGAAAAACACTAAAACGAAAACATATGATGATGACAGACAAGTGCGTGGCATGAACCTATGACGTGTTCCATGACCTTAACCTAGATAAGGATGTTTTTTCTCTTCAAATCCCGAAGTTTCTAGGTAGGTGCAGTGCACCACGGCCCACATCATAAATATTCTTTTGTCACTGTCTTAATTAGCCTTAACTAATAATATTAATAAAATATTTAATATTGTCTGGATCACAGATAGTGTAGCATGTCCAGATCAAAGTAACCCCTTACTTAATTATTATGTGGATCCCCATAATGAATCTTTTTGATGTTTTTATCTCTCTCTTTTAACCAATCATATTAATGAGATGATCATATATAATAATAATAATCACTTGGAGAAAAATATTCGTCATATAATGATGATATCCAAAGGGGAAGTGATCAGATGAGTCATATATATACAACCAATTGTCGAGTCAATTTTCTTCATAATGTGAGTTCAATATGGGCTATATAATATATAACTAAACTAAAATGATGAAGAAAAAGTAGAACAAAAAAGATATTAAACAACAAATAAGGCCAAAAAGTATATATGAGATTATAAAAGTTACCATTTAGATGTATGTGTCGTGATTAGATCATACTAATGACAGTAAGAATAATGAATGTTTGAACTAGCTAGTAGTTAAATCTTATATTGTATTAAAGTTGAATCAATAAATTAATATTATTATGATGATCAGTTCTATATTCAACTTGACTTTGATACATATATTCTACAATTTTTTTATTTATGAAACCGAAACAACGTTCAATGATTTCATATATATATATATATTAAAATAAGGAAATGGGACATTTTGACTACAAATATACAAATATATATAGGTTGAAAACATATGGAAATTAGAGTGACTAGTGAAAAATTGAACCTAGATTAAAAGTGTTACTCTTTCATTTCATATATAGTGGAAAAGTGGCCCAATTAAAGTGCGAATACAGTACAGTACTCTGCATAATTCTAGTAGCCACATTCCATTCCTAGAAGCTTCTCTTTGTTAAGTTAATTAATCCATATCCTATGGGATATCCAAAAGCTTTACTTTTATATTGGAGGTCCAAACCCTGTGATGAGTTTCAAGGTCGGGTTCGGGCCCAATCTCCAAGATGGTTGGTGGTGCCCAAATTGAGACTAAGATTTTTTAGCTGTGGTTTGATAAGTTGTAATAGGTATCTAAACTTGAAGAAATTTATAGTGATATAATTATTCTACATGTTAATTAGTCGGGTTCTCCCTCTCTATCTATCTATCTTCTAAGGATTTGACAGCTCAATCTCAGTCTTCTATTTATTATTACCAAATGAGCATAAACATGCTCCATTCCTCTTCTATTTCCAGCATCCAAAATAGTTGAAAATTGACATAATCATTAATCAATGAAGAAGCCTGCTCATATCATATCATATCATATCATACATATTATAATGTTGGTAACTAATCCGCACATGTTGAGAGGAGTCATCTCGAACCAAACTGTTTATATATTATTATACTATTACCAAATTAACTAGCTAGGTCACACCTACTAACCTCCTATCATGAACTTGGAATCTAAAACAAGAATGACTCCAACCCTGACCAAACGAAAGTTAATAACTCATATTCTCATTCTTTTCACATCGCTTTCAGGGACGCTAATGTCATTTGCCTTGCCACCAATCCATGTCACCGGCTCCCCATGGACCTGCACGTATGCAATATTGTTCATCCTAGACACTCTCAATCATATGTAACGAGGTTTCATTTTTACACTCTTCAAATTTCACAACAAATGTATATAAAATTGAGCAACTTACGTTCTCACCAGGAACAACTGCATATCTTTCAGTAGGGGACACCCAAGATTTTTCTGTCGATAAGAAAGGTTCAGTTGTCACAAGAGCGTTTTATGGTGATACTTAAGCTAATCAAATACAAACTAGAAAACACCTGATGATATGTCAACTTTTGAGGACTCTATGTGTTGTCCACTCGATCCGTCCTTGCTTAATGCCTCTATTATCTTTGGCACATTTCTAAAAACTCCATAATAGTGAGGGGAGGTCATAGTAAGTGATACTCATCAAATAACCATATAGCAAGTGAAACGGAATCAACAACTTAATGAGACTTCAGAGAAACTTGGATCATTTGAGAAATATTCAGAAATAAAAAAGAAGGGGAGGAAACGTAGTATTACCGGTCAACTGAGTCACCATGGCCGAGCTGACCATTTGTACCCCTTCCCCACGAAAAGACATTTTGCCTATCAGTGACAGCAAGCGTATGCCTCCAGCCACATGAGATATTCACAACTTTCTGCTAGACACAAGCCCAAATGGAAAACTCAATTAAGGGAAAATTTAATCAGAACCTTACTTGGTCATTTCCAAAATTACTCAAAAAGACAGAAGAAATAAAAATATGCAGAGAAATGGATACCATGGCTAATAAAAATGGGTCTACCAGTCAATATGAAAGTAATTGGGAACAAGAACATGCCTGATCTTGCGGAAATTTGACTTGCACAGGTGAGCAATGATCTACATTATCACCAACACCAACTTGTCCAAACTGTCCATAAAAAAGCCATTTAGCATTAGTTAAAAGGACCGAGAAACGAGTTATTTTTTTCATTTGGATGAATTTTCAGATAACATATTAGAATTGTATTTCCAAAAAAGAACAATGTGGTGAACCTTATTCCAGCCCCAACCATAAAGTTTTCCATCACTCATCAGTGCCATTGTATGTCTCCAACCACCTGATATCTGCGGAAAGAACAAACATATAAACAAGTCATCATCAAGAACTAGACAAAAATATATATATATTTATGACCACAGGAGAACCCTACCCCGAAAGCTAGATATTGGTGCTGGAGAGACCAAGACTATCTAAATTCCAGATCAGTATCCCATACTACCGTGTGCGATGAAGGCCTCATCCCATTCGATAAGGTTCATAACATATATCAAGTTCTAGTTACATAATCCAACTGCTTATTGCTTTCTTAGTAATAAGATAGGTGGGAACTTAATTAATTTAAAAAGCTTTTCGAGCCATAAAATGAAGGAAATCTAGGAGGGTCCCCATTTTCCCTTCTCTTTCTTTTGGAGTCAATGACATTTTATCCCCTATGATATTCGTAATGTTCAACTTACCCCCCTTTGTCAAAACAAATGACAATATACGTCCCTTTATAATATAAAAGAATCTCACTACCTCCCTCACATTCTCAAACCTTCAAAAGATATGTGATGACAAAAATAACCTAATTTTAAGGGCATCTCCTATGTAAAGAGGGGAAGGTGGATTTGGGGGTTTTTGGATTTAGAGGGGAAAAAAAGTGAAGAAAAATGTATAAAGGGGTGGGAAAGGGAAATTTGGATTGAGGGGTCTTGAGGGCAAATGAATCGGTGAGGCAAGCCACCTTTGGCTTGCCTCACCGATCGTGAGGCTTCACTCGCCTATGCGGGCGAGTGAACGCACTCGCCCTCATAGGTCCATATATTTATTTTTTTTTTGTTTTTTTGTTTTTATTTAATAAAAAATTCCATAAATTAAAAAAAAAATTAAATACCTTATTTAATAAAATGTAAGTCTTATTTGATCTTACTTTTATTTAATTTGTGTACTATTTTTAAAAAGTTAATTTTAGTATAAAAATGTAACTTTTATTTAATAAAATCAAATTTAATGTAACTATTATGTTGAAAAATTTAATGTCAATCAATCAAATTTAATAAAATTATTTTTATAATTTTTAAATCATGTCAATCAAGTATTTAATTGTTATATTATTGTGCACCAATTTTAAAATTCCTTTAAAAGTTAATTATTAGAAACTCAAATTTAATTTAATTAATAAAAATGAAACCTTAAACGATTTTTTTTTTTTTTTTATAATAAACCTTAAAAGAACTTAATGAACATTACATATGACTCGTTAAATAAAAAACGACATAACCCTAACAATTAGACATCTAAAATAAATACGATTACATATGATCGTCATTTGGACCGTGTATTGCCCACACATGTTCAATCTTAAATTATATCTTATTGTTATTAATTATTTATTTATTTCACATACGAGTTAATTTTTATTATTATTAGTATTGCTATTATTATTATTATTATTATTATTATTATTATTATTATTAAGTGAGAGTGGGGGAAATTCAGAATTTTAATTAAATGGAATTGATAGATTGATACATTTTAGATGACTTATGAAAATGAAAGGGGAAGCTGGACTTGGGCTGAGGGATACATAGGAGATGGCCTTATCCGCTATACTATTAATAACATATGTAGCGGTTTATGTTGGGGGTTTGAAGAAAAACAAACACGAAGATTCGTTTCTCAGAAGCTTGGCTTGTTCTCCTTACTCGGACATTCTGTTCATCCGACCACCACCCATGCTTCAAGATTGAAGTTTTTACAGTTCCCATGTTTTACTATATATGTAGTTGGTTTCCCCCGTGTTAATCTATGTGACACAGTTTACTTCTCTGTGTTATTTCATATGAATCATTTTGCCCTCGTGTTATTCTACATGAATCAGTTTACCTCCTGTGTTATTTTATGTGCAGAGAGAGGTAATTTTGTCTTTTTATGCAACTATTTTGACCCCATTCAACTTTAGGTGTGTGTATTACACTCTTCTTCGACGGAAGGAGGCAACATGGTCATTTAAAATTTTCATAAGTGAGATATTGTGCCTATTTCCATTTGATGGGGAGTAAAATTGAACAGTATACTTCTCAAAATTAACCCCTTTCTTCTGCAACAGAACATAACCTAAAATTTATCAAAAAATTTAATGAACTCTTAACTCTAGCAAGAAAAATTACCTGCGAAATACAAGTTCCATGCAAAGCTTCCAGCTTGTGAGGGATAAGGTGGTCTTCAAAATCTCCATGTCCAAGTTGGCCATATTTGCTCCACCCATAAGTATACACATTACCTGAAGAAGAGACAGATATTGTATGTCTCCATCCACATGCTACCAAGACCATCTTTTCTGCCTGCTAATAGATTATCATCACGATCTTATAGTTAAAAAAATAAAAGCTCGTCAAATGCGGGAAAATGTTCGTCCCATGGTTAGCAAGCGCACCCCTTACAATGTCACAATTGTATGGATAACATTTTCATTAGATGATCGAAGCAAAATTTAAATAAAAGTACTACATACCTTCACAGTTTCAACTTTCCAAGGGACTAAGCGGTCATATCGGTCACCTAATCCTAAATTACCATATCGACCCCAGCCCCAACCGTAAAGCTCACCGTCTTCTGTTACAGCAGCTGTATGTTCAGCCCCAGCAGCAACCATTTTAACTGGTATTCCCTACAAAGTGTACAAGAAGCTTAACGGCATCAAGAATACTGTTTTGCACACGGAACGTATCAACGATGTGTACTCGTCAAGAATAATAAGTGGAGTGATGGGAAGCACCAAAAATTATTGAAGCTCAAATACCTTGAAAGCATCAATCTTCCGAGGTACCAGAGAATCCTCTGTGGTCCCAAGCCCTAGTTGACCATTTTGATTACGCCCCCAACTTCAGTTGAATACAATAAAGATTAGAGTGCAAAAATGACATAAAAAATTCGAGAAAAAGGCGAATTATAAAATTTATCACCAAAAACTTCTTATAGAACGTTTTAATTCAGAAAAAACTTTCAACTTTGCTTTCTTCTCAGGAATGTTGCTATAAATGTCAAATCCTAAGTTTGTAGGCATCATCCATTGGTGCATCTTCTTTATATTAGCTAGACTCATATAATGCCATCTGTTAAAAAAATTATGCCTCTGTAATTTCCTTAAAGCTTACAAATTATGTTTTAGCTAAAATGTTTTTCAAATTATAACCATTCGTCACGAATAAATTTCTTCAAATTTTCCAGCTCTGCTGAATTGCAGTTCGGTGAAAGCTAAAAGAACACAAAACATACCCCATCCAGTTAAGCTACAAGGATTTCAATAATTAAACAAGATTGAGGCCTCAGGTTAACCAACCTTTGAATCTCGCCTTCCATAGTCACTGCCAAGCAATGGCTGTCCCCACAAGCAATTTGCTTTATCTGCAGACCTTGTAAGGCTTTTATTGGTTGAGGAGAAAACAAGTCACTGGAGTTTCCATGACCTAACCTCCCAAAATCACCCCTACAATTGTTTGTATAATGGGAGAATGTCAGTACAATAATTAATGTTGGTTTTAACATTAATTCATGCCAATTAGAAATGAAAATAAATAGAAACTGAAAAATAGCTCGACAATTGAATTAATTAATTTGAATTATTCAAGGTCTTGAAATGGCGAAAAAATACAATGTAGGATCGAGTGTCTGCCGTTGTGCTAAATGTTACACTGATAGCAAAGGGGCAACTCAAATATTAACATTACACAATAGCCAAAGCACCACGTTTCGACTATGTAGGCCCACACACCGAGTCCCTAACCGCGAGGGAAATTGTTGTCATACTATAACATTTCCTAATTTTGCTTAACTGACCATAGACACATAACATGGAAAAATCTTAAGGAAACAAAAAATAATCCTTCTGAAATTTCACACAAATATTTAGTGGCAATGTGTTTAGATATATATAGAAGTACAATATTTTGAGCATCAAGAATAGATCAAAGACCTACCATCCCCAGCTGTATACTTGTACTTTTGATTCAGAATATGCAGTTGTATGGTCAGCTCCACAAGTAACAGACACTATTTCTTGACCATCCAATGCACTCACTTGAGTAGGAGAAAATCGATCTCCGGCATCCCCATGGCCTAATTGTCCATCTTCTCCCCTTCCCCATGAACAAACAAGATTACCAGCTGCAAGATATTAGCCAAATCATCTCATTGTATTCAAATTAATCTTGCTTTTTTCTTAAACAAATTAGGTAATTCTAATTCATAATTACTTATTTTACAAATATTGCTCTAATAGATGAATTAAAAAGTTAATTAAAGGCTTGTTTTGTTTATTCGGCTTTTTAGAGAGCATTTTAGTATTCTCTGAAAAGCCAAACAGGTAAGTGTGTTTTTGTTCTTTCAGAGTGAGGCTTATCTCTCAATTCCCAAAATCAATTTCCTCCTGAAATTAATTTTTGTCATCGATAAAAATATAATAGTCCCTTTTGATTCCATAAAGTAACTTATTTTCTATCACATTTCTCTTTTTTCCACAATCTCTATAACCAAAAACTCAAAGTAAAGAAGCATATCTCTAACTTACCATTTTTTCTACAATTTCTCAAAAAAATCCTACCATTTTTCTACAAACTGGTCAATATTCATATTTCATCTCTAAAATAAAATGAAAAAATAAAACATTATTTTCAAATACTATATGAAAATGAAAAATCTATTAAAAAATTCTTCAAATCTGACACTCTAAAAATCAAACATACAGGCCCGCTTCTCCAAAGAAACACGTAGCACACGGCATGACTATATTGCATTATATAATTGAATAATCGTTTTAATTAGGAATATATTATCAATATCAAGTTACTTTTATTTTCCCCTTATTAAAATACCTAAACCACGTGGATCATTGAAGTCCATGCAAAATCGACTTTCCAACTAACTTCACCACCAATTTACTAGGCACCGCGCACACAGTAAAACCCATCAAAACCTAATTGATCTTCTTAATTACTAACACAAAAATTAAAAGAAAATAACACAATCCAAATGAAAAGAAAAATCAAATTTCATGTGCATTGATAATCATCCGTTGAATTAATTTGTCATGTATAAAGGAATTTGATTTATGAAACTTACTTAGGAGAGCAACAGAGTGACTAGCACCAGCAGATATAAGGAGGACTCTGCGGATAGGCCCAGAAACTGCTTCACTTCCACTACTACAACTGCTGCTAAGCATTTGCACTTCTTCAGCCATCTAATTTGCTTTTTTTATTTTTATTTTGAAGAAATTAATTTTTTTTTGATATATAGTATGTTGTTCAGTTGTGGTGGGTGTATGTGAAAAGTCAGAGAAGGAAGGGAGAAAAGAGAGATATTTATTTATTAAGAAGAGTACTATTCTGTGTACTGCTGGGTAATAATTGTGAGCTCAGAGTTTCGTCAGGCAATGTATGTATGTTTGACAGTTTGAAATGAGATAGAGATAATGGAGATGGGGTGGGGGGTGGGGGGTGGGGGGCACCGCATTTATAGTGATAGGGATAGGGAGCATGTGCCTCTGCTGCTGCCTATGTACTGGGGATCTTTAAATTTATTTATTCTTCTTTGGCGACAAGCCGACATTCAATATCAATTGAACTACTGAACCTGAACTGAATATATATAGTAGGAGTAGTATTTTTCACTAATTAAATTAAATTACTCTATCTATCATAGTTATTTTTCGATTTTCGTCTATACGGTGGGCATTGGGCAATTTTACCAACAAAAGGGAACTCAAAATATTGGGGGCATGTTTCTCTTGCTTATCGTAGAGATCTCCAAAAAGACCACTATCTTAGGGCAAACCCAATGCTGGGGGCTAGGGGTCGAGCTCCGGAGCTCCCCAGCTGCTCCTGCCCCTGCCTCCACCCCCTACTTATCCAAATCCAATCTTGGGGCTTCTCATTTTATTTAATTTCAATTTAATTATTCCCCACTCTCACCATTATAATAATTATATAATAACAATACCAATAATAGTAATACTATTACTAATAATAATAACAAATATAATAATTTTAATAGTAATAATAATAAAAACATTCATTAAATTGTCGGAATACAACACGAAAAATATGCTTACAAATATGCTTAAAAACATTCATTAAATTATTAAATTTCACGTTGGTGATTTAATATGATAAATATATATGTTAAAAATTTCAACTCAAAAATATGCTTACAAAAATGTTATAAATGAAGCATGAATTTTTGAATTTTTTGTCTAAGTGTTTAAAGTATATTTTCAAAGTAATTGAAAAATTATATTGTTCAAATATATATATAACCACATATATTCTAATTAAATGGTTTAATTGTAATTTTATTTTTTAAAATGAAATTAAAATTTTAATTCAATAAATTAAGATGTCTTAAAAAATATGAACAATAAAAGGTAAAACAAAAATTCCTTAACTAAAAATTATATCACAAATTGCATAAATATACTACACTATTAAATAACAATACACACATTAAAAACAAAATAAAAAAACAAAACAAAATAATAAAAAAAAAGTAATATTTTAATTAGGGGACGCCACTTGGCGTCCCCTGATTGCTGCCTGGGCGCGTGGCAGGCACTTTCACGCGCCTGCCAAGGCAGCTGGGGAGCTCCATTGAGCTCCCCAGCTAGCCCCCAACCCCCCACTAGCACTGCCCCTCCCACTACCCCCTCCATTAATTAATACCACCTCAACCCCTCCCCCTAGCAAGACCCCCTCCATTGGGTTTGCCCTTAGTATCTTTCATCCTCGGAAAAAATTAATAACATAACATATTGCAACATAACAATCGTGTTTTCGCTTTACTCTGTGCCTTTGTCATTATTCTAGCCATTTGACTCGATTTGGAGGATATTTCAGGTCATTCTCATTTAATTTTACTCCACATTTTCTCCAACAATATGGAAGTGAGACGTACAACTAAGGGTAAAATTGACAAAGTCTATAGAATTTCATTAGTCACTCGACATACCTTCAAATGCAGAGCTAGATCGTCATTGTTTTTAGCCGCAAATGTGAGATTGAAGTTATATTATAAGCTCTTAAGCTGCGACTTTTTTTAAGAAAAACGGAGGACTTAGAACCAATGTAAATGGGTTCTTCTTGACTTTAGTTGGAAACTTTGGAGGAAAATAATCCATTATACTAAGATAGAGAAAAATAATATAGAGTGATATTCAATAGAGATGGAATAAAATATCATCCAAGCGGCGAGTTAAATGGCCAGAAAAATGACCAGGGTTCAAAGTGAAGCGAAAAACTGTTTCTAGGGTGCAATATGATATTAATTTTTTTTCGAGGATATAAAGTGAAAAATGAACCTATTTTCATAGTGATATGTATTACAAAAACACCCCATATGCTATTAAATATGAACATCAAGTTGACCAAGGGTAAATTTGAAAAAAGACTATATTTTAAAATTTGGATGACATCATCATAAACCGAAATTAACGCCGTAAGAAATATTTTTGTAATATGGTTTTGGTTTTACTTCAAAGGGTGTCTTAGTAATTTATGAAACAATACGGTAAGTTTTGATAATTAAGATATATATCAAGGAATGTCTAAGTAAATTTCCAAAAAAAAAAAAAAAAAAGTGAAAATGAAGAAATTACTGACCTAAATACGACATGAAATACCATAAGGGCATCTCCTATGTAAAGAGGGGAAGATGGATTTGAGGGTTATTGGATCTAGGGGGGGAAAAAATGAGAAAAAATGTATGAAGGTGAGAAAAAGCTATTCTCCCCTTCCAATCCCTTCTCACAGCTTCAAGGGGTGAGGCAATCCATCTTTGGATTGCCTCACCGCTTGCTGCCAGCCCAGCCCAACTTTTTATTTTTTTATTTTTTTCTTTTTTAAATAAAAACTCTTTTTATTTTAAAAAAAATTCTTTAAAATACCTTATTAAATAAAATGTAATTATTATTTAATCTTAATTTTATTTAATTTGTGTACTATTTTTAAAAAGTTAATTTTAGTATAAAAATGTAACTTTTATTTAATAAAATCAAATTTAATGTAATTATTATGTTGGAAAATTTAATGTCAATCAAGTATTTAATTGTTGTATTATTGTGCATCAATTTTAAAATTCCTTTAAAAGTTAATTATTAGAAACTCAAATTTAATTTAATTAATAAAAATGAAACCTTAAACGAACTTTTTTTTTGTAATAAACCTTAAAAGAACTTAATGAACATTACATATTACTCGTTAAATAAAAAACGACATAACCCTAACAATTAGACATCTAAAATAAATACGATTACATATGATCGCCATTTGGACCGTGTATTGCCCACACATGTTCAACTAAGTCCTTTCGAAGTTGACGGTTGACCTCTACTGAGCGTATTTGTTGATGACGTAACAAATATTCTTCTACGGATATCGGACCGGAGCGAGGCAAGTCAAATTATTGGTTGTCAACTATTTAATTATTGTATTGTTGTGTGTTTTTTTTAAAAAAAATATTGGTTGTTATTGTTATTATTATTGTCAATCTTAAATTATATCTTATTGTTATTAATTATTTATTTATTTCACATACGAGTTAATTTTTATTATTTATTATTAGTATTGCTATTATTATTATTATTAAGTGAGAGTGGGGGAAATTGAGAATTTTAATTAAATGGAATTGATAGATTGATACATTTTAGATGACTTATGAAAATGAAAGGGGAAGCTGGACTTGGATTCTGAGGGGAAGCTGGACTTGGACTGAGGGATACATAGGAGATGGCCTAAGAAATAGTTAGTAATTTTAGCATTTTCCTCCCATGTGCAGTGTACGCGCGTGCACTATCTATATAACATCATAATCATCAAACATTCAACAAATCCAACAAATTATATATCCTTGCTGGCTGATTGTATACAAACCAATCTATAGTCTGGTATGTAATTAAATTCTGGCATAAATCTTCAATGTGATTATTTGCTCGAAGAACAATCTCTCAAACAAAGCAAAATAAGTAAAATTTAACTACTAAAGAACAACTAACTCGATTTGTGATCTTTCCTCTCAGTGCACATTTTCTTTGAGGACAAGAAGGTGCAGTCCTTGCACGACGATCATCAAGATTTCAAGGAGCATTATTCTTTAGAATAGAATCTGAAACAACAAATGAAACAACAAATGAAACAACAAATGAAAAGAATAGAATCCTTGCACTAGAAACCAAAACTAGCTAGCTAGTTGGAAAATTGTTTTGGATTTCAATGTGTAAAAAGATAGAGAAAATGATATTTATTGATTAAAGTTCAATTATTTGATAGCTTATAACTCATCGATCGAAGCCAAACATGGACTTGAAGTAAGATGTAAACTTACTCATCTTTTGTGCAAGGGAAATAAAAGTGCACTCCTCATCAAATTTCTTGATGGCCTCGGGCGGGGCTTGCAAAAAATTCATGGAGCTACAAGGGTTGGAACCGGATATTGTTTGATCCTTCGTCCATAGCATTTTATCACCTTCCATATGTGGTGTAATTACTGAATCACGCTACATATATTCAAGAATTGAAATAGATATAGTTATTTGAATGTAAAAATAAACTTAGGAAAGATATAAATTAACAGTAGTATACACTACCTCGTGGTCATTCTTCTCTGTATCAGCTAAATGATTAGCTAGTTTTTGTATACGGTTTATTCGAGTCATTTTGCTAGAATTCAAGCCACTGTGTCGAGGATTTCTTTTTGCAACACCTTTACCCCAGGTCAGTAAGCAAGGGATAACTGGTCCAGGAGGACTCTCGATATTTTCATTACTTGGTTCTGAATTAGCACTTTGAATACCCTCAATAACTTCCGTGTCCTGATTATCTTTAATGTTCTGGTTGTTCCTTCTTCTTGAATAAGAATTACGACGAGGAGGACGAGACACTCTTGATGTGGAAGAAACAATATCCTTGCTCGTTTTTTGGACCTTATTTAAGGCCTCCAATTGCCGCTCATAAATTTGAGCAATAGATGATTGGATCTGTCGAGAGACATAGAAGAGTAAGCCGGAAACCCACATGCCAAACTAGCTTATATATATATATATACACAAATGAATACATAAAGATAAATTATTTATACTATCAGAAGTTCAAGTGATCTAACTTGTTCATTGTGTGCTCTCTCTTCTTCATGAAGAACCAATTCCTAAACATATAATTAATTAAGATCGTCAATAAGGATTTAAAATAGAATAAGAAAGTAAATAAGCAAAGACAAAATCAGCATGAAAAAGATATATATTTGAGTGTACCTTCTCTTCATACTTTTCCACATCTGTATATAGAGAACTAACAAGAGCATCAAAGTTTAGATCATCTCTCAATGAACGCCGACTTGCACAATGTATGCGGCAAACAGGACACTCATTATTCCTACAAATATTAGCCAATGTAAACATTAATGGTGTGTATATATAATTCATATTTCATTATTTACGATTGTGCAAAAATTAATTCACATTAACAACTAACCCCAGTCTCATTGATTTGTCAATGCACTTCTTGCAGAAGCGGTGTAAGCATTCCATCACAGTACGTGCATTCTTGATGATGCCTGTTATGTTAAAAGGTATATTTAAGAAGTATAAATTCCATTCGGTCATGAACAAGGTATTGGATGCACGGAGGAAATTAAAGACAAACTGGTAATACAATTTTCAAATGAAAGCCAATCAAATTACTATGTATATTGCACATTCTTTGAGCTTTAAAGATTTGATTGATAAAAGTTATGTAATCGAATTCCTACCAAAAAAAAAATAAAAAATTGCATACTAATTACTACAACAAAAAAATGAAGGATAAAATCAAGGGAATTACCTAAACATATAGGACATTGTACATTGTTGCGAAGTTCGGATAGTGACACAGTAATGACTCTGCAATAGACAAAGAAGAAATGTTAGATATAATAAAACATGAATATTACATAACATTACCAAAATGCAATGAATAATTTGCAAAAGTTTTGACATTTCAAACCAAAATGACATTGAAATTGTAGTTTTATTTTTCGCAAACCACTCCATGAAACTAATTCCTCTATTTTACAAAATCAAATTAAAACTATAAATATGCATCATGCCAACATGTATAGTCCATAAATGAAAAATACCATAGAACTTTAAATCATATACTTCAAAGATTTACATATCCAGATGTAAACATACATGATATAAAATGATATCGGTGCAAATCAAGCACAAATAACATACGGAAACGAGGGACATACTAAAAAAAAAATTCAAATATCCCTAAACTATACTTCTAGTATTTACAATTCAAACACATCCCCAATATCAATAAAACCTAATCAAATTGATGGACAAATTGAATTATTGAAGCATGCAAAAAATAATTTCAACAATGACTCGCTGAAAAATCAATTACCTAAGTAATCAAGACCAAAAGATGAACACAAAAATATCAGTTAACAAATCAATCAAGGCATGCACATACTCACAGAGACACAAGTACGCCAATTACATATATATATATATATATATGACATCTAGATGCGCATGTGCTTGTTTCGTGCACAAATACATGCACACACATAACCAAATAAAACATATAAGAATATAAATCATTACTCATCGAATTCTTCTGGATCAGTTCCGCTCTCATCTATCTCCGAATCTGAACAACAACAAAAACAAAAATCCAAATACAATCATAAAACAAAGAAAACACACACACACACACATAATAGCAATATCCAACATGTAAGTATAAATAACATAACAAACATGAATGTGGGTTTTCTGGAGTTAGTTGGGGTAAGTCTTGTTGTAATGCATGATGATCTTCCTGATCAGATGGCGGCGGAGCAGAAACATCAGCAAACCTAACTGGTGGCTGCTTGCTGCGGCGACGGCGATTGGGAAGACTTTGTGAAGACATTTTTCTTTCTCTGGTCGATAAATATTACAATGGGTTTTAAATGATTTTTTTGTGTATTGGAGGTGAACTTAAAATTACCCTATGAATTTGTAGCAGTAGCTTTGGATTTAGCTATTTTCACTTTTTTTTTATATAAATATAGATATGTATAATTGTTTTTGTGTATCAAGATTGTAAGAGAAAAGATAATTGGATGATATGATGGAGGTGACACCGGACCGGAGATTTATAGCTAATTATTTTTTTCCTTTTCTATGAATTTACATTGACCTTTTTATAAGGATTGTTGTTAATCTTTTAAAGAATGTTATTAATAAAATTGTAATTTGAAAAATTGGGGAATTCAAATACGATATTTTTGATAAATGATGAGATAGGGCGCTCTCGTGAAACGCGTGTATATGGATATAATTACCGTGTATATTGATATTATGTGTTTTATAATTTAGGAATGAAAGTAATTCCTGTGAATTTATTTGGTCAAAATAGTGCGAGTGCATGACACGTGTACGAGTGCTGGTGAAGATGCCGCCTACTAGAATATTATAATTGTTTTCCTTTTTTATTTTTCTCTGGATTTTAATTGACCTTTTCATATGGTTTGAAACTTTTTTTAAGAATGTTATGAATAGAGTTGTAATTTGAAAATTTGGTGAAATTAAAAGCTGATACTCCTTTTATAGGGTAAACACAACTAATTTTCCTCCTTATCATTAACTTTTTACAGAGTTGCCCCTTTTAAGTTTTGTTTCCCACGTTAGTCCCTACTAAGAGTTATTTGTTTCACTTTAGCCTATATCAGGCTAAAGTAAAAGACACAAGTATGTACTGATTTAATGGATTTGTAATTTAGGGATTAAAATACAAGTCAATATATGTGACTGAAATATTGCACGTGCATAAGACATGTATGCGTGCCAGTTAATAACATGCACATATATATATATATATATATATATATATATATATATATATATATATATATATATATATATATATATATATATTTAATTAATGCATGTATTGAAATTATTGAATTATAACTTGAAAAACATGGTAAGAAAATGATGTTGGTTTATAAATAAATGATGAAATTGTGTGCGTGCAGAAGACATATGTACATGCATTGCATAATTTTGATATGCCCTTGTGTGTGATATATCCATGTGTGCAAGATACACAAATGTGTGCATGCATTTTAAATAGATTGAAATATGTATTTATGGAATTCAAAATTTTTATGAAATTTTAGTCATATGGGATAAGTGTAATTGAATTCAATACTTAATTACACTAGATTTTAGGGATAGTTCGATTAATTTCTCATATATATCATAGATCCATTGATCTCTTGTATGTGTTAGAGAATAAAAGCGATGTCACTAGGTCGAAAATAGATAGTAAATCAAAGAAAATTAATACTTAGGAAATTCATCACTACTCTTCAATATCTCGATTTGATTTATGTTATATGGATTCAAACATAATCATTGGGTTCTATTCTCCTCCCGAGTTGGTTCACAATATGATACAAATTATTCTCCTCGATCGGGGCCGTTTGGTAGGGTGTATGGGATTAAGGTGGATTAGATTGGAGTCGGATTGAAGGCCATATTAAAACATGTTTGGTAGATTTGATTGAATACTTCCATGTTAATTGCAAATTGATATAGATTTAATTTGTGATTTATTTATGTATAATGTTTTTCCATTTTCAGATATTTGAGAAGAATTTATGATATTTAATGATATGTTTAAAAGGAAATATGTAAATTTGATGTTATTAGTGATATTTATATAATCCATATTAACCTGAATTAACTAATTCATCCTTGACTGGGTGAATTATAATCTAGTCTTAATACCGGGTCGTAAGGATTTAATCCATTTGACCCGGTATTAGAGCAATGCCACCAAACATTGTATATTAGCCCATATTAACTCATATAATATGACCTAATATCCCCTATTAGGTCCTACCAAACGGCCCCGTTTATTATACAATTCGGCCGTGATTGATGGCTGAATTGGGCAAACGTTGAAGAGATTTAAGCACAAAAGGATGAATTATATTGTAGTTGCTAGATATTCAGTTTACTTTCTAAATGCATCATTTCATGTCTAAATAGTAAAGTGACACAAGACATGATTATGTTGATTGACTAATTATAATGAGAAGTGTATTATTGTGGAATATGATATTAATCGATTTGCTATAGACGAATTTTATGATTCAAGAGAATATCGTTTAAGATTTCGATAATTATTTTATTAAATAATGTTTGCATTTGAATTCAATAGAGTTCTAGCTTTCGAAAACGTAGATATATTATGTCTATGTGATTATGTAAATAAGATAGATCGAATAGCAGTGAAAAAAAAAATTACTAGAAAAAGTTTGGTCTGCTATACTCAAATTATAGATTGAGATAATTACACTTTTGGTAACAAACTTTGAATGTATGGTACCAAACTTTTGAAAACAAATGCATTTTATACAGGCTAGCGATATTGCCAGAGCAGCAATTGTTGCTGCCAGAGCAAAAATTATATATTTCCAAAATTGCCCTTATCATTTCTCTCTCATTTTAAGTATATTTCCTTTCTCTCTCTTCTTTGCTAATCATTAATTAAATACCAATTTTTTCAATCAATGTTGTTCCTCTTTCTTCTGTTTGTTCTTCTCCACGTCTTCTTTTTATTTTCTCTGTTCAAATTCTCCACCATCTCTCCACGGGAAGAAGTGTCACATTTTGTAGCCAAAAATAAATAAATCAAAACCTTGAAAATTATTGAATTCTTTAGAGTTAGAGAATGATGCAGGAGCAAATTTAGAATATGTTCCAGCAGATAGGGTAACTTTGAACAACAATAAATTTCGTTTTACAATGAATTATGGGGAGTGTGATACATGGTTGGAAAGCCAAAGAAGTCTAGTTTTCATAGCAATTAACGGTTTACGAAAAGAAGGTCTATAGAAAGAGTTATGACCATTTTACTAAAGGCTGCCAGCTGCACTCGGGAAATAACACTTCTTATGTGTTTTGGTATTTCTAAGAGTCTTACTTGATTTGTTAGTCAATTTTCAAATTAGTATCATTGTTATCAGAAAATAAGGTCATATTTTATATTTCCTATGAGTCAAGATTCAAGTTTATATTGGGAAATTGTAAGACCATTAAAATTGTTATTTCCTATGTTTTGGAGGGATGTTCCAAACCTTCTATTTAAACCCTTCAAAATGAATAAATAAAAGATAAGTTGAAGTATAAAAATTATATTTGTTTGCAAGTGTTCTTGCATTAAGAGTGAGTGATTCCTCTTCTACAAGTGAGTGACTTGGTCGCGTCGAGTGATTCCGTGATTAGTAGCGTCGAGTGATTCCGCTACCGCCGGTTGAGTGATTCCCGGTCATCTATCCTTTCATTTCATTTACCACCGCAGGTTGCGACCTGCATCAGAGAATTTTTCAAGAAAGAAATTACACGGTTTCTAGCTCAGAAAATATTAAATCTTTTATCTAATTTTAGTTTTTATGTTTTGAAGTCCCATTTTATGTTATTATCATTTTTCGTTTAGTGTAGATCTAAATTTATTAATACTTAAATTCATAATCACTATAATCTCAAATTAACATCTATTTCTATATCTTCATGTCTTTTACCCTTTTTCATGGAGGAATTGAAAATCTTAGTTCTGGGGAATATTCCATCCATGGTGTAATTTGGCAGATCTGTTTTTTGTTAATTTAAAAATTACTCAAACAAGTGTAGAGAATAGAAGACTATAAATTTTTATTATTTAATTTTCCGGTTTGGTGATTGAAGGATTGATGTTGGTGGAAGGTTTGAATTGTTGAAGTTCTAATGGTTGGTGTCATGCCGACGAAGACGAAGCAACTGTTAAAAAGAATTAAGTATATAAGCTCGTTAATTATTGCTTATTTAGAAAATCTTGGAAACTTAATATATATTAATGAGCAATAATTAAGTATATAAGCCGAAGCAACTAATGTTAAAAAGAATTAAGTACAGTATATTGCTTATTCAGAACAAACAGAAGAAAGATGAAGTACATTGATTGAAAAAATTGATATTTTAAGTAATGATTAGCAAAGAAGAGAGAGAAAGGAAATATACTTAAAATGAGAGAGAAATTATAAGGACAGTTTTGGAAATGTATAATTTTTGCTCTGGCAGCAACAATTGCTGCTCTGGCAATATCGCTAGCCAATTGCCCATGTAAATTTGGTAATGCCATCATCTTTTGAATGAAAATGGTCATGTGCGAAGCACATGGTCGTTAACACCCTTCCCAAACTAGTCTTATAAGCTTAAAATACAACTTAATCGAGTTAATGTTTTTTTGTTTTTAAAATGTGAAACAAAAATCGGAATTTTATACTATCTTGGGATAAAAAAGATTGATTTATCACCTGAAAATAATTGCAAGTTTTCCAATTGATATACCCATCAAAGTGTATGCGAAATAGTTTTTGGCTTGATTTCACAAGTTTGGATTTTGAAAAAATATTTTAAGTGATTTTGATGAAATATTTGTTAGTTTGGATTTAATGGTCTTAAAAAGGTTGAAAGTTGAAATCCACTTAGAGAATGTTAGACATTGGATGAAAAGAAAAGATATGTTTTAGGTGTTTATTAAATATTTTGTTATAGAGATGGAGGTGAATTCATCCTCAAACTTTTGAAATTAACTTGCGTTGAATTGTTGAAGTTCTAATGGTTGGTGTCATGCCGACGAAGACGAAGCAACTGTTAAAAAGAATTAAGTATATAAGCTCGTTAATTATTGCTTATTTAGAAAATCTTGGAAACTTAATATATATTAATGAGCAATAATTAAGTATATAAGCCGAAGCAACTAATGTTAAAAAGAATTAAGTACAGTATATTGCTTATTCAGAACAAACAGAAGAAAGATGAAGTACATTGATTGAAAAAATTGATATTTTAAGTAATGATTAGCAAAGAAGAGAGAGAAAGGAAATATACTTAAAATGAGAGAGAAATTATAAGGACAGTTTTGGAAATGTATAATTTTTGCTCTGGCAGCAACAATTGCTGCTCTGGCAATATCGCTAGCCAATTGCCCATGTAAATTTGGTAATGCCATCATCTTTTGAATGAAAATGGTCATGTGCGAAGCACATGGTCGTTAACACCCTTCCCAAACTAGTCTTATAAGCTTAAAATACAACTTAATCGAGTTAATGTTTTTTTGTTTTTAAAATGTGAAACAAAAATCGGAATTTTATACTATCTTGGGATAAAAAAGATTGATTTATCACCTGAAAATAATTGCAAGTTTTCCAATTGATATACCCATCAAAGTGTATGCGAAATAGTTTTTGGCTTGATTTCACAAGTTTGGATTTTGAAAAAATATTTTAAGTGATTTTGATGAAATATTTGTTAGTTTGGATTTAATGGTCTTAAAAAGGTTGAAAGTTGAAATCCACTTAGAGAATGTTAGACATTGGATGAAAAGAAAAGATATGTTTTAGGTGTTTATTAAATATTTTGTTATAGAGATGGAGGTGGATATCTTGTAGGTAGGTTTCAAATAGGGATTTTATAAAATTGAAACTTGCAAGTTAATTTCAAAAGTTTGAGGATGAATTCAAAATATATTTACTAAATTTCATTTAAAAGATCAATGTGACAGCCCAAGTCCTCTGGTGGACACTGTCAATAACAATTTTAACAAAGAGGTACATTCAAAAAAATACTTTTCAGTTTAGGTCATTTTGCGAAATATTTTTATATAATAAACTATATAGGAAAAAAACTCCTCTTTCAAACATGCCCAATCTAATCTCAATCCACCGTGTGCCCAAGCCCAAGTCATTGGGTTAAGGATGTGACAGCCAATTGACAAGACCGATGTACAGAGACAGTGATGTACAACATCCGAATAAAAAAGTATTCAACTTTTATATAATCAATTCTTTTTTGAACTTCTACTATTTTTATTTTGATGAATTTTAGTAGATTACTACTAAAGATAATCAATAATTTCATAGTTTCACTTTTTCTTCACTCTCTCTCTATATATATTATTATTTTATAGATTAAACTTTCACTAACTAAACTAAAAACCCCACAAATAACCCAGTTCTCATTTTTCCGTATTAAATTGTATTCACAGGAAAATTCCCTACCAGTTCTCATTTTTCCGTATTTTTCCTGTCCATATAAGTAGAAAATTACGTCATAAGTAGGGCTGTCAATGGGACGGATTTCAATCCGAATCCGTCCGAATTCGATCCGATTTATTAGGATAATTGTCCGATTAGAGATTCGATGGACCTGATCCGATTATAAAGATCCGAAATCCGAAACTCATGGAGCGAATATGGATTTAGGTCGATCCGATCCGTTGAAGATCCGTATCCGACAACAAATAAAAAGAAAGATATATATACAAAATGATTTATAAAAATAAGTATCATTAATAATATTTCAACGTCAATTTAAGAAGATAGTAATTTATAATTCGTTTATAAATTTATTTAAACCAATATATTAATTCTACAAATATGAATATAGTAAAGAAACTTTGAAAATGTGAGCTAAAATTAAATAAAATTGAAAAGATAATAAACTTAGTTTAGGAAAAAATATTAATTTAAATTTTTAAACACGATTTATTGGATCCGAAAAATATCCGATATCCGGCCAAATCCGACCAAGATCCGTTGGATTCAAAAAATCTAGATCCGAGCACAATCCGAGCAAGATCCGAATCCGACAGGATTCGATCCGATATAAATGGAGCCGGATCTGGACGAGCCTGATTCGACCAGAATCCGACCCATTGACAGCCCTAGTCATAAGAAATAGAAATAAATATCAATTGAGGCGGGTTTGTTAATGGTTGGGCTTGATTATATATATAGTTAAAAATAGATGTTAATTTTTTTTTAAAAGGTTTATCCCGAAGGAGAAATCCCCCTCCTGCATCAGAGGTCCCTTGACCAGGAAGGATGTTAATCGAGGGATGTGCCGGATGACAGAGTTTTGAGGGAGAGAGCCAACAGGATACCAACCCCAACACAACCCCCATAATATTTCAATGGAGAATTGTAGATGTTAATTGAAATGAGTATGAGCAGTTTAACTAGAAGGATTTTATAATTGACAAACTTGCATCAAATAATTTTCACTAGGAGGTCCTACTCAAACATCTGAAAATGGGGAAAAAGTCCAACCACCAACTGCAGTTAAAATCACCAGATAAACTTGTGGTATACCATGTGACCGGATACAAAGAACCAATTAAACAAAGGGGGCTGGCTATATACAAGTTTCCAAATTTAATGTCTTATTCATCGGAGATTCAGAATCAAAGGAATTGCCAGTCATCTTCCTGTGTACAATCCGCCGATTCATCAATAGGCAAACCATCTATACCATCATAATCTTCAGTCTCTGTCGTATTATCGTTCGATGTGCAACGGTGACTGGCAGGCTTTGGGGCACTACGGGTCTCAGCTATAGTAAATAGCGGAGCACCGTTTGATTGATCAATCAATTTTGATGCTCGTGAACAAAATTCATCGAAATCACCTGCCAAAATTTTGAAAACAATGAGATCCAATGATTAATCTAGAATTTAATGACAAAAAAATGATATTGCAAGTATAATTGAAAAACATACTTTTGTCCCTGCAATAAAATCCTATTGCCAATGATGAATCAATTGAGTCCAGAGGAATATTTCTTACAACACTGCAAATAAGATTCCCAAGAATTTAGAGTAAAAAAAATGATACACTATTAACACAAGCATTCCTCAGTTGGATACTAAAACAAAATTGTGATAATACCAATAATACTTTAAGTAATCAATGATTGGAGGGATTGACTTACTTGCAATGATAAGATGAAGTATCAACATCTACATTATCCTTTTTAATGTCAACTGCCTGCCAATCAAATACTTCCGTTAAGAGTCGGGAGTAAATCATTGCAGAAAAACTACAACAAACATATGAACTATCTCATATAAGATTGTATTGAGAAACTTGGTGCATAAACCTGCTGAACTTCATGTGGATCGAGATAGAATGCCTTTTCATCTTGCACTCCAACTATATATGTTGAAGCACCAGGCCTACCACCCACTATACCAAGGCTTTGCGGGAATGTAAATGTAGCACTCAGAAGTGGAAGATACCTATTGAAGACAGAATATGAAATACATAAACAATAAGGACCATTGTGCTCGTTGTTTGTGTCTGAAACTTTGGAATGAACATGAATGACCAGACATACCAAAAAAAGAAAAAAAAAAAAAAAAACGTGTGGACCTTGGAGAATTTGAGGTGAACAGACATGATACACATCAGCTATCAAGATATATTTACTTGCTAGATTCCCGAAACTGTGTTGTAGTTGTAAGTAAGTAATACAATAAACCTTGAAAATCCTTCCACAATATCATAAGCTATATATAGTGTATTGTGTAGGATGCACAATTAATATCTCTACTATTATAAAAGCATGAATATTTCTTAACTTTTTTGTGCGGACTAAAATACCCTTATTTAAATTAAATTGTAAAGTAATATTTAATTCAATAATAAATATATAATAGTAATTGAAGATGTATAATTAGACATGAAGTCTTATTATATTTAATTTATCTCCTACATAAACTCCTAAAATTTATAAATTTATCTCCTACATAAACTCCTAAAATGAAATTCTCTTAAATATCATTATGTTACAAAAAACAAAAAAATTGAATCATATCTTACTATGAAAGAATTAAAATACGTATGACTTAGCTAATTACGTAATTTTATTTTGGCTAGAATAAAAAAAATATAAAAAAATTCAATAATATCAATACATTGAAGACATGCATAATCTCAAATTTCATGAAATTATTTTCGTGAAAAACGGGTGAAATATGTGAAAAATGGTGAAAAATCGATAAATTTTGTGCAATCGATAAAATAAAAATATGAAATCATTGAAAACATGTGAAATTGATGAAAATTCGGGTGAAATTGGTGAACATTAACAAAATAGGTAAAAATCTGGGTAAGATCAGTAATAAAGTGTCCCTGAAATCGATGAAAATTATGGTGTAATTCGTGAAAAATGATGAAACCGGTGAAACACCAACATAAAAAAAAGTGAAATATGTGAAAACATGAATAAAGTCGGCGAAAACGTTTCAAATCAAAGAAAAATTCAGGTGAAATTGCTGAAAAAACATGTGAAATCGGTGAAAGAAATGTGTGAAATAGGTGAAACGAGTTAATTTGATAAAAACGTTTAAAAATGAGTTAATATGATAAGAACGTGTGAAATCAGTAACAAAAGAGTTTAACCGACAAAATAAGGTGAAATCGGTAGAAAAATGATTTAAAACGGACAAAAATATAAGGACAAAATTATGAAAATAAGTTATAATCGATAAAAACAAAGATGGGTAAAACAGTTAAAAAAATATATATTAAACCGATAAAAATAAATGGAAGCGGCTAAAAATCAGTTTAAACCGGTGAAAAATGATGAAAAATGATTTAAACTGATAAATTAAAATAGGTGAAAAATGGGTAATTTGCTCTATTTTATAAAATTGATTTTACTCTACTATTCTAATTTACAAAAAATACCGATGAATTTATCTAGACACGTACATCGTACGTGCATTTTCCTAGTAATTAAAAAACACAGAATACATGGTGCAGTGTCGGATATGCAGTATCTTAGCATTTTTTATGCAATGCTCTATTACGTCATATGTGACATTTAATGTATCCTTACGAATGTCTGAACTTCAATGAACAGCTTTAAAGCAGCAGTTTGAGATATAACCTTTCTTCAAAAATGTATTTGTTGAACCATTCCTAATGTAATATTTTGAACCATTGACGTGTTAGATGAGTCGATACAATAACTCTATCAGATAAATATAAAACAACATAAGTCGATGCATTTACCAGACTAGATTTTTTTTAGTGAGTTTATGCTACAGGAATTTTTTATAACAGATGGCGCGAAAGATTGGTGAGCTTTGCACCCATTTTCATATATTATAACATAATTCAAACATATCAATTAACAAGATTCACATACCTCATGCTTTCTTCTACGGTGTCTAATACTGATTGAACAAAAAAGATATTGACTAGGCACCATATCGTTTATCATCTCTTAACTAATAGAATAAGCATGAGGATAGACAACTTCAAACACATAAAACTTTCATTAAATAAAGAAGTTGACGTAACAAATTTTTAACCATAATCTCGAGTATATAAGACCATACCTTGGGTTGACTTTCTCCAGTCCTAGAACCAAAGGAATCATCAACAGTATGGGAGACCATTCAGCTTTGCCTTCTGAGAACTCAGAACAGTGTCTGGATATATCCTCAATGCAGAGAACAGGAGCTCCACCTCTTTCTCCATCTTCATCACCAGAAACCACATATATAGCCATCATAGGGAAGAAGACTCCATCGTTAGTCTCCTCTGTTTTATGACGCACCAAACTTTCCCACGTACGGCACATAGCATATGGACCAACCCATGAACCCGGGGCAAGGCCATAAGGCTTTCCGGCTTGGAGAAGATTGTGTAAAGAACAAGATGAGTCCTCAGAATCTCCAAAAAGATGCAGTATATCTATGTAACTTTGGTCAAGTGGCTGAAAAATTAAAAAGAAACCAATATGAACATCTCTTATAGGGTCATATTTTCATTGTCAAAATTCGAATGCATGATTATGAAATTATACTTCAAGTATATACTACCTTGTGTGGAGATTTCCTCCATGATCTTCCTAATTTATGAATCAAAAAAGCCTGCGGATTGGGGAAAGAAATAAGTACACATGATATGAGCTCTTTTTCCGTAAAGAGCCAAGGAAGATATAAAACATAAACACGTGTAATGCCTGAGCAACAAGCATCTGACTGCTTCGAAGCATGCAACCCCAACTAACGTCACTAGTGTACTTTGTGTCCCCAATGGGAGCAAACCCTGCAAAATAGACAAAACTTTGTTATCTACATCCTCGCCGTCTTAATTTTCAACAAATTTTTACTCATGTTCACTACACACAAGTACACTACCTTTACGGTATGTGAGTAAAATCCGGGAGGAGAAATCCTCAACAAACGCGGCAAACCCTTCACTCTGAGTAGGATCCGAAGAATTCACATCTTCACCTTCTGCAGAAACCTGATAACAAACACCCAAAAGCCAAATGTCGCTTTTGGAAGCTGTGGTTCCGGTCCTATTAAACCACAAGATTCTTCTTATTGATCCACCATTCATCATTGCTCTCCTAACTGCAGCTCTCAACCCCTCATAATAGTTCTTCCTAACCGACTTTTTCCTATTACTACCACAATTATCAGACTCACTTTTACTAGACTTGTTATCCGAATCCCCAAAAACTGTCAAAGCCGCAGGCCAAATTCCAGACCAAAGGGCTGCAGGCTTTTGATTCTTGGTATTGCCAACAATTGGTTCTGCCTCGGATGAGACAGAACCTAGAATTTCGTTCCTTGAATAACTAGAGTTGAAGTTTTTTTTGCTCGAATTATGAATGGGATCAATGTTTCTTCCCAGAGAACCCTTCATTCACTTATCATAAACAGAGGGAAATTAATAATTGCTGCAACATACCTACAGCAGCTCCAAAATCACAACTTACAATACCTGGGCAAGAAAAATAAAATAAATGAATAGTAAATTCAGAAATAGAAGCAATCTGATCATAGTCTTACTTTTATAATGAAATAGCTATTAGACGAGCAGAATTGAAGATGGCATAAAGGTAAATTGAGGACTGAGACCAAAGAAACGACGTCGCTTACCGGAGACGACGTTGAATAGAAACTCGGTGGTGGGGTGAGGGTTGATGGGTATGGTATGATGAGGGGTGTAGGTTTGAGTTTGAGGAAGTGTGCAATAATAAATAGGGTTGCGTACAATTAATTGGCACGTCACACTTTATTTTTCTTAAATTGCGGACTGTTTTATTTCATTTCTCCATTTTTAGTAAGTCTACTTAATTTGTCAGAAAATATTTACTAATTATTGAATATTAAGGCTATGACTTTTTTTTTTTTTATTATTATTATTTTCAAGCTATGATGTTATATGATACTTAATTAGTAAAATAGTTGTCAAGAGTCCTAGAGAAGACACCATTTGAAGTTTAATGCTATTTTAGCTTGAGATTAAAAAAAATCAAATTATTTCAAAATCAGTTATGGATAATATGCCCAACTGATCGTATTTAGCTAAAAATGTCAAAATTTTCTCCTTCAAAATATCCAATCACAAGTGTAATTTATCGAAATTTTTCTTAAATAATGATATAATTGTAGTTTATTCACGTGCAAATACAATATAAAATGTTAGCTAATCTCCAAATCTTAATGAAATAAACTTTGGGTTTATTCTTTGAAATAAAGTTAAAACTCAATCTAATATGTTGAAAAGAACAAAATATATGTAAAAGTACCAAAATTTGACTATGTTCAATTTTTACCTCGATTTGTTTAAAAATTAAATAAAGTTGTTGTTAAACTAAACGTAACAAATAAGACTAATTAACGTCTACATAGGATAGGAGTCTGTAATTGAGATAGCCAAACAAGAAACCATAGGCACATATACAATTAACAGTTTTATATTTGAGCCAAACCTTCAATAATGTACCTTTTATTTTAATCTTTTACAATCCAGAAGGATATTCTGTAAACTTAGCTGCCATAAATCCAGGTTATCTAATTTGGCTCACAGAGAAGAGAAAAAAGACCAAGAAAATTAATGCCTTCATTTGCTTTAACAAATAACAAGGCTTCTAATTTTACACAAAGACAAACAAACAAAACACAAAAACTACACATCAACACCACATGTACAAATTACTTATTCTGACTTTAAAAACCTTAATACAACCACAGCCAAGGGGCATCAGTAGCTAGTCTTGAATGGCCTGTAAACCTTTAAATCAAGCACGACTCCCGCAATCGAGCCAGCAGCCGCAGCAATCGAGATCATAAGACAGGCAAAGCTCAACATTTTTAGACAAATCCATCTAGTACTCCACTTACCTATCTTCTTTTGCGCGATATACATCTCGACCGGGAAATAAACTGTCAAAGGCCAAAACCCGAAAGCACCAAGAATCCCAACCACATCGTTGAAAAAAGGCAGCAACATTGATATGACAGTGGTCAAAAGCACAAATATAGTTCTCCAAACTAACCGAAATAGGTTCAATTTATACGGCTGCTGCAAGAAAGGAACTGGGATTTTGATATCTTTTGTAATGAATTCACTTTCAGGCCATTTAGCGACTGCATGTTTCTCAATGAAGGCGAAAAGTGGCTGGCAGTAAACTTGATATGCCCCGACTAAATGGATCACAATTGCAGCATTAGCGATATCGAGAAGCCAAAACGGGTTGTAGAATCCGAATCCAGTTAAGAGATTTCCCGGTGCAAGGTCACCAAACGCGGCATATCCCATACAACCGCAGAGCATGTAAAAAACAGTTGTGACTATAGTGCTAATAAGAGTCGCTTTCTTCATTGTTTTCGCCTCTGCTGGTGGGGATTTCACAGTGTCCTGTTTGGTCAAAACAAAAGGAAATTAAGTTGAATTTTCTAGTTTCATTTACTAATCTTGAATTTAATAATATATACCTGGATTTCAATAAGAATGATCGAAAACGAGTAAGCAAAAGCTATGTCTCCAAGAGCTTGAAAACTCCTCCATATTTTTTGAGTTTGAGTGACTGTTCCAATGCTTATTCCAGTTAAACTACCTTTGATGGTTCCGGTTGCGACTACTTTGGCAATGCCGAGGCCTAAGCCGATAGATGAGTAAGTGAAAGACATAACGGCAGCAACAATCGAGAGCCACCATATTTGATCAAAGTCTGGAATTTGAGAAAATAAAATTTGTGTGACACCAAAAGCTATCATGTATGGGTTGCTTGACATATGACATGGATCTTTCCCTTCACTCTCATGGAAACAATTCGATCTTTTGATAGCCCTGTTTAAAATCGAAAAATGTCACATTATAATCCAAGATCACAAATCTGCAAAGAATTATATTAGCATGCATGTATACTTACATCATGCTTATAGATGCTGCAATTGTGTATCCTATGGCTACTCCGAATATGTTCAGATACTGAATCAGCCCACATAACTTCACTTTAGATCCACCTGTTTAAATTAATATTAATTAGGAATTAGTAATAAATTTCTGATTTTTTTCCAATGGCTACAAATTTTTTTTTGGCGTACCAAGATTGGAGCGAACAGCATCCATGTAAGTGTAGTTTCTTTTCCCAAATAATGGATCACCCGAGCGGTAACAATCAGCAAGGAGAGTCGAGGTGTAATATATGACAAAAGAGAACAAGAACATCACAGTTGGGCCAGCAATCCATCCTAGCTGGGCTATAGCCCATGCCAAGGAAAGAACTCCTGATCCAATCACCGCGGTTATAATATGTGCACTTGCAGTCCAAACATTCCCTACAAAAGATTAAAATTTGATCATTTTGTTGCCTCTAACAAGCAAGCAAGTATATAAAAAATTATTGCGGTTATGTATCTTTACCTGTTCTTTGGGGTCGACCATCATCATCGACACTTTTGGAGGAAAATTGTTGCGGCATAGTAACAGAGATGTCGTATACTTGGCCACTGTTGTGGTGGTGGTGGTGGTTGTTATTGGTGGCAGCGCTCTCACCCATCTTCTATATTAATACAAAACAGTATTGTAACTATATAATATAACGATTAGCAGAAAAACATACACTAACAACAATAATCTTACCAAAACAAAATTGTAAAATGGCAAATGTTTGAAAATGGAGAAGAGAAGTAAGTATGCAATGGATGCAATGCAAGGAGGGTGTGAAGGGAATTTATAGAGTGGTTCGTAACACGTTCAAAATAACTATATTTGGAAAGACACGTGAATTGAGGCCTTTAAAGAAAATGAAGGGTCATAATTTTCCCACCAAGTTCACTTTCAAGCTTACAATCAAAACAGTAAAGGGCGTTTGCTCCTCGTGTCAACACACATACACTAATTAACATGCACAATGTACAAAGTAGCGGAACACAAATGTGAAGATCGAGTACTAATTCAGTACCTGAATTGTTATTTAGAAGCCCTCTCCCTCGAAACAGAGGAACGATTGTTATATATACAAAGAGGGTATTATTTGATTCAATGTAGATGAGATGAGAAGCAACTGCTGCACGCTCTTTCAGCCTGTATTCTGTGCTTATATAGAGAAAAGGATGGTATTAAACAAATCATTAAGCAACCAGTAATATTCATAATCTTATTATATTTAAGTAAAAGGTTACTTTTGTTCAGCAGTGTACTCTAACGTGTAAGCTTCTCTTCCATCGTTTTAGAAAGAGCATAAATGCTCTCTTTTTCACACCTTTGATTACTGAATCTTTGTCTATTTGATCAGAAATTCCAGTCAAGGGCAAGAATTAATTATGTTGCTTTAGGAAAGTATCATGCATAGACAGTGTTCATTCTTATGTACAAATTACAAGACTATGTACTAGTATTAATTAGTTAAGATTTAGGTCACAAATAACACTTTCAAAGAGAACTAAGGCATTATAGTTGTAGGTTAATTGTTATGTTAGTTGAATGACTGTTCGGTTTTCATGTGTGTTTGACACGCGCTCGTTGTATGAATTTTTAAGTTCTCCAAAATTAGTGATCAAGAAAAAAAAATTGAAGAGCTGGGGTTTTATTTTAAAATTTTATCAAGGGTCCAGCATGATTTTGACAGGAGCTAGGATTGTATCTTGCATGATTTAACCAATTGTTGTCACATTCTGTTGTTCACATGCATTTTATGGTATGTTTGGAAGGTCAATAGCCAAAAACTGAACAATACCAATTAAAATTTGAATTTAGGTATAAAGTTTAGCTGAATTCATATTGTACATGAATAATAAATGTCCCACCAGAACCACTCAAATAGGTACATAGTCAAACCCTAAAAAACCCACTTTCAATGGTGCCTCTTTAACTTGGCCTTCCCCATTGATAGTTGCACTCAAGTAGCCCCCTAATTTCAACTCAAACTTATATATAGTTTTATTTTTGAGGTCTATATAATAAACAACACTCCTGTTTTTCTTTAATTCTATTTAATATGATAAAACTTACTGGAATTCCCAATTAATAAGTATACATGCAATTATGTTAATGCCTCTTTCTTTCCCACTTTAGCTGCAAAGAAAGTAACAGTAAATGGTGAATCATTATAAATTCTTGCAGTATTTTAATGAATGGTCATTCCAATCTGCACACACTAAACAGAAAGAATTTGTCATAGTATTATTTAAATAAAGATGATAAGAGCCATTAGTAGTTGGTTCATAAGTTATCATTCCCCAGTGTTGGGGCACTATAAATGCCAAGAACCAGATACTCTCTGATGTTAATTAATTAAGTATTTGGTGGTTACATTTTCTCAAAAAATAAAAAAGGTATATGGTGGATACCACTTTGAATGATTTATTTTTCAGAGATACTCTTCCATATGAACCACTCTTTACAAATCATCTATCAGAATTCAGACAGCTAATAAATTAAGAAAAGAACATCACTTAGGCCCTTAATCATATTTTTCAATACCAAAAATTGCAATCAAGTGGAAGAAAATACAAACTTCAAACAGCAATAATAGAACTTGAATGCTCAATCTGCCACTAAAATATTGCCAAATTTGTATTATTTGTTAAAAGAGTTGTCAACTGTGCTAAAAGCCTAAACTTCTCTATGTCACTTCCTGTTTCTGTCAAAAATTAGTATTACCCTGATCAAAAACATGATTTTCTTATACTAAAGGTCCTTTCATCTAATGCAATTGTGCTTATTAGCTTACAAAATTTTGATTGTCCAATCATCTGCAATCCGCACATTAGGTTTGCGAACAGTCGGGACAAATGGGCCGGGCCCTCCTCGAAGAAAGAGTGGCCCTAAATCAATATCTACCTTATGATTTGCTGGTTCAACGAGGGCGTTTTTGGGTTCAGGAGACAGACCTAAAAGTATTATTCTCTCCACAGTGCACTCTGAGGAAAACATGTGGTCGCCAGCTGTAGTAGTAGGGCCCATATTTGAAGAAGTAAGCTTTCCATTTGAGAATGTAAAACGACGGTGTATGTAGCCACCTTTCTGGAATTCAAAGCTCTTCCCATCGTCAATATAAAGCTCACCTTCTGCGGCATTGGAACTATTAAGAGCTATGACCTGCAAGGCACAGGTAGCTAGATTCATCAGTAAATGTGCATTTAAAGCTATGTTTCGTTCTTGGGTTTTACTGAATGAAATCCTAGGAATAATGTTTTATTGCATTAAAGGTTCACGGCATCTGTTTTTTACACATACATAATGCCTCCAATGCTCTAATAGATGCTCGTTTATACATTGACGTTTAATCAGCTCAAGGAACATATTGTCAGCTGATATTTTTATTGAACATGACCAGCATACTTATAGAACCAAAGAGCATATATACATCGGACTTTCAGAGAAATCACAGATTAGTCGTCTTTTTCCCTGTTTGTGAAGTGACTTTATCTCATTGAACATAAAACAAAAATCTTATTTATCTTTTTGTTTTGGTAAATAAAATCTTATTCAATCACTGGTACTGTTTCTTGAATCTTGATATTTTACAAATTTTAGTTCAGTGAACTTTCCTCAAGAAAATAAATTACAAATATAGAAAAGGTAAAAATAAGATTCAGAACAGTAAGTTTTTTTTTCCTTTTTTGTTTGCTGCAATAACATTAAGTCAGTTTATATAGCAGGATGGCCAGGAATACAGGCCCCTAGCCATGAACATATATGAAAATGTTTTTTTCATATGATATGTTAGCAATATAGCAATACACATCTGGTTATCATTTGGATTGTCCATTGAGCCTGCATTAGGCCCATGGCTCCACCCCATTATATTTGGGTCAAGCCTAACTAAAAGTGAGCCTGGTTGAATTTAAGCACATTTATTAGGTCCAACCCAATGAACTTATGAGCCCAACTTTGAGTTTGATAAAGCTCAAACAGAATAAAGTCTGGCTCATTGAATTATTTCATATGTCATGTAAAAATGAATGTTTCTTATGAAGCTTATTGAAAGAGTTAGAGAGAGGGGAGATTGCGAGGAGGAAGCTTGATTTTTAGAAAATACCAGAGTGTATGGATCATTTTCCATTTGTGTGGAGCTTCGTCGAAATCTGTCTTTTCGTGGTATGATGGTACCAGCTCGTTGGAAAGAAGGTATGCTATCTTCTGAAACTTTGAACTTATGAGTTGCTCCTCCCTTATAAGCAGTTCCAGTTTTGAGGTCATACCACGACTCATCGCCAGGAAGATACACTGATGTCTGTTTAGCTCCCTGTTGAATTATTTTTTTGCAGTAGTGTTGAGTTAGAGATACAAAGATGATAGAATGAATATGAATAAAGGTACAGAAAATGGCACCTGAGTGTATATTCCTTGTACCAAAAGACCATTTCCAACCATAAATGCCTCGTCATTGCTAAATGTTTTCTCATCAGCAGGGAATTCCATCCAAAGTGGACGCGCAACTGGAATACCAGTGGCATTCGCCTCTCTGAATAATGTGTAAAAATAAGGGAGTAACGTATAGCGTGTGTGTATGGCTTCCCTCATAAGTTGTGTATTTCGTTCACTGAAAACACAGAAACCCCAGACAATATCATAAAGGAGAAGGATTCAATTAACAAAGATAATGAAATAATAAATAAAGCAAGGAAGCAGATTAATCAGTTGTCACGAAACAGCAGAAGACAAGGCACAGAGATTATTTTGCATAACTTATGTAAAAACTATTCAATGTAGAGGGATCAACATATTTATCAACACATATCTTTTTCAAAGACCCTACGAATTATTTGGAAATCCATGTAATTCTCGTGATATCAAGATGGACTTGTCGAGTACTTCTCTTTCATTCTCAAATTCATGTGAGAATGGTATGGGAGTCAAAACTCAAACAAGAAAATGGGAAAGAGAGAGTCGTATTCAAGTGAATTTCTGGAACCATTAGATGAGATCTCTTTAATGTCAAGTAGATCCTGATGCACAAGCAAAATAACATATTACCAATTAAAAGTAAGTTTTTTTTTTTTTTTGAAAAGGTTTACAGGTAAGATTTTTTTTCTCTTAAAATGCATTATGAAGTCCCAATATATGAGCTCACAAATCAATCGACCTCTTTAAATACCCTTTTCATGAACACTAAAAATCAGCAAATGACTGGAAATTTTCAAATAACAAACCAAACAGGCCTTACATTCTTCCAGTCTCCATTTATTCTCCATTGATTTATGTTGAAAAGTGGTTTGATCAAAACAAAGAACAGCAGCGTACAGTATTTGAAAGAAAATAATAGAATTATTAATCGAGCTTATATAATCTTTTATGTCCAATAAATTCAAGCCCATCCACAGTAGTACTACAAAATATAAAGTTAAAAATATTATTTTGCTCTAAATGAACAACATGAAGTTTTATTTTGCTATACAAGCATCATTGAAGGTACTAGTGAAAAGAATGAGAAGTGTGAAATTCTACATCCCTACAACTTAATCATTTAACATAATAAATAAACAATGTAAAAAGGAATGAGATAGATAAGTATGCAAATGCAATAAACATATCTAAATAGATCAGCAAATGAAAGATGAGCTTCTTTTTTTCGGTTTTTTTTTTATAGCAAACAGTACAAAATAACTATACCCAAAACACGAAACAAAAGGTTTTCCATTTATGATTTCTTTATTGATACTAGAAATACATTAACACACAATATACTTCTTAAGTTAGAAAATAGAATATCATACCCAAACATCCAAGGTTCCCGTCTTTTGGTGTCGTGATGTGCATGTCCTCTAAAGAAGGGATAATAGGCACCCAGCTGATACCAGCGAACCAACAACTCGGATTCCGGATTACCAAAGAATCCACCAATATCCGCACCTGTGTAATAGAAACTCAAAATTAAGGATTCAAACGCCTTTAACAAGTACAAACAAACAGGAAGAATTTACTAACCAGCGAACGAAATCCCTGTTAGACCAAGTGTCGTGATCATGGGAACTGACACCCTTAAATGTTCCCACTCAGCAGAGTTATCTCCCGTCCAAACAGCACCATATCTTTGACTTCCAGGGAAAAAGGCTCTTGACAGAACAAAAGGCCTGTCTTTACCTTCCCCTCGTTTAAGAAGTCCATCTGCTGTGGCCATGTGAAAGTAGTACCCATAGGCATTATGTAGCTCTCTGTGCTCAACATCTCCATAGTGTAAAGCGTCTCTAGGCATTGAAACCTGATATAAACAAAAGAGCCATCTATTTTAATTGGTGATCCAGGAATAAAAAACGTACACTGGATGAAAACAAAAGTTCTAGACATAATTTTCGGAAATGAAGAACTCATTCCTTTCAAGCCTTCCTCAAAATTTCAGTGGTTAGAATGAAAGGAAAAATACTAATAAACTTAAGCATCGATGAGCCTTGCATTCAGTTCTTCTGATAGTAGCTGGAAACTCTATAACCTTAATAAATTAGAGTTCAGTTCCTATTTCGCACCAAAAAAACTTGGATTATCTCAGGCTTGCTCTAACAGCTCTGCATGTGAATTATTTAAATGTTTGCATAAATCTACTACCTAAACCCATTCTTGTGTATATTGTGTCTTTCATTAGTAGAATTCAGCACAGCATGTGCTATCATATTTCGGAAACCCTTACAAACTTTCAACCAAGAAGAAAGAAGGCATGTGGAAAATCATCATTCAAAATTCTTTGGACCAAACACAATATCATGGATATGATATGAGTGAAGCCAACACTCACATTTTCAAATTTTACGCCAGATACAAATGAATATATATAGTTGTTGATTAATCTCAACATAATTAACATTAGTAATTATTTAATAAACAAAATATTTGAAATAGTAACTGCACCAAATAGTATTTTCTACAAAGATATTAGAGAAATTTAATTAAGAACTATCCATAACAAAATGTGAGATAAGCAAATAGAGAATCAGAGTCAAAGGTTACCTCTGGACCATTGAAGACAGAAGGCTCATTCATGTCATTCCATATGTACAACGAAGGAGTCGAACCTACATAATTCTCATATGAAAATTTGTCAGCCCACCAGGACCGAATCTCTGGGTTCACCACATCCAAGTACGACGAAGAGCCAGGCCAGCACCATCCATCAAAATCCTTACCAGTTGCATCCTTCACATAGTACCCCTTTTCCGAAGCCTCCTTATGTATATAATACGACTCGTCCCGCTTAATGTGAGGATCCACAATAGTAACCATATGCCTACCCTTTGCAGCCAACTTCTTCTGCATTTCTTCTGGATTAGGGAATAGAACCCTGTCCCAAGTAAAATACTTCTTCCCATCTGTATGCTCTATATCAAGCCACAAAACATCATAAGGAATATCATGTTCATCGAATTTGGAGTCGACATTATAAACATCCTCTTCATCTCTATAATTCCACCTACACTGATGGTAAGCAATGGCAAATAACTGCGGCAATGCCGGAGTTCCTGTTACACTAGTATACTGCCTAACCACGTCTTTTGGCCCTGGACCAACAAAGAAGAATGTATGCACCACACCAGCCTCACTCATCCACAAAGTATCGACCCTATTTTTCTCAGAAGGCAACTTTAAGACTGGGGAGAACTCATCATTTTCATTCCAAGAAGGTCCCAAAACATCAATCTGCATTTCAGCAGCATTAAGCCAGAAAAAACCGGAACTACCTCTCGACTTACCATGTGAAATCATAAGAGGAATGCTCCCATAAATCCCAAAAGGGGAATCATGAATGTACTCAAAAACATCAAGATTAAAAAGCCTATAGGGCTCGGAGTCCTTAACCCCAGGCCCCCTAGTTGGCTTTAAGGCTAAACTAGTAGCATGTTCAGGTATACCATAGACAAAATCAGCCTCGTAAAATGACACATCAAAGCTTATACTCTGTGGTCCATAGGGCCTTGTATCAGTATGTGTTCCAAACCTCTCCTCCCAATCCTCATTTTCCTCTTTTTTATCCCTCAGCTGTTCAAAATCAAATAAACCATTCGAGTTCAAAGACACAACCTTTTTCCCATATGTTCCGCTCTCCCTAACAAAAACCTCAAAAGGGTCATGCTTAATCACAGTTTCATACCCGTCGGAAAGATAAACAACAGAAAAATTAATCATTCCATCATCACTTTTCTCCTCAATCAGCTTCTGTAGCCGAAGCTTTTTGCTGAGAAACTCTGGCACAATCACATCAGGGACCTCAAATCTCTTCTTGCGTGGGCCTAAACTTTGGTCCTCGTCAATTTTTAGCCTCATTACACCATCTTGATAGGCTGATATTGTGAGAATCAAAGGCTTTGTTGTAGAATTTTCTTTGGGGATGATATTTGCTACAAGATCGCCGTCGGAGATGTTGATATCTGTGGCGATTAATGAACAGTAGCCTGGATTACGGGATCGGGCACGTTTGCAGAATGGGGTTTGGTCGCAGGTTCTGAATTCATCTTTTTTCCAAGAAAAAACGCAGTTTGTGAATATGATGAAAAAAGCGAGAGTACACAGTGGTTTATCCATGGCGTTTGATGTTTTGTTTTATTGTCAGAGAAATGAGAGAATAATAGTAGAATTAAATCAGTGATTACTCATGTGTTCAGGGAAACCACCGAAATGGAGCAGCCCAAGAATTTCTATGGAGTGTGTGTTTATTCATATGAGTTATTGAAACGGGAGTGAGGAAATACAACCAAACTACAATTCAATATTTGATTTGGGGAAATTCTTATCCAGACCGAGTTTGGCCGAACCCAAAGCAATTACATGACAAGTGTAATACACTTGCTTTGGGATTGGATGTAACTCCCAGGAGAGTGACCAATCACAAAGCAAGTGCAATACACTTGCTTGGTGGTTGAATGAGTTTGATCAAGCCAGACTTGGACAAGAATTTTCCTTTGATTTGATCTCCTCCAATAAAAAATTATTTGAGCTTAGTTATACATGCATAACGAAGAAACTTTGAAAATAACTTTTGATATTTTTTTGAAGTTAAGTACAAGCTTAATTCGAGAAGCTGAAAATTGGTAAATTATCACCAATTTCGTCCGATTCGATATGATTCAATCCAATTAAATGATTTGGGCTATTGGGTATTGCCAAAAAAAAAATCAATCCAAAAAATTACATTAAACATGATATTGGGCTATTAACCCATTAGGCCCAAATCAGATGCATATGTGATTTAGGCCTTTCTTACTCTATTAATGCATAAAAAAAAAAAAAAAAAAAAAATCTAATACTTCACATTTGCTATATCTGCCGCCTCCCTCTTTCTTTCTCCATTTTTCTGACTTGATATTTTTCTTCTTTCTTCCTCTTCCCTTTTCTATTCACCTCTCTAACTTTACCTATTCTCAATATAATTCGGGTTGACTCCTTATGTCGTTATTCATTCTACCATCCCCGATCATCCACAAAACAATATTAATATATATTTGTTTTGGTGTGTTTGAGAGATCTGTAAAATGAGAAAAGGAGGAAGGAATTGACAGCCCACGATATGGATATGAATATAAATATGGAAAATAATCGTTACAATCAGTTCGGTTCGAAAAATCAACCGGTTTTACCGAAAACCGAGCCCTATAAGGGGTCGGTTCTGGGGGCGAGAACCGATTCGATTCGGTAATCAGTCCGGAACGGTTCGGTTCGAGCGATTTCTCGAACCATGCTCAGCCCTAACCTTACCGAATTTCATCCCGTAATCACTAATTAGTTTGGAACGTTTTCTGCAATTTTGTCTTTTAGTTACGTTGTAGCTAAGCTTACAATACAAACGATGGAGTTTTTTTTGTCCAATAAGACGTTCAATGTTGGCAATTCTTTTTGGACATTTACCCCACAAAGTCGAGTTGTTGGCATTAACCCCCCCCCCCCCCTCCCCCTCCCCCTCCCCCTCCCCCTCCCCCAAAGTCAAGTTGAGTCGCTGGCATTACCCCAAACTCTCGTACAAAAAGACAACCAATGTTGTAGCTAGCTTAAGACGATGGAGATTTTTTTGGTAATGTGATTCAATAAGTGAAAAATGTCATAATTTATGTTAAAATATCATGTTATATGAGTTTGATCCAAAATTGATTATATTCAAGTTTGTTCAAACTTGATCAATAACAATTCAAACCGAACTCCATAATGAATTTATAGTTGTCAATGAATTGGGTTTTAATTTGAATCATGTCCAAATACTATCAATTGATTATGATCCTTAATCAAATAAAGATGTTGAGTAATGAGTAATTAAATGTTCTTTTGTCCATTCTATTATTTTTTACTTTCATTCATTTGATTCATTGAACTATCAATTGTATCAGTTCTTCTATTCCTTCAATTATTTTTTATTTTTACTTAACTCGTTTGAATTATCAATTGTAACTCTTCAACAATCCGTAAAATGTAATAAACATTATATTTGACTAAATGGAAACACCTTATATATTTATGCATAGTTATTAAACTAGTAGAGTAATAGACCAATAAATAGATTTTCATGTCCGCATGGGCAGCTCAACTGGTCTCAGAGGTGGAAGTTGGAACAAGTGACCAAGGATCGAACCTCACCAGCGGCAGTGTGGGAGCAACCTCTCAAAAAATGAGGGGGGCTCCTTGTGCGCAGTGAGTACTGGTCCCAGCCTCTGTTGCCGGTTGAGTCACCATGATTTACCTCCTCTCACAATCCCGTCGGACAGGGGGTGAGGGGCGCCCGGGGTGAGCGATTTCACCTTTGGAACAATAAATAGATTTTCATACATCAAGGAACAACTTGAAGAAAGATTCCTTCTACACGAGCGAAGAATGGGAATAATATTATTAACACAATAAACTACCCACAGGCCACAAGTATGACAGCTTAGCTAATTAATAAACAAAATTAATTAAAAAATAAAGTGCAAATTATTGATTCATTTTGGCGTTGACATTCTGTTTCATTTGCATATAACTTAAACAAGGCAGATATATTGTAATCATATGTAAGAGCATCTCCAGCAGTGTCATCTATAAGTGGTCATCTATATTAAATTATACATGATGAACAGTATTTTAGCTACTCAGTTATAGCTATCCAATCCAGCAGTCATCATCTAAAATTTTCAGAATTATTATATTTTATTCTTTTTCCAATATTTTTTATAAATGACATTATAAATAATGTTGTATTACATTTATACGTAAAATATAAGTAATAAATATATTTTTTAATATTTTTTATTTAAATATAATAAATTAAAAAAATTGCAAAAAATGGCTTTAAATAACGATTTAATAAACTATATAATTTAAATTAAAATTTAACTCAAACCAATAAATTTAACTCAAATCAATTTAATAAACTATAGTTGAGACATAAATTTGCTGACATGGATGTCCTGTATAAATATACATGGACATCCATATATGCAAGTCCAGACTTGTATTATACATAGTCTTGTATAAATACAAGACATTGCTGGAGGGCAAAAAATTAATTTGGTTATGTATATTTGTGTTTTTAGCTATTGAAGGAGCTAAAAAAGTGACTGCTGGAGATACTCTAATAAGTGGTTTGTTGGATGCTAGGGTGCAGTGTAGTGGTCTGCACTCCTTAATGATTGACAAGTGTCCCATGAAAAAGAGAAAAATAAGATAAAAGAAATAAATAAATAAATAACACTTGTCAAATGGGTGCAGACTAGTGCACTGCACTCTTTTATCTTGTTCCAAAAGGTGAAATCGCTCACCCCGGGCGCCCCTCACCCCCTGTCCGACGGGATTGTGAGAGGAGGTAAATCATGGTGACTCAACCGGCAACAGAGGCTGGGACCAGTACTCACTGCGCACAAGGAGCCCCCCTCATTTTTTTGAGAGGTTGCTCCCACACTGCCGCTGGTGATGCACTCTTTTATCCAACAAACCGTAATAGGTTGATGTAAGATAAAAGAGTAGCTTATGGGTGTAGATCATATGTATCACTTTTAGTGTACCACTCTTGTGTATCACTACTAATTAATTGACACATGTACATGTCACAATTATTATACTTGTGACATGTACATGTGTCAATTAATTAGTAGTGATACACTAAAAGTGGTACAGAGGATCTTGAGCCGTAGCTTATTCATTTCCGAGGGCTCAAGATCTTTTGTACCACTTTTAGTGTATCACTAATAATTAATTGCCACATGTACATGTGATAATTATTATAATTGTCACATGTACATGTGATAATTATTATAATTGTCACATGTACATGTGACAATTAATTATTAGTGATACACAAAAATTATACATTAAAAGTGGTACAGACGATCTCCATTCATTTATGAGTATATGTCAATTTTACACAATGATTACTGACAATTCAGCTAAATTAATTAATATTGCTACTTAACTTGACTTTATGTACATGCCGATTTGGACAAGGACGGACGATTAACTCGATTTTTATTTATTTATATTTTAACATTAACAAGAAATATTTTGCGTAAACTACATGTAGTATCATTTACTGGACTATATAGCCCGATAATGAGTTGCTAGTAAAATACAATCGCAAATGACTAACACAAAAGCTCATTGAATATTCGAACTTGGGGAGTAGGTAGTTATAAATACTATATACAAATTGATTGTAAAGTTGGATAATAACTAAAATCATGGAGTGAGAAAAAATTTCGTTTCTGATGTATGTTTTGGTCAACTAAATATTTTAAAAAATTTGAGAATTTTTTAAATTATTTAGGAAACACTAAGAGAAATTGTGGGTTTTTTGTATTTTGCACCCTGGAATTACAGATTTTGACACTTTAATGTGTATTTTGATAAGAAAATTTAGTGGTGAAAGATGAAAAAGTAATATTCGAATATTGTTTTGGCACTTTGCACACTGAAAATACATATTTTGAAAATGTCCCCCAAACATATAGAATGTTGGCACTTTGCATCTTCAAAATATAATTTTTGCACTCTGCACCCTAGAAATATAATGTTTATGACGTTGTGCATCATTATGTGTTTTTGTTTGAAAAAGGCTTGTGAATATCATTGATGGAGAGATAAAATGATCATTTTCCATGAACAACAATTAAACATAAAAAAAAAAAAGAAAAAAAAAAGGTGATCCGAGTTCAATCACATAAATAAATCATAGTGTGTTTTCTAGCAAATAAATCATAGTGTGGTTTCTTCCAAATATCCTCTAGATTGTTTACATTGTATCTAATAAAAATCACAAATTTGACAACTTATCATATTGCTTGATATTTTTGTTATAAGACTCACATGTAATCGTTTCTAATTTTTTCTAAATGACATACTCTACAAATCTATAATTATTTAATAGTAGGATAGTAAATTTATTAATTACAAAAAAGAAAAAGAAAAAGTGTTTTTACCTAATCACTAATTGTTAGTAATTTGGTTAAAATAGAAAATGCCCAAAATTTTGAGTTGGGGTTGAAAGTGCCAAAATTTATAATTGCTGGGTGCAAAGTGCCAACATTCGATATATTTCCAGGGTGCTAAGTGTCAATATTCTATATTTTCAGGGTGCAAAGTGGCAAAAATATTTGAAAATGACTATTTTACCCTTCCACTAATGAATATTCTCACCAAAACACACATTAGAGTGCAAAATGTCAAATAAGTTGCATGTATTTTCAGGGTGCAAATTAAAGTGCAAAAGCTTTTAAATCATGATGCAATATGCCAAAAATTGTGAAAATTTAAATAATTTCAAAATTACACATCATTAATTTAAAAATGAAAAAAATTCGAAAATTTTGATCCATGATTAAACCTAAACTAATCAAACTTATCTTGCATAGTCGGTACTGTTGGTGTTTAACAATCTGTGTACTTAAATATTTCGATCTAACACAAAAATTAGTGAGAAATACTTACTTGTCTCGAAAACAAAGATCACTTCAATCTTTACGTAAAAAGCAAGGAGATTAGACTGAGGCTTGCCGAAACAAATTTCCTTAAGACAATATTTCCGGGGCTGCCACGGTGCATACAGTTTGATTCCCGGTAGTCTCCCAAGATACAACAGTCTGTTGTTCATTATTTGCACAAATAATGAACCCACGGCGAACCGAAGCAAATAGAAAATTCGACATAAATTTAAAGTTGATATGAGAGTAATTTTTTGATTATTGTCGGAAAAAGGATGCTTTAATTAGCCAGATTAAGTCTCCTATTTATAGACTCAAAAAATGTGTTTTCGCAAAAGACACAATGTTTGGATTGTACTGTTTCGATCAAAAGGGTACCTCTTCAGATCGAACAGACACGACCCCTTACTCTCAAATAATTTTATTCACATATAGAATATAAATTCCAACAATCCCCCACATGAATAAAATAGTTCTCCTAGTTCCTTCACATAAGATATATCATGTCGAAATTTCTTTAGGAATAATACCGCATCGAGATAGGTGAAATATTTCATCTTGAACCTTCCCTAGTTAAAGCTTATCGGATTTACTTAGCCAATCGGTGAAATATTTCATCTTGAACCGTCGGCTGTTTGTGTAAACCAAGACAATAAACTTAACACAGTACTAAACCGATTTGTTTCAAGTTCTCGGTTGTGTTCGTTTTGGCCCTGAACATTCTTGGTTAAGCGAGTGCTTTAGAGAATTCCAGCCTATAAAGAAATTCTCAACGAGCCGACCCAGCTCACACTAACATTGGTGACCGCATCTATCAAGAGTATCCTACCATACTCCACTTGTTCTTGACAAGGTATAGACGTCATTAAAAGCATTTGCTTAACCTTATAAACGCGATAGGCTTGCACTTATTGCATCATAAGAATGGGATAGAGTTATACTCTTAAGTGCTTTCTTTTAAGTTAGCCAAGACTGGTTGTCCTATTGAACCTAGTCCGTGGGATCTCCAGTCGCCAGGTTAGGTTTCCGTACGAGGTAACTTAGTCTAATTTAGGCTTTAAGCCCATTCCCCTCAATGCACATACTACTTTTTAGATAAACCTTTAATATCCGGAATCAGGATTATCTCTTGACTTCATAAAGTCCATTCTATTTGAAAGTAGATGTCTCTCGGTAAAGTCGTGAATTTACCATTATACATAGAGTTTGTTGAGCTCTGTGTATCACCGCTTGATGATCGCATTTTATGTATGACTAACACAATTTTCAGTCATATTAAAATATCTTCCATGAATTTTGTGAAGCCACTCAAATTCTTTACTAGCTTTATCCAATGCTATGCACTCTAATTTCATAGTTGATTGAGCTATATGCTTTTGTTTGGAAGATTCTCAGGAAATAGCGGTGCCTCCGAAATTGAATACATATCCGCTTACAAACTTTGATTCACCTAAATCATAAGTTTTATTTGCATTACTATATCCCTCCTGGATCGTTTGAAAATTTTCCAAATATAATGCACATATGTATGTATTCTATCAAGATTCAAGCATTCTCATTAATGCATTCCAACGAATCTTGCTAAGATTGCTCATGTATCTCCTTAGTTTATTAACCAAAGAAACAATGTCTAGCCTCTTGCATTTTACGATATATGCGTGACATCTAATTTTATGACCATACTCAAATTGTGATACTCTTATCACATTTGTTCTCGTATAGCACACAAAGTATGAATTAAATAGAATTATGAAATCCCTTAATTTCATAAGTATTTAACTTAGACATCATTCATGTCATCACATGACCTCATAATCATAATTGATTAAATTAATGTTTTTCATATCATAAGTTAATATTTTCTCGATTGATTTAATATTCACAATATTAGTCTCAAATATTAACATATCATTTGTGCATAAACAAACTCTGATACTGGACACACTTGTCATATTTATTAATATGACAGTCAAAATTTGTTAGTGACACTATCACATTTTTCGTGTCATTGTTTAGGAGTTTGTTAAAGTTCAACAAGAAAATACAAACGTTTCACAAACTATGTTTTTCTTTTCATTTAACAACTAAACTCTCTGGTTACTCAGTATAAATTTTCTCATTTAATTCACCATTAAGGATTATAATTTTTACGTCCATTGTATATAGCTATTAGAGCTATTAATATTCAAATGGATGTTATCCTAATCGCTAGTGAATATGAGTCAAAGAAGTGAAATTATTTCTTTTATAAGCCAACTTGGCTACTCGTCTAGCCTAGTTTTTATTGATTGACTTATCAAAGGTTTTGAACTCTTGAACTTCAAAACCCATCTACATCTAATTGGTTCACTCCTCGAGGTCTACCAATTGGAATGTGATATTATTTATTTATATGTTTGAGGTTTATCCTCTCCATATAAGTTAGAATATCTAGATCGAAGAACTTAGAGCTTTTAGCTCATTTGTCTCTCCAACAAACTCATGTTGAAATAAGATTCATATGTATATTCTCGCAGAATATTGTAGTTTTTAATTAAATATAATTATAAACTTCACAAATTTGACCCCTGGATCAAAATTAATTAAATATTTTCGCAAAATATTCTAGTCTAAAATAGGTTAGACTATAATGTTTATTCTCGCAGAATAAAATATTTATAATTAACTCTAATTATAAAAAGGTTTATGTAAGTAATATAATACATAATATTACTTTATCATATTTTAATATCAGTAAATCACGCTTACTGAAAATAAATCTGACCCAAGTAACATTTTAAGGTATTTGGTTTTTCTTCCCTTCCAAAACTCATATGGAATGATAATTGACTTTCTTGTATGAAACCCGACTTAATATGTCTGTAGACATCTAACGAGCTTTCCCCCACAAGTTTTCAAGTAAGCCTGAATTTAAAAATTGATGTTTAACCACATCTTAAAATTCTGTTATTTTAGCAACCAAATTCAACTGAGTCGAGCTTTTGACGAATTATTCCTAATTTAACACACTTTTGTGTAAATGAATATATTCGTATTTACCCCCACAATTTGGATATAAGAATTTAAATTTTCTTATTCTATTATCCGAATTTGTATTTCACAAATGCATCTCTTTGTATTTAGCAAATACATTTGTTGTCTCTTATTTATTATTCAATAAATAGCGCAATAAAATATATGTAATTAAATACATTTTAAACTCCACGAGTTAGTAATGATTTAAAATTACATAATTAATTTGGACTAGTTCAAAATTTTTGAACTTTTACATATTTGTTTCGCAAACAAATAAATTATAATTATATACTTAATTATTTCTCACAAATAAATTATAATTATTTCACAAATAAGTTATAAGTACAATCAATATTTTCTCAATAAAATATTGATATTCATTTCTCAAATAACATATAGTTATTTCTCATAAATAAAATATTATATATAATCAACATTTCCTCAATCATAGTAAATTATAATTATTCCACAGAAGAATTATAATTACTTTTACATTTTAATATTTTCTCAATAATATACCTCTATACTTATACTTATTTCACAAATGATTTATCTTTATTATCAATATTATTCCACATATATTGATATGATAGACAATACTAATTAGCCATTTATCTTCGTATAAAGGTTATTAGTAATTACACAAATATCATTTGTCCCACATAAGTATAAATCGCAATTATTAAATAATGTACACGAGCCATGAATCATATACTCAAGTAAGATTCATACTTCAATGCTCATGCCATTAAAAACTTTATTTAAATCATTATTTACATGTAATGACCCAATAATACAAGTATGATTTACATCAATCAATAAAATAAATTAGTGCACCACTAAAGTATTTATATGAAAATCAAGCAAAAATTGTTTCATTATTTTTTATTTACACAAGGTTAAATAGGCATTCCTATTTATCCAATGACCCGCGGTCAATTTTAAAATTCACGTATTAAAATCACATCTCAACAATCATGTGAAAAGTCATGGCCCAATCTGTAAAGATGCAATGTTGCAAATGCACCCATTTACGATTCTTTCACAAAAAAAAAATTCAATTAACTTACTTGCGGTCACCAAAATCATTGAAATCAAATTTTGTAGTTAAACTTAAAATATTAAAGTTAACCAAAATGATTTTGAAGACACAATATCTAACCAAAAATGATTTTAAGTTAGCACCCATTCATGACATGTCCGTAATCAGCACATCAATTAAATGGTTATGAACTTTTAATTCAAATTGGTTTCAAATCTCGAGAATAAATAGATTATTCATTTCAGTCTAACCAAATTTCTTAATTTTCACATGTGATCGCATAAAATTTAACAATGAAAAATATTGGCCACTTATAAAGTATTCCACCGCTTCACATAGATATATCAATTAATTAAAGAACACTCACGAAAGCATTAGTATGTTTTTAATTAGTTTTGAAAATAGTGTTTCCACTAATTGGAATACCTCTTCACAAGAGTTTGCACCCTTCGAATTCAGTAACCCACACTTCAAAAACCAAATTTTTATTCTCCTGGTGCACCGATTGGTTAAATGGAACCTAGTCTTGAATTAAAGAAGCATTACACACAAACCGTTTCTCATGCCATCGTGTTTTTATTATTAAAATCACAATTCACGAAGCGGCACTAATGTACCGATTCATATGAAAATGCGCTTAATGAGTAATTATTTTCAATGAAAAAAGAAATGCCTCTGCATCTTCAATTCTCATTTACTCAAGTCAATTGCTAATTCACATTTCCACATTATAGCATCAAATGATTGGTTCCAGTTTATTCCAAATTGATGGAAAACTAAGCCAGTTCATTCAATATTTCTCTCGCAGAGAATAAAAGACTTTGGTTTCACAATTACAGGAAATAAAATTCTGTTGCTATTCAAACGAAACTAAATTCACAATTTTTTTTTTAATACATTCATACAACCATGATGAATATATATATATATATATATATATATATATATATCTAGCAAGTTTTGTTTTTCATATTATGTATACAGTATTCTCAAAAAGATCTTAATCATCTCTTCATTTATTTCAAGTGCGCTTTGTGCTTAATAAATAACTATGTATTCACACAGATTAATTAAACAAATTTTATTGTCTTAAGATTGTTGGTGTTTAACAATCTGTGTACTTAAATATTTCGATCTAACACAAAAATTAGTGAGAAATACTTACTTGTCTCGAAAACAAAGATCACTTCAATCTTTACGTAAAAAGCAAGGAAATTAGACTGAGGCTTGCCGAAACAAATTTCCTTAAGACAATATTTCCGGGGCTGCCACGGTGCATACAGTTTGATTCCCGATAGTCTCCCAAGATACAACAGTCTGTTGTTCATTATTTGCACAAATAATGAACCCACGGCGAACCGAAGCAAATAGAAAATTCGACATAAATTTAAAGTTGATATGAGAGTAATTTTTTGATTATTGTCGGAAAAAGGATGCTTTAATTGGCCAGATTAAGTCTCCTATTTATAGACTCAAAAAATGTCTTTTCGCAAAAGACACAATGTTTGGATTGTACTGTTTCGATCCAAAGGGTACCTCTTCAGATCGAACAGACACGACCCCTTACTCTCAAATAATTTTATTCACATATAGAATATAAATTCCAACAGGTACTTATACATACGATTTGTAGAACAATTAAGAATTACAATTATGATGAAACAATTATTAAAGTACTCCGATCCTTAGGTAATGAGTTATATAAATTAAAAATTACAATTATGATGAAGTATTGAATTAAACTGGAAGAAAAATTGAGTATTCTTAATGACATAAAACATCAGCAGAGATATCGATCATTTGGCGTTGTGGAAGCTTAAGTAGGAACCAACGAGTAGCTAGTGATGATGGGTGTTAAACAAATTAAATCTTTTGCAAAAGCTTTATGTAAAATTCAAGTGAAAACACAGCACAGCAGCAGCTGGGGCTAAGTGTTAATTCTCCTTGAATTAATTTCTTAATTAATTTATTTTTGGGTCAACCAAAATATTTTTCGATACCTGGGAGAATCTTCAACTCCTGGACTCACGGAAAATATTAATTAAAAATATATGTATGAAATGAATGTATGTGATACTGCTCACTCTAAAAGCAATTCAAACAAACAGAGCCGTGTCCCGTTTCCAGGAAGGAAGAAGTTATGCACCTATATATAAAACAAATTAAAAGCTTTTCATTATAATTACTCATTCCCTACTCAAACAGAACAGTACAGACTCTCCCTTAATTTCTCCAAATTGTATTTTTATCAAATTAAGAGCTAGAGCTAGAGCTAGAGCTAGAAGATATATTTATATAGATTTTGATTAACGTAACTATGTCCGTCAACGCTAGCGTGGTGCCATCGGCATACCAAGCCTACACATCCGCAGCAGTACCCGACTGGCTAAACAAAGGCGACAACGCATGGCAAATGACTTCCGCCACCCTCGTTGGCCTCCAAAGCGTACCCGGCCTCGTCATACTCTATGGTAGCATCGTCAAAAAGAAATGGGCCGTGAACTCCGCCTTCATGGCCCTTTACGCCTTCGCAGCCGTAGTCCTATGTTGGGTAATATGGGCCTACAAAATGTCATTCGGAGAACAACTCCTTCCCTTCTGGGGCAAAGCCGGTCCTGCTTTAGGCCAGAAATTCTTAATCAACCAGGCTGCGTTGCCCGCCACGGTTCATTACCACCACAATGGCACGGTGGAGACGGCCATGGCTACTCCGTACTACCCTATGGCGTCTATGGTGTGGTTTCAGTGTGTTTTCGCAGCCATAACATTGATTCTTATTGCGGGATCGTTGCTAGGGAGGATGAATATTAAGGCCTGGATGATGTTCGTGCCGCTGTGGTTGACGTTTTCGTATACGGTGGGGGCGTTCAGTTTGTGGGGAGGTGGATTTTTGTTTCACTGGGGGGTTATTGACTATTCGGGTGGGTATGTGATTCACCTTTCGTCTGGGATTGCCGGCCTCACCGCTGCTTATTGGGTTAGTATATAGTATATTTCATCTTAACTTGTGTAAATTAATTAACCAAGTTAATTCGAATATTCATTCAACAGGATCCCAAAAGGCAAGATCCTTCATCTCTATAATTGAAAAATGCGTGTAGTAAACATGTGAAAGTGGATCCTTTTCTCACTACAAAAATTGGTCATAATTCTCGTGGGCTCAACTGCTTTTTAATTTCTACCATTCATAAGCTACAAAAATCTTATTAAGATTTGTAAATATAATACCAAAAATACACTCTCAAATTATTTTTCTTTTTGAAAAAATCATCCTACGCTCTGACTATAAAAAAATATAGAAAACGCATTGTCTCTATTTTGGGGTTGGTGATTGGTTGGCACAGTACTAACTCCTAGTTCCTAAATTAATATTTTTTTTTTCAAATTTCAGAATTATGGTGAATAATTAACGATTAATTTCAAAATTTATGATCAAGATTTGAAAAACTAAAACACAATATACAATGAGGTAAATTGTTATTATTCAGTTTGGCCACATTGCACACATATGCTTATATAATCCAACAATGTCGCGATAGCAATGAAGTAACTTCTACATTATACTATTTGAATTTCAAGGTAGCCAGATAGGACATTGAATGAGTCATTTATTTGTTTTATTTTGTAAATGTATATTTATTGAATAATGTAAATTAAAAAGCTCAATTAAGGCCAATAATTATTAGAATTGAATACATGATTTTATGTTAATCTTTGCAGGTGGGGCCGAGAACTAAAGTAGATAGGGAGAGATTTCCACCAAACAACGTGATACTAACGCTGGCCGGAGCAGGGCTTTTGTGGATGGGATGGGCCGGGTTCAACGGTGGAGACCCCTACAGCGCCAACATCGACTCCTCCATGGCAGTGCTCAACACAAACATTTGTGCCGCTACCAGCCTCCTCGTTTGGACATGGCTCGACGTCATATTCTTCAATAAACCTTCCGTCATTGGTGCCGTTCAGGGGATGATCACTGGCCTTGTCTGCATCACTCCTGGTGCAGGTAATTTTTTCCTGTCTTGTAATTTCATCTTATAATGTTAAGTATTAATTTCAATTTGAAGGCCTTAATATATACTTCATTTTGTTAAATCATAGTTTCATTAGTGATACCGCTAGCTATCGCCTAAACAATGATCGATATTGAGGCGTGTGCGTGTCTCTTTCAAAGATTAACTTGTGAATAATTCGAGTGCAATTGAGTCCAAGCTAAAACTAAACTATCCATTTGAGTTGCTTGTTTGAATTCTTAGGGCTTGTTCAAGGATGGGCAGCCATAATAATGGGAATCCTCTCTGGCAGCGTACCCTGGTTCACAATGATGATCGTCCACAAGAAGTGGTGGCTCCTCCAGACGATTGACGACACCCTCGGAGTCTTCCACACACATGCGGTGGCCGGTTACCTCGGGGGCATTCTCACCGGCCTCTTCGCTGAGCCAGTCCTGTGCTCCCTTTTCTTGCCCGTCACCAACTCACGCGGTGGTGTATACGGCGGAGTAGGCGGCGTGCAGATCCTCAAACAGATCGTAGGTGGCGGTTTTATCATAGGATGGAACATTGTTGCCACCTCCATCATCTGTGTGTTGATTGGTTTAGTTGTTCCACTTCGCATGACAGAGGAAATGCTACTGATTGGGGATGACGCGGTGCACGGGGAGGAGGCATATGCATTGTGGGGTGATGGAGAGAAGTATGATTCGACAAAGCACGGCGGCACAACGGATGATCAAACGCCCAAGTACCAAGTTTCAAGTGGGGCTACACAGGTGGTTTAATGGGACCACAATTGTATAATAGGATTTTAGTTATTTTCAGTTACACTTTTTACACTAGTGCAAAAATTGTTTCTGGATCAAGAACTTATTATTTTATGTGTGGATATGAATTTGATTTTGTTGGCTATAACTTTAAGTTTCATTTAAACAAACATGTAATTTCTTTGCGAAAAGAAAAATAAAGAAATAGTGGACCTCAACGTTAATTCCACATTTATGCACAAAATTTTCACCCTACTTGACCTATGACTTGTACTAGACGACTACTCTTCTGTCAAAAATGGAAAAACAAACAAACAAAACTTTGCATGGAAATAGCAAAATAAATATCCAACCAACCAATTTTGGAATCAAATTATCGTCCGCCTTCTGTCCAGTTCTCCAGAAAAAAAAATAACATACGCGTCAAAGGTATGATGAATTCAAAATCAGGTCAACAAACAACAATGAACGGCATTTCTTCAGTCTAATTCATGCAATCCAACAATTCAAACATGTTTATATATTTTCAAAGGCTACTTGTTTCTATTGTCTAAAGAAAGTGTTTTTGTACAGTCAAGAATTGAGATGAAGAGCAAGAACAGGGGAAAGGTTTCACTCAAATGGATTGTAATCCTATGTATTTTCAGCTTTGTGCTTGGCATGCTTTACAGCAATAGGTATTATTTTCTCACTCTTTCTGTAATAATGAATCTTGATGTACTGTGTAAATTATTTTTTCACTGTGGTTCCACTTCCACTGCAATGGGTTTTTGTTTAATAAATTACAAAGGCTGTTTTCTGGAGTTACAAAGATTGTTTGATCAAGTATTTGATTTTATTAAATTCCAAGAATAGGTGGAATTGCAGAGTGTTTTCATTTTGAAAAATTGTTGATTCAGTTACTTTCTTTATTCGCTAGAATGTGGGTTGCTTTTGAATCAGAGGATCAGATTACTTATACTAGACGGCGTGCAGGAGATTTTGTGAATCTCTCTGATGACTGTGAAACAAATAAGGTTCTTCTTTTAGAACTACCATTCTACAATTGGATAGAATTTGTGTAGTAAACTTAGGACTACAATAATTGTTTTTTACCTATTTGTAATTGTTTGTATTGTAGAAACAAATTCAGGATGAGGAGGATGTGCTTGGAGAGTTCAGTAAAGCTCATGAAGCTATAGAGTGAGTATATTGAGTTGGCCTATTTGAAATAAAAAGAATTTCCCTAAATCTTTTAGCAAAAAAAACAAGTTGTTGATGGTATGTGTATCTTTTTCTGGCCTCTCAGTTCTTTGGACTCTTCTATAGCAAAGTTACGGTTGGAGCTTCCATCAAATAAAAAGTCCCTTAAAATTGGGAACTTTGAGAAGAATTTGACTAATTCCATTGCTATGTACACTGACCCTACCAATATGGGGAAGAAGGCATTTATGGTTATTGGTATAAACACTGCATTTAGCAGCAGAAAGAGGCGTGATTCTATCAGAGAAACATGGATGCCTAGAGGTTGTGTTTCTTTTGTTATGTTCTTCTTGAACAAATAAATATAAGTATGATCTCTTATAACTAATTAAGTTGTATATACAATGTTTGATCAGGTAAAAGTCTACTTCAACTTGAGCAAGAAAAGGGCATTGTTGTTCGTTTCATGATTGGACACAGGTTATTGAATTCCTTATGTACTCTGTATCTTTACATGTCGACGAGGAATCGTCCCTGATATATTTATATATCTATGTTGGGTGTTGTAGTGCAACATCTAAGAGCATTTTAGATCGTGCAATTGACTCGGAGGATGGCCAGCACAAAGACTTTCTTAGGCTTGTAAGCATAAACTTAACGGACTTTCTACCTCCTTCCTCTATCCCATTATGTTGCATTGATTCCTGACTAGTACTATATCATCGAGCCTAAAGGAACATGTCGAAGGATATCATGAATTATCAGCAAAGACAAAATCGTTTTTTTCAACTGCAGTAAAAAGATGGGATGCTGATTTCTATGTCAAAGTAGACGATGATGTTCATGTAAATTTGGGTATATAAGCTTTATCATTTTCATGTATCATGACCTGTAGACTATATAAATCTTTAAAATTTTGGTGTTTTGAAAGTTACTGGCTAGAATGAAAATATGACAATGCAGGCACACTGGCTGCTACTCTTGCCCGCCATCGCTCCAAACCCAGAGTATATATAGGATGTATGAAGTCGGGGCCAGTTCTTTATCAAAAGTATAAATTATTTTGCTGCTTGCTTCTTTCTATGGCTTGAATGAACGTAAATATTCCTTAGTCTCGTTATTCTTCAATATAGGAATGTTAAGTATCACGAACCCGAGTACTGGAAATTTGGAGAAGCGGGAAATAAATACTTCCGACATGCGTCTGGACAGATATATGCTTTATCAAAGGAACTAGCAAACTATATCGCCATAAATAAGTAAGTATACTACAAATAACCTCGTCTGTGCTTCAGTTTCAAAAGCTTTTAATTAAACCATACTTGCGGTGATTTCAGACCGATTCTGCATAAATATGCTAATGAAGATGTATCACTTGGGGCTTGGTTTATCGGTCTTGAAGTCGAGCATGTGGATGAACGAAGCATGTGCTGTGGAACTCCACCTGGTATGGCTTTTATGTTCCTTTTTCCTGCTTTTTTGCCAATTGTTTCATGCAAATCGATAAAGCGTTTCAAGATTGGTGAAGCAGAATGTGAATGGAAAGCACGAGCAGGCGACATTTGTGTAGCGTCATTTGATTGGAGTTGCAGCGGAATTTGTAAATCCGTGGAAAGAATCAAGCACGTTCATTCCAAGTGTGCTGAAGATCCTGCCACTCTTTGGAACGCCCTTTTCTGAAGAGTGGTATTGAAGGAAAATCTAGAAGAGGTTTCAAGTCATATATACAATTTTGATTTTCAAACTTTCTCCATGTAGAGTGCTTGCATTAATTTGAAAGAAAAAAATATATGTCATATTATAAACCAGTACAACTTTGTCAATCATTTTGTTATTTCAATTATTCATGTAATTGGTATACCGAACATATTAAAGAACTAATCAAAAGAAACATTATGAACTACAAGGGATCGAGGGAGCCTTGCCCTTTATATACATGGCTGACAATATTGTCAAAGCAAAATTATGATAATTTTATTTATATATTAATTAAAAATCTTCCAAACATTATATACAAGTTCTTTCTCTTCTCTGACGATATACTGCTGCACTACAACCACAAGCACCAATCTCACCAACAGTACATACAATTCAACAAAACACCATCAATTCACGCCACCTATAAAACTTTCAAATTGATAATGGATTTTGCTCTTAATTATTTCCTATGGAGAAGTTTCATGAAGAATTATATCCATAGTGTGATTAAGTAAGGAATTATAAGATTGGCATTCCTCAAATGATCAAAAATTAAAATTTTGAGTAAGAAAAAAAATTTTGTTTTATAACTAAAAACAGGTATTAGTTTGAGGATATTTAAAAGATGACATTGAATTTGATGGTACTGGATTTTGCACAATTATAGAAAAAAGACTGATTTGTTTCGATAGAACTAAGGGCATTTTAGGTAGTTAATAAATTTGGCTATGGCATTTATGTATATAGGCAATTACAAACGCTAACAAGAAACAGAAAAGGAGGCCGTTAGCATTAAATGAACCAAGCTAACTTAGAAAACTCTTAACCAACATTTAATTAAATTAGATGTAAAAATTGAGTTGGTATATCTTGATATACATCCTCAAGATATTACAAAGTTTATTGGAGGAGAAAATGCATGAAATCACGAAGAGAGAAACCAAAGACAAACGATGAAACCATCATCAATGCAGCCAGGATGAAGCTTGGTTATTTAACAAAATGATAAAGGTAGCAGAAAAACTAAAAATTGGAAATTTTCAAAGTCAACTATCGCTCTGTAAAGTTATTGTTCATGTAATACCAAGAATTATTGATGCATATCATATTGGATGATAATCAGTACAGTATTCAAGAATATGACTTAATTTACATTAGTTACTTTTATTCTAAAAAATGAAAGCATATTTATTCAAGGCTAAATAATGAAGTTAGAAATACATAATTCAAGTTCGATAATAAGTTATTTCCGCTCTCCTGTTGCTGGTTTCTTTCGCATGGTCCAAAATGCAGCATAATATCGATTCTGCATTTGGAAGAAAAAAAAATGGAATCAAAATGAATTTTGAAGTAGGACACCAAAATATATGGGAGGAAAGACTACTTCCAAACTAAAGCAAAAGAAAAAAGCTACCTGCATCATCGATCTTGGATTTGTAGTGTAAGTCGTCTCGATTATTGACTCCTTCTGTTCCAATAAAACTAAAGTATTTGGTACAATGCTCTACAATAATACACCAATATTGAGGAAATATTAATTCAATTATTACCTCTATTTCAAATCCATAATGTAGGGCAACCCTCTTTACATCTTCCAAGCTCAATTCAATTGACATTTCCTTGAAAAACCAAAAATGAAAAATTGACACCCAATATCAGCTGTAACTCAAGCCTATAAAAGGTATACATATTAACCTTCTTTGGGTATAAAAGCTTACTTCTCCCTGATTATACGTATCTGCAAAATGATAAAGTAGGGGTCCCAAGTTTATCCAGACCTGTCAACCGTACCATGAATAAGTATTACAGTGCAGAAGAGACTCAACAAATGATAATTAATTAAAAATCCACTTACACCCCCATCTTTAAGAATTATTGATATAATCTCAATATATTCAACAATGTTGTGTGCCGTATCAAGAAAGAAACAAGTCACAACTGCATCCCAAACTCCTGAAGATAAACAAAATATATAGATGAAGACAAGCATAGAATAGGATATAAGTTGCAAAGGTGGCCGCAACCAAGACTTGCACAAGTTTACATGGATATTATACTATAGAAGTCATTAATTTTGATGGCCCACCAAATCAAAGACACCTAACCATTTCCAAAATCCCTTATCTATGATTTTTACATGATGCACCTATGATTTTTACATGATGCACCTAAAGGGAAATGCCACAACAAGCTCTAGGAATGCTCATTTCCAGGTCTAAAGTATCTCGGGGCTTTAACTTGATAATATAAGCATTAGCAACATTAGAATATCATCCAAGTGTTCCAATAATAGAAAAGATGGTGTCATGGCGCTGATTGGTAGTCAATGAACTGACCCCCTTGTTATGCATCAATTCCCCATGTACAAGTGTTAAATAAATAAATGAAACGACGCACTTCTCTTACCTACTTGGCTTGTATCACTGTACACTTCGACAAAATCACCTCCACACATTGAGAATCCTTCAGTAATCCCTGCACTGTTCAATAGATTCCGGTATAATCTAACTTTAGACAAACAGTGAAAATATAGCTCGAGGTAGTCTCATAAAGTTTCATTCTAGCTTTGCCATGTTATGATGTAAGAATGTAACCAACATTCAGAACCAATGTTTAACATCTTAGTATAAAAAAACAGGAAGAACAGTAAAGCTTATGACACCATCTTGATTAATAGTTAGCATGGTGGTGTACAGAATGAAGTTTATTAAAAAGTTATAATCCATATAGGGGAGGGTAAATGATTATCCTGGGAACAATAAACATCAAAGTTTTTGCTTTAACACAAAAACAAAAGTTTCTGAAAGAATCGACAGACAGGCCGACAACATAAAAAAAAAAGGGCAGAATAGGGATGAACGTTTACATACAAAGAGCAAAAACCAGTACCTAGCTGGATGAATATCTGGAACTGAAACAGGACGAAGCTGGTCATCGTCAGAAAGTGAATTGCAGTTGCTGTGTATCCATGGATATATAGTCCACTCATCAGGAACTTGACAACTAATGAATAAACAGATTAGTTTGAAGTCAAGTCTCATATTTATAAAGAACAAAATCACACACCTCTTACTTGTTCAATATGAAACTGGAGCATATCATCATGTAGTATGAAAATTCATTTCCTTGGCTTATAAAACCTGTGATGTAACAAAACTATTATGCTACTAATAAAGAATTCACGGACAAGATTGCTAGGTGTTCAGTTCTGCCAACATACCAAGGCTCGAGATTTCTAATGCTAGCCTTCCAAGTCCAGCTCCAGGAACTAAACATGCCGGAGGACTAGAAGAGTAATGCTATCAGCATTTACCACCAATATGATGCTACTAACAATAACTGTCTTATATATAGCACACTATTTTGGCAAGAGATTTGCCAGTAGATCCAACTATCAGAGTCTCTTGATTAAAGTAATATTGCAAATACTGTACCTCTCTTTGGATCTACTCGGAAAAAGTCGTTCTAGTTCTTTAAGAATTGGCTTGTAGCATTCCTCACGTTCCTTCTGACCCTAAACATGACAAAAGAAATAGTAATATATCATCAATCTAAGTACTCTATCCGTAAATTTAATACAGAAAGCGATAAGCTAAGATTCAGTTTCTTTATAGATGATAATAAAATCTAATAAATACCTCAGAAGCCCAATCTCTGACGATGTTCCTTATGATGCATCGAACCTGGGAAAATAATGATTTAGTGATCAAAAAGAAAACTGGTAGAAGATGAAAATCACCATTGTGAGGCCATGCCTCCATGAAAAAGTAGAACGCCTAGGGGAAGAAGGTACAACAAAATACTCTGCATGCACTACAGGTCAGATAGAACCATCGCAAAACTTAGGGAGAAGAGTAAAGTCTTGAGGTACTTATTTGGTTATCGACAAGCATTTTCTGTTACTATCCATACGAGAGGTGATAAGCACACACACACTGCACACAAAACTATTTAATTCATCCTTAGTAATATCTATTCAACAGCAACAATCTCACTTCTACTGACACAATAAAATCAACCATTCTATTAACAAAATCATATAGTTCAATATTTTGAACCTTACACTATAACAGCATTTGTAGGTTTATCTTTCAAAAATTTAGAGAGACGTTGCATATTATTCATGAATTGAGAATAACCTAGACCAGCTGCAAATGCAGTCAAAAGAAAATAAACCCCTCTGGGGAAATAGCAGCATCTCATTTTTTTCACACTGCATATTTTGTGTGTTTCTGATACAGCAGAGTACCAATAGCTCAAATTCATCCTATTTCTTGAACTTAACCTTAACTCTGACAAGTGCGAGTCAGAGAGGATTCTGCCAATCGCATGGTCCATATAGCATCAAAAACATTAAAAATTTAAAATATTATTATCCATTGACTAAATGAAATAGCAAACCTTATCTACATCAACTAAAGGTACATGATACTGCAACGATGGGTCCAACCAATCAGGCGAAGAGGATACCTGGATGAGAAGATCCAAATTGCAAACTTTAGTGCTGAACAAGTTAAAAAAAGGTTAATGAACCAAGAATACAGATTTTAAATTAAGTATGGAGAGGTAAATCTCCAAGTATTTTTTATGTATGTGTGTATAAATAAATAAATATATATAATATTATATTAATAAAAGTGGTGGGGACCACAAGTTTATTTATACCCCAGCATAATGTCTAGTATTTGTTTATATTAATCTTAGTGAGTGGGGGGGGGGGGGGGAGTTCTGGCTGTTCAAATGTTTCTGCCTATAAATTCCTCATAAAGAAAAAAGATCAAAATAAAGAGAGTAAAAAACATACCACAAACCAACATGTTATTTTATACTGAAAAGGAAGAAAGTAATAATTATTTTTTATGAAATATACTTCTTTGCAAACTAAAATCATGTCTATCCTGATACTCCTTTTACTTCTTCCTTCTCAAGGAAGGCGCTTTTTCTGGAAAAACAAAGACATCATTATAACTGGCACCAAAGTCCAGTTGACAATCTCTCTTACTCACTCTCTCCACTCTTTGCCAAAGTGTATGCATTTTGTTTTATTCCACCACTTTATTAATACATTAATAGGAACAGACTTGAGCCAACTAGAAGACTCTAGACTTTGTAGAGGGGATTTAAAGTAATAGTACATTTCAAACAAGTCACAACATGAACTTGTTGATGTTTATACTTTAGAAAAGAAAATATAGGAAATAAGATCTTACATGTCCACCACCATCATGCACACAAGAAACAGGCGAATGATTTTTAACACTCTGAAAACCATTGGCACCAGCATTTTCTGCCTTTCCCTTATATTCAGATCCCACAGAGCATCTCCCGGCATCTCCATTCAAAGATTCAATTTTCTTCTCCTGTTGTTATCTACAGAAGTCAATTTTTATAATGAAAATGAATAATGAACCTAAGACATCCATGTGAACAAATAGTCAGAACAAAGTAAAGATACCAGTGAAACCTCACTGACAGTTTCTGGTTTCGTTGACCGATAAACTTCATTGCCACCTTCCTCAGAGCTGAATGCAAAGTGTGGTTTGTCAGTTTTTGATCCAGACTGAGGAAGAAGGCTTGTTTCACCAGAAAAAAGATGTTTATCTGTGACATTTTCCATGTACCGATCTTCAGAAATGTCAATGTCCTGACTCATATCAAGAGGCGGTTCAAATGCCTGCACAAAATCGACAAAGTTAGTAGCTTTTAGAACAATCATATAGTATTCCAGCGCATCTTAACTTCTGGAGAATACAACTCTTAGGTATACAATTTTATAAATGAGAAAATAAACGAGGTACAAAACAGGAAGAAAACAGAGTAGGAAAAATAGATCAAGGGATCACCTTAAGCATTTCAAATATGAAATAGGAATTTTGTGAGATACACCTGTAAGGAGAAAAAACTATTAGGATCAGCCCAAATATTATAAGGCAAAACGCTGTCGTAGTTACATTTCATATTTAACTTTAGTATATTTCTTTTTCAGAGTTGTTCTAATGCATATCCATACTTAAATAAAAAATGTTTGCCGACAATTTAATATCCTCTCAGATGTATAAAAGGAGTAGTTAATGCCTTGCCCACGCAGAGTCTGAAAATGGTAAGATTTGCAGCCATATTCTTGGAGGCTGTTCCAATATTATATACTTGATTTTTTTAGGTCATAATGGAGCAGTCACACCATTGCAGTGAGTCCTGATCTCATTTGTAAATCTTGTTGTTTTTATTCCATTTTATTGCATCTTGAGATTCTTTTGCATGTTGATTTGGAGAAAAAAGATTGTCACTTGTTGTTTAGATCTATTAACCAAACTTTTAAATAGAGGCATATGTGGTTATTGAGAAAGAACAACAGTCTAGCTGGCATTCAATCTTAAAATTAGCCTAGTATTCTACATAAAGAACATGAAAAGATAAAATTACCATCTGAGTTTCTGAAATTTATGAGGCTGGGAAGATAACAGTGCCTGCAAAAGCCCAAGACCATAGATCAGAAGAATCAAGGTTAAGAATTAGCACTGGTTGTACTTATTGATACTGAAATATGTGAACATAACATGATATGAACAACATTTATCAGGAATTTAACATCATTAAGAGAAACCAGAACCTTTTTTTATTGGACACGAGCAATAATGATGGCAGAAGGTGATAATCATAATAAATACTTTCGACAAAGATTTACTCTTATAAATCTCGAATGTATCATGTTATAAGACTTTTTCAGTAAGTTAAGTTTTAAGAGTTATTCTTGTGTTAGCTGATGCATGAAACCTTGCATTTCATCACCTATTGGACAACATAAGTTAATTATTCAGGACAGATTTCAGTGTTCCATATAGTAAATAGCAAATCATGTTGTTTCTTTCCACAGACACCTTGATAATTGTAAGAGAGAAATTTGTTCACAATTCACCTGATCTATGTTTTGGAAGTTCTGTAACCACATTAATTAGCCAGGAAAAATACCTTGTGGGCTGGTGAAAGCCTTCTGAAGCATCTTTCATATCTTCTAATATCCTCCTCCGCAGCCTCTGGATAGCTGCAGTAAGAAACCAATAGGAACTCATAATACATACAAATAATCCTCTCATATAAATATATCAGTCAGTATAATAGATTTGCAAAGAAGGAAAAGGAAATGCCTCACAAAAAAATGATAATAAGCATCACACAACCACCATAAATGAGCTTCTATCATGAAACATCACAGCATGACAATCAGGCCTTCACATTGACTGCTCTCTATGATAGTAAATGCAGTACAGAAAACTGTGTTACTATATGGTGCTACAGCCATATCACCAAAAAAAACTACCACATACCGACAAACCTACAATATTACCAAATCATTCCATATCCCCCATCATATCTATTCATATTCAGAAGCTGCACCTTTCCTCAAAAAGAGGGGGAGGTTGGGGGTCTCAGTTAATGAACTAAACTCAGCACTATAGACAAACATACACTCAATATGGTAATTCAATTTATGAAGGATGAATTAAGAGTTTAACTGTTTACTATGTGTCTTTCAAGGTTACATAATCTAATAGAAAACAAAAAGATCCCAAATAAACTTGTAAATAAGTTTGTTCAAGTAAATACTACTTGTATTGCTTCTTTTTCTATGCATGCTATAAGGTTGACATATCTACCTCTATGAGTCAAGCCTGAGTACAGTGCAGGCCCTTGAAAACTGTGGACTCAAGGGTGACAATGGAGTTCAAGTTCATACCCTTCACCAAGGAACTTAGTATAAGAAAAGATGGTAGGGTTTCATAAACCAAGCCTTCTAACATTATACCAAGAAGTCCGAAAATATATTGACATTATTCACTAGGAGATAATCTTTCTTGTCAGTGAATACACTGGACGTATAAGCTTCGTGATAGATATGAATTAACTTGCTACATTACTTTGGGGCAATACTTGACTATGTTCAATTATATGTTGACAAAAGTCATACAATTGGTCTAGCTACTAGAATTTAAATGAAAATATAACTGGCTGTTCTTTTTTTCCATGCAAATTTTATCGTGAAGGAATCTTAAATATTACATTACATTACATTGTTCATCAACTTTGAGGATGCAGCCTTCAACATCACTCCCTATTGACTACATTACAAGCGAACTCCTTAAGAATTTATATAATCACGCATTAATCATACTGACTTGTAAACGCAATGTGTGCAAAATACTTAACACTAATACAGAATCCTAAGTTTTCCAAATTCAGGTTAAATTTACAAATCCTAGTGCATAAAGTTCAAAGCAGTGTCTTTTAATCCAAGACTAAACATTTTCTCACAGTTCCTCCATCAAAACAATGTGAACCCTATTACAAAAATAATTACTGCCCTCCGTAATTAACACATTTTTAATATCCTAAACCCCACACCTATCTTTCGGTCGCAAATACCAACAAAGTCCGGCATCAGATAAAGATAAAAGTAAAATATTCACAGAACATCATCAGATAATTAATAGAACTGGGAAGACAGATACGTGCAGGCTGATACATGTATACAATTGAGTAAACACACAGTGACCTATGTAAATGTACAGTCTTTGTGTATGAGAAAGTGGGTGAGAGAGAGAAAGAGAGAGGTGTACTTAAGATAAGCGCTGATGATACGGCGGAGGGATTTGACTTCGAGGGCTTCTTCCAATTTCCGGCGACGCAATTCTTCTTCCATTGACGGAATTTTATTTTTTTACTTCCTTCAGTCCTTTTTCTGTCCGACAGTGTTTTAACTTCAAATGAATATTCTCAAAACGGAAAAAGAAAAAAGACCTTCAAATAAATAGTACATATTTCTTGTTGTTAAATATGGGCTAGCCCATGAAACCTTTCAATCAGATGGACTAATATGGGCCAAAATTTCAATAAATAGTTAGGAACTGATAAAAATACTACTCCGTTAAATTAATTATGTTTACTATCCGATTAACCAACCTGTTAAAACTCAGTTAAAGTTTTTTTTAAAAAAATTATATCATTACATCAATATCATCAAAATAAAAATCTATTATACAATTAAATTACATAAAAATTAACTATCAACCACAAAAATAATAAGAGAATATAACTTAGCCTTACTAACGGGGTAAAGTCTAATTGACAACTCCATTAAAGCTAAGCTGATGAAATTGTTATAAAAATTCACTGTTTTTAAAAAAAAATTGTTTCAAACAAACACTATATATATAATATATCACACACACAAAAAAAAAAAAAAAAAGATAATTGCAGAAAACGCGAGATATATTAGCAAAAAGAAAAAGAGAGAGAAAAAGGGATGGGGTATATGGATAATGATATGAATAATATTCAGAGTTCCTGAAAAGAGAGACTGTGTGTGAGTGGAAGGCTGAAGCTCAGTCATTTGGATTATCACAATCATCAAAGGTTCGACCTTTTTATTGAGCTTTTTTTGCTATCTGTGTTTCGCTTATTTCTTCTTGAGTTTTTTTCCCCCTAACTTCTTACACACAACAGAAAACCCAACCCCACACATTGAAAAGATAAAGAAAAGCTCTGGAAAAAAAAAATATTGGATTTCCAATTTCACGCACACAAACTGAACAAAGTGACAGTGATAAACTAATACTATAAATGTTGGACTTTTCTGTGTAATATTGTCTGTCAAAATCAATTCTCTTTGCCACCCCTCTGGTAGGCAAACGAAGCTTCAACTTCAGGTACTTGTTTATTTCTAGGTTTTTATTTTTGATATAAGCATTTTTTCTTTCATTTAATTTTTCTTCTAATTTGTGCCTTTGTGACTCTTTACCCCGTTTTCTTTGTGAATAGAGCTTATTTGGGGTGTTTGAGTATTTGTGGAAATCCATATTGTGGTATTTTTTTCCAATGCTGGTTTTTATTGAAGGTAAAAGTCATTTAAGGGATTCATATGTTGTTTAGAGGAAGCAATAATAAGTTCTGAAATTGTTGGATTTTGTATTTTCTATGAGGTTGCTCTAGCCTCTAGTTATGCTGGAATTGAGTACATTTTGTAGTTAAATTCTGATTTTCATTGATTTTGCTTTAATAACTTGAATTTTCTGAATTACATTAGGCATTGCTTGCTAGATGGAGAATTAACTTACAGACAATATTCTTTGTTATTCTAAATGGTAGTTTGTAGTAAGTGCTCTTGTTGAACATTATTTATATTGTACTGAGTATTATGAGTTACTCAGTAGACATTCAGATTTGATGGTATTTAAGCTTGAGTTGGCACGTATTAGTAAAAAGATCATTTTATTATTAGAGTCTGTCAAACATTCTTTGGCAATTGTATAGCAATGTGTTACCCACCATGAATAAAGTGTTTGCTTTCTTCTATTGTGTGTACTCTTTCTATAGCCTTTTTTCCCTAAAGATGTCATCTCAAGGTTTATGTTCAAAATTTTGTTTGAAAGTTCTTCGAAATCCTACAGGGCTATGGAAGCAAGTTGCCATAGTAATGGAATCATGTGGTTCTTCAAAGACAAAGGTTTCGATGATAAAAGCATTCACGAAATGTTTAACAAGTGCAAGCGCCTTGTTGATGTCGAAAGAGAAAAAGCCTCAGAGAACTGGGATTACTTGAAAAGCATAGGCATCCAAGAGAGGAAACTTCCTTCCGTTGTTGGAAAATGTCCCAAAATTCTCACTCTCGACTTACACGAAAAACTCGTTCCAATGGTTCAATGCCTTGCGACATTAGAGTCAAAACCAAAGGAGGTAGCTTCCGCAATAACAAAATTCCCACATGTACTCTTGCACAGTTTGGAAGAGAAGCTCTGCCCACTTCTCGCATTTTTCGAAGCCCTCGGTGCTCCTGAAAAGCAAGTAGGCAAAATGATACTGTTAAATCCAAGAATCATCAGCTATAGCATTGAATCCAAGCTTTCTCAGATGGTGGATTTTCTTGCAAGCCTGGGTATATCAAAAGATGGGATGATTGGTAAAGTTTTGGTTAAGCATCCATACATTATGGGTTATAGTATCGTTAAACGTCTACGTCCAACTTCAGAATTTCTGAAATCGATAGGTCTCACTGAAACTCACCTCCAAAGTGTAGCAATAAACTTCCCAGAAGTTCTAAGTCGGGATGTTGACAAAACTTTGAGACCTAATGTTATGTACCTTAAATCACGTGGGTTCGATTCAAATCAAATAGCTACAATGGTTGCTGGTTACCCTCCGGTTCTGATTAAGAGTGTAGGTAATTCTCTAGGACCAAGAATCAAGTTTTTGGAAGAGGTGATGAAGAGGCAAATCGAAGAAGTTGTTGATTATCCAGATTTCTTTAAGCATGGTTTGAAGAAGAGATTAGAGGCTAGGCATAAAGTTTTGAAACATAAGCACATAGATTGTAGCTTGAGTGAAATGCTGGACTGTAACCAGAAGAAATTTCTACTAAAATTTGGTTTGATAGAGCAACTTGCTTAGGATCTTTTATTTGGTGGTGCTCAATTTTGTTTACTATTTTTGGCTTAGATTTGGTTTGTAATGTAATTGTTTATGAAATCATCTGATCATAAACTAACTATGTATTCTATTCAATGGCATTTCAGAATTACATAATTGGAAATCCATTTGATAAGATCCCTGAATTTTGTAATTGGCCCAATTTTTTTATTTTGTTAACATTGTTAACAAGGATCTTGCGGCCACTAAAATGCAAAAGGTAAACTTTATCCTCATGCAATAGTTCGTATATCACATGAGATAATTAAATCACACTATGCAAACCAGGTGTGACGAGCTTGACCTAGAAAATATTGACAAGGGGTTCGAATTCGGTTCAATAAACACCGCGTTCACTTGCTCGACCAACTAGCCCATCCTTAGAAACATTATTATACATGCTCCCTTGTACCAAATTTATGCTCTATTAATTACAATATGGAGCTAAACTTGACAATCTTAATGATTTACAAAGTTAAATTCTTCACATAATAACGTTTAATTTTTTTTAAATATTAATATATGTGGTATTACATAGTATAGTTAAATCATATTAATATTATAATCAAGTTAATTGTTTTAAACCCCACTGGACCGATGTACCAAAATAAATTATTACTATGAAACAAAATTACGGAACAAAGGAGTATATCATATCTCCTAATACTTGAGACGACAAGGATTAATCCTTATTTTTAAGTAATATATCAACGTTGACATGACTCGAGATATGTTTACCACGTTCTCATGATACGGTACACTACGAACACGAAATTAAACATAAGATAATTCTTCCAAACATTTTGGCTGTCTTTTATAACAAATTTAGATAAAAACATCTCTTTCTCGAATATTTTCCTTTCAAAAAAAAAAAAAAAAAAATCGGAGTTCGCCTTTAAAACCCCATTTCGTCCATGAAAGCTTTTGTAATAAATAAATCTCATGTCACCCAAAAAATCCCCCAATTTCTCTTTCTAAAAAAAAAAAAAAACCTTTAGTTTTACAGCTCTTCGTGTATAATTATCATCCCTGAAAAGAAGAAAAAATTCATCAGATAGCTATCATTCTGCTCTGTATTAATTGATTTCAGGTAATAATGCATTGTATTACAATAATTCAATAAAATCATTTGGTTGCATTTCTTTCCTCATATCCCTTTTCTTGTTTTGGATCGAAACAGGAATCATCAATTGATCAATTGTTGTTTCCATTTCAATTCATTCACTGAATTCAAATTCAAACAAAAAAAAAATGGATCTTTTCCAAAAAGCAAAATCTGTAAGGCTTAGGAGCTACGACGACAAATACCTGGTAGCTGACGAAGACCGTGAAACAATCAGCCAACACCGCAATGGCCCTGCGAAAAACACGTTATGGACGGTTGAATTTGTCGAGGGGGAAGACTACATCCGCTTGAAGAGCTGTTTTGGCACCTATTTAACGGCATCAAACATCCCTTTTCTGCCAGGGGTCACCGGAAAAAAAGTCGTCCAAACAAGACCTAGCGAATGCAATCCCACCACCCAATGGGAGCCTTTGAGGGATGGAATGCAAGTGAGGCTGAAATCATTGAGCGGAAATTTCTTACGGCCCAACGGTGGCCTACCCCCGTGGAAAAACTCCGTCACACACGACATACCACACCGGTACAAAACTCATAGTAAGATCTTGTGGGATGTGGAGGTGGTGGAGAAAAGAACCGTGCACCGGAAGACACAATCTGATATGACTTTTAGAAGAACAAATTCGGCTTCTGCATCAATGAAGAAACATAGTTCCACAAGCATGCCTTCTTTTTTTAGGACAATATTTCCTATATCACAAATAAGACCATCGGACGATAAATTAAACTCGAGTGCCTCTCCGTTCTTTAAACCAATGACCGACTCTGGATTCCATACATAATCTTTGAAGCATTTGGTATAAGGTGATGAATATAAAATCACATTAGCTGAGTTATTGTCCGTTTTGATGAAGAAAACTAGTCAAATCCTGCATGAACGAGATGAATAATGCAGGTCCAATATAGATTATTTGAAGAATGTGTTATACCAATCCATGAAAAGGAAAATATAACTTGTTTGGCATACGGAGTCAGAAATACAGATCTGTAATGTAATTTTCATCACTCGAAATAGAGTTGTATTTTCTCGTGATTATTGTTTTCTTGTATTTTCTCGTGATTATTGTTTTCTAGGTGCCGAATTATTTAAATTATGACCACATGTATGCATGTAAACCACTCAAAAGAGAGATTTACTGTGCCCATGTGCCATCATGCTCTATGCTTGATGTTATGATGATCAAACTCATTAAATCAAGAGCCAGAAGACAACACATGTTTTAAGTAAGTGCATCACAGAATCATGGAATCAATGCAATAACTCAAATGTGAAGGAAATTTAATTTTAGTAGAACTTTTTAAAAGAAATAGACGCAGAATGGATGGATGACTTACAGACGAAATTAAGTTCTCCAGGGTGATGCCATATGACGTAACGGGAGCTCTTAGTCAAGATCCGGTAGTTCCCAGAGTTTGGATTATTGAGCATGTATCCTGCGACAAATTAACTTCTCAGTATATAATTTTTAAAAGGAAGAAAGAACTAAGCACAAATTGTAGGTTCAACTGATAAATGTGCTATGTTTCTAGATAGAATCTATATATCATGCTGACAACTTAAATTAATGGTTGCCCCGATAATTTCTAAATATGGAAACATATTCAGCTCCAGTTTTAAAAATAAATATACAAATGAAAAAATGAAAAAATAAAAATAAAAACCTCAACTTAAGAGCATAATATTGTAATGATGCTACTCATATGCTAGACGAGATTCATTAGACACACACATTGAAAATAGAGTTGTAATTTTCTGTTGAAAATACATAGTTAAATATGATAAACATTTGCCCAGACGAGAGTCATTAAACACAGGAATTCATAAAAGATGAAAATGTACTACTCATGACGTTTAACAATCCAGTACCATTTGCTTCATTCTCTTCTTCTAATGCTGGTTCGCTCCACTCGTATAATCTTGATACAGCTTAAAACTTTTCTGAAAATGTAAGTCTTGTTTCTTCAAAATCTGGTAAGCTTCGAGCTCCTTTGGCCCAAAGTCAACGGTGCAACTATCAAAGTTCAATTCTATTGGGCACCCCACATCAAACAACTCCTATCCAACCATCTCTGCACTGAGAATAGATGCCAAATCCTGACTTCTCCTAAAAACATGAGTCGAATATACATCATTCTCAAATCCCACAACACAAGAATTTTTCAAGAATGTCATTGGCTTATGATAAGATAACTTAAAGCTCTGAGTCCCATAGCTCATATTATCTGTATCATCACCTAGAGAAACAAATTCATCATCTTGAGTTTTGGTATCACAGCCCAAAACATGCTCCTCAACAACCTCCTTAACGCGCTCAGGAGTTTGAATTGAGATCAAACTGAAAAATCTTCTGTTCCTTCCAGGTCCTTCTTTTTCCTTCTTAAGCTTTTCCATGCAGAGTTTATGAAGTGTGGTCAGAAATTGGGGCGGCATAACTGGACCTACAAGGGTATCATACGGCTGAACTTTACTAGACCAAATACTGCGGCTTAAATCAATGGCTTTCTATAAGGAAAGGGCGGCACTTGGAGTTGATCGGGAATAACCAAGAACTTTAAAGGTTCATTATAATTTTCAAGATCCTTTTGGAAATCTGAGTAAGTGGAGAAAGCAAATTGTAATAAATTTGTAGACAAAGTAGCCCAAGTACCTTTTAAAGCAACCTCATGTATGCTAGTTGGAAAGTAGATATCTTTTAAAACATCAGAAACTGTTAAAAGGATCTCCTTTTGGGAAGTCCAAAAGCCTTCAGTTTGTGACATATTTCTTCATGGAAAACAGATTTCGACTTATCTGGATAAACCTCTTGAGCATCGTCACCACTGTTTCCCTCTTTTTCTCTTCTTTTGACAATGTATTTAGGGAGGTTATCGTTCAAGTGGGAATTAAGAAAGTCAAACTTAAGTGGAATATCCTTTCTCCATCGTATTCTGAATCATTTCTTACGTACAAAATATTATCCTCCGAGTCCATTCTTTCCTCTTGTGACCTACTACTGAAAAAATTTCAAATTCCCATGCTGCAACATATTGTTGTACCTCTAACTTCCCTGATGACACCAACCTAATTAGTGTAACCCGCCCAAACTATCAGGTGCTGATAGCTGTGCAGAAATATCTGCATCAAGAATGCCAAAACCCAAAACTATATATTTTTTTCTGCCTCCAATCAATCCAAGCATTCGAAAACTCCTCTCTCAAAAGACAACTACCACAATTACTATAAAAACCAGAACATGAAAGCTCGGAATGGAGTCCCCATGTGTAGGGTGTGCTGCTGAACTTAGAAATTTCAGAAGACACTGATCCATTTCCATTTCCATTACCATTATCATCAGGCCCATAACAGAAAAGACTGAATCTCTGTTGACTGTCCCAAAATGATCCTAGCAAAATGCAATAGCCTGATTCTGAAGCCAACTTATTATTATCTTCGGCATTTGCTCCCAACTCTGACAATCTAAAAACAGTCATATGACATGGGACTCTCAAGCCATGCACCTACTGTAATACAGGCATCAAGGGTTTCCGAATATCACAAAGTAATAGCAAGCATTTAGCAACGGTAAAGTAAAACCCATCAGAACCAGCATCGCGAACGCCATAAATCTGTCATTTTTCACCACCATAAACAGTGTCTAAAGCTTCTGCAAACAAAACACATCACACTTTCCAGCATACCTTTAAACAACCAAGAACACAGCTTTGTGATGAGAAACAATAAATATTCGAGGATGCCAACTAGATTCACATCCAAACCACCCCTCCTCACCAGCATCTTCATCCTTCTTTAACCTCACTTTATTATTAACTAAAATCTTCATCGCAAACCTACTCTTTCCAATAGCCCATGATATAAGTTTCCTCTTTCCCTCATCAGAACAATTAACATCAAAAAAACAACAGATCACTGTTCTTCCCTGCTATGCGGGCTCCAAGACGCGCTCACCACCAAATTAACCTTTAAAACCTTTGCATCGGCAAACCCCGCATATGCCAAACAAACAGAAAACTCATTCTCTCTACAAATTCTATTAGCTTCAACTCTATACCAAGAAACAGAGTAATCAGTAAAGATCATCAAAAACCCAACAACAACGGCCTTAGTTTTACTTTTATTACCTACATCACGACATGAATTGCCGTATGGATTAACTAAAAGCCGTGTACTTCGTCTACGATTGACGCATCTCTGTTTGGCCAGCTGAAAAAAGCTTCCCTTTGTGAATGAACACTCAAAACCCCTTCTTTTACTGAAACGTGGTCAGAATTCTCTCCAGTTGGGACAAACACAATGACAAAATATTTATTCGGGATTTGAAGCTGTGAAAGTATGAAGAGTAATTGGGTACGGCGGCGGATGGCGGGGGACTGGATGAGGGTGGTGATTGGGGTATCGTGGTTTTGGGTAAATATTATGGGTCCGAGGGGTGTTTTGGGGTTTTTGTCGGAGAGGAGGAGGAATGATGGACATAAGGCTGAGGATATTGGCCAGAAGGATTTTCACTCCGCCGTGAAGTCCATTTCCACTACTAGGGTTCGGGAATTGTCCTCCATTCATCTTACTTCATTTAAAACAAAAGATTCTTGCTTCAGGTACTATTCTGGATGTATGATAACGCCGCGAAATTTAAAAGTTCTATAATTTTTTAATTGGATTTTAAGTTTTTAACCTAACTAAAACTAACCAAATAATTTAAAATTCTATGATATCCTCAACTTATTTCGAATTAAAAATAAATTAATTATTTAAAAAAATAATTAAAAATAAATTGTCCCGTTTATACCAACGACTAAACATGGACAGGCTAAAACAAAAAACTAATTGAGCGCACACATAATAATATTTTCATTACATCAAAATCAAACTATCTTCAATTACTCAAACTTACTTTCTTTGAAATTTTTAAAATATAAAGTGCAACTATGTTAAAGAAACAGTATCTTTGAAAACATATTTTGATATGTTTGAAGATAGAGTAATAGGATAAAAGTTGGTTTGCAAAGGTTCACATAAAATTTTTTGTCTAGACTTATTTGGTTAGAATTTGACTCGGTTTTACTTAATTTTAGCTTAAAAAAATTATTTCGTTGATTTTGATGAAACATTTAAAATCGATTTAAATTGAATTGAATGTTGAGTTATAAGTTTTGGTGAAATCTAGTTTAGAGGGGAAAATATATGACATGTGTCGTATTAGTGTCTTTTATAAAGAAAAATAAATAATTTGTATAACTTGAACGAAAAGTACAAAAGATATAGAAAATTTTGAGTGTGCCAGAATTTGAACTTAAGCCTCGTCTACGAGAATCACAAATCACTACACTTGACTCATGATGTAAACCAATTAAAAAAAATGATTACAAGTTGTTTTATTGTGGCCAAATTTAATTTGAGTAACTTCTTAAAAAAGATCTAATTTGACTAAGAGAAGGCACCTCATCTAGAAAGTCACAAATCACCTGATCTTTTCGGTCCAAATTTACAAAAGTCAAATCCAAAACCTCAACCACCATCATCCTTAAAACAAGAAAACACAGGGAAAGCACCTCATCTAGAAAGTAGAACAAATCAAGCTTTAGCGTGGTACAAGCATCTAAGCACAATGAACTACAAGGAAGACACTCATCAAATCACATCCCTCGTATTCTGCACTATCCTACTCTTAGTACTAAACTCCTCACACGCACACGCACACTCAATCTGCATAATCGGCAGCGGCATCGGTGGCGCCTCCGTCGCCCACTTCCTCCGTCGCTACTCCTCCGCCTCCCAGCAAAACCTGATCGGCAAAATCTCAATCTTCGAAAGAAATGGTATCGTCGGTGGCCGCATGGCCACCGTCACAATTGCCGGCGAAACTTTCGAGGCCGGAGCTTCCATTCTCCACCCAAAAAACTATCACGCAGCGAATTACACCGAATATCTCAATCTTCGAGCGAGAAAACCTAATCACTCCGATGATTCTCTTTCCTTGGGCATTTGGGATGGACATAAGTTCGTTTACAAGACGATGAACTCGAATTCTAAGCTGCCGATTGTTCAAAGATTGGTTTCGTTTGCGAATTCAGTAATGATGTTCCTGAGATATGGGGTTTCTCTCTTTCGTATGAGTTCATTTGTTGAGGTATCATTTATTCTATGTTATTTGCTTTTATGTTTTTTTTTAATGGTATGATTTTGTGAATACAAATGTTTCTGAGGCAAATTATCAAAAAAAAAAATGTTTCTGAGGCAATTTAAAGATTTGTTTGGCGATTTATGTTATGTGCGGTGGCTAACCGCTAACGAGTATAGCTCAATGTACACCAATTCTATGAAGCATTAGCTATTGAACACTTTTTTTTGGTCTGGTAACATTTGAAGTGTTGTACTATCAGTTTACAATTTTGTGATTAGCTTTTATGGTGATATTATGTATACATGTTTGTAGGAGACTGTCAACAATTTTTTAAGGTATTATGAAGATTTCGAATCCCGGCCTGTGTTTGAGAGTGTGGAGGAAATGCTTAGATGGGCAGGACTATTCAATCTGACGACTCAAACATTAGGAGAGAAATTGGTGGAAGTTGGTTTGTCTCCTTTACTCATTCAAGAGCTTTCCACTGTGAGATACTATTTCTCTCTAATTTTACTTTCTGTTTCTTACTCATCTCTTTTAAGCTTAGCTTTTTTATTTATTTTACTTATGATAAAATAAAATATTCAACTATTCTTAACATGGATGTGCAATTTATGGGATCTTTTGGTATTTGCTTATATGTGCTTTTATACATAATCGTAATCAGAACAAAGGCCAGCATGTGCATAACACACTTGAGCCTATAGTCTGAATTGATGTGGATGTTTGTGCTACATTAATTGTTACAGAGAACGAGCCTATGTTTGTTAATAGTAGATTGGTTGAGTTCATTCGACCAAGCCACAAAGGACTCGTCGCTCTTAGAGGTTCTTTCCATTCATGGTCCATTAGCTCAAGTCCATGGACTGAGTGTTTCACATGTGAAGTGGGTTCAGATTAAGACGTATACTCGAGATATGACCAATGGTGGTGAATAAAGTAGGTTATTGTAGGAAAATGTGATATAAGGATTAAAGTAAGTGGATCTAGAGGTAAATTTGTCGTATTCTTCTATTATTGTGAATAATTTGCCCTATGCTTCAGTTATTGTGATTAACAAATGTTAGATGTTAAACAAGGATTGTTTGACTGTTTGATATTTGTATGGTTTGACCACTTAATACATGAAACTCATGCATATGCTTGTTATGATACTAACTGGTGTTTCTTATTCAGTGTTAGTGATGAATCTCTCCTACAAATGTGTTTTTGAGGAGCGAATGCATGAAATCTATGATGAAAGTGAATATCATATTATGAGTTTGGATTTTTAAAATTGTCAGATTATAGTTTCAGATGACATGTCTTATAACAGGGTAGTGTTGCAATAGAAATTATCAAAATTATGAATTTAGCTTTTTTAAAATTGTTGGTGATTTTTTAAAGTAAAATTTAGATTATTATTTCAAAAATTATTAAACAGGAATTGAGGGCTTGAATATATTTGTGCTGCTTGTGCAGGTCATAACGAGAATAAATTATGGGCAAAGTGTCAACATAAGTGGACTTGCTGGTGCAGTTTCCTTGGCTGGATCCGGAGGTGGTTTATGGGCAGTCGAAGGAGGGAACTGGCAAATGGCTGCAGGATTGATCAATCGGTCAGGTGTTGCTTTGCATCTTCATGAAGAAATAGAAACTGTATCTTACCTCGGAGATGTTTATGAGCTGAACTCTACAAAAGGAAAAAGTTACAACTGTCAAGTTACTGTGGTGGCGACTCCCTTAGATGAGATAAATATTCGTTTCAACCCTGTATTTTCGATACCTCAGAGGAAATTACAGCACACACATGCAACTTTTGTTAGGGGCCTGTTAAATCCTGTGAGTGTATCGGATATCTTTACATTGTCCATGTCCTCACTTGTCACCAATTATGTTTTTTTAATTCCGATTGATATTATGCTATGATCAGGCATATTTTGGTATGAACAAGGTATCAGATATCCCAGAATTGGTGGGCACAACAGAGTCTATTGATGTTACGTTCACAAGCATCAGTATTCTCAAGAAACATGAGAATGATATGACATATAAGATATTCTCCCGTGAGCCGATGGCAGATGCCTTATTGGATGATATTTTCAGGTATGATTGAAATTTGGATCTACAATTGAAATGATTCGTCTTAGTGGTATGATTTTGAAACTCTCTCTCTCTCTCATTCTGTTTTCTCTTCTCATTGTATTCACAGTGTGAGAAAGGAGACAATCAAAATAAACTGGGGTGCTTATCCTCATTACCATGCACCTGAGAAATATGCTCCCTTTATTTTAGATGGTAATCATCTCTACTATGTTAATGCTTTTGAAAATGCGGCTAGCACCATGGAAACAAGTGCTGTTGCAGCTGAGAATATAGCACGCTTGATTCTTTCAAGACTTTCTGCTCCAGTCGACTTCAGTTTACCAAACTTGAAGAGCTCTAACAGCGATTCGTCTAAAATGCATATAGACTTGTAAGTTGAAATATCATTTCTTCTGTTTGTCCATTGAGTACACCGTGCAACACAAGAATAGTTTATGTTTGTGTATCTAGATGTACAAGCAGAAACTTACACTGGTATCAAACGCATATCAGGAATTACTTTAATTTGGATTTGATCTTGAAGAAATAGTCTTTATGAGAAAGATGTAAAATATATATACAGTGTTTATGGTTGTATTTTTTGAAATTCATGTAAATAATACGGAGTAGTACATTTTCTTACTACCATAATAATAGCATTTAGAATGTTTGTGTAACATGTATATATTGTTATAAAACTGATTCCCACATTTTAACCAGGTGATGCTACAATAAGAACTTTCTATTCATAATGGATGTGCATGATATTAGTATATTTCATCTTCATGTGTCAATTTTGATTCCCAGGATTTGTGTAGGAATGGATTTACATTATTTCACTCTATTCAGAGAAAGGATTTATGGTCCTTAAACGTGCAGACTGCAGAGTGCATAATTTTCTTAAGTTATTATTAATATAAAAAGTTATGTAACTAGCAAAATCTTCACGGTCTTTTTCAATTTGATATACAGAGATTAAATAAGTAACAAAGATATATTAAGAGGGGTGTTTTAAGTTTGAACTAGATAACTCAAAAGGCTGTTTTCAATTAAGGAAGTACACTGATTTCTTGTTACAATTACAATTACTCTTGAATAATATCATGATTTCATAATTAACATTTACAAAATAATAATAATAATTATTATAATAATCACAAAATATTAGTTTCTAAACTCCCACCAAACATATACTACATGATTTTGACGTGGGTGGATGGCACACCGTTTAATTACTTTTTTAATAGTAGTATTATAATTACAATAATAGATGGGGAACCTTCCAATTTTCAAGTACGAAAACATTGACTGCTTCCAAAAATCAAAGCCGGTTGATTGCAGCCTGCACAAATTCCTCCATTTCACCACTTTTTTCAACACCAACGAATTATAACTCAAAGAGTAATTAAAAAAGTTGGAGAAGAAATACAGACAACAGTAGAGCACGACACAGCAGATCATAACCAGTCACTTTCTTTCATTGGTGAATAATAATATACGAATGAGATTCAACAACTTGTAGTACATTAGTATTTATGATTATTATTTCTTGCAGAATCATTCTTTGTTCTTCTTCTTCTTCTTTTTATTATCAAAATATTTGTTTGGCGGGCCTTTGACTTGAGGGCTGGACTTCCTACAGTTACTTCCCTCAGGTTTCAACAACCAAATTGATAATCCATTGTCCAGAAATCAATTCTCATTTTCCATTTAGGATTTCATCATATATATAGTCATCCTTCTTGTATCCTCAGTTTTTACTGGTAAGTTAATAGTCAACAAATTGTTTGACATTTTATTGAATTATTTGATGACCATTTGATGGTACAACTCTTGGAATTTGTATAACAACAGGGAAAAGAAAAAGAAAAGATATGGGAGGGCTGTGTTCAAAGCCGAGTTCAAGAACAAATCTTTATGCAGGTCAAGAAAAGGTGCATCATCAGAAGCAGCAGGTACACAATGAGTCCAGTAATAAGGTTGTGATGGCTCCACCTACCGCGGAAAATATGATGGAAAATAAAATATTGGTGAAGGAATCCCCAGGATCGTTGGCCCAATTATCAAATATTAGTGATGATGAATTTTACGATGGGATTCCACGATATCGGAGGAGTATGTCCCTGAAATCTAGATCATTTAAAGTTGCAAAGGTAGGTAATGGAACAGCTTTTGTTTTTGTTGCTTCTTAAGTAGCATCTGGATTCTTCCCTATTGTGTTACCTATAATGGTATGAGGTTCTTCATTCTTAGGGTGTTGAGCATCACTTAATGGGCAGAGTGGATTGGTATCAGAAAGTGGAAGTGAGGAAATTAGAAAATGCATTAGTCTAAGTTATAATGAGTCGAAGATGGTATCTTGGTCCCAATTTGATGATGATGATGATGTGATAAGTATAATGTATGTAGGGTGGTCATATCTGGATTCTCAATGCATCTATGGTATAAATAATGAGTCCTGTTTCTGTGTAGTTTGGTAGCTTAATTTGATAAAAAAAAAATTCATTATTTGTTAATCAATTTGGGGTAATCTACTGTTTAGTTTGTTCGCATAAATAGACTAATTATTCAAAGGTTTCGAAACAGATTAAACTTTTTACCAGAGTTCACGATTGTAATAAAGACTAGTATTTTCTAGGATTGAGAGGAATTTAGTCTTAAGAATGACTTATCTAGTAAATTTTCATAGCCTTAACCTTACAGACATATGTGTGCAACACTTTTTTGCAGGTTGCAGAAGTGAGTTCTCTTTTAGGCAGAGCCGGAAGTGTCGGACTTGAAAGGGCGGTGGATGTTTTGGACACATTGGGGAGTAGTGTTACCAATTTGAACTTAACAGGTGGATTTGCTTCAGGACCAACAACCAAAAACAATGAACTCTCGATTTTATCATTCGAGGTTGCCAATACAATCGTGAAAGGTTCAAATCTTATGCAATCACTTTCAAAGCGAAGCATAGTACAACTTAAAGATGTGGTGCTTCCTACTGAAGGTATTCGACGGTTAATATCAGAAGATATGGATGAACTTTTAAGGATCGTAGCCGCAGACAAAAGGTTCGTTTTTTTTAATGTATATATCACATGTATTATTTTTGAATTTTAATTATATCATAACGGAAATCTATGCCATGATGTGATTATTTTGTTATAAACAAAGGGAGGAGCTAAAAGTTTTCTCAGGAGAAGTAATTCGATTTGGGAATCGGTGTAAAGATTCTCAGTGGCACAACTTGGACCGCTTCTTTGAGAAGTAATCTTATTTAATCTTTATCTTTATCCGTGTTTTAATGTTTGAGATTCTATTTTTCTTTTTTTTAACTGGATGACTTTTGTTTTCTTTTCAGACGTAGCAGAGATCGTACCCCTCAAAGGCAACTGAGGGAAGTAGCAGAATCAATGATGATGCAATTGATGACTTTCTGTCAACTTACAGCTGTTAGTATTACCTATTCTTTTAGTCCAATAATGTGTTTTTAGTTGTTAATTTATGCTTGAGCACACATCATTGAACATTAACTGTTTTTTGTCCACAGGATCTGTATCAGAAGCTAAACACTTTGGACAAACTCGAACAAGATTATCAGCGCAAACGTCTGGAGGAGTTTAAGTACAATGCTTTACAAAGGGGTTAGTAACCATTTGCATAGTTGTTAATTATGTGTATTTGTTTTGCAAGAAAGCTCCTTTCTATTTCATGTGATAAGTCCAGTAATCATAACATTTCTAGTTTGGATAATGCTTCTTCCATGTAAACATGTACGTTTATCTTAATGTGGGCCAAAAATGTAAAACTCCATGGCTCTCATGTTTTTGTTTCGATTGAGTCGTGAATCTGTTTTCTTGACATACTTTAACTGTAGGTGACAGGGACAACAGCGTAAACGTTTTGGCCTCAGACTTGAAAAACCGAAGAAAACTGGTGAAAAACTTGAAGAAAAAGTCGTTGTGGTCTAGAAGCATGGAAGAGGTTATGGAGAAGCTTGTGGATATTGTGCTGTTTTTGAATCAAGAAATAAGTAATACCTTTGGAAATCCAGGTATATAAGTTCAATCTTATTATTATTTCAAAAATGAAGATGATTTTTGTCTTTTTATGAAAAATTTCAAATTCATTTTGGTGTGTACCTATAGCATTAGGTGATCGTATTTCTATGATTTATTCAATTGGAATATCACATTTCTTTACTTGGAATGGAATTATGATAATGTCTTCTTATTTATGATCATTGACAGATGATGAAACACCAGAGAAAGAATCATCAACCAGCCAACCGAAGTTGGGGCCTGCTGGGCTATCATTACATTACGCTAACATCATTCTCCAAATCGACTCAGTTGTGAGTACATAAATCCAGTCGATATTATATATATATATATATATATATTCTTGATTGAAATGTTTATTTGTTCTTTGTATTTTCATTTTCTCTGACATTATCAGGTAGCCCGTTCAAGTACAATACCTCAAACCTCTAGAGATACATTGTATGATAGCTTACCACCAAATATGATAGCTTCTTTACGATCCAAACTACGTACTTTCCAGGTTGACAAAGAGGTATGATCAATCCTTCTTCTGTTTATGATCCAAATTAATCTCTGAAATTGCCAATCGTAGGTATATAATTATTTCTTGTAAATTGTTTTATGTGAAGCTCACTGTGACAAAAATAAAAAATGAAATGGAAAAGACACTGCATTGGCTCGTTCCTGTTGCCCTAAATACAGCGAAGTAAGATCAAAAACCTTCAAATGAGATCTACATACCCTCTTTCTTAATATCGATCCTGAACATATTTTCTTCGTAATATTACGTCTACAGAGCACATCATGGCTTTGGTTGGGTTGGAGAATGGGGAAACACAGGGTGAGTATTGAATATTATATTCTTTGGATACACTATATTAAGTTAATAAGCTTTTCAACTTATTAACATTGTGTCATAATCTCTTAAGTATTATTGTTGTGAAAATACAGGTCTGAACTGAACGGAAGGACAGTTGGGCCTAATGATGTTATGAAAATCGAGACACTGCACTATGCAGACAAGATGAAAACGGAATTTTACATCATTGATCTCCTTTTGTGGCTTAATTCTTTGGTAAATAGATACAAGTCCAATGCGAGTGGCGGCAGTGTCATGAGACCAACCATCAAAACACTTAGTACAAAGTCAACTTCGAGTACAGCAAACAAGGAGTGTCTGCAGGATGTGAAATGTGAAAATGAGGCTCGAGGATTAAGCAGTGGTTGTGACTCGGGCCTTGAAGAGGAAAAATTGGAAAAAAGGAGTGAAGATAGCTCGACTCTTGATGAGACGAGGGTGTCTGGTAATACATTCGTTGATCTTGGACTTGGCGATGAGAAATCATTGGATGTGATTGATAGGGTGGCTGTTGTTATGGTTTAGACTTCAGACACCATTGACATTGAATCGTGCATGAAGCATATGTAAATAGAAGTGAGGGTCTGTCTTATAGTGTATAGACGATGATTGATGAAATTTGGAACACATAAAATGCTCTTTCTGCTTTATGTGTGGATCAATAGATCATTTTTTCTGTGGTTGCAGACAAGTAAATTGAGCCAATGAACTTAGATCGCTTGATTTCATGCCTCATAGTTAGGGCTAATCATTGACAATAAGAAATTTGAAACCAATAGAAGATTCGCTCCACAAGCACGGGTTTTGATTCGATTAAGATGATCAATAATTTGAAATATGTGGAGCGAATATGAATATAGGTTAATTTGGCTCGTCGGTGATCCGGATCCACTAACGGAGAAATAACATTATTGTATATAGACATAGAGTTTTATATTTATAAGTGACGTCAATAATGTTTTATCACCATTTTAACAGGACATGAGTTAATATTGTATTCATGACCTCAAATTTATTAAATCCTTCAAAGTAAGAGATTAAATGTATTGAGAGTTGATTTTTCTTTGATGAAATCTCAACAGAGTATGAAGAAAGTTTGAACACATAAAATATAATGAATGATATTTGATGTCAAAAAATTGTTGTAAAAACCCAAAAATTCAACCAATCTACCATAAAATAAAATCCGACGAATAAGAAAATTCCAAATGCGAAAAATATCGTGATACAACCCAAATTCGATCAGATCCAAGTCAAGCCTGATCTGACTCATGGACAGCACTAAATGGGAGAACCGAATAAGAATAAGAAATTGGGCCTCGTTAGAGTTTAGACATTAGATTAAATTGGAAGAACCGGACAAAAAAAAATTGGAGCGGAAGAAAAAATGATATATATAAATATATATAAATAGGCGTAGTGTGGATTTGTACAGGAGAGAGAGAGAGAGAGGGGAAAGAAGAAAACAAAACCTCACACTATTCACGCCGTACCATCACCGTATTTCTCTCTTTCTCTCCGCTCTGCCCCACCTAACAAATGCGCACTCATATTACAGCTCAATCTAGTTGCTGCACTCTCTACGGTATACATTTCTACAGTTTTCTCTTTATTAAATTTAATTATGGCGGGAAACAAAGAAAAATGCATGTGCCGCTTTTTTTTCTTTCTGTAATTTATTTATTAATTTCGCAGACAGAATGGTTGTTTTTCTGTGTTTTGGTGTTACTGGTTAATTGAACATTGACTCGTTACAGCTTCAATGCATGCAGGGTTGTTTAATTGTTTTGTTTTTTCAGTAGTCATAATTAGGTTTTCTTTTAGTCTGGTTGGTGTGTTTGGGATTTTTGAGCTGATTTCCATGTGTTTTTTTCCACCCGTGTGGGTTCTCGCTCTTTTTCTTGAAGAATTTATGAGTCCGTTTTGTTGTTCTACTTTGCATTTTCTTGTGTTTCTTAGATCTAAACTCTAGATTCATCAAAGTTGTTTTGTTATTTTGGAATAAGGGATCCACGTTTCTTGTGTTTTACAGGGTATGAACTTGAGATTTGAAGGGATTTAAGACAGTGACAGAATGCCTCTTTACAAAAAAAAACCATATGCTTTGGTTGAGAAGCCAAATGATTTAAAGCCTCAAGAGCTCGTCTTTCAAATCCGCTTCACGAATGAAATCTTCAGAAGTTATAAGTAAATTCTGTTTTCATTGAAAGGTTTTTCATGGAATATTGTTATGTAATTATGTTTATAAAATTTTGATAATACCCAATTCTTAATTGGCACAGTGAATATTTGAAGAGGATCAACTTATACCGTAAGAATGTATGGACATGCAAAGCTACTGGGAAGAGTAATTTGACCTATGAAGAGGCTCTGGTTTCAGAGAACAAAGCTTCTGAAAGAATACAAAATATCCCTATCGAGTATGTAGCTCCTGTGCTTCGCGATGTCCAATTCAGTGAGTCCACTTCTCATTTTTGTTATGTACCCTATCTCTCTGTTTATGTGCATACTTCCTAGATATTTAGCTTCTTGGACTGGTGTTCTTGCTACCCTTAGCTCCTCCTTGCCTCCTCAACAATTCCATTCCTGCATGAGGCCTTTCGCAACTGATTGGGGATATACAGCTGTTTATTAGGAAGTCAGGGAGACTAAACAATTTTGTGCGTTAAATTGCTTGAATGAGCCAAGTGCTCTAATTAAATCGGGATGATCTTTTTGCATTTTCATTTGACTCAGGGATATGTTCTCCTATATCTCTGTTTTCACATTCCTAGGGATACTTTTCAGATTTTAGTATTTCATGGCAGGCATGCTCAATTTACAAGACCTGGTTAATTCAATTGCTGCAAAGTTTTTAGGTCCCTTTCAAAAGGGTGCTAAAATCTATGGAAGGAAGGATGGCTGTTTACATCCATGCAAAATTGTGAAAGTTGTTGAAGATGCTGAAAAAACTCAGTATAAGATTGCATGGCTTAGCAGTGACCACAAAATGATTGAAAAGGCATTAGTGAATCGTGATGACTTTGCGGGAAAGGATCCGCCTTTTAGTAAACGGCTTCTCAAGTCTTTTATCAAAGATTCTACATACCGAAGGTTCCCTTGGGTCCTACATGATAATTTGGCGAAGAAGCATGGAATCTCAACTGCTCCTCCTGAAGAACTAAATATCAACGTATCTGAACAGAATGGACTTGTAGTTTGTGATAGGAAGAGAAAGAGAAGTGAAGATACATTAACACCTGGGCCCTCAATGCTTGGAAAGAGCGCCGTTGAAGGTACATTGTTTTTCTCGTGGTCACTTCTGCTAGGTCCATTTCATCGTATTTTCACGTGTTCGTTCACGGGTTGTATATGCTGGTACTTGATCAGTTTTAATGAATAGAAGAAAAGGAAGTTATTTTCTTTTCTCTTATCCCCCCTCACCTTTAAATTTTTGTTTATGCATTTCAACCCTTTTATTACTGTCTGTTGAGCTACCTTATTCCATCTATTGTCTTAGTTGGGGGGGGGGGGGTTCTTTTCATGGTTTTTCGGTTTCATTATTGTTTAGAGACCAAGAAAATATCATCTTTTACTATGCCACCTATTTATGAAAATTAGTTTCTCATCTTAGGCTTCAAGAAAAGAGTACCGCTTACATGTGAATGTTGTGATGTAGTGTGATAGAAGAAAATTTTATTTTTTTCTCCTCCCTAGTACCAACTTAAGTTTTCATATGACGTGATCATTCAATATCATTTAGTACCTGCTTTGGTAATTGCAGGAAATGAGAATCAACCCATCAAGTATCCAATTGATGACTTGCTGGTGCAACCTACTGAAGAAGATCGACTTTTGGTTGAAAAGCCTTCCCCGTGCAGGGATTTTAATGTACCTATGGGCTGTGTTGGGGATCTTCTGATGGTGTGGGATTTCTGTACTTCTTTTGGTAGGCTATTGAAATTGTCTCCGTTCTCTCTTGAAGACTTTGAGAATTCCATTTGTCATAAGGACGGCACCCCATTGCTCATTGTGGAATCATATTCAACTCTTCTCCAGCTTCTTATAAATGACAATGGGAAGTTCTCCGTCACAATAAGAAATAGGAAACGGAAGCGAAAGGTTAATCATGTGAAACATAAGAATTATATTGAATGAACTTCTCATTTCCTTTCTTCTTTTAGTGAGTTGATATATTTGGTACCTGTTTGCATTGTTGAACCCTTCCAACTTTGTTGTTTCAGATTACGCAGATTACTTGGACTGATTACCTATGTGATTTTTTGGAAACTAGTTGTACGGCTAAATTAGCTATGCACATAAGTACAATTAAGCGAGGTCATTATGCCCTATTAGACATTCATGTGAAACTGACAATCTTTCAAGAACTGGTTGCTCAAGCTCTAGTGACAGATATTGTCCGGGACAAGTTGGCTGAGTATATTGAAGAGGAGAGACAGGCTCTTTCGGCAGCACGGAGGGATGAAAGGAAGAGTAAGAAGTCAGAAACTTCTGGCAAGGAAGTTAAAGAAGAGCAGATAGTGAATACTGGTGAAGGCGATCATAGTAAGTCCAATGGAGTCATTTTACCGAAAAATAACGAGAAACTTCTTTCTCAACAAGGAGACAACATATCTAACAAAAATGCTAAGAAACTGAAGATTGAGACCAACGCGACTTTAGAAGATGGTAATCGTCCATCTAAGAGGGAGGCCCACAAATTGATGAAAAATGAAATGAAGGAACTCCCAGAGATGAAAAATACTGAAGATAAGGTGGGCTCTTGCTCTATCCCTCTATCCGCGCGTGTGTGTGTGCGTGTATGTGTGCATGTGTGAGCGCACATCTATATTATTGCTGTCATAAAATGGAGGAAAAAACAAAAATATGGAGATTAACGTAGGTCATATATTGTGAACTTACAACTGATATGTCTATTTCCTTTTACTGATGCAGAATGAATTTCTTGAACGGGAAATTGAGAAGAGATTTATACGCACTAGTCCACTAGGGAAAGACAGAAACTATTGCAGGTATTGGTTTTTTCGACGTGATGGAAGAATATTTGTTGAAAGTTCTGATTTCACTAAGTGGGGTTATTATCAAACCAAAGAAGAGGTATAATGTTCCTGATTTGTATTCCAACACTTTTGAGGTTATGTTCTTATTCATTACTCCTTGAGGCAATCTCTTCATTCATGTTTTACAGATTGATGCATTGATTGGCTCATTGAATCCAAAAGGTGAGAGGGAGAAGGCTCTTAAAAACCAGCTACTGAAAATCTACAGCAAATTATGGTTAGTTATTGAATCTATTTTCTTTTTTGATGCCAGTGATGGTTGTTGAACCATTTGTAATTTGCATTTACTGTTTGAATGGTGAACCGTATATTTCTCTTTCTTAATCACATGGTCAATCTAACATTGCGACTTTTGGAACCAGGCCAAATAATATCCTCTCTGCAATGTAACTTTAGTACCTTACCCTAGATTACAAGCTGCCATTACAATTCAGTGGAGAAGAGTATATGTTTTTTTCTTTTTAGGGAAACTCTGAGAAGTTTCATTAGTAGTGTCTTCAAGTTGTATGATGAACATATGAACTTGAATCTTTTTGGTACTTGAGCCTATGGTTAAACCTGTTAGGAACATCATTCTCTTCACATTTTGCTGCTTTTCGGCAATTGATTTTTGGACTTGAATATCATTACAAAGTATCTAACCTTGACCATTATATGACTACAATTCTCCACTTGGTGTGTCCATAGATATGCTTGAGTTCTAAGCCTGTATATGTTGGAAGTTTAAAAAAATTTATTCATTCAATCTCGCAGCTCAGGACTCCAGAAAAGATCAAAGGAGGCCGTACAGAGGACTGCAATGGAAAAAGCGGCTCCGGTTCGGAGGTCAACTCGTGTTCTTGCCTTGTCTAGAGAAAACCTTGCAGCGGCGTTCCTCAAGTATGTAAACAAGTGGAAAGAAATATCGTAGTTTACTAGAGGTACATATGCGACTAACCACAATAGTAGGTCGAAATGGGATAGAGTAGTTAGTTATTATATGATAATATCGCAGCAGAATTCTTACTCAATTGTTTTGTTTGGAGGAATTTTGCCAATTTTGGGTATTGTTGTAGAGGAATTTTGGTTATAAATTCCTACGTAATCGGCGGCCATGTAATTTCTATTTTCAACTCTTGATATTTGTAAATGACATTCCTTTGTAGTTATGGCCTTCCTTTGATAATGATCCTTAGAGGAAGGATAATATTCTATATATTGAGGAATGAGAACTCAATTGAAATGTCTTGCATTGTTTAAGCAGCTGTTTAAGGTATCAGGCGGCCTAGAATTGCTAAAATGGATCCAAACTCGTAGGTCAACCGGAATCCAATTTCCAAAATACTTATTTTATTGAGTCCAATTTATAATTTAATTAGACCCAGTAAGACAAATATTTAAAATTTTGATCAATATTTAATATTTCAGTTATTTAAAAAGAACCTCATATCACCACCCAGTCACCCACCCTTTCCACCTTGAAGTCGCGAGGTGGGAGATTGATGAATTTGTTCTTTGTTGGACTTTTTTATTCAAAATAAAAATAAGAAAACTGATGGGTTTTTGAGTATTTTGATTTAGATAATAGTGCATTTCACCCCCTCAAAGTTACATGTGTTTGCACTTAACCACTCAGAAGTACAGATCACTTTATCCTCGTAAAAATTAAAATGAGTTACACTTTCCTCCCTTAAACGAATTTAAGCCATTTTTGTTGGTCGAAAAAAGCACATGTGCACCTCATACGTGTTTTCTACGGGTAAATAAGTCACAATGCCCCCTACTAGTCCAAACATTACCAAAATCTATTTAAAATTTATATATGATTTATCTCTTTCTACTTCAGTTAAGGTTTTCGACTTTGGATTCACAACTTATGAATGAAGTGTTTGGACGGACATGAGGTATTGTGACTAATGTACTTGTAGAAAACACGTGTTAGGCACATATGTGAGCCTTTCGGCCAACAAAAATGGCTTAAAATCGTTTGAGTAGGCAAAGTGCACCTAATTTTAATATTTCAAGGGTAAAGTGCTTATTTTGTATTTTTGGATGGTAAAGTGCAAAATGATGTAGCCTTGAGGAGGTGAAGTGCACTTTCCCCAACCAATCACCTTTCCTAAATGTAAACTGCTGAGATTGAAAGGAATTCTATACGACCAGACCAGACCTAAGATGACCCACAAATTTTCCCATTGATTTTCGGAAATCCAAATCCAGTTAGCCAAGTATCAACTTTAGCTTTCACGAGTTTGGTTAATGAGTTTCAAGTACAAAAGAAAAAGGTTGCCACTCAAATAACGGTTCAAGCAAGAGAGCAGCTTCCAATAAGTTCCCTGTTTCTGGTACCTTTTCATTGTTTGAATGAATGAGATTTTATTTATGCTTTACATTCCCACTGACGGTAACAAACTGAAATTTGCCAGAAGAAGACCACAATTACATGATCTCAACCACTGCACGGCCTACAATATTTCCCTTGTCAAGGTCTTTATATGCCTCCCCTACATCCTCAAATTTGCACTTTCTCGAGACAGCTGCCTCGAGATTAAAAATTCCTCTTTCCGCCAATTTAATCAACTTGGGAAGGTCTTGTCTTGCCCTTCCTCCGTAAGATCCAATTACCTTTATTTGTCTACGAACCAAATGGTTTATATCTACCTCTCCTTTAGCACCAGAGAGCGTAAGACCAATCATTACAGCTTTACCTCCATCTCGGACACTTTGTACACATTGTGAAAATGTTTGTGCCCTTCCCAAGGCTTCCACAGCAATGTCTACACCCCTTCCACCGGTTATTTCCTGTTTAAATATCGCAATTTAAGAAAAAGATGCAACTTTCATTTTTTTCCTTTAAAAATTACATCTCAAGCATAGCTTATATTGGGTCTACAACAGAAAATATAAATAAGCTAACATATGGAATTTTTTCAAGGTGAACGCCACTAGAATAATATTATTACAAATTTATTCAAGAATAACCTCAACATTTGAGATAAAGTCGACAAATTTGTCAGAACCAAAGCAAATTTTGACAAGCAAAAGTATATTATCTAAAGCTCTAGTAACCTTACTCAAAACAAACATAAGATATAAAGTTGAAATTTTCAAATGCCATGGAGCACTGGATAGACTTCTCATAGGAATTAAGGTTCTGTTTTTCATGTACACATTCTTTTGGATGAAAATGATTAACATCTAACCAAAAATAATTAGATAAACTAGAAATTCAGGCGATAAAATCATCTATCTATATCTATATCTATATCTATATCTATATCTATATCTATACTATTATAAAAGCATGAATATTTCTTAACTTTTTTGTGAAGACTAAAATACCCCTACTTAAATTATAAAGTGATATTTAATTAAATAATAAATATATAAAATAATAAAAGTAATTGAAGAGGTATATTTAGACATGAAGTCTTATTATATTTATCTCAGGCCTACATAAACTCCTAAAATTTATAAATTCTCTTTTACATGAATTTTGTAATTTTTAATCTTAAGAAAACACTATTATATTAAATAGCCCCTAAAATATATATAAAAATTATTATATTTTAGTATCAAAATTTATTTAAGTAGGATAATATTAATTTAAAGATTTAGTACAACATAAGTTATACACTCTAAATATAAATACCCCTACTTAAATTTTAAAGTGATATTTAATTAAATAATAAATATATAAAAGAATAAAAGTAATTGAAAAGGTATATTTAGACATGAAGTCTTATTATATTTATCTCCTACATAAACTCCTAAAATTTATAGATTCTCTTTCACATGAATTTTGTGATTTTAATCTTAAGAAAATACTATTATATTAAATACCCCTAAAAATATATAAAAATTATTATATTTTAGCATCAATATTTATTTAAGTAAGAAAATGTTAATTTAAAAATTTAGTACAAAGTCATAAACACTCTAAATATAAATATTTAAAATGAAATTATCTTAAATATCATTATGTTAAAAAAAAATTAAAATTGAATTGCTATCTTTACTATGAAAGAAGAAAAATTACTTATAACTTAGCTTATTATGTAATTTTACTTTGGCTAGAATATAAAATATCAAGAATATTCAATAATTTCAAGACATGCGTAACCTCTATGTAAATAGATAAAATATAATCATTGAAACAAGTGAAATCAACGAAAAATTCGAGTGAAATTGGTGAACACCGGCGAAGTTGATGAAAATTTGGTTGAAAATGATACAAAAAAATACCCTGAAATCGATGAAAATTCGTGAAAAAAATGAAACCGGTGAAACGACAACTATAGTGAAAGGCAGGTGAAATCGGTGAGAAATGAATAAAGTCGGCGAAAACGTGTCAAATCAATGAAAATTCAGGAGATATTGGTGAAAAGAACATGTGAAATCAGTGAAAAATATGTGTGAAATAGGTGAAAATGGGTAATATGACAAAAACGTTTGAATCAATAAAAAAAAAAGTTTAACAGACAGAATAAGGTGAAACCGGTAGAAAATTAGTTTAAAACGGATAAAACAAGAGGACAAAATTATAAAAACAATGAAAATAAGTTATAATTGATAAAAATGGGTAAAACGGTAAAAAAAAAAAAAAAAAAAAAACTAAACCGGTAGAAATGAATTAAATCGGTTAAAAAACAGGTTAAATTGGTGAAAAATAAATTAAACTGATGAATTAAATAGGTGAAAACGGGTAATATACTTTATTTTATGACATAATAAAATTAATTTTACTCTAACTTACAAAACATACCAATGAAATTAACTAGACACGTACAACGTACGTGCACTTTCCTAGTAACAAAAAAACACAAATAAGAGAAAGGGAATAAGAATATTTAGCTAAGAATGCCATACCACTGGAGCCATATCTGTTTGTATTTACTAAGGTAAAATAAGAATTTGAAGGACAATACATGACCAACAAGATGAGAAAAACATACACCTCCAATTAAAAAAAATACAACTGGAATGTATAGGGCACAGGTTACCAATTTTATTTGAGAAAAAGCAGATTAAAAATAGTCAGAGTGTCGGAGAAATATCAGTTTTCTACTAATCCTACATGCAATTAATCAAACACTTGGGGGAAGAGAAAATTTGATTCAGCAGTGACAGTCATCATCAGAGGTGACTTCTTTGATATTTAGTCTGCAATTATAAAAATTGAAGAATGGGAAGTATGTACCTTGATCTTTGTAACAGCATCTTCCTTTATTGCATTAATGGCGTGAGTGGCTCCAAATAACTTAGCTTTCTGAAGTTTCTCGTCCTGAACATCAACTGCAATAATCTCAGAAGCCCCAAATGCCCTTGCTATCTGAAGACAACTGTTTTTTGTTTTACAGTAAACAATCATGGAAAGTAAGTAATCAAATTAAACTACAACATAGTTTAAATTTTCATAGCAATATGTAAGGTTTTCCACCCTTAAAGGGAATTAGAGTATGTTAGACATCTTCAGGCTCGCAACTCAGTATGAATGTTCACATGTGACAAACACATGGAAAAGTAGTTCATTTCATATCTCTGCAATATGGTAAAGTGGAGGTTTTTGGTCAGTTTTTATGGTGTATTTTCCTGGTCAGGGGCTTGGGGTACTAAAATTCAATTTAAGAAAGTTTGGTTAAAACTAATTGAGGAAAAGATAAAAAATATATCTTATAAAGCGAACCACCAGATAACACTTATATGAATAATTCAGTATATATTATTAATGAAGACATAAACTGAAGGCTGACATTGGATTAATTCATCAGTTCTTTCCACCAACTTTAACACAAAAACAACACACAAACTCGAAAACCTTGTGGACTATCCGAAGAAGATACCATCACGATTCTATCATTTCTCTTCTTCTAATAAGAGAGAGTTGAGTTAGATCACTGCATACCTATACATATATATATATATATATATATGTGTGTGTGTGTGTGTGTGTGTGTATACTACAGAAACCGTTAGGTTATACATATTCTGTATTCACAAACTTACTTGAGAGACTGACCTAGTTCTCTTGATGGTATAAATAAGAGAATTTGTTATAGCTACTTCAAATGGTTCTCCGATGTGGTCTATTTGGTATATTTAACATATTGTGATAGCCATGAATACAACAAAAAAATTGCATCATGAAAGCTTAGTAAACTATAGTATTTCTTAATTTATTACCTTGAGCCAACACCACCAACGCCAATCACAGCAATGGCATCACCAGGACGCACCTGAGCAGCATGAGCCATGGCCCCGTAGGCAGTAAAAACTGCACATCCTAGAATAGCAGATTCAGTGTAAGGCAATGTGTTTGGTAGGACTGCTAATCCATGTGCTGGTACCACGCAGTATTCAGCAAGCCCTCCCATGCTGTACATATAAACTGGCTTGCCTGCAAAACCAGCATATTGTTCACCAAATAACCAAATATGTTAGGAACTTACTTACAGGCAGATGGTAGAATTAAAAATACAGTAGGGTTATAATTTCATGATACTAGAAGAATGACTTGGTGAAATAGGATATTAAGAAAAAATATACATATATAGGAGTAATATACTCCAACAGAATTCACATAATTAAGGAGATCATTAGCAGAGTTATGCTCAATGTTTCTTTACGGAAAAGTACAAGGAATGTACCACCATTGCGGAGAAATAGCCTTGTTTCACCATCATAAAGTGTCCCTTTCGCTCGGTTATATTCAAAAAAAGACTCGCATAAATCATCCTGACCCTGTTTTCAGCCAAGAAATAATGTCATCTAATGGCATATTACCAGTAGGGTTCCCATACAAATGAACATTTAAAAGGTATCTCTCCAACAAACTTGCCTTAGAGCAGTAGAAACAGCTTCCACAAGGCATTATAAAAGCCCCAATAACTTGGGATCCGATTGGAAGGCTGAAAATCAAACACATTATTTTTCAATCTATTCACCACACTGTGTGCTGCAAATGGCATATTTATTCAAAATGATCAAACCTTTGGATGATTTTACTGTCAGTAAGTTTCCCATGTTCAACCACCTCACCAGTAATCTCATGACCCACAACACAAGGGCTTGCAAAGGGAAGCTCACCTTTGATTACATGCAGATCAGAGTGGCAGACCCCACAGGCTGCAATATCAAACATAGCAAATACACCATTCTAATTAACATTCCATAAAAATACAGAAAATTTGAAATCCATTTGGCTCAGGCACCACAATTTCTTATATGTATATATAAACCTCACATCTTAGTTTATTAACTGGAATACTTCTTTGTCATTCTTTACACAAACTTCTAACATCATTCGCAAACTCGTTGTAAGTGATAAAATCATTCGGAAACTCGTTGTAAGTGATGAGTCAAGCATGACTGCATGAGCTTGTTGTAACATTATCGAAAAAGTTTTCATAAACAAAAACTTATGGAAATGGTTTTCAATGACATTAATCAATATCAATTTGTTAACTTTAATACATCACTATGATCAATTGAACATTCTGTACCATAATTTGATGAAGATGTTCTTCAAACTCTTTCGTGCATAAGATATATCAATAAATGTAATCCAATATTATAGTAGAATGGAGTACTTTCATGTATTTCAATTAAATGTCTAATGAAAATTTTATGTTTTAAAGCTTTCAGTTGAATTGAATACAATGCTACATGATCAGGAAAAAAAAGTACAAGTGTTCCAGAACAATGCACAATTACCTTTGGTTTTGATGAGAATTTCATTGGCTTTAGGGCGGGGCATCTGGAAATCTTCGAAAGTAAGGGGTTTATTCGGTTCCCAAAACACTGCTCCACGCATGTAAGATGGCGCGTTGTTGACGTGGTACCCCGCCGCTGTAACGGTTGTACCTTCAGTATCAGAAGATTCGGAGCTTGAATACGATCTAGTCCAATCAGAATAATTGGATGAACTGTACAGTAGAGAGCTGTAGGGAGAATACAAAGCCGCGGCGGTTCGGCTGCTGCTGATAGCCTTGCGCAGTAAAAGAGAGCTCCGTTGAAGTGCCATGGAAGTATACGGTTCTTGCAGTTCTTAGTCCCGCGAATATAAGAAACTAGTAATGGGGAAATGCACGAAAGTGTGACCTTCTTTTGACTTTTGTTGAAAGAGAAAGGGGAATTCAATTTACTATAATTTGCGAGTGATGAAGATGATGACGACGCAACAACAGTCAAAGCTTATCGGAAATTTTATATTGGTAATTTCTTTTTGGAGTGAAATGGTAATTCAATTATTTTATCATTAAAATCTCAAAAATAATTTCAATGTTATATTAAAATTACAAAACAATTAATATTATATTCCTAAGCATTCATGAAATTATAGATATTTTACTATAAGATTAATACAATGAAATCGTTAGAATTATGACATTAAAACAGTAATAAAACTTAAAACAACAAATACCACATTACTCTCTAATTTTATTAAATCAAATTCTAATGGATCAGTCGTATGTAAAAGATATGAGTCAACTTATTTATATCTATTAACATATTAAAAGGGTAGTTAAATTCGGGTCCCTTAAGGTTTACCCTAAATATAAAAGAGCCCTTGTGAAGATAATAAGAACACTGATTTATGATTTGCGGATTAGTTTATTTATAAAAACATCCCTTAACATGCCAATATATTAGAAAATTATATTCTAGATTGAGTTTAACCAAATTTAAAAATATTATATGATAAGTGCAATATACTTGATTTGTGATTGGAAAGTGAAGCAAACTTATTGAAAATAAAGAGTACATGCAACTACTCTTTAAATTTCTAATGGTTAACTGCAAAAATTAAAAACTGATTGGGGCGAAATGCTAATTGTCCAATTGTACTATGCTTTCTCCATTTTTTTTCTTTTTCAAAAATTAAATTAGAATTATGTTTGATTCTTAATATCTTTAAGCAGACATCATAGAAAATATCAAAAAGAAAAAGCAGACATCATAGTGAAGTGAATTTCACTTGTGATTCACTAATCCGAGGAATCAAGAAAATCTAAAAATCTTCTGTCCCTATTAAGGATATTTTCGTAATACAGCAACGAGTGGAGTGTCTCAAGCAATTTTGGCGTGCCAATAAGCGCCGCTTTTGATTCATACCTCCATCACTTCACAACTCTGCTAAAAAATCACACACACACACATACACAAATTCTCAATTGATCTTCTTTCTTATTAAGGGCCATTAGTTAATACAAAGCGAAGTGGGGAAAAAGCTAAAATTATGAGAAGAAAATAAAGTTAACAGAGATTCAGAATTTAATTTTTGCTCTCTGTATGATTAATTAATTTACATAGATACACAGTTGTATATACGGGTCATCAATGATTACACATACACATATATACCTATCGGAAATTTGAAGCTGCCGTTTTGCTCTTTTCGCTGGTTCCCCACGTAAGTATTATCTTTGTTGATATTATTTTCTTAATTTTTTTCTTTCATTTTCCCTCTTGGATGATTATTTTATTTCGTTTTTTTTTTTTTTTTGTGGCATGTATCTCTTTAATTTTAATTTGTGGTGAAAAAAGGTTTGCATTTTTCATTGAGATCGCATGTTGGGGTGTTCGTTTGAGATCTGAAGTGAAATGTTCTAGATTTTCATATTTATTAAAAAAAATTGTTGAGGGTGAGGAAGAGTGGCAAGGAAGAGCTGAGAAAGGAAGTCTCATTTTTGTTTTTATGTTCTGAATTTGGGGAACAAATTTAGAAAAGAAGATAGTTGTAGAATTATTAATTTGCAGTTGCTTGAAGAATTTGGAAGGTTAAGAAACTGTTAGCTGATTGTTTTGAACTAAGAAATGATTAAAAACTATTTTATGATGCTTTTATTTTTCTTTTTGGTTTTTTCGGTAGTCTTGATCATGATCTTGTTTTAATTGCTAGTCTTGGAATTATTTGTTGGTGTCCTCTTGAAAATCATGTGTAGAAGTGGTGAAAGTCGGTAAGTAGTGATTGGCAAACTCCATGTCTTTTGGTGGATTATTCAGCACAACAAATTTGAATGTTTGGAAAACGACAAGTTGTCGGTCAAGCATGCATAAAAAATCTTGAAAAACCTTTGGTTGGTTATCACAAGTCACCGACTAGTTTGTTTTGGATACTGTCTGGTTCTGCATATCTTCACGTGACAATTTGGTGATTAGTTTTGCTAGAAAATCGTCTCGTATCGATGAATTCAATCTGTCTTGCCATAACTTATTTCTATTACTTCAAAAGGCAAAATATTTTTGCCCAGTTGCAGCATTTATAACACGTGTATAGTTGCTGAAGATGAGCCAGATATAGTGTGTGAAACACGTTCTGTTTCTAAGCTAGATTTGATCATCTCTGAGCATAGATAATTAACATTTACAGAATAGTCAGAAAAGGGGATTTTAGTATCACATGTTAAATATGACATATTTTTGACTTGCCACTCTTGGTTGGTACCCTTTAATAAGTTTATTGCTTTTAATTAAACTCGGCATGCATAATGATGTTTGTGGATGCATACAGAATAGCCTGGGAACGGGATTTTAGTATCACACATTAAATATGACATATTAGTAATTACTTGATCGAGCTTCCCATCTTAGTTGGTACCCTTGGATAAGTTTATCGCTTTTAATTAGACTGTAACGGTGGGTTTTTATGCATAATGATGTTGACATCATGTTCACACTTGCAGAAGGGATTGTAATTATGGCTTCCAAACTTGTTAGTTCTGCAACAAGTGACAAACTTACTGAAATGGATTGGACAATAAACATTGAGATTTGCGAGCTAGTTGCACGTGATCACAGGTAAGGTTTAAGAATTAGATAAGTTTCCAGCAAATTATTACAACGGTGAAAAGATGACTGTCTATGTGAAGCAAATTCACCTCTTAAAATATGACTGACGTTGTGTGATTATGACTTAATACTTTGTTTGTTTGTTAATGCAGACTAGCAAAAGATGTCATAAAAGCAATAAAAAAACGCTTGGGAAGCAAAAACTCAAACACTCAACTCCTTGCCGTTATGGTTAGTACCTTCTATGTTATGAGGTTTATTTATGCTTATTATCTGGATTGATGATTTTATGTTGACCACTTACGACTTATTAACACATTTTTCTTACCGGTGGGCTGCTCTAAAATTATTACATTAACAGTTGCTGGAGATGTTGATGAATAATATCGGAGAACCTGTCCATAAGGAGGTCATAGATGCAGGAGTTCTGCCCATACTTGTAAAAATAGTAAAGAAAAAGGTGGGTACTTTGCCACTTCCCATTTTTGGTTGTTGGCCGCTTAAAGACATAAAGTAATTTTATCCTCTCATTTTGCAGTCAGACGTACCTGTACGAGAAAAGATCTTTCTGTTATTAGATGCAGCTCAGACATCTGTTGGTGGAGCTTCTGGGAGGTTCCCTCAATATTATACTGCATATTACGAGTTGGTGGTATGTGCTTGATTCCCAAATACTATGTGATTAATGGTTTTTGAACTGCAAATAGTTAATATTTTGGCAAATACCTCTATAGTCTGTTTCTATTATACTTTCCTTTTCAACTGCCTCAATGTGAATGTGAATCTTCAAAGGAATGAAGAATGTTGCTTTTCGTCCATGTTACTGTTTTGTACCCTTTTGTGGAAGATGTCATCATGAAAGTCAAGTATCCTTTAGTCCAATGAATTTCTTGTCTTTCCTCTGAATTCGGTCTTCAAAGTAGGTGCACTTGATGGATGAAGAAAGTGCATTATCGTGTAGCTCACTTTTTTTTCCAATCTCTGCTGCTTGTTGACCTTGTTGAAAGCATTATTTAACATAATTTTAGAGGTTTACCATTTATGTTATGATTATGATTAACTGAAACCAAGCTTATATTCTGTACTAATTTTAATATTGTGTGTACAAAATCTTTTTTTACTGATCAGATAACTTGAATTCTTGACTTCAAGTATGTCACACTAAAGCATGCAAGGCTTGAGAAAGATGTTTACATCGAAGTATTTGTTGGAATTAAAGAATTTCATTGTTATGATATGCTGCGACAATGGGTGACTATCCACCCAGTGTATTTTGTTTTATTTTTTATTTTTTTTTTGGTTTCCCAAGGGTTTAATCCCTTTCGAGGCGGGTTGGGCACATAAAGTGGGTACCTCTCCCAACAGGGATTCGAACCTGAATCCGCTACTTTGTAGTGACTAGTCCCTTCCACTAGACCAATCACCTGTTGGTCCACCCAGTGTATTATGTTCATTTTTCTATGTTAAGAATTTGGAAGCTTCAGCCTTGTTTTATCAATATCTTAGGATAAAGTCCTTGAGATGCCCTCAATGTCTGTACTTTTGACAGTTATTTTCTCGATTTAGTACCCATTAAGAATATGAAGAATCTTGGACACAGGCAGAATGTATAATAGGTTAAGGACCTTAAGGTTAATGAACGACTGATAACATTTCATATAGATACCTGTAGACTGTAGTGTTTATTTGTAAAGTGGTGACATGAATGAGCACTATCTTGCAGAGTGCAGGAGTGAAATTTCCTGAGAGACCTCGTGACATCCCAAGACCTCATTCTACTTCAAATGTGAATAAGAATAATCCGCCTGACAAGAAATCTGCTGCTCCTCAACTAGAAAAACCTGTACCACAACCACAGGCCAAGAATGCTTCTGAATCAAGGTATAATATGTATTCTTTGGTATTTTTTGTTCTGCGCTCTGGTTTTCTTAGTTTTCCCTTGAATTGAACCAATATAAATTCTTCAGCAGTATTCTTCAGAAAGCTGGCACTGCGTTGGAGGTGTTGAGGGATGTCCTTAATACTATTGATACTCAAAATCCTGAGGTATGTAGTTTGCAATATTACATTGCAGAGTTAATGAATTATTAACCGTGTCTTTATACAACTTTATTGTTTTTGCAGGGAGCGAAAGATGAATTTACATTAGATCTTGTGGAACAGTGTTCATTTCAAAAGAACCGCGTAATGCATCTTGCAGTAACTTCTCGGTCAGTGAACCTTCATTTGAATTAATAATCTCACTGGTTAAGAACCTATAATGCATCATGGAATCTCATATTTCATTAGCTTCCATTACTTTTAGTCTGTCAGTTCTACTACTTATACAAGATTTTGACCAATATATATCATATTTCATGTGAAAAATTATAGTAGAATATTTATGTTTCTTTTCTGCAAAAATATTATTTAGATATCAAAATTACATTCCTATGTAATTTCCAGGGACGAGAAGATTATTTCGCGAGCAATCGAGCTTAATGAGCAGCTTGACAGAGTGTTACACAGGCATGATGACCTTCTAGCTGGCAAAACAATGTCCATATCAAATCACATTGACCATGAAAGGGAAGAGGAAGAGGAAGAGGCTGAACAGCTTTTCCGAAGGTATGCAGAAATATATATGTTAAGGTTAGCTATAAAATATCGCATCGAAATTTAAGCCTCCTTTTCAAAGAGATATGCATTCCTTTTGTTGAACAGGATAAGAAAAGGAAAAGCTTGCGTGCGACCTGAAGATGAAGACCACCACATGAATCGACCATTGGGATTAATGGGGCATCCTATTCCTGGGGAAATATATCATCGGCCACTCATACGACCACTCACTCTAGAACGAGAATCTACACAACCACAAAAGGAGCCCAAGTTAGAAAACACTCGACCCTTAAGCATGGAGTTAAAACATGAACCCTATTTAAATAAACCATCAGTTGCAATCCCACCTCCACCGGCTAAACACGTTGAGCGAGAGAGATTCTTTAAGGAGAATAAGTCAGATGGTATTGCTCTTAATGGCCACATGAGGAGCCTCTCGTTGCATAGTAGGAACGCTAGTAGCTCTCAAAGCGGAAGTATGGATTTTAGTGATTGAGCTACATGGTTTCAGTTCCAAAGAAACATAGTCAGCTGTTCTTTCTGTTGGAGGATTTTTGGTGTTCATGTGGAGGGAAGTATGCGGTGTGGTGATTATCATGTTTTCTTTTGCAACTCTTTGTGTGCTATTATTATGAACTTGTATTTTTAATTATAGTACCAATTAGACAAGAAGTTGCATCTCAAACCTCTGGTTAATGGGATATTTTGTAGTCTTTAAAATGTTGTTTGTAACAGACTTGTAGTCGAGTATAATAGTAACAAATTACACCTGGGAACTTCAAAAATCTAATTGAGTATATTGGTATGATATCGATTTTGGAAATCTTATACCACAAAAAATCATATGAAAACGTAATTACAATTAAATATTTTCATAAAACATATTTTATTGATTATATAATTGAAATAGATTGTTTAATTTTGAACAGACAACTACAAGTTTGATAGAGTTAATTACCAGTGAAAATTCTATACTTTAATTTAAGATGAGTCGCATAAATTTAGGCTTCCCTCACGTTGTTGGTGGGATTATTTTTCATCTTTTGAAAGTTTAAAAAGTAGAATTTATAATGGCCAAATATCAAATAATAATATTCTTTGCTAATATGTAAAGAAAATAAAATAAAAATAAAAATAATTAACGTTATTTAAATAACATCCTTTTTATTACAGAGATTATGCCTAACTGCATCGTGGTCAATGATCTCTCTACTTAGTGCAAGACGAGTTTATTTATATGATTTCATTTTGTTAATTCTTATAAATTATCAGCCAAAACAGAAAATACCAAGTTGTTTCATTCGTATACCTATAGACTTATTTTCATCGAAATCGTATAATGGATAATTAAAATCTAAGATACTTATTTTACCTTACATCAATTTATTGTGGTGGGATCATCCAATTGTAGACTAGAACTCTCCTTTGTTTGATATAATCATTTAATGTTATTAATCTGCTTATAAAAGAAAAGGAAGTTTTTAATGATTTTTTATTAATTAAAATGACAAATACTCCCAATATTTCTTTTTGAAAAATAATAAAGATAAGTGATTATAAAATATACCCTTTCCAACCTTTATTGAGTCGCAGAGGATAATCCGTAAAACACGTGGCCCAATGTCAAGTCACATACAAAACATCACCCTTTGAGCTTGAACAAGAAGCAGAGCAAAAGCCTATCATTTATTACTTCTCCGCACGAATTATCTGCAGAAATGAACCAATCGATGAATATACGGGTTCAAGCTCCTTCTCCATCTCTGTAAGTATTCCCTCCTTTTTCTGCTCTTTTTGATTTCGATTTACCGTCATTTATATATTGCTTATTCTGTATTGTGTAGTGTGTTAATTTTTCATTTTTAAACTCTCGGTATTTGGGAATATGCATAATGACGGTGTTTATTAAGTGCAAATACATATATTTTTTATCTTACTAATCTATAATTATTCTATTGTTCCGGACCTCTGGTTGGAGGTGTGCCAACAGCGTGTAGTGTGCATTTTGTCTAATTATTGTAATCTCAGTGGACTTTTGACTTGTCGATTCATGTTTATGGGCAGAGTTATTCGAAAATGTGTAAAAATGTTCACTAAAATATTCATTTTTAATTGTTGAATGTGTTAGTGAAGTAGGCTATGAACCATGTGAAGCTCATATGAAATTTGTTCTCCCATCTGTCACTTAGTGCAATTTGAATTGTGGAAATAAATTAGCATAATTAGATTAGTAAGTTTGGGTTTTGGGTCGAGGAGGGTTGAAGAATAGTGAAGTCAATAAATTAGCATAATTAGATTAGTAAGTTTGGGTTTTGGGTCGAGGAGGGTTGAAGAATAGTGAAGTCAATGTGTTTGGGGAGTGAGACTACAAAGAGAAGTGGTTTCCTGCGGATTGATTCAATTTTGACACTAGACACCAATATACTCATGTCGAGACTTTGCATGTCTTCAAAATGGCTCAAAGCTCGTTTAGAGTGAAAACTAGTATGGAGTTCACTAGGATACTAATGTATTGATGGTTGCATTTTGCTCTAGTTTTCTAAATACAATATATCATAGCTTTAATCAAATTTATGATTTTATGTAATTTTATTCACAGATTACCACCACGAGCCAAAATTTTCTCTCAAGGGGTGTGTCCTTGCATAAGGGTTCAGCTGGAAGCTTTTGTCAATTCTAAATTGTCAAAAACCTCCCTAGTTTCAAGATGTTCACTCGGATGGTCCCAGAAACCCTCCATATTTGCTGAGAGATCGCTCAAATGTTCATCACAATTAGGAGCAGTTGTCACTTCTGGATCTCAAGAAGTGTCCACTGCTCCACTTGATGGTAGTGAAAAGATTGGAGTATTATTGCTGAACCTTGGTGGCCCAGAAACTCTAGATGATGTCCAGCCATTCTTGTTCAACCTTTTTTCTGATCCAGTTAGTATACCTCAATTTGGTAGTTTTCTAGTTTTTATTACTTAAATTTGTTGAGGGTGAATGTTAACTTATATTCTTTTGTTGCTGTTAATTGGGAAAAAGTAGGATATTATTCGACTTCCGAGATTGTTTCGCTTTCTTCAAAAGCCTTTGGCACAATTCATATCTGTTGCTAGATCCCCAAAGAGCAAAGAGGGATATGCTTCAATTGGTGGCGGTTCTCCATTGCGGCGTATAACAGATGATCAGGCGAGAATTTTCTTAGAGTCAATCAGAAACTCTTTACCTTTCGATTTTCATGATTTAATGTAATGGATTGTCTTTACTCATATAGAAAATCAACAAGTTTGTGCTTTGATTTTACACCAACATGAAGTAGGTATGCTAAAAGATACCAACATTTCGTTTCAGCAGATAAGGAAACATCTAATCACTCTATTCCAAGTTGTTCTGTGAATTTATAAGTAAAATTGTCTGGGACTAAGAGGTACATAGGAGAGCATGTGGATCGTCATTTTTTAGGGTTTTTAAAACGCTTTGTTTCATTTTCTTAATCTTTTGGAGGCAGTCAATATGTACCATTTTTTCCATTTCTTATGGACCATAGTCAGATGGAGTTTAAGTATTTTGTTTATAATGGGTCTACATGTTGGACATCCTCATAAACCTGCAGCCAGTATGCACTTCAGAAATTTTGCTACTATTCATACTATTTTATGTCTGTTTTTCACTTTTATACTGGTACCAATTTGTTTCTGTAGGCTGAGGAGTTGAGGAAGGCACTGTGCGCCAAGAACATCCCTGCTAAGGTGTACGTTGGTATGCGTTACTGGCATCCATTCACTGAAGAAGCTATTGAGCAGGTATTCACGCTACAAGTGTGGCGAGACTTTAAGCAATAATGCTGCTAGTCTTTGTCTTTTCCTATACACTTCAAAGCTTACATCAGTGGTGCACTTTATGTTGAGTATAGTCTCTAAACTCTCAATTGATTTTTGTGTGGGTGGGAAACGCTGCTTTTGACAACAAAAATATGATGCATGTGGTTGATTTTTTATTTTATATTGGTTCTCAAAAGCTTCTCGATTGCTTAGTTTATGAAGTAGCAAGTAGGCAAAAAGTCACGAACTCTGTAATTCTGCAATCTAGAAGTAATTTGAAGTTTGTCGATAAAGGAACTACTGAATGCTGCAGGCTCCAGGGTGTTACCATGAACTCTCTCTTGCATTAACACATGACGTTTGTCATATTCTGATTTTGACAACATAAAGAATGATTTTCAGTTGTAGGTTTTTTTATTGCATTTCAAAATGCTCCTTTTCAAGCAGGCAATGGGTACTAACAATTTAAATTTGGCCTAATTCTGACTTTTGACATGTTTTTTTTTTCTTTTTTCTCCAGTTCGTGGTTTTTTCAGTAAATTTTTTTAAAAACTCCTGTCTGTTGCTAATTAAATAGTTCATTTCCCAACTCTAGTCTATACACACCACAATTTTTGTTTATATAAGAGTAGTTTGATTAAATAATCTTCTTGAATTGTGGTATTTTATCAAGTACATTGTGATATCTATATCTTTCTATGAATGTAAAGAAAAAAATATGATGCATTGATTCAGAGTTGGTCTCTTTGACGACATATTGAAGTTGTGACAGTGTGTTTTATGTATACATAGTAGACTAATTGATATGAGTTGGTTTACAAAAAACTTTAATTTTCGTTGAATTTCATTTATATAGATTAAACGAGATGGAATTGCCAAACTTGTTGTGCTTCCTCTCTACCCTCAATTTTCAATCTCAACAAGTGGTTCAAGCCTTCGTCTATTGGAGAGTATATTCAGGTAGTGTATGTTGTTATATGGCACTCATATTATGGAATCTGTCATAAATGTCAAGATTCTGATTCATTTGGCAATGGGATATACATTAGGGAGGATGCATATCTAGTTAACATGCAGCATACTGTCATTCCTTCCTGGTACCAGCGAGAAGGATATATAAAAGCCATGGCAAATTTGATCGAAAAGGAGTTGGGAATCTTTGACCGCCCTCAGGAGGTAATTCATGCAGTAGACATTTCCATGTTTTTTTCCTTTTTTTAATGATCAAATTATTATTGAAAGTTCTATACATTGCATATAATTTTCTCTAATAAAAGCTGCTAAGATCCAATTTGGTTTGGTTAAATAATCACTGTTCATTTGCTGATATTTGTTTATTACAGGTGATGATTTTCTTTAGTGCCCATGGGGTACCACTTGCATATGTGGAGGAAGCCGGTGATCCTTACAAAGCTGAGATGGAGGAATGTGTGGACTTGATCATGGAAGAACTGGAAAAGAGAAGGATAAACAATGCTTATACCCTTGCCTATCAGGTATTTTATTTGCCATGTCCTATCTATGAACTTAATGCACTTCATGGAGTTACCACTCCAACTTTAGAGCTTTATTTTTCACTGCCTAAATTACTAGTCCAGGTTATTATTGCATCCATGTTGGGATTTTATGAGATGGTCTAAATTATATGTCCTACATACGCGGAGTGTTACATTTTCTGCTGCTTACAATACGTAATACTAGATCCAGTTTTCTAGTAATACCAACATTCATCTCAGGCTGTAGGAATCATCTTACGAGCTACTTCTGTGTTTTCCAACTGTGTCTGCGGTTTCTGCACCAAATTGCACTTTTCCGTTAATCTTCAATTCTTGAAATTCACACTCCCTAGTTATTTTACTCTACTATTTCCATTTTATTTTCTCTGGACAGTCAATATGTTGTATAGTCAAATTTGATTTGGTTGGCTTGATTTGCTACAGAGTAGAGTTGGACCAGTAGAATGGTTGAGACCTTACACAGATGAGACAATAATCAACCTCGGAAAGAAAGGAGTGAAAAGTCTTCTAGCTGTTCCAATTAGGTAAATCTCAGTGGCTACCACTAGATTAATAATTATTATTTTGGACGCTGCTTTGCTGATACTTTGTCTCTTTTGGAGGGGGAAGGGAGGGGGGGTTACATTTTTCTGCCCCTACATTTCAAGTGTGTATTTGGTTATTGATATTGTTAACCATTGATATTTGACCACAGTTTTGTTAGCGAACATATCGAAACATTAGAGGAGATAGATGTTGAGTACAAGGAGTTAGCTCTAGAATCTGGTATAGAGAAATGGGGACGTGTTCCTGCTCTTGGTTGTGAACCTACTTTTATTTCAGATTTGGCTGATGCAGTAATTGAGAGTCTTCCATATGTTGGAGCCATGGCTGTCTCAAATCTTGAAGCTCGACAGGTGAACTAATAATTCTTTATTCTTAATAGTGGGTATTCAAATAGGCTAAATTTCTTGGTCGAAATGTGCGGAGTAATCCTGAAAACTTCTTTTATTCAGTTATAAGCTGTAAAAATTTATTGACAAAGTTAATGGTTTTATTGTATTTGATCGATTATGAAAAGCTTTAACATGGCATTTATTTGAGCTTGCATACCTATTTCTTGTTGCTTAGTCTATCTTGGGATCTGTTTATGTTTTGATTAACATACATCTTTTTAATGACTGTCAAAATCTAATTGGTATTTTTTGATATTGTCTTGTTCAGTCCTTAGTTCCGCTAGGGAGTGTAGAAGAGCTATTGGCAGCATACGATTCACAGCGAAGGGAGCTACCTCCCCCTGTGGTCGTTTGGGAATGGGGTTGGACAAAAAGTGCTGAAACGTGGAATGGAAGAGCTGCAATGTTGGCTGTGTTTGTGCTGCTTGTACTTGAAGTGACCACTGGAGAAGGTTTTTTGCATCAATGGGGTATATTACCCTTGGTTCGATAAAAACAATTTATAGCACCATAAATCTGTACAAGTCAAAATGTATAGTACAAATATCCTCAAGTCATCAGGCCTCTGATACTTCGGATTGCCTCTCAATTCTACCTGAAGCTTCTGCTGCAATTTTCCGGGCCTGTGAAGAGCTTCAAATGCACTTGCAACTTATAATACTCGATGCTAATCGAGTTATATTGGAAAAAGAGGAGTTGGAGAAGAGAAAGAAATACAAAGGTTAGAAAATATTCTAACTCTAAGATTATTTGGTTTGGCTACTGGGTATTTTGCTAAAGATCTTCCTAGGTTACCTGGTTTGCTTTTTTTCTTTTTCCCCTTTATTTTTGGTTCTATGCTTTAATCATGTAAATGTTTATCTTCTTGACTGGTCCTTTTTCGCTCTTCTCCCTTCTGTTCGAATTTTGCACCTTGTGAACATAATACTATGTTCTTTTCATCCCTATGTACATCATCTATACTGATGTTAAGTTATTGTATCTACAGTATATAAGTCAACAGTGAAGTAAAAGTATCCCAGTTGTCTATTATCTTTCTGTTTATTTATATTTATGAGGGAATTTTTTTAATTGTTATGATGAAGTATATGCATACGGAGGATGGTTCAGTATGGTATGTGGATTACATTTCAGATGCAAAGCATCAACCCTCAACCGTCAGTTCAGTCTCTTGCTGTTACCATTTTTCGTTTTCTCCTTGCATCGACCTTTATTTACATATCAGTTGTTTGTTATATGTATACTGTTATATACTAACCAAGATTTTATTTTGTTTCCTAGTTCGTAGTTAGAGTAATCCTGCACTCTTTGTTGACATTGAACGTTGGAAACAAAAACCATCCTTTGATATTTTAAGCAGAATCTCATTATCATCCGAATACAGTCTATCCGTATTAAACAGAATTAGTACAAATTTGTATAGAATGAAGAAATATAATAAGCATTTCGAATATATATTACACTTGGGTAAACTCATTTAGATTGATCAAGGTTAAATTCTCCACTTGCATGAACTACCTTCACGTGCTTTTCGTACTCATCTTCCTCGTCTACTTCTTCGTCTAAATTGCTTTCTTCTTCTTCTTCATCCACTTCTCCTCCCCAGCCAAAGCCGGGGACATGCTTAGACGAAGGAGGGGGGTTTCTAGCTTCAGTAACAATTTTCATAATATCATCAATGCTCTGAAGGGAAAAGCTGGAGTTATCTTTCTTGTAGTAAATTGCTTGATTTGCTTCTGTAAGTTCTCGGGGCAAGTTCTTCAAGAACCATGAGTGGCTCTTGATCTCTTCTAAACTGAATCTCTGCGCATAATTTATCAACGTTTAAGAGTGATTATTTATTTATATCTCTTCTAGCAGTGCAGTGCTATGCTATGCTATGTAAATATGTATACATACATATATACTGACGTACGTACCCTGGAAGGATTCGCGACAAAAATACGCGAGAGCAGGTTCTTGCAATCTTGAGAGATGTGGACATAGTCTGGGATTTTGTATTGAGTAGCCATTATTCTCTGTAGAATTGTATATAAATTGAATTAAATTTAGTGGCTTTAGAACCAGTATCATGGGATTGGATGAATGAACGTCTGTCTACTCACTGAAATTGTCTTTCTGAAATTCTTGGGGTCATTTGGATCTTCAAAAGGGTAAGCTCCAACTAACATTACATACAGGGTAACTCCACATGACCATACATCTGCCAACTATTACAAAATAATAAAATAAAATAAATGAAATTGAAATTGGAAAAAAAAAAAAAAAAAAGCAAGTAAATGGCGCGAAATAATTAATAATTTTATGATTACCTTGCCATCATATTCTTTGCGCGACAGAACTTCCGGTGCTATATAAGCCGGTGTTCCAACAGTTGACTTGGGTATCGAGTGCAACACGGATGACTGAAAATCATCACAATTAATTTAATGCATACTTTGGATTGAACTAGAAACAAATTGGTAAAAAAAAAAATTAAGATTACTAGTCTATGAGTTTTAATTATTACATATTTTCCTTATTTTCGGACAATGAACACTATCCGAGGCTTTGCATCAATTAATAAGTCATGACATGAAATGAGAGTTTAGGGGGAGTGTACCTTGGAGTAGCCGAAGTCGCAGATTTTAAGGCGGGGTGCAGCGCTTTCATCTAAAAGCGTGTTTTCCAACTTCAGATCTCTATGGCATATTTGCTTCATTCACAATGTCCAATCATTTAAAAGAGTAGCCAAAAGTATTACTCCAGAAAACAACAGAGGAAACATAATAATATACAAAATTTAAGAAAATGTATTAAAGATAAACAAGACTGTTAAATAATTATAGCTTAAATTCGGTTTGACTGGATATAAATTGATCACAGTTTTTTTTGTAGATAGATGCATTTGTAGTAAATAGTACAAACAAATCAAATCAAGTTTGAATTAAATATATATATATATATATATACCATATAGTGACAATAGCGGACTCCAGAAATCAACTGCTGGAAGAAGTACCTAGCCTAATAATTAGAAAGGAAAAAAAATAACACACACAAATAAGAAGAGATCAATAAATAATTAAAACTTGTAATATATTCTTGTATAAGAAAAGTAATTATATATATATGGGTTGCAAAATGAGACCTCATCCTCACTAAATCTACCGGCAGTGCAAATTCGTTCAAATAGTTCTCCACCGGCTGCATACTCCATAACAATTGCTAAATGTGTTGGTGTCAAAACCACCTAATATTTACAAGTTAAACTTAAAAACTAACTCAAAAGGTAATTATAAAATTTTATAATTCAAACACCATTACATTAATTGTCAAATAGACATCAAGACACGATTAAGTTAAATTTCTACATATATATATACCTCTTTGAATCGAATGATATTTGGATGTCGAAGAGATCTGTGATTTATAATTTCTCTGGCTACATTTTCATCGATTTTTCGTCCTCGTTCGATGTATTTCATGGCCACAAGCTCATTGGTTTCTTTGTGCCTCAACAACCTTGCTACCCCAAAATTTCCAGCTCCCAAATCTTTTACCACCTCGTACTTGTCCATTAATTTCTAATTACTAATGAATTATATAAATATATATGCTCTTAATCGAACTTATAAATTTCTCTCTCAACGTACACACCTAGATTATGCTATGCAAAATATATATACAACTGACTTTGTACAAAGGTCTGCCCTATACGTGTGTATATATATAGTGCTACTGCTAGCTAGCTTATAACTGCAGCATGCATGCATAAAAAATCATTGAACGACACTACTTAATATTAAACTGATGAAGGGTAATTTCGTCTGAATACTTGGTCCAATTATATCTCGCCACGTGTAAGCTGATACCCGTTCTTCAGTAAGGAGCTCTTACCGGTCAGATTGAATAGAACTCCTCTTTAGGATCCTAATCCTGCGTTCAAAGGAATTCGTTAGGTCTTGCCGGTTGGTTGATCCGGCGTTAACCCTCCGATGATAAAGTCAGTACAGATGATGATCTGAATAGCAGGAGTATATTAATTGTTTGTTCGAAAATTACTTACCTTTGAAGAGCCATAAATGCCTTCTATTTATAGATTTCCAAAATGGATATTTCGGGTCGGATCTTTCGGGCCGGATCTTTCGGGTCGGATCAAATGATATTTTGAGGTCGAAGGGTTGTCTGGTGTGTACATCGAATCATAACAAATCAGCTAGGACTACATCCGACATGTATCAAACAGACCAGATTTAACTAGGATTCAATGTCGAATAGACCAGAATAATCAGAATTGGATGTCGAATGGAACAGATTAATCTGAACTATGAACTTGATGTCGAACAGAACAGATTAATCTGAACTGGATGTCGAATAGAACAGATTAATCTGAACTATGAACTTGATGTCGAACAGAACAGATTAATCTGAACTGGCTGTCGAATATAATCAGGTTCAATATATAGACTAAGAGTTTTAATCCTGATATTGATTTATATATATGACGTGGAGAGTGCCAAGTCAGTGATCGAATATTTGATATATCAATAGTCCCCCAAGTTCAAGTATTTTGATATTTTAAAATATCAAAATCTTTGAATTTTGTGAAAGGTTTTTATTTGTGTGGTATATCAATTATACGTGTAATTTGAAAGGATCTTTGAGTGACTTCTTCATAAACAATGTAGATCCAATACAGCTTTTGAACATTGAGTGATTTGGACAAAGATTTGATACCACCGGAATTTAAAACCAATCAACGTGTTAATACGTCATGCTATTACCTGATATAAGGATATGGTATTTCAGCACAATTTGTGTGGTATATCAATAGTCCCCCAAGTTCATGAAGTCGATGTGATAATATCGAGTTTGTGAAGTAAATACCGAAAAATTTGTGTGACAAACATATCTGATATAATCAAAGTCTAAGCATTCATCCACATTAAATAATATAAAGTGGGATCAATTTAGTATGTTAATTTCCCTAGATCTGTTCGAACAGTTTTTTGAAGGAGAAATTTTTGAACTTGGTCGAAGAAGGCAACCTGAAATTGTACACCCAAAACTGGTCGAATAAGAGCACTTGAATTTGGTTGACGAAGAGCAGGTCCGATATTTGATCGAATTAGTGAGATATTCGATTTGTTTTTAATCTGGGTAAATTTTCCTCATCTTTTTCGATTTGAATACTTTGAATATTTATCTGGGTCGAAATGTAGTTTTCAAAAAAATTTTATGGTCGAAATTTGATGATCGAAAAATTAAAGGTTCCGGAAGTCGAACTGTTTCAAAACAGGCGGGTTAAATATGCAATTTACCCTTTTCATCTGCCTATATAAAGGGCCGCCCCCTTTTACTTTTTACTTCTACAAATTTATTACTCTGATCGAGAGAATTGGTCGAGAGAGGTCGAGAGAGCTGGTCGATAGAGAGGATAGATCGAGGAATCTGGTCGATAGATAGAAGAGATCGAGAAATCTGATCGAGGGATTTAGAGAGACGGTCGAACGAGAAGTAGAGAGAGAGACGGTCGAGAAAGAGGTCGAGAGAACTGGTCGAAATACTCCTTTTCCGGGTAAAATTTTTTCTTTTTTCGTACTTTGATTAAGAATGTCTTTATATTCCTCTAGTAGTGCGAGCATCGAGACCGATTCAGATGACTCGCCTACCGTTTCATCTTCTTCTACTGATTATATCGATATTACTGGTGACGATGAAGTAGATAGGGTTAGGGTTAATTCCGTTTTATTTGGTAATTCTGGTCCGGGTGAAGTCGAATTAGGGGAATTCGATGAGATTGAAAATTTCGAAGGGGGTGAAGTCGAAGAAGCTGTGCCTTCTGATCGATATAAAACGGTAGATCGATATGATCAAATTGCTCCTGCTTTCTTGAGAGTTTCTGTTCCTTCTTTAGCAGAGACTTATTCTTTTCCAAACGGTTGGTCTGTTATTGAACCAGTAGGAACTGATCGAATGAATACCCCACCTGATAACTGTAGAGCTATCAATCTTCATCATTTAGAACTTGGTCTCCGATTTCCTATACCTGCTGAAGTTGCTAATATTCTAAACCAATTATCCCTATCTCCGATTCAAATAGTTCCTAATGGGATGGCTTATATTATTGCATTTTGTATAATAATGAAAACCTTTGGGCAACCGCCTTCTTTTGCCAATTTTAATAACCTTTTCGTCGTCACTGAGTCAGCAAAATCCAACATTGGATTTTATTATATCAAAGCGAGGAATAAGAAAAGTTTTTTGGAACAAATTCAATCTGGGTATGGCAAGGAGTGGAAACACCGATTTGTATATATTGCTCCTCCTCAAGGTTATGTTTGGAACGTTCGAGCCGAGTGGCGTACGGGGCCTATTAGAATTGATAATATAGGAAATCCGTCGTGGGGTTCTGAGTTTGTGAGTCAGTTAACGGCGAATAAATTTGATCCTAAGAAGTTACTTGAAGAACCTGTGCTTCGACTAAGGGGTATGTCTAGCTCGAAGGCTCGGAGAAGTGATCCTACTTTAGGTAGTGAAAATCAGATATTTTGATTTATTTGCAAAGTGTTTGAAAATTATATGTTAACTAATTCAGTTTTTATTTTGCGCAGAACAATCAGTTTTTGCTACCATGTCACATCGAACAAAAAGAATGTTCGCGCTGGCTTGGGGAAAAGCATCGAATCCAGCACCTCGTCCCGAAAATCTGAACCAGACTGGTCAGTCGAACCAACCTAACCGACCACTGGATGCTTCTTCGAATCACCCAAGCATTCCTGTTCGAAGTTTAACAGATGGTGCTGCTCATCGAACAATTCGACGTTCACAAGCTACCCCACCTCGAGGTACTAGATCGAAAGACACTGGTTCTTCAACTCCTGATACTGGTCGAGGTAGCAAAAGATCGAGAGAAGAAACTGAAGTTGTGTCTCGACGACCTGGAAAGGAACCTGTCCTTGAGGTTTCTTCTGATGAAGATATTCAGAGTGTAATGAACTCTGTGCAGCCTCGTGCAGGAGGAGCTGCTCCTGACTCCTCTATTATTGATCCGGAAGATGAAGCAAAAGCTTGGAAAATGTTCAAGTCCGTGATTTTTAAAAAGGACCAGATTAAAATGGGCAGAAAGAAGATCAAAAAGAATTTGAAGAAAGGATCTCACGATCTTATTTCTGTAAGTTTCTGGTTGAAAGTTTATTTTATTATACTTGGTATATGTTGAATCTTTATATGTATTTTAATAATCTTTGATGATTGTTTCAGGCATGCAATGTGATGTACCAAGGTTATGTTCTTGCTGAGAAATCTTTTAAAGATATTGAGAAGATGAAAATGAAGTTGAAGGAACAACATAACACGATTAAAGCCTTAACTGAGAGGGCAAAGGATGCTGAGAAAAAACAGAGAGATGCTGAGAAGAAGCAGAAGGATGCTGAAACTGAATTTCAAAAAAAAGATAATCAGTTGATGGATGCCATAGAGAAACTTACTGATCGAAATGCTGATGTCGAGAGGCTAGGTAAGAAGGTGGAGGATCAAAACGTGGAGATCGAACGTTTGAAAGTTGAGGCTGATCAGAATTTTGAAAGAGGTCGAATGACTGTGCCTGGCATCGAACAGAAACTTGAAATCGCTCGGGAGTTTTGGCGTTCTCCTACTTACGATGCTGTATCAGATTTGAAAGCGGGTTTAGAACTGCTTCCTGTCTTCGAAAAATGTTGGAAACAATGCAGAAAAATCAGCTTTCTAAACGAGCGTTTTGACGTGGAAGCCTTGGATCCAGAAAAAGACGATGATTGTGAACCGTTCCCTGTTAATGATAATGTTGAAAAAGGTCCAGCCCTTGAAGATGATATATTTTATCCTATTTTTCTCGAAGCAACGGGCCCAGAAGGTTCTCAACCAGTAACAGATAATGCTCTGGTCGAATCTGAGCAGGTTCAAGGTGATCGAACTGAGCCTGATCGATCTGCGCAGGATAATGTCATCACGGGTGAACAAATTGATAGTATGATCGATGAAGGTATTGGCAATGAAGCTACACTGAATACTGATACGTTCGATCATCTCGATGTTGCTGATTTGGTGGGGACTGATTCTCACAACGCTGAATGATGTCACGCGTTTTTGAGGGAGTGGCTAGATGTTCTGAATTAGTGCCTTGAGCGGACGGCTCCCCGTGTCGATTGTGCCCGGCCTTTCGATGCCTTTATAGAATGAACTTATTTTGTAATATGCACTTTTTGATGTTTGTTGCTGAATATTTTCTGAATTAGGTTCTGTAAATTTTATGCTATTTTAATCTATTCTTTGTTAGTTTGGAGAATTTCGTAATTTTTTATTATCCAACTAAACATGATAAATATTCAATGAGTATTTTTCGGTATTATTCACGAAAAACTAGCTAGATAAAAGACTTTAATCTTTTGGTCGAACAATTGTTTAATTCGATTTAATAGTTTGTCGAAATGTATATTTGGTCGAATTTTTGTGAACAAACAATTAAATCTTTCAATCGTTTTGGTCGAATTTGATATGTTCTGTTCGAACCATTCAGACGAGACAAGTATATAAACAGTTTTATTCATGGTTTTGAAGTGCCTGATATGTTTAGGTCGAACATAAAATGTTCACTCTACTAGAGTACATCCTGAAGACGAAATTTTGCATTTCCAAATGTTGAGAATACCCATTTTGGTCGAAGATATATGAAATATATATATATATATATATATATATATATATATATAACCAAAGGGTTAATTTTGCGATTTATATGCTTGATATATGTTTATTTTATAAAGGCTGCTCCATTCGACATATTTATATATATGTTTGAACTGTCCGAAGTGTAATATGAATCTTTTTGAGGATTTTTGGTCGAGTTTCAACCAATTTGTTTTGAATAAGTATTTGATTTGTTTTAGGAACATTAAGGACGAACAAGAATGATCTACAACAATTAAATTGCGATATTTGTTTAGATAAAATTTGAACAAACTTGAACAAGTTTTTGATCGAACAAACCTGAACTAAATCTGAACAAAATTGAATAGGAATGCTCGCTTATGGTTCGACCTACTTTTTTCTCAAACAGATTTGAACAAACATTTGCTCGAATAAACTTGAACAAGAATACTCTTTGCTCGAAATAAGCTTGAACATATCGTTGGATCTCTACCTTGCTCGAACAACTTGAACAAACTTGAATAAGAATGCTCAATTTTGGTCGAATAAAAGTTTGTTCGACCTACTACTTGCTCGAACAGATTTGAACGTAAGAAAAGAACATAAGAATGCTCAATTTTGGTTGGATAAAAGTTTGTTCGATCTACTCCCGCGGGCATTTTTTGAACAAAACATGAGCATATTGTTGTTCGACCTATTTTGAATAATTTAATGCTTAAATACTTTGGTCGAAATTTAGGTCGAACATAATAGCCTGAAGATGTGCTAATCGAAATTTTTCGAACACAACATTTTGGTCGAATATATCTTGGTCGAGTTCTTTGTTTAATGTTTAGAAGATATCGTGTTCAAATGTCACTTATCACTTTTTACAGTGTAAGGATTCGACGCTTTGAAAGTTGTCGACTAAATGATTGATGCTTTGAAAGCTATCAAATGTCACTTATCACTTTTATAGTGTAAGGATTCGACGCTTTGAAAGCTGTCGATTAAATGCTTGATGCTTTGAAAGCTATCAAAAGTCACTTATCACTTTTATAGTGTAAGGATTCGACGCTTTGAAAGATGTCGATTAAATGCTTGATGCTTTGAAAGCTATCAAAAGTCACTTATCACTTTTATAGTGTAAGGATTCGACGCTTTGAAAGCTGTCGATTAAATGTTTGATGCTTTGAAAGCTATCAAAAGTCACTTATCACTTTTATAGTGTAAGGATTCGACGCTTTGAAAGCTGTCGATTAAATGCTTGATGCTTTGAAAGCTATCAAAAGTCACTTATCACTTTTATAGTGTAAGGATTCGACGCTTTAAAAGCTGTCGATTAAATGCTTGATGCTTTGAAAGCTATCAAATGTCTTGTCAGAATCATCACTATATTTTTGCAGAAAAGATAATTCATTTCCATTGATCGTACTCCGTAATAGTACAAGTTTACAAAATATTGATCGATATAACGATCAACAGTACAAAATATAAGAGCTAGTCGTAAGTGACAGTCTTATCTTAATAAAAGAAAATCCTACGTATAGTATTTCCTCAAATTTCTTCCATTCCAAGTTCTTGGTACGGGCTTTCCATTAAGATATTCGAGTTTATACGCTCCTTTTCTTCCGATTTCGATGACTTTAAAAGGTCCTTCCCATTTTGGGTCCAGTTTTCCAGTGTTCTTGGTTACTTCAATTTTCTTTAACACTAGATCCCCGATCTGAAATGTCTTCAAACGTACATTTTTGTTGTAAGCTTTAACCATTGTGGATTTATATGCTTGTATTTTAGTTAAAGCTCTCTCTCTTCTAGCTTCGGCATTGTCTAATTCGTATTTTCTTTGTTCCTCGTTTGCCTCTTCTTCATATAATTCGACTCTTGTTGTTGGTATCTGTATCTCAGTTGGAACCACAGCTTCAGAACCATACACCAAACTGAATGGAGTTTCTCCCGTGGCTGTCCTTTCCTTGGTTCGATTAGCCCAAATTACCCAGGGTAATTCATCTAGCCATGCTCCACTTGCTTTTTCAAGTCTTTTCTTCAATAGTTGAATAATATCTTTGTTAGTAACTTCCGTTTGACCATTTGTTTGCGGACATCCTACTGAGGCAAATCTCTGTTTTATTCCAAGCTTGGTACACCACGCAATGACTCTTGCTCCGACAAACTGTGCTCCGTTATCAGATATAATAGTTCTTGGCAATCCAAATCGACACACAATATTCTTCCAATAAAAATTGATAATCTGAGTTTGAGAAATAGTAGCAAGTGGTTCAACTTCGATCCATTTACTGAAATATTCGACTCCAACGAGCAGATATTTAATTTGCCCCTTAGCCATGGGAAGTGGTCCGACTAAGTCGACTCCCCATTGATCAAATGGCCAAGCAATTGATACTGGTTCCATATTTTGAGCAGGTTGATGAGGGATATTAGCATGGACTTGACATTTTGCACATTTTTGTGCATACTCATTTGCTTCGCGAGTCAGCTCTGGCCAGTAATAACCTTGTCTGGATATTCTTAAGGCCAATGATCTACCTCCTGAATGACTTCCGCATGAACCCTCATGTACCTCTTTCAAAACTATTTTGGCTTGCGCCGGGGCTAAGCATTTCACCAAAGGACCAGAAAACGATCTTCTGTACAAATCTCCATTTACAAGTGTATATCGAGGTGCTCGATATTTCAAACGTCTTGCTGCATTTCTGTCCTCAGGTAAAGTTCCGTCCCTCAGATAGTTGATAAATTCGGTCTTCCAATTTTGCTCTGTTTCTTCAATGTTCGCAATATCCTTGGTTTCGACCTCAATTGAAGATTTAGTAGACCATATCAGGGTGACATTTCTTTGTTTAATGCTTTCGATTAGATTTCCAAATTTTGAAAGTGCGTCTGCCCGAGTATTTTCTTCTCTTGGAATGTATTCGATTTGAAAGCTGTCGAATTTTGTAGCTAATTCATGCGCCATGGCCAAGTATTTGATCATAGATTTTTCCTTGGCTTCAAACAATCCCTTGAATTGTTTTTCCACTAGCTACGAGTCGGTATAAACTGTTAAACGTTTTATGCCGGTCTCGACTGCCATTTTTAGACCAGATATCAGTGCTTCATATTCCGCCTCGTTATTTGTAACGATGAAGTCCAACTTCAAAGCGAATTCCAACTCAATATCATCTGGTCCTTGGAAGTAAATTCCGGCTCCTCCTCCAGCCGTGGTCGAGGATCCATCGATATGTAACATCCAAGTTTCTGTTTGGTTTATCGGCTCAGACGATGAATTTTCTAATATGAAATCTGCCAATATTTGAGCTTTCACAGCTGTTCTTGGTTGGAATTCGATATCATATTCTCCTAATTCTACTGCCCACTTTATAAGTCTTCCGGATGCATTTGGTTTGGACAGAACTTGCCTCAATTGTTTATTTGTTAGGACGATTACTTTGTGGGATTGAAAATAAGGTCTAAGTTTTCGTGCCGTCGTCATAAGGGCGAGCGCAAATTTTTCAATCTCCATATAATTTTTCTCAGGTCCCTGCAACACTCGGCTAACATAGTATACAGGTTGATGCTCCTTTCCTTCTGCCCTTACTAATACTGAACTGATAGCTTGATCTGATACGGCCACGTAGAGGTATAATACTTCGTTTGTGATAGGTTTTGCCAGTAGTGGTGATGAGGTTAAGTACACTTTTAGTTGGTCGAATGCTAGGTCACATTCCTCGGTCCAATTGAACTTCTTCACATTTTTCAGTATCTTAAAAAATGGCAGACTCTTGTCAGCTGATCGCGATATAAATCGATTTAACGCAGTTATTCTTCCAACGAGCATCTGCACTTCTTTTACATTTTTTGGTGGCTTCATGTCAATGACAGCTTGAATTTTCTCTGGATTAGCCTCAATTCCTCGCTCGTTTACCAAATAACCTAAGAATTCTCCTGCTCGTACTCCGAAGGTACATTTTGATGGGTTTAATTTCATTCCATATTTTCTCATTATGTCGAATGCTTGCTTAATATGAGCCAAATGATCTGATTCTTTTAAGCTTTTGATTAGCATATCATCGACGTAAACTTCCATTGACTTCCCTATTAGTGGCTCGAACATTTTGTTCACTAGTCTTTGATAGGTTGCACCTGCATTTTTTAGACCGAATGGCATCACTTTGAAACAATACACGCCTTTCTCAGTGACGAAAGCAGTTTTTTCTTGATCCTCTAAAGCCATAAAAATTTGATAGAATCCTTGAAATGCATCCATCATGCTTAGTATTGCGCAGCCAGCGGTTGAATCGACCAAAGTATCAATTCTGGGGAGTGGATATGGATCTCTTGGGCAAAGTTTATTCAGATCTGTAAAGTCATTGCACATTCTCCATTTTCCTTCTTTCTTTGGAACCAAAACCACGTTGCATAGCCAGTCCGTAAATTGTATTTCGACCACATAACCCACCTTCAGAAGTTTGTCCACTTCTTCTTCGATAATCTTATTTCGTTCAGTTCCGAAATTTCGCTTCTTTTGTCTAGCCGGTCGGGCTGAAGGATCAATGTTCAGTCTATGAACTATTATACTTGGATCTATGCCTTGTAAATCGCTGGTAGACCAAGCAAATACATCGATATTCTTTCGAAGGAACTGTATTAAGAGGACTTCCAACCCTTCGCTTAATTGTGTACCTATTCTGGTTGTTTTGCTTGATTCTCCAGGGACCAGTTCGATTTCTTTAAAACCTTCGCCTGGTTCAACTCTTGGAGCTTCGAATTTCCGCTTTCTTGAGCAGGGTTCTTCAACATGGGGTGATTTAACGGCATCTTTTCCCTTTTTTAATTTTTTTTGTTAAGTGCGGGTCTTATGCTCCTTCGTTCGAGATCACTCGGTGCTGAGTGACTTTCTTATTATCCACTGAAACAGTGTAACAATCCCAAGCTTCTTTGGAATCTCCAATTACTTCTCCGATACCTAGCTTGGTGGGGAACTTCATTTTTTGATGAAAGGTGGACAAAACTGCTTGAAATACGTTCAAGGCTGGTCTTCCTAGGATAACATTATATGCGCATGGCGAGTCTACTACTAGGTACTTGATCATCCTTGTTCTGCAATTATCTTCAGTACCAAGAGTTGTAGATAAGGTTAATGTCCCTAATGGCGTGACTTCTGCTCCTCCAAAACCAGATAAAGGTGTGTTGATAGGTTGTAAAGAACTTACTCCCAACTCCATTTGGGTAAGTGCGTCGAGGAACAAAATGTTTGCTGAACTGCCTGAATCAATAAGGATTCTTTTTACTGTACAATTCCCGATTTCAGATGTTATAACCATGGGCCAGTCTGGGACGTCGTGATCTTTATATAACAGATAATCAACATGTAGATCGGAGTCGTCGAAAGTAATTTTATTGTTCCAATTTGAGATCGAATTGATAGAGTAAATTTTACTTCTTTTATCGAACTGCCTGGCCTGTAACGACCTTGAAACTTGTCTCCTTGAGTTTTTGCTGTCTCCACCAGCCGGTCCACCAGATATCATATTGATCACAACCCGAGCAGGTTGCCCCTGGTTGCTTTGCTCTCTCACATTTTTATCTGGTGATTTTGATCTTTGTCGACCATTTCTGTAGCTGGGAGCTTTTATTGCACGGGATCCTGCACCGTCTCTTTTCACATAATCTGTTAAGTGTCCTTCAGATATCAACCTTTCGATTTCATCTCTTAATTGAAAACAGTCATTTGTGTCATGTCCATTTTGCTTGTGGAATCGACAATATCTATTTGATTGAGGCTGATTTCTCAACGGATATGGTTTTCTTAGCATATTTCGATCTTGAATTGCCATTAGAATCTGAGACTGGTTGCTAGTCAATGGAGTGAAAACGTTTGATCTTCTATTCGGTGATCTTGCCCTCCGTTGATTTCTTTGATCGAATCTCCTGTCTGCTATTTTGAAATCCGTTTGTCTGTCAAGATTATGCTGTTGGAAATGATGTTCATTTGCTCTATTAATGCCAAAGAAGTTCCCTCTCATGATATTCATTTCTTCTTGCGTCATGTATTGACTTGCCGTGTCCATCAATTTCTCGTAAGTTTCTGGATTTTCCCTCACAATGGTATTGGCAAAATCCCTGTTTTTAGCATTTTGAAATAATACTGTTATGAGAAAGTCAATTCTCGGCATTTCGACTTTCAGAAGTTCAGTGTTGAATCTTTGCATGAATGCTCTGAAGGATTCTCCATTCTGTTGAATAATTGAATATAGATGATTGGCAGGTGGCTTGATTGCTTTTCCACTTGCAAATTGATGAACAAATTTATCATATAACTGGTCGATTGAACTGATTGAGCCTCCTTCTAATCGACCAAACCATCTTTGTGCCACATCAGATAAAGTCGTAGTAAATAGTTTAGCTGCTAAGTTGTCCGAAAGATCATGTAATTGCACTATGTGTGTGAATTGTATGATATGTTCTTCAGGATCTCCTTTTCCGTCATATCTAGGTAATCCTGTTGGCATTCTTTGTGTTGAGAGCAATCTCTCGAAGTATATTTCATCACAAAATGGGGATCTTTTGTTCGATCGAATGACTGGAGTTTCATCTTCAACTCTTCTTTCTTGATTTTCTAACTTCTTGGTTAAACATTTGACCTGAGATGCAAGTTTATTTACTTCGACGGAGAATTCGACTGGTCTTGCTTTATTTCGATCAGTTGGGCGATATTCTTGCTCTTTTGGTCTGCTGTTTACTTCCTCCAAAACTGCTTGTTGATTCTTTCCTTTTCCTGAGCGATGTTCTGGAGAATTTGGCCGTCGACCTTCGACATCAAATAGCTTTGATTTATTCAACCAGTCTTTATGCGCTGTAGTGATCAGCTCTTGCAGCTCTTCTCGAGTAAATTTGAAAATTTCTTCTGGTGGATGTGAAGGTCCAGCAGCTTCCCGCTCCTTATGCATGCTAACTTGATCACCTTCGATATTGTCTCCTTGTTCCTCCCTCTCTCGTGCTGCAGTTTCTGCCATTGCTGCCATTGCTGCTTTTGATCTTGTTGTCATTCCTCCTCGAACACTGATTAGTGGTTCCCACAGACGGCGCCAACTGATGAAGGGTAATTTCGTCTGAATATACTTGGTCCAATTATATCTCGCCACGTGTAAGCTGATACCCGTTCTTCAGTAAGGAGCTCTTACCGGTCAGATTGAATAGAACTCCTCTTTAGGATCCTAATCCTGCGTTCAAAGGAATTCGTTAGGTCTTGCCGGTTGGTTGATCCGGCGTTAACCCTCCGATGATAAAGTCAGTACAGATGATGATCTGAATAGCAGGAGTATATTAATTGTTTGTTCGAAAATTACTTACCTTTGAAGAGCCATAAATGCCTTCTATTTATAGATTTCCAAAATGGATATTTCGGGTCGGATCTTTCGGGCCGGATCTTTCGGGTCGGATCAAATGATATTTTGAGGTCGAAGGGTTGTCTGGTGTGTACATCGAATCATAACAAATCAGCTAGGACTACATCCGACATGTATCAAACAGACCAGATTTAACTAGGATTCAATGTCGAATAGACCAGAATAATCAGAATTGGATGTCGAATGGAACAGATTAATCTGAACTATGAACTTGATGTCGAACAGAACAGATTAATCTGAACTGGATGTCGAATAGAACAGATTAATCTGAACTATGAACTTGATGTCGAACAGAACAGATTAATCTGAACTGGCTGTCGAATATAATCAGGTTCAATATATAGACTAAGAGTTTTAATCCTGATATTGATTTATATATATGACGTGGAGAGTGCCAAGTCAGTGATCGAATATTTGATATATCAATTAAAGTATATTAATAACTTAGATGATATATATATATATATATATATATATATATATATATATATATATATTATAGTAAAATGTCTAGCTATATGATCGATCCGAGTAATGATGAGAATGGGACTGCACTCAGATTACACACATGCATATGCATATACATATACAGTAGTTAATTAATTAGTGCATACACTGTGTACAGACATGCATGTTGATATATATATATATATATATATATATATATATATATATATAAAGATGTACGTAGTGCATTGAGATTCAATGGATGATCATTTAATTTAATTATTTATGTGCATATATGACATTAGTTAATATCCTACTCATAAAATTTAAGTTGACAGCAGGAAGTAGTGTGAATGGGAATCACGTGGTAAAGCGGTCCCCATATATAGGCAGAGAAATTTGGCATGGGAATGATGAATCCATATGCTTCCTAGCTACAATTATTGAATTTAATTAATTTACATGCATGTGCCAAGTTCTTACTTTATTCCTCCATCTTTTTTGTTTCTAATCAATCATATATATTACCCAACCCAATGCTGGCAATCTAAGACAGATATCATTTATAAGCCACGACACAAAGTCAATTAATGAATCGTGAGTTGCTAAAGAAATTGAAGTAGATTTTAGTGACAAATTAATATTAAGTATAACACACCAAATTAAGAGAATAAACAAAAGAGACCAAATTAAGAATAACAGTAAAACGATACCCGAAGCAAGAGAAATGAAACGATATTAATTTGTAACACCAATTGTGAAAGTTCCAAAAAATCACGAATCATATCATAAAACTTTAGCTATGTAAATAAATAGAACGTTTCAATTACGAGGATACCAGATGTAATTGAAACCTCGATATTATTTATTAGAATAAAGAATCAATTTACAATTCATGCATATATATTTTTAAGAAATGAGATTGACCTTTGGCAAAACGATCTAAACTCGGGGTAAATGCAAAATATTCCCCTATGTCATGCTAAACCTGCAAGAAATTATCGTGTAAAATTTTTATTGCGTCAAATTTCCTTGTATTTTCAGAAACCCTGCAAAAAAACACTCAATTTGTAAAAAATATAGATCGTTTTGGATCAACATTTTTCAAGAAATTATCTAAAAAATATATAACGTGAAATTGTAGGGACCAACTTGAAGTATTTTAAAAATTATTTCTTGAAATATGTCGATCCAAAACGACCTATTTTTTACAAATTGGGTGTTTTTTTTTGCAGAGTTTGAAAATACAAGAAAATTTGGCGCAATAAAAATTTCACAGAATGATTTCTTCCATGTTTATTATAACACAGGAGAATATCTTGCAATTTTTCCTCTAAACTCTAAGGAAGTTGAGCAAAATTAAATAGAGCACAACTAATTAAGAGAAAACATATCAATATATAAAAGTTTGAGCAATATATATTATTAATTAATGTATCTCTAATTATTTCACATGCATACCGTGCATGGTTGGATTGGATCTCCAAGAACGCCGGCCACCAAGGAGTACGATATTTGAGTAAGTCTGTTTGACTTTCGATACGTTCACTGTTTTACAAAGGCACCTACCCCCCACCCCACCCCAGCCCACCCCACCCCAACCCCCACGTACAAGGGATAGGGGTATCCTTAATGGGTGGGTAACATTTTTGTTAATTAATTCATCAAATTTTAATAATGTTAATAACTACAAACCGACCAAAACGATACTCCCTCCGTCTACTTCTTGTCTCGTTTGTACCAATAACTTGATTTTACCTCAAATAAAAAAATTATATATTGATTGTTGATGTTGAATAATTCTTTTTATAGCATTTACTAATTTATTTAACAATATAGAAAAACTAGTGAATTGAAAGTTAAATTTACAATACCTAATTTGTTGATATAGTTATTTTTTTAAGACTTATAATTACTTCGACTTTATATATATCATTCAAAGAGCTCTATTTTTGGTATGTATAATACATACTAATATAAAACTAATTTATTATATATATATATATATATATATATATATATATATATATATATATATATATATATATATATATATATAAATCTAGAAAATATATTATAAAAAATTAAATTTTCTAACTGATCTTGAATCTATAAACCCATATTCAGATCCAACAAGGGAATATTGCAATAAACTCATTCATGTTTATATTATTTATTATTTCTTTTGAATTCAGATTCACAATTGGATAATGAATGAAGTAATTAAAAAATTAAATCCTAATGTGAGTAGTAAGGAAATATCAGCAGATCACTAGTTGAGACCTGTTAAGTTTGTCGCATGACTCATGGGCTTAAAAATTTGAGTGGTCATGTGAAACTCGGACCTGGGCCCCTAAACAGTAAGGAGCACAAGCCCACTGCATTTTCAGATGATTTGCAACATAGGGTCTAGGGGAGCCTTTTGGATTCGGACCGGATCAAAATCTATCCAAATTCGGTTAAATTATATTGGGTTGGATTTGAACTATATATGATTCTTCATTTATCAGATTTTGTTTATTAAATTTTCACTTTCAAAATTCTTATGAGTATCTCTAGAATAAATTTGTAAATGTTACATAATCCTG